>JALAZF010000169.1:3997500-5330000 GCA_022829125.1 Lathyrus tuberosus
ATCCAGGGGATGCAACTTGGGAACTGGAATCGGAAATGCGAGATGCTTACCCTCATCTGTTCAGGTAATTTTTAAATTCGAGGGCGAATTTCTATTTAAGGGGGGGAGGATGTAATACCCCGTATTTTTGTTACACCGAATAATATTACATTGTGATTAACTGAGTCAGGTTGCTCTGAGAAATTATTTGATAAAAATAATTAGAGTAACTTCGGTACTTAGAATTGATCCCATAAATATTAATTGTTTCGGAGACATTTATTTAATTTGGACTTAAGAGACTTTTTGGACATTTAGTAGTATTATTTCTAATACTAAGTTACTATATTTTTCCTCCCATTTGCCAAAGATAGTAAGATATAGAGAAAGTTAGAGGAAAGAAAGAAGGAAGAAGGAAAGGAAGGAGAGAAAAAGAGTAGAAGAGGAAATTTGAAGAAAAGCTCAAGAACCATCAAGATCATCATCCAATCTTCATCCAAACTTCTCAATCATCTTCCTCTTGCTCATTTTGAAGGTGGGTTCTAGTTAGTACCATTATTAGAGAGTTCTAGGAAATTTTGAGTTTAGGTTAGATTATGAAAAATTGGAACTTTATGGTTGAATCTTGTCATAAATGTTGTTGAAGGCTTGTTATCATGTTTGCATTATGTTTTGACTGTTGTGGGATGTTGGGTAATGTTTTTGATGGAGAAAATGTGGATATGATGGAGTTACAGCAGCTGGGAGAAGTTCTGGTTCGCAGGGTTCGCCTAGCGAACCTGGGGCGAAGCCCAGCGAACAGCAGTCGAGGGTTCGCCTAGCGAACCCGAACGTTCGCCTAGCGAAGGTTCGCTGGCATGTTCGCCTAGCGAACTTAGTGTGTTTTGAATATGGGAAATTACTGCCTAGGTGCTCGCTGGCACATTCGCCTAGCGAAGGTGAAGGCGAAGGTTCGCCAGACGTTCGCCTAGCGAACTTATGGTGTTTTGGGTCTGGGAGTTTCTGTTTAATTACTCGCCAGCTTGCTCGCGAAGCGAAGGGCGAGGCGAAGGTTCGCCAGGGCATTCGCGAAGCGAACTTTATGTCTGTTTTGTTCTGTTTGTTCATTCGCCAGAGGCTTCGCCTAGCGAAGGCGGAAGCGAACTCTCGCTGGGAGGCTCGCCTAGCGAACATGTCAGTTTGTGCAGTTTTGTTTCCTTCATAACTTTTGATCCGTAACTCGGATCGGGGCGTTCTTGGTACCGTTAGAAAGCCATGACGACCCTCTACCCAATAAAAAGTGGAAATTGGGAGTATACTGTAGGACAAATTATTTAGAGGCAAATGAATGAAAGTCTTGATATATAATATGTTGTTATGTGATTCTATTATGCAATTGACTTATGTTTTACCTATTTTCTCTTGTTGTTAAGCATGGTTGAGAATGTATGCATGTCAAAATATGAAATAGTAAGAGTGAGGAAAACCCCTTTTGAACTATAGGAAACTTTAGAAGATGGAAACACTAGTATGGAACATGAGGTTAACTTTATGGATTGAAGGACAAGAAAGGCCTTGAGGCCTTATGGCCGAGGCAATTGTCGTATACATTGTTTTGTGTGGTATTTATCATGTAATCGTAACCATTTTATTTTGAATTGCCCTTGGAAGGCCTTCATGAGTCTCGAGCTCCTCTGAAGTGCAGGCAGGTTTTACTTGGTAGGTTTGATGCCCTACGTGTAGTACAATTGGAAGCCCGTGCATGGGTACGAGACTTGTGATGGTTAACAGGCCATGAGAAGTGACGGTTCACGGTTAACAGGCCGGTGATCCCGAATCCAATTGTATACCAAGTAACTACAAGGATCTATGACTCGGGTCGCCTTCTAGACGTAGAAGCGGACGGGAAGATGAGATGCCTTGGTACCGGTTATCGATTAATGATGTGGTGAGTTAGTGAACTCATGTCATGTTTCCATATAGTGTGAGATTATCAAGTGTGAACTCAAGAGTCCTTCCCTTCCCCGGACTTGAGTTAGGATTGTTAGAACCATAAATAATCCGAGAGAACCCATAAGATAGGGAACTCACTGAGATTTGATGTATCTCACCCCACTGTTGTTGTTTACATCACAGGTTCTGCAGGTTCGGCGACGGGTAAGGATAAAGTGGTTTGACTTTTCCTTTCGGTTCGTAGGTTTTGAGATGGCATGGCTTCCGCTATGACGTTTTATTTTGAGATCATTGCATTGATCTAGTTCTTAGTTTTTATCATGTTGGAACATCTTGTATATGTAATGCCTTAGATTTGTGTTGTATTAGAGGCACTTATGTATATAATGTGTTAACTAGGGACTTATGGTATTTCAATACCAAATACTTGGATTCATATATATAATTTATGCTTTGATGTATGGATTTTATATGTGGGTGTTACATATTTGATTATGGAAATAAAGTAAGCAATTTATCTCTGCACAATGTTGAAATTGGGGTCAATTTAATCAGCACTACTGAATGACTTGTTACCAGTGCTGATTAAAAGTTAGTGGTATTTTGAAGATAGAGTTATGTTAAAGTAGGCAATCTATAGTTTACCCTGTTTTTCATGTAAAGTGTGACTTATTCAATATAGTATTGATAGTTTTCAGTTTCTCTACATAAGCATGTGTCTAAATGTGTATGTGTGCAGGGAGAGAGAGCGTGATGGAGACCTTAAGGAAATGCAGAGGACCATAGCTCTTCAATAATCCAGCTTGTGATTCATCTACAATAAAAGGAACATCAGGAGAGGAATATGATTTTAAAGTTAGAACATGCGCAAAACTTGAATCAAATGTTATAGAGCAAGCAGATACTATGGTATATTCTCCAGATGGATCCGTCTTCCCGGCCTTTGTGTACACCACCTTGTTGTTGTTCCTATCCTTGCATTCCAAAGCAACCTCAGCGCCTAAACAGGTTCATTCATTAAACATAATAACTGAGTTTTAAATGGCGGAAACACTCTGACCCAATATCTAAGTAGTCAAAATAATCTATTATTTCAAATAACCCGGTTTGAAACTTTGGCTATTTTCTGGCATAATTTAACATAATAATTATAATTATAATTATAAGACATAATTATGAGATCAGATCTGATGCTGCGTTATCTCAAAAGAAAATAGTATATACTTGAATCAGGTAACAGGTGAAGCAAATAAAGTAAATTGGGCATCAATTATGCAGCTACATGACTCAAGATTGGGATAACCAGTGCCAACATACACACTAATACAGCACAATAGACTTAAATATGTAGTTAGAAATATCAAGTATACCCAGCCTGACTTAGGTATTTCAGAAGCAAAATTAAGAACAGAGGCACAAACACAAGGTCAAAAACACACACCTGCGAATCAAAGAAAACTCAGCAGGACAACTGAACCTTGATGCGAACCAACTTTTCTTCTCCTCCATTTTTTCAAATCGCTCAAACTCACTTCACTGCAATAGTTTGATCTGTTTAGTCAATAACTGTTATTACATTTAAAATATGAACATTAAAAAGGAATGTTGGCAACAACCTGCATTCAAGATACCATTTCGGGATTTACGATAAGTTACGTATAATCTTTCACAATCTTAGAAATTAAATTGGTAGCGGAAAACACCAAAACGTCATGCAAGAAGTATATCTTTTTCGAACTTCTACTCTTATTCAGTAGCTGGCAATGCAAGTTCAACACGTTCGTGTCTGCATTGCGTCGGTCTTTCGAAAACCAAGAATTTTGAAAGGAAAACGCAATCATAAACATTAATAATTAGGTAAACTCGAAAAGAAAGAATTCTATGCAAGAATTAAGCTGAATAGAATGAATTAGGTAAACTCGAAAAGACCAAAAAACGTGAAATCTTTCAAGAACGTTACTACTTGTTAGGGCTTAATTATAAGTGGATCAACAAAAGACATAATTATAAGTGAATCTATTATATGAAGTCAAATTGGAAATGACAGAAAGGATATTAGCCATGGCATTTCCAGTTTCATCATTCAAAGAAACACATAACTACCTCACCCGTGAAATAAGCACATTTAAATCTCACGGATAATCAGCTGAAGACAACTTTTGCTTCTTCCATTTGTAAGCAGCTTCCAAGATATTGAGATTGGTTGTCTGAGTTTCCTCGGGGAACAGATAGTCGATAAATTCTTCAATTCCGTAAATCAAATTGAGAAGAATGAAGTGGGAAAAAATACATCACAAAAATTTGAGCCAGATGAAGCTAACATCACCTACCTCCCCAGATGAAGCCTCCAAGTTGAGCCATTTCTCCAATAGCATTGCCCATTCTTCTTTTAAATCTGGAGCTGATGATCTGAAGTAGTTTAGAGCTTCCTACAACACCCCTAATACAGCACAACTCGTTAGATGATGACAAACCCATTCAAAGAACCTTCAAAACTCATTCATAGAAGAAAGAGGGTGGCGGGGAGAGAAAAACGGGAGAGAGAGACAGAGAGATAAAAGTGTGAAAATGGAAGAGGGAAAAGTGTGGGAAGATGGAAGAGGATTTTGAAATTGGAATGAAAATCTGGAAATGTGAGTGACACTTGGCAATTGAAAATAGTGGAAATGTGTTGAATTGCTGGGTTACTGTTTTGCCCTTGTGTAAGTGTAAAAAAATTATGAAAAAAGGGCACAAATGGAAAATCAATGATCTTATTTTCAATTGCTTTATAGTTGATGAATGCATTAGAAATAAACAAAAGGTAAAGCAATGAGACATTTACCAAAAAAAATGGAAAGTGGACAATCTTTAATTGAATGGAGTAGTTAATGAATGCATTAGAAATAAACAAAAAGGTAAAGTAATGAGAAATTTACCAAAAATGGAAAGTGGACAATCTTTTATTGAATGGAGTGAGTAGAGATTGAGAGATGTCTTAGATTTGAATACAATAAAAGTATGTTTACGAGTTCTATTTTAAGTAACTTTGCTGAAATGGAAATAGGGAAGAAAGAGGGAAACATCTAGTATGGTTACTTAAATCATATGCGTCTAGAAATTAATCTCCATAATATATTCAAAAATTGGAGTCCAAATTAATTTAACTTTGTTTGACCATTTCATAAAAATAAGTGGGTTGTGGCGAGGGGGAGACTCAGGAAATCAATTTCTGTAATTTATTTATTCGGATATTGTAATCTGAATTTTATTTTCCTTTGCATTAGCATGTTTCATTTAGCGTTTAACAAGTTTTAGGCACGTCTAAACTTTAAAATCCAAAATGTAGGAGTATTTTTGAATTTGCACTAAGTGTGTGAGAAGATAATATGTAATGAGCAACGCTTATGTTAAATCCACCCACTAAAACCGAAAGTTTGATATCAATGACAAATAAAAACAATTACCTTATGGCAAAATGCCATCATCTTTGAAATTATCTTTTTTTATACTAAGGGTCAGTTTGTTTCAGCTTTAAAAAAATGAATTTTTTCTTTATATTTTTTAAAATGAATTCTACAAAAACGTTTTTCAAAATAATACAAATTTTTTTAAATTTGTTTTTTATAAATTAAAAGACTAATTTTGACATTCTATAACATTAATATACATTATTGAAGATCAAAACATAGTCAAAATCACAATTTTTTCAAAAAGTTGTATTTCAAAAATGATTTTCATGAAAAGCTATTTGAAATAGCTTCAAAATTAAGTGATTTTTTGATATTTTGATATCCAAAAAAAGTTTCGATAAAATGATGAAATACCTAAAATAATATTTTAAGAATAACTATTCAAACCAAATTTTTATTTGAAGCTTTTATGAAAAGTTTCTTTGTAAAAATTTTTTCTACAAAATTATGTTACACTATAAAAATCATTTAAAAAAAAAGCCAAAACAAACGGGCCCTAAAACTACTTCATCGTTAAAATCATTTTTCCGCTGTGTTTTTCTAAATTTGTTCTAATATAAATATTTATTTGATATTTGACACAAATTAAAAAATATATATTTCCTTTCTTAAAATACGTGACATTCTATTAAATAAAATAGATTTAAAATAATAATTATTTTTATTTTTAAATATAAAATTTTAGACTAATGCTAACTTGTGTTTGACAATATAAAAAATTAAATGTGAAATATTCATTTTGACAATTGTGCATTCAACCTTTTAAAAGTTAAAATATTATATGAGGCCACTGTTAGGCTAGAAAATGAATCCCCCTAAAAATTACATAATTCATGGGGCCACTGTTACAATAAAGCTCATAAAAATAATTAGAAAAAAAAACTAAAAAAATAATAAAATAAAATAAAATAAAATAAAAGAGGAAAGAAATATTTGTAGTGTTTTTCTTTCTTTTTTTTTTGGTAAACATGGGGTTTCTTTGGTCTATAGGCATTTGTTTAGTGGTAAGAAATGTTTTGAAGCTTGGGTAGCATGTATACTATATGCTTAAACAATGTGTGGTAGCGGAGTTTGTAGATTATACATTCTTAGCTATTGAAGTTTTAAGAAATAGAAGAATAGTTCAAAATTATAATGCTCTATGCACAAATGTGGCGTAAGCCTGTATCAATGTACTTATGAGGGATTCAGATTCTATGCAATAATTGTGTGATCCTATAACTGCATGATGTAGTTATTTAATGAACTTGGCTGTCTGAACTTAGATCAAGGATGTAATTTGGGTAGATTATTTTAAATTGATTTGGTGAAAGTGTAATTTGTGTCTACCAATCTCAAACCGATGACATAGATCAATTAATGTATGTAACTGATGTAACACCAAATTTTAATGTGCTTATCTTACATCTACTTAGTTAGAAATCATTTTGGCTAACTATGAATGAATTGGTTTGAAACACATGTATTGAGTAATCACTTAGCTTCCTAAAGATTAGGGTGTCATCACATTAAGATTAGGTGTGATATAAATCTTATTATAAAATTAGTTTATCAAATTGAAATCCTTGCGCACTCAAAATTGATTTAGTTTAATTCTACCAAAATTAATTTGTAAGGTGAATTTATCTTTAAAAATATTTTTAAAAAAACTTTGAAACACCACATATTTCAAATAACACAACTTTATCCAATTAAAATGAAAACATTATTAACATTCAAAGTAAATGTGATTATGAAAGCAACGTCGGTCATATTTACATTAATGTTCAAAAATTAAGTGAGTTAGATGTAAAACAAAATTCCAAGACATATTTAACTTTGACCAATTTAAAGATCATTTCTCGAATACTCGACAATCTTCTCGAACCGATGACAACTCTATTTGAATTGACACAATCCATCACAGAGATTTTGTAAGGTGAATGTATCTTTTGATTGATTGGTGCCACAAATGGGATCAACGGCGTCAGTGGCACAAACCAAATGGTGCCACGGAAAATAGCGGGAGGCAGTGGGAGGAACGTCAACTGCATGGACATGGGCACCATTAACGCGAGGGCGGGCAGAGTGGACACCTAAGTGAAACAAACATATTTAACACATTTGAGGGAAAACACTCCCTTAGCTTCTTGTCATCAACATAGACCTTATCCGGAGAGCTGACCTTATCCTAGAGAGTTTTCCACTTTCTATTTGTCAGTTTAGGCAACCATTTTGAGTCATTCTTAATGAGCATTCTGTCTGAAACTTTAGAACGGTTTCGGGAAAATTTTATGCATCAAGTCATTGATATAATGCATCCATTTTCTCATCAGTCCACTCAGGGGCGAGGGGCGGATTCATGTGTTTGAGAGAGCGCTTTTACCCCACAAGATAAAATAATTACTTTATGAAAATTACTCCAGTTAAGATTTACAACACATTTTATTAATTTTTATTTTTCTAACATCTCCCTTCACTAATATTTTCATAATATCTATCTCCCTTCACTAATTTGATAAGAAGGGTTCTGTTTATGTTTATAATTAAATTATGTTAAATTTTAAGTGTGTGTTTCATAATATAATATCAAAACCAAATTATTATGTATTTTTATTGAAAATATATTATCTATTTTTTATGTTAAATTAACTTTAAACTTTAGTTTATATATATATATATATATATATATATATATATATATATGTGTGTGTGTGAGAAATAATGTAAAGTATTTTTTATTATCTTTTGCCTCCACTTTAAAACAATTCTGGATGCGCTAATGAATCCACTTTTTATACATTTTCTATAATAGATAAATTAATTAGTAAAAAATAAATCAATTTATCATAAATAGTAAAATCAATAACTAAGAAAATTGATACTTTAAATTACTTGTATTATATATTTAGATATATAAAATAGAATTGTAAAAAAATCATATATAAGACTTTGTAAAAAGATAGACGACTGCACTGTAATTTATTTTGTTGTTTTAACATATTTACTATCTATATGATTTAAATTTAACTAAGTTTCACTTCTAAAATGAAATGGAAATCAAATTCATTTTCCAAAAATAATATTTAAAAATAAAGAACATAAAATCAAAACCATTATAACGGTTTTAGCTTGTGAATTACTCAATTTACCATTTAATTTACATAAGCATTGAATATTATTTTAAACAAAAGGTGTATAAAAGGAAATTAATGTTGTATTTGGAGGTCAAATTAACATTAAAACAATTTTGATTTAAGACAAAAAAAATTGGTGAAAACACTCTTTATATTTTCTAATCTTTATCTACATGTTCGAGGTTCAACATACAAATAAATATAATAATAAAATAAAAGCAAAATAGTTGAGATATAGTTAAAATATTTATAAAGTTTTTTTTAAAGAGTTGTTTACAAAGAAAATTCAATACAAAGTGCAGAACATAATGATTTATATAGCATAAATTGTGCATATATAATACGAAGTATGTCATAATTTATATTATTTTATTCAACTTCATAAATAGTATATGTGATCACATTTTATATGAGTATTAAAAAAATACAATTTGTATGATATTTATATTTGACATAAATTTGTTATTTTCATGTAGTTATAACACATAGTGTGTATGAGTTAATACTAATCGTTATACATAGTCTTTTTATGTCAAGAAATTAAAATATCATGCAATATATTATTAGTTAAATATACATGATTTTAAAAACATCTTCAATAGGAGTGTCTAGAGTATCTAAAAGAGTTTTATATGATGATGAAACTATGATGTGACATAATGAATAACAAATAAATAGTTAAAGTATGATAAATAAGGTGTGGTATCGTCAATTTAATGTTCACATCCTGTGGAAAAATATGTTGGTTAAAAGTTTTACATATTTTGTAATCTTTGGGGCAAAACATATGTGTTACATAAATATGAGATGACATGATAGGTATCACTTGTTTATCTGAATGAAATTCAATTTTGATTTCACCATTAAAGATGCTCAAGTGTGTGAGTCTAGGCACTATACTACTTAACAAAATAAATTTGAAGAAACCATTTATTTAATTTTTTGTGAAAAAAATGAATTATATATGACTAGTAATAATGATTTTTGGATGAAGTCTAAAGCCCTTGCTTTAACTACCTAACTCTTGGGTCGTCCCTGATTGTGTATTTGTTAATGAAGTTAAGTACATAATGTGATCAAATTTAGCAACTAAAATAGATCTCACAAACGTATTTGATTTGAAAATGATATATGGAATGCAATGATCCTTATTCAATTTTATACTAATAAGTATCTATGTAGTTGAGCATTGCAACCTAACTTGTGGTAGATTTAAATATCAAACACTTTATTTGTCTTATGAAACATGTTTTCCAAATTCCTTGGAGTTATGATCTTGCTTCGGGTCTATTTGCAAGGTTAAAAGGCCTAATTATGCTTAGTTTTGTGAGGAAGGGACCTTACAGGTTATACTTGGCACCCTACGTATTTTTATAATACCAAAAGTACCCTCTCATAATTTACTTCTCCAAATTCTTGTAGTCTTTTGAAAAATTAACTCTCAAAGAGCCAGTGAAAAAAAAAAATTGGTAGCTTAAACAAAAAATCCCTGTAGAAACATGTATAGTTTTGAAGGGAAAAGTTTAGGATTTTATGAATACTGTTCTGGACTGGACCACTGGCTAGACATGGCCTAATCCGCCTCTGCTCCAGAGCGACCCAAATTGCCTAAGTCCAATCCACAGAGGGGCAAAAGTTACTTTTCTGCCCCTCCAACCGGGCAAGGAATGCATCATTCCTCCCCGGTATCACTGTCTGTTACGCACGAGTGAACTACTCCCCGAACAACTGTGGGCAGGTGCCCGGAATCATGCATATGCCCGACATAACGGCTAGTTTTGGGCACCCTGCCCGACATAACGGCTAGTTTGGGTAGTTACCTATTATTTTGGAAAAATTGTTATTTCGCCCCGAAAATAGGACCGTTGGCCACGCGCTGGGGGCTCTATATAAACCCTCTCGCTTGAGAGGGTCAAATATCCAATATTCACCCTAAGAATTCATACTTTGTACTTGCTCCTTTTCTCTGACCCTTTCTTACTTGAGCGTCGGAGTACCTTGCAGGTACACCCCCTCCTCTCCATACGACCAGCATCCCTGACGCACTTGGCGGTCCGATTCTACAGAATCTGATCCAGCCTTCACGATCAGTGGCGCCGTCTGTGAGAATTTTGTTCTCCCCATCTTTCTTTCCTCAGAAACCGAAGATCAAAACAATTCTCGAACATCATCACGATCATGGCCTCCCAAGATCGCACCAAGGATGCTCTCCAAACCACCATCCTCCCCGTCAACAAATCTGACGTTGACGGCCAGTCATCTCTCCTCCGAGATTCCAGTTTCCTCAGGGACGGAGCCACCGCTTCTCCTTCCCCTACCCCTGCTAATCGTGACAACGATCAACCGTCACTTGTCGTCCAGCCCGTTCCTGTTCCGCCCAATGCCGACCCGGCCGTGGCAGCCCTCCTGGAGGCGATCAACAAAACCAACATCCTGATCCTGCAGCAAAACGAGAGGATCGGGGCACTAGAAGAGTCCCACCGTCCGAGATCCCCTCCTACACGGAGGAACCAGCGACGATCAAGAAGCCCGCAACCCCGGAGAGAAATCGACCGAAGACTGCGCCAAGAACCTGATCCTCGCGTAGCCCAGAAGCGCGACCAGATCTCCCCGCGTGACCAGCACGCTCATGAACACAAGAGGACTCGGAGGAACGAAATATCTCCCCCGATCAAGTCTAAAGGACGGGACCGCTCACCTTCCCCGCGAAGGAACCGCTCACTTTCTCCTCGAAGGAACCGCTCACCTTCTCCGCGAAGGAACCGGCGTCGCGAGCATCCCGTTCGGTCCCCATCATACACCAGTTATAGCAACGACGACGAGCCTCGCGGTCCGTTGTCCCAGGAGATCTTGGCTACCCATCTCCCAAAAGGCTTGGAGAAACCCCCGTCACTTGGCACGTACGATGGGACCACCGACCCCGACGAGCACATCAAGAACATCGATGCACTGTTAGACTACCGCGGCGTACGGGGCACCATCAAATGCAGATTGTTCCCGACCACGCTCCGAAAGGGAGCGATGACATGGTATAAGCAACTGCCCGAGAAGTCCATTACCTCATGGAGACAGCTGGGTAGGATGTTCTTGCTGCACTTCACAGCATCTCGCCGCCACCCCAAAACTGAGGCCTCTCTTGGAGCCATAATCCAGGGGAAAGACGAACCTCTCCGCGCATATATCGAGAGGTTCAACAAGGAAGCAGTGCAGGTCCCGACGATAGATAAAATGAAGAAGTTTCTGCTCAAACAAGGGGTCCGCCCGGACTCCGAGTTCTCTAAAGCCATTGGCCTCGGCCCACCGAGGAACTTAGACGCCCTCCTCCTCAAAGCCCAATCTCATATTCAATACGAAGAGAAGATTGCGGCCTGCAACGTCCGAGCATCACGCCGGCAGGAGAACGCTCGGGCCTTCAAAGGAGATGAAGCCTCGACATCTCGTCGGGGTGAACGGAGGCACAAGGACCGTCCACGGGACTCCCGCGACAGCAAGGGACCCTCTGGGCGCTTCCATGACTACACTCCCCTGACCGTTTCCAGGGAAAATATTTTGTCCGAATGTGTCAATTCAGAGTTCAAACAGGCTGGGGTTCGCTTCCCCAAACAACTGCCGAACAGAGAAAACGTGGACAAATCAAAATACTGTTGTTTCCACAAAAGTCACGGCCATACTACAGAGGGTTGCATCCATCTGAAAGATGCCATTGAGATATTGATCAGGGACGGCCACCTGAAGCAGTTCGCGAAGAAGAAGGACACTCCTCGGCAGGACGCCCAGGAGTCCAAGAAGGTCGAGGAGGAGGTACCCTCCTCGGAAGACGCCAATGTACAAGTCGCTATGTCCATATCGCGACCCGAGGACTTCAACGTCCCGGACGGGCTCAGCGCCCCTGCATATTTCGCGGCCCACAGCCTGTGGGAGACATTTCCCTCCGCCATGGTCATCTCTGGCGGGGTTTCAACAAAGTCACTGTGGGCTCCATAAAACGGAAGTTCGAACACCTGATCAACACAAGCTCCAACAAAGTGACCACGCTTGATCGGGCCCAGAAGGGATCCGTCCCCATCTCTTTCTACCGGGAGGAACTCCTCGGCGGCTCCCTGAACTCAAGCATACCATTGCTCGTCAGAGCCCAGATGGAGAACTTTGACGTTTGCAGAATACACGGCGACCAGGGCAGCTCGGTCGACATCATGTACTCCTAGCTGTTTTCAACACTTCAGCTGGATGAATCGCACCTTACCCCCTCGTAGGGTCCGATTTACAGGGATTCAACGGGTCTGTGACCAAGCCGTGGGGATAAGTCGAACTAATCGTAACCTTTGGATCAGCTGAGACGGTCAGATCCATCAAGGTGTAATTTCTGGTAATCGGCTGCCCGTCACTTTACCAATGCATTTTTGGAAGGCCAACTCTGGCCGAGTTGGTAGCAGTGCCCTCAACCGTCCACCTGAAGATGAAGTATTACACTTCGAAAGGGATAGTCACTGTCGCTCCCGGGATTTTCATCCAGGTACAAACGCGAGAGTGGCGCGGAAAAATAGAGTCGTCAATCGTGTAAATTTATCCCAAGAGAGGGAAAGGGAACACCGCATAAACCTGAGGAAGGGGGAAAGGAATGGTCATCGCAACCATAACCTGGGTTCGGGAGTCGGTTACGCGAGGGGAAGGTGCTAGCACCCCACGCGTCCATCGTACTCGATGGGATCCACGCTTGTTGTCTATTCTAAGGGTAAGTTATCCTATCATCTAGGGTTGTACTAAAACGGAAGGGGAAGACAAAGACAGACTCGGTAGGACATCAACGTCCTAGGCCTACGTACCCCCCTTGTGCAATGGGGAATTCAGAGTCAACGTAGTTCAGACCAAATTCTTTTTGTGTTTTTTATGGGCGACGTTAAGTTCGCGTCCGGCAGTTAGGGTCGATGCCTGTTTGCGACTCAGACGGAAAGTAACGCGCCCTTTTTGAAAATAGCCTTTAAGTTGAAGGTCCCGAAGGACAAAAAGGTTTGAAGTTGGTTTGTGTTTTTTAGGACAGAAGTGGCTTAAGTTAGTTCCTAAGTTGCATTGCACCAAAGTCTAGGGCACAGGGGCGAATACTTAACGCATCGTCCCAAGACAGGATGCTCGCTAAGCACTCTAGAAAGATGAGAGAAAGCCCCTCATTTCTCATTCCCCATACTTAAGGCTCGTGCGCAATACACCTTATTATTATTAAGTGTTTTAAAGAAATTTGAGATGAGAAGAGAGAAGACACAAGGGTAACCCTAAGGGAGACTATGAATCCTAAAGTGATCATGCATGGGTGACCTATGGTTAGTGAGGTTTGACGACAACCTAAATCCTAAAGGAAAGAGATGAAGGAAGGAAGGAAAGAAAGGATAAGGGTGACCATGGATATTTATCCACACCCTTAAAGAACTTACCTTAGTTCCTGCATAAAAGATTAGTACAGAATAGACATAAGTAAGAGAGATGAGGTGAATGAAAATCACACAATGGCGAACAAAAGTGATTATCATTCAAACATGAATCAAAGAAACAAAGAAACAGCCCCAAAGCAAATGGCACAAGTGCTTTTTCAAACAGGTAATCATACAAGGTCAAAGATGCGCCTGCAAGAAAATCTCAAGTGAAAACAGATCAGATAATTAGAAAAATAACTCCTAAAATTCCCAAATTAAACATTAAGGTTCCTCAACCAGAGGCAAACAACATATCAAAAGTCCCTGTAAAAAAATCAAGATATTAGTCATTCAAATAATTAGGCAGAGTTCAGGTGGGAATTAGGACTCAGTGTGCCAAAGGGAAGGACCTAAATGCAATATGAAATAAATTTAAAAATGAAAGAAAAATATTTTTATGCAATTTAGGATGTTAGTGAACAAATGCATAAAGAACGGATAAAAAATATTTTACGGATGCAGAGAAATAAAATAAATAAATTAAGTATGCATGAGATGTGTAATGCAAAGAGGAAATTAATAAAATAATTAATTTGGATAATAAAAATAAAATAAAAAATAAAAAATAAAATTTGTAAAATTTTATTAAAATGATGAAAATGATGCATGAAATTTATGATGATTTTTTAATGCAATTAGGTATTTTTAAAATTAAAATATGAAATAATAATTGAAATAAAATAAAATATGAAATACAACGTGTGGGGGGGGGGGGGGGGGGGGGGGGGGCGTTAGTAAAGAAATTAAGTGAAAATTGGAGTGGGCTGAAGAGTAGGGGGTGCGAACAACAAAGCCCGCCCATTAACTCATCAGCAAAATGAAAAAAATAAAAATGGGATTACCGTGGAATGCCATGTGCACGGCGCGTGGGGTTTTTAAATTGCTGGCGTGTTACCATCCACACGATTCCATAGACGCACCAGATTGAGTCAACCCATTCAAAAAGTAAACAAAACAAAAAAGACAATTGGACGGTACATGGTAATGGCATAGGGTAATGAACACAGGATTAACAATCAAAATTCAGAAAAAAAAATAAAATAGAAAATACATGGCACGATCTAGACCGTGCGATCAGAAAAATGGACGGCTGAGGGTCATCTTCCTCGCCAAAAACCCTAGCCGGCCGGAAACTCCCCAGGTCGCCGGAGCCCTAGCTCCGGCCGCCTACCACCACCACCTGCAACTCAAAACTCGCCCAGAAATCTTCGACCCTTATACCATTCGAACCGGAATTCCACGAGGATTCCAAATCTCTCCTCCAAAATCACAAATAATTAACACATAATACAAATCGAAGGGATTAGTGTTAGGGCAAAAAAATTCAAATCAACATTACAATCAATATACGCATCCAATCACCAAACCAATCATACCAGCATGATCAGGGACAACAACACAACAATATTCACGTGAAAAATTAGAGTTTTAGGATCCTCAAAAATCCTACCAACCTGAGACGGTTCCCCTTGTACACTTGCTTTTGGCTGCGAATGGTAGTTGATTTGCACTCTATGGACTACCAAGAGAAGCTTTGTGGAAGAATTCTGGAGGAACTCCTTGTAGATCGTGAGTTTTGTTGAAATAAAGCTTTATGGTTCAAATGCTCCAATCCTCCAAATATCACGTGTAACTTCCTTCAACCCTAGCATGAATTGGCTTAAATACATTAGGTTAAAACACTGATAATGATTTGGGCCTTGGTAATTCTCCACTTAATGAGTTTTTGAATAATTCTTGAAAATTGCATAATATTAGATACACCTCCTTCCATGCATGTACACTTAAGAATTCTATGATGGATCACTTATTGATAAATTACTAACCACACCCATATTGAAATTGGGCCTTGAAACAATTTGCTTCATGAGTTTTCAACATTTTGGCAATTTTGAATAATGGAGAATAAGTGAATAATAACCCATGAAACCACTTGATTAAAAAGCCAAAAATGCTCCTTAGGGATTGTTTATGGATATTAGAAAGTGACATGAAACAATGGAATTGATCATAGGTCATCATGCCCAAAGTTGTGAAAATGGCATTATGAGAAACCCTAAAAACCACTTTGCCTTCTTTTGATTATAACTGGAGCTTCACAAATGATATGGAGACCCACTAGTACTTGTTGGAAAGAGGAGAAAAGGACCTTCAACTTTCATGTTGGAGAAAAATTCATTTGATGCTTTCTTGATGGTGAAAAGTCAAGTTGAATGCAGTGTAGGAACTTGCCAAAAATGGAAACTTTTCATTATAGGTCACTTTCCAAAATTAGAAATTTTGCACCAACTCCTGATTCCTGACAAATATGTATGAAACTTGACCCCTGGAGACCATATGAGGATATGAGTTCTTAAAATCCCTGAAGAGAACCTCAAAATTTCATAGTTGACTTTTCTCCTTTCACTGTTGACTTTTCCCCAAATTCAACTGATTTTCAATCCATTGGCTAATTGAACTTCTCCTGAACCAAGCTGATGAACAACCTCCCATCCCTAGGTACTTAGGGACCCAAGGAGTACCATGGAACCAAGTCTTGTCCAAAAAATCAGAAATAAACTGACTTTATAGCAAACCCTAGTTGTGGTACCCTCAGTCTAAGAGGAAATAGCACGGTCTCCAAATCCAAATTCCTCTGAATATGATGTGTATCCTCTCCAACAAAGATGAGATATGCCATTTGATGATGATAAAAACCCAAGGAGCTTGCCCATTGAAGCAATAAACCCAAGAATTTCAAAACCCTAATTCATGCACTGGTTAGGATAGTGATCCCACTTGAGATCCCTTGCAACCTGTGAACTCTTGATGAGGTAGTAGACCAAATAGGACTTTACCCTGACCCCATGCTAATGATATGCATACATGATAATGCAAAAATGAAATGAAACATAAGCCAGTTAGTACTTAAAGTAAGGAGGGCAAATTTTGGGGTGCAACAGCTGCCCCTATTCAATCAACTTGGTCCTGAAGGTGTGATAGCAACGGCTCTCAGACATTCCAGGGTACACGGGGATTGAATACCGAAAAGAGCCCCGGAAATTTGCTTATGGTAACAATAACGAGATAGAGTGTGCTGAAATATAAGGAATATGCCCTCAACCATATCCACAAGGAAAAAACAAATACGACCTCAATCGTACCCAAAAGACGAATACAACCTCACAGGGAGACTGACCTCAATCACTCTGCCGACAAAGAAAATAAGAATACGACCTCGACCGTACCCACAAAACGAAATACAACCTCAATTGCATCCGCAAAGGAAGACTGACCTTAATCACTCTACCCACAAAGAAAAGACGAATACGACCTCAATCGCACCCACAAAACGAATACAACCTCAATTGCACCCACAAAGGAAGACTGACCTCGATCACTCTACCCACAAAGAAAGTATGAATACGACCTCAATCGCATCCACAAAACGAATACAACCTCAATTGTACCCTCAAAGGAAGACTGACCTCAATCACTCTACTCGCAAAGAAAAGACGAATACGACCTCGATCGCATCCACAAAACGAATACAACCTCAATTGTACCCACAAAGGAAGACTGGCCTCGATCACTCTACCCACAAAGAAAATATGAATACGACCACAATCTCACCCACAAAACAAATACAACCTCAATTGTACCCTCAAAGGAAGACTGACCTCGATCACTCTACCCACAAAGAAAATATGAATAAGACCTCAATCGCATCCACAAAACGAATACAACCTCAATTATACCCTCAAAGGAAGACTGACCTTGATCACTCTACCCACAAAGAAAATAAGAATACGACCTCAATCGCATCCACAAAACGAATACAACCTCAATTGTACCCACAAAGGAAGACTGACCTCGATCACTCTACCCACAAAGAAAATATGAATACGACCTCAATCGCACCCACAAAACGAATACAACCTCAATTGTACCCTCAAAGGAAGACTGACCTCGATCACTCTACCCACAAAGAAAATAAGAATACGACCTCAATCGCATCCACAAAACGAATACAACCTCAATTGTACCCACAAAGCGAATACAACCTCAATTGCACCCACAAAGGAAGACTGACCTCGATCACTCTACCCACAAAGAAAAAACGAATACGACCTCGATCGCATCCACAAAACGATAACCAACATAAAGTGGAATTCACTGGGGATAACGTGAAACCAGACTCACAAAAGAAAAAGGCTAAAATGAGGCAAACCAAGACAAACTTCTAACGGACTCCTGATCCACAGATAAGATGACTCCGTTGGGGAAGGTGAAATCTAAATAAAAGACTCTGCCGGGGAGCACAAGTATGAGGAACGCATCCCTCCAAAATCTCCTGAGTTATGGCAAGGAAAGTATCAAACCTGGCTTATGCTTCGAATGCAAATGTTTGAATTTTGCCGTAATGCTCCACACGAAGTGGAAATGCTACGCGTTTGAGGATGCAATGCAAATGCTTATGATATGCAAAGAGGGTCTCTCCAGTAAAATAAATGCTGGAGAGAAGAGACCAATTCAGCCGGGGATGACAAAAATAAATTATCCTCTGAATCTAGGAACTCTGCTGAGAAGTGTCCTACTGACCGACTCCTTGGATCAACAATTTTTGCTGGGGGTGAAGTCCCAAAAGAATATCCACACTATCAGGGATTATACCTGTCCTCTACTGAAGGTAACATCCAAAACCTGAGATTTCTCCTCTGCTGGGGGAGTTGAGAATGAATGCCAATAACGGAACCGGAAGTCTGTTACTGAGGATTGCCAATAACAGATGAGCTTAGGACCTGCTGGGGGATGCCAGCCCATAATACCATCCTGCTTGGGGATACTGCTAAACTTAGCCTGCTGATGGGGAGAATGACTTTACTCCCACCTTGCTGGGGATTAGAACATGACATTGTCGGCAGAAGCACGCTTCCTGACTGGATGGGGGAAGTGAACACCCTGATTCTGTGGGGAAATAACGTCTTGATTCGGAGAAAATACTTTCTAAGTCTCCTGCTGGGGAAGGTCTGCTCTGCTAAGGAAAGTTTGTCCTGCTGGGGAAGGAGCAATCTCAATGCTGGGGAGAGCCAACTGCTGGGGATGTACAATCTGTTGCCCTGCAACCTGACTTGCCTTTATGGTCATAAGCGGCTCTTTGAATTTTTCATCTCAAGAGGATTTTACAGAAGATCGGGCGTTCGCACTGCCCCAGGGTCTTCAAACTCTTGGAGGGATTTATCATGTCTCGACATAACTGCCTCAGTCTTCGTAATCCATGAAGTACATCACCTTGCAAGGGATTGTAATGACTTGAAAATACTCTTCTTTAGTACCTTGAACCTTGAGGAGATGTTTTCAATTAACCATTTTCAGGACTGGACGACCTCCCATGCTCTAGAGGTGGCCTGCCCCACTATGGGCTTTGAAGTGACTTTGCCCCTGATCCTAGAATGAATGCCCCAGAATAGCTGAATTTTGGAGAGTTTTCTCGACGTGACTGCCCCAGATTGGCTACATCTTAACACGACTTACTGGGGAGAGCCCACTCTACACTGAGTCTCTTGGTAGCATGCCCTTTGATATGATTGCCCTTCAGAATTTTCAAACAACCCAACTTGGCAGGATCAAGCTTCTTGACTGACTTTCACTGTGCAAGCTGCATTGATGCTTAGGCACATATATATGCAAACAGAAAATGTTTATTATGAAAATGACAATTCTAATGCAACACTCATGTTAACCTTGAAGTTTTTTATGAAAATGTGTCGCAAAGCCTTGTGAACGAATCACTAGCTGGGATGCGACCTTGATTTTTGAATGGCAAAACAATGCGCATATGCAATACCAACAAATCTTATTAGCACAACTCATAGGAGTCAGGAACGCTATCCTGTTGAAGTATGCTTTCATAATAAACCCTGTTTCAATTAGGACTTTTAAGGGTTGTAACGTGGTCTGGTTCACGGTTTCAGAAAAAGGATTTATGGCTCAAAATTTATCGGAGCCCACCCACTCTCCGTGATGTTCTCCAGTCCTATGTTCAGTTAATCTAACCCAAACGCTCATCTCTCAAAAGTTTTATGATCTTTAAGGAACCTATGCCACTAATGGTTTGGCACCTAAGGGAGTTTTGGAATGACAGCCACCCCTTGTAATCACACGAATTTGTTCTTATCGAGGATTTTCTTTTGTAATCCTTTTCGCCTTTTGCTTTTTCTTTCTTTTGCTTTTTGATCCCTAATTTTTGCCTGGACTGACTCTTTTGAGTTTTTTCGATTTTTTAAATCTAGCGGGATACCCTAAATTTTGCCTAAGTCGCTTCGACTTAGCGGGATTTTTCTTTTCTTTCTTTTTATATCCCTCTTTTGAATAGAGCGTGTGACACTGGTTGACAGGGTTGTGACTGCCTCACTCCTTAGTTGTTGATGGATGACCATCGTGGTTTCGCATCTCTTGTTGGTGGGAAGAAGGCAATGGATCCTCAGACGTACACTCTCCTTGAAATTTGAACGCTCGGTCAAACTAACTGATGCCTATCCTGCCCCTGGGTTAATTATGAGGGTTTTTTCATACGAAGGAAACTCCTACTTCAAGGCTCAAAGAGGTTAACGAGGGTCTATCTCCCTTATATCTCCAGTGTTTAGGGGTTTGAAACAATGCCTGTACATCCTCAACAGGGTTCTATCCAAAAGCGTACCATTAGAAACCTGCGTTCTTATTTCGTCATCCTCCCTCAAGAGTTCTAAACAAAGAAAATTGGTATTGCAGTGCATAAAAACATTTAAGAGTGAATACGAATGGATTACTTCAAGGAAAACATACTCATTGCATTAATATCGTCATAAAAACAAACAAGTCTTGCATACATATGATGCTTTAACAAGAAATGAAAAACTACAAATGAAAATGCAAGTAAAGAAGCTGAAGATTGCCATTGCTGCCATTGCTGAGGAAGCTTAATTCTGTCTGGACGTACTTGCAGATTGAGTGTTCATTTGAGAAAGGAGGCTTCCATTGATGTACATGTCATCTTCAGTGAATACAATTATCTCTGAGTCTACCAGGTCTTGCACCTTGTGCTTGAATACATTACACTCATCAATTGCGTGCCCAAACGTTCCCGAGTGGAACTCGCACCTAGCAGTCATGTCATAATCCGGAGGAATAGGGTACGGTACTGGCGCGGTACCCCTTGTTTGAATCAGAGACTTCTTAAGCAGACGCGTAAACAGCTGACTATAAGGGATTGGAACAGGATCAATTGTCCTCCTGGGCCCTCTTGGTCTTGGTTGCCCCTGTTGCTGATAATTCTGCTGTCGATACGGATTTGGGCGCCTCACCTGCGCTTGCTCTTTCCTTTCCACATTTGGCTGAGGCACAAATAAAGGTTGCAGACGTAAAACTTCTGTAGCAAAAGGCTGTGGAGAAAGACCATGGTATGAGGTAGATCCTGCAAAGAGGGGAGGAGCCTTCACTTCTTCTGCAACAATTGGGGGTAACATCACCTTGTACATTCACGCCGCCCGATGTGAACTCAATTGCCCCTGCGTCAATCAAATCCTGGACTTGGTGCTGAAAGGCCCTACATTCCTCCACAGTATGCCCTGGTGCCCCGGAATGGAAATCACAATGGACTCTTGCATCATATCCTGGTGGAGGATTACCAGTGAGAGGAGCCAAAGTCCTTTTCCGTACCAGTTGAAACTGAAGGAGATACGGCAATAGCTGAGAATATGGTATAGGGAGCGGATGAAAAACTCTTTCAGACTTCTTCTGCCCCTGTGTACACTTTTTGCCCTTGGGCTTCTCTTGGGAGCCAAGACCTAGCTGCTACTGGGAAAGTTCTGGAACTTCCGCTTGTGGAAGAGACTCACGAGGTGATCCATGATTTAAATCAAATTCCAAAGAGATGGGAGGATTAAGGATCCCTGTTGTGGAGGCGGCCACAGGACTGTCTTCCTTCTTCAACACTGTTTTCAAAATTTCTATGACCAAACCCATCTGAGTCTTCATCTGACTGATCTCCTCCCTCAGCATCCTCTGCTCCTGGAGCATGTCTTCCCCAAATTGACTCATCTGAATCTTCAGTTCACTCAACTCAGCTTGAACTCGTTCCATGATCAACTCTGCAATTCTAAGATTATAACAAGATAAGAATACCGAAGATAAACACCTGTCATGCAAAATGGTTATGCAAAATGATTATGAATATGCAAATGCAAATGGACGTGTTTGAAAATTCCCAGGGCGATCCACCCCTTGGTTCTGATTTAATAACAAGGTGTAATGGAACTTCTGCTCATATATTAAGAAAACTAGAGAAAAGCCAAATGTCAACAATCACAAATCCGAGATAACAAGTCTGAATATAAAAACCATAGGTCCCAACCAACAAGCCTGGTGGTGATCCACATACAATGAAAGAAAACAGAAAACTAAGGCATATCATCAAAGTCCACAAGTGTCAATCCCCCCCATCCATTATGCTTTCTGCACCGGTCTTGAACCTCCTTGAACAGCTTTCTGGTATCGGGATGCTTCGGCCTCTGAATTAGCCCTTGAATGAGAAGGTCTCTCCTGTGTATGATCCCATCCAAGTATCGGCAATGTAACTCTCAAGCGTCTTCTCCAGAAACACCATCCATGCTAGGACCCTCATGTCTAGGTTTCTTCACCTCAGCTTGGACTTTCAGTTCTTCCATGGAGGCTATGGCTTCATTGAGTCGACCTTCGACTACTTGTCTCTTGAATATCCCTGATAAGATCTCGGCGTCTTTCTTCTTGAGCTCGACTTCAACTGATCAATCTTAGCTATGTAGTCGTCTTCCTTTCTCTTATTCTCAGCCATGGCAGTTTCTTGGTGATCATTGAACCTGTGAATCTTCAACAAAGCCTTGCTTAATTCTTCCTCCTTGGACCTGAGAACGTTACTGATACCATCCAAGGCTTGTTTCATTCTTTCTCTGGATGCGACCATGTCAGCAAGCTCTTTTTCTGCTTTAGCAAGGAGCTCTGTCTTCAACTTGGCGGTATGAACGGCTTCACCCTGCTCATGCTTCCACTGATAAATTTCTCTCTTTAACTCACTATTTTCTTCCCGCAACCTTTCCTTTTCAGCCCATAATTTGTTATACTTCTCCAACTCAACGGTGGTAGGAGGCTCAATCACCAAAGGGTACAAAGGTGGTTCCACCGGGAATGGAAGAAGCTCCTCTTCTACTCTCTTCTTAATCCACTCTTTATTGGGAGGGAAAGCCCGATTGTTACTTTTCCCGAACGGAATCTTACCCTTCTTAGTCACCTGTTTCCAAGCATTCACAACTTTCCTTATCAACCCTTGATCCTCAATACCATTGAAGAACAAGGACTCACGGACATCTCGCTCTTCGGGTGGACCTTTCAAAGGATAGCCAAACTGTCTGATAGCTAGGGAGGGATTATAATTAATTCCACCTTTCCTCCCTATCAAGGGAACATTAGGGAATTCTCCGCATTTGCAAATAATCTCCCTTCCTAGCAAGTCACGATTAATCCAAACGATGTTATCAGCAGTCAAGCCCATAACCCTCTTAGACCATTTCAGAGAATCTTTCGTATCAACGAAAGCGCCGGATTCAGGGAGACGACTCAGAAACCAAGTAGCTAAAATCGGTGCACGACAACTCACAGTTTTCCCACGCCTATTCTCATTCTTATAGTGAACTGAATGGTACACATCACCTAGCAAGGTAGGTATAGGATTCTTCGAAATAAAGATTCTGACGGCATGCATATCCACCAGATCAGGAATATTCGGAAACAAAACAATCCCGTAGATACACATAGCCAGAATAGCTTGGAAAGCAGTCCAGTTCTTCTCTTTGACATGTATGCAAGCCTGATCAAACAAGAACTTCAACAAGAAACCCTTAACTCCTTGTTTTTCTGCAATGTTACTGTTCAGAACAGACTCACTAATATGAAGAGCAACAACCATATCTTTGATACCGGGGTGTTCTTCAGAAAAGAAAACTATATCATGACTAATAGGAATTCCCAAAATAAATGAGAACTCCTCCAACGTCGGAGCCAAGATGTAGTCCGGGAAAGTGAAGCAACGCAGAGACGGATCGTAAAACTGAAGAAGTGTGTGAATGGCATCCTTCTCATACTGGGAGATATTATAGACAAATTTCAGAAGTCTTCCATACCTTCCACTGAACTCTGTACGAACTCCGGAACCAGCCATATTAATCAATTTGTGAATCAGTGTCAAAGTCGGCTCTGGGAATGAATAGGCGACAGTCTTCTTTCTCTGAACATCCATACTGAAGCGACCTCAGAAAACCAGAATCAAGGGTAAGATGCAAGCCCTGAAAAATGTCAAACACGTCAGAATGCAAGAAAAATGATATGCTTATGCAAACATGGGGTCAAGGCACACTGCTGGATTTGCTGTGCTGTTAGCTGAACGAGAACCCAAAAAACCAGAACTCTGAACCACTAAGATACTCAAACATTCGACATTGATGAGAAATCCAGAAAACTGGGTAGGTTGAAAGTCTCGGTTACCTGCAAACCTATAAACGCCCATCCCCTCTCACATGTGGGTACTAGGATGTTCAGTATCCCGGGCTCTCAGGTTGAGAAATGATGATACGTTCACCATTTCTGGTTTGACATCATCATCCATCGAGGAGGCCTCAACTGATTCTCCAAAGCGGAAGGTCCTCAGCTTTGGCACTGAGGTCGAGAAATAATAGTACATTCATCCCTCGGGGTACAATACTAAAGTCAATCGAGGAGTGCCTCCACTGATTCTCTTCAAAACGTAGGGGCCATCCTATGCGAGTTCCAAAGTGGGCCCTCGGGTGCGAATGGGTTTGCCACGGGATGTGGTCTGCCACTGTCACCACTAAAGAGGGATGTTTCCACTAAGGTCCTCAATGATCGGTCACCAGAGTCGACAGCTCTCTAGATCAACACCCCAACATGCGCAAGACACACACGTTAGAATGCATCCCAAGATAGCCTCGTCTGGTTGTGAATTTCGTGAACACACAAACGTACCAAGCGGGCACGTAGGTCCCACTACTTTCCACTCTAGTCCTAGGGTATTCTCAAGCCTTGGTATTGGGCTTAGCTCTCGGTCCCACCCAACCTGCAAAACAAAGACAGCCAGCACAGCACAGCAGCATGACAGTAATAAAAAATGTAATGCAGAAAATGCGGTAAAAATAAAAAATAAAAATAAAATACAACACATAAAGCAAATCAGAACAAAACACCCAAAGAGAACAAAGGCAATCAAGCATTAGGATTGACTCTCTTAGGGATGGACCAGCATAGGTCAACCAAAGTCCCCAGCAGAGTCGCCAGCTGTCGCTCCCGGGATTTTCATCCAGGTACAAACGCGAGAGTGGCGCAGAAAAACAGAGTCGCCAGCCGTGTAAATTTATCCCAAGAGAGGGAAAGGGAACACCGCATAAACCTGAGGAAGGGGGAAAGGAATGGTCATCGCAACCATAACCTGGGTTCGGGAGTCGGTTACGCGAGGGGAAGGTGCTAGCACCCCACGCGTCCATCGTACTCGATGAGATCCACGCTTATTGTCTATTTTAAGGGTAAGTTATCCTATCATCTAGGGTTGTACTAAAACGGAAGGGGAAGACAAAGACAGACTCGGTAGGACGTCAACGTCCTAGGCCTACGTACCCCCCTTGTGCAATGGGGAATTCAGAGTCAACGTAGTTCGGACCAAGTTCTTTTTGTGTTTTTTATGGGCGACGTTAAGTTCGCGTCCGACAGTTAGGGTCGATGACTGTTTGCGACTCAGACGGAAAGTAACGCGCCCTTTTTGAAAATAGCCTTTAAGTTGAAGGTCCCGAAGGACAAAAAGGTTTGAAGTTGGTTTGTGTTTTTTAGGACAGAAGTGGCTTAAGTTAGTTCCTAAGTTGCATTGCACCAATGTCTAGGGCACAGGGGCGAATACTTAACGCATCGTCCCAAGACAAGACGCTCGCTAAGCACTCTAGAAAGATGAGAGGAAGCCCCTCATTTCTCATTCCCCATACTTAAGGCTCGTGCACAATACACCTTATTATTATTAAGTGTTTTAAAGATATTTGAGATGAGAAGAGAGAAGACACAAGGGTAACCCTAAGGGAGACTATGAATCCTAAAGTGATCATGCATGGGTGACCTACGGTTAGTGAGGTTTGACGACAACCTAAATCCTAAAGGAAAGAGATGAAGGAAGGAAGGAAAGAAAGGATAAGGGTGACCATGGATATTTATCCACACCCTTAAAGAACTTACCTTAGTTCCTGCATAAAAGATTAGTACAGAATAGACATAAGTAAGAGAGATGAGGTGAATGAAAATCACACAATGGCGAACAAAAGTGATTATCATCCAAACATGAATCAAAGAAACAAAGAAACAGCCCTAAAGCAAATGGCACAAGTGCCTTTTCAAACAGGTAATCATACAAGGTCAAAGATGCGCCTGCAAGAAAATCTCAAGTGAAAACAGATCAGATAATTAGAAAAATAACTCCTAAAATTCCCAAATTAATCATTTAGGTTCCTCAACCAGAGGCAAACAACATATCAAAAGTCCCTGCAAAAAAATCAAGATATTAGTCATTCAAATAATTAGGCAGAGTTCAGGTGGGAATTAGGGCTCAGTGTGCCAAAGGGAAGGACCTAAATGCAATATGAAATAAATTTAAAAATTAAAGAAAAATATTTTTATGCAATTTAGGATGTTAGTGAACAAATGCAAAAAGAACGGATCAAAAATATTTTACGGATGCAGAGAAATAAAATAAAGAAATTAAGTATGCATGAGATGTGTAATGCAAAGAGGAAATTAATAAAATAATTAATTTGGATGATAAAAATAAAATAAAAATAAAAAATAAAATTTGTAAAATTTTATTAAAATGATGAAAATGATGCATGAAATTTATGATGATTTTTTAATGCAATTAGGTATTTTTAAAATTAAAATATGAAATAATAATTGAAATAAAATAAAATATGAAATACAACGGGGGGGGGGGGGGGGGGGGGTGCGTTAGTAAAGAAATTAAGTGAAAATTGGAGTGGGCTGAAGAGTGGGGGGTGCGAACAGCAAAGCCCGCCCATTAACTCATCAGCAAAATGAAAAAAATAAAAATGGGATTACCGTGGAATGCCATGTGCACGGCGCGTGGGGTTTTTAAATTGCTGGCGTGTTACCATCCACACGATTCATAGACGCACCAGATTGAGTCAACCCATTCAAAAAGTAAACAAAACAAAAAAGACAATTGGACGGTACATGGTAATGGCATGGGGTAATGAACACAGGATTAACAATCAAAATTCAGAAAAAAAATAAAATAGAAAATACATGGCACGATCTAGACCGTGCGATCAGAAAAATGGACGGCTGAGGGTCATCTTCCTCGCCAAAAACCCTAGCCGGCCGGGGCTCCGGCCGCCTACCACCACCACCTGCAACTCAAAACTCGCCCAGAAATCCTCGACCCTTATACCATTCGAACCGGAATTCCACGAGGATTCCAAATCTCTCCTCCAAAATCACAAATAATGAACACATAATACAAATCGAAGGGATTAGTGTTAGGGCAAAAAAATTCAAATCAACATTACAATCAATATACACATCCAATCACCAAACCAATCATACCAGCATGATCAGGGACAACAACACAACAATATTCACGTGAAAAATTGGAGTTTTAGGATCCTCAAAAATCCTACCAACCTGAGACGGTTCCCCTTGTACACTTGCTTTTGGCTGCGAATGGTAGTTGATTTGCACTCTATGGACTACCAAGAGAAGCTTTATGGAAGAATTCTGGAGGAACTCCTTGTAGATCGTGAGTTTTGTTGAAATAAAGCTTTAGGGTTCAAATGCTCCAATCCTCCAAATATCACGTGTAACTTCCTTCAACCCTAGCATGAATTGGCTTAAATACATTTGGTTAAAACACTGATAATGATTTGGGCCTTGGTAATTCTCCACTTAATGAGTTTTTGAATAATTCTTGAAAATTGCATAATATTAGATACACCTCCTTCTATGCATGTACACTTAAGAATTCTATGATGGATCACTTATTGATAAATTACTAACCACACCCATATTGAAATTGGGCCTTGAAACAATTTGCTTCATGAGTTTTCAACATTTTGGCAATTTTGAATAATGGAGAATAAGTGAATAATAACCCATGAAACCACTTGATTAAAAAGCCAAAAATGCTCCTTAGGGATTGTTTATGGATATTAGAAAGTGACATGAAACAATGGAATTGATCATAGGTCATCATGCCCAAAGTTGTGAAAATGGCATTATGAGAAACCCTAAAAACCACTTTTCCTTTTTTTGATCATAACTGGAGTTTCACAAATGATATGGAGACCCACTAGTACTTGTTGGAAAGAGGAGAAAATGACCTTCAACTTTCATGTTGGAGAAAAATTCATTTGAAGCTTTCTTGATGGTGAAAAGTCAAGTTGAATGCAGTGTAGGAACTTGCCAAAAATGGAAACTTTTCATTATAGGTCACTTTCCAAAATTAGAAATTTTGCACCAACTCCTGATTCCTGACAAATATGTATGAAACTTGACCCCTGGAGACCATATGAGGATATGAGATCTTAAAATCCCTGAAGAGAACCTTAAAATTTCATAGTTGACTTTTCTCCTTTCACTGTTGACTTTTCCCCAAATTCAACTGATTTTCAATCCATTGGCTAATTGAACTTCTCCTGAACCAAGCTGATGGACAACCTCCCATCCCTAGGTACTTAGGGACCCAAGGAGTACCATGGAACCAAGTCTTGTCCAAAAAATCAGAAATAAATTGACTTTATAGCAAACCCTAGTTGTGGTACCCTCAGTCTAGGAGGAAATAACACGGTCTCCAAATCCAAATTCCTCTGAATATGATGTGTATCCTCTCCAACAAAGATGAGATATGCCATTTGATGATGATAAAAACCCAAGGAGCTTGCCCATTGAAGCAATAAACCCAAGAATTTCAAAACCCTAATTCATGCACTGGTTAGGAGAGTGATCCCACTTGAGATCCCTTGCAACCTGTGAACTCTTGATGAGGTAGTAGACCAGATAAGACTTTACCCTGACCCCATGCTAATGATATGCATACATGATAATGCAAAAATGAAATGAAACATAAGCCAGTTAGTACTTAAAGTAAGGAGGGCAAATTTTGGGGTGCAACAGTCGCCACCCTCCATGGCGATATAGAAGCTGCCCGACGGTGTTTCGAAGCAGCTACAAAGGGTCTCAACGCCATTGCGCCCAAGCCAAAAGTGTCGAGCAAGCCAGCACTGCCAAGCAGCTCCAAGGAGGCCAAGCCTCTGCCCCAGGTAGACTCTATCGACCTCGACAGTCGCTTCCCCGAGGACCAACAAGAGGAACAAGCAGCTTCAGCCAGCCCGTCTGCGTCATCCAGCAGCAGCTCCCATCCGATGCGCCCAATCCCGGATGGTAACTTCGAAATAGTTCTGTTCGGCGAAGACCCCTAACGGGGAGTGAAGATTGGAGCAGACCTGCCCGACATTGCGAGGAAGTAGCTCAAAGCATGCCTCAGAGAGAATGTCGACCTCTTCGCATGGAGCGCCGCCGAAATGCCCGGCTTGGATCCATCCGCCGCTTGTCACCAGCTGACCATCGACCCGACCGTCAAGGCCGTAGCACAACGTAGGAGGAAGTAGTCTCTGGAGAAAACGGAGGCTGCTGAAAAAGCTGTAAAGGACCTCCTCGAGGCCAAATTTATTTCGGAGGCCAAGTACACCACTTGGCTGTCCAACGTTGTATTAGTTAAAAAATCTAATGGAAAATGGCGCATGTGCATTGATTATACCGATCTCAATAAGGCATGCCCGAAGGATGCCTACCCCCTCCCCAATATTGATAAACTTGTTGATAATTTTGCTGGTTTTAAACTTTTATCGTTCATGGACGCCTACTCGGGCTACAATCAAATCCCAATGGCAATGTCCGACAAAAAATATACGGCCTTCATGACCGAATCGGGCAACTATTACTACAACGTAATGCCCTTCGGCCTGAAGAACGCCGGAGCAACGTACCAACGAATGATGAACAAAGTGTTTCGGGGAGAAATAGGCGACATGCTCGAAGTCTACATGGACGACATGATCGTAAAATCCCATGAGGAAACCGATCATACTGCCCATTTGAGAAAGGTCTTCGAACAGGCTAGGAAATATAAAATGCGTTTTAATTCGGAGAAGTGCACGTTCGGTGTCCGAGCAGGCAAATTCCTCGGCTTCTACTTAACGGAACGAGGAATCGAGGCCAATCCCAACAAATGTCGGGCATTCTCCGAGTTTCCTATGCCCAAGTCCAAAAAATCCATCCAGTCCCTCAACGGAATGCTCGCGTCACTGTCTCGTTTCGTGGCCAAGTCCGCCCAGCACGCCCTACCGTTCTTTAAACTCCTCCGCAAAGAGGCAGCATTCGAATGGACCGAGGAGTGCGACAAGGCCCTTCTCCATCTGAAACGGACACTCTCAGAGCCACCGGTCCTCTCTCGCCCAGACAACAGCGAAACGTTGTACCTATACCTGGCCGTAGCAACCAAAGCAGTGAGTGTCGCTCTCATCTGCGAGACACCTGACGGGCAGAAACCCATATATTTCACTAGCAAAGCGCTGCAAGGACCAGAGTTAAGATACCAACAGATAGAGAAGGTGGCGCTGGCCCTCATCAATGCAGCCAGAAGATTAAGACATTACTTCCTGGCTTACACGATCGTGATTCGAACAGATCAGCCCATAAAGCAGTTACTCGGACGACCAGATATGGCCGGCCGAATGCTCAAATGGTCGCTAGAACTGTCCGAATTTGACATCCAGTACGAAGGTAGAAAAGCTCTCAAGGCCCAAGCTCTGGCCGACTTCATCTCGGAAATGACGTTCACAGACTCCCCCAGCGAGGCACGCAAATGGACCATCTTCGTCGACGATGCCTCAAGCTCGGCAGGAAGCGGCGCGGGCATCATACTGGAGAGCGATGAAGGAATTATCGTCGAGGTGTGACTCACACTGTCTTTCCTAACCTCCAATAACCAGGCAGAATACGAAGCCTTCCTCGCTGGGCAACGCCTTGCTGAGGACCTGGGCACGGAAGAAGTCGTCATTTGCACAGATTCACAACTCGTGGCCCTCCAGGTCCGGGGAGAATACCAAGCCAAAAACGACAACCTGACCGAATACTTGGCCCTGGTAAAGAAGGAAATGGCGAAGTTCACAACAGAGGAAGTGAAACACGTTCCCCGCGAACATAACGTACGAGCAGACGTGCTGTCTAAACTAGCCAGCACGAAGAAGAAAGGCGGAAACAAGTCCGTCATACAGGAGGTACTTCCTCGGCCCAGTATCGAGAAGGCCTCCCCGACACTCGACGTATAGGTGATCGGTGACAACAACTGCTGGATGACCCCAGTCTACAACTATCTCGCCAAAGACGAACCCCCATCCGACCCAAAGGAGGCTAGCGTAATCAGGAGAAGAGCCTGCTCTTATGTTTTGGTCGAAGATAAACTCTACAGACGGAGATTCTCCATTCCGCTGCTCAAATGTGTCGAGGAGGAAATGGTCGCACACATCCTGCACGAAATCCACGAGGGAATCAACGCCCAACATCTCGGCGGAAGGTCCCTCGCTCGAAAGGCTCTCCGGGCAGGCTACTACTGGCTGACCATGCAAAACGACACGAAAGAACACGTGAAGAAATGCGATAAATGCCAACGGCACGGGGACATGTACCTGGCTCCGCCTAACGAGCTCAAGGTTATGTCCTCCCCGTGGCCATTCGCCTGGTGGGGCCTAGACATCCTAGGACCCTTCGTGGTAGGATCAAGTTAAAACAAATACTTCATAGTGAGCGTAGACTATTTCACAAAATGGATAGAAGCAGAAGCTCTAGCCAAAATAACTGCCCTCAACATCCTGCGTTTCTACAAACGAAACATCCTTGCACGTTTCAGTATTCCCCAAGCGATAGTAACGGACAACGGGATGCAATTCACGGACAGGAAGTTCCAAGACTTTGTCGCCAGCACTTCGCATCCGTGGAGCACCCTCAAACAAACGGGCAGGTTGAAGCAGCCAAGCGAGTCATCCTTCAAGGACTCAAGTGAAGGCTGGACGAAACAAAGAAGGCATGAGTCGAGGAACTGCACAACATACTGTGGGCATACCGCACAACTCCGCACTCAACGACCGGGGAAACACCTTTCTGTTTAGCATACGGGACCAAGGTTGTAATTCCCGTCGAAGTTCATGTGCCCTCTAGGCAGACAAAGTCGCCCCTAGACGAGGAGATGAACGACGAATCTTTGAGAGAAGAGCTAGACCTCGTCGAGGAAATTCGAACCGGGGCAGCCCTTCGCGAAGCCTCACTAAAACAAAAAATTACCATCAGGCACAACGCCAAGGTGATACAGCGAGAGTTTGACATGGGAAGCCTTGTTCTAAGAAGAAACCACAAAGACTCTCGCGAAGGCAAACTAGCAGCCAACTGGGAAGGACCCTATCGCGTCCGAGCAAAAACGGAAAAATGGGGCCTACTATCTAGAACATCTCTCTGGGGAAGAACTTGCTCGACCTTGGAACGCTGAAAAGCTAAAACAATACTACAGCTAAATCCTCGGTTCGACCCGTCACAACGACGAACGTCAGCTACCAACCATTATGCGCGTCTAGGTACAAGCGTCGCATACGAATAAAGCGGAACCCCGCTCAGTAACGAGCCGGGTAACTGCTCGACGGCGGTCCTCGATCGAACATCGCTGTCGTCAAAGTACCATGACTGGCAGAACCCCAACTCGCGATGGGACGTTCACGCTGCGAACTCATGCCTCAAACGCGACCTGAGCTCCGCACCCCGCCAGGACATTCCCCGGCCGTTCGACCAGTTCCTCTCACTGTCGAACACATCCGCAACGAGCAATCCCCCTAAAATATTTGCGCAAGTCAAATACTCCCAATCACGGGCAAATATACATTTACAACGAGCTTGAATATGATACTTAGCAAAAAATAAAAGCAAGTAAATTCATACAAACAACAGAATTAAACATGTGATAATTTAACATAATAAGTGGCCGCAAGGGCCACGATTGTACTTAGTTACATGAAACGGGGGCCACACCCCCCCTCCAAATAAATTACAAGCAATTCCACGGCACGCAGGCCGGACAGATTACAACAACATCAAAAATACAAATTCCTCACTCATCCGCATGCTCGGCAGGCTCTGGTTGGGGTCCCTGGTCCTCTGCGGGCTGATCCTCGGGGGTACCTTCAAGGAGACCGTCGGGCACGACAATATGGCCATCCTCTACATGCGTCAGGTAGTGAGTACCCTCAACAGAAAAATCGAGCTCAGGGTTCACCATCCGCAATTGAGCCACAACATTTTTGAAAGACTCCTCCGCGACGACAATACCATCGTCTTTGGCCAGCAGCATGCGAGCAACCAGCTCGGATCTAGTCTTCAATTCTTTCACATCGTCCGGCTCGTCGACACCCGGGGCATTGACCGCCCTCAACTCCCTGATCAGCTCCTCGGCAGCTTTCTTCTCTGCCGCCAGCTTAAAGTTCTCCTCCTTCAGCCTAACCGCCTCCTCTTCAGCCTTCTTCCGAGCCTCGCCGACACTCTTGACTTCTTCCTTGAGGGATGCCACAGAAGCCCGGGCAGCATTGAGTTCGGACTCAGTTGCAGAGTCCCCTTTAGCGTAAACAGCCGCCATCTCTAGCATCCTGACCAAGGCAGAAGCGTCTTGGGCCACCAACGCCCTCTTGCTCGAGCGATCCATACCTTCCAAGTGAAGAGATTCCGCCCGGGGAACGACCAAAGATTTGCCTTAAAAAAACCTCCTATAAAGGATACAGGGAGAAAGCTCGAACTTCCCTTTCTTCGGCACCCAAGTAAGGTCCACAGCGTCAGCTACCCTTGGCCGCTTCGCTCACCCGATCAAGAACAGAGGAGATCCCCGGGAAGCGGGAGTAGGAGAAGAAGAGGTCCCCGTGGTAGTTTGAACAGGAGGAGGAGCACGAGCACCAGTAAACCGAGATTTAGGAGGAGCCGCCCCGGCCTTATTCCTCGCGAGAGCGTTCCTTACAACCCTGTCATGGGCCTGAGGCGTCTCACCTGCACAAGCAAACACAAACATGTTAGATACGAGGAAAAGAAAAAACACGAACAAAATCTAAATAACTATGACTACCAAGCAACTTCTCGGCAGCCACGGGAGTCTTGCACTCCAACAGTGCCTTAACGTTGATGAATCGGCACTCGACCCTCTAACTCCCATATTCCTCGAAGATCGGGTTACCCTTGCTCGTCCAGCACTCAGCAAGCCCGAAGGAGTTGACCCACTTCACCAGCACCTCATACGCCACTGCGTCCTGCCCGCGGAGATCGCTCGATTGGAAGACATAGTCACTGGGCTTCTTGGCAAAATGGTCGGGTGCCCAGTGGAGGGGGAACTTATAGAGTCTCCGCCCAATAAACCTCCCCTCCTCGTCGTGCAGTTCGTTCCCGTCCTCGTCAACTTCGATCTCCCAGACATATGTATTGTCTTGGGCAGCCTCGGACACGGGCTCAACAACGTAATACCGTTCCTTGAATGTCTGGATTGACTCTGAAAATGGCTTGAACAGCTTGCGGGGCTGCTTCAAAGAAACCCAGCCATACTTCTTCCCCGATAGCTGCCGCTGAAGATGGAAGACAGTGAAGAACAAGGGAAGAGTAACTCCTATAGCGAGATGCTCGCATACCAACTCAAACGCCCGGATGAAGGCCAGCGAGTTAGGATACAACTGCGTGGGGGCCAATTTTAAATGCACGAACACTGACTGCTGAAAATCAGTGAACGGCAACCTCAAGCCCAGCTCCTTGAAAGCGTATTCATACATGGTAAAATGGTCCCCGAAGTGCGTGTAGACACGATCGTCTAACGAAGGGAAATGTACCTTCCACTCTCCCTCCGGTCCTACCTCTGTGAAAACGTCCACCAAAGACTTTGCGAAAGTGGACACATGCTCGGCAGGTTCGGCCACCTCCCACTCCTCCACGGAGAACCCGTCGACATCCTCGTCCATGTCGTCCGCCTCTTCCTCCCCAACATTTCTAGAAGAACTCGAAGTCGTCGGACTCGAAGCCGTCGAGCTGCTATTATCTTCGGAGCCCGCCTCCTCCTCAGATGTATCTATAATAACTTCTCTATCTGGCCCCGTCACCATTACAGTCACCTGAAAGGCAGAGAAGAAAGTGAATTCGACAGCAAATCAAATCCACACTTCCACTGCTAAGTCAAGTGAAAGGGCGCGCAAAGGGCTAAGGACAACGTCCCCGGCCTAAGCCCTAACATCATAAGGAAAGCTGAAACCTCCCCGCGAGGAGACGCTCGAAACTAATCATCCCAGGGCGAGGAGCTTCCCCGCACCCACACCCAGTTTTCGTTTAAAGCTTCACCGGAATCTGGGAATGTTCTACCGGAAAACTCATCACCCACTCGGACGATGAACAGACACGGCGATCACGCTTACATAGCTACCGCATCATCACAGTGAACCACCCTCCTCGCTGAAACATGCTACTAACTCCGGCGACATGTTAGAGTCGTCGCCAAAGATTCATCCATTTCGTCCTCTAAAACTAGCCCTAACCACATGCAATCTACCACTAACAACAAACAGAAGCAGAACAAGCAAAGGATCAGAAGACTTACTTGATTTAAATAGAAGAAAAAAGCTGCTCAAAGCTTGACGCGGTGGTCGGAGTAGGCGGAAGGCAGTTATGGGCAAGAGTACTGAAGAGAGCGAAGAGAAATCAGACTGAAAAGTTCCAAATGGAACGATTTTCCCCCTTTTATACAAAAGGGCACGTGCGAACACGCGCTCGTAGGCCATGATGACTACCCAATGGCCATCATTGCCTATTAACTGCTACAGGAGCTCTAGGCATACGTGGCGTCCCAACGTTTCCAATTCTGTCTGACCCTTAATCTCCTCAAACACCGGGCAACAAGGTCACAACCACGAACCTCACGGACACAGGGAGCCATGAGCACTTTGAGACAATCCTCCTCGTCTCCAAACGACGACTCCATACTGGCTCCACAGAGCAACGAGCAGTTCTTAAGTCATCACTCCCGGGCTCGGGAGCAACAACTTAGGGGGCTCCTGTTCTGGACTGGACCACTGGCTAAACATGGCCCAATCCGCCTCTGCTCCAGAGCGGCCCAAATTGCCTAAGTCCAATCCACAGAGGGGCAAAAGTTACCTTTCTGCCCCTCCAACCGGGCAAGGAATGCATCATTCCTCCCCGGTATCACTGCCCGTTACGCACGAGTGAACTACTCCCCGAACAGCTGTGGGCAGGTGCCCGGAATCATGCCTATGCCCGACATAACGGCTAGTTTTGGGCACCCTGCCCGACATAACAGCTAGTTTGGGCAGTTACCTATTCTTTGGGAAAAACGGTTATTTCGCCCCGAAAATAGGACCGTTGGCCATGCGCTGGGGGCTCTATATAAACTCTCTCGCTTGAGAGGGTCAGGTATCCAATATTCACCCTAAGAATTCATACTTTGTACTTGCTCATTTTCTCTGACCCGTTCTTACTTGAGCGTCAGAGTACATTGCAAGTATACCCCCCTCCTCTCCATACGACCAGTATCCCTGACGCACTTGGCGACCCGATTCTACAGGATCTGATCCAGCTTTCACGATCAAATACTTAGCGTAAATTGTGTGTGTGTGTGTGTATGTTGGGGGTGGGGTGTGGGTGTGTGGGTGTGTGGGGGGTGTGGGTGTGTGTAGGTGTGTGTGTGTGTGTGTGTATGTGTGCGTGTGTGTGTGTGTAGCGAGTGATTTTGGACGCGGTTCTTAAGCGCTGGTCACTCTATGCGGTTGAGCTTAAACTACAGGTCGATTCATTTTTTATCCTATTGTGAGCTGACTAAGGAAGGGAAATAGATGTCTCCAATTAACCCTGCTTTGCATACTGAGTTTAAACAGCGGTCTGTTAGGTTACAGATGCTATCAATGTGGGGGGGCCTTTGTACTGGTTATTTGTATTTTCGCCAATACTGTTTTCTTTCTTTTTATCTTGGCAGAAGGTTTCTGGCGGGGAACAAGGATTAGGATGTTAGGACTGATGCTTTTTGATGTGAGAGTATGGAATTTGGTTTTTTGTTGATTGTGCTCGCTAAGATCTTTTCTTTCGATCTTATGCCTACGTATTCCCGTTTACCGAAACAGGGAAATCAGAGCGTTCGTAGTTCCTCCTAGTCTATGGGAGGAAATGGTTGTTTTTGGTGTCTTGTTCAAAGCCCAAGACGTGAAGCGAAAGGTGATTTGTATCTTGTTCAAAGCCCAAGATGTGAAGCTGAAAAGTCTATTTGTGTCTTGATCAAAGTCCAAGACGTGAAGCTGAAGGATCTCGACTTTAGAGAGAATTTGTCATCTCTAAAGAAGGGTTTGTCTGTCACAACTGTTGGGTGACTGGTTATAAAGGAGAATTACTTTAACCGGGATATGCGAATCCTAGTAATGCCATAATTCCTTTATAGGGGATTTTAACCTAAAGGAGAAGACTTTAACTCAGTGTAGAGCAATGCTATCTTTTCTTAGGAATTTCTCATGCTAAAAGAGGGACAGTGGCATGGATGTAGATGATCCAGAGGCTTGCCGCTTACAGCGATTAGATGGAAGGAGTTGTTGATGTTTGTATGCTGTGAACGAGGCACAACTTTGATGCTAAAAGGTTGATTGGATTAACCAGTGGTTTTCTTATACAAAGCCTAAGATGAGGCTATTGGCCCAATAAGAGGGATTTTTTATGTGTCTCGTACGAAGCCCGAGAGAGAGGCTAAAAGGGTTGACTCAACAGGAGAATCTTTTATACTCAACAAGAGAGTGTTTTTGTATCTCGTACGAAGCCCGAGATGGAGGCTGAAAGTTCGACTCAACAAGAGAGTCTCTGTATCTCGTACGAAGCCCGAGATGGAGGCAAAAAGTTTGACTCAACAAGAGAGTCTCTGTATCTCGTACGATGCCCGAGATGGAGGCGAAAAGGTTTTGACTCGACGAGGGAATCTTTTCGTATCTCGTATAAAGCTCGAGATGGAGGTTATTGTTTGTTTGGCTCAATAAGAACCCTTTTGTATCTCGTACAAAGCCCGAGATGGAGGCTAAAGGGGTGATTGACTCAACGAGGGAGTCTCTTATGTGTCTCGTACAAAGCCCGAGAGAGAGGCTAAACGTTATTTGACTCCGCTGGGGAGAATCATTTGTACAAAGCCCAAGAGGAGGCTATGGTGACTGTTTCAGTTGAGTGACAGGTCTAGTATGCGGATTTTGAAAGAGAAAATCAATTCTTATATGAGCAACGCTGTACTCAAGGATTTGTTTCAAGGATCCGGGTTATTCCTGTTCTTTAAGGAAGCGGGAAATCCGAAGGGTATTGAGACTGTCCGAGTCTGCGGGTTTCCTTCCTATTTAACAAAGGGGGCACTTGAGAATGTCTTTGAGACTCAAGGAGATTATACTGTCCAAGTCTAGAGTTTCATCTTTTGTACTATGCTGAGAAATAGTAGTAGACTCTATAAAAGGACTGTTCTATACAGATGATTAAGTTCTGTTCCTATACCTCTAGGAGGTCGTCGGGACAATTTGTACGAAGCCCAAGAGGAGGCTGGAAACTTTTAAGAAGCCGATCGGTCCTTGTACGAAGCCCAAGAGAAGGCTATCATTCCCGGAGGAAGAGATCATTATACGAAGCCTAAGAGAAGGCTGTGGATACTTGTAAGAAGCCGACGGGTCCTTGTACTAAGCCCAAGAGGAGGCTAGGTTGCTTTTAGAAAGCCTGTGGGTCCTTGTACGATGCCCAAGAGGAGGCCGATGCTTTTAAGAAGCCCGTGGGTCCCCAAACCCCGAGAAATTCAAGGCAAGCTATTCACAAGGAACAGATCAAGTCAGGAAAGTTCGAGAATTTGGAAGAAACTCAAAGATGCCATTCACGGAGAATACATTCATCTCTGGGAGTAGAGTTTCTTGACAATTCCTAATGAGGACAGCCGAAGAGAAGACTGTATCTGGTGATCCTATTGGGGATCTAGTTCAGTCTATTTCTAAGAGTGACAATCTGAGAAAGGGTTCAAAAAGAATCTGCCTTTCACATCTGCATATTGTTTAACCCCAAGAGGAGGGAAGACTGTATCTGGTAATCCTATGTGTATCTAGTTTTGACTGTAAGTTCAGAGTGATCAACAGGGCTTTACCTAGTGCTAGACGTAGTTGCCGGGGAAACTCTAAATATCTATACTATTATTACACAGTTAGTATGAGTTTATGAAAGGAGACTTACAGCGAAACAGCCCCACAATACAGTTATATATATATGAGTTTATGAAAGGAGACTTACAGTGAAACAGCCCCACAATACAGTTATATACATATGAAAGCGGTAAATGAAAGCGGGTAAACACTTACTCGGTTGTAGAGCTTCCATGCTATTTGGTTAGTTGTTCAACAAAGAAAGATTGAAAAATAACAGTATATTCAAAATCAAAGGATGAAGTGCTTTGAAAAAGAAAGATTTGGGGCTTACAGCTCAAGGAGAGGCCCAGGGTTTTATCAGTGAGCGCACTGTTGAATTTGTACAGAGGGACTTATACAAGTGACTGTGGCCCAAAAAAGGTTTTCTGTACAAAGGAGTTGGGTCTTACACTCTAATAGAGACCCAAAGAGTTTAAAGAAAATAAATGGGGCTTACAACACGAGGGGAGGCCCAAGGTCTTTATTTTCAAGATGAATATTCACTTTTAAAATGCTTAAAAACAATTAAAAATGAATTTATTCACAAAAATATCAACTATATTAAATAAATAATATAAATTTGATTTTTTTGTAGAATAAAATATTTTACTATTTTTGTGATTTTTCAGAAAAAGAACCAATAAAAAATAATCAAAATTGAGGGAGTTATTAATTTTCCAAATCATTAAAAAATAATATGAAAAATGTAAAAAAGAGGGGTTGGGTCTTACACTCTATTAGAGGCCCAAAAGTGTATTTTTGTACAAAAGATGGGGCTTACAACTCAGGGAGAGGCCCAAAATATTTTCAGTTTGAAAATGGCGATTGCGCCGAGATTTTTAACGTATCGGGACTTATACAATAGCTGAGGCCCAAAATTGTTTCGTTAAAAAAGGGTTGGGTCTTATACTCTAATAGAGGCCCAAGTGTTAAAAAATGAAAAGAAATGGGACTTACAGCTCAAAGAGAAGCCCAGTTGATTTTCGTTTGAAAATGGCGATCGCGCCGAATTTTTCTTTTAACGCAGAGGGACTTATACAATAAGTGAGACCCAAAATTGTTTTGGTTAAAAAGGGATTGGGTCTTACACTCTAATAGAGACCCAAAGAGTTTAAAAAAGATTTGTTAGGGTGAAAATCAAAGAAACCCCAATTTCATTTTTTAAGGCATTTTTCCAAGAAAAATTAAGTAAAAAATGATAAAAAATCAAATAAAAATCATTAAATAATGATTAAGATTTCTGAAAAAATATTTTATCCACATAAATATTTAAAATCATTTTGGTTTTAAAAATCAAGAAAAAAGAAATCATTTTAAAAGCATTTAAAACACTATTTTTAAATATATTAAAAATAATCTAAAAATAATATTTTTTTTGTGATTTTTTGTGGATTAAAATATTGTGGGGTATGAATTGGAAAATGATGATTTTTTGCTATGTAAAAAAATTAGTTGAGTTTTGAAAATAAAAATAAGAAAAAGAGGAAAAATGTCACAATAATATCTCCGACATCTCTTATGGGGTAAAAACGAGTACCGAAACTTTAATTTTCAACACGTTTTTTATCAAATTTCAAACACTCATAACTCTCTCAATTTTTATCGGAATCAAAATCTGGAAGTACCTAACTTGACCGATTTTTCGCAAGGAATCCGATAGTACCACACATACACACCGAAACTCGACGTACAAAACACGCAAATCGAAAAACCAGAACTGCACTTAATTCGAAAACATCGTTTCGCGCCAAACTTCCGACACGCGTAACTCTCTCGATTTTTAACAGAATTAAAATTCGGAAGAGCCTATCTTGACCTATTTTTCGCAAGGAATCCAATGGTATTGCACATGCATGCTGAAACTCAACGTACAAAATGCAGCAGCAAAAAACACAGAACAGCGAGTTAGTTGAAAACATCATTTCGCGCCAAACTTCCGACGCGCGTAACTCTCTCGATTTTTAACGGAATTAAGATCCGAAAGGGTCTATCTTGACCGATTTTTCGCAAGGAATCCAATGGGATCCTACATGCATGCTGAAACTCAACGTACAAAACGCAGCAATTAAAAAACCAGAACTGCGCGTTAGTTTTCGACGTCGTTTTGCGTCAAATTTCCAACACACATAACTCTCTCAATTTTCATCGGAATTGAAATCCGTAAAAACCTATCTTGACCAATTTTTCGCAAGGAATCCAATGGTATTATTCACGCACTCGGAAACTCACTGTACAGAACACACAAAGCAAAACAACCAGAACCGCTATCGTTAATTCGACGTCGTTTCGCGTCATATTCCAACGCGCATAACTCTCTCAATTTTCATCGCAATTGAAATTCGTAAAAATCTATCTTGACTGATTTTTTGCAAGGAATCCAATGGTGTTACTCATGCACACTAAAAATTAATGTACGGAACACACGAATCAAAACAACTAGAATTGGACATGATTTTAAAACAACCAAAATTCCACATATAAACATGTTAAAATGCAAACAGTGGGAGGATCACAACATACACATTAAGGACTACATTTTTGCCTCAAGAATTGTTCAATATGATGCATGTATGTGGACAACAAAGGAAAGCATGATTCAAAGAATTCAAGTTGTGAATTTTACCTCTTTTTTGGAGATTTTGGGCAACCTACCAAGTGCTTTGTTCCAAAAATGATTTGATGCTTTGGACAACCTCAAATGACCTCTTAGAAGCTTTTAGGATGGTTGGAATCAGCTGGAAACCTCTGGAGCAAGTTTGAGCACTTTCTCGCAAAATGGTCAAAAGTGGCCAAAATGCCAACTCTCTCAAATGGTGTTCCAGATGTGTGGCACCATTTGGGACAGTTCAAGGATGATATTTAGAGTGTGTTTGAGGTTTTATCTGGTTTGGAAAGTGACTGAATCAAGACATGGCTTGAAAAATGCAAAAAAAGTGCTATTTTGAGGTTTTGAGAGGTGACTTTGTGATGTTGGTGTTATAGGTCACTTGTGAGAGTTTGGATCACCTACATATGATGTTTATGAGGTGTTAGGATCATAATCTGTGATGGAAATGCTCTCTAACTCAAAAACTCAAAATTTCCTTACTAAAGAAGGCTTTTTGGAGTGAAAGAGAGAATTTGAGGAAAGCATCTGTTTGATGGCTTTGGTGTACTTAAACTAAGCACAAATGAGTTCTATTTATATTAGAGCAAGTTTGTTTTGCAAGCAATAGTGAATGGTGGCTGCAGCAGAGGTTTGGCCAATGTTGGCCAATGAAAATCCAAGTCTCCTCTAGCCATTGACTAGAGGTTAGAGCACAGGCTGCTGGTTCCCTAGTTGTTGGAGGAATCTTGACTGAATTCAGTTGGAGGAAGCTCAGTACATGCCACCTCTAAGCATCCATTAAATGCTCCAAACCAAAATTGGAGTTTTGTCCCTCTTTTAGGGATTTCTAGGTTTTGGCATGCTTTTTTTGGTTCCTTGGACTTGGGAGGTTCATGGATCAAATCATCTCACTTGGATTTGATCCTTAGATGTGTCCAAAATGATGACAAGGCTTGAAAATTCGTTTGGCACAAAAAATGTGCAAATCTGCCTTGAAAAATTCAGCTTCAGCAAGCCTTTTTGTAAGATCCATAACTCCCTGCTCGAGTATGCTACATGGACGTTCTAGGATTTTCCGGAAAGCTTAGATGACGTACTTCAACTTTGATGTTTGGCCCTATACCTGGTTCAACTTGGATCATGGAGAAAAACAGTCTTGAAGTTGGGACATTGTGCTGAAATTACAAGGCAGATTTTTGGCTAAGTGCTGAAAAATGTCAATTTTAGGTTTTTAGTCATTTTGATCCAATCATAACTCAAAATCCATGATGAATTGGGATGAAGTGTAGTTGAAACTTTTGTAGAGGGCCATGAGGGCTACAAATCAAGCTTTGGATGGGAAAAAATGGCTTTGTGGTTTAGGAGTTATGATCCTCCAAAGTTGGCACCCTTGCCACTTTATTCCATAACTTTGAAAAATTTCTAAGTTTTTATGGTTACCCCTTTTACAAGTTATCCCACTTTCTTTGATTTTTCTTGATGAATGATGATTCCAATCACACATTAACATCATTTTAGGGTTAAAAAACCATTTTTATGAAAAATCTCAAAAAGTCAAAGTTTGACTTTTGTGCACAGTTGACTTTTTATCAGATGAATTCCAAACTGTGCGATCCTTTAGGAAATCATGTCCTTGACCTAAATCAAAATTGATGGACATGTTCCATGGGTGTTATAGGGTGTATTTAATCGTGTCCCATGGCTTGGGAGCATGTCCTGGTCAAAAGTCAAAGCTACAGTTGACTTTTCTCGCGAAACCCTAACTGTGGCTTAGATGAAATTGAAACTTGTTGCTCAAGCTTCTTGGGTCAATCCATTGTTGCAAATGGATCAACGTGGTATATTGGAGACCCTCAAATCATTTCTTGAGGTCTTGGCTCATGATTTGTCCCAAAAGTCAACTTAGGGGTGAATTAGGTCAAGAAACCCTAATTCCTGATTTTTTATGTATGCATCCCCTGAGGCTAAATTGACTTGATGATGGGGTTTATGATGTTCCATGGAGCATATTAGGTTATGCTTTGAAGCATTGGCTCATTCCCAGAGGAAAATTTCCATCTGGAGGCCCTAGTCGACCGAACCCTAATTTGGTGACACTGGCGATCCTGAGGCTTGATCCACCTAGAAGGGAGCAGCCTTGTGCTTAATCCTTGAAGTGGGAGTCCTCTTGATCCATTGTGGATATTTGAGAGGCTAGACAAGTTAAAGATCATGTCATTCCTTGATTGATCCTTTGTCTAAGAGCTCTGCGAGGGCTTGAAACCCTAAATCCTGTTTGTAGTGAATGCTCACCCACCTTTGGGGAGACTAATGAGGTATGATGGTTCCTCCATATTGTGCTGATGATTTGCACAATGATGGGAAATCTTAGTGGTCAAAATTTTGGGTATGACAGATGCCCCTATTTAATCTTCTTGGACCCGAAGGTGTGAATGGCGAAGGTATTCGGGCATTCGGGGTGCAAGAGGATTAAATATCGGAATACCCGAAATTTTGATGGTGGTTATGAATGGTAGCTTACGCATTCATCTTCTTTAGCTAAGCGAAGCTGCTTAGAAAAGGTAAACTTCCCCTCGATCCTGGTCTTCAGCCAAGGAGCTGGTCTCAGTTTTCTTTTGAAATAAACTTCCCCTCGATCCTGGTTTCCTACCAAGGAACTGGTCTTAGTTTCTGATTTAAACTTCCCCTCGATCCTGGTTTCCTACCAAGGACCTGGTCTTAGTTGCTGAAATAAACTTCCCCTCGATCCTGGTTTCTTACCAAGGAACTGGTCTCAGTTTCTTTTGTCAATAAACTTTCTTGACAAGGAACGTTGTTAGTAGCGGTTTTCCTTCAAATTTCTCGCCGAATTTTCCTGGGGAGATGCCATTTGAGTGGAAAAAGTTTTGATGTCATACTTGCTGGGGAACCCATTCGTCTGAATTGTAGAGGTACACAAACTTCTCTGTTTTGGAGACGCCATTTGTCGATTCTACTGGAGAAAGCGAGTCTCTTGAGAGACTATTTTCGTTTGGGGGCTTACATCATACTTTTCTCGGGATCTTTCTGGAGAAATGCCATATGATGGGATCCAATTTTGAGGTGCCGATGACCTTTTCATCAGTGGTTTTTTCAGAGAAAAACTGCCGTACCGCCGAATCTCTAATTAAGAGGCTTTCTCTGGGGATTTTCCTTAATCCGGGAAAGCAAGGATATCATCTTCAATGGCGAAGAGTGATATTTGTTGAAAGTTTTCTTGTTTCTCAGAGGTTTAAGTTATCAAAGTGGTCAAGGACCGTCTCTAATCCAGAGATAAACGGGAGAGAGATTGCTTAGATGATTCACTTCCTAACGAGGAAAGGTCTGACAACTCGATTGAGAGGACTTTTATCACTAGGGGATAAGACCGACTAGAGTGATAGTGAGGCAATATGAATGTGAATGCAAATCAATAATGCATGATGTATGTATGTATATGCGGACAAAACTGACGCGACATACAAACTAAAAGATGAACATGACTGGATACTCGGCCATCGCGGGGCGTGGAAGAAATATCACTGGTTCAAGATAACAATTCTGCCTTGCTTAGGAGAAACGGTCCCTGTTGGGGGTGACGCTGCTCGGGCTTAGGATATGAGAACTCGGCCGAAGATGTCAGATGGATTAGTCGCATCTGACACTATTGATTCTTCAATCAGGCGCACTGGCGTAGAAGGAGTACTTTGATTCTGTACTTTGAAGTTCGCTTACTTCTGGAGAAGCGGTTGATGTCCTTTTGATGTTCAACAGTCAAAAGAAATTGCCAACTTTATTTTTAAAAAAAGCAGAAAAATTTTAACAAGTAAATTCATTTTGTTTTATTTCAAGAATCGTTAATCATGTTAACAACGTCATTCTGTAAAGCTAAAACAAGTAAGAAATACAAACAAAAGCACAAGGGCTCAAATTTTATTGATAAGATGAAGATCAACCAAACGTGTGATTCCAAAGAGTATATACAAAGTTAGAAAATGGTAATTTACAAGGAAAAGGGCTACGTTGAAACATAACGACCACTATCCTTCTACCAACTTTGAATTCGGGACATCCTGAGCTTCTGTCGAAGATGACCTTGACTGTAATTTTCTGACGGATGATGTAACTGCTGCTGAGGGACTTGCCTCTGTTGAACATAGTTACTTGCCATTATCCCTAATTTTTTCCTGGATTGTACTGTGATGTTTCCAATCTACCGGGATGATTTTTTTTCATGTCTCTAATTTTTTCCTGGACCGCCCTTTCGGGTTTTCAATCCACCGAGACGTTTTTTTTTTTTTTTTTTTAGGCGAAGTATTTCTTGACTACATCAACATTCGTGGGGTAGGCAAATTCCTCTCCGTCCATGGTTGCAAGTCTCAAGGCACCGCCTGAGAAAGCTTTCGTGACCACATAGGGGCCATCATAATTTGGGGTCCACTTGCCCCGAGAATCAGTGAGAAATGATTGTATCTTCTTGAGCACGAGGTCTCCTTTTCTGAAGACACGAGGTCGGACCTTTTTGTCGAACGCCTTCTTCATTCTCTGTTGATACAACTGACCGTGGCATAGTGCCGTTATTCTCTTTTTTTCAATCAGATTCAGTTCGTCGTGTCGGCTTTGACACCATTCAGCTTCGGTGAGCTTCGCTTCCATCAATACCCGGATTGATGGGATCTCTACTTCTATGGGGAGCACTGCTTCCATGCCATACACTAGAGAGAAAGGGGTAGCCCCAATTCCGTTTCTGTAATGATTGACAGCTCCGTCAAAGATAAGTCCCCACTGGGAACTTGGTGCTGGCCCTTCACTGAGTAGCGGTTCATTGCAGTCTTTCATTTTTAGATACATGACATCTTCGTCTGGGAAGTCAAACCCGATTGATTCTTAATCGTCAATCGGTTGATGAGCCAAATGATCGGCTAAAATACTTCCCTTAACGGCTTTCTGAGCGTGGTACTCTATGTCATATTCTGATAATAGCATCTGCCAACGGGCAATTCTTCCCGTGAGAGCAGGTTTTTCAAATACGTACTTGATTGGATCCATTTCGGAGACCAACCAAGTAGTGTGACGAATCATGTACTGGCGAAGACGTTTGGCTGCCCAAGCCAAAGTACAGCAAGTTTTCTCGAGCATCGTGTACCGAGTCTCGCAGTCGGTGAATTTCTTGCTTAAATAGTAGATGGCAGACTCTTTCCTTTTGGTTTCGTCTTGTTGGCCAAGTACACATCCCATTGAGTCCTCCAGAACTGTGAGGTAAATGATCAGTGATCTCCCTTCCACTGGAGGTGATAGAATCGGCAGATTCAACAGGTATTCCTTAATACTGTCGAAGGCGGTTTGGCAATCTTCTGACCAAACGCAATCCTGATTCTTTTTGAGTAACTTGAAGATCGGCGCGCATGTCGCGGTCATAAGGAATATGAATCTGGAGATGTAGTTCAAACGTCCCAGGAATCCTCTGACTTGTTTTTCAGTTTTCGAAGAAGGCATTTCTTGAATGGCCTTGACCTTGTCAGGATCAACTTCAATTCCCTTTTGGCTGACGATGAACCCTAGTAGTTTCCCTGAATGGACACCGAAGGTGCACTTGTTAGGATTCAAGCGGAGCTTGAATTTTCTTAGACGTTCGAACAATTTTGACAGATGTTCAACGTGCTCACTCTCTGTTTTTGATTTTGCAATCATATCATTGACATATACCTCGATTTCTTTGTGTATCATGTCATGAAACAGAGTAGTCATGGCCCTTTGATAGGTTGCCCCAGCGTTCTTCAAACCGAACGACATTACCTTGTAACAAAAGGTACCCCATGGGGTAATGAACGAAGTTTTCTCCATGTCTTTCAGCGCCATTTTGATCTGGTTATAGCCCGAGAATCCATCCATAAAGGAGAAGACTTTGAACTTTGCTGTACTGTCTACCAGCATGTCAATGTGTGGTAAAGGAAAGTCGTCCTTTGGACTAGCCTTGTTCAGGTCTCTGTAATCTACACACATTCTGACCTTTCCGTCCTTTTTGGGAACGGGTACGATGTTGGCTAACCATTGAGGATATTCAGATGTAGTGAGGAAACCCGCGTCAATCTGTTTATGTACCTCCTCTTTGATTTTGATGGCCATGTCCGGGTGAGTGCGTCTCAACCTTTGCTTTACTGGTGGACATTCCGATCTTAATGGTAAGTGATGTTCCACGATGCTGGTATCTAACCCTGGCATATCCTGATAGGACCAAGTGAATACATCGGGGAATTCTTTGAGAAGCTTTATCAAACTTTCTTTGACAGTTGGATTGAGCAGTGCCCCAATCCTGATTTCTTTTCTCTCTTGCTCTGAACCCAAGTTTACCGTTTCCAACGGTTCTTTATGAGGTTCAATGGACCTTTCCTCTTGTCTGAGTAATCGGGAGATCTCTTATGGAATTTCGTTGTCATTTTCTTCTTCAGCCTCGAATACCGGGAACTCAAAGTTGGGAGAAGGCATCGGATCGTATATTTCAACGGGGTTTAAAACAAGCAATCTGCATGACGTGATGATTCGTGTTTAGAAGAGATAGAGAAAAATGCAAGTGTGTGCAGTGTTTTATTTTACTGCTTGTTTTTATTATTTGTTTTTTAGGATTACCATTTTCTGAAAAGCGAAAAGAGAAAACAGCAATTGATACGGAAATTACAGAACGACGTTTTTTATTTATGAACAAGTCGACTCTTGAAACTACAGCCCTATAAAACAAAACTCTGTCGCTTTGGGCGAAGCGAAGAGGGAAATTTACAGAAAGCGAGCCCTATCAAAACATCCGTTTCACCTGGGCAGGGTGAAAGGTTAAAGATGGCAATTACTTTGACTGGTGAACGACCTTCGGAACATCGACAGCAACCCATTGGCGGCGAACTCCTCGGTGAATCACAAAATCTGGTACCTTCCTTGATTTGTCTTTAGAAATGACGCTGATTTCTGGTGGAGTAGGATCATTGGAATCTGTCTCCCAGGCAGAGTTGTCGTAGGAGAATTCCTCAGTTGTATTTTGCATAACATTTGTACTTTCAGCTGTATCTCCCCATCCAGTTGGCTGGATATCTTCGAGCCTGATACGAGAGCTTTCGGGAGCGGTGTACTTGACCATATAGTCGAATTTTCCACTTGGTTGTCCCAGAGTGTCCCAAACTTCTTTCGAACTGGAGGAGTCATCCCTTTCGATGACGTTGACCTCGGGAAAAGCATAGTTGATGAATTCAAGTCCTGCAAACGTTGCAAATTCATCGTCATGTTGAGTAGTTTCTGAATGACCTGAGTGTTGATCCCATGACATGGTGGGGACACAGGTATTCTGTTCAAGGACGGTCAGCTGATTTTCATTGCTCGGCTGACTTTCCGGCCCCAAGTTTCTTGGGTAAGGTTGCCACATTGGCAGACCATCCATTGGGCCATAGTAATTGTGGTCAAAGTTGTCTTTCATAGGAGTGTCTTCCTCTAATGAATTCGGCGAAGCACGACATCCTTCCGGATCACAATCTCCGTATATCATTTCGACATCTGACCTTGGTATAAATCTCGGACTCTGTGCGGGATAGCAAAAAGGCATAGGCACCTCTTCCTGAGACATATAACTGCCCTTGTTAAGGTAGGACTTCCACTCTTCATTTGTGTCAGAGGGATCTTCCTCATTGATAGCATGAACTGTCTGAGACACTGGGTGAAGGAAACCTCCACTGTGGAAGAAGTTTTGAAGGGGATGAAGACTTTCATCATTGGCAGTTGTCTGGGTACAGGTTGCAGAGAAACCAAGACCCTTCTTTGTTTTATTGTCAATAGGAATGACAAGTTGTCCCCATCCGGTTGTATCGGTACTCTTGACTGCTTTGATAGCATCTTTGTATGAGGAAATCGAGGTTCTTCCTTGGAATTGATTGTCCTTGCTCACCGACAGTGCTTAGAACTGAGTTCTAATAACCTCCTCGGGTTCTATACCAGTAGATGATGACAAGTTGCTTACAAGCAAGGCTTGTTCCCCACAAACTGTGATAAGTTGATCGTTCTTGACAAACTTTAGCTTTTGGTGGAGGGTCGAAGTAACCGCTCCAGCCTGATGTATCAAAGGTCTTCCTAATAAACAACTGTATGTTGCCCGGATGTCCATGACCTGGAAAGTGTGAGGACCGATAGTTATGGGAAGATCAACTTCGCCGATAACTGTTTTTCTGGATCCGTCGAACGCTTTGACGACGAACTCGTTGATTCTCATCGGAGGGCCTTTGAATGATAATTGCATCAAAGTGGACTTCGGCATAACATTCAGGGCTGGCCCTGTGTCTACCAGTACGCTGGCTAAAGCATCGTCCTGGCAGTTAACTGTGATATTGAGCGCCATGTTATGACGGCGACCCTCTTCGGGTAATTCCTCATCACTAAATCCTAAATTATTGTAGGAAGTGATGTTAGAGACAATGCTATCAAACTGTCTAATTGTTACATCCTGTTCCACAAAGGCTTGCTCCAAGACTTTCTGTAGAGCCTCCCTGTGGGCTTCTGAACTGAGTAACAGTGATAATACCGAGATCTTTGAAGGAGTTTGTAACAGTTGATCGACAATGTTATATTCACTCCTTTGGATGAGCTTCAGCATCTCATCATTATTTTTCGAAAAGTCGGGATTACTGGATTGACTGACTGATAGATCGGGAGCCTCTGTCTGAAGTTCCTTTTCCTTGTTAGGTTCCCCAACCCCTCGGTTGAAGATTCGACCACTCCGTGTTACACGACTGATGTCTGCAATGTTTACGACGGAGGGTAATGGAATTTCCTTTCCATTCTCGACTATTGTTGCACCGTATTTATAAGGGATAGCCTTAGTTGATTCATACGGTAGTGGTCCCGGTAGATAGATGACTATGGGAGCCCTCTGATTTTTCTGACCATCGTAAGTAATCTCGATCCGTTCCCGGTTGGGAACTCTAGATTCGTTAAGTAGAGGGATGATGGCAAAAACATCCTTGGTATGATGATGACCAGAGATTGTGACAACATCCTCGACTTGATTGGCAAGGTAGTTCGGCGTCCAGTTGATGGGCCCAGAACCCGGATATGGGCGAATCTCTCCACGATCCACCTGACCCTGAAGTGCTGCTCTCACAAGGTAACACCCTTGGTTACTTTCTGAACAGACGCTACAACGATCGTAATTATGTGGTGGCACCTGGCCACGCCCACTTTGAATACAATGTAACCTCACTAGGTTAGCTTCCACAGATCGGACATCCTGACTTTGACGACGAGTAGGATTCCTGTTACTAATACTAATTTGCTGAGTATCTTCATCCATATAGATTGACATCCACCAATGATTTAACAAGTGCTGAAGTGCCTCCTGGACAAGGGTACAACCTCGATCGTTTTCGTAACCTGCTTTACAGTTTTGATAGTCGTGTGATATTAAGAATCCGAGTCGGACCTGCTCAGCATGTAACTCTACCAGGTTGGTATTCATCACGCGAATATCGAAGATCTGAACCATATTGATCTGATAAGGGTTCTTATTATGGTAGTCTTGGATCCATCCAAGATCCATCTGACGCTGGAGGGCCTCTTGTATGAAAGAGCATCCCTGTTTGTTTACCGATCAAGTCAGACAGGAACTGTAATCATGTCGCGGCAGATTATGATACTGGCTTTGCCTTGAGTGCATTGCCACCAAGTTGGCATTCATCGTACGGATGTCGTGGTTTTGAATGACGTTAGAATCCGTATAGACCATGTTAACTCCACGAATTCGGTGCTCTTGGATCCATCCGAGATCCATCTGTTCCTGTAGGGCTGTTTGCACTACTGAACATCCCTGGTTGTCTTTAGAGCAGATATTACACTGGTGATAGTTATGTGGTGGCACATGGCCATATCCACTCTGTCTACAATGCATCTTGACCAGATTGGTCTTCAACAAGAGTACATCATGAATTTGATAGCCATTGTTAAATTCTTTCTCAATCAGGTTGACTGCAGCTTTCTCGTGTTGAGGCAGCGGGTTCGTGAGAACATTGAGATTCGTATCTTTGAAAGATAAGTGCCCGCTCCTAACAAGCTTTTGCACGTCGGACTTGAAATTGAGACAATTCTCAATGTTATGCCCTGAACCTCCTTGATGATAAAGGCAAGTTTGATCCACTTTAAACCAGAAAGGCGGATTTTCCGATACTGTAAGAGGGGACTTAGACTGAATGTGCCCCTTGGCTAGCAGTAATGGAAACAGCTCTGCGTACGTCTCGGGTATAGGATCAAACCCTGATGGTCGTGTTGTACGGTTGTTGTTATATGGAGGACGAGCCTGCTGAAGAGGCTGTTGTGTCCTTTGTTGATCAGGTTGGCTCTGCGCAACCTGAGGTTGATATGTAGGAATAGGCGCAAGGCTGATAGCAGGAGTTATAGCTGCTACTGGCTGATAACGTCGCCTTTGCTTTCCGAGAGAGATATTCCCAATATCTTGCTCTTTTTTCTTAGGGAGAGCACTACCGTATTTTTTAGTACCGCTCATCGATCCAGTGTCTTTTACCAAACGTCCTTCTCGGACGGCTTCCTCAAGACGTACACCCATGCCGACCATTTCGGTGAAATCACTGGGTGCACTGGCAACCATTCGGTCATAATAAAATGAGCTTAAGGTCTTTAAGAAGATCTTTGTCATCTCTTTTTCCTCAAGAGGCGGACAAATTTGAGCGGCAATTTCACGCCACCTTTGAGCATACTCCTTAAAGGTTTCCTTGTCCTTTTGTGACATTGATCTGAGTTGATCTCTGTCGGGTGCCATGTCCAAATTGTATTTGTATTGTTGGACGAAGGCAGTACCAAGATCTCTGAATGTACTGATCGTAGTACGGTTTAAACCCATGTACCATTTGAGTGCGGCATCGGTTAAACTATCCTGGAAGTAGTGAATCAGTAGGTCCTGATTCTCCATCTGAGCTGACATTCGCCGAGCGTACATCACCAGATGGCTTTGAGGGCAAGAGTTACCCTTGTATTTTTCAAAGTCGGGCACTTGGAATTTATGCGGGACTTTCACATTGGGGACCAAGCAGAGGTCTGCGGTGTCCTTTCCGAATAGATCCTGACCGCGAATGGCTTGCAGCTCCTTCTGCATTTCCAAGAACTGTTCCTGGAATTCATCCATTCTATCGAACATAGTTTCCTTCTTATCAGCAGGTATTGGTGGAATCTGTCCTTTCGGGACAGTGTGCACCACAGGGGGTGGTACCGTGACTACGGTAGCGAATCTTGGCGTTTCCCGAAGTTTGTAACCTTCAGGAGTCTTCAGTATGCCCCTGGCATCTTCGCTTTCCCGAAGTTTGTAACCTTCAGGCCCAGCGGCTTCTGTTGTGATTCCCTGATCCTCAGTGATCGACGGAACATATCCTCCCGGGATATAGTTGACAGGCATGCCCCAAGGACGATCTTTCGGCATCTGATACCTAGGATCATACTTCTCCACTATGGGCATTGAGGTGATCTCTGAGATCATAGTTCGTTGTAGCTGAGCTTCTGCCATGGCTTGCATGTCGTTACGAAGCTTTCTCATATCCTTTCTCAGAGCGTCGATCTCTTCTTTCAACTCTCTATTTTCTTCCTCAAGATCATCCATCCTTTTCTGACGATTGGCCCGAGTATTATACGAATGAGACAGTTTGACTCTAGAATCGAGACACAAACGTGAGATTCGTAGAGAAGAAGAATGTGTTACGTGATAATGATGAATGCAATGATTATATTAATTGTTTTTTTGGTTTAATCAAAATAAACTTCGACAATTAGATTGCAAATATCAAACACTGGTGAAACCCCTTTTTTATTGAATTCCAAAGGATTACAGAAATGGAAATACAGTAGATTACAAGATGCGAAAACAGAAACCTAAGCTAATGGGTCCAGAGTCCTCTCCGAGGAGAACTCGGGTGCTGATTCTGGTATCTTCCTTTTCTTTGACCGAGGCTCTTGGGCCGTTGTCGGGTTGTCATTCCTTTGCCAAGTGAAAGGAGCGAGCAAAATCCTTTGGTCGTCTTGATTCTCTACAGCATGCTGCTCTAAAATTTCAATCAGAGCATCCTTCTCTTTCAGTAATTGTTGTATTTTGATGCACTCTATGTCGAGGGTGCGATACTTGTTCTTCCAAGACCTTCTCTCCCATTGAACTTTGTTGAGAGTAACCTGAAGCTTTTCAGTTTCCGTCATGAAGTACATGACAGGTTCCCTCGGCGGAAGAATTCCGTAACGAGGATAAGGCATCTTTAGCTTGAGAGCTCTAGTTTGTACCCAATGGAGATAAGGCTCCACCGAGACACAGGCCGGTTTTCCTAGAGACTCCCGTCCTTTCTTATGAATGTGTTTCCAAGCATGCATTATTTCTGTCTTTTGTGCTATGTCACTTTCTCCTTCCTTGAAGAAAAGACCTTTCAGATGAACACCCAGTGGGATGTGTCTCATCGGGTATCCAAATTGACGACGAACCAATACCGGATGGTAGTTGATTCCTCCTTTAGTTCCTATGAGGGGTACGTTGGGGAAGTTTCCACAACGGTCAATGATCCTGATTCCATCATAAATCCTATTGCACCAATCTATATCAGAGTTGGTGAGGGACATGATCTTCTGCGACCAACGTAAGGCACTCTTACAATCCCAAAAAGTAGCAGACTTGGGCAAGTGGGAAATAAACCATTTATAAAGCAGAGGTACACAGCATGTGATCTCCCTTCCGCTGTACAAATTTCCCAAGTGTACAGAATGATACGCATCTGCGAGCAAAGTCGGCACAGGGTTTCCAATGAGAAAAACCTTAATGGAGTTAATATCGACGAAGTTATTGATGTTGGGAAACAAAAATAACCCGTAGGTGAGCAAGACAAAGATGCTTTCAAAAGCAGTCACGTTCCCGATACTGGCGAAGTACAGGGCTTTCTTTGTCAAGAACTGGGCTGACAAACCTTGTATGCCACCCTTAGTGGTCATGTGAGTCCTGACCTCAGACTCGTCCAAATGAATTGCTCTTGCAATGATCTGATTCTTTGGAATTTCTTCCAGTCCAGAAAATGGAGCTCGATCCGTAATGTGTAGATCGATCAGATGAGAATATTCCTCCAGCGTTGGTGCTAGCTGGTAATCCGGGAATGTGAAACAGTGATAAACCGGATCGTAAAATTGAATGAGCGCATCCATGATTCCCTCAATCACATGGACTCTTAACAGTGGTAGCAAACCTCCGTGTTTGGCTCTAAAAGCCTCAGGGTTAGTGATCATCCTTGCTAACCTTCTCAAATCCTCTAGTTTTGGAACCATGAAGGTATACTTATGAGTTCTCCTTCTACCGAAATCCATTAGTGCAATCCTTTTCTCTGATATTTGCAATCATAATCTTAGTTTAATTTGAAAAACAGAGAGACTATAAGAGAAGTTTTTTGAATGTTTTAATGTTTTTTTTTAAATGAATGCATGAATGCAGCACACAAAAACATAGAAAAAACATGGGGTCAAAGGGTCGTTGTCATGAAGTCAAGGCTCTACCCATCCCCAAAGGTTTATACTAGGGTGATTTTTGTACCTGTACTCATTATCATCAGCTCCTCCCAGGAAAGCAAAACAACAAGCAGATCGCCAGCGAGTTGTAGAGCAATCTTAGAGTAAGTGCCATTCACCGAGAATAGATCACCAGCCTCAAATGAGGGTAGTATCGCGTAACAACTATTTCCGATAGTTTCCGCACTACGAAAGGGTTTGGTTCCTCAGCTTCTCAGGCATCACAACCGACCCATTGTCTAGGTGAGAGAATGGTTACATTAGTCAGCCTCCACTGAGGTTGATGGTCGACCCCGTCGCCATCACTTATCTTAAGTGTATACTCAATCTTTCCACATACGACATCACCCGCATTCCCATTAGCAGAAAAATAAACACATATAGCAATTAGGAAAAGCGGTATATATATTTGTCCTAAACATCCTAGACCTTTAAAGCTAAGGATCCTAAGTTCCTGACAGAAAATGGGTTCCCCGGCGGAAGCCCCAATCAGTGGTATCACACAAGAGAAGAAAAGGAAGACCGTGCCTAGATCTAACTTTGAATCGCCCCACAGTGGGCGCCATTTTTCTGTTGGCGGCCACCGCCATGAAAATGACTTACCCAAGGTTTAAATTGTAAGAAGGAAAGAACCAGCCCCACGGTGGGCGCCATTTTTCTGTAGCGAGCGATTTTGGACGCGGTTCTTAAGCGCTGGTCGCTCTCTGCGGTTGAGCTTAAACTACAGGTCGATTCATTTTTTATCCTATTGTGAGCTGACTAAGGAAGGGAAATAGATGTCTCCAATTAACCCTGCTTTGCATACTGAGTTTAAACAGCGGTCTGTTAGGATACGGATGCTATCAATGTGGGGGGGCCTTTGTACTGGTTATTTGTATTTTCGCCAATACTGTTTTCTTTCTTTTTATCTTGGCAGAAGGTTTCTGGCGGGGAACAAGGATTAGGATGTTAGGACTGATGCTTTTTGATGTGAGAGTATGGGATTTGGTTTTTTGTTGATTGTGCTCGCTAAGATCTTTTTTTTTCAATCTTATGCCTACGTATTCCCGTTTACCGAAACAGGGAAATCAAAGCGTTCGTAGTTCCTCCTAGTCTATGGGAGGAAATGGTTGTTTTTGGTGTCTTGTTCAAAGCCCAAGACGTGAAGCGAATGGTGATTTGTATCTTGTTCAAAGCCCAAGATGTGAAGCTGAAAAGTCTATTTGTGTCTTGTTCAAAGTCCAAGACGTAAAGCTGAAGGATCTCGACTTTAGAGAGAATTTGTCATCTCTAAAGAAGGGTTTGTCTGTCACAACTGTTGGGTGACTGGTTATAAAGGAGAATTACTTTAACCAGGATATGCGAATCCTAGTAATGCCATAATTTCCTTTATAGGGGATTTTAACCTAAAGGAGAAGACTTTAACTCAGTGTAGAGCAATGTTATCTTTCCTTAGGAATTTCTCATGCTAAAAGAGGGACAGTGGCATGGATGTAGATGATCCAGAGGCTTGCCGCTTACAGCGATTAGATGGAAGGAGTTGTTGATGTTTGTATGCTATGAACGAGGCACAACTTTGATGCTAAAAGGTTGATTGGATCAACCAGTGGTTTTCTTATACAAAGCCTAAGAGGAGGCTATTGGCCCAACAAGAGGGAGTTTTTATGTGTCTCGTACGAAGCCCGAGAGAGAGGCTAAAAGGGTTGACTCAACAGGAGAATCTTTTATACTCAACAAGAGAGTGTTTCTGTATCTCGTACGAAGCCCGAGATGGAGGCTGAAAGTTCGACTCAACAAGAGAGTCTCTGTATCTCGTACGAAGCCCGAGATGGAGGCGAAAAGTTTGACTCAACAAGAGAGTCTCTGTATCTCGTACGATGCCCGAGATGGAGGCGAAAAGGTTTTGACTCGATGAGGGAATCTTTTCGTATCTCGTATAAAGCCCGAGATGGAGGCTATTGTTTGTTTGGCTCAATAAGAACCCTTTTGTATCTCGTACAAAGCCCGAGATGGAGGCTAAAGGGGTGATTGACTCAACGAGGGAGTCTCTTATGTGTCTCGTACAAAGCCCGAGAGAGAGGCTAAACGTTATTTGACTCCGCTGGGGAGAATCATTTGTACAAAGCCCAAGAGGAGGCTATGGTGACTGTTTCAGCTGAGTGACAGGTCCAGTATGCCGATTTTGAAAGAGAAAATCAATTCTTATATAAGCAACACTGTACTCAAGGATTTGTTTCAAGGATCCGGGTTATTCTTGTTCTTTAAGGAAGCGGGAAATCCGAAGGGTATTGAGACTGTCCGAGTCTGCGGGTTTCCTTCCTATTTAACGAAGGGGGCACTTGAGAATGTCTTTGAGACTCAAGGAGATTAGACTGTCCAAGTCTAGAGTTTCATCTTTTGTACTATGCTGAGAAATAGTAGTAGACTCTATGAAAGGACTGTTCTATACAGATGATTAAGTTCTGTTCCTATACCTCTAGGAGGTCGTCGGTCCTTGTACGAAGCCCAAGAGAAGGCTATCATTCCCGGAGGAAGAGATCATTATACGAAGCCTAAGAGGAGGCTGTGGATACTTCTAAGAAGCCGACGGGTCCTTGTACTAAGCCCAAGAGGAGGCTAGGTTGCTTTTAGAAAGCCTGTGGGTCCTTGTACGATGCCCAAGAGGAGGCCGATGCTTTTAAGAAGCCCGTGGGTCCCCAAACCCCGAGAAATTCAAGGCAAGCTATTCACAAGGAATAGATCAAGTCAGGAAAGTTCGAGAATTTGGAAGAAACTCAAAGATGCCATTCACGGAGAATACATTCATCTCTGGGAGTAGAGTTTCTTGACAATTCCTAATGAGGACAGCCGAAGAGAAGATTGTATCTGGTGATCCTATTGGGGATCTAGTTCAGTCTATTTCTAAGAGTGACAGTCTGAGAAAGGGTTCAAAAAGAATCTGCCTTTCACATCTCCATATTGTTTAACCCCAAGAGGTGGGAAGACGGTATCTGGTAATCCTATATGGATCTAGTTTTGACTGTAAGTTCAGAGTGATCAACAGGGCTTTACCTAGTGCTAGACGTAGTTGCCGGGGAAACTCTAAATATCTATACTATTATTACACAGTTAGTATGAGTTTATGAAAGGAGACTTACAACGAAACAACCCCACAATACAGTTATATATATATGAGTTTATGAAATGAGACTTACAGTGAAATTGCCCCACAATACAGTTATATACATATGAAAGCGGTAAATGAAAGCGGGTAAACACTTACTCGGTTGTAGAGCTTCCATGCTGTTTGGTTAGTTGTTCAACAAAGAAAGATTGAAAAACAACAGTATATTCAAATCAAAGGATGAAGTGCTTTGAAAAAGAAAGATTTGGGGCTTACAATTCAAGGAGAGGCCCAGGGTTTTATCAGTGAGCGCACTGTTGAATTTGTACAGAGGGACTTATACAAGTGACTGTGGCCCAAAAAAGGTTTTCTGTACAAAGGGGTTGGGTCTTACACTCTAATAGAGGCCCAAAGAGTTTAAAGAATAGAAATGGGGCTTACAACACGAGGGGAGGCCCAAGGTCTTTATTTTCAAGATGAATATTCACTTTTAAAATGCTTAAAAATAATTAAAAATGAATTTATTCACAAAAATACCAACTATATTAAATAAATAATATAAATTTGATTTTTTTGTAGAATAAAATATTTTACTATTTTTGTGATTTTTCAGAAAAAGAACCAATAAAAAATAATCAAAATTGAGGGAGTTATTAATTTTCCAAATCATTAAAAAATAATATGAAAAATGTAAAAAAGAGGGGTTGGGTCTTACACTCTATTAGAGGCCCAAAGTGTATTTTTGTACAAAAGATGGGGCTTACAACTCAGGGAGAGACCCAAAATATTTTCAGTTTGAAAATGGCGATTGCGCCGAGATTTTTAACGTATCGGGACTTATACAATAGCTGAGGCCCAAAATTGTTTCGTTAAAAAAAGGTTGGGTCTTACACTCTAATAGAGGCCCAAGTGTTAAAAAATGAAAAGAAATGGGACTTACAGCTCAAAGAGAAGCCCAGTTGATTTTCGTTTGAAAATGGCGATCGCGCCGAATTTTTCTTTTAACGCAGAGGGACTTATACAATAAGTGAGACCCAAAATTGTTTTGGTTAAAAGGGGATTGGGTCTTACACTCTAATAGAGGCCCAAAGAGTTTAAAAAAGATTTGTTATGGTGAAAATCAAAGAAACCCCAATTTCATTTTTTTAAGGCATTTTTCTAAGAAAAATTAAGTAAAAAATGATAAAAATATTAAATAAAAATCATTAAATAATGATTAAGATTTATGAAAAAATATTTTATCCACATAAATATTTAAAATCATTTTGGTTTTAAAAATCAAGAAAAAAGAAATCATTTTAAAAGCATTTAAAACAATTTAAAACACTATTTTTAAATATATTAAAAATAATCTAAAAATAATACTTTTTTTGTGATTTTTTGTGGATTAAAATATTATGGGGTATGAATTGGAAAATGATGATTTTTTGCTATGTAAAAAAATTAGTTGAGTTTTGAAAATAAAAATAAGAAAAAGAGGAAAAATGTCACAATAATATCTCCGACATCTCTTATGGGGTAAAAACGAGTACTGAAACTTTAGTTTTCAACACGTTTTTTATCAAATTTCAAACACTCATAACTCTCTCAATTTTTACCGGAATCAAAATCTGGAAGTACCTAACTTGACCGATTTTTCGCAAGGAATCCGATGGTACCACACATACACACCGAAACTCGACGTACAAAACACGCAAATCGAAAAACCAGAACTGCACTTAATTCGAAAACATCGTTTCGCGCCAAACTTCCGACACGCGTAACTCTCTCGATTTTTAACGGAATTAAGATCCGGAAGAGCCTATCCTGACCGATTTTTCGCGAAGAATCCAATGGTATCGCACATGCATGCTGAAACTCAAAGTACAAAACGCAGCAGCAAAAAAACAGAACTGTGCGTTAGTTGAAAACATCGTTTCGCGCCAAACTTCCGACGCACATAACTCTCTCGATTTTTAACGGAATTAAGATCCGAAAGAGTCTATCTTGACCAATTTTTCGCAAGGAATCCAATGGTATCGCACATGCACACTGAAACTCAACGTACAAAACGCAGCAATTAAAAAACCAGAACTGCGCGTTAGTTTTCGACGTCGTTTCGCGTCAAATTTCCAACACGCGTAACTCTCTCAATTTTCATCGGAATTGAAATCCGTAAAAACCTATCTTGACCAATTTTTCGCAAGGAATCCAATGGTATTATTCACGCACTCGGAAACTCACTGTACAGAACACACAAAGCAAAACAACCAGAACCGCTATCGTTAATTCGACGTCGTTTCGCGTCAAATTTCCAACGCGCGTAACTCTCTCAATTTTCATCGGAATTGAAATCCGTAAAAACCTATCTTGACCGATTTTCGCAAGGAATCCAATTGTGTTACTTATGCACACTAAAACTTAATGTACGGAACACACGAATCAAAACAACCAGAATTGGACATGATTTTAAAACAACCAAAATTCCACATATAAACATGTTAAAATGCAAACAGTGGGAGGATCAAAACATACACATTAAGGACTACATTTTTGCCTCAAGAATTGTTCAATATGATGCATGTATGTGGACAACAAAGGAAAGCATGATTCAAAGAATTCAAGTTGTGAATTTTACCTCTTTTTTGGAGATTTTGGGCAACCTACCAAGTGTTTTGTTCCAGAAATGATTTGATGCTTTGGACAACCTCAAATTACCTCTTAGAAGCTTTTAGGATGGTTGGAATCGACTGGAAACCTCTGGAGCAAGTTTGAGCACTTTCTCGCAAAATGGTCAAAAGTGGCCAAAATGCCAACTCTCTCAAATGGTGTTCCAGATGTGTGGCACCATTTGGGACAGTTCAAGGATGATATTTAGAGTGTGTTTGAGGTTTTATCTGGTTTGGAAAGTGACTGAATCAAGACATGGCTTGAAAAATGCAAAAAAGTGCTATTTTGAGGTTTTGAGAGGTTCTGGTTTGGAGAGTTTGGATCACCTACATATGATGTTTATGAGGTGTTAGGATCATGATCTGTGATGGAAATGCTCTCTAACTCAAAAACTCAAAATTTCCTTACTAAATAAGGCATTTTGGAGTGAAAGAGAGAATTTGAGGAAAACATATGTTTGATGGCTTTGGTGTACTTAAACTGAGCACAAATGAGCTCTATTTATAGTAGAGCAAGTTTGTTTTGCAAGCAATAGTGAATGGTGGCTGCAGCAGAGGTTTGACCAATGTTGGCCAATGAAAATCCAAGTCTCCTCTAGCCATTGACTAGAGGTTAGAGCACAGGCTGCTGGTTCCCTAATTGTTGGAGGAATCTTGACTGAATTCAGTTGGAGGAAGCTCAGTACATGCCACCTCTAAGCATCCATTAAATGCTCCAAACCAAAATTGGAGTTTTGTCCCTCTTTTAGGGATTTCTAGGTTTTGGCATGCTTTTTTTGGTTCCTTGGACTTGGGAGGTTCATGGATCAGATCATCTCACTTGGATTTGATCCTTAGATGTGTCCAAAATGATGACAAGGCTTGAAAATTCGTGTGGCACAAAAAATGTGCAAATCTGCCTTGAAAAATTCAGCTTCAGCAAGCCTTTTTGTAAGATCCATAACTCCCTGCTCGAGTATGCTACATGGACGTTCTAGGACTTTCCGGAAAGCTTAGATAACGTACTTCAACTTTGATGTTTGGCCCTAGACCTGGTTCAACTTGGATCATGGAGAAAAACAACCTTGAAGTTGGGATATTGTGCTGAAATTACAAGGCAGATTTTTGGCTAAGTGCTGAAAAATGTCAATTTTAGGTTTTTAGCCATTTTGATCCAATCATAACTCAAAATCCATGATGAATTGGGATGAAGTGTAGTTGACACTTTTGTAGAGGGCCATGAGGGCTACAAATCAAGCTTTGGATGGGAAAAAATGGCTTTGTGGTTTAGGAGTTATGATCCTCCAAAGTTGGTACCCTTGCCACTTTATTCCATAACTTAGAAAAATTTCTAAGTTTTTATGGTTACCCCTTTTACAAGTTATCCCACTTTCTTTGATTTTTCTTGATGAATGATGATTCCAATCACACATTAACATCATTTTAGGGTTAAAAAACCATTTTTATGAAAAATCTCAAAAAGTCAAAGTTTGACTTTTGTGCACAGTTGACTTTTTATCAGATGAATTCCAAACTGTGCGATCCTTTAGGAAATCATGTCCTTGACCTAAATCAAAATTGATGGACATGTTCTATGGGTGTTATAGGGTGTATTTAATCGTGTCCCACGACTTGGGAGCATGTCCTGGTCAAAAGTCAAAGCTACAGTTGACTTTTCTCGCGAAACCCTAACTGTGGTTCAGATGAAATTGAAACTTGTTGCTCAAGCTTCTTGGGTCAATCCATTGTTGCAAATGGATCAACGTGGTATGTTGGAGACCCTCAAATCATGTCTTGAGGTCTTGGCTCGTGATTTGTCCCAAAAGTCAACTTAGGGGTGAATTAGGTCAAGAAACCCTAATTCCTGATTTTTGATGTATGCATCCCCTGAGGCTAAATTGACTTGATGATGGGGTTTATGATGTTCCATGGAGCATATTAGGTTATGCTTTGAAGCATTGGCTCATGCCTAGAGGAAAATTTCCATCTGGAGGCCCTAGTCGACCGAACCCTAATTTGGTGACACTGGCGATCCTGAGGCTTGATCCACCTAGAAGGGAGCAGCATTGTGCTTAATCCTTGAAGTGGGAGTACTCTTGATCCATTGTGGATATTTGAGAGGCTAGACAAGTTGAAGATCATGTCATTCCTTGATTGATCCTTTGTCTAAGAGCTCTGCGAGGGCTTGAAACCCTAAATCCTGTTTGTAGTGAATGCTCACCCACCTTTGGGGAGACTAATGAGGTATGATGGTTCCTCCATATTGTGCTGATGATTTGCATAATGATGGGAAATCTTAGTGGTCAAAATTTGGGGTATGACAGTGTGTACGTGTGTGTGTGTGTGCGTGTGTGTGCCTGCGTGCGTGTGTGTGTGTGTGCATGTGTGTGTGTATGCGTGTGTATATGTGTGTGTGTTTAAAATGAATTCATCTTAGATGAATAGTTCTCCATCAGATTTTATAAAGTTCTTTATCATTGACTTGGTATGTTTTATTTACATGTTTTATCTAAACTTTTGAAAATTTTAATCGGAATATGGAATCTATGAAAAATTTCTTTTATATTTTAACTAACATATATATACCTCTCATGTTGTAGTGTTACCACGAGAACAATTTATTTGGAGACAACACAATATTATTGTGGTTACCATTTATTAGGATATAGTAAATATGCAGAGAGGTAGAATGGACAAACCAGACCTTGGTTGTGAGAGTGGGGAACTTGCAAGAACAAAGGAAATTAGGAAGTTACTTGTAATAGAAGAGTTCAATGCCCTTTTAGGTTGAAATATGTACCAAGTGGTTGTGGTTGGAACATATTAGATGAGGTGCTCACAATCATGCTTTAGCTGAGGATTCAGACGACTATGGCATATGAGACCATCTAAAACCCGAAGAAAGACAATTTATGAAATATATGACAAAGTACTACATGACATCGAGGCTCATAATGGGTGCATTGAAATATAGGATTGTTGATAATTTGACAAGTGTGGTGCTAGTGTATAAGCCAAGGTCAACATATTGGTCTACTATTAGAGTTTATTTTATGAAAATGTAACATTTGTTTAACTTAATTCATAATGACAAGTATATGTATTTGACCATAAATAGGGAGGACTCAAATGTTGGTGATATATTCTGAACATATTCTAATTCAATGGAGCTTTTGTATATGTTTCATCTAGGTTTTATCTTTGACTGCACGCATAAAACCAACAGGTATAGGCTACCACTAATTGAGATTGTTGGTGTTATGTTAACTAAGTTGACTTTTTGTTGAGTTTTCTTACATGGACATGAAATGTAGGAAAAATTCACATGGGCACTAGAGAAGCTGAAGGAGTTGTTCACGTTTGAAAAGTCTTTCCCCAAGGTCATGGTAACTGATCGAGAACTTACCTTTATAAATTCCATTGAAGTTGTTCTCCCATCATCAGCCCACCTATTATGTGTATTCCATGTTACAATAGTTATTGGTGAAAATTTCAAGGAGTATGCCAAGGTTTATAGATAAAAGCATGTGATGGAACTAAGAAACAAGCTCATGTATTCAAACAGGAGAGTATGAGCTATACTTGCAATATTTTAAGATAATATATGTTAATATCCCTTCGTTTGCTCATTATGTTAACCAAACATGGTTGATACCTTATAATAAGAAATTTGTTGATGCATTGACTGACCTAGTCACTCACTTAGAGAACACAACAACAAACAAGTATATTTTATAACATTGTGAGTTTAATATTATTAATCAATTAATTTCTTACATATTCCTCTAATATTATTTTATAGGGTTGAGTACTCTCATTGGAGATTTAAAAGCATGTTGCATACTAGTATAAGATATTTGTGTAGAAGTTGGGATGCAATAAACACCATGTTGAAGCTGTAACTAGGTGCAATTAGAATATCATTTCAAAAAGTATTTCCAACATTGAGCACCTACATAACACTAGTTTTTATTCAAGATTTCATGGATTCTTATAAAGATAGTGTAAACATCCCATTGTCAAAAGGTTTTAATGAGTTAAAAGAGTTGGTGCTGACAAAGTTACACGTGGATACTTCAATAGGACAATACATGGTTTTCCATGTGCATGTGAACTTGCAATTCTTCAAATACACATTAAAGAGTATGCACTCATTGAAGAAGGAAAGGGACACAACTTGACTTAAACAATGGATGTGAATACTTGGAGAAGTATTTCAGCACCTTAGATATTATTTATGAGAGGGCAATGAAGAAAAAAGTGCTTGAACTTACATATTCATGTACAACTTCTATGTGTCTGCCACTAGTGAAGTACAAGCAAAAAATGAGCCAAAAAGAGTAAAAGTGAGCCAAGAGAGTGATTTCCATTATGATCTTTCACATTGTGATTAAGTTGATTCCTCACAAGGAAGTCAAACGTCCAAGAGATCATCTAGTAAAACTCCCTCAAGTCAAGTGTCTATAAATTCTTCAAGACACCTTTACTTTTCTTAGTTTCCAATTTTATTGCATGCTTATAATGAAGGTATTGTAGATATGGAGGCTGATGGGAATTGTGGTTTCCATGCTATTATAGATTTACTTGGATGAGGGTGAAGAGTCGTGGTCATTGGATTAGACGGTGATAGATGGTGAAGTTTTTCAAAACAATCATTTGTATTCCATGTGGGTATGGGACTGTGTTGGCTACCTTTTGTGTCGTCATGTCTTTTGTCCGGGTTTGGGTAAGTACCATGTGGGTATGGAACTGTGTTGGCTACTTTTGCCAATTTTGGCTAAAAAGGGGGAGAATGGGTGTGTATTCATCTCGGCTGTGTGTTGATTCTTACAACACACAACTGATATTCTTCTTGGTGAGGAGTTCATCCTTGCAGTTATTTTGCAAGGATGTTGGATTGGATGTTGTAACATCCTCTCTGAGTCTTTCCCTTGTTCCTTGTGATCTGAGTTATGAAGCAGATTGTGTCTTGTGACCTAAGTTACATACTCTATGGACTCTGTGTTACGTATCATACATCTGTTTCTTCTTAAGCTCTTTTTGGATCTTCTTATGGGTTCTCTTATGCCCCTTAAGAAGAAGATTTATCCCTCTGTAGCAAATATAAGTTTGAGGGGGAGTGTGTTGTATACTCTTCCTTGTGTACACCAACAGACAACTAGGAATTTCAAGGGTAAGAAGAAGTCTCAGAAGTGTGCCAATCATAATCGCCATTCTATGGAAGAAATTCAATGACGGTTCAAACTTTCTTTTTCTACTGAAGAAGTTTTAACTAAAAATTTGTCAAAAGGGGGAGATTGAAGGCTCTGCAGATTTGAGCAAATTTTTGGTAAAACAGGATGTTGGGTAAGATGTTCCAACATGAAGAAGTCTAGTGGAAGAGGACTTGTCAAGCATGATGTCCTAACGCGTGTCTCGACAACTTGACCTAATATAGCAGGTTGTTACTAATCTGGTCCAAGATTTAAGGAGCAATCAGACCATGGATCAAGGAAGAAATAAACAGAAGATTCGAAGCCCAAGGAAGCAGAAGGTTATAAAAGAAGACTTAGACCTTGGACTGAAAAACTAATCCTTTTGTAACACTTTTGTAAAAGTAGAAAATAAGGTTTAGGGTTTTGAGAGTCGTAGGCTTGCTTGTGTTGTAAGTCTCCCTCTATATCGGTTTGATACATTATGGTAGACATAAATGTTCATATAGATTCAGAAACCCATAGGTAATAAATCGTGTATTTCAGTTACCAATTCGTAATACATACCACGGTAATCTGATTTCATTGGCTATGATATGACATTTGTTGGTTATTATAGATAGAATTTTGATTTCTCTTATGGAAGTTATAGGTATATAGAACAGGGTTCTGCAAAGTTTTGCAAGAAATCTAGTAGGCATGATGTTCAAGTTAGTGTTAGGTAACACTTGTTGTATTGCTAATATCATTAGTAGTGTGTTATTTATGTCTCGCTTGCTATATACGCTAGGTTTTAATGCCTTCAAGTTGTTTCTGTAACAGAAAGAATGCTGAGGAAGCTATTCAAGGATTGAATGGAACAATGACATCAAAGCAGACCGTGCGTCTTTTTTGGGTAGCAGTCTGGGAAATAAGCATGTCATTTCTATTTTCTTCTACTTCAAACTTAATTTATTCGTAATCTGGTCTAGTTTGATGTTTGTGTACTAAAACTTCTAATCTAAATTTTGTCATCGTAACCATGTACATGGATCATCAATGAATGTTTTTATATCATCATTATTTAATGTTTTGTGACAGGTTATTTTAGTAATGTATTATACATAACAAAAATTTATAGGAACATCATGGTGTGGCATCTTAGGGCCTATTATTCCTTAAACACACATTACCACTTCTTATGTAAATAGCATTAGGGCCTATATTAGTTTATTTAATGTTTTGATTTCCAATGCCCCATTTTAAATAAGAATATAATAAAAAATGAACGAGGAAGATGAAGAATCGACAATGGTTTTTGAATTAAAGAAATAATAATGACTTTCAACTAAAACGATTAGATTTTCAATGTAGAGAGAAGATGAAGAATCAGAGAAATAATTATAAATACGTTATTTCTCTTTTTTCCATCACACAAGCAGCATCATTGAAGAGAATTAATCAAAATGAGTTCCAATAATGCAGTCCAGGTCCAACAAACTGTAGATGTTCAAGAAGTTGTCCAAGAAGTCCAACAAACTGCGCGTGTGGTTAAAGATGCTATAGATGTCCAAGAAGTTGTCCATGCCGTAGATATTGTAGATGTCCAAGAAGTTGTCCAGGTCGCAAGTTGTCCAGGTCGCAGAGACTGTAGAGGTCCAACCAGTTGTCCAGCCCGAACAAGCTGTATAGACCCAACAGGCGGTCGCCTTGTAAGGAATACGAAACAAGAGGAGAATAAGGAGATCAAGAATAAAGAGAAGGAGGACAGCTATGGTCGATTCAGATGATGATGACGAAGCACCGTATAGTTGGAGTAATTTTATGTCAGTTAGGGCATTTAGATTTGATAATTAAAACTTAAAAGTGTCTCTATTGTCTTCAATATTCAGAAGTTTAATTTAGATGTATTAAATATGAAACTTGCACTTATGAAACTTTATATGAAACTTACATTTTGTTGTCTTCGAAATGGCACACAATTCTTATTTAAAGTACTTGAATGAAAACTTTATCACATATGTGGGTTGTATTTTCTGCTGTATATGATGAACAATAAATAGGTTAAAAAATGGGATTATATATAAAAGCAGGATGATATTTGTTAATCCAACAGAATATATAACAATGGTTATACATCATAACCGTTATAATATCTTGCGCGTTGTCCAGAAAAAATAAATTTCAAAACGGCGCAGCTGGGAATCGAACCAAGGTCCATTATATTTATCACAACGGTTCATTTGAACAACTGGTGTGATAGGGCACGCTGTTTCCAGGTTATTACAACCGTTAACGGGTCGTCATAGTAAATATCATTTTACAATGAAACTCTATATAACAACGCCTGCGCCCGCGTGATTATACATCTTTCTCAACCGTTGTTAAATGGGTTTTCCGTAGTAGTGTTTATCACGCCTTGGGGCACATACTGCTACAAAGTCATGCCATTTGGATTAAAAAATGCAGGGGCAACCTACCAACGTGCCATGGTAACCCTATTTCATGATATGATACATAAAGAGATTGAGGTTTACGTGCATAATATGATTGCCAAGTCCAAGACTGAAGACGATCACTTTAACCATCTGAGGAAACTGTTTGCTAGGCTCCGAAAGTTCAAGTTGCGGCTGAATACTGCAATGTGTACCTTTGGAGTTCGATCGGGTAAACTATTGGGCTTTGTTGTGAGTCAGAAAGACATTGAAATTGATCACGACAAAGTTCGAGCAATTCAAAACATGCCACCTCCCAAAACGGAAAAAGAAGTCTGATGCTTTCTGGGCCGACTTAATTACATCTCCAGATTCATTTCTCATTTGACGTTTACATGTGAACCAATATTTAAATTGCTAAGAAAAAGTCAATCGGTTGAATGGAACAATGATTATCAAGAAGCATTTGACAAAATAAAAAAGTACTTGCAAGAACCATCAATCTTAGTGCCACCGGTTCCTGTAGGCCTTTGATCATGTATCTCACTGTGCTCGATGAATAAATGGGTTGTGTATTGGGTCAACACAACGACACTGGTTTGTAATGTGGCTCTATGGTTCAGAGTTTATTGGTTTTGATAAGATTCCTTATGATCTTGAAGGATGACAAGGCTTGTAATGTCACAACAATGACAAACTCGAGTGAAATGCACAATTCGGCCTTGTAAAAACCAGTTTTGAGATTCCATGTTTCAATGCTTGTAACTTCTTACTAAAGTTGAATTAGGATGAGTTCTTGTACTTTCTGGAAAGCTGGTATGATGTACTAAAACATTGAGGTTTAATTCTTTCATTGATTCAACTTGGATCCTTGTGAAAAATGCCCTTAAACATTGATGCTCAAAGCTGAAAGACTTGGCAGATTTTCACTAAGTGTCAAAAATGTTCATTTCTTAATTTTTGTGAATTTGCTCAATCCATAACTTAAAATCCATGAAGATTTGGAACGTGGTGTAGTGACAAACTTGTAGTATGTAGCAAGACCTATCATTTAAGCATTGGATGGAAAGAAAATGGTTGCTTGGATCACAAGTTATGACCTTGCAACGTTAGGTAAAAATCATTTTTTTCCATAACTTAGTAAATTTCAAGTTTCTCAAGGTTGCCCTTTTTGCAAGTAACCTCACTTTTCTTGATTTTTCTTGATTGACTATGATCCAAATCATAAGTTAACATTGTTCTTGACCTAAAGAGGCCATGTTTGTTAAAAAATTCCAAAAGTCAAACTTGATTTTGGTCACAGTTGACTTTTTGTATTAGATTAATTATGAACTTTGTGATCCTTTATCAAATCAAGTCCTTGGGCAAAATTGAACCTAATGGATGGATTCCATGGGTGTTTTAGAGTGTCTTAAATTATGTCCCAAGGTTTGAGATCATGTCTTGGTCAAAAGTCAAAGGCATGGTTGACTTCTTCAATATTAGTAACCTTCGTATCAAACTTCTTAGGTAGTGATTTGAGGATTTTTCTGACCAACTTTTCTTTAAACATCTTCTCTCCTAAGGAAAAATAAGTGTTGTCTATGTCACAAAGGAGAATGTTGAAGTCTGAGATGGAATCATCTTCCTTTATTCTTAGTTTCTAAAATTCGGTTGTGAGGAGCTGCAACTTTGATATACGAACTTTTAATGTTCCTTCATGTGTAGTTTTGAGGAGCTCTCAAGCTTCTTTTGCTTCAAAACACGTGCTTATCAATCTAAACATATTCTTGTCCACGCCATTAAATATAACATTCAAGGCTTTGGAGTTTCCAAGAGCTTCTTCATCTTTAGCATTAGACCACTCAACTTCTGGATTTAAGATTGATGTATCATCTTGAGAAGTAGTCACAGGGCGTTTCCAACCATTTATTATAGCCTTCCATATTTTGTTGTCAATGGATTTAAGGAAATCAATCATTTTGGCTTTCCAATAATCATCGTTGATGCCATCTAAGTCATGTGGTCTATTGATTGATCCTCCTTCCTTAATATTGTCCATTTGAATAGAATATACTTTTCGTGAAGCTCACCTAAACAGAATAAAGTGCCTGCTTTGATGCCAATTGAAATTCTAGTTTGTTCGCAGAACAGATGATAAACACAATGTCTGGGACAATGTGTATAACTTGCTTATAACAGACTAACAGTCAATGGGAAATAAATTGTAAAGCAATAAAAAAGACAAAAGATTGTTAACCCAATTCGATGCAATGTCACATACGTCTAGGGGGCTTCCAACCCAAGAAAGGAAATGCACTCTCAATAGTATTATTATAATTAGTCTTTGAATGCCACCTCTCAGCAAGAGCCAACTGCATACCATGGTTTATGGTTATTTAAGCAGAAGAACATAAACTAGCAAGCCCCAAAATAACGGATAACATCAACGAACCAAGCAGAAATAGGTTGTTCCAGCTCCAAAATCTTTCGGCATGGTTAATCGATTTCAAATAATCACGTTCATATAAAAATAAAATATAACCATCAATATGGATTTAATTAGTTGACAACATATGTATTGCAAAAGAAAATAAATATACCTCTCTATGTCAGACATGCATAGCAACATGGATTGCATAATGATGAAGTATGGAGGTGTCAAATGACCCTCATGGGTAACTCTCTAATGGGGCATCAGGATCGGCAGCGACTTCCTCCTGGGCTTCAGGGTCAACACGGGCTTTAGAAACTTTAGGTTCTGCTACATCATATGCTTGAGAGGCTTTAGAGAGTTGGCTACGAGAACCAAACATTCGGTTCTGCAAAGTAGATGCATCATAACATGAGTTATCAACAACTCGTGGCCTTGTGGTCCTTGCTGACACAACCCTTTCTCGTCGTACTGACACAGTTTGGGACACACGTCCGAGCCTGATCCGACCAATGTTGTCTTTAGCCATTTCACCTGCGTTAAAAATAAAGATAAATATAAACATGTCTGGAGAAATTCAGAAATTCCACAAAATCACCCAAATTTCTGCCCGAGTCCATTCCAGAGATGTATGTCAGAAAATAGTTTAGAGAAAATCCAGAGATGCATCTCCGAACAAACCTGTAATTTTTCTCCTATGGTAACAACCCACTTTCTGCTCTAATAGTTCCAAAAAACCTCAATGCATGTTGCTCTAGACTACCAATTTCATTTGCACTACTACCTAATGTGCCTAAAACAACTAATGTACCATAAAAAACTAACTACAAATCAAAACATAAAAAGAAAATAAAATTTGAAAATTTGTCCAAATGAAATTGATTGATTTGAAGAAGAAGCTTAAATGTTAAGAGATGTTGGAAAGGAGGAGAAAGAGCTCCAATGATGCTTCAATGCAAGGAAGAGATGCTTAAATGGTTGGGAGAGGGAGAGGTGAAATATTTTTTTAGAACTTTTGAGAAAATGAAGAAGGAGGAAGAGGGAAATGTCTGGTGCGGGATATGAAAGAAAAACTTCTAGAGATGCATCTTCGGATCATCAACATGATATTTGAATAAATGGTGTTTACAGAGATGCATATTTGGACACACTTTTAACACATACAAAGAGGCATCTATGAATTAAATTTTAATGTAAAAGGAGCGTCTCTTCAATTTAGCCTGAGAAATGGCTAAAAAATGTGTGTCCTGAGATGCATTTATGGATGCTAGGAACATTATAAACTTTTTACGGTGGTTTAAGAGCACCCATAAGGGTGGAAAGATCATTTCCCATAAAAAATGGTTTTATTTTTTAAATTGGCCTAACTATTGTTAAACCCGAAAAAAGCTGAGTTATGATCTCGAAACTGAAAAAAAAATCGAACCAAAAAAAACTAACCCTTGAACCGTATGAAAATGGGTCTGTATTTCTCAACCGATTAGGTCAGTTTTGGGGTTTGGGACCGAATCTGAACCGACCCAACCGATTGTCCACCCTTAAATTAAATTCTAAAAGATTTAAGTATGGGTGTTCATTGGTTCGGGCAAATCCAAACAAATTCGGAATCCAAACCAAACTATGGTGTTTGCGTTGGGCAATTTTTTAGTTTTGGCAAAAACCAAACCAAACCAATGAAATCCAATGTTAATTGGTTTGGACAACAAATTTCCAAAATTTTACCCGTGAGCCCGTCTACCCGAACCAACCATATTAATTCATATAATTTATATAATCATTGTCATAGAAATTAGTATAAGATATTAAACTTAAAGAAGAAAAAAATGAAACGACATTTGTGACATTCATAACCTATATGGGTTAACGAAAAAATTAATAATTTTATATTAATATGGAAAATTAGTTGATGTAAATTAGATATTTAAAAAAAATATATTCGCACATTTATTTTTGATGTATCCGATCAATTCAACCCAAACCAACCCGTTATTTTTTGGTTTAATTCGATTTGGGTTTTATCAAAAAAATGTAAAAATCAAATCCAAACCAATCCATATATTTTGAGAATTTCTTAATGGACCTGATATGCACCATGTGAAATCGCTAAAATGTCTCTAGATTTTGGAGATGCATCTTCGGACGCACCCCGAGCACACATAACTTATGCCAATTCTGAGTGACGTCTTAGGAGTGTGCCTTTTTTTAACCCGGAGATGCATCTCCGGTATTTGCCCATAAATGCATTTCCGTAACACTGTGATACAGAAACAGAAGCAGAAAACCAGAATTTTGTATTTTGACAAAATAAAATTATCATTCATAACATAAAATCAACATTAAATATCTGATGTTAACATAAAATGAAACATTACATTTTAATATCCAGGTGAACGCTTCAACATCTTCATAATATTTTCAAACGATATTGAAATCATCGCTTCCAACTCGATCATGACTTTTATTTTGAAATGGAAAAAGTATTTCACATAGCCCTTACATCTGCATTCGTCTTAAGCTCATAGTTGTTGAACTCAATCTTGCCTTTGTTGTTAACTGACGATGAACGGTACTCGAGCTTCACAATTTTTCGATTATCTTCGCAAGGTAGGAGATTATACACTTCGTATTGTAGATCTGCAAAAGAGGTGTACTCATTGATCTTAAAATTTTGACCGGTGTCGGGGCTGGAGAAGGAGGCATTTTTGACATACCATATGATGTTTATTTGTGAAATTTGTGACATATTTTGTTTGTATGAAATAAAAAACTAGAGCCTAAGTTTATAGAAGTTGTAGATAAATGTGCACCTCAAAATTTTTATCATGTATCAATGCTAGTTTTGGAGATACATTTCTGGTTCCACCCTATTATCTTATTCTGGAGATACATCTCCAGAACCTCTCCTAAACTAGATAGAAAACAAAACCTGTGTGTTTTGTTTGGCAAATGAACAAATTTTTTGGTAAACATAAAAAATGTATTAAAATATTTGAAATTGTATATATTATTCTTCTTTAATAATAATACACAATTACATACACTTAGTTAATCACGAAAAACTAAAATGAATTGAAAGATGTGTCGTCGGTAAAGTCTATAAGTATGGGTGATACCCCATTTGACTTTTGTGCATTTGATTCTCTTTCAATGTTACTCAATTTATTGAGCTCTTGCATCCTTTCCAAAAATTATTCCGACCAAGTCTCGGCTTTTGTTGTTGAGTGATTTGTCCGCTCCACCAATGTAAGTGGTATAGGATATCCCGGTTTCAAATAAACTTGAACAAAGTGTCGTGATTTTGAAAGCCACCCAATACACATCATACAACCATTTAGTTTTTTAGGTGGGGCAGTGCACAATGGAAAAAAGGTTTTCGAAAAACTGTATCTTATAAAATCAATAAGCACTCTATCATACGTACTTGCTATGAGATGACCCATTTCAGGGAAGCACATCCATTTTTCCTTCGGTGTTGGTCCACTAATGCAAGGAACAAGAGACTCATAAATTGCATCAAAGTTTTCTTTCTTTTTGTAAATTCGTGTATATAATTTTTTATGAGTCCCGAACTCATGGATAAGTTGATGATGGACAAATGTGTGATTATCTTCTCTTTTACCGTGAGTCGAAATAGCTTGATAACCACAATTACTGTTTACCCTTAACATTGATGATTCGTTTATTGTATTTGTGCATAAAAACTGACATCTCGTTAATGAATGAAATTTTTGGCGGAAGTGGTGAAGGAGGTGGTTTGCTAATGCAAGCTCCTTTAAAGACATTTTTTTTGAGATTTTGGAGTTGGTGAGTCCGAATTTTTTTTAACACGTTCAAAATACGAAGGAGACCACATTGTTTAATTGTCACTCGATGTAGGCTTGAGCTTCTTCGGAGCACCATTTGTTTTTACCAGTTGAAAGGGTGGTTTCAAGTCAGTGGTGTCCGAATAAGCATTCTCCCTCAATTGTTCTTTAATGTGGAGTTTCATGTTGTCACTGACTTTTAAAAACCTCTCTTGTATCACTTTCCATTCGGTCAAGATAGAGATATTCGATTACCATCTTTCATGACACCATCATTATCAAACCTAAGCCTTTTTTAGTGGCTGCAAACTTCATCCATTCTTAACAGGCTACCAAGTTTCACCTTGTTTGCTATAATACTATCACATGGGAGACCATAGGTTTTCACAATTGTGCAACCACACTTTGTGCTATCAGAGCCTACGTTGTCAACTCGTTTAGCTTCGTCAAAAATATAATTCAAACCTGCTCGAGATATGTTGTCGACCAACTTAGAATAAAGATTGTTGTTTTTAAATATGTGTTTCAAAACTGTGATGCTCTGACCAAATGAAATATGTATCTCATTATGTTGGTTATAGATCATTTGGTTCATAGAGTCCCAATCTCCATACAATTCGCCTTTAATATTTCCCAGCCAATTATTCAATGTAGCATGGGCAGACTCAACTCGGTTTGTTGTTGTATTACCAAGGTGTCTAACCTGGTCGGTCAATGTACTAACAATTTTCTCCTTCACTTGGTCCAGAATTGTACTTTCAACATATTTCAACAAATCTGGATATTTCTCGCACACCTTCCTGAAATGTATAACAGAATCGACATTTAACTCTTTAGTAGAAAAATTTACTATAAGATTCCATACATCCATTATTTTTTCCACAATCACACCTGCCTTCACCATTTTTCCATCATCGACCTTTATCTATTTCGTCCCTACTACTGATTTAACTCGACTTTCACATTCTTTGTTATGTGATACCTACAAAGTAATTCATAAGAAGTAGGAAATACCTTTGCAACCAAATTCAACAAAGTGGTATTGCGGTTGGTAACAATTATTTTAGGCATCTCTTCTTGGTCCTTTAACATTGCCCGACACACTTCTAAGGCCAAAGTAACATTCTTTTTTTTTTCTCTTTAGAAATGCAAACCCGACAGAATAGGTCTTCTTAGTAGAGGTAGCACCAACCGTCTAGAATAATGGAAGTTTGTACTTGTAGGTCTTGTATGTTGAATCAATGATGAGGACAATAGGAAACATGTTGAACAACTTGATGATATGAGGATGAGTCTAAAATATATCTCTAACGGTTACTCCATTCTCGCACGTTTGGTACCTGGAAACATAATTATTATCATAAAAAATTTCATTACTTGTTGCATTTCACTTCTATCCCAATTAGCGCCTTGTTATTTTGGTACCGAATATTGTCACTTGCTTGACATTAAATTTCCATTTCTTGTTTGCCAACATATAACCACACAATTTAAAGGGACACTCAAATTCTCTTGAACCGGTGTCATCTAGTTTAAAATTCTGGAGATGAGGTATCTATTTCACACTTCTTTCACATGTCATTGTCACAAAGACACCTCTTCTATCCGAACCATTATTGTACCTTCCAATTACCACACCAATTCCCAATTTGGAGGCCTTTGTACGAATCCATTGAACCATGTGATCACGAAATTCAAACTCTTGCTCATTTTTAAATTGGTTGCCAACATCTACCGCCTTCACAACAACACCTTTGGCATCCGAAGACACAACATGTTTGGGGAAAACATCAGAGTGCACCTCAATAAGTGCTAATACTGTAAACAAAGTAAAAAAAAATGACAACAGGATTAAACACAAGAATGAGACTTGAAATAAGTGATATTTACCTGAAATTCCAATTTTTTTTCTCATTTTATTGTGATGAAACACAAGAATGAAGATTTGGAGTGAAAATGTGAATTGAGAATGAAAGGGTTTTTGGTAAGCGTTTGGAGTGGAAAACAAGTATGGGTCTGTGATCATGCAGGTGAGTGTTTTATCAACTTTTTCCGAAAATGCATCTTCAAAAATATCTGACATGCAAATGTGACATAAATTTCAAAATCCCACTCCAAAACCTCTGTAGATGCATTTCCGAAAAATCCAGTAGGCTGCCCAAATATCAATATATTTGTTGAAAATACCAGGAGATGCATCTATGGAATAATTTTTTGTTTTAATTTGGGGTGACACTCGTTTGGTGTGTCATTAAAGTGGTGCATGGTGCGTGCGAAGATGTATCTTCGGAATTTGAATGACATTTTCGGTTTTTCATAGGATGTTTTTCCATCCCATAGGGTGGGATAAGAAATTTTCTATATTTTTGTTTGGTTTGAGTATCATATTCTTTCAAAATCGAACCAAACCGACTCACACCCCTAAATTTAAGAACCAAACTAACCATTCTTTTCAAACAAAAAATTATAAAATAAATTATATTAAAAAAAACCAAACTAACCATGTTTCAAACAAAAAAATCGTTGACAAGAGATATAACCAAACCTATTGGCGCATGCATACAACTTTTGTACATAGTACCCATTGCCTGTAGCGCATGCATACAACTTTTATACACAATAGCCACTGCTTGTAGTGCATGCATACAACTTTGTACAGAGTAGCCACTGCTTGTGGCACATGCGTACAACTTTTGTACACAGTAGCCACTGCCTGTGGTGCATATATACAACTTTTATACACAGTAGCCACTGCCTATGGCTACTCTATTGTCTTGTTATATCAACTTTTATACACAGTAGCCACTGTCTGTGGCGCATACTCCTAGTGGATGCATGCATGTGCCACATGTACTGACATGACCTATATGCATGCATGAATACAAAAGTTGTATGCATGTCAATGGGTAGTGATTTTTTTTTTTGAAATATGATTAATTTGATATTTTTTTAAAAATTGTTATTTTAGAATTTATTTTAAAACCCATAGTTATTTAAAAAAAATTCAATATAATTATTCTAGAATATTCTTTTATCAAAATAATATTCTTAATTTAGAATTGCTAATAATAATTTCTGTAAATTTTCGGTAAATTATTAAAAAAACAAAGAACATGAACACAGAAAAAGTTAAAGGATCAAAATTGAAAAATATAAAATTGCGAGAAAGTGCGTTTATATGATTTTCGGAACAACCAGCCAACGGTGCATCCATTGAATTTCACCTGACATTCAATTAAACGCATGCAATCATCATTCCTACCATTCTCCACATTTCTCAAATCCTTCATTCCTTTCTTCCTTATTTTCTTTCAATTCAATTCGTGTTCTTCAAGTCACGTAACCTAAACCTAAATCCAAATCCAAATCCAAATCCAATCCAATTCCGAACAATTACATTGATTGATCAACCATTGAAGAACGGAATCGAAGCGAAGCTTTTTGATTGGTAATGGCGGAAGGGGTGGAAGACGCATCTACCCCTAGCCTTCTTCCTGACTTGCTCAAAAACACGCCTTCCAATATTGCTAGATTGGAAGATGTGATTGAACATTCTAAAGCAAGGCATAAGTATCTCGCTCAAACAACTAGTCCTTCTGATGGCGGTGATGTTCGTTGGTACTTTTGTAAAACCTCTTTGGCACCTAATGGTATGCATCTATTATCTATCTATTCTAAACCTAAAAAGTGTTTCTTTTTGTCTCTTATTACTCTTTATGCAATGTATTGTAGACTTTTTTTTTTCTGATATACTTTTAGTTTTACCAATTCAATTTTAGATTATTTCATTAATGATTAACCTCTATTTTGCTCAACCAAGTGGTTGGACTCAAGTTGTTACTTAATCAGAATCAGTTAAAGTCGAATCAGTCGTGGTTGGATTCAAGTAATTACTTAATCAGATTCAGTTAAGGTCGAATCAATCGGGATCGGTAGTTTAAAACCTTTGTTGATCTTATATGAGATATGAAATTTGCTTAGTCTTTTGTGTGCTTTTGAGTTTCTATTGATCTAGCTATCTATCTATAGCTTGCATGAGTAGCGTACGATATGCCGAAGAGTTGTGTTGAGGTAAAACAAACACGCGGGATCAAGTTAGCTAAGACCAAAGACTTTCATACCACTATTGGGGAAGCATGGTATTAGGTAGGCCCAACATGTTTTTAGTACTAATCTGAACTTTGAAGTGAGATCTTCTTAAATGTGAGTAACACGGAAGTTAGGACTTACAAAATTGCTCAGTTAGAGATTGAACCGTGTTCCGTGGGGACTTAGTGTGAATGTTTTACGAAGACCGATAGTAAATAAGTTTTTTTGTCAGTGGCATTAAGTAAGGGTTTGAACTGCCTTATGCTTGGTTTGGCTTTGAGTTATGTATTGTGAGAAACTTTATGCACCATCATCATGATTTCTTATGTACACATGAAAAAAACACATATTATGGCGGAAAGTTACTACAGAAACATGGTCTTGAATAGAATATTATGGCAGAAGTTGATCCATGTAACCGATCCTACTTAGTGGGATACGACTTGATTGTTGTTGTTGTTGTTGTTGTTGTTGTAGGGCGGGGACAGTTTCCTTCCTCCTTCTGTATTAGTAGTAAAGAGACTTATATTTGTATTGAGTTCATGAAGACATGTATGATTTAGGAAGTTCATTAGATTTGCCAAAGCTGTTTGTTTGTGATCCTCACAGGACTAGTGGATCAGAGGAATCATATTTTCTGGGTTTTGGTCTATGTTCATCTTGAATGAGTTTTGTTGTTATTCTGTTGCAGAGTTGGCGGCGTCGGTCCCAAGCACAGAGATAGTGGGGAAGAGTGGCTATTTTCGATTTGGCATGAGAGATTCTCTAGCAATTGAAGCATCTTTCTTGCAGGTTGTTTCATGAAATGTATACTAGGTTAAATTCTTGTGCTTATCTTGATGTTAATCGTGGCTTTGGTGACCTTTAGATTGTGAGATTTTTTGTTTGTGTTTATTCATAGAGAGAGGAAGAATTGCTTTCTTGTTGGTGGAGAGAATATGCAGAGTGTAGTGAAGGACCGAGAGAACAACAAAGTTCCAGTAGCAAGTTAGATAAACATCAATTTTGTGAATCTGATGAAGAGAGAGTTGGCGTTCCTGTGAAGGGAGGACTCTACGAGGTACTTGTTTTATATTTTGTGTCATCTTTTCCCAGTAGTCTAACAATGTTAATCGTTAATTTTTTGTCTTTTCTTAGCACATTTAGCTTGAAGATGTTTTCCATGTAATAGTTCCTTATTTAATTCTTCCACCTCTAGGCTGATTTGTAGATGAAATTTTTGGGTGTTTAAAGTTTGACCACTGAGCTGAAAACAAATATCTGTGTTTTTAGATCATCTTCCCATAAGACAATTTTTTTTTCACAGGTGAATCTTTGTTGCCTTTTCTGTATATGTCGCTAGTTAGATTTGATACAGGATCCTATCTAACAGAATTCATAGATTTTTCAACAACATCGGAAGATGAAGTGTTTAGGCATTTATTTATTATTTGATCAGTGCTAGCAACACATTCTTTAATACACATTTTTTAACACTCTTTTATTGAATAAATTCATATCGACCCCGCCAAATCATGTAGGTCCCATATAAATTTGATGGACCAATATGAATTTTAACAATTAAAGAGAATGCGTTGAAAAGTGCTAGCAACACACTCTTTTATTGGTTAAAATTCATATGGACTTCTTAAATTATGTGGGTCCCATATAAATTTTGTGGGACTCATGAACTTTAACAAATAAAAGAAAATGTGTTGTGATCATAATTCTTATTTTTAAATCTTGCTATCTATTGTGTACACTTTTAAATTCTAAGGATATTTGAACTGTTGTTTGTAAACACATCAAATTTGAACATTTTCATAATTTGAGGAAACGCTCATCATTACATTAAAAAGAAATAAACTGGGAACTTCTTTCCAAGGATGTGATGCTCATCAATACAGGTAGATTTGATTAGAAGACATTGTTTCCCTGTTTATTGGAATGGAGAAAATCGACGTGTTCTAAGAGGCCATTGGTTTGCTCGTAAAGGGGGCCTCGATTGGTTACCTATTCGCGAAGATGTTGCTGAGCAACTAGAGATTGCTTATCGTAGTCAGGTATGTATAATTGTTCAAAGTACATTTTTTGATATAGAAATCATTGCTACAATTTTACAAATGACTAGCTGTAAACATGATTCTGACATAAAATTCAAAATACACATTAGTAGTTTGATTCTTGCCCAGTTTCATCAAATTTCTCATAAAAGACGTACCAATAGGTGTATCTGTAAATTTTAGCATCCTCTTCAGTGGTGAGCATCAAATATTGCTTTTCCAAAGAGCATTGTCCTTCTTAGAATTTCACAAAACCATTTCTTTTTCCTCCAAATTTGGATTTTTTTTTGTTATTGAAAAAGCCGACGTTAACCACAGAGCAACTGCACATATAATTAGGTACTGTTATTTAGATGATAATTTTATCTCTAGGTCTTACATATTAGTTTAGCATTTTAAATCCTCTTGGGGGGTTAGGTTAGGGCAGGGAAGAGAATAGCCAGTTTTTAATTTGGATTCATTTTTGCTTCAGAATGAAAAAAAGTATTTTGACCGGTTTATATAGGTTTGGCACCGGCGAACATTTCAACTGTCAGGACTTTTTGCTGCTAGAGTTGATTTGCAAGGCTCCACCCAAGTAAGCAGATTATTTTGACAATGATGATATGTTTTTTTTGTTTTGTTTTGTTTATTTTATTTTATTGTTTTATAGATAAAGATTGTTTTGCATTTTAATACCTGGTGTGCTATTGCATATTGATGTTGAACATGCAGGGCCTGCATGCCCTTTTCACAGGAGAAGATGATACATGGGAAGCCTGGCTAAATGTTGATGCTTCTGGCTTTTCTAATTTAGTGAGTCTTAGTAGAAGTGGAATCAAACTAAGACGTGGTTATTCCCCATCAAATTCGCCAAAACCAACCCAGGTTTCTATTTCCCCTCTCACATATTAGTGCTATAATGTAGAGATAGTCTGCCATAAGAGTACTCTTCAATCTTTCCAAAGATGGATATGGACAATAGATCCTAATTTTGCTTTGTAATTGTATCTTATGTATATCTTGTGACTTTGAAAGCGTGTTTATACTGACTTACAAGAGTATTTGTATAGTATATCTTGTGACTTTGAAAGCGTGTTTATACTGACACACAAGAGTATTTGTATAGTAATATCCCTTTTACCCATATTTATCTGTTATTTTTAGTACACATTTTATTATATAAAATTAGGAGCTGCATCATATTCAGCAATAATAACTATGGTGATACTGATACTGATAATATTTATCTTTTATTTTTTAATACACATTTTACTACGCCGATACTGATCCAACTCAAACAAGAGTCCATTGAGAATTCCATAATATTTGGTGACTGAAACTTTCTTGCTTAGTGTTATTTTTCCATTTAAGATGGTAAACTTGTTTTTCCATTGAGGGGAAAGACACACTGTTTATAATTGGGGCAGTTCTCACAAAACAAGTCGGTCTCGTAAGGTTTAGTTAGGCCCATCCCAAATTCTAATAAGGCCATTAGGGTTTAGTGGAGGCCATGTGATCTAGACTGTGGAGGCGGAGCTATTGCCTGCTGCCATCTAAAATAGAACAGAACAAAATAGAACAACCAAATGACAAAATGCCTGGCTGCACAATTATTTCAGAACATGATGCTGACCCCCAAAAAGGACACAGGTGTGGGTTACATCGCCCGATAAGACTGGATGGCATGGCAGCGTCTCTCGATCGTGAAATTTTAGGATCCAACCGATTTTGAGGTGGCAACTCTATTTGTGTGGTGGTCAGTGGTAGATCAGCGACAAACGATGGTCAACACTTCCCAACAGTGTCGGACGGTGATCTTGGGGGAAATGGCTGACAATGGGCTACAGCCAACATTGAAGATCCCAAGGGCTGCTATGAAGGCAGCAAAAAAGGAACCACATTGGAGGTACTAGGGTTTTACACGGAAACAAGGCCACCAAGACTTAGAGCTCGTGAGACCATTTGTAAATATGAGTATTATTTAAAATATCTAGAGTACAGACACTACTACGCTTATATAGACTACATTATACCTAACAGGATGAATTTAATTGTTAGTATAATTACAAAATATATGCCTATTTACAACAATAACAATAGGATTAGTCAAATTTTCTTGTTTCTTGGTATAACAATATTATATATTTAAATTGTTTTCGTGGTGAACTAAATTTCATTTTGATTTGTGTTTGATATCATAATGTATCTAGTTGAATAAATGAAGCACTCCTTTCTTGAAGTATGTAAGTGCAGATCCGTTCTATTTGTACTAACATGTAACTTCTAATAGGATGAATTAAGGCAAAAGAAGGAGGAGGAAATGGATGATTACTGTTCGCAGGTATGTAACCACAAATTCAGGTTATGATCATCATTATAGTTATACTATTGTTTATAGTTTCTAGTCGCCTCTTGTTCTCTACGAGTCTCCATAAGTTTATACTGAAACCTGGAACTCTTTAGTTTATCTATTTCAAGAAACTGAATTGATCATACTGTACAGCTGACCCCACCCTCACTTTTGCTTGATATCAATTGCATATTGTTTTTAGGTGCCTGTTCGACATTTGGTATTTATGGTTCATGGGATTGGGCAAAGGTTGGAAAAATCTAATTTGGTTGACGACGTGGGCAATTTTCGACATATTACAGCAAGTCTTGCAGAGCAGCACCTTACCTCACACCAACGTGGCACTCAAAGGGTCCTCTATATCCCATGCCAGGTATATCACGTGTTTTTCTTTCCCTTTTACGTGCTCGGAGCCTTTTATAATGCTCCCGTTCTTCCTCTGTTTGAAGGCCTTTTGCAATGTACACCTTCACTGTAAAATTAAGCTGTGTCTCACCCCTGGCGTTCCATTTTGGCACATTGGACCTTATTTTATATTTGGTTAAAGTTAAAACTTATTGTGTGCTAATTTATAGTGATTGAATGGCCATATGGATTATTGATTTGATCGGAAGACCTTTTTCTTAACTATAACCTGAGAAACTTGCATCAAATCCCTAGATATTCCTGTAAATCTCTTCAGGAGTTGTGAAAATTTGTCAATTTCACTTGCTTTCCTTTCTTACCAATTTTGAGTGTTTGTGGTGTTGTTACATTTTGTTTCCCGGAAACATGCATTATTGATATTAAAAGTGATGTGGCAATTTGGGCAACTTATATGCTAAATGCTGAAATTGTTTTCTGTAGAATTGGAAGTTAGTATGAACTATGAACTGGGAAATCTTACAAAGTTAGCGTGCATTTTACTTTCTTTTTTCTTTGGGTTACAAGGGATATAAAAGATAAGCAAAAAAAACATACACAACCAACACTAACAACAATTGAGTAGAATATTCTCTCCTTGCATCAGCCAGTAAGCATGTCTCCTATCAGAAGGAAGGAGATTCATTCAGCATATTCTATATTATTTTTCCCCAATTTTTAAAATTTATTTGTTTATTTTTAAAAGATGACACGTCCTCTCTTGTAGCATGCTGCACAGTCCATCATCATGTCAGAAAGAGCAATTCCTTTTATACATTCAGAATTTGAATGCCAAAGAGAGGCTATGTACATTATCCAGTCACACAGCCTGTTTAAGGCACTTTGAAATTGTTGTAGCGTGTTTCTGACATTTTGCTCCAAACAAATGCTTCAATCAAGAACTAAATAAGCATACTAATATTTTTTGCTGAAGCCTTATTATTATACCTTCAGCAGTTATTGTGCTTTCTAATGTTATAATCTTTCCTTATTTGCCTATAATTATTAATTAATTGATGATTTCATGGTATCTAGTGGAGGAAAGGTTTGAAGCTTAGTGGTGAAACGACTGTTGAGAAAATAACCTTGGATGGAGTGCGGGGATTACGTGTCACACTTAGTGCAACTGTTCATGATGTGTTGTACTACATGAGCCCAATCTACTGTCAAGACATAATTAACTCGGTAAGAATGTGTGTACCAGTGTTTACTGCTTCCATTGTTTCTCTAAATCTTCCTTAAAAATAATCATCAGATAGTTTCAATCCTTGCCTAATTTTCTCCATTTTCAATTTTGATATCTGTGTTGCACATAGAGTCATCGATCATATAAAGAAAATAAATGAAATTAGGAAACATAAAGAGGCAGTTCACTTACAATTTTACAATAAATGGCAATATTCGAAAAGTTTGGATGGTTGCTAGCCCACATCATTTAGCCGCATAGATTTTGATAGTAACTTGGTATTTTATTAGAAAGAATTGGGAAGCAAAACAACAATGCACAACTTCGATGGTCTTCAGCCTCCATAATGTTTAGCTGATTCTTGCTTTACTCTTCTCTAGATTCTATAGATTCCATAAATCCTAAATTCCACATTTTAAGGGCTGATAAGAGTTTTAGTTCTCGGAACCACCTTGTATGTGATGCCTATATCCTCACTTGTTCTGCAATTGCAAAAACTACACTGCAAAAAAAGAAGAAAAAGAAACCAACTTTTCGTTTTACATTTGCTTATAGCTGCACTGTAGTTCTGTCTGTTTTTAAAAACCAGGTCCATAATGAATTCATATGTTTTTCATTTTCTGACTTAGATGGGTTACTTTGAATATTTAGATGTTATACTACTATTTTAATATAGAATTAAACAATGTTCATTTTTTTGACCTGTGAATTTACACTTCTCTAGGTATCCAACCAACTGAACCGACTATATCAAAAATTTCTTAAGAGGAATCCAGGATATGATGGAAAGGTATGGTTCGGGAAAAATTGTTTCGTTATTTCCTCTATGCATTTTACCATCTATAGTGGTTCACTTTATAAAGATTTTATGTAGGTTTCATTATATGGTCATTCTCTGGGAAGTGTCCTCTCATATGACATTCTCTGCCATCAAAATAATCTGTCATCCCCATTTCCAATGGACTGGATGTACAAGGAACATGGTGAAGATGGGGAACCAGTCCCCGATGAAAAAAGTAATTATTTCAAGCACTCTTCGATCAATCAGGATGACACGTTGAGTGTGAAGAGCCTCTCTGGTGAAAAGAATACACAACAAAGTTCTTCAGAAATGGAGGCAGAATTTTCTGAGGAGTCCTCAGTTTTATGCCCTACATTATCAAGTGGACACAATTTTATTGCAGAACATGATTCTGTTAAACCAAGTAATCAGAGAGATATTTTTGAGTGCATTTCTGATTCCAGTGACACTTTTTTTGAGAAAATGGGTGCATTGGATAAACTAGAGAATATGAATCTTGGGCTACCGGTGGATAAGGAAAAATGTAATGGTACAAGCAACAAAGATGAAGAAATCAAAAAGCTTCGGGAAGAGGTTGATTTCCAATTTTACCTTTTTTTTCTTCTTTTGTTTATTTTTTTTTCATGGACTTCTTTACCAAGTTTTCCCTTCCAAAGGGAGAGGCAAGTTGAGAGGCCTTAAAATAAGACATCATGCTTTTGTAAGGAACTCAAAGAAAATGTGTTGGAAAACCGAATAGAAAGAGCCAAAAGATTGGGGATATTTATATATAAAGATGTTCGGTAAGATAAAATGGTAGCGATTTATATTAATAAGCTCTCAATAATAGTTTATTCAGCTATTAGGACTAGGTAGTGTTAACTCAATTGTTTTGGGTTCGTAATATTTCATCAGTAGGCCATCTGTAAGTACTATAAGTCATTTTGGATGGGTAACCTTTCCCTTTCCTATGTCATTAACCACAAAAATTGGCAAATTATTAGCTATTGTTTTTATGAAATAGAGTATTATTTTGAAGTTAACCAAACTTTGACTAATCCTATATTTACACAAGAAGACATAATTCAACCTCTGATATGACATGACATACATGGCCACAACTTCAAATGTACTGGTGAGTGGTGACCAGGGAGCAGTGTTGACGCAGTGAAAAGAAAAATTCATAATAAACGTCTGAATGATTTGCATGAAACTATTTTACTAATTCAGCTAAGCTAATATCGACTTATCCATCAATTTGCTTCCAATATGTTAAATAGCATACGAGGTGCACAATTCTATGGGATATATAAATATATTGCAACAGATACTGGGAAGCAGTAATTCAAATGGGTTTGGTGTGTATGTGTACACTACATACAAAAGGTTCATTGTTGAACTGATATGAGTGATGGAAATGAAATACTATTATATGAATAGTTTCCCTACTACTAACAATGACTTCCTTTATAACTTGGCCTTTAGCTGACAATTTTTGTTTTTGTTTAGATTGATTCATTGAATGCCAAGCTAAATGATCTGGAATCATGTGTTGATGGTCATAACAAAGAAGAAGTAGATTCTGGTAATTTCTAGTTTGTGTCCTTGAAAGAGTTGAAGCCGTTTTTCCATGTTCATCTTGATTTCTAATATATAACAAAAATGCAGTTAAAGATGTTTACATGCATGTGGCAGTGCCACAGTTATCTCAAGAGTTGCCTCCTATCCAAGATGCAACAGAGCATTATACTCCATATATCAAATACACAAAGCTTCTATTCAAGGTATTAAAACTACTTCAAACTCTGTTTCTAGAATGTAAACTCTTAGATGATTTTATCAATACATTTCCTTTAGTATTTTTAACATCTCCAACTCTTACAAAAAAGGGTCATTGCAAATTCCTTAGTATATATATCTTGTTGCTCATATGACTGGCAATGCATTTATTCCAGGTTGATACATTCTTTGCTGTTGGATCCCCTCTAGGTGTATTTCTTTCACTCCGCAATATCCGACTTGGCGTTGGTAATAATTTTGAGCTTGTCTTTTATACAGTATTAAAATATTTATTTATGATCTTGATAGATCTCTTTGAAGAGGCTCTTTTATAATATTGCTTTTGCAGTATTAAATAATATTTTGTGAATCTGTATATATCATATGGTGGATATAAGCCCACTCCTTTATGGCGATCTTCTCACAATTGATTTGGGGACCATTTCTGTTTTTGATATTCAGCGTGATCTGAGGCTTGACAGCTTTGTTGCTTTTTTTATTTCCCTATGCTCTTTTGATCCCTTTTACATTTTCTGTTTCTACTAGTATCTTCTCTTCCAAATAATGCACTTTCTTCTGCTACTTTTTAACATAATCTATTTTTCCATAAAGAAAAACTTGGACTTCAATAGGCTAATGGCTTGATCAGTTTTGGTTTTATGTGCTTCTGAAATTAATTCATGTTCATTTGTGTTTTACTTTATTAAATTAAGGTTAGAGCTTTTAAATGTCAGTTACTTTTAAATGTCCAGTTTTTTTATATGCATCTAAGATGATAATTTCTTTCTTGTTAATTCCAGGAAGAGGCCAGGAATATTGGGAACAGGAAAATATTAGTGAAGAAATGCCAGCTTGTCGTCAGATGTTTAACATTTTTCACCCATTTGATCCAGTAGCATACAGGTTTACCATAACTCTAGCCCTAATGAAGTTTTTGCAGTCAATATCTGTTAGAGATTCCTAAATATTGATAATTTGCTACAACTAATTTAAGTAGAGCATAGCTACCAGTTAAATTATAATGATTACTTCGTTAGAGAGGTTAGCAAGACAAGAGCAATTTAGCTTAAATAAGAATGAGATTCAGATTTGTTACTTTGCATAAACAGAGCAGTGGTTTAGGTGTAAAAGGATAAACGCTTGGAGAAGAATTATTTTCCCACGTTTTTGTTCTAATTCATTCAATCAATAAAAATCATCTTTTCTTTTACACGATTCATTTAAAGGTTCCATTCAACATGAGTAGGCAATATAAATTCTCGGCACCAGTCAATTCGCGTGATTATCCTAGTTGTTTTTACTCTCTGGCTCTTCACTAAATTCTTGTCGTACTCTTTGGAGCATCTACACTAATGTTTATATGTGTTGAAATAGAAAAAAAAGGCATGAGATGAGATAGTGAAAACCATGTGTCTTAATGCAATAGATACACGGCCTAATTGTCTATAACATCATATAAAGGCGATACACTGTTTTATGTATGCATTTTCATTACAATTTTGCCTTTGCGTCCAATTCAATAAATATATACTGTTTAGCAATCGTAACCGATACTTTAAATTTAAATAAAGGAGTGAAACACAAATTTAGCCCGAGAGATTGAAAAGTAATATACAGAGGCAGTTATGGAGCCTGTCTTTCCTCAAGTAGTATAAATAGGAGTGTTATGTTACATAATATATTGCATCTCAATAATATATTCGGTGCTACATAACCTAGAATTCTTTAGTGTATGTCAGCACGTGGAATGATAATAAATCAACTGTGATTTTGATAATCTTTTCTATTTTCCAATACTGTATAATTTATGAAAAAGTAAATGCGTGATATCACATGCTATTTTTAATTTCATTACAGGGTAGAGCCACTTGTCTGCAAAGATTACATTGGCAAACGTCCAGTCTTGATTCCTTATCACAGAGGAGGAAAAAGATTGCATATAGGATTTCAGGTGAGGTAGCAGAGATACTGGTGTTATGTTTACTAAATTGAAACATTATCACTGTCTCAAATAACACCACAAGTCTTCTTGTAGGAGTTTACTGAAAATCTAGCAGTTCGCACTCACGCAATAAAGAATTATGTGATATCTGCAAGGGTGAGCTCCTTTTTTTTGTCGAAAAATAATTTAATGAGAAATGCTAACACACTCTTTTATTGGTTGAAATTTACATTGGTCCTACCAAATATAGTGGGAACCACATGATTTAGTGAGGCTTATTCCCAAAATAGTGAGATTGAAAATGTGTAAGCATTTATTATTTTTATTATTATTATTATTAAGACGATGAAGAATGGGAAACGATTTAACAGAGAGAAATACATGGAAAGGAGCATTAGGCGCCCCCCTTATAAAAAGGCATCATGAGAACAATTCTTATTGACGCGCTAGTCCTTCATTCTAAAATTTTCAATTCTTCCAAAGGTACTGGTAGTTTTAAAATGGAGTTCAAGACACTGTTTCATAGTCAGAGTAACAATTCTTGTTGAAAGTAGATATTTAATAACAAACTTATTACTAGTGGTAAGTTAGTAACAGGTGCAGCTCAATATGGATAACACATTAATGCTCCCTCCGTTCCTTTTTAAGTGTCATTTTTAGAATAAGTTTTTGTTTCTTTTTAATTGTCACTTGCAAAGTTCAAGGTAGTATTAATTGCACTTTTATCAAAATTACCCCTAAGTAATCATTACAGAGAGAGAAAAAGTTAGATGAATGTAATAAATAATTAGGGGTATTATAGGTAAAATGAGAGTTGTTGTTTAAAAAGTAACTATATTGATTAGCTTTCTTGGTAAGTGTAAAAAGTTAAAAAATGACACTTAAAAAGGAACGGAGAGAGTATTATTTTCTAACTTGCGAAATTGAAGCTTGAAACTGAAGAAACACATAATTTAGGGCGAGCCGGATTGTTCAGAAAAATACGAACATACTCCCCCACACACTCACTCTTCTGATATTCAATTTTCTACTAGTGCATAATAACAGTTGTAGTTTCTGTTTCGCAGGATAGGGTACTAACAGTTTGTCAATCAAAAGACATGGAGAACTTAGAAGGTAATATAGTTTTTTGGTTCCTTTTTATTTGATAACCTTTTTATGTATTTCAAATTTATATAACTTGTTTGAGAATTCCATCCCTTTCAAGACCATTGATGTAGTAGCCATTAAAATGTCTAGTAGTCTTTATATGGCTTTTCCTGCTCGCTGTTTATGTGGAAAGGGCTTTTATTTTGACAGGCATGTGAATAAATTTGATATTATGCTTTTCCTGCTCGCTGTCTATGATTTGCTGCCGCATAATTTAATGAACATGTTAACTCATTAAATGATGTGGAAGCTTTTATTTAAAAAAAAGGATGTGGAAGCACGTCATTGGGTGCACGTGTAAAACTTTTTGACACAGACAATGTAATGTGTATTTTATGTTGAAGTTTTTAGCATCATATTATAGTTTGTTAGTATGATAGAGTTTAGTAGTATGGGTAATTATTCGATAGAATGAATGGATGAATACGGATGGTTATTTCAAACACAAGCTGCAGAATAACTTCCAGCAAAGCTATTACACAAATGGGCAGAATACACAAACTGCTACGGACAAAATAATAACTACTATAACTGACCAATCCTCTTGGAATTAGGGCTTGGTTACATAGTAATCCATAAAAATAGTAGTATAGTACCAAACTTAGTTTTGTATATGGCCATGCTTTCCAATTCCCAGACTAACTCTTTGACAGCATTGTTAGACGAGCTCAGTTTACAACGCCATATTCATCTCATGCAATCAAATCTTATTGCTTGCCTCTTATCTTTTATTTGGATTTTGTTCTTAATCTATGAAACACCGGCTTCGACGTAGACACATCACTATTAAACGGGTAGTTTCCAAAATATAGGACACTGCACGCTTGCGCACCCACACACTTGCACACATATATTAGGGCATCTTCGTGGTTGCATGTGTGATCAGCATGACAAAAATCTAAATTAAAAATAGGATTTAGATGTTCACCTTCTATAAATTAAGTTGTTAAGCTTTACAATTTTTACATGATAATGATCCTCAAATTAAGAATACTACAAATAAAGACCATTTTACAATGAAGTCTTTATAAAAATAATCCGTGGATAAGATAATAAATAATGTCTCTTAAAACAAGTAGTAAATTCTTATAATAACTGAGTATCAGACACATATGCTTTTACATTTCAATGAAATGTCCAAGACAGCTCTAGAAGTGTCAGTGTCGAAGACAAGTGTCAGTGTTCAAGACATGTTTGACACATGGGATGAAAGTTTGGAGAGGTATATTTGTGTGTGTTTTGGCGCATCTATGGTTTGATTTTAAAATGTGTATGATATATAAGATATCAATAAAAAATGGTTATATGTTTTATGGCGTTTTTCAACTTTAATGGTCTTATTAATTTTTCGTAATTTATCCTGCCACACAAATGGACATTTGTTCCCTCATATTTTTGTTCACATTCCCACCTATCTGCATTTTAGGAGAGAGTATTGCCGAGGAGGAAGAGGCATCATATGGATCTTTAATGATGGAGAGGTTAACGGGAAGCAAAACTGGACGAGTTGATCACATGCTTCAGGTATGAAGTTATTATTTTTCATTACCTTTCTCATTAAAATTCTTTGGTGTCATAAGTATTGTGCAAAATGAGAACACACATGACTGAGTTATAAAACTTTTGGTGCTCAAAATGATGTAATGATTCTGTATTTGTGTCTATGAATGCAGGATAAGACATTTGAGCATCCATATCTGCAAGCCCTTGGATCACACACGTAAGTTTTGAATTTGACATTATCAGTAGTCATCTTACTATTGGATCATATTTGAATGGTTTTATTTTTAGGACTCAACTGAGGTGATTCCATTCTTTATATGGTAAACAGGAACTATTGGCGAGACTATGATACTGCTCTTTTTATATTGAAACACCTGTTTCGAGATATACCAGAAGACCCCAATTCGACAACTGACATTGGAAGCTCTAAACATGAGAGTAGTTCTACTGGTTGGTATGACCCAAGAGACACTGTCGAAGAAGATGCTCCTTTGACTTTCTCTGACAAAGTCAAGGTCAGAAACTTCTCAACCAAAGCTAAAAGGATTATGCAAATATAATACTTCATTTGATTTCTTACAACATGATTATACATATCACATGTTGGGATGGCATTTCCTTATAATCTATGTAATATATGAAAGAATGTACATTAGAAGGATTCTCCATATTAGGGTTGTTTCATTAAGCTAACTTGAGTAATGTTAGATTAGTCCAACTTTCAATGTACATAACAAAAGAAAAACAATCCGTGTAAATTCTAATGGTTTGTATCAATTTATACAGCAAAACTAGTTAAATACCCTTGTGGTGTGCGTTTGCAAGGGTTAAAATAATTTCCTACGGCAAAATGCGTACACGGGTTAAAATAATTTTGTACAATAGAAATGTACTCAAATATACATTGAGAGCAATATTTATACCTGTTTTATTTCTTGAATCTAATTGGGTGTGTTTCTTGAATTTAATTGGTTGTGTCTTGTTTCACTTCATGAAGTATTTCGATTGCATTTTCAACATTACATATACAAGTGCAAATGAGTGATAACCAACAACAACCACCAAATAACAGTATTTCAGTTGCATTTTTAACATTACAGACAAATGCAAATGAGTGATAGTCAACACCCACCAAATAACAACAAAATATCCTTACAATGAGAATGAATCGTTACTTCATTCATATTACAGTGAAAAAGTTGAAATACATAATAAAATTTTTAGACCTTTCATCGTTTTTTTTTTACTGGAACTTCATTTCATTAAAGAACAAGAGGGGAAGGATTTAAAACCTCCCTAGTTACAACAGGAAAACCTCCAATCCAAGTGTTAGACCCAAAAGACTTCCCTAAGTTTACAAAATTGTGAGCATCCACATTGTCCTTTCTACTAATAAACATTAAAGAACTAAAAAGAAAACTACTCAGAAGAACTCTGCAATCCTTCGCTATGACCTCGATTTCAGCATTAGCGACACAATTGTTTACACAGTCCACAACAAGGATGGAATCAGACTGAATTACAATTTCCTCAATCTTTAATCTTCGCGCCATTCTAAGTGCCCAACGTAATCCAAGCACTTCCGCCATCACAGGGCTGACGGATATTGCCTTTTTCTTGCTAGCTGCCAGAAAAATCCCACCATCAGAATTGCGAATAATGCAACTAAAGGAGGTTGCCTCATCCACAATCGTACCTGCGTCCACCTGCATCAGAAAACAAACACCAGCAGTTCTAGTTAAGTCAGGTTCATGCCTAGGTGTCCTCCTGGTTTCCAAAATGGCGTTAGCTCTGTTGAATTCATCCACAAAAGCCAAAGCTTCCAATGCCAGTTTTGAGGGGAAGACACTTTCTGCTCAAAAACCAAAACACAACGGGCCTTCCAAATCTTCTGCAGCATGGAACACAACAGTTGGTAACAAAAAACATTGCCACAGTTAAGAATCTGCAGCAGCCAATCTTGAATAGAAACATCCACCGGGACTTTGTAGCATAGGACTAAAGCAAAGTAGACTTGTCTTGCGAAATGGCATTGCAAAAACAAGTGATGGCTTGATTCTAAGCTTAAACTGCAAAAGGGGCATTGGGTATCCAACAAAACACCCTTTTTCCACAGGTTCTCCTTGGTTGGGAGAATGTCTTTTGCCAATCTCCATATGAAATTGCGCGTTCGGGCATTGATGTTCCCTTTCCAAATAGCCCTCCACAGAGCCTGGAAAGACACACCAGAAGGACCAGGCTTCAAGACAGCCTTTGAATTCTAACAAACTTTGTAGTCTGATCGTACAGAGTATTCTCCATTCCTCTCCCAATGCTAAATCATCTTGTCATCACACTCGTTCCAAGACAGTGGAATGTTCATTATTTGCTTGATATCTAACTTGTCCACTATATCTTTCAATATAGATTCCTTCCAAACTTTTAAATCTTCATCAATAAACTCACTAACTTTCATCTCCTCATTTACATCCTTGGTTGGACCAATAAGTTTGAAACCAGGACTATCGGGTATCCATCTATCCACACTGACTCTGATTTTTCTACCATTACCAACCCTCCACCTTGTCCCACTTTGAACAATCTCTCTTGAACTTAGAATGCTTCTCCAAGCATAGCTGGGGGCATAACATAGAGAACTGTCAGCAATGGAACTCTTGGGAAAATATCGACCTTTAAAGACTCTAGCAAACAGGGAGTCCTCCTTAGTTAGCAATCCCAATAATGTTTCCCCAAAAGGCTTTTATTAAAATCACTAAAGCATTTAAAGCCTTTCCCCCCTCACCTTTTCCAATTGCCAACTTCTCCCAGCTCATCCAATGCAATTTGTTTCTTCCCTCTTTCGACCCCCACCAAAAATTTGCAACAATTGATTCAATCTTCTGGCAGACCGACTCAGGGAATTTGTAACAGCTCATCACGTAGGTAGGTATTGCCTGGACCACTGCCTTGATCAAAGTTTCTTTTCCAGCTCTTGACAAAAACTTTTCTTTCCACCCCTTAACTTTCTTCCAAACCCTTTCAACCACCAACTTAAAAACAACCTTCTTCGATCTTCCGAACACCACAGGGATTCCTAACTATTTCACGTGGTGCTGAACAATTCGGACCCCCATCCTTTCCTTGATTGCACTCTGTTGCTCTTGCTCCACATTCCTACTGAAGGAAACCTCTGATTTCTCCAAGTTCACAATTTGGCCAGAAGCTTTTTGATACGAATCCAGGATAGAAAGAATAGAGACAGCTTCAGACTGATTAGCCCTTGCGAACAGCAAGCTATCGTCAGCAAAGAATAGATCTTTCATCGTTGAGAGCAATATTATGCATGCTTTCTTACCTAAATCTAATTGGTTGTGTTTTGTGATATTTCATGAAACTTTTTGTAATCACCAGTAAAATTTTAAATTCTATGCGATTATTTATGTTATTAAAAGTGATCAACATATATAAAAATTAAGTGATCAACATATATAAAATAGGTATTGTGCTGATAATGATTCATAAGATATATTTTATTATTCTACGTATTTGTTAATTTCTCGTCCATATTATTTATCATCCATCTAAGAGTTTGTTGGAATTAAATCCAAGACTTTGAGTAATTCAGAATCAATCTTGATAAACAAGATTCAAGCAACTGATCAAATTCTCTCTTGTTCTTTACTCTTCACTTGAGTGAATCAACCAACCTTGATTGCAAGGTTGTATCACTGCATAATGGTGATGAAAATAAAAAAAGAAAATTAAATTGGGGAAGAAAGGAAACTAGGGATTCAAAACAAAATAGGAGAAAAAGAAGAATTTTTGTAAAGTAATTATGTGCTCTCAAAATTGCAATTTTATTCAAATGAATCACACTTTACAATAATAGGGTTACTCCCTATTCATAGATTTAGCTTGCTTGCCCTATAAGAAAAGCCCAAAAACAAAAGTCCAAAATACTTAATTCTGCATACACTACAAAATTAGGCTCAAGACAAATTCATTTCGAGGCTAACTCCTCGACACTTCAACAACTAAGTCTTTCGACATACACACTAGCCTATTCGACAACTTCTCTGTCTTCGTCGAGAACTTGTTTCGACACAAGGAATTACAACTCAACAGAGTTTACAACATCTAAGAGTTTACAAAAAGAACAAGAAGTTTTATCCTGCCACCCCCAATTTTGACTTGACAACCCCACACCTCCGATATTTTTACCATATTAGTCATGTACAATATTATAATTTATTTTACAAAAAGTATTGAAACAATTCAATTAAAAAAAAAAAAACTCTAATTTTTTGAACATTTCATAGACACTATTAGATATTTGCTATTAAGGATAAGTAAGTTTGTTTTTTTTTTTTCCGCATTTTGAAAAATTTTCTGGATTTTTCATGATTTTTTACCGCATGTTTGAAAAAATCCAATAAAAATGCGAAGTTTTTTTTTTCACATTTTTTAAAAAATTCGGAAATATTCATACGTTCAATAAGAATTTTTGAAAAATTCGATAAAAACGCATATATTTTATCGAACTTTTTGAAAAATGCGGTAAAAAAACATAAATTTTTTTCGGATTTTTCAAAAAATCCGGCAAAATAGCATTCGTTCAACAAGGCATTTAAAAAAATCTGTAAATTTTTTGTATTTTTACCGGATTTTTCCAAACATGCGGAAAGTTCATAATTTCAGTAGTTTTTGTAAAATTTAGTAGGTTAAGTTTTTACTTTTTTTAGTGAAGACCAGAGGCACAGATAGTTCGATTGCTGGTCAACAGCGTGATAGAGCTGCTCGAGATAAGGGAGGTAACATAAAGGGCTCGAGAGAAGGGAGGTGACGTAAAGGCGTCGCATCTCCGTGCGGGGAGAATGACACCGATCGGTTCTTACAGAGGCGGCTGGCCGATCAGACTTTGTTTTTACATCCTGCACTATTCGACGTAGAAGATCTAGATCTGCTTCTAGATGGATGAGAGATGATGAGGATTAGCCAGTTAATATTTTGGAACCACTTTAAGATGACATGTAGATGGTGGTTGAGACATATATGCCCCATCCGGTAGAGACAAAGGTGCCCCATCCTTCTAACGAGAGGCAATAGTTATTATAGAGGTTACTTCAGAGATAGTTATTGAGGTGTTTACTTCGCATACGACTACTGAGGTGTCAATTACTGATGATTCTGAGGTTAATCCTTCTGTTGAGACATATGTCATTGTTCCTCTTGAGACTAATGACATTGCTCTTGCTTCGATAAACCATTATGTACACATGGATGAAAGGTTTTTTGGTGGGCCCAATGATTGTTTTATTCTCACAGGATATGCAGATCACGTGACATTTAAATTATGACATGGAGAGGTATGTATATGATATGTCGATGATGTGACTTTATTTATTATTGATACTTTGAAGTTAACTGGAGGGGAAGGCATACACACCAGAAGGTGTTATAGAGTGCATGAGGTGGATTGATGTAGTAACTGTAGACGATTTCATTTGGACACCCTACACAAGCCATATAGTGGATGAGGAGTTCGACGAGACTACACATTTTCTGGTTATCTATGATGAAAGACATTAATGGTTAGACACTTACTTGAGAGGTGTCTGCTCTAGCTTGGATATGTCCAGGACATCCCACGACCAGTCCCTACTATTTCATCTGAGGGCATTAATAACTGGTTTCGTTGTAACATTATGTGTTTTACAGGTGCCATTATAGATCGTGCAGTGGCTGTTCGGTTCCCTGCAGAGTGTGTGGATGGGTACTTGAAGTGGTACCTTACAGTATCACACCCTCACATCATCCCACCCAGGCAGCGTGGAGATGATGTTGGACCTTTTCATGTTGGATCTTCACATGTTCGATCTTCTCATGCTAATGTTGGGGTACCTTATGACGTGCCACCGCCTCTACATGGTGTGGATGACGCTCATTGCCAGTAGATGATAGCACTGATTATGGATAACCTCACGGGTTTGGTGAACCCATATGGAGAGGTTTGTAGTTTGGCATCGCAAGCAACACACATAGACCCGTGAGGGGCCTATTTAGACATTATTATTATTATTATTATGTATTATTTGTATATTATATGTAGTATTCCTCAGACATTTGCACAACATTGTTTATTAGATAACATTTGGCACTTCCATTGATGCATGATGAACACAAGTTAACATTTGACAAACTGTTTCATAATTTTGACAGACGATTACATAACATAAGAAAACATTAATAAATACGAAAACCTAAACTCTACCAGATGATTATGGACGCTTCAACATATTGATTATGTTGTCGACATATCTAGAAATTGTCGCATCAAACTCGATAGCTCTCTTAGTTAGTCTACGGTGATATGATCTCCACATAACTTTCAAATCTTCACCGGTCTTCAAATCAATAAGGTTGTATTTCACCATTCCTTCAACATCAATCCATTCTTCACGAAACTCAATCTTACTAACCTTTATATTATTGGTGTCGGACAACAAATCATTCAACTTGGATATCAAGACGGCGAGACATACGGTGGCCTCTGGAAATTAAAACTCTATGGGAGGTTTCACCCCGTTGAAGTACACTTATGCCTTAAATAAAAAACTGAGGAAGAGGCATTATAAGATGTTATTATTAACAACACATGACCCTTATTTATACAACTTTGGATTCATTCTAGACCATACAAAACGGTTGGTTCAATCACAACCGTACAAAAGTGTCGGCAAAATCTCAACCTTTCAATTTTCACTCTTTTAAAAAATTTAAGTTTAAAATGGGTTTATAGTGCAATTAAAAAAAAGCACCATTTTATACATTCTATGAGATTCTAGTTTACCATAGTGGAAAGTCACAAAAGTCTCTAGTTTCTAGACGCACCTAAACTACACACCCCGAACGCTTTAGTAAGTGAGCCACCCCATTTTGCCTAAAAATATTTTTAAAGATGCATCTGCGTAATAACTCTTATTTCAAAACTCAATGTTTTACGCTCAATGAGGTTTACAGAGATGCATTTCCGAACAAATTTTAATTAAAATAACTCACATTAGAACCTTCCCGCATTCCTTCTTTATTTGTTACACTTTCACAAACCTTCAAAGAGCTCGTGAGCAAGAATCAAGTCCACTATTTTTTAAGCTTGAACAATAATTCTACCTCATCACAAATCACAGTACATTCCATTCACTCTATTCAAGCTTTCGCACAACAACTATCAATCGATAAATTTCTGATTTCCTTTCTATTTTTGAGTTGTGATGCATGTTTTAGGTAAAATAGGTCGTTTAAAATGAATTAGTTTGTAGTTACATTCAAAATAGGTAATTTGTATAGACATGCATTTGAATTTGTTGTTGTTTAAGGGATTGTCTGAATTTTCTGGTTTATCTACAATCCCGCGTTTTTACGGAGATGCGTCTCCAGATTTGGCCTTTCCTCTTTTCCGGAGATGCATCTTCGGATTTTACTTGCCTTGATTTTGATATGATTTTTTGATTTGTATTATAGGAACAATGGTTGAAAACCATGACAAATTGAGGAATGAACGTGTATCCCAGCATGTGTTCGTAGAGAGAGAGAGAGAGAGAGAGAGAGAGAGAGAGAGGGAGAGAGAGAGAGGAGAGAGAGAGAGAGAGAGAGAGAGAGAGAGAGAGAGAGAGAGAGAGAGAGAGAGAGAGAGAGGAGAGAGAGAGAGAGAGAGAGAGAGAGAGAGAGTGACCACAAGTTAGTGCTAGTTTGTTTGATGCGAAAGCGTCGACTTCACATGGTCGCGCGTATCAGACTTCACAAGGTCACAACAATGTAATGTGTATTTTATGTTGAAGTTCTTAGCATCGTATTTTATGTTGAAGTTCTTAGCATCATATTATAGTTTTTTTAGCATGATAGAGTTTAGCAGTATGGGTAATCATTCGATAGAATGAATGGATGGTTATTACAAACATAAACTGCTGAATAACTTCCAGCAAAGCTATTACACAAACGGACAAAATACACAAACTTATACGGATAAAATAATAACTACTATAACAGACCAATATCTTTGAATCTGGGCTTGTTTACATAGTAATCCATAAGAATTGTACCAAACTTAGTTTTGTATATGGCCATGCTTTCCAATTCCCACACTAACTCTGACAACATTGTAAGATGAGCTCAGTTTATAACGCTATATTCATCTCATGCAATCGAATCTTATTGCTTGCCTCTTATCTTTTAATTGGATTTTGCTCTTAATCTATGAAACACCGGCTCTGATGTAGACACATCACTATTAAACGACTAGTATCCAAAATATAGGGCAATGCAGACACACACACACATTAGAGCATCTTCGTGGTTGCATGTGTGATCAGCATGGGGAAAATGTAAATTAAAAATGTGATTTATATGTTCACTTTCTAAAAATTAAGTTGTTAAACTTTACAACTTTTACATGATAATGTTTCATAAATTAAGAATACTACAAATAAAGATCATTTTACGATGAGGTCTTTATAAAAATTGTGGTATTTGGATTAAACTCTAGTGTCAACAAGGATAACTTCATGGTTCAACAGGAGTTGTTCATGCTGTAGCCGAAGTCTGTTGAAGCATGCTGACGAAATATGTGAGCTTTGTGTTTAAGCTAGCACGTCGAATTAGGCCTTGCTTGTAAGCCCAATTGTTAAGTTAGCTTGTAGCGTAAGTTAGCTTAGTAGTCTATAAATAAACTAGTTCTCTCAGGTTGTGGAGAGATTGTTGGTATTCACTTGTAATCTTTGAACACTTATTGAATAAGTGAATAGAAAAACAATTTTAACCAATTATTCTTCTTCTTTCTTCTCTATATTTTGTAAAGCCTAATAGGGTTTCTTGTGTTTGTAATCTTTGAACACTTATTGAGTAAGTGAATAGAAAAACAATTTTAACTAATTATTCTTTTTCTTCCTTCTTCTCTATATTTTGTAAAGCCTAATAGGGTTTCTTGTGTTTTTTTAAGAAACTCAATATTTTTCTCATATTTTGGCTTGTTCTTGATGACATAATTCACAATAAACTAGGGCAGTGAGTGTGGAGGAGAAGATTCCATCAATAAAGTATGAGATTGAGAAATTCACCGGTGTGAATGATTTCGGTTTGTGGCACGTGAAGATGCAAGCCCTTCTTGCTCAACATGGTTTGTTAGAAGCGTTGAAAGGATCGGAGAAGATGGACACTGCCCTATCGGAGAAGGAGAAGACAATGATGGTCGAAAAAGCTCACAGTGCCATTTTATTGAACCTTTGGTGATAAGGTTCTCCGGAAGGTTTCAAAAGAGAAAATTGCAGCTGGTGTGAGGACGAAACTTGAAGGTTTGTACACGGAGAAATCATTGGTTAATCGTCTCTACCTGAAGTAAGCTTTGTATTCATTCAAGATGAGTGAAGACAAAGCCTTGGCTGAGCTGTTGCATATGTTCAACAAGTTAATTCTTAATCTTGAAAATATCGAGGTCAAGATTGATAATGAAGATCAAGCGTTGTTGTTGTTGTGCTCTTTACCTAGGTCTCATGCTCACTTCAAAGAAACTCTCTTGTATGGAAGAGTGTCGTTGACCTTTGAAGATGTTCAATCTACCTTGTACTCTAAGGATTTGAGCAAATGAAAGGAGCACAAGCCTTTTTCTGTTGGTGAAGGTTTGTCCGTTAAGGGGAAATTCTTGAAGAAAGATGGTAGGTTTGAGAAGAAAAGGGGTAAAGTTCTACATAATTCTTATGGTGGTAATGCTCATACTATTAAGTGTTATCATTGTAAGAGTGAGGGTTATGCAAGAAAAGTATGCCCTGATCGACTGAACAATCTTGGTTGAAAGGATAATGGTAATGCAACCATTGTGCAAGATGGTTATGAATCATCTGATGTCCTGGTGGTTTCAAGCAATGACTCTAGAAAGGATTGGATTATGGATTCAGGGTGTACTTGGAACATGACTCCCAAAAAAGACGTGTTTGAAGAATTGTGTGATCAAGATGGCGAATCAGTTATGCTGGGAAACAACAAAGCTTGCAAAATTGTAGGTATTGGATTTGTGAGATTCAAGTTCCATGATGAGTCAATAAGGCTATTGACTGATGTTAGGTATGTACCTGATCTTAAGAGGAATTTGATTTCTCTTTGTGAATTCGTCAAGAAAAAATATGTTTTCAAAGGAGATCAAAACGTCCTAAGGCTGAGGTCGACGAGACTACACTTTGTTATCTCTTCTTGAATTGCTGAAAGCCATGGATGATGAGATGAAATCTCTTCATGATAATAATACTTGGGAGTTGATCGAGAAACCTATAGGGGCCAGGTTAGTCAGCTGTAATTGGATCTTCAAGGTTAAGTAAGGAATCGAAGGAGTGATGTCGAAGCATTTTAAGGCAAGGTTGGTTGCTAGGGGGTTCACTCAGAAAGAAGGTATCGACTTCAATGATGTGTTCTCACGTGTTGTAAAACATAGATCCATTAGAATGTTGTTAGCCATGGTGGAGAAGTTTTACCTAGCCATGATGGGTGTGAAGACAACTTTCATGTATGGTGATCTAGAAGAAACAATCCTAATGAGTCAACCTGAGGGGTATGCAGAAAAGGGAAATGAATATTATGTGTGCAAGCTAAATAGGTCTTTGTATGGTCTGAAATAATCTCCCTGATTAGTACATTTTAATGAACATTCTCTTATATTTGTAATTAGACATTTACTTAGTTTGTTTTGTTTATTTTACTATTTTATTATGTTTTTATAATTAATTCTTTGTTTGCCGTTAATTTATTTTCGCTGCTTATTTTCAGCTTTAGCGGTTATTTGATACCTGTCCACTGTTTGGATCATAAATAGAGCGACGAGAATCGGATTTGCGCGTTCTACTAGGTGTTGGAAAGTTAAGACAGAGAGCTACAAGTTTCATGTTTAAAGAAAGAGCTGATTCGGACTGAAAAAGGGTCAAATAATTCGTTGAAGTCAGGACCCGAATTCTGCCTTTAGGAATATTTAGTTTTGAGCCAGGTTTTTTATGTTTTTTTGACCCAGTTGGATTAGAACTGGATTCTGTTATGCTTTTCTATACCTAGTAGCAGCCTTGATACTGTTCATAACCTTCTTTTTGGCTTTTGTACGAATCTTATGGAGAACTAACTTCCTAGAGTCGATCTACTGTAATCGTGTTTCCAATGCTTTGAGGTTTTTATTCTATCAATTCAATTTCGTTTCTCTTTCAATTCTATTCTATGAAATTGCATTTGCTTTATCTGTTATTTTGTGGAATGTTTTGATTTAATTCGTATGATTGTATTCCTAACTTTTAATCGCTGTTTACGTCGCTTTGTCGTTAAATCGCGTTTCTATATCGTGTTTGCTTAATTCACGATTGTCTTTATCCGTTTGCTTAATTCGGAATATAGGAATGTCAATCTGTTTGATATCTTAGTGCGCTTGTCATTTGATATTGAAATCGAATAGAGATCGAAGCCGCTTAGGGAATTGGTAAGGAAAAAACCAATGATTAGTCAGAAACCGAAATAGTAGATTGACTTATTTTTATAATCACTTATTTTTAATCACTTATTTTTAATCACTTATTTTTAATTACTTTTTAATCACCTCATTCGAAAACCCCCAATCATTTTCAGTTGGTTAAATTCTCAACAAGAATCCTCGCGATACGACATACGAGTGTCGCTTCCCGTTGCTACATTTTTCTAAAACTCGTTTTTGATCCGTGCACGACAGCAGATCACTCCCCGACAATGAAATAAGAGATTCGACAAGTTCATGGCACATATTGGTTTCACTAGGAGCTAGTTCGACCACTGTGTTTACTTCAAATTTCGACTTGGAAATTCACTTGTCATTTTTTTGCTTTATATGGATGACATCTTCATAGCAAGCAACCGTGTCGAAGATGTTATAAAGGTGAAGGCTGAACTTGATAAGGAGTTCGACATGAAGGATTTGGGAGCTGCCTCCAGAATTCTTGGGATTGACATCTGGAGAGATAGATAGCAATCAAGATTATGCTTATTGTCATACCCTCATTTTTACCCTAACATTCATAGTATTTGTTCACCCTACAATTGCATTAGGATCATTTGATCACTGGTCCCCAAGCATGGTGGTTCATCAGTTTGAGTATGAGGGCTAGGAATTAAGGTTTCTCTGTGGTTGCTTTCCCAAGGGTTCTCAATAGAGTCACCCATATCCTATGTCTTAATACTTTGATATCTATGCTTGTTGCCTTCATAATTAGGGTTTTGTTTCATTCTTAGTGCATGATTATACATTATTCATATCATCCGATCATTGTGCATTCAAAAGTACAAAAGTATGGTGAAATTGCTTTTCTTTGTGTTCAAACAGGTAGAATGGAAAAAGTAGATTAAGAAGCTCATTGTTTCAAACTAATGCCAATAGGAACTCAAGCATTGTGATACTTAAGGTATCATGACCAAGACACTATTCACTATGGCATGAGGTGTTCATTGTGGTCAAAGAAAAGTTAAAGAAGAATCAAGTGGTCCATCACGGCTTAAGTGAAAAGTCATCCATTATTCAAAGTCTTATTTTAAATCAAGCTAGTGGTCAAATTTCATCCATTGTTACTTGATTTCATGGAGAATTCAAGGGTAATGCAAAAGAGTTACATTTTTTTCTAACAATGATTCTTGGATCAAATTCAAAGCATCCATGTCATGATGGTGTCTGTCTGTAGTGCGATTTTTGTGGTCTTGAATCACGATCGCTTGGGTACTACAGTTCGATTAATTTTTTATCCTATCGAGCTGATTAAGGAAGGGAAATAGATGTCTCCAATTAACCCTGTTTGCATACTGAGTTTAAATAGCTGACTGTTAGTTTACAGATGCTATTGAGATGTGGGCCCCTCTTCGGTTATTTTGTTAAGATTAGAATGTCTGGACTATTTGCGAGGTTTTTGGTAAGATGTTAGGATTTGGTGCTTTTGGGTTGATATATGTGGGTGCTGAATTTTGGGTTTTTTGATTAGTATGCTCGCTAAGATTTTTCAATCTTATGCCTACGTATTCCCGAGACAGGGAAATCAGAGCGATTGTAGTTCCTCCTATTCTATGGGAGGAAAAAGGTTATTTTGGTGTCTTGTTCAAAGCCCAAGACGTGAATCTAAAGGGTTTATTTGTATCTTGTTCAAAGCCTAAGATGTGAAGCTAAAAGGTTTGGATGAGAGAGAATTTGTCATCTCTAAAGAGGAGTTGTTGATGTTTGTATGCTGTGAGCAAGGCACAAATTTGATGCTAAAAGGTTAATTGACTCAACCGAGGTTTCCTTATACAAAGCCTAAGAGGAGGAGATTGACCCAACAAGAGGGTGTCTTTTATTTGTTGTCTCGTACGAAGCCCGAGATAGAGGCTAAAAGGGTTGACTCAACAAGAGAGTACTAACAAGTGACTGACTCAACAAGAGAGTGCTTTTTATGTGTCTTGTACGAAGCCCAAGACAGAGGCTAAAGGGTTTGACTCAACAAGAGAGTACTTTTATTTGTCCTGTATAAAGCCCAGAGCAGAGGCTTAAAAAATTGACTCAACAAGAGAGTCTGTTTGACAGGGGATTGACTCAACAAGAGAGTCTTTTATACTCAACAAGAGAGTGTTTTACTGTCTCGTACGAAGCCCGAGATAGAGGCTAAAAGGGGATTGACTTAACAAGAGAGTCTTTTATACTCAACAAGAGAGTGTTTTATAGGTGTCTTGTATGAAGCCCAAGACGGAGGCTAAAGAGAGATTGACTCAACAAGAGAGTCTTTTATACTCAACAAGAGAGTGGGTTTTTATAGGTGTCTTGTACGAAGCCTAAGACGGAGGATAAAAGGTTTGACTCAACAAGAGATTACTTTTATCTGTCTTATACGAAGCCTAAGACGAAGGCTAAAAAAGATTTTGACTCAAAAAGAGAGTCTTAAAAGGTTAGCTCCGCTGGGGAGAGTCATTTGTACAAAGCCCAAGAGGAGGCTATCTTACTACCGAGGATTAGATCCATAGGCAAGACCAAGTGGGAGAACCCTCATGAGAGAGACCGGGTTTCTGAGTGATCAGTGTTTTGTCCAAGTCTAGAGTTTTATCTATTATACCATGCCCAAGAGGAGGCATGGGCATTAAGGGATGAGCATCAACCCTAAAGTGGTCGGAGTTTTGACACTGGAAAGACTGCTCTAGTAAAGGATGACTAAGTTCTGTCTTATACCTTTAAGAGGTCGCCAGGGTCCTTGTATTAAGCCCAAGAGAAGGCATGAGAACTTCTAAGAAGCCGAAGGGTCCTTGTACAACGCCCAAGAGGAGGCGGGGATGCTTTTAGGAAGCCTGTGGGTCCCCAAACCACGAGAAGTTCAAGAAATGCAATTCACAGAGAAGAGATCATTCTAGGAAAGTTCGAGAATTTGGAAGAAAATCAAGAGATGCTATTCACGGAGAATAGATCAACTCTGGGGAGTAGAGTTCCTTTGACAATTTCTAAGAGTGATAGTCTGAGAAAAGGTTCACCGAGAATACTCCCTTTCTCTTTGTTCCATATTGTTTAACCCCAAGAGAAGGGATGACTATATCTGGAATCCTACGGGGGATCTAGTTTTGTTTGTATTTAAGAGTGACCAACAAGGCTTTACCTAGTGCTAGAAGTAGTTGTCGGGGAAAACTCTAAATAACTATACTAGTATTACACAGTTGATATTCGACGAGTATATAAAAGGATGTGAAAGAAGACTTACAGTGAAGCAGCCCCACAATACAATTATATACATTTGAAAACGATAAATGAAAACGGATAAACACTTACCCGTTGTAGAGCTTCCATGCTGTTTGGTTTGTTGTTCAACAAATAAAACTTTGATAACAATATTATATTAAAAATCAAAGGAGAAAGTGCTTTGAAAAGTTGTTGGGGCTTACAGTTCAAGGAGAGGCCCAAGTTTTAACGATGATTGCACCGTTGTTTTGAAAATTGTACAGTGGGACTTATACAATATGTGAGGCCCAAAAAGTTTTTATGTACAAGGATTGTGTCTTACACTCTACCAAGAGGCCCATTGATTTATGTTTGAAAATGGCGATCGTGTCGAGGTTTTTGAAAACACAGTGGGTCTTATACAATGACTGAGGCCCAAATTATTTTGGTTTCAAAAAGGGGTTGGGTCATACATTCTATTAGAGGCCCAAAAGTGTTTTTGTACAAATGGTGGGTCTTACAACTTAGGGAGAGGCCCAAATTGGTTTTGTAAAAAAAAGGCGACGATCGCGCCGTTGTTTTTGAAAATACAGTGAGACTTATACAACGACTGAGGCCCAAAAGTGGTGTATTTACAAAGGGGATGGGTCTTACACTCTAATAGAGGCCCAAAAGTGTATTTTTAAAAGAAAGATGGGACTTACAACACATGGGAAGGCCCAGAAATAACAATGATCGCACCGTCGTTTTTAAGAATCGCAGAGGGACTTATACAATGACTGAGGCCCAAAAAGGTTTTATGTACAATGAGATGGGACTTACACTCTATTAGAGGCCCAAAAGTGTTTTTAAAAAGATTTGTGAGGGTGAAAATCAAAGAAACCCTAATTTTGTTTTTTCTTTAAAAGTAAATATTTAAAGAAAATCAATAAAATGATAAAAATACCAAATAGATTTGAAAAAACCACTTGTGATTTTTGTTTAAGGTTTGAAAAATGAGGTTTTAATCACAAGATGTTTTAGAACTCATTTGGTTTTGATTTTCAAAATAAATATTCACTTTTAAATGTTTAAAAACAATTAAAAATGAATTTATTACCAAAAATACTAATTATATTAAATAAATAATATAAATTTGATTTTTTTGTGGAATAAAATAATTCAATGTTTTTGTGATTTTTTGCAAAAAGAACCAATAAAAAATAATTAAAATTGAGGGAGTTATTAATTTTTCAAATCATTAAAAATAATATGAAAAATAATAAAAAAGGTGAAAAAACCATTAAAAAGGGGTATGGGGCGAGGGGGATTCGAACCCCAGACCTCTTGTGTGCTGCATGCGCGCCTTACCACTGTGGTGGTGATACATCCGTGTATAAAACCCCAGCCATAAATATACAAGGCTTACCTTGTTCTTGGCCTGGCCAAGACAAGGCTTTTGGTCAGAAACGTGAAGGTCATAACTTCCTCATTTCTCCACGGATGGAGACAAAATTTATATGCATCTGGCATAGAATTTCCTAAGGAATCCAATGGTGGTGGTGGTTTTTCCAAAAAATCAATCCTCCTCAAAACCCGATAGTGGTTTTGTAATAGGCCATAATGTGCATTTTCTGTGCTACCTCTTGGTACAACCATGAATTACATGATGAATTGGTTCAAACACAACACATATAACATCTATAAGAGATGCATGATCAGTGGACCTCAAAGCAATGCATATTTTAAAGAGTTCAAGTTATGATGCTTACCTCCCTTGGAGCTTTTTGGGCTATCTGCCCAGTGCTTTGTTCCAAAAATGTTTTGATGCTTTGAACACTCTCAAGTGACCCCTTAGAAGCTTTTAGGATGATTGGAATCAGCTGGAAACCTCAGGAATGGAAATTGGCTCTTTCTTGCAAAAGGGGCAAAAGTGGCCAAAATAGCAACTCTCTTAAATGATGTTCCAGATGTGTGGAACCATTTGGGACAGTTCAAGGATGATATTTGGAGTGTGTTTGAGGTTTTATCTGGTTTTAAAAGTGACTGAATCAAGACATGCCTTGAAAAATGCAAAAAAGGCCCTATTTTGAGGTTTTAAGAGGGGACTTTGTGATTTTGGTGTTACAGGTCACTTGTGAGAGTTTGGACAGCTTAGATATGGCATATTGGATGTGTTTGGATCATGAGCTGTGATGGAATTGCTCTCTAACTCAAAAACTCAGAGTTACCTTGCTAAAGAAGGCATTTTTGCCTAGAGAAAGAGATTTTGAGGAAAGCAAGTGTTGTAGTGCTTTGGTGTACTTAAACTGAGCACAAATGAGCTCTATTTATAGTAGAGCAAGTTTTTTTTGGCTGCAATAGTGAATGGCAACTGCAACAGAGGTTTGGCCAATGTTGATCAATAGGAATCCAAGTCTCCTCTAGCCATTGACTAGAGGTTAGGGCATAGGCTGCTGGTTCCCTTGGTTCAGATCTTATCCTTGACTCATTCAGTTGGAAATGGTTCAGTTCATGCCACCTTGGTGCATCCATTGAATGCTCCAAAAGAAAATTGGAGTCTTGTCCCCTTTTTAGGGTTTTTTAGGTTTGACATGCTATTTTTAGTTCCAAAGACTTGGGAGGCTTATGGATCAGTGTTTGTCCCTCCTTGGTCCCTCCCTGAGGTGTTCAGATGGATAAACATGCTTGTCATTTGCACAAATTGCTCAAATCGAGCAAAATGCACAAATCTGCCTTGCCATGGCAGTTTGCAGCAAGACACATTGCCATTGTCATATCTCATGGCTCAAATGGAATTTGATGGAGTTCTTGGCCATTTTGGAAAGCTCTTATATGATACAACACATGTTTATCATAGTTTGTCTTGAAGCTTTTTGGATCCAAGTGAAAAATGCCCCTACATTTGGAAAAAAAGCAAGACTTCACTAAGTGTTGGAAAAAAGTGGCATTTTCACTTTTTGTCATTTTGGTCACTCCATAACTTAAAATCCATGAGGAATTGGAATGAGGTGTAGTTGACACTTTTAAAGTATGCCATGATAGCTACAAATCCATCTTAGGATCAGCTTATATGGTTGCTTGGATCTCAAGTTATGATCCTTGGAAGTTGGTACCCTAGCCACTTTGTTCCATAACTTAGAAAATTTCTAAGTTCTTTATGGTTACCCCTTTTACAAGTTATCCCACTTTCTTTGATTTTTCTTGATGAATGTTGATTAAAATCACACATTAACATCATTTTTGGGTTAGGGAACCATAATTGATCAAAAAATCAAAAAGTCAAACTTTGACTTTTGGGCACAATTGACTTTTTATCAAATGAATTCCAAACTGTGCGATCCTTTATGAAATCAAGTCCTTGACCTAAATCAAACTTGATGGATTAATTTCATAGGTGTTATAGGGTGTATTGAATCATGACCCAAGGTTTGGGAGCATGCCTGGGTCAAAAGTCAAAGGCACAATTGACTTTTTCCGCGAAACCCTAACTGTGGTTTAGATGAACTTAAAACTTGTTGATAAAGCTTCTTGGATTAATCCATTATTGCAAATGGATCAATGTAGTGTGTTAGAGAGCCTCAAACCATGTCTTGAGGTCTTGGCTCATGATTTGTCCCAAAAGTCAACTTAGGAGTGAATTAGGTCAATAAACCCTAATTCCTGATTTTTTAGTGAATGCATCCCCTGAGGCTAAATTGACTTGATGATTGGGTCCATGAGGCCCTTGGAGTATATTAGGATATGCTTTGAAGCATTGGATCATGCCCAGAGGAAAATTTCCATTTGGAGGCCCTGGTCGACCAAAACCCTAATTTGGTGACACTGGCGATCTTGAGGCTTGATCCACCCAGAATGCTGCAACCTTGTGCTTGGTTCTTGCTGTGGGAGTCCTCTTGATCCATTGTGGATGCTTGAGAGGTTAGACAAGTTGAAGATCATGTCAATTCTTGATTGATCCTTTGTCTAAGAACTCTGAGAGTTAAATTTGATGTTAATTTTGATGCCGATTTTGGATTAAGTGTTGATTTTAGTTTTGATACTAGTTTTTGGTAAATTCTAATTGAATTCTAATCCTAGTTTTGATTAAATGTTGTTCTAAACTTTGACCTTAGTCTTGATTAGACTAGGACTAACTCTTAATATTTAAATTGTGAATGATCTCGGATATCGACTAATTCTTTATGATACTTATCAATTATTTTTCTTGATTATACTTACCTTGTGCTTTCTACTTTGTCATGAGTGTCGCGTGTACTTGAGCCTTATTTAGTATTTGATTTTCCTTTGTGATTGAGTTGCTTCGTGTTTACTTGTTGATTACTTTGTACTCACATGATTCCATAGGGTTTCTTAGGTCAACTTAATTTCTGATTAAGTCTGAAGTAAGGATAGAATCGTCTCCTAATCCTGAACTTAGGGCCATTTTACATTATAACATCTAGAATTCAGTTTCCCTTAGACCTGATGTGCGTCTCTTTTCTTCTCTCTCATAAAAAAATTCAAAACACTTAATAAATATGATGTGCATTGTGCGCCACGAGCCTTAAGCCCATGGATAAAGATGAGATGATAAATTTTTAACCTCATCTTAGGGTACTTTGTATGCGAGACATTTGGATCGTTAGCTCGAAGTATTCAATCCTATGTCATAGACTTTAGCACGATGTACATCTCAAACAAATTCAATTCACTTCTTCAAAACACTTCAACAAATCCAAAATCTTTTCTCTCTCCCCCGTGCGATCAAGATCCTTTCCTCCGTGGTCGTTTGAACTACGAATGCTATGATTCCTTATTCCCAAATGAGGATACGTAGGCACGAGGATCCCTATCCTTGGCAAACTCACTAACAACTAAATCCCCTTTTCTCTCACCCCCGTGCGATCGAGACCAAATAACCGAGCCTTTTCTCTCGCCCCAGTGCGATCGAGACCAACCAACTGTAGGATGAACTACCAATGCTATAATTTCCTCATTCTCATCCGAATGAGGATATATTGGCACAAGACAGAGAAGTCTTGGTGAGTGACCTTCCCCCCTTTCACCCGTAGTCTTCCGAACTACGTTGACTCCTACTTTCCCATTGCACGAGGGAATACGTAGGCCTAGGACGGCGAAGTCTTATCGAGTCTCCTTTTGTTTTTTCCCTTTCGTTTCCGTTAGCAAGTGGGCTTTAGATAAACACACCCTTTGATTAGAACAACAAGAGTGGATTCCGTTGAGTACAACGGACGCGAGGGGGTGCTAATACCTTCCTCTTGCGCAATCGACTCCCGAACTCAGGATTTGGTTGTGAGACCATGTTCCTTTCCTTTTTTGAGGTTTCTTCGATCGTTTCCTTTTCCCGTCGGGATAAATAACGTTCGGTGGCAACTCTGTTTTTCCGCCGGTTGTTTTTCGCGCTGCGACAGTATATGGCGCAGGATACTCCGGGAGATCTACCAAGACCAGCTCATCAGGAGATACTAGAGGAGGAGCGGGCATAGTTAGATCATGCTAAGGATGTCTTGCCTAGATGTTGTTGCATCGTGGAGATTACGTATGCAGACATTGATAGAGGTATCTTCCCTAATGGGTCTGATGTGAGGCAGGTCCTAGACGACATCATAACTGAGGCATGGGGGCATTGATGTACCAAAGACAACGCTAGAGGGGTGGGGGGATTGATGGCAGAGGAGGCAGACGAGATGTAGTCTGATATACCCAGTAGTGTAGTAGTATATAATAGTTGAACTTTGAATTAATTATGAATTGTATTTTATTTTCACCTCATGCTACTTTATCGTGTATTTTGACATTATTTATGTATGATATTTTTGGACCATCTGGATTTATATACGGTATTTTTTGCATATCAATTGTATGGTTTAAATCTCATTATATAACATGGCAAATAAAGTTTTGAAATCTTCATCTGAATAAACAAAACCTAACATGCATTATTCTGGTATATTACAGAGATGTATTTCTGTAAAATAAATGGAGATGCATCTACGGTACAATATGCGTGTCAAATGCCTTTCAGAGTTAATGCATGGTGTATGACTTTTAAAATATTACAGAAATGCATCTCTGAATCATTTGGCGTTTCGAGGTGCGTCTGGAGATGCATCTACATAATGTGGGGGCATTTAAATATTTTTACTTGGTGCCTAAGTAATATATATGGTGCATTAAGAAACTCTCTAGTTAGAATTAGGAATAAAATGTGAGAGCTCAAAACCGAATGGCTGACATCTTCCCTTCTAATTTCGTTTAGGATTAAGGTTTTGTATGGGCTTGGACCAAGTATTATTTACTAAAGGGTATAACGTTTCCCACTCCATGGGGTGAAGGGTCACCCTTTGGAAAACAAAAAATATTCTTGTTAAATTTCAAAAGTGCATATCCAGATGCACCTTAATTACACACCCACACTTCATAAGTGAGTCATCCACCCCATTTTTCCAAAAAAAAAAAGTTCGGAGATGTATCTCTGTATCTTTTGCAGGGTGAGTCTGTAAGTGCATCTCTGGACTAATCCATGGAAGTGTTTTAAGCTGATGGAATGAGGTGCATACTTTAGTGGAAATTTCAGAAGTGCATCTTTGAAAAAACCCTCAGAACAGAGAACAGTTAATGTAATTTGAGGATGTCATATATAAATTCAAACAATAATAGAAATCCAAACATTAATCAATTAATAAAAAAATGTTACTAGGATATATGATTTGTTCAAAAAATACAAATAATACAACTGTTACCAAAATGTAAATAAAAATGAACTAATGTGTATATCTAACCCCCATGTTTCTCCTCTATCTCATGTACTACAAGGCATTATGTGCCTCGACTAAGATGGTATGTACGATGTCCATACCAAAACCGCCTTCCTTAAAATGTCCTTTCTCTAAGGCATTTGCCACAAGCATTGCAATAAGTCAGTAAACCGATAACACGTAGAGGGCGTGCTCATCCCTAGCCATCCCCACTTCCAATATCTCTTGATGAGATGGCCTAGGTGGTGCTCCCACAACATCATGTGTCATGTAAGGATGTGACACATTATAGAGCTATCGGACGTAGCCAACTACTGAAATTAACGTCATTATCGGTATCGTTTTAGTTTTGATGATTTGTCAATTTTCCTGTATATGTATTATTTGATTTATCACGTTGTCGCACCCTAAATTTTGACTACTAGATTTATAAGTATCTGTACTTTAAAATAGAAATAAAATCAAAAGTGTCAAGTTAGTTTAGTTGAAAAACGTCCGTAGTTGTTACGTGTGAGGTTGTGAGTTTGAATTCTGTATACTGTTTTTTAGCCATATTTTTACTCCTTATCATTCAAAAGGGTAAAAAAAAATTATTTTTTTATACATTACTAATTTTAAGTTATTAATCGTGGGTTATTAAGAAAATTAAAATACATCTTTTTTTATTTCTATTTAATTTATCATATTAATAAAATACAGAAAGATATAAGATATTTTCTTGTGCCTAATTTTGTAAATGGAGTACTTGAAATTCTATGTTTTATGGGCATACGTTGAAATTTTAGTGTTAAAATTTTAGTGATGATATTAAAAGGTGTCATATTCTTTATGAGGAAGTAAAAGGTTTTCTGCTGCACAAAGAAAAATTTAATTTCATTCAGGCGATCTTTAGATTTATCTTGACCTTACTATTATTACTATTTTATGTTTCAATTAGTTTTGCTAGGTTATAATAATTATAATAATTGTTAGTCCTAATTATCATTAAAATTTGTTTAAACTTAAATTAAAAAAAGTGTCATACGTGACCTTTCTAGGATCATTAGGTCAAACATTCTCTCTTTTCATTTTTATTTTTATAATAATAATGGTTTTCAATTAGGCTTCAAACTCACATATTATTTTTTGGTCAATAGTAGTTTCTATTATACGTTAAGTAGGGTTAAAAATGAATCGAGTTGAGTCGAACTCGCCTTAACTCGTCTCGACTCGTTAAAAATTGGTTCAGCTCAAATTTCAGTTTGAGTTCTACACAAATTTTTTTTAAGCTCAAACTCGACTCGTTAAAAATTCACGAACTATTCGGTTCATCTCGTTAGGTTTACAGACTTAAAAGTCATTTTTTAAAGTCCATTTTATTTTTATATATTTAACATTTTAAATTAATATTTAAAAAAAAAGAAAATGTTGAAATCAAATAAAAGATATGAGTATGAAATTTTACTTTGTTTCAAAAATCTACTAATTCAAAAATTACACAACTTTCAAGATACACATTTGAAAGTCTAATTAAAAAAAATACTCAATTGAAGTTTAAATTTATCTCAAAAATCCATAACTTCATCAAATATTTATGAAACTTACAAATTTAATGAAATAGTACACAAAAAAATTATTAGAAATTGATACATTTTCATCACAGAATGATTACACCACTTGCAACATTCATTATATATGTTATTATAGCAAATGTTATAATATCTCCAACAAGGATGACTATAAATGCAATTGTCAACTTTATTTCTATAACTATTACATAAGGGATCATATAGGGTTAAAATTTGGAGTAAACATTTAAACATACTCTTAAAAATAATATAATAATTCTCATCTGTAATCGAGTTGACTCATGAATTTAACGAATCGAGCTATGTATAGTTCAAGTTTAGCTCATTTAGTTAACGAACATAATTTTTCGCTTATATTCAGATCATTTGGTTCATGAACCTAGTTCAACGATTTAATTGTCGAACTAAGTTCCGAATTATTTTCAAGTTGGTTCGGTTTATCGTCAGCCCTAAAGTTAAGTACCATTTTCATGTTTTTCTCTTTTTAATTATATATTTGAATTTTTAATTTAGTCATTTGGTGTTTTGATTGTAGTTAGCTGCTAATTAATTTATTTAATCCTTAGTTAATCTTAAACATCGGGTTGATATTCGACCAACACTCCTCATAATTCGGAATAAATATAATCAGTGGCAATCTTCTCAATATATTGAGAATGTATAAATATCTTTTGAAATATTGATAATAAATAAAAATGAATACTAATAATAAAAAATAAAAATATAAAACAAAACAAATATGATAATATAATATCATCAAATTCAAAATGTATATATAAAAAATAAATAATAAGTTTCACAAGGAATGGGATCCTAAGGCAATTCATTTTAAATAACTTTTAAGGAATAGATAATAACGGTGAAAGAACCTGGTAAAAATATGAACACTTTTTTTTTTTTTGAAGAGGCCAAATTTATTAAAAAGAAAACCAGCACCAGGAGTGCTTCAAATACAACAGCTGATACAGACCAAAATGATAAATCACACACCAGTATAAGCTCTACCCCAAAAACAGCTATTGCAAAAATTGAACAAATAAAACACCCAGGGAAAACATAAAGAAAATGTTAGGATAAGAATGATAAAATTTTTGAAAATGGATAAACAAAACAACCAAATATAGAAATACATAAATGAGAGAACAAGGAGAATCAACTCTCCCAAAATAAGAAAAGCTGGCATGGTATTTTTTGATTAAAAATATTTTATATTCCAATGCCATCAATTCCATTCAAAACAAATCTCCAAGTTCCCAAACTGTTTCAATCTTCATTCAAAAGTGATGATTCTTTCCAAAAAACAAAGATCGGACCTTCCTCTTCTTCACGTATCATACAAAATCAATATCAATTATTCCAAATCTTCAAAAACTTACCAAAATTCAAGGCATAAATGAGGTTACTGCAGTATACATCTAAATAAATCAGGTGCAAAATATCAGATCCATATATAAAATCACAATCATCAAGGCATCAACATGCTAATCAATCAACCATAAATTAAATCAAATCTTCAACAATGACAGGAGTACTGAATCAATTCCAAAATTGGTAAAAAAAATTATCAAATCGTATAAGTAATCAATCCGAAATTAATTGAATATAAATTCCTCAGCTTGTTTTTTTTACTATAAAAGCAAGGAATTGTAAGATGGAGGGGGAGGACACGAATAGAAAATAAAAACACTTCAGAAAACAACCTCTCGAAAATTCTCACGTGTTTGCAGAGAAATCACAAACCAATTCACCATCTGTATCACCATCAAACTGCAGCTGTTAAGAAGCCGGCCACCACGAAGCCGCAGCCGCAGACGGCCGCATGCGTTTCACTCCCTCCGTCACGATACCTGTGTTGCGCCGCCGTGGAAGCCTCCGAGAGCCAACGAACGCGACGCGCCTATTGCCAACGCGAACAGAGCTACCACAAGCCTCTGCGCGAATGACCGCCTTCTCTGACCACCTCCGCGTAAACAGCGTACCACCGATTCCGTCGCAACTCCGCTTTTATCGCCGGTATATTGTTCTCCATTATCCCTTTGTTGTTAATGTAAAATTAGTTGTTGTGTATTTTCTTGCTTGAATTTGAGAAAGATTACAGAGATGAGAGGTCTTATTCAGGATCTGAAAATAAATTGAAATAAGGGTTGTTGTTGTTTGATTTTTCTTCTTTTTAAACAATGTTTGGTTTGTTATAAAAGCTAGAAATAAGTGGTACAGGGAGAGAGAAACCGAATATGATGGGTAATGAACTTATCTCCTTTTCATTTACTGTCATAATAGTCTGTTTTATCGTTCAATTTTTATCAGGACCCGCCACCTGTCAATCCGTGAGTAAGACATTTTATTTTTTTGAAATTTCTCTTTAACCAAATGTCTAACAAATGGGCGGCGCATCTTCTTACAGCAGGTAATATCCTGCTATTTTTATTATTTTACTATGTTTTTTTTTCTTATAATCAACCATAAGAATTCCAAAGCAAATATAATTATTTTTTTATGATTAATTAGGGATTAATAAAGGTAATTTTACTAGGATAATTTTGGGAGTAATTAGGGATGATTATTTCTAAGATATTTAGGATTAATTAAATAATTAGGGATTAGTTAGTGATTATTTAAGATTAATTAAAATAATTAGTGATGGGTGAATTAAGATAATTAGAATTAATTAATATTTTGACAATAATTATTAATTAGAGTTATAATTTAAAAATAATTAAATTAATTTAGGATATAATATCATAATGAGATTAACACAAAGAAATAATTAAATAATTATCTAGATAATTGACATGGACTTAAATATTATGGGATATTAATTTGGGAAACAAGAGTTAATTCATGGGACAATTAAGGGATAATTTTGGGTTACAATGAAGGTGAGGGGTGCCTAACACCTTCCCCTCACTTAACCGACTCCTGAACCTTAGGAATCTCTACCCTTAAGATTAAGATTTTAGGTTTATAATTTATTTTTCTTAAAAAAATATGATGGCGACTCGATATTTTTGCCGGCCGCGATAGCTGGCGACTCTGCTGGGGAAGCCTCCCTAAAGAGAGTTCATCCTAATCTTAGGTTTTAGGGTTTTTGTTTGTCTGTCTTGGGTGTTTATTGTTTTTTTTTTCTTTTTCTCATGATTTATTATGTTTTTATTTTGTTTTATTTATCATATTGGTTATTTATATTTATTATATTGTCATTATTGCATCGGTTGGGATATGGTGATGTGTGAAGCTAAAACCCAAGTTTGGAGGATACCCTAAGTTAGGATGTGGAACAGAAATGTTAATGGAAGGGATGTAACATCCCGACTATGCAGTGATGAGACCCTCCAAAATTATCTTCCTGGTAAGGCTAACCCTTAACATAGCTGATAAATTTGGATGTGGTCCAAGATTATGAGGACCTTTAGAAAACCCAATTAACCCATAGTGATCCTAAGTATTCAACCCTCAAGGGTCGTTACTAGGATCTTCCTAAATGTGACTTATCCCGAAGGTTTACCGTAGGAAGGCTTGATCCTTCTCATGGTAAAACAAGGGTATAGTCCGTAAATTCTAGGGTTGTTATGCTGCCCAAAACTATATATCCTACATGTGAGGGGATTGGGTAGATAAGACTTAGATCTAACTTATTATAGGGAGCCTACCTAGTTAGGATCATGCTTGCATTTCACCTTACCTTAACCAAATAAACATCTAATTAAAATACTTATTCATCATGTTCATGAAATTTTCTTGCATCACAGGAATCTTAAAATTTTCTGAAAAAAGAGCAAAGCAAGGAAATGGAATCCGGAAAAAGAAAGACTATTCCAATTAGTGTAAGGCAATCTGACATTGAAGGGTTGAAAATTTATGCCATGGGGTTATCTGGTGCAAGAAAGAAGTCTATTACTTGAAATTATGGGAAAATCTTGGACCTTGTAACAGTTCCTGTTCGAGAAGAGGGGTTAACTGCACTAGCTCAGTTCTACGATACCAATTGAGGTGTTTTCAGTTTCAGAATTTCCAAATGGCTCCCACTCTCGAAGAGTTTCATAAGATTCTGGACTTCCCTATAACAGGGAAAGTGCCATTCATGGAGATAGGGTATTGCCCTTCATTAGGAGAGATTGCGGGATATTTTCACATCTGTGAAGATACTTTGAAGAGCAGTATGAGATTTCACGAAGGTTTCCATGGCTTCTCAAAGAGTTTCTGGGAAAGAAAAGCCAGTAATTATGCCATTAATAACTATTGGAAAATGCTGGATAATATTATGATGCTTCTCATCTTTGGGCTGATCTTATTCCCGAGCGCAAAGGATTTTGTGGATATAGTTGCTATCAATATGTTCTTGGCTACCACCATCGGTGAACAAGATCCTACAACGGCTCTCTTAGCGGATGTCTACCATACCCTCCACCTAAGGCACGAAAGGAAGAATAGAGTTATGATATGTTGTGCTCCTTTACTATATAAATGACTTGGTTCACATTTGGCAAAAGGTATGGACGACCTTGGGCGAATGAACAAGCATGCGTGGTCCCAATACTTGGTCTCCCTCGTTGATACCGATATCCTGTGGTTTTCAAACGTCCTCAACCGGGAAGACTTGATGATTATCGATTTCTCGATTAAATCTTGATTAAGACGAGACCAACTTTATTTTTATTTCGATATTATATCTTGTCAATATTATCTTGATTATTATTATTCATATTCTTATCATATTGTCCATATCATATTCATATCATGTTTATCTAACCATTTCATTTTTTCATATTTTAATCAAAACACACTAAAATTATCGAAATGCCTAAGCACTTAATTTTCGATTAAAATACTTAACACACATATTCAAATCGTTTTTTAATTAAATCGCGAAAGAATTGAGCTCTTGAGGTCTAGCACTTTTTGGGTTCTTGAATGACTGTTCTTGGGGCGCACGCCTTGAGTTGTGGGTTGTTCGACCTTTCGTTCTTAAAATACCTAACTATTGGACAAAGAAATGCCATCGGAGTCTAGCATTCCACGTGGTACTTTTGTCGTCCAACAAACAATATTTCGTAAATCAATCGAATGAAAAAGGTGTCGTTGGGATCTAGCATCCCAATAATGCCCCGATTAATTGGTTGCGAGGCCGACGTCTCGTTTATCGAATAATCGTCATTCTCATTAAAACACTTAACAAATCAAACCATTTCCAAACCAATTCTCGACTCGTCGTCGAGCCACTCTTCAAAACATTCTCGTAAGTCGAGTGCCTTTTGCCTCGTCGTCAAATGCACACTTGCACATTTCGTAGGTTTTATTACTAGGAGCACCCCTAGGGACTAATATCGATCCTTACCTCTTTTTGCAACCGATCCGATTCGATCTTTTTCAAACACTTTTTTTAATCAACCTACGAAAGGAGGAGATTCTTGGAACCTATCATTCCTTGGGTCTTCGAATGAATGACTCTTGAGGCACGCCCTTGGGTTGTTGTTCATTCACCCTTTCGTCTTAAAACACTTAACCATTATCAAACATTTTTGCAATTAACTCACGAAAGAACTGAGTTCTTGGAGTCTAGCATTCCTTGGATTCTTGAGTGATTGCTCTCAAGGCACGCCCCTTGGGTTGTTTGTCATTCAATCTTTCGTCTCCTAAAACACTAACCCCATTCTTTTTGTGGGCGTACCACGAACTACGACTGCTCTGATTCTTTATTCTCGTCCGAGTAAAGATACGTAGGCACAAGATTGCGATGATCTTGGCGAGCTACCTTCCCTCTATCTTCCTTCTTCCCTTTATCCCTTCCCGTAGTCGAACTACGATTGCTCTGATTCCTCATTCTCGTCCGAATGAGCATACATAGGCCCGAGGTCGCGATGATCTTGCCGAGCACCCTATCCTAAAACCACCCCTTTCCCTTAGTAATCGAAACCTTTTACCTTACCTTTTCGCATATATCATTGAGAAGAAAACAAACAAGCTTAGATAACGTTCATCACAATTCGAACTAAGAGGTTCCCGTTGAGTACAACGGACGTGAGGGGGTGCGCGTACCTTCCTCTCACGTAACCGACTCCCGAACCCAGAATGTGGTTGCGACGACCATGTTCTTATCCCTCCTTAAAGGTTTTCTCGATATTTTCCTTTCCCTCTTTTGGGATAAATAAAGTTCGGTGGCGACTCTGTCGAACCGTTCCGCGCCTTACGCGTGAAGGGTCATGTCTTCGATTTAAGCGATTTTTTTCGAGGTGCGACAGTCGCGTCACCGACAAAAATCGCACGCTACAAGAGATTTTTTCCAACTCTTGCTCAAGGTTTAGTTTAGAACACCTCTCACACACACGTTTTCCTTTTGGGCTTCCTTACAATGACCCCATTTATTCCCTACAATCCCATGTAACTTACATGTATCCCGCTCCCATTCCGATGTACGCACTTTACTTGTTTTTGATTGTTATTTGTTTACTAGGAGCACCCCTAGGGACTAGCATAGACTAAACCATTTTTAAACTAATTCTCGATTCGTCGTCGAGCCATTTTCAAAACACCCTCGTAAGTCGATTGCTCATTAGCATTCGCCATCAACGTAACGCACACACTTGCACAATTCATCGTGGTTTCATTACTAGGAGCACCCTTAGGGACTAGGATCGATTCACACCTTTTTTCTGTCAAACCCTTGATTCGTCGTCGATCCATTTTAAAAACAACCTTTCTAAGTCGAGTGCCTTTTGCCTCGCAATAAATCTCTTTGCATGCAAACAAACCCTTGATTCAATGTCAAGCAGATTTTCACAATCAAACTTCAAAATGATAAACCACTATCAAAACTCTTTTCAAGGTGAAAAAGAGGGGGATTGAGCCTTTGATCTCTCTTTAGTTGTTTGGGTGCGAGTTCTCTTACTCGTGTGTGAGCAATTGACGCCTCTAGAATACTTCTAACTCGATAATCAATCAAACATTTTTCTCAATCACTCAGATGAAAAAGAGAGAGAGAGAGTCAAGCCTTTGACTCACTCTCCCGATTACTCGGGCCCGAGGAGCCTTTCTTAAGCTTCGAGTAATCGTTATCCATACCAAACATCAACACATTAACTCCTTCTGTTCGTGGTTGTATCCACGGACTATGCATGCTCTGATTCTTAATTCATTTGAATGTAAGATACGTAGGCACAAGATTGTGATGATCTTGGCGAGCACACTTTTTCTTTTTCCACTGCTTGCGTCACACTTCCATCCTTTTCCACATTTCCATCTTTCCCCTTCCTTTCCCGTAGTCGAACTACGATTGCTCTGATTCCTCATTCTAGTCCAAATGAGTATACGTAGGCACAAGGGCCCCAATCCTTGGCGAGCACCCTATCCTAAAACCACCCATTTCCCCTTAGTATCGAATCCTTTTATCTTATCGTTTCACATTTTATCATTGAGAAGAAAACAAATAAGCTTAGCTAACGTTCATCACAATTTGAATTAAGAGGTTCCCGTTGAGTACAACGGACATGAGGAGGTGCTAACACCTTCCTCTCACGTAACCGACTCCCGAACCCAGAATGTGGTTGCGATGACCATGTTATTATCTCTTTAAAAGGTTTTCTCGATATTTTCCTTTCCCTCTTTTGGGATAAATAAAGATCGGTGGCGACTCTGTCGAACCGCAATTTCTTCCGCGCCTTTTGCGCAAGGTTCGTATTTTTGATAATTTTTTGAGGTGCGATAGTTGGCGACTCTGCTGGGGATCATTTGCTCCATGCAAGAGAGAGTCAAGCCTATCTTAGTTCTAATTGTGAGCTCGTTAGCTTCACTTACTTGTTTTCTTCTCGCTTATTTATTTATTTTCCTATTCCTTATCTGTGTTACCTTTTGTGACATTGTTGGGCTTCTCTGATTATGGGTGCTTTGTGAGATGGTTATACACCCGAGTTCGAGTAAAATAGGAATAGGATGGTGGTTGTGTAGTGAAGACTTGTGTGGTATCTTCCGCATGAGGCCGAGACGAAAACCCCACTTGGAGTAGATTCCCTTGGAGATGTTATTATTGTGGTGAGTCTTTGCCATGGCAATAATGTTTTCGAGCCTGAATCGTTGATCCTAAGGACCAATAACCCGTTTTATCCACGGTGGTTGGAAGTGTTAACTCCTTTTGGGTTAATACGAACGCCCTAATCATATGAGATCCCTTGAACATATTACTTTCTGATAGTAATATTTTCAACCTCGATCTATGACTCTGAGAACCCTTCTTAGAACCCGTGTGTCGATGGTTGTGTAGTGGACGCCTCCGAGGGGTCTTTCTCGTGGGGAATATACGAAAGCCTCACCTAGAAGAGATCATTTCAAGGATATTATAGTCGGATGAGGCTTTGTCATGGCTATAATTCCTTTGAAATATATCCATGACTCTATGCACCTACCCGTCTTAGAAACCTACCCGTGGGCTTTCTTTGATCTGAGACTTTGGTTGTTGACCCGTTACCTTTAGCCAACCTCAGAATTGATCAAACCTGCAATCCTGGATCTGGCATTAAATCATGTCATGTCATTGCATTGCATTGCATTGGTTATTGTCATACCCCAAAATTTGACCACTAAGATTTCCCATCATTGTGCAAATCATCATCACAATATGGATGGACCATTGTACCTAATTAGTCTCCCCAAAGATGGGTGAGCATCCACTACAATCAAACTTAGGGTTTCAAGCCCTCTCAGAGCTCTTAGACAAAAGATCAATCAAGAAATGACATGATATTCAACTTGTATAAACCTTTCAAACATTCACAATGGATCAAGAGGACTCCCACATCAAGGATTAAACACAAGGTTGTTCCTTTCTAAGTGGATTAAGCCTCAAGATCGCCAGTGTCACCAAATTAGGGTTTTGGTCGACCAGGGCCTCCAGATGGAAATTTTCCTCTGGGCATGAGCTAATTCTTCAAAGCATAACCTAAAATGCTCCATGAAACCTCATGGAACCAATCATCAAGTCAATTTAACCTCAAGGGATGCATTCATTAAAAACCAGGAATTAGGGTTTCTTGACCTAATTCACCCCTAAGTTGACTTTTGGGACAAAACATGAGCCAAGACCTCAAGATAGGATTTGAGGGTCTCCAACACACAACATTGATCCATTTGCAACAATAGATTGATCCAAGAAGCTTGATGCACAAGTTTCAATTTCATCTGAACCACAGTTAGGGTTTTTGAAGAAAAGTCAACTGTACCTTTGACTTTTGACCCAAGCATGCTCCCAAACCCTAGGACATGATTCAATGCACCCTATAACACCTATGAAATTAATCCATCAAGTTTGATTTAGGTCAAGGAATTGATTTCATAAAGGATCGCACAGTTTGGAATTCATTTGACAAAAAGTCAACTGTGCACAAAAGTCAACTTTGACTTTTTGAGATTTTTCACAATTATGGTTCTTTAACCCTAAAATGATGTTAATGTGTGATTGGAATCATCATTCATCAAGAAAAATCAAGAAAAGTGGGATAACTTGTAAAAGGGGTAACCATAAAAAACTTAGAAATTTTCTAAGTTATGGAACAAAGTGGCTAGGGTACCAACTTTGGAGGATCATAACTCCTAAACCACAAGACCATTTTTCCCCATTCAAAGCTGGATTTATAGCTCTCATGGCCCTCTACAAAAGCTTCAACTACACCTCATTCCAATTCATCATGGATTTTGAGTTATGGAATGATCAAAATGACTGAAAACATGAAATGCCACTTTTCCCAACACTTAGTGAAATTTTCACTAAGTCAGAATCTGCATTGCTTTTTTTCCAAATGTAGGGGCATTTTTCACTCAGATCCAAAAAGTATCAAGACCAACTATGATCACACACATGTTATATCATATGAGGGTTTTCCAAAATGGCCAAGAACTCCATGAAACTCCACTTAAGCCATGAGATATGACCATTCCAATATGCCTTGCTGCAAACTGTCATGGCAAGGCAGATTTGGGGATTTTGCTCGATTTACTCAAATTTTGCAAAGGGGAAGCAAATATGTCCATCTGAACACCTCAAGGGGGGGACCAAGGAGGGACAAACACTGATCCATCAGCCTCCCAAGTCCTTGGAACCAAAAGTAGCATGCCAAACCTAGAAATGCCTAAAAGAGGGACAAGACTCCAATTTTGTTTTGGAGCATTTAATGGATGCACCAAGGTGGCATGGACTGAGCCATTTCCAACTAAATTCAGTCAAGACTTATCCAACAACTAGGGAACCACAGCTCTGTGCTCTAACCTCTAGTCAATGGCTAGAGAAGACTTGGATTCCCATTGATCAACATTGGCCAAACCTCTGCAGCAGTTGCCAATCACTATTGCTCCCAAAACAAACTTGCTCTGCTATAAATAGAGCTCATTTTTTATCAGTTTGAGTACACCAAAGCCATCAAACCGATGCTTTCCTCAAAATCACTTTCTCTAGGCAAAAATACCTTCTTTAGCAAGGTAACTCTGAGTTTTTGAGTTAGAGAGCATTTCCATCACATTTCATGATCCAAACACATCCAATATGTCATATCTAAGTTGTCCAAACTCTCACAAGTGACCTGTAACACCAAAATCTCAAAGTCCCCTCTCAAAACCTCAAAATAGGGCCTTTTTGGATTTTTCAAGCCATGTCTTGATTCAGTCACTTTCCAAACCAGATAAAACCTCAAACACACTCCAAATATCATCCTTGAACTGTCCCAAATGGTTCCCAACATCTGGAACATCATTTGAGGGAGTTGATATTTTGGCCACTTTTGCCCCTTTTGCAAGAAAGGGCCAATTTCCATTCCTGAGGTTTCCAGCTGATTCCAATCATCCTAAAAGCTTCTAAGGGATCATTTGAGGGTGTCCAAAGCATCAAATCATTTCTGGAACAAAGCACTTGGTAGATAGCCTAAAAGCTCCAAAGAGAGGTAAGCGTCATAACTGGAACTCTCTGAAATATGCCTTGCTTTGAAGTCCATTGATCATGCATCTCTTATACATGTTATATGTGTTGTGTTTGAACCAATTCATCATGTAATTCATGCACGTACCAAGAGGTAGCACAGAAAATACAAAACATGGCCTATTTCAAAACCACTATCGGGTTTTGAGGAGGATTTGTTTTCTGGGAAAACCACCACCACCATTGGATTCCTTAGGAAATTCTAGGCCAGACGCATATAAATTTTGTCTCCATCCATGGAGAAATGAGAAAGTTATGGCCTTCACGTTTCTAACCAAAATCTTACCTTGCCTTGCCTTGGGCCAGGCCAAAAACAAGGCAAGCCTTGTATATTTGTGGTTGTGTTTCAATCAACGGATGTATCACCACCCGAGTGGTAAGGCGCGCGCCCTGTACACAAGAGGTCTGGGGTTCGAATCCCCCTCGCCCCAGATCCTCTTTTTTACCACTTTTTCATATTTTTTCATATTTGATTATTTTTCATATTATTTTTTAATTATTTGAAAAATTAATAACTCCCTCAATTTTAATTATTTTTTATTGGTTCTTTTTGCAAAAAATCACAAAAATATTGAAATATTTTATTCCACAAAAAAATCAAATTTATATTATTTATTTAACATAATTGGTATTTTTGTGAATAAATTCATTTTTAATTGTTTTTAAACATTTAAAAGTCAATATTTATCTTGAAAATCAAAACCAAATGAGTTTTAATTCATCTTGTGATTAAAACCTCATTTTTCAAACCTTAAACAAAAATCACAAGTGGTTTACTCAAACTTATTTGGTATTTTTATCATTTTATTGATTTTTTTTTAAATATTTACTTTTAAAAGAAAACAAAATTAGGGTTTCTTTGATTTTCACCGTCACAAATCTTTTTCAAACACTTTGGGACTCTAGTAGAGTGTAAGACCCAACCCTTTTTGAAAACCAAAATGATTTGGGCCTCAGTGTAATGTATAAGTCCCGACACCATCAAAAAGTTCGGCGCGATCGTCGCCTTTTTAACAAAAAACCCATGGGCCTCTCCTTGAGTTGTAAACCCCATCTCTTGTACAAAAATAAACCTCTTTGGGCCTCTAATAGAGTGTAAGACCCAACCCCCTTTTAACCAAAACTTTTTGGGCCTCAGATATTGTATAAGTCCCTCCGTGTTAAAAGAAAAATCCCGGCGTGATCGCCAGTTCAAAAATCAAATCATCTGGGCCTACCCTCGTGTTATAAGCCCCATTCCTTTTCTTTAAACACCTTTGGACCTCTAATAGAGTGTAAGACCCAAACCCCCTTGTACATAAAAACTTTGTGGGCCTCACATATTGTATAAGTCTCTCTATACAGTTCTCAAAACAGCGGTGCGATCATCGTTAAAACCTTGGGCCTCTCCTTGAGCTGTAAGCCCCAACAAATTTTCAAAGCACTTTCTCCTTTGATTTTGAATATAATATTGTTATCAAAGCTTTCTTTGTTGAACAACTAACAAAACAGCATGGAAGCTCTATAACCGAGTAAGTGTTTACCCGCTTTCATTTATCACTTTCATATGTATATAACTGTATTGTGGGGCTGTTTCACTGTAAGTGTTCTTTCACATCCTTTTTATATACTCGTCAAATATCAACTGTATAATACTAGTATAGTTATTTTAGAGTTTTCCCCGGCAACTACGTCTAGAACTAGGTAAAGCCCTGTTGATCACTCTTAAATACAGTCAAAACTAGATCCCCGTAGGATTACCAGATACATTCTTCCCTCCTCTTGGGGTTAAACAATATGGAAATGTGAAAGGCAGGATTCTCGGTGAACCCTTTCTCAAACTGTCACTCTTAGAAATTGTCAAAGAAACTCTACTCCCCAGAGTTGATCTATTCTCCGTGAATAGCATCTCTTGAGTTTCTTCCAAATTCAAGAACTTTCCTGGCTTGATCTATTCTCTTTGAATAGCATGTCTTGAATTTCTCTTGGTTTGGGGACCCACAGGCTTCCTAAAAGCATCCCCGCCGCCTCTTGGACGTTGTACAAGGACCCTTCGGCTTCTTAGAAGTTCTCATGCCTTCTCTTGGGCTTAATACAAGGACCCCGACGACCTCTTAAAGGTATAAGACAGAACATAGTCATCCTTTGCTAGAGCAGTCTTTCCAACGTCAAAACTCCGGTCATCGTGGGGTTGATACTCATCCCTTAATACCCGTGCCTCCTCTTGGGCATAGTACAAAAGATAAAACTCGAGACTTGGACAGTCTAAAACCCTTGAGTCTCAAAGATATTCTCAAGTTCCCTTCAAACATAGGCAGAAACCCGGTCTCTCCCATAAGAGTTCCCCACACTTGGACCCGCTTCAGGATCTCCAGAATCCACAACGGTAAGATAGCCTCCTCTTGGGCTTTGTACAATGATTCTCCCCAATGAAGCTAACCTTTTCAGACTCTCTTGTTGGGTCACTTCACTTTTAGCCTCCATCTCGGGCTTCGTACGAGATAGAAAACACTCTCTTGTTGAGTATAAAAGACTCTCTTGTTGAGTCAAAACCACTTTTAGCCTCCATCTCGGGCTTCGTACGAGATAAAAATCACTCTCTTGTTGAGTATAAAAGACTCTCTTGTTCAGTCAAATACTTTTAGCCTCCATCTCGGGCTTCGTACGAGGTAGAAATCACTCTCTTGCTGAGTATAAAAGAATCTCTTGTTGAGTCAAAAACACTTTTAGCCTCCATCTTGGGCTTCGTACAAGGCACATATAAAACACTCTCTTGTTGAGTATAAAAGACTCTCTTGTTGAGTCAATCTCTTTTTTAGCCTCAATCTCGGGCTTCGTACGAGACAACAAACAAAAAGCATCCTCTTGTTGGGCCAATAGCCTCCTCTTAGGCTTTGTATAAAGAAAACCCCGGTTGAGTCAATCAACCTTTTAGCATCAAAGTCATGCCTTGTTCATAGTCTACAAACATCAACAACTCCTTTTTCCCCCATCTAATTGCTGTAAGCGGCAAGCCTCTGGATTATTTACATCCACGCCACTGTCCCTCTGTTATCATGAGAAATTCCTAAGGAAAGATGGCATTGCTCTACACTGAGTTAAAGTCTTCTCCTTCAGGTTAAAAATCCCCTATAAAGGAAATTATGGCATTACTGGATTCACATATCCCAGTTAAAGTAATTCTCCTTTATAATCAGTCACCCAACAGTTGTGATAAACAGACCAAATATCCCTCTTTAGAGATGACAAATTCTCTCTCATCCATAAACCCTTTAGCTTCACATCTTGGGCTTTGAACAAGATACAAATCACCTTTAGCTTCATGTCTTGGGCTTTGAACCAGACACCAAAACACCTCTTTCCTCCCATAGAATGGAGGAACTACGATCGCTCTGATTTCCCTGTTTCATTAAACAGGAATATGTAGGCATAAGATTGAAAAAATCTTAGTGAGCATACTAATAAAAAATCCAAAATCCAGTATCTCCACCAAATCAACCCAAAAGCATCAAAATTAAACACATTACCAAAAACCTCACAAATAGTCTGGACACTGTGTTCTTAAAAAAATAAACCGAAGTTGGACCCACGTCTTAATAGCATCTGTAAACCAACAATTTTGACTGTTTAACCTCAGTTTGTGAGCAGGGTTAATTGGAGACATCTATTTCCCTTCCTTAATCAGCTCAATAGGATAAAAAATGAATCGAACTGTAGTGCCCAAGCGATAGTGATTCAAGACCACAAAAATCGCGCTACAGAAAAAATGGCGCCCACCGTGGGGCCCTCTTCTCTTTCTTACAATCTTCGGTGGAAACCTTAAGTTCACAATCTTAGGTAGAAAACCCTGAGTTCACAAAAGTATCACAGAAATGGCGACTTTGCTGGGGAGTCATCGTCTGTATAGGATCATAAGACTAGAGGTCTAGGATGATAAAGACAAATATATATACTGCTTTTCCTAATTAATATATGTGTTTATTTTTCTACTAATGGGAATGCGTGTGATGCCGTATGTGGAAAGATTGAGTATACACCTAAGATAGGTGATGGCAATACGAGTAATCTTACTGGGAGTGAGTTCCAGCTAAGAGTCCCCGGTCGACCATCAAACTCAGTGGAGACTCCCTTTGCAGATACATTGCCTATACGACTTCGGTTGTTGAAAGTAGTGTGGTCGACTGGGTTATCTGAGAAGCTGAGGTTTTTAGCAAACTGAAACCATTTTGTAGTGCGGAAGCTATCGAAAATAGTTGTCACGCGATACTACCCTTATTTGAGATCACTCTAGGATACATCAGCTCACTGGCGATCTGCTTGGTGTCCTTATCCCAAGAGGGATCAATGATTTTGCGGATAGGTACAAAAAATCACCAGTATAAACCTTTTGGGGGGGGGGGGGGGTAGAGCCTTGACTTCATGACACCGACCATTTAACCCCATGTTTTTTCTATGTTTTTGTGTGCTGCATTCATACATTCATTTAAAAAAACATTCAAATTTTTTTTTTCTTCTAGTCTCTCTTTTTCAAATTAAACTAAGACAATGATTACAAATGTCAGATAAAGAGATTTCTCTATGGATTTCGGTAGAAGAAAAACTCATAAGTACACCTTCAAGGTTTCAAAGCTAGAGGATTTGAGAGGTTTGGCGAGGATGATCACCAACCCTGAGGCTTTTAGAGCTAAGTATGGATGACTGCTGTCTCTGTTAAGGATCCATGTAATTGAGGGATTACTTGCTACGCTCATTCAGTTCTACGATCCAGTTTATCACTGTTTCACATTCTCGGATTATCAGTTAGCACCAACACTGGAGGAGTATTCTCACCTAACTGATCTACATATCACTGATCAAGTTCCCTTTTCTGGACTGGAAGAAATTCCAAAGGATCATACCATTGCAAGAGCAATTTATTTGGACGAGTCGGAAGTCAGGACTCACATGACCACTAAGGGTGGAACCCAGGGTTTGCCAGCCCTGTTTTTGATAAAGAAAGCTCTGTACTTTGCTAGTATAGGGAACGTGGCCGCTTTCGAGAGCATCTTTGTTTTGCTCACCTACGGGTTATTTTTGTTTCCCAACATCGATAACTTTGTAGATATCAACGCCATTAAGATTTTTCTGATTGGAAACCTGTACCGACTTTGCTCGCAAATGCGTATCATTCGGTACACTTAAGGAATTTATACAGCGGAGGAATGATCACGTGCTGTGTACCCTTGCTTTACAAATGGTTCACTTCCCATTTGCCCAAGTCTGCTGCATTTTGGGATCAAAAGAATACTTTATGTTGGTCGCAGAGAATCATGTCTCTTACCAACTCTGACATCGTTTGGTACAATCGAATCTATGACGGGATCAGAATCATTGACCGTTGTGGAAATTTCCCAAACGTACCCCTTATAGGAACTAAGGGAGGAATCAAATATTATCCAATTCTCGTTCATCGTCAGTTCGGATACCCGATGAGGCATGTCCCGCGGAATGCTCATCTAGAAGGTATTTTCTTCAAGGAAGGAGAAAACGACAGCGCACGAAAGACAGAAATAGTGCATGCTTGGAAACATGTTCATAGGAAAGGAAGAGAGTCTCTAGGAAAACCAGAATGTATCTCGGTGGAGCCTTATCTCCATTGGGTACAAATTAGAGCTCTCAAGCTGAGGATGCCTTACCATCGTCAGGAAGTTCTTCCGTTAAGGGACTCTGTCCTTAATTTCATGTCAGACACGGAAAAAATTCAGGTTACTCTCAACAAAGTTCAGCAGGAGAGGAGGTCTTAGAGGAACAAGTGTCGCATTCTCAATGTGGAGTGTAAGAAAATACAGCAACTGTTAAGAGAAAAAGATGCTCTGATTGAGATTTTAGAGCAACATGCTGTAGAAAATCAGGATGACCAGGGGAGTTTGCTCGTTTCTTTCACTTGGCAAAGAAATGACAACCCGACAACGGCTAAAGAGCCCCGGTCAAAGAAAAGGAAAGCACTAGAACCAGCCCCTGAGCTCTCCTCAGAGAGGACTCAGGATCTATTAGCTTAGATTTCCTTTTCACAACACTTTGTAATCTACTGTATTTCCATTTCCGCATCTTTGAATTCAATAAAACCGGGTTTCCCCACAGTTTGATATTTGCAATCTAATTGTTAAAGTTTACTTTGAATAAACGAATAAAATATACAATAAATATAATCATTGCATATCATTCATCATTCTCGCGTAACGCATTTTTCTTACCTACGAATCTCACGTTTGCGTCTCGATTCTAGAGTTAAACTGTTTCATTCGTACAATACTCGGGCCAATCGTCAGAAAAAGATGGATGATCTCGAGGAAGAGAACAGAGAGTTGAGAGAAGAAATTGACACTCTGAAAGAGGATCTGAGAAAGCTTCATAACGACATGCAAGCTCTAGCAGAAGCTTAAATGCAACAACAAAGGACTGTGATCTCAGAGATCACATCAACGCCCATAGTGAAGAAGTATGATCCTAGGTACAGAATGCCAAAAGATCGTCCCTGGCCCCACTCAACTATATCCCGGAAGGATATATTTCGCCGATCATGGAAGATCCAGAAACTACAACAGGAACCGTTGGGCCTGAAGGTTACAAACTTTGGGAAAGCGAAGATGCCAGGGGCATGACAATAACTCCAGAAGGTTACAAACTTCGAGAGGCACCTAGAGTCACTGCCATGATGATTATACCACCGCCTGTGGTACACACTGTCCCGGAAGGAAAGATTCCACAGATACCTTCTGGTGGAAACGAAAGCATGTTCGACAGAATGAATGAGTTCCAGGAATAATTCCTGGAGATGCAGAAAGAACTGCAAGTCCTTCGCGGTCAGGATTTATTTGGAAAGGACGCCGCGGACCTTTGTTTAGTCCCTAATGTGAAAGTTCCGCTCAAATTCAAGGTGCCCGACTTTGAAAAGTACAAGGGTAACTCTTGCCCTCAAAGCCACTTGGTGATGTACCCTCGGTGAATGTTAGCTCAGACAAAGAACCAGGAGCTACTAATTCACTACTTTCAGGATAGTTTAACCGGTGCCGCACTCAAATGGTACATGGGTTTAAACTACGCTACGATCGGCACGTTCAGAGATCTTGGTGCTGCTTTCGTTCAACAATATAAATAGAATTTGGACATGGCACCGGACAATGATCAACTCAGATCAATGTCACAAAAGGACAAGGAAACCTTTAAGGAGTACGCTCAGAGATGGCGTGAAATTTCCGCTCAGATTTCTCTACCTCTTGAGGAAAAAGAGATGACAAAGATCTTCTTAAAAACCTTGAGCTCATTTTACTATGACAAAATGGTCGCCAGTGTGCCCAGTGACTTCACCGAGATGATGGGCATGGGAGTTCGTCTTAAGGAAGCCGTCCGAGAAGGATGTTTAGTTAAAGACGCTAGATTATTAAGTAGTACGAAATGATACGGTAGTGCTCTCCCTAAGAAAAAAGAGAAGGATATTGGGAATATCTCTCTCAGAAAGCAAAGGCGATGATATCAACCAGTAGAAGCTGTAACACCTGCTATTACCCCTGCGCCTATTCCTACGTATCAACCTCAGGTTGCTCAAAGCCAACTGAATCAACAGCAATATCAGCAAAGGACACAACAGCCTCTTCAGCAGGCTCGTCCTCCGTACAACAACAACCGTACAACGCGACCACCAGGGTTTGACCCTATACCAATGTTATATGCAGAACTGCTTCTGTTACTACTGGTCAAAGGGCATGTCCAAACCAAGTCTCCTTTTACAGTACCGGAAAATTTGCCTTTTTGGTTCAAAGCGGATCAGACTTGTCCTTACCATCAAGGAGGACCGGGACATAACATAGAAAACTATCTCAGTTTCAAATCCGACGTACAAAAACTTGTTAGGAGCGGGGTCTTATCTTTCAAAGATAAGTATCCAAATGTTCTCACGAACCCGTTGCCTCAACACGAGAAAGCCGCGGTCAATTTGATAGAGGGAGAGTCTAACGACAACTATCAAATTCATGATGTACTCTTATTGAGGACCAATCTGGTCAAGATGAATCGCAGACAGAGCGGGTATGACCATGTCCCACCGCATAAATATCACCAGTGTGATATCTACTCTAAGAACAATCAAGGATGTTCTGTGGTGCAATCAGCTCTACAGGAACAATTGGATCTCGGATGGATCCAAGAGTACCGAATTCGTGGGGGTCAACATGACTTGTACAAATTCTAACATCATTCAGAGCCACGACATCCGTGCAATGAATGTCAACCTGGTGGTGATGCACTCAAGGTAAAGCCAGTATCATAATCTTCCGCGGCACGATTACAATTCCTGTCTGATTTTCTCAGTAAACAATCAGGGATGCTCTTTTGTACAAAAGGCCCTCCAGCGTCAGATGGATCTTGGATGGATCCAGGACTACCATGATAAAAATATTTATCAGATCAACATGATTCAAATCTTCGATATTCGCTTGATGAATACTTGCTTGGTGGAATTACACGCTACGCAAGTCCAGCTTGGTTTTCTGGCTTCGCATGATTATCAGAACTGTAAAGGATGTTGTGAGAGTGACCAGGGATGTGCTCTCGTTCAAAGAACTTTACAACACTTGCTAAACCACTTGTGGCTTCCGATCTATATGGACGAAGACACGCAACAAATCAGTGTGACTAATAGGAACCCTACTAGACGTCAAAGTCAGGATGTCCGATCTATGGAAACTGACCTAGTGAGGTTACACTGTATTCAAAGTGGAGGTGGCCAGGTGCCACCACATAACTATGAATGCTGTAGAGTTTGCTCGAAAAATAACCAAGGATGTTACCTCGTGCGAGCAGCCCTTCAAGGTCAGTTGGACCGCAAAGAGATTCACCTTTACCCAGCTTCGGGGTCCGTTGACTGGACGCCAGACTACTTCGCTGATCAAACCAAAGATGTGGTTTTAATCTCTGACCCTAAGAGGGCCAAGGATGTTTGTGCCATCATCCCTCTACTTGAAGAATCAAAGGTTCTTAGCCAGGAACTGATTGAAGTTACTTACAACAGTCAGAAAAATCAGAAAGCTCCTGTAGTTATTTATCTACCGGGACCAGTACCGTACGAATCAGCTAAGGCGATCCCTTACAAATACGGTGCAATGATAATTGAGAATGGAAAGGAAATTCCATTACCCTACGTCGTGAATATTGCAGACATCAGTCGAGTAACACGGAGCGGTCGAATCTTCAACCGAGGAGTTGGAGAACCTAACAAAGAAAAGGAACCTTAAACGAAAGTTCCCAATCCACCAGTCGGTCAATCTAGTGATCCTGACCTTTCAGACAACAATGATGAGATGCTGAAGCTCATCCAAAGGAGTGAATACATCATTGTTGATCATCTGTTACAAACTCCTTAAAAGATCTCTGTGCTATCACTTTTACTCAGTTTCGAAGCCTACAGAGAGGCTCTACAGAAAGTCTTAGAGCGGGCCTTTATGGAACAGGATGTGTCAATACGACAATTCGATATCATCATCTCTAACATCACTTCCTTCAACAACTTAGGATTCAGTGATGAGGATATGCCAGAGGAGGGCAAAAGTCACAACATGGCGCTCAATATCACAGTCAACTGCCAGGACGATGCCTTAGCCAGCGTATTGGTAGATACAGGATCAGCCATCAACGTTATGTCGAAGTCCACTTTAATGCGACTATCATTCAAAGGATCCCCGATGAGGGGCGGTGAGGTCATCGTCAAAGCCTTTGACGGATCTCGGAAAGCAGTTATCGACGAAGTCGACCTTCCCATAACTATTGGTCCTCACACTTTCCTAATCACTTTCCAGGTCATGGACGTCTGGGCAGCATACAGCTGTTTATTAGGAAGACCTTGGATACACCAGGCTGGGGCAGTCACTTCGATGCTGCACCAGAAACTGAAGTTCGTCAAGAACGATCAACTCATCACGGTCTGTGGAGAACAAGCCTTGATCGTGAGTAACCTGTCATTATCTACTTGTATAGAACCCGAGGAGGTTGTTGGGACTCAGTTCCAAGCACTTTGGGTGAGCAATGAGAATCAATCAAAAAAAGGAACATCGATTTCGTCATACAGAGATGCTCTCGAAGTGATCAAAAGTAACAATGCAAAAGGATGGGGACAACTTATCATTCATACTAATAATAAAACAAAGAAGGGTCTTGGTTTTTCCACAACCTGCACCCAGACAGCTACTAACGATGAAAGTTTTCATCCCATTCAGGATTTCTTCCACAGTGGAGGGTTTCTTCACCCAGTGTCTCAAGCAGTCCATACCATCAACGAGGGAAATCCCTCCGATACAGATGAGGAGTGGAAGTCCTATCTTAACAAGGACGATTATATGTCTCAGGAAGAGGTGCCTATGCCATTTTGCTATCCCGCACAGAGTCCGAGATTTATACCCAGGTCAGATATCAGAACGATATACGGAGATTGTGATCCAGAAGGATGCCGTGCTCCACCAAACTCATTAGAGGAAGACACTCTGATGAAAGACAACTTTGACCACGACTATTATGGCCCAATGGATGGCCTGCCTATCTAGCAGCCGTGGCCAGGAGATTTGGGGCAAGAAAATCAGTCGAACAATGAAAATCAACTGAGCATTATTGAACTGAATACCTGCATCCCCACCATGTCATGGGATCATTACTCAGGTCATTCAGAAAATATCCAGCACGACGATGAATTTGCAAAAATTGTAGGACTAGAATTCATCAACTACGCTTTTCTTGAGGTCAACGTCATCGAGAGAGATGACTCCCCCAGTTCCACCGAAGTGTGGGACACCCTGGGACAACCAAGTCAAAAATACGACTATTTGGTCAAGTACACCGCTCCTGAGAGCTCTCGGATCAGGTTCGAAGACATCCAGCCAACTGGATGGGGAGATTTACTTGAGAGCACGAATATTATACAAAATATAAACGAGGAATCCTCCTACGACAACTCTGCCTGGGAGACAGATTCCAATGATCCTGATCCACCAGAAATCAGCGCTATTTCTGAAGACAAATCAAGGAAGGTACCAGACTTTGTGATTCACCGAGGAGTTCGCCGCTAATGGGTTGTTGTCGATGTTCTGAAGATTGTTTATAAGTTAAAGTAATGGTCGTCTTTAACCTTTCACCTTGCCTAGGTGAAACGAATGTTTTGATAGGGCTCGCTTTCTGTAAATTTCCCTCTTCGCTTCGCCCAAAGCGACGGAGTTTTATTTTATAGGGTTGTAGTTTCAAGAATCGACTTGTTCATAAATAAAATAACGTCGTTCTGTAATTTCCGCATTTTCTTACTGTTTTCTCTTTTTGCTTTTTCAGAAAATGGTAATCCTAAAAAACAAATAATAAAAACAAGCAGTAAAAAAAATACACTGCACACACTCTTGCATTCTTTCTATCTCTTCTAAAAAACAAATCATCACGTCATGCAGATTGCTTGTTTTAAACCCCGTTGAAACATACGATCCAACGCCTTCTCCCAACTTTGAATTCCCAGTATTTGGGGCTGAAGAAGAAGATGACAACAAAATTCCAGAAGAGATCTCCCGACTACTCAAACAGGAGGAAAGGTCTATCGAACCTCACAAAGAGCTGTTGGAAACGGTAAACTTGGGTTCGGAAAAAGAGAGAGAAAAGAGGTCAGGATTGGGGCACTGCTCAGTCCAATTGCCAAAGAGAGTTTGACAAAGCTTCTCAAAGAGTTTCCCGATGTATTCGCTTGGTCCTATCATGACATGCCAGGGTTGGATACCAGCATCGTGGAACATCATCTACCCTTAAGGTTAGAATGTTCGCCAGTAAAACAGAGGTTGAGACGAACTCATCCGGATATGGCCCTCAAAATCAAAGAGGAAGTACAGAAACATATTGACGCGGGCTTCCTCGCCATGTCAGAATATCCTCAATGGTTAGCCAACATAGTACCAGTTCCGAAAAAGGACGGAAAAGTCAGAATGTGTGTAGGCTACAGAGATCTAAACAAGGCTAGTCCAAAGGATGACTTTCTTTTACCACACATTGACATGCTGATAGACAGTACAACAAAGTTCAAAATATTCTCTTTCATGGATGGATTCTCGGGCTATAATCAAATCAAAATGGCGCCGAAAGACATGGAGAAGACTTTGTTCATTACCCCATGGGGTACCTTTTATTATAAGGTAATGTTGTTCGGTTTGAAGAACGCCGGGGCAACCTATCAAAGGGCCACGACTACTCTGTTTCAAGACATGATACACAAGGAAATTGAGGTATATGTCAATGATATGATTGCAAAATCTAAAATAGAAGAGGAGCATGTGACCCACCTGTCATAACTATTCGAGTGGTTGAGAAAGTATAAACTCCATTTGAATCCCAACAAGTGCACATTTGGTGTCCGACCAGGGAAACTCTTAGGATTCATCGTCAGCTAGAAAGGAATTGAGGTTGATCCTGACAAGGTCAAGGCCATTCAAAAAATGTCTTCTCCGAAAACTGAAAAACAAGTCAGAGGATTCCTGGGATGTTTAAACTACATTTCCAGACTTATATTCCTCATGACCGCGACATGTGCGCCTATCTTCAAATTACTCAAAAAGAACCAGGACTGCGTTTGGACAGAAGATTGCCAAACCACCTTCGACAGTATTAAGGAATACCTATTGAATCTGCCGATTCTATCACCTCCAGTGGAAGGAAGACCACTGATCATCTACTTAACAGTCTTGGAAGACTCCATGGGCTGTGTACTTGGCTAACAAGACAAAACGAAAAGGAAAGAGTCTGTCATCTACTATCTGAGCAAGAAATTCACCGACTATGAGACTCGTTACACTATGCTTGAGAAAACTTGTTGTGCTTTGGCTTGGGCAGCCAAACGTCTTCGCCAGTACATGATTCGTCACACTACTTGGCTAATCTCCGAAATGGATCCAATCAAGTATGTCTTCGAAAAGCTTGCTTTTACGGGAAGGATTTCCCGTTGGCAGATGTTGTTATCAGAATATGACATCGAGTACCACGCTCAGAAAGCCATTAAAGGAAGTATTTTAGCGGATCATTTGGCTCATCAACCGATTGACGATCAGGAATCAATCAGGTTTGACTTCCCAGACGAAGATGTCATGTACTTAAAAATGAAAGATTGCGATGAACCGCTACCCAGTGAAGGGCCAGAACCAGGTTCCCAATGGGGACTTATCTTTGACGGAGCTGTCAATCAGTACAAAAACGGAATTGGGGCAATCATCATAACACCTCAGGGTATCCACATTCCTTTCACCGCCAGACTTACGTTCAAGTGCACAAACAACGAGGCCGAATACGAAGCTTGTATCATGGGTCTCGAAGAAGCGATCGACTTAAGGATCAAGAACTTGGATGTATATGGAGACTCAGTTCTGGTCGTCAAACAGATCAAAGGAGATTGGAACACATACGAATCAGGATTGATTCCTTACAAAGACTATGTGAGAAGGTTGTTACCATTCTTCAACAGAATTGAGTTACATCATATCCCTCATGATGAGAATCACATGGCTGATGTATTAGCCATTCTCTCTTCCATGATTTGTGTAGATCAATGGAACGACCTACCTAAGATTGACATAATGCGCCTTAAAAGGAACGCTTGCGTCTTCACAATTGAAGCAGTCATAGACGACAAACCTTGGTATCACGATATCAAATGCTTCCTTCAGAAACAAGAGTACCCACCTGGGGCACTAAGAAAAGACAGAAAGACCCTCAGGAGATTGGCAGGCAGCTTCTTCCTGAGCGGTGATACACTCTATAAGAGAAACTTTGACATGATCTTGCTCCGATGTGTAGACAGACCAGAAGCAGACATGCTGATAAAAGAAATTCACGAAGGATCCTTTGGCACTCATGCCAACGGACACACAATGGCGAAAAAAATTCTAAGAGCAAGGTACTACTAGTTGACCTTGGAATCCGAGTGCTACAAGTATATGAGGAGGTGTCACAAGTGTCAGATATACTCCGACAAAATCCATGTACCACCAACGCATCTCAAATTTCTTTCTTCCCCTTGGCCTTTTTCCATTTGGGGAATCGACATGATTGGCATGATTGAACCCAAGGCTTCAAATGGACATCAGTTCATTCTAGTAGCCATTGATTACTTTACCAAATGGGTCGAAGCATCATCGTACGCCAATGTAACCCAACAAGTGGTGGTTCGATTTATAAAAAAAAAATCTCATCTGCCGTTATGGTGTTCCTAGCCAGATCATTACGGATAATGAATCTAACTTGAACAATAAGATGATGAAAGAGTTGTGCGCTGAGTTCAAGATCGAACACCATAACTCATCTTCCTACCGACCCAAGATGAACGGAGCGGTAGAAGCGTCTAACAAGAACATCAAGAGGATTATTCAAAAGATGGTTGTAACCTACAAATACTGGCACGAGATGCTACCCTTTGCTCTTCACGGTTATCGTACATCTGTCCGCACTTCAACAGGGGCAACCCCTTTCTCTCTTGTATATGGCATGGAGGCAGTGCTCCCCATAGAAGTAGAGATCCCATCAATCCGGGTATTGATGGAAGCGAAGCTTACAGAAGCTGAATGGTGTCAAAGTCGACACGATGAACTGAATCTGATCGAAGAGAAGTGAATCACGGTACTATGCCGCGGTCAGTTGTATCAGCAAAGAATGAAGAAGGCGTTCGACAAAAAGGTTCGCCCTCGCGTCTTCAGAAAAGGAGACCTCGTGCTCAAGAAGATACAATCTTTTCTCACTGACTCTCGGGGCAAATGGACTCCGAATTATGACGGCCCCTATGTGGTCAAGAAAGCTTTCTCAGGCGGCGCCTTGAGACTTGCAACCATGGATGGAGAAGAATTTGCCTACCCCACGAACGTTGACATAGTCAAGAAATACTTCGCCTAAACTAAAAAAAAAAAAAATAATAAAAAACGTCTCAGTGGATTGAAAACCCGAAAGGGCGGTCCAGGGAAAAATTAGAGACATAATAAAAAATCATCCCGGTGGATTGGAAATCTCAAAGTACAATCCAGGCAAAAGTTAGGGATAATGGCAAGTAACTACGTCCAACAGGGGAAAATTCCCCAGTAGCAGTCATGCCATCCATCAGAAAACTCCAGTCAAGGTCATCTTCGACCGAAGCTCAGGATGTCCCGAATTCAAAGTTGGTAGAAGGATAGTGGTCGTTATGTTTCAATGTAGCCCTTTTCCCTTCAATTACCATTTTCTAAACTTTGTAAATACTCTATGGAATCACGCGTTTGGCTGATTTCCATCCTGTCAATAAAATTTGAGCCCTTGTGCTTTTGTTTGCAATTCTTATTTGTTTTAGCTTTACAGAACGACATTTTAACATGATTAACGATTCTTAAAATAAAACAAAAATGACTTTACTTGTCAAACTTTTCTGCTTTAAAAAAATAAATATGGAAATTATTTTGACTGTTGAACATCGAAAGAATATCGATTGCGTCTCCAAAGGCGATCGAGCTTCAAAGTGTAGAATCAAGGTACTCCTTCTAAACCAGTATGCCTGAATGAAGGACCAGTTATGTCAGATGCGAATACTCCATCTGACACCCCCGACAGAGTTCTTACCTCCTAAGCCCAACCAACGGTTGTTCCCCGCAGGGACTATCTCTCCTAAGCAAGGCAGAGTTACAATCGTGAACCAGGTGATAATTTTCATCTCCCATTGTGGCCGAGTTTCCAGTCGTGTTCATCCATTAGTCTGTATGCGGTGTCAGTTTTGTCAGCATAAACATACATATATCATGCATTATTGATTTACATTCGCATTCATATTGCATCAATATCACTCTACTCGGTTTTGTCCCCTAGTGATAGAAGTCCTCTCAATCGAGTGGTCAGTTCTTTCCTCATCAGGAAATATCGCGTCTGAACAATCTCGTCTCCAGTTTATTTCTGGATTCAAGTTGATCCCTTGACCACTTTGATAACTTGAACCTCTGAAAAACAAGAAAACGTTCGACAAACATCACTCTTCGCCATTGAAGATGATATCCTCGCTTTCTCAGATTAAGGAAAATACCCAGAGAAAGCCTCTTAATCAGAAATTCGGCAATATAGCAGTTTTTCTCCGAAAAATCCGCTGACGAAAAGGTTTTCAGCACCTCAAAATTGGATCACATCATATGGCATTTCTCCGAGAAGATCCCGAGAAAAGTATGATGTAAGACCCCAAGCAGAAACAGTCTCTCAAGAGACTCATTTTCCCCGATAGAGTCGACAAATGGCATCTCCAAACAGAGAAGTTTGTACACCTCTACAGCTCAGACCAGTGGGTTTCCCCAGCAAGTCTGACATCAAAACCTTTTCCCATCAAATGGCATCTCCCCATGAAAATTCGGCGAGAAGTTTGAGGAAAATCGCTACGAATAGCGTCCATTGTCAATAAAGTTTATTGACAAAAGAAACTGAGACTAGTTCCTTGGTAGGAAACCAGGATCGAGGGGAAGTTTATTCCATAAACTGAGACCAGTTCCTTGGTAGGAAACCAGGATTGAGGGGAAGTTTATTTCAGAAACTTAGACCAGTTCCTTGGTAGGAAACCAGGATCGAAGGGAAGTTTATTACAGAAACTGAGACCAGTTCCTTGGTAGGAAACCAGGATCGAGGGGAAATTTATTTCAGAAACTTAGACCAGTTCCTTGGTAGGAAACCAGGATCAAGGGGAAGTTTATTTCAGAAACTTAGACCAGTTCCTTGGTAGGAAACCAGGATCGAGGGGAAGTTTATTCCAGAAACTGAGACCAGTTCCTTGGTAGGAAACCGGGATCGAGGGGAAGTTTATTTCAGAAACTTAGACCAGTTCCTTGGTAGGAAACCAGGATCGAGGGGAAGTTGACAAAAGAAACTTAGACCAGTTCCTTGGTAGGAAACCAGGATCGAGGGGAAGTTTATTTCTGAAACTGAGACCAGTTCCTTGGTAGGAAACCTGGATCAACGGGAAGTTTATTTCAGAAACTTAGACCAGTTCCTTGGTAGAAAACCAGGATCGAGGGGAAGTTGACAAAAGAAACTAAGACCAGTTCCTCGGTAAGAAACCAGGATCGAGGGAAGTTGACCTTTTCTAAGCATCATTGCTTAGCCAAAGAAGAAGGATGCGTGAACTACCATTCCTAACCACCATCAAAATTTTGGGTATTCCGATATTAAATCCTCTTGTACCCCGAATGCCCGAATACCTTCGCCATTCACACCTTTGGGTCCAAGAAGATTAAATAGGGGCATCTGTCATACCCCAAATTTTGACTACTAAGATTTCCCATCATTGTGCAAATCACCACACAATATGGATGGACCATTGTACCTCATTAGACTCCCCAAAGATGGGTGAGCATCCACTACAATCAAACTTAGGGTTTCAAGCCCTCTCAGAGCTCTTAGACAAAAGATCAATCAAGAAATGACATGATCTTCAACTTGTATAAACCTTTCAAACATTCAAAATAGATCAAGAGGACTCCCACATCAAGGATTAAGCACAAGGTTGCTCCTTTCTAAGTGGATTAAGCCTCAAGATCGCCAGTGTCACCAAATTAGGGTTTTGGTCGACTAGGGCCTCCAGATGGAAAATTTCCTCTGGGCATGAGCCAATGCTTCAAATCATAACCTAAAATTCTCCATGGAACCTCATGTACCCAATCATCAAGTCAATTTAACCTCAGGGGATGCATTCATTAAAAATCAGGAATTAGGGTTTCTTGACCTAATTCACCCCTAAGTTGACTTTTGGGACAAAACATGATCCAAGACCTCAAGAGAGGATTTGAGGGTCTCCAACACACTACATTGATCCATTTACAACAATAGATTGATCCAAGAAGCTTGATGCACAAGTTTCAATTTCATCTGAACCACAATTTGGGTTTTTGAAGAAAAGTCAACTGTACCTTTGACTTTTGACCCAGGCATGCTCCCAAACCCTAGGACATGATTCAATACACCCTATAACACCTATGAAATCAATCCATCAAGTTTGATTTAGGTCAAGGACTTGATTTCACAATGGATCGCACAGTTTGGAATTCATTTGACAAAAAGTCAACTGTGCACAAAAGTCAACTTTGACTTTTTGTGATTTTTCACAATTATGGTTCTTTAACCCTAAAATGATGTTAATGTGTGATTGGAATCATCATTCATCAAGAAAAATCAAGAAAAGTGGGATAACTTGTAAAAGGGGTAACCATAAAAAACTTAGAAATTTTCTAAGTTATGGAACAAAGTGGATAGGGTACCAACTTTGGAGGATCATAACTCCTAAACCATAAGGCCATTTTTCCCCATTCAAAGCTGGATTTGTAGCTCTCATGGCCCTCTACAAAAGCTTCAACTACACCTCATTCCAATTCATCATGGATTTTGAGTTATGGAATGATCAAAATGGCTGAAAACATGAAATGCCACTTTTTTCAACACTTAGTGAAATTTTCACTAAGTCAGAATCTGCCTTGCTTTTTTTCCAAATGTAGGGGCATTTTTCACTCAAATCCAAAAAGTATCAAGACCAACTATGATCACACACATGTTGTATCATATGAGGGCTTTCCAAAATGGCCAAGAACTCCATGAAACTCCACTTAAGCCATGAGATATGACCATGCCAATATACCTTGCTGTAAACTGTCACGGCAAGGCAGATTTGAGGATTTTGCTCGATTTGCTCAAATTTTGCAAAGGGCAAGCAAATTTATCCATCTGAACACCTCAAGGGGGGGGGACCAAGGAGAGACAAACACTGATCCATCAGCCTCCCAAGTCCTTGGAACCAAAAGTAGCATGCCAAACCTAGAAATGCCCAAAAGAGGGACAAGACTCCAATTTTGTTTTGGAGCATTTAATGGATGCACCAAGGTGGCATGGACTGAGCCATTTCCAACTGAATTCAGTCAAGACTTATCCAATAACTAGGGAACCACAACTCTGTGCTCTAACCTCTAGTCAATGGCTAGAGGAGACTTGGATTCCCATTGATCAACATTGGCCAAACCTCTGCAGCAGTTGCCAATCACTATTGCTCCCAAAACAAACTTGCTCTACTATAAATAGAGCTCATTTGTGATCAGTTTGAGTACACCAAAGCCATCAAACCGATGTTTTCCTCAAAATCACTTTCTCTAGGCAAAAATACTTTCTTTAGCAAGGTAACTCTGAGTTTATGAGTTAGAGAGCATTTCCATCACAGCTCATGATCAAAACACATCCAATATGTCATATCTAAGCTGTCCAAACTCTCACAAGTGACCTGTAACACCAAAATCTCAAAGTCCCCTCTCAAAACCTCAAAATAGGGCCTCTTTGCATTTTTCAAGCCATGTCTTGATTCAGTCACTTTCCAAACCAGATAAAACCTCAAACACACTCCAAATATCATCCTTGAATTGTCCCAAATTGTTCCCAACATCTGGAACATCATTTGAGGGAGTTACTATTTTGGCCACTTTTGTCCCTTTTACAAGAATGGGCCAATTTCCATTCCTGAGGTTTCCAGCTGATTCCAATCATCCTAAAAGCTTCTAAGAGATCATTTCAGGGTGTCCAAAGCATCAAATCATTTCTGGAACAAAGCACTTGGTAGATAGCCTAAAAGCTCCAAAGAGAGGTAAGCATCACAACTTGAACTCTCTGAAATATGCCTTGCTTTGAAGTCCACTGATCATACATCTCTTATACATGTTATATGTGTTGTGTTTGAACCAATTCATCATATAATTCATGCCTGTACCAAGAGGTAGCAAAGAAAATGCAAAACATGGCCTATTTCAAAACCACTATCGGGTTTTGAGGGGGATTTGTTTTCTGGGAAAACCCCCACCACCATTGGATTCCTTAGGAAATTCTAGGCCAGATGCATATAAATTTTGTCTCCATCCATGAAGAAATGAGAAAGTTATGGCCTTCACGTTTCTAAACAAAATCTTGCCTTGCCTTGCCTTGGGCCAGGCCAAAAATAAGGCAAGCCTTGTATATTTGTGGTTGTGTTTCAATCAACGGATGTATCACCACCCCAGTGGTAAGGCGCGCGCCCTGTACACAAGAGGTCTGGGGTTCGAATCCCCCTCGCCCCAGATCCTCTTTTTCACCACTTTTTCATATTTTTTCATATTTTATTATTTTTCATATTATTTTTTAATGATTTGAAAAATTAATAACTCCCTCAATTTTAATTATTTTTAATTGGTTCTTTTTGCAAAAAAACACAAAAATATTAAAATATTTTATTCCACAAAAAAATAAAATTTATATTATTTATTTAATATAATTGGTATTTTTGTGAATAAATTCATTTTTAATTATTTTTAAACATTTAAAAGTGAATATTTATAATATAAGAAAAGAAGAGGCTGTGGAAAACTCTAAATTGCCCTTTCTTCTTAATTTGCCACCTCATCAAAATGAGGGCAATTTTGGTCCAAAATTTACTTTTTGTGACCAAACTATCAAATGGAACTGGTTTGTTGATTTAGTTATGCAATATTATGTCTCTTTTTGTTCTATATAAACCGATTTTGCTATTTTGTAGTTGAAACCCAACAATTAAAATCCAACTTTATAACTCTATGTACTACTATTTACTTCCAACACGTTACATCAGACTTTTTTCAAAAAAATCTACCAAAAGATCTCTCACTTCTCTCTTTCTCTCTCTCTCTCTCTCTCTCTCTCTCTTTGCCTTTTCAACTCTTTTTCATCATTTCTCTCTGTCTATTCTGCTCACATCATTTCCACCATCTTCTCCTTCTTTCTCACCCACCCCTTCATTCTTCTAGATTTTATTTTCGATTGGAAATTTGTTCCATCACCATCTTCTTCTTCCAAGCCTTTTATCATCTACTGTAAATCATATTTACTTTTTTGACTAACATGTTCTATTTTTTTTTTGTTCATATGAGGAATCTTCTTCCATACCTATAAACTATTATTACAGTTTCCTTTTTTGATTTACAATAGGTGACAAGATTATACATCAAGTTTTACAAATCTCATGGATGAGTCAAGTAACAGATTTGTTCTTATGCATTCAAGTAACAAATCTCAAAGATGGGTCAAGCAACATATGTTCTTATACATTCAAGTAACAAATCTCAAAGATGGGTCAAGTAACAGATCTATTCATATTTTCTTCTTTCAAAATCATTATCTTTTTTGTTTCTTTCTCTTTTTCACCTTTTTTTAATATATTTTCTCTTTTGTTTTATCAGGATGTAGATACGAAGAAGAAAACAGGTATCAACTTCTTTATATGTTTTGATTTTCTTCCTCCATCTCTTATTTTTTTTTAATTTAGTTTTCTCAACTCAAGGATGAAGAAAATGAACTAAAAAAATTTTGTTCATGTGGTTTTCATTTCAATTTTTTTATATAATTTTGATCCAGTTTTTTTTGTCGTCAGAGCAATGATTTTGGAGATTGAAAGAGGTATTAAAAGGAGAATTAATGGATAATATTTTGGGATGATTTTGTTTTTTTTGTTTTTTTTTGTATTGATTTTGATTACACTTATTTATTGTGGAAGATGTTGATTTTGTTTTTGTGCTTTTCTTGGAAGGAAGAAAGAGAAGATTTTGATTCTAAGAAACTAATTGAAGTTAGATACAACAAAAAGGGGTTCATTAGTTTTGCTGTTGAGTATGGTTAGAGAAATGATCCAATATTACAATCTTGATGATGTTGGAACTAATGAAAGAAATGGTTTGGATGCACTTCATATTACTGCTAAACAAAGGGATTTATTTTTGTCTTTTATGTAGTTTTTTTTACTTTCAATTAATCATTCTTTTTTGTGTTGTGTGGAAAAGGAGTCGTGATTGGAGTTAATATTTAAATTGCGATTTTTGTCGCATCAAGATTCAGAGAGTTTTTACAAATAATTTTTGTTTTTTTTGTTGTAGATATATTAAAGATCTTAATGGAGGCTCATTCTGAATTGGCAGCCATCATGATGGATCCATCCAACACTACAACCTTACACACAACTGCAACACAAGGGCATAGTGAGATAGTGAAATTTCTATTAGAAGCATGTAGTAGCTTGGAAACCATTGCTAGAAGTAGTGGCAAAACAACTTTAGATTCTGCTACAAAAAGTATCAAAAAAGAGAAATAATCGGTAATATTTTGGGATTATTTTATTATTTTGTTTTTTTATTGATTCTGATTACAGTTATTTATTCTGAAGATGTTGATTTTGTGTTTGTATTTTGGTTGGAATATGATTATTTCTTGCCTTAAAAGTTGCTATTAGTTTTGCAACATTTTAATTTTCTGATTTTCATTAATTTAAAGTTGATACTGGTTTTGTTTTATTCATCTTGCTATATTGAATATTTATGGAGATATTCCTTAATGTGAGTAATATATCTTGATATTACTAAAATAACAATTGCTATTTTAATGCATATTGTAGTAAGCTGCAGAACTGTCTAATGTTAGTGAAATGTTAGTAAAGCAACTGCAATTGAATTTTCAACTTATGGAGTGATGTTGGATTAAGGGATGAATATATACACTAATGGAGGATACATATGTGAGGTTGTTGGCATAAAGTATACCACTAATGGAGAATTTGTTTTGCTCTTTTTTCACTAGCAATAACTTTCAAATACTGCAGATTATGGTCTAGATTTTATGTCCAATGAAACTCCTAAAAAAACGTTCAACCACCTACCTACACAAATGTTAAAGAGAATGCAGTTGATGACTGCAACAACCGACAACTATCAAATACTAAGTTCATCAAACATGTCAAAATCGAATGATATGCAAGAAGTAATAACTCACTCTTTTGAAGAGGTCAAATCCATGTTGGACCAAATTTTTTTGATTTTATTTGTATTTTCCATTTTGCTTCAGAATTCTCTGCTATTTTCTCAATTGTAATAGACAACTACAAGTTATTTGAAAAAAAAGGTGTGGTTCTTATATTATTCCATTTATAAGTATATATGTTGCCTACTCTTTTAGGAAATTTGTATTTAATTTTATTAATTTTAATTTACGTCACTTTCTACTCAATTTTAGAAGTATGACTAATTCTTTCTTTCTTGCCAATAAATTAAAAATATATTGTTATTAATTCTCAGAATCCTTGCTTTCAAGCATGATCCGTTGTTATTCCTCCGATATATTAGAAAATACATGTAAGACTTTCCAATTCAATTTGAGTATATTAAGGAAAAATAAACTATTTAAAATATTTTCTTTTTCAATGTGTATTTCTTAGCATTTCAATGAGTTGTTCTTATCAGATGCAAAAAGTAGAGCTACTAAAGTTGTCCTTAACCAATATGCAGTTTCAAATAGTTATAGTTAGCTGATACAATTTGTTAATGATACTGAAAAAAACGTGATTTAAAAACTTGTCTTTTTCCAATGACCCCTGTTCATTTTATGAGAAAAACAGTACTTTTTGTAGATTTCTTTCAACCTTTTGGAGCAGTATCTATTCATTACAAACTGCACACATTTTGTCTAAAACCCTAAAAGCCACTGTATAGAGATTCGATGTTACCTAACCTAGGTAACTAGACTTCCAAATAAACTAAATTAATTATGCATGATTTCATTATTTACCAATTTCACTAACTATTAAGATACTCTTTAATTTTTTAATTAACATAATTAATTTTTTAAACAAAACAAATTAATTATACATGATTTTATTATTTACACATTTTAAAAAAACGGTGTTATTTTCATAAATAACTTAAAATTTACTATTAATTCTATTAATTTGAATACTTTTATAAATGATGTTAAAAAATATTTATATCTTATTAATTTGAGTCTTATTCATTAATTTCTACTTATAAATTGATATAGAATGATGCATCTAATTTGTTTTCTTTTTTTATTCTTTTTACACTTAAAAGTAGCCTTGCTTTAATTATAATTTATTTTATTTTAATGTTAAGTTATAACTTAAAAAATAGTACAATGGTTGTTTGAATAAGATATCAATATAGATTTAATATCTTCATAGGAAAACAAAATATTAATATAGAATAAGCCTTCAATCTTTTGATTAACATTTCTACTATTATTCGTCAACTTTTAAAATTAATATTCTATAATGTTATGGTATTTTATTTAAAATTTATATTGAGATTTTTCTTTACGATCTATGTTATATTTATTAAATATTTATATCTAAATATTTATATTTATTAATAGTTTATGTTTAATTATTATACAATAGTAATATCAAAATACATGATTTTAATTTTTCAACGTCAAGAGATAAATGCCATAACTATCAAAGAACAAGTAATTTTGGAATTTAAAAACATTTATTCCAAAATCAAACATTCAGGAAGGATTTTATTTATTTATATCTTTCAATACTATATATGTTTTATTACATTAAAGTGTATTTATTGTATTTTTCAAAATCAATCATTATTTTATTTAATATGTTCTATCACTTTAATACGAAAAAAGTAATATATTATTGATTAACAAAAAGATGTGTCATTTATTAAAATTTATATAATTAAATAATGATTAAAAAATATTTCATTAATTTAAATATAAGAAAAAAATATAAAGTAATGCTAATTTGTATTCTAGGGAAACAAGTTAAGAATAAACAAAATGTTGTATTAGAAATGGAGTATTAACGTTAATAAAAATATAAAATTAATTTGTTAATTATCCAAAAATATATACTGAAACACACTTCTCAAGTCTACATCCTCATAAGTGTAAGTGTACAAAAATTCATAGCTCTAGCACCTATAACTATAGTATAAAAAAGGATAACATATTTTGATCTTTGGTACTACAACTAAGTCAATCCTTATGATTCACTCGGATAGAGTAACTACCACTTAGCCTTCACATACCCATTCCATCTTAACTCTGCATTATTCATTTTAACTCTGCATTATTCATTTTATTATTAGAATTTATAACTCTGCATTATTCATTTTATTATTCTCCTCCTTGATTTGTTCCATTCTTCTGGATTTGGTTCGTCTGGCCATATGTGTTGTTAGTGTTCTGGCCATACGAGGAAAAATATATTATTTATCCAAATATGTTACGAAAAAAATACTATTGTTATAAATGAGAACAACTTTAAATTTGATTCAAATTTGTTTATATACGAAAAAATACTACATTTTATAAACGGACACAACTTTAATTTTGATTCAAGTTTTGTTATATATGAAAAAAAATACTATTGTTTTAAACGGGCACAACTTTAATTTTGATTTAAATTTTTTTATATAAGATAAAATACTACTGTTATAAACGGGGACAACTATAATTTTGATTCAAATATTTTTATATACGAAAAAAATATTATTGCTATAAACGGGGATAACTTGAATTTTGATTTAAAAAAATTTATATACGAAAAAAAATATTGTTGTTTTATACGGGCACAACTTAAATTTTGATTCAAATTTTTTTATATAAGATAAAATACTACTGTTATAAACAGAGACAACTATAATTTTGAGTTAAATATTTTTATATACAAAAAAATACTATTGTTATAAACGGTGACAACTTTAATTTTGATTCAATTTTTTTTATATACGAAAAAATATTGTTGTTTTAAATGGAGACAACTTTAATTTTGATTCAAAAAAATTTATATAATATAAAATACTACTGTTATAAACGGGGACAACTATTATTTTGATTCAAATATTTTTATATACGAAAAAATTACTATTGTTATAAACGGGGACAACTTTAATTTTGATTCAAACTTTTTTATATACGAAAAAAATACTACATGTTATAAACGACCACAACATTTTCTTATACTTACCAATACAAATTTTAATTTTCAATCATATCTATTTTTATAATTTTACCATTTTTCTTTTCAATTTGATTAACAATTTGTTGCACCCCAAAATTTGTCCTCCTTACTTTATTACTAACTGACTTATGTTTCATTGCATTTTTGCATTATCATGTGTGCATATCATTGGTTCTTAGCATGGGGTCAAGGTGCCTGAGGCAGTTTTTCAGAGGGTCAAGCAAGAGTCCTGGTATTGTCCAAGAGAGCTCAGGTGGATCATTCTCTCCTAACCAGTGCTTAGATTAGGGTTTTGAGATTCTTGGGTTTATTGCTTCAATGGGCAAGCTCCTTGGGTTTTTATCATCACCAAATGGCATATCTTATCTTTGTTGGAGAGGATACACATCATGTTCAGAGGAATTTGGATTTGGAGACTGTGCTATTTCCTCCTAGACTGAGGGTACCAAAACTAGGGTTTGCTATAAAGTCAGTTTACTTCTGATTTTTTGGGCAAGACTTGATTCTATGGTATTTCTTGGGTCCCTAAGCATCTAGGAGTGGAAGATTGTCCACCAGTTTGATTCAGGAGAGATTCAATTGGCCAATGGATTGGAAATCAGTTGAATTGGGTAAAAGTCAATAGTGAGAGAAGTCAACTGTGGGATTTTGAGGTTCTCTCCAAGGTTTTCAGGTCCTCATATGGTCATCAAGAGTCAAGTTTCACACCATTTATAAAAAATCAGGAGTTGGTGCAAAAGTTACTAAAAATGGAAATGACCTATAATTTGAAAGTTTCCTTTTTGGGCAAGTTCCTGCACTACATTCAACTTGACTTTTCATTATCAAGAAAGCTTCAAATGAATTTTTCTCCAACATGAAAGTTGAAGATCTTTTTCTCTTCTTTCCAACAAGTACTAGTGGGTCTCCATATCATTTGTGAAATTCAACTTATGATCAAAAGAAGGCAAAGTGGTTTTTAGGGTTTCTCATGATTCCATTTTCACATCTTTGGGCATAATGACCTATAATCAATTCCATTGCTTCATGCCACATTCTAATATCAAAAGACATTCCTTGAGGATTATTTTGGGCCCAAGAATTAAGAAATTCCATGGTGTGTTCTTCACTTATTCTCCATTATTCAAAATTGACAAATTATTTAAAACTCATGAATCAAATGGTTTCAAGGCCCAATGTCAATATGGGTGTAATTAGCAATTCAAACACAAGTGATCCATCATAGAATATTGGGATATCCATGCATGGAAGAGGAGTATCCAACATTATGTGATTTTCCAAAATTATTCAAAAACTCATTAAGTAAAGAATTGCCCAAGCCCAATTCATTATCAGTGGAAAACCCTAGTCTATTTAAACCTATCCATGCACTGGTTAGGATTTATTCACGTACATTTAGAGGAGCGTTGAAGTGTGCAACCCTAAAGCTTTTCTTCAACAAATCTCACAATCCACAAGGTTTTTTCAAGAACTTCTTTCACAAACCTCTTCCTGGTGATCCATAGGGTAAAGACCATCCATCATTCACAGCTAAAAGCAAGGATTCAGACTGTGCCATCTCAGGTTATCACTTTTTGCATGATCACGAAACTCAATTTTTAAGTATGCATATTGATGTGTGGCATCCATGGATCATGCTGGTATAATTTATTTTGTGTTTGGACGTGTGTATGGCTTGTATCGTGAGTTTGAATTTTTGAGCCCTAACCTTTTTCTTTTCGTTTTTTATTATGCATTGGTTATTTGAAATTTGTGATGACATATTTGGATTCCTTGTGATTTTCTGGTTCAAATGGTGTATTCGCATGCGTTTTTTGGACGAGTATTGACTTGCAAGTGACCGGAGAAGGGAGCGGAACCCTAACTCCGGCGGTGGCGGACGAACCAGTCCGGCGAGGAGGCTGGAGGTAGGTGACGGGTTCTGGGCCGGTTATCTCTCCCATCGTGTGGCCCTTATTGCGCCACGCCTTTTTTCTTTTATTTTTTTTCTGAATTTTAATTTAGTAATCATGTGCACATTACCCCACCGTGCCTACCATGGGTACCCTATCAATTTATTCCATTTTATTTACTTTTATTTTTGTTGACTTTATTGTATGCGTTGGATGAATCTGACAGACAGGAATAATGCCAGCGCATTAAAGAAGGCATGTGCCGTGCACATGGGAGGAGTATGGTGCACTGGGTGATTACGTGTGCGTGCGTGTTTGATAAGTATGGTGTGCGTGTTAATCGTGACTCTTGATCTTAAATACTTGTGCTTTGTGTTGACTAAATAACGTGCGCAGGATCAATCTAAAGGTGGTGGTGGGTCAACTGGGTTGACTGAAGCCCACGTGAGTCTTTTTTTGTTTTATTTTTGTTCTGACGGATCTAGTAGTCTGGGCCTGCTACCTACACCCTCCCTTCCAGCCCAGTTCCATATTCCAATACATTTTTCTTACTGTTCGCACCCCCATGCCCTTTTCATATTTTATTTTTATTAATTCATTATTATTTTCATTTTTTAATTATTAAAATTAGTTAATTGCATTTAAAAAATCCCAGAAAATTCATGCATACTTTTCATCATTTTATAAAATTTTCACAAATTTTATTTTTTATTTTTATTTTATTTTTATCATCTAAATTAATTATTTTATTCATTCTCTTCTTGAATTATCCATATCATACATACTTAAATTTGTTTATTTTATTTCTCTGCACCCATAAAATATTTTCAATCCATTCCTTTTGCATTCATTCACCAACATCCTGAGATGCATTAAAATATTTTTCTATCATTTTTAAAAGTTTTCCATATTGCATTTTAGTCCTTCCTTTTGCATATTGAACCCTACTTCTCACTTGAGCTTTGCCTAATTGTTTAAGTGACTAACATTTTGATTTTTTGCAGGAGTTTTTGGTATTTGGTTTGTATCTGGTTGATTAACTTTGGTATTTAATTTGGTGATTTTAGAAATTGTTTTACTGTTTGTTTAATGGTTCTTTGTGTGAGATTTTCTTGTATGCATTTCTGATCTTGTCTGAGTTTTTTGTTTGAAAAGGCATTTGTGCCATTGTCTTGGGATTGTCTATTTGACTTCTGGATTCATGTTTGGATTGTTATTCCTATTATATGCCATTGTTTGGGTTTCATTTGCCTTAATATTATTTATGTCTGTTTTGTACTAACCTTTTGTGCAGGGGTTGAGGTAAGTTCTTCGAGGGTGTGGATAAGTATCCATGTCCACTCTCATTCTTCCTGTCTCTCTTCTTTTATTTTCTTTAGGCTTAGGTTGTCGTCAAACCTCTCTAACCGTAGGTCACCCATGCATGATAACATTAGGATTCTTAGTTTCCCTTTAGAGTTACCCTTGTGTCTTCTCTCTTCACATCTCAAATTTCTTAAAAACACTTAATAAGGATAAATTATATTGCGCACGAGCCTTAAGCGTGGGGAATGAGAAATGAGGGGCTTCCTCTCATCTTTCTAGAGTGCTTAGCGAGCGTCCTGTCTTGGGACGATGCGTTAAGTATTCGCCTCTGTGCCTTAGACTTTGGTGCAATGCAACTTAGGAACTAACTTAAGCCACTTCTGTCCTAAAAAATACAAACCAACTTCAAACCTTTTTGTCCTTCGGGATTGTCAAACTAAAGGATATTTTTAAAAAGGGCACGTTACCTTCCGTCTGAGTCGCAAACAGGCATCGACCCTAACTGCCGGACGCGAACTTAATGTCGCTCATAAAAAACACAAAAAGAACTTGGTCCGAACTACGTTGGCTCTGAATTCCCCATTGCACAAAGGGGGTACGTAGGCCTAGGACGTCGACGTCCTACCAAGTCTGTCTTTGTTTTTCCCCTCTCCCGTCTTAGTACAGCCATAGATGATAGGATAACTCACCCTTAGAATAGACAACAAGCATGGATCCCATCGAGTACGATGGACGCGTGGGGTGCTAGCACCTTCCCCTCGCGTAACCGACTCCCGAACCTAGGTTATGGTTGCGATGACTATTCCTTTCCCTCTTCCTCAGGTTTATGCGGTGTTCCCTTTCCCTCTCTTGGGATAAATTTACACGGCTGGCGACTCTGTTTTTCCGCGCCACTCTCGCGTTTGTACCTGGATGAAAATCCTGGGAGCGACAGCTGGCGACTCTGCTGGGGATCTGGTTGACCTATGCTGGTCCATCCCTAAGCGAGTCAATCCTAGCGCTTGCTTGTCTTTGTTCTCTTTGGGTGTTTTGTTTTTGTTTTGCTCTATTTGTTATATTTTATCTTTACAGCTTTTTCTGCATTGCATCTCATCTTTATTACTGTCATACTGCTGTGTTGTGCTGGCTATTTTTGTTTTGCAGGTTGGGTGGGTCTGAGAGATAAGCCTAATACCCAGGCTTGAGTATACCCTAGGACTAGTGTGGAGAGTAGTGGGACCTACGCGCCCGCTTGGTATGTTTGTGTGTTCACGAAATTCACAACCAGACGAGGCTATCATGGGACGCATTCTAACGTATGTGTCTTGCGCAAGTTGGGATGTTGATCTAGAGAGCTGTCGACTCTGGTGACCGATCATTGAGGACCTTAGTGGAAACATCCCTCTTTAGTGGTGACAGTGGCAGACCACATCCTGTGGCAAACCCATTCGCACCCGAGGGCCCACTTTGGAACTCGCATAGGATGGCCCCTACCTTTTGAAAAGAATCAGTGGAGGCACTCCTCGATTGACGATAGTACTGTACCCCGAGGGATGAATGTACTATTGTTTCTCGACCTCAATGCCAAAGCCGAGGACCTTCCGCTTTGGAGAATCAGTTGAGGCCTCCTCGATTGATGATGATGCCAAACCAGAAATGGTGAACGTATCATCATTTCTCGACCTGAGAGCCCGGGATACTGAACATCCTAGTACCCACATTTGAGAGGGGATGGGCGTTTGCAGGTTTGCAGGTAACCGAGACCTTCAACCTACCCGGTTTTCTGGATTTCTCATCAATGTCTGATTATTTTGGGTTCCTGGTTATCTCAGTGGTTCAGAATTCTGGTTTTCTGGGTTGTGGTTCTCGTTCAGCACAGCACATCTAGCAGTGTTGCCTTGACCCCATGTTTGCATGAGCATATCATTTTTCTTGCATTCTGACATGTTTGACATTTTTCAGGGCTCGCATCTTACTCTTGATTCCGGTTTTCTGAGGTTACCTTGACATGGATGTCCAGAGAAAGAAGACTGTTGCCTATTCGTTCCCAGATCCAACCTTGATGTTGATTCATAAGCTGATTAATATGGCTGGTTCCGGAGTTCGTACAGAGTTCAGTGGAAGGTATGGGAGACTTCTGAAATTTGTCTACAATATCTCTAAGTATGAGAAGGATGCCATTCATACACTTCTTCAGTTTTACGATCCGTCTTTGCGTTGCTTCACTTTCCCAAACTACATCTTGGCCCCAACGTTGGAGGAGTTCTCGTTTATTTTGGGAATCCCCATCAGGCATGATATAGTTTTCTTTTCTGAAGAACACCCCGGGGTAAAAGAAATGGTTGTTGCTCTTCATATTAGTGAATCTGTTCTGAACAGTAATATTGAAGAAAAACAAGGAGTTAAGGGTTTCTTATTGAAGTTCTTGTTTGATCAAGCTTGCATACATGTCAAAGAGAAGAATTGGACTGCTTTCCAAGCTATTCTGGCTATGTGCATCTATGGGATTGTCCTGTTTCCGAATATTCCTGATCTGGTGGATATGCATGCCATCAGAATCTTTATTTCGAAGAATCCTATACCTACCTTGCTAGGTGATGTGTATCACTCAGTTCACTACAAGAATGAGAATAGGCGTGGAAAAACTGTGAGTTGCTGTGCACCGCTCTTAGCTACTTGGTTTCTGAGTCATCTCCCCGAAGCAGGCGCTTTTGTTGATACGGGAGATTCTCTGAAGTGGTCAAAGAGGGTAATGGGCTTGACTGCTGACAACATTGTTTGGTTCAATCGTGACTTGCTAGGAATGGAGATTATTTGCAAGTGCGGAGAATTTCCTAATGTACCCTTGATAGGGAGGAAAGGTGGAATTAACTATAATCCTTCCCTAGTTATCAGGCAGTTTGAATATCCTTTGAAAAGTCCACCTGAAGAGCGAGACGTCAGAGAGTCCTTATTCTTCAATGGTATTGAGGATTAAGAGATGATAAGGAAGGTTGTGAATGCTTGGAAACAGGTAACCAAGAAGGGTAAAATGTCATTTGGGAAATGTAATAACCAGGCTTTCCCGTCCTATAAAGAGTGGATTAAGAAGAGAGCAGAAGAGGAGCTTTTTCCCTTCCTGGTGGAACCACCTTTGTATCCTTTGATGGTCGAGCCTCCTACCACAGTTGAGTTGGAGAAGTATAACAAATTATGGGCTGAAAAGGAAAGGTTGCGGGAAGAAAATAGTGAGCTAAAAAGAGATATTTATCAATGGAAACATGAGCGGGGTGAAGCTATTTATACCGCCAAGTTGAAGACAGAACTTCTTGCTAAGGCAGAAAAAGAGCTAGCTGACATGGTCGCATCCAGACAAAGGATGAAACAAGCTTTGGATGGCATCAGTAAGGTTCTCGAGTCTAAGGAGGAGAAATTAGACAAGGCTTTGTTGAAGATTCACAGGTTCAATGATCACCGAGAAACTGCAATGGCTGAGAATAAGAGAAAGGAAGACGATTACCTGGCTCAGATTGATCAACTGAAGTCGCAGCTCAAGAAGAAAGACGCTGAGATCCTGTCAGGGGTATTCAAGAGACAAGCAGTCGAGGGTCGACTTAATGAAGCCATAGCCTCCATAGAGGAACTGAAGGTCCAAGCTGAAGCGAAGAGATCCAGACATGAGGGACCTAGCATGGATGGTGTTTCTGGAGAAGACGCCTGGGAGTTGCATTGCCGATACTTGGATGGGGTCATGCATAGGAGAGACCTTCTCATTCAGGGGCTGATTCAGAGACCAAAGCATCCCGACACCAGAAAGCTGTTCGAGGAAATTCAAGACTGGTGCAGAAAGCATAATGGATGGGGGGGATTGACACTTGTAAACTTTGATGATATGCCATAGTTTTCTGTTCTCTTTTATTGTATTTGAATTACCACCAGGCTTGTTGGTTGGGACCTATGTTTTTGTGTTCAGACTTGTCACCTTGGATCGTGATTATTGACATTTGGTTTTCCTCTGGTTTTCTTAATATATGAGCAGAAGTTCCGATCTATCTTGTTGTTAAACTGGAATCAAGGGGTGGATCGCCCTGTGAATTTTCAAGCATGTCCATTTGCATTTGCATATTCATAATCATTTTGCATAATCATTTTGCATAGCAGGTGTTTATCTTCGGTATTCTTATCTTGTTCCAATCTCAGAATAGCAGACGTAACTCCTCAGGCCATTCAAGAGTTGGTCATGGAGCAAGTTCAAGCTGAGTTGAGGGAAATGCGAGACCAGATGAGGCAATTTGGGGAAGACATGCTCCAGGAGCAGAAGATGCTGAGGGAGGAGATCAATCAGATGAAGACTCAGATGGGTTTAATCACGGAGATTCTGAAAACAGTGTTGAAGAAGGAAGACAGTCCTGTGCCCGCTTCCACAGCAGAGGTTCTCATTCCTCCCATCTCTTTGGGGTCTCCTCTAGACCATGGATTGCCTCGTGGATCCTCTCCACCTTCAGAGCTTTTCCATCAACAACCATTGCTTGAGGGTCTAAATCCAGAAAAGCTTGAAAAGAAGTTTGATTAGATTCCGATACCATACGCTCAGTTGCTTCAGCACTTGCTCAAGTTTCAGCTAATTGAATTGATTGCTGCGGGACCTCCACACACCAAGTTTCGTATGGGTTTCAACGTCCATGATAGGTGTGAATTCCATTCAGGGGTACCTGGTCATAATGTTGAAGATTGTAAGATGCTCAAGTACAAAGTCCAAGAGCTCATTGATTCAGGGGCAATCAAGTTTACAATAGTTGGCACTGGTAAACAAAGTGATGTTACTCCCAGTGTTGCAAAGGGACTGAGGACTCCCTCTTTTGCCAAAGGGTCCACCTCGCGTCAAGGATCTCTTCCACAACCCTTGTTTGTGCCTCAGTCGAATGCAGAAAGGAAAGTGCAGGGCCAGACTGGGCGTCCAAATCAGCACCGACAGCAGAATTATCAGCAACAGGGGCAACCGAGACCAAGAAGACCCAACAGGATATTTGATCCTATTCCTATCCCTTATAGTCAGTTATTTGCTCGTCTGCTCGAGAACCCTCTGATTCAAACGAGGAGTACCATGCCGGTACCGTACCCTATTCCTCCGGATTATGACATGACTACTAGGTGCGAGTTCCACTCGGGAACGTTTGGGCACACGATTGATGAGTGTAAGGCATTCCAGCACAAGGTGCAAGACCTGGTAGACTCCGAGATCATCGTATTCACTGAAGATGATATGTACATCAATGGAAGCCTCCTTTCTCAAATGAACACTCAGTCTGCAAGTACGTCCAGGCAGAATTAAGCTTCCTCAGCAATGGCAATCTTCAGCTTCTTTACTGCATTTTCATTTGTAGTTTTTTTTTTTATTTCTTGTTAAAGCATCGTATGTATGCAAGACTTGTTTGTTTTTTATGATGATATTAATGCAATGGGTATGTTTTCCTTGAAGTAATCCATTCGTGTTCACTCTTAAATGTTTTTATGCACTGCAATACCAATTTTCTCGTTTAGAACTCTTGAGGGGGGATGACGAAATAAGAACGCAGATTTCTAATGGTGCGCTTTTGGATAGAACCATGTTGAGGATGTACAGGCATTGTTTCAAACCCCTAAACACTGGAGATATAAGGGAGATAGACCCTCGTTAACCCCTTCGAGCCTTGGAGTAGGAGTTTCTTTCGTACGAAAAAAAAAAACCTCATACTTAACCCAGGGGCAGGGTAGACGTCAGTTAGTTTGACCGAGCGTTCAAATTTCAAGGAGAGTGTGCATCTGAGGATCCTTTACCTTCTGTCCCACCATCAAGAGGTCAAGAGATGCGAAACCATAATGGTTATCCTTCAACAATCAAGGAGTAAGGCAGTCACGACCCTTTCAAGCAAGTAAGACAACCAGTGTCACACGTTTTGTTCGAAAAAGAGGAATAAAAAAAGAAAAGCCCGCTAAGTCGAAACTTGAAAACAAGCGACTTAGGCAAAAGTTAGGGCATCCCACTGGACTTCAAAATCGAAAAAACTCAAAAGAGCCAGTCCAGGCAAAAATTAGGGATCAATAAAGCAAAATAAAGAAAAAGCGAAAGACGTTACAAAAGAAAATCCCCGATAAGAACAAATTCGTGTGATTACAGCCACAAAAGATAAAAAGGGGTGACTGTCATTCCAAAACCTCCTTAGGTGCCAAACCATTAGTGGCGTGGGTCCCTTAAAAGATCGTAAACCTTTTGAGAGGTGAGCGTTTGTGTCAGATTAACTGAACATAGGGCTGGAGAACATCACGAAGAGTGGGTGGGCGCCGATAAATTTTGAGCCATAAATCCTTTTTTCTGAAACCGTGAACCAGGCCATGTTACAACCCTTAAAAGTCCTAATTGAAACAGGGTTTATTCTAAAGGCGTACTTCAACAGGATAGCGTTCCTGACTCCTACGAGTTGTGCTAATAAGGTTTGTTGGTATTGCATGGGCGCATTGTTTTGCCATTCAAAAATCAAGGTCGCATCCCAGCAAGTGATTCGTTCACAAGGCTTGGCGACGTATTTTCAATAAAAACTTCAAGGTTAACATGAGCGTTGCATTAGAATTGTCATTCTCATAATAAACATTTTCTGTTTGCATATATGTGCCTAAGCATCAATGCAGCTTACACAGTGAAAGTCAGTCAAGAAGCCTGATCCTGCCAAGTTGGGTTGTTTGAAAATTCTGAAGGACAATCATATCAAATGGCGTGCTGCCAAGAGACTCGGTGTAGAGTGGGCTCTCCCCAGTAAGTCGTGTTAAGATGTAGCCAATCTGGGGCAGTCACGTCGAGAAATCTCTCCGAAATTCAGTTATTCTGGGGCATTCATTCTAAGATCAGGGGCAAAGTCACTTCAAAGTCCATAGTGGGGCAGGCCACCTCTAGAGCATGAGAAATCGTCCACTCCTGAAAATGGTTAATTGAAAACACCTCCTCAAGGTTCAAGATGCTAAAGCAGAGTATTGTCAAGTCATTACGATCCCCTTCGAGATAATGTACGTTATGGATTATGAAGACTGGGGCAGTTATGTCGAGATATGATAAATCTCTCCAAGAGTTTGAAGACCCTGGGGCAGTGCGAGCGCCCGATCTTCTGTAAAATCCCCTTGAGATGAAAATTTCAAAGAGCCGCTTATGACCATAAAGACAAGTCAGGTTGCAGGGCAACAGGATTGTACATCCCCAGCAGTTGGCTCTCCCCAGCATTGAGATTGCTCCTTCCCCAGCAGGATAAACTTTTCTCAGCAGAACAGACCCTCCACAGTAGGAGACTTGGAAAATATTTTCTCCGGATCAAGACGTTATTTCCCCAAAGAATCAGGGTGTTTACCTCCCCCATCCAGTCAGGAAGCGTGCTCTCACCGACGATGTCATATTCTAATCCCCAGCAAGGTGGGAGTAAAGTCGTTCTCCCCACCAACAAGCTAAGTTCAGCAGTATCCCCAAGCAGGATGGTATTATGGACTGTTTTCCCCAAGCAGGATGGTATCATGGGCTGGTATTCCCCAGCAGGTTCTGAGCCAATTGGATATTAGACATCCTCAGTAACGGACTTCCGGTTCCGTTATTGGCATTCATTCTCAACTCCCTCAGCAGAGGAGAAATCTCAGGTTTTGGATGTTACCTTCAGTGAAAGACAGGTGTGGCCCCCGGTAGTTCTCTTGGGATTTCATCCCCAGCAAAAGTTGTTGACCCGAAGAGTCGATCAGTATGATCTTTCTCAGCAGAGTTCCCGGATTCAGAAGACAATTTAATTTTGTCGTTCCCAGCTGAATTAGTCTTTTCTCTCCGGCATTTATGTTGCTGGAAGGACCACTTTTGCATATCATAAGCATTCGCATTGCATCCTCAAACGCGTAGCATTTTTACTTCGTGTGGAGCATTACGCCACAATTCAAACATTTGCATTCGAAGCATAAGCCAAGTTTGATACTTTCTTTGCCAGTTCTCTTTCTCAACAGAGATGGCACGACTCAGGAGATTTTTGAGGGATGTGTTCCTCATACTTGTGCTCCCCGGCAGAGTCTTTTGTTCTCCTTCCCCAGCGGAGTCATCTTACCAGTAGATTTTGAGATGGTTAGGAGTTTGCCTTTATTTGGCCCTTCTCTTTAGTAAAATCCCATTCCCATCTGGTAGGCAGTTCTTGCTTGACATATTTTGCTGGCCAGTTTCCCTTTATCAGTAGGGATGGCATTTATTTTGCTAGTTTCTCTTTATCAGCAGAGATAGCAATCTTTTGAAGAATTTCTTTCGTCAGTTTTCCTTTATCAGCAGGGACGGCATTTATTTTGCTAGTTTCTCTTTATCAGCAGAGATAGCAATCTTTTGAAGATTTTCTTTCGTCAGTTTCCCTTTATCAGCAGGGATGGCATTTATTTTGCTAGTTTCTCTTTATCAGCAGAGATATCAATCTTTTGAATATTTTCTTTCGTCAGTTTCCCTTTATCAGCAGGGATGGCATTTATTTTGCTAGTTTCTCTTTATCAGCAGAGATAGCAATCTTTTGAAGATTTTCTTTCGTCAGTTTCCCTTTATCAGCAGGGATGGCATTTATTTTGCTAGTTTCTCTTTATCAGCAGAGATAGCAATCTTTTCAAGATTTTTTTTTGTCAGTTTCCCTTTATCAGCAGGGATGGCCTTTATTTTGCTAGTTTCTCTTTATCAGCAGAGATATCAATCTTTTAAAGATTTTCTCTCGTCAGTTTCCCTTTATCAGCAGGGATGGCATTTATTTTGCTAGTTTCTCTTTATCAGCAGAGATAGCAATCTTTTGAAGATTTTCTTTCGTCAGTTTCCCTTTATCAGCAGGGATGGCATTTATTTTGCTAGTTTCTCTTTATCAGCAGAGATAGCAATCTTTTGAAGATTTTCTTTCGTCAGTTCCCTTTATCAGCAGGGATGGCATACTTCGATATTCCTTTGTCAGTTTCTCTTTATCAGCAGAGATGACAGAGTTTGTTTCACTTTATACCCAGCATAGCTAGCACTCGTCTGCGTTGCGACAGTACATCATTTATGGCTATTTCTCCAGCAGAGGATTGCAAATTTTCGGGTTCTTTGGTACTCAATCTCCATGCATCCCGAATGTCTGAGAGCCGTCGCTATCATACCTTCAGGACCAAGTTGATTGAATAGGGGCAGCTGTTACACCCCAAAATTTGCCCTCCTTACTTTATTACTAACTGGCTTATGTTTCATTGCATTTTTGCATTATCATGTGTGCATATCATTGGTTCTTAGCATGGGGTCAAGGTGCCTGAGGCAGTTCTTCAGAGGGTCAAGCAAGAGTCCTGGTATTGTCCAAGAGAGCTCAGGTGGATCATTATCTCCTAACCAGTGCTTAGATTAGGGTTTTGATATTCTTGGGTTTATTGCTTCAATGGGCAAGCTCCTTGGGTTTTTATCATCACCAAATGGCATATCTTATCTTTGTTGGAGAGGATACACATCATGTTCAGAGGAATTTGGATTTGGAGACTGTGCTATTTCCTCCTAGACTGAGGGTACCAAAACTAGGGTTTGCTATAAAGTCAGTTTACTTCTGATTTTTTGGGCAATACTTGATTCTATGGTATTCCTTGGGTCCCTAAGCATCTAGGAGTGGAAGATTGTCCATCAGTTTGATTCAGGAGAGATTCAATTGGCCAATGGATTGGAAATCAGTTGAATTGGGTAAAAGTCAACAGTGAGAGAAGTCAACTGTGGGATTTTGAGGTTCTCTCCAAGGTTTTCAGGTCCTCATATGGTCATCAAGAGTCAAGTTTCACACCATTTATCAAAAATCAGGAGTTGGTGCAAAAGTTACTAAAAATGAAAATGACCTATAATTTGAAAGTTTCCTTTTTGGGCAAGTTCCTGCACTGCATTCAACTTGACTTTTCATCATCAAGAAAGCTTCAAATGAATTTTTCTCCAACATGAAAGTTGAAGATATTTTTCTACTCCTTCCAACAAGTACTAGTGGGTCTCCATATCATTTGTGAAATTCAACTTATGATCAAAAGAAGGAAAAGTGGTTTTTAGGGTTTCTCATGATTCCATTTTCACAACTTTGGGCATAATGACCTATAATCAATTCCATTGCTTCATGCCACATTCTAATATCAAAATACATTCCTTGAGGATTATTTTGGGCCCAAGAATTAAGAAATTCCATGGTGTGTTCTTCACTTATTCTCCATTATTCAAAATTGACAAATTATTTAAAACTCATGAATCAAATGGTTTCAAGGCCCAATGTCAATATGGGTGTAATTAGCAATTCAAACACAAGTGATCCATCATAGAATATTGGGATATCCATGCATGGAAGAGGAGTATCCAACATTATGTGATTTTCCAAAATTATTCAAAAACTCATTAAGTAAAGAATTGCCCAAGCCCAATTCATTATCAGTGGAAAACCCTAGTCTATTTAAACCTATCCATGCACTGGTTAGGATTTATTCACGTACATTTAGAGGAGCGTTGAAGTGTGCAACCCTAAAGCTTTTCTTCAACAAATCTCACAATCCACAAGGTTTTTTCAAGAACTTCTTTCACAAACCTCTTCCTGGTGATCCATAGGGTAAAGACCATCCATCATTCACAGCTAAAAGCAAGGATTCAGACTGTGCCATCTCAGGTTATCACTTTTTGCATGATCACGAAACTCAATTTTTAAGTATGCATATTGATGTGTGGCATCCATGGATCATGCTGGTATAATTTATTTTGTGTTTGGACGTGTGTATGGCTTGTATCGTGAGTTTGAATTTTTGAGCCCTAACCTTTTTCTTTTCGTTTTTTATTATGCATTGGTTATTTGAAATTTGTGATGACATATTTGGATTCCTTGTGATTTTCTGGTTCAAATGGTGTATTCACATGCGTTTTTTGGACGAGTATTGACTTGCAGGTGACCGGAGAAGGGAGCGGAACCCTAACTCCGGCGGTGGCGGACGAACCAGTCCGGCGAGGAGGCTGGAGGTAGGTGACGGGTTCTGGGCCGGTTATCTTTCCCATCGTGTGGCCCTTATTGCGCCACGCCTTTTTTCTTTTATTTTTTTTCTGAATTTTAATTTAGTAATCATGTGCATATTACCCCACCGTGCCTACCATGGGTACCCTATCAGTTTATTCCATTTTATTTACTTTTATTTTTTTGACTTTATTGTATGCGTTGGATGAATCTGACAGACAGGATAATGCCAGCGCATTAAAGAAGGCATGTGCCGTGCACATGGGAGGAGTATGGTGCACTGGGTGATTACGCGTGCGTGCGTGTTTGATAAGTATGGTGTGCGTGTTAATCGTGACTCTTGATCTTAAATACTTGTGCTTTGTGTTGACTAAATAACGTACGCAGGATCAATCTAAAGGTGGTGGTGGGTCAACTGGGTTGACTGAAGCCCACGTGAGTCTTTTTTTGTTTTATTTTTGTTCTGACGGATCTAGTAGTCTGGGCCTGCTACCTACACCCTCCCTTCCAGCCCAGTTCCATATTCCAATACATTTTTCTTACTGTTCGCACCCCCATGCCCTTTTTCATATTTTATTTTTATTAATTCATTATTATTTTCATTTTTTAATTATTAAAATTAGTTAATTGCATTTAAAAAATCCCAGAAAATTCATGCATACTTTTCATCATTTTATAAAATTTTCACAAATTTTATTTTTTATTTTTATTTTATTTTTATCATCTAAATTAATTATTTTATTCATTCTCTTCTTGAATTATCCATATCATACATACTTAAATTTGTTTATTTTATTTCTCTGCACCCATAAAATATTTTCAATCCATTCCTTTTGCATTCATTCACCAACATCCTGAGATGCATTAAAATATTTTTTTATCATTTTTAAAAGTTTTCCATATTGCATTTTAGTCCTTCCTTTTGCATATTGAACCCTACTTCTCACTTGAGCTTTGCCTAATTGTTTAAGTGACTAACATTTTGATTTTTTGCAGGAGTTTTTGGTATTTGGTTTGTATCTGGTTGAGTAAATTTGGTATTTAATTTGGTGATTTTAGAAATTGTTTTACTGTTTGTTTAATGGCTCTTTGTGTGAGATTTTCTTGTATGCATTTCTGATCTTGTCTGAGTTTTTTGTTTGAAAAGGCATTTGTGTCATTGTCTTGGGATTGTCTATTTGACTTCTGGATTCATGTTTGGATTGTTATCCCTATTATATGCCATTGTTTGGGTTTCATTTGCCTTAATATTATTTATGTCTGTTTTGTACTAACCTTTTGTGCAGGGGTTGAGGTAAGTTCTTCGAGGGTGTGGATAAGTATCCATGTCCACTCTCATTCTTCCTGTCTCTCTTCTTTTATTTTCTTAAGGCTTAGGTTGTCGTCAAACCTCACTAACCATAGGTCACCCATGCATGATAACATTAGGACTCTTAGTTTCCCTTTAGAGTTACCCTTGTGTGTAACACCCCCTTTCTATACCCCCAAATAATCACGTAATCATTTAGGCACATATTAAAAATTTCGTCAGATTATAATTATAAACATGGTATAAAAGAGGTATGTCACATTATACATGAAATTAAAACATTCAACACCTATGGGACACGAAAACATCATTTCCAACACGATTAAATCGATTCCTACCATTTTCTACACAAATGGGTTTATACCAAAACTCATAAAAATCAACAACAACAACAACACAATCATACATAATGATATACATTGATAAGATAATAAGATTTCACACCCTTACCCGGATTAATCGATTCCTAGAAGTTGATTTCTTGATTTTCCTAGCTTTTCCTCTTTTCCTTCTCTTTTCTCCTCTTCCTCTTTCTTTCTCTCCTTTTTCTCTCTATTTTTCCTTTCTTTCTCTTTCTTTCCTATTTCCTCTTCTTATCTCTTTTCTTTTCTATTTCTCATTTTCTACACAACTTAAATTAATTCATTTTCTCACACAATTCTATTTCCACTAAATTTTCTAACTTAACATTAATTGAGAAATGTCTAAAATACCCTCCATTCTAATTTTCCCTGAAAACTCTCGAAAATGGTAAAATATCATAACATGTCAACATAGCATATTAACACACCAATTTCACAGATAAAATAATTTATCACCCAATTTAAATAAAAGACTCAACAAAATGGGAAAAATCGGAACGGGGCGTTACATTGTGTCTTCTCTCTTCTCATCTCAAATTTCTTGAAAACACTTAATAAGGATAAATTGTATTGCGCACGAGCCTTAAGCGTGGGGAATGAGAAATGAGGGGCTTCCTCTCATCTTTCTAGAGTGCTTAGCGAGCATCCTGTCTTGGGACGATGCGTTAAGTATTCGCCCCTGTGCCTTAGACTTTGGTGCAATGCAACTTAGGAACTAACTTAAGCCACTTTTGTCCTAAAAAATACAAACCAACTTCAAACCTTTTTGTCCTTCGGGATTGTCAAACTAAAGGATATTTTCAAAAAGGGCACGTTACCTTCCGTCTGAGTCGCAAACAGGCATCGACCCTAACTGCCGGACGCGAACTTAATGTCGCTCATAAAAAACACAAAAAGAACTTGGTCCGAACTACGTTGGCTCTGAATTCCCCATTGCACAAAGGGGGTAAGTAGGCCTAGGACGTCGACGTCCTACCGAGTCTGTCTTTGTTTTTCCCCTCTCCCGTCTTAGTACAGCCATAGATGATAGGATAACTCACCCTTAGAATAGACAACAAGCGTGGATCCCATCGAGTACGATGGACGCGTGGGGTGCTAGCACCTTCCCCTCGCGTAACCGACTCCCGAACCCAGGTTATGGTTGCGATGACCATTCCTTTCCCTCTTCCTCAGGTTTATGCGGTGTTCCCTTTCCCTCTCTTGGGATAAATTTACACAACTGGCGACTCTGTTTTTCCGCGCCACTCTCGCGTTTGTACCTGGATGAAAATCCTGGGAGCGACACAATTACACGTCCATAACATAAGATCCTCGAATAGATAGGCCCGTGCGAACGCACGGGTTAGTTACTAGTTTATCTTGAAAATCAAAACCAAATGAGTTTTAATTCATCTTGTGATTAAAACCTCATTTTTCAAACCTTAAAAAAAATCACAAGTGGTTTACTCAAACTTATTTGGTATTTTTATCATTTTATTGATTTTCTTTAAATATTTACTTTTAAAGGAAAACAAAATTAGGGTTTCTTTGATTTTCACCCTCACAAATCTTTTTCAAACACTTTGGGCCTCTAGTAGAGTGTAAGACCCAACCTTTTTTGAAAACCAAAATGATTTGGGCCTCAGTATATTGTATAAGTCCTGACACCATCAAAAAGTTTGGCGCGATCGTCGCCTTTTTAACAAAAAAACCATGGGTCTCTCCTTAAGTTGTAAGCTCCATCTCTTGTACAAAAATAAACCTCTTTGGGCCTCTAATAGAGTGTAAGACCCAACCCCTTTTTAACCAAAACTTTTTGGGCCTCAGATATTGTATAAGTCCCTCCGCGTTAAAAGAAAAATCTCGGCGCGATCGCCAGTTCAAAAATCAAATCATCTGTGCCTACCCTCATGTTATAAGCCCCATTCCTTTTCTTTAAACACCTTTGGGCCTCTAATAGAGTGTAAGACCCAAACCCCCTTGTACATAAAAACTTTGTGGGCCTCACATATTGTATAAGTCCCTCTGCACAGTTCTCAAAACAGCGGTGCGATCATCATTAAAACCTTGGGCCTCTCCTTGAGCTGTAAGCCCCAACAACTTTTCAAAGCACTTTCTCCTTTGATTTGGAATATAATATAGTTATTAAATCTTTCTTTGTTGAACAACTAACAAAACAGCATGGAAGCTCTACAACCGAGTAAGTGTTTACCCGCTTTCATTTATCGCTTTCATATGTATATAACTGTATTGTGGGGCTGTTTCACTGTAAGTCTTCTTTCACATCCTTTTTATATACTCGTCAAATATCAACTGTGTAATACTAGTATAGTTATTTTAGAGTTTTCCCCGACAACTACGTCTAGAACTAGGTAAATCCCTGTTGATCACTCTTAAATACAGTCAAAACTAGATCCCCATAGAATTACCAGATACAGTCTTCCCTCCTATTGGGGCTAAACAATATGGAAACGTGAAAGGCAGCATTCTCGATGAACCCTTTCTCAGACTGTCACTCTTAGAAATTGTCAAAGAAACTCTACTCCCCAGAGTTGATCTATTCTCCGTGAATAGAATCTCTTGAGTTTCTTCCAAATTCAAGAACTTTCCTGGCTTGATCTATTCTCTGTGAATAGCATGTCTTGAATTTCTCTTGGTTTGGGGACCCACAGGCTTCCTAAAAGCATCCCCGCCTCCTCTTGGGCGTTGTACAAGGACCCTTCGGCTTCTTAGAAGTTCACATGCCTTCTCTTGGGCTTAATACAAGGACCCCGATGACCTCTTAAAGGTATAAGATAGAACTTAGTCATCCTTTGCTAGAGTAGTCTTTTCAACGTCAAAACTCCGGTCATCGTGGGGTTGATACTCATGCCTTAATACCCGTGCCTCCTCTTGGGCATAGTACAAAAGATAAAACTCTAGACTTGGACAGTCTAAAACCCTTGAGTCTCAAAGACATTCTCAAGTTTCCTTCAAACATAGGCAGAAACCCAGTCTCTCCCATGAGAGTTCCCCACACTTGGACCCGCTTCAGGATCTCTAGAATCCACAGCGGTAAGATAGCCTCCTCTTGGGCTTTGTACAATTATTCTCCCCAACGGAGCTAACCTTTTCAAACTCTCTTGTTGGGTCACTTCACTTTTAGCCTCCACCTCGGACTTCGTACGAGATAAAAAACACTCTCTTATTGAGTATAAAGAATCTCTTGTTGAGTCAAAACCACTTTTAGCCTCCATCTAGGGCTTCGTACGAGATAGAAATCACTCTCTTCTTGAGTATAAAAGACTCTCTTGTTGAGTCAAATACTTTTAGCCTCCATCTCGGGCTTCGTACGAGATAGAAATCACTCTCTTGTTGAGTATAAAAGACTCTCTTGTTGAGTCAAAAACACTTTTAGCCTCCGTCTTGGGCTTCGTACAAGGCACATATAAAACACTCTCTTGTTGATTATAAGAGACTCTCTTGTTGAGTCAATCTCTTTTTTAGCCTCAATCTCGGGCTTCGTACGAGACAACAAACAAAAAGCATCCTCTTGTTGGGTCAATAGCCTCTTCTTAGGCTTTGTATAAAGAAAACCTCGGTTGAGTCAATCAACCTTTTAGCATCAAAGTCATGCCTTGCTCACAGTCTACAAACATCAACAACTCCTTTTTCCCCCATCTAATTGCTGTAAGCGGCAAGCCTCTGGATTATGTACATCCACACCACTGTCCCTTAGTTATCATGAGAAATTCCTAAGGAAAGATGGCATTGCTCTACACTGAGTTAAAGTCTCCTCCTTCAGATTAAAAATCCCCTATAAAGGAAATTATGGCATTGCTGGATTCACATATCCCAGTTAAAGTAATTCTCCTTTATAATCAGTCACCTAACAGTTGTGATAAACAGACCAAATATCCCCCTTTAGAGATGACAAATTCTCTCTCATCCATAAACCCTTTAGCTTCACATCTTGGGCTTTGAACAAGATACAAATCACCTTTAGCTTCATGTCTTGGGCTTTGAACAAGACACCAAAACACCTCTTTCCTCCCATAGAATAGGAGGAACTACGATCGCTCTGATTTCCCTGTTTCATTAAACAGGAATACATAGGCATAAGATTGAAAAAATCTTAGCGAGCATACTAATCAAAAATACAAAATCCAGTATCTCCACCAAATAAACCCCAAAGCATCAAAATTAAACACATTACCAAAAACCTCACAAATAGTCCGGACACTGTGTTCTTAACAAAATAAAATGAAGTTGGGTCCACGTCTTAATAGCATTTGTAAACCAACAGTTTTGACTGTTTAACCTCGGTTTGCGAGCAGGGTTAATTGGAGACATCTATTTTCCTTCCTTAATCAGCTCAATAGGATAAAAAAATGAACTGAACTGTAGTGCCCAAGCGATAGTGATTCAAGACCACAAAAATCGCGCTACAGTTATGCATTTTGCATTTTATTCCAACACCCGAAACTCATTTCACCTTCCTTCATCTCTAGTAAATCAAGTCGATTCCTCGACATGGATACGCTACTTGAGCCAACAGCAGGTGAATGATGAATCGCATCCAACAAGACCATGTTGTCACATGTACAAGCAGGACCATCAGTGAACATTATTGAAAGGATTGTCGAAGACAAGCAGAATAGTCTCCAACTCTGAACAAAGCTAATTCAAGCACCAATCAAGTCAAGACAGGAAAATCAGTTCCTCGAAGAAGGCAGCCAGCATGTCATTCTGTCATTTGCATTCTTGTATCTTGTCTTTGTTTATTCAAGTATTGTTTGCTCTAAACATTGTCGTTTGTATTTGGTTTTATTAATGTAGTGATTATGCATATTTTGAATTAGTTATGTCATATTCACTCATTTTTTCCATTTACTACAAAGCACATACACATCTCTATCCACTTCACTCTCTTTTTCAAATTGTTGTTTAGCAATGATTGGAGGGAGGATGATGAAAATAAATTATCCATAATTGCAAACTGTATGCTTTCGGATAAGATCTCGTCAATGATGTACAAGCATTATTTCAATCCCCCAAACACTGGAGAGACAATGAGTTAATCCATAGTAAACCACTTCGAGCCAATAAGTAGCAGTTTCCTTCGGATATTCAAACCCTTACACTCAACCTGGGGAAGGGTAGTGTTCAGTTAACCTGATTACATACTCCAATCACAAAGCAAAATCCAAAAGACATGATAGTTGTTCATCAATAACCCATGACTTGGCAGTCACAATCCTCCAATAAAATCAAAAATAAAATCAAAAAAACATCAATCAAAATCAAAAGCCTGCTAAGTCGAACACCTCAAAATGAGAGTTAGGCAAAAAAATCAAGGCAATCCCGATGGACTCAAAAAGCGAAATCAGTTCATGCAAAAGATAGGGGTCAAAAACAAAAGCAAAAGAGGTCCTCAAATCCTCAACAAAAACAAAATAAGATTCTGTGACTACCATGTCAAAACCAAAAGGTCGCTGACATCCATCAAAAACAAAATAAGGTGACTGCCATTTCAAGCAAACCTTGAATCATCACCCTTACACCGTCAACCCTCTTGGAAGACAAATATGTGCAGAATTAACTGAACATAAGACTGGAGATCATCACGAAGAAGGGGTGGGTACAAATCAAATTTTGAGCCTAATATCCTTTGTTTCATGAATCGTGAACTAGACCACATTACAACCCTCGAAAGACCTAATTGAGGCGAGGTTTATTCTGGAAGCATACGATTGCAAGGTTGCGTAAACTGACTCCCCACATATTTGCTAATCTTTAGCATTGATGTCATTCTCCTTGCTATATCTTTCACTCACTAGAAAAATCAGCACAACATCTGGACTAACGGTCCATTCGTCTCACAATATCACAACACTCTAATGAGCGACTCTTTTTCAAAACTTGCATGAGCATTGCATTAAGATTACCATTTGTGAATGAACAATTTTAACTGCAAATCAGTGCTAGACATCAAAGACATTCCAACAAGGGGCAATCAAAGAAGAGCTTAAACTTTCAGTGGTGTCAACCTAAATTAAGACTACCTCAAAGCCCTCAATCAGGGGCAAATCATTCAACAACTCAATCAGGGGTAAGTCATCTCAAATCACATCAAAGTTCAACTTCCAAGATCAGACGACTTCAGAACTGGTTATCAGGGGCAGACCATTACCATGTTCAAACTGGGGCAAGACCCATTACAGAAGGTGGACCTTCTTTGTATCTTCAAATTGGACAAGCATACCTTGCCAGACATGGGCAATCATCAAGTTCAGAGCAAAGCGCAGTCTTCATGAGTCGATCACATTGCTACGCTCATTTTTAGGGCATCAAGCATAGAGTTGTGGTTTTCTCAAAAATGAACATCACAACTTATCATCAAATGACCAAACTTGGAGCATCAAGAATCATCTTCGTCTGCTTCAATCATGGCGTCTTCAGCAAACTGAATGTCGAGGAAATCAAACTCTCCCATCACCCGAAGTCCAATCCGCATTGGCAACTACCAAAAGTCCAGCATCCTGGCACCTTCTCAAAGCATATGCAATTACCCGTCTGTAATCATATGCATCAATGCATCACATTTGATATCATAAGCGTCGTGTGTATCATATGCATACCAAAACAAAAATCATACTTCCCCAACACTTGCATCTCTGCGCGTCAGCATTTGCATTGTATTTCCACTCGATATGGAATATCATTACAAGATCAGGCATTCGTACATGCATAGTCAAGATCCAGGATCAATCGCGAGGATCCAAGACGATGTTCAGCCCAGCCATGGGTGTCTTCTTCAAATCCGTGAGTGTTCCTCACGAAGTTATTTCAACTTTTTGTTGATCAAGACAAGATTTCAAGACGATCTTCAGCCCAGCCAGCGCATCTTCTTCAAGTTCATGGGTGTTCCTCATGAAATTACTTCAACCTTTTATTGATGAAGTTGGCATCCCTAGCTCAACCAATAAGCATTTCTCTGAGTCAGTGGGCATCCCCCTTTGAACTTGGTTCTCTTCAACCTTTTGTTGTTAGAGTTGCAATCCTCATACCAGTCAGTGATTTTCTCCGAGCATAAATTTAATCTCCCTCTTGGGCATTCCCTAGTGATTTGGTTCCTTTTAACCTTTTATTGACAAGGATGGTTTTCTTCAGTGACTTCTTTGCCTCAACCTTTTGTTGATGTCTCCAATAAACCTCACTCATCATATCTCCAGCAAACTTGACCTTTTGTCAATTGCCTTACTATCATCCTTTTGGTGATAGCCAAATCCTGTCAATTCAACTTAATCTTCATCCTTTCGGTGTTGGTCCTTGCAAGTGGGAAGTTCCTATCATCCTTTTAGTGGTAGAAACTTGTGTTGTTTGATCTTACCGTCATCCTTTTGGTGTTGGCGATCTGTGAACCTTTGGTCTGTGTATCATCCTTTTGGTGAATGACAGCCTTTGATTGTGTGTATGCTTACTATTATCCTTTTGGTAATAGCAAGTTCTGACCTCACTTTCATCCTTTTGGTGAAGGGTCATTGCGTGTGTGTGTGTTTACTATCATCCTTTTGGTGATAGGTTTGTCATCCTTTTGGTGTCAAATACCCCTATATGTGAGTTTACTATCATCCTTTTGGTGATAGGTCTGTCATCCTTTTGGTGACAAATATCTCTGTGTGTGTATTCTCTATCATCCTTTTGGTAATAGAACCGTCATCCTTTTGGTTTCAGAAATCTGTGTTTGCTTACTATTATCCTTTAGGTAGTGGTAAGTTGTGAACTCATTTTCATCCTTTTGGTGAAGGGTTTGTGTGCGTGTGTTTACTATCATCCTTTTGGTGATAGATCCGTCATCCTTTTGGTGTCGAAAATATATGTGTTTACTTACTATTATCCTTTTGGTAATAGCGAGTCTTGACCTCATTTTCATCCTTTTGGTGAAAGGTCATAGTGTGAGTTCTCTATCATCCTTTTGGTAATAGATCTGCCATCTTTTTGGTGTCGGAGCCGTGTGTGTTCACTATCATCCTTTTGGTGATAGGTCTGACATCCTTTTGGTGTCAGATATCCCTCTGTGTGTGTTTTCTATCATCCTTTTGGTGTCGGAGTTGGGTTTACTATCATCCTTTTGGTGATAGGTATGTAGTCCTTTTGGTGTCAAATATCTATGTATGTATGCTCTATCATCCTTTTGGTGATAGATCTGTCATCCTTTTGGTGTCGGAGTTGTGTTTACTATCATCCTTTTGGTGATAGGTCTGTCATCCTTTTGGTGTCAGATATCTATGTGTTCTCTATCATCCTTTTGGTGGTAGATATGTCATCCTTTTGGTGTCGGACATTGTGTGCTTACTATTATCCTTTTGTTAATAGCGAGTTTTTAACTCATTTTCATCCTTTTGATGAAGGTTATGTGTCTATGTGTGTACTTACTGTTATCCTTTTGGTAATAGCAAGTCGAGTCGTGTGAGTTTACTATCATTATTTTGGTGATAGGTCTGCCATCCTTTTGGTGTCAGATATCTTTATGCGTGTGTTTACTATCATTATTTTGGTGATAGGTCTGTCATCCTTTTGGTGTCAAAAATCCGAGTTGAGTGTGTTTACTATCATCTTTTTGGTGATAGGTCTGTCATCCTTTTGGTGTCGAAGTCGTTGCGTGTGTTTTCTATCATCCTTTTAGTGATAGGCCCATCATCCTTCTGGTGTCGGAGTAGTGTGAGTTCTCTATCATCCTTTTGGTGATAGAATCTGTCATCCTTTTGGTGTCGGAGTCGCGTGTTTACTATCTTTTTTGTGGTGATAGGTCCGCCATCCTTTTGGTGTCAGAGTTGTCTGTGTCCACTATCATCCTTTTGGTGATAGATCCATCATCCTTTTGGTGTCAGAGCCGTGTGAGTACTTACTATTATCCTTTTGGTAATAGCAAGTTTTGACCTCATTTTCATCCTTTTGGTGAAGGGTCATCGTGTGCCTTCTATCATCCTTTTGGTGATAGGTTCGTCATCCTTTTGGTGTCGAATTCGTGTGTCATCTATCATCCTTTTGGTGATAGGTTAGTCATCCTATTGGTGTCGGAGTCGTGTGTCATCTATCATCCTTTTGGTGATAGATCCGTCATCCTTTTGGTGTCGGAAACCTATGTGTTTGTTTACTATTATCCTTCTGGTAATAGCAAGTTTTGACCACATTTTCATCCTTTTCGTGAAGGGTCTGTGTGAGTACTTACTGTTATCCTTTTGGTAATAGCAAGTCGAGTCGTGTGAGTTCACCATCATCCTTTTGGTGATAGGACTATCATCCTTTTGGTGTCAGATTTTCTGTTATCATCCTTTTGGTGGTAACGACCTTTGCAAGCTTCTCAATGTCCACTCGAGGGTCGATATTAACCTGTTATTCCATTCCTCGAGCTTTTTTCTTTCTTTTTGGACAAATTCAGAGTCTTCTTCATATCTAATTGACTTCTACCTCGAAATTATGAATGCCATAGCAGTCCATCTTACTAGGTTCAAGTCAATTAGATATGGGCATCTGTCATATCCCAAATTTGTCCTACTTGTATATAACACTCATTTGTACTTCCATCCACTAACCATTATTCAGAAAATCCAAAAATATGTTGTTGCTTTTATTTTCCTTGGTATCCAAATCCAAGTTGTTGTAAGAATGAGCTGAGGTTCATTTGAGGTTTTTCAAGTCAGGGTGCATTGATTCAGGTGATATGTGGCTGAGGTTTCAGTTAAGGTTTCTGTGCTAATTTAGGGCTTGGTGTTGGTTCTAGACTATTGCATTGAGGTCCATATTATAAGTCATTGGCAAATCTTGATTATGTGGATAAGTCAAATTACAAAATACCTAAGTTTGGTGCATTTGGCCTCGTGGTTCAAAGTCAACGCAAGATGTCCATTCTTCAAGGTCTTATTGTTGTTCATTGTTGCTTGATGGTGCGATTCAGTCAAAGTTCAAGTTCATTTTTGGTTTCATTTCATAATATTGATTATAAGGCATGTTCATAATTCTGGTCAAGAAGGTTCAAGGAGAGAATTTGCGGTTCAACAAGATTCATGTGAGTGTTTCTAATGAAGAGTCCAATGTTATTCAAGGTTGATTGTTGGATTTAAGAATGTCATAGTAATTATGGGTGCAAGTAGTAGCATTCAAGGATGCCAATAATAATCATGGCCCAAGTTGGATTATTTCAACAAAAAAAAACATGACAAGAATAAATCACCAAAGCCCATTAAATTTTCAAATCCATCACCAATATTGAGCCCAAAATCAATTCTAAAAAAAAGTTGTGATGAATGTCCAAAAAAATTAATTTGAAATAAACTTTTTTACAAAAGCAGACAAACTCACTCAAGTTGCAGCAGCCCTATACAACTAGACTACCATGCACAGTACAATACAATATAAGTCGACCTGTACATTACCACCTTCAAAATTCCTACACCAGAATACCCAACCGTCACGCCTTCAGCATATAAGCAATGCCTCCAAAACGCAAAAAATCGTGACGCCTTGTACCTGCAGCCAAACAACCATCATGAAACCAAATCACAAGAACACAATTTTCCAAGCCATTTTCACAGCATTCCACAACTCCAAAACAACCTCTTTCCAAAGCGACGAATCTACACATGAGCCAAGCCAAAACCACGTCACTACCAACTTGTAATCAAATGTTATCCTTCAACCTTCAACTGCACAATACAAACCATTTATCACACACAACCTTTCTTTATGAACAAAATGACAAAAAAATAACTTCCAGCCTTGCCATGACCCCACGTATCACGTACGAAAATGACCTGCAGAAACAATTCGTACAACACAAATTTTTCACACAACGTCACCAAAATTCCACGTAATTCTTTCCCGTCTCCACCCTCACCTCACCTATAAAAATAGACTTCACTCTCACTCTTATTCTGAAATTTCCTGAACCATTTCTCTTCCTTCAAACATTCTCCAACTCACAAATCACCACTTAAATCATTCACAAACCATCAACGCACAACTTTTCTCTCAGCCTCAATATTCATCTTCCAAAACACAACAATAACTTCAAAAACCTGAAACCCAGATCAAACCCATACCCACAGTGAATCAGAAGTGAGAGAGGAGTGAGATGAAGCAGAAGAGAGCAAATCACGATCCAAGTCGAGAGTGAATACAAACCTGAACGAAATCCACATCGTGTAAGACGAGACGAAAAAGTTGCGAGCGAGGGAGAAAGAGAAACCGGAGAAGGTCGAATCTGAGCTTCATTATTTTTCTCCATGGTCTTGCTCTGCGGTTCATTGTTGAAGAGAGTGTTATTATGTTTTGTGGACCGTGTTGTCTGTGTTTAAGGAATGAAGATGGTTTTAGTTTTGACTTTTCCAAGGTTTTCACGTTATTTTTTAAATGAGATTTATTGCTTCTTCAATTCGTTTTATCCCTTTGTTTTAATGAAAAATGAAATCTGATGATGTTGTTGCTGTAACTGGGCTTAGGGCCCGCGTCTTTGTTTCTTGATCTATCACGCTTTTAGTTGTCGGGAGGTGTTGGGCTTTGGAGCCCATATGATCCTCCTTGGATCCATTCTGCACCCATCACGTATCACTACTCCTTCCTCATTCTTCCCTTTTTTTTTATTAATGGTTTTTTTTCATTTATTTTAATTAATTTCTTAGTTTTGATTATTATTACATTTTGATGTTAGGTTTTGCTAAGAACTTATTATATTTTGTGATTTATCCTTCCTTGATATTTTATTTCTTTCGATTTTATTTTCATCTCCTTTGGTCAATGAAAGTCTAATATCATTATCGTCGATTATCGATAAAATTGTGATTAAGAAGAGACCATTATTTAATTATTCCTGTTTCTATTTTGATTTTATTTTACTTTCGATTTTGGTCAATGACATTCTAAGAATCATGGATAGTCGATTTTATCAATGTAGATTTGTGAGACCGTTTCCTTTTTCTTTTCGTGTGGCACGATTTTTTTAGAGAATGATCCTCAATATCATTTCTCCGTCATGTTTTAGCACAAATATCGTTGATTGCATGACCTCCTATAGCATGATCTTCATCATAGATCGTACTACGATGGTTTAACGCTATAATCGACCCGATTCAAAACGATTCATCCGATTAATAACAATTAACGATTAATCACTAACCACTAACTTTAATTTCCGCTCAATATACTCTTGATTTACTTTTTCGTGGATATATATTGCTCATATTATTCATCTGTTCATATTATTCATCATCTTATCTTTGTTCATATTTTGTTCATACCATTTCAAAACACGCTAAAACGATCAAAACTCTAAAAGACGAAATTGGTGGACTGTTGGTTACTTTTCTGAGCAACGGAACTTTGATTTTGTATAGAAACCCTAGCTTGGAGCTTGTGTCCGACTCTTGCTCAAGTCTTAGTTTAGGACACCTCGCACACACACGGCTTCCTCTTGGGCTACCTTACAATGACCCTATTTATTTCGTGTAATCCCATGTAACTTGAAGGTGTGAGAAAACACAAGAAATGGGGGTTTGAATTGGGTCTCCAAATTGAAAGCTTTTTGTGAAACTCAAACAAAGATCACAAATAAACTAGCAATAGAGAAAGACGCACGATATATCCTGGTTTACTTGAAAACTATCAAGTTAATCCAGTCCACCCGCCAAGGTGATTTCGCCTTATGCACAAGGACTTAATCCGCTATAACCAAACTGATTACACTGCACTAGCAACTGCTGGTGACTAACATACACAGACTAACTGTCTCTTCTTAAGATTTCTGACCCAACTGGTCCCTTAAGGAATACAAACAACTGTTTGATCAAATTTGATGTTTACAATGAATTGCTTCTACACAAGCTGATATAAACACAATTTCTAGCTCAAACTAACTTAGAGAAAATCTATACAGTATGAACAATTTTTCTTCTTTGTGTTATAGTGCTTTACTGTTCACTCATGGATTTCTCTATCTCATATCAGTGTCTTCACTTTTGTATATCAGTATCACTCATGAATTTCAGCGTCGACTTGTATATATATGTGTGTCGCTCAATTCTTCGAGTGATCAAGTCCTTATATAGCTAGAAAAAGATCTGTTGAAGGGCAGATCAGGAATATCAGTAAAATTGCTGGCGACTTGAAATAATGTCGTTATGCTGGGATGAAAATCGTACACAAATGTTGTCCTTTGTACCACAAATTCAGGGTAGTGGAATGGTAGTGGAAAAGAACATGTTTGATATGTACTATGTATTATTTTCCCTCGCAAACGTTTCATTTTCTTCTATTCATCAGAGGCTTCTGAATATATATGGTTGAAGCATGATCAGAAAAATATATCACTGGGTCTTCAGAGTCTTGAGTCTTTAGAACTTGTTCAACAGAACCTTGTCTTCAGAGTCTTCAGCACTCCTTCTTCAGAACCCTTAGTTATCAGAAACTTAAGTCTTCAGAGTCTTCAGAATGTTTTTCAGCAGAACCTTGTCTTTAGATTCTTTAGCACTTAATCTTCAGAAACTTAAGTCTTCAGAGTCTTCAGAACGTTGTTCATCAGAACCTTGTCTTCAGAGTCTTCAGCAGTTAGTCTTCAGAAGATAAATATCAGATTCATATTCAAAGCCAGAATCCTAGAGAACATTGCAGCAGTAACATATTGTCTTCTTAGAATCTTTCTGAAGCAGATTAGAAGCAAACTTGCTTCTTTGACACAGAAGCGACTTTTGATTAATTGAGAGTGACGTTCCACATGATCTCTATTAGAGTCAGAGCTATCTTTATCAGAGTCAGATCCTGTTTGTCAATACTTTAGAAAACAAACATTAGAGTACCAAAATTGTTCTCACACAAATACTACTTTGTTATTATCAAAACTTAGAGATATCTTGCAGAACCAAATCTTATTCTAACATAACTTACATGTATCCCGCTCCCATTCTGATGTACGCATTTTACTCGCTTTTGATTGTGGTTTGTCTACTAGGAGCACCCCTAGGGACTAGCATAGACTAAACAATTTTCAAACTAATTCTCGATTCATCGTCGAGCCATTTTCAAAACACCCCCGTAAGTCGATTGCTCATTAGCATTCTCCATCAACCTAACACATACACTCGTACAATTCATCATGGCTTCGTTACTAGGAACACACCTAGGGACTAGGATCGATTCACACCTTTATTCAATCAAACCCTCGATTCGTCGTCAAGCCATTTTCAAAACAACCTTTCTAAGTCGAGTGCTTTTTGCCTCGTAATCTATCTCTTCACACGCAAACAAACCTTTGATTCAACGTCAAGCGGATTTTCACAATCAAACTTCAAAACGATTAACTATCTAAACTCTTTTCAAGGTGAAAAAGAGGGGGATTGACCTTTGATCTCTCTTCATTTGTTTGGGTGCGAGTTCTCTTACTCATGTAAGAGCAATTGACGCCTCTAAAACACTTCTAACTCGGCAATCAATCAAACCTTTTTCACAATCACTCAGATGAAAAAGAGATAGATTCAAGCCTTTGACTCACTCTCCCGATTACTTGGGCCCGAGGAGCCTTTCTTAAGCTTCGAGTAATCGTCATCCAAACCAAACATCAACACCTTAACTCCTTATGTTCGTGGTCGTATCCACGAACTACGGACGCTCTGATTCTTCATTCATTTGAGTATAAGATACGTAGGCACAAGATTGCGATGATCTTGGCGAGCACACTTTTTCTTTTTCCACCACTTGCGTCACACTTCCATCCTTTTCCATATTTCCATCTTTCCCCCTTATTTCCCGTAGTCGAACTACGATTGTTCTGATTCCTCATTCTCGTCCGAATGAGTATGTGTAGGCACAAGGGCCCCAATCCTTGGTGATCACCCTATCCTAAAACCACCCATTTCCCCTTAGTATCGAATCCTTTTATCTTATCATTTCGCATTTTATCATTGAGAAGAAAACAAATAATCTTATCTAACGTTCATCACAATTCGAATTAAGAGGTTCTCGTTGAGTACAATGGACGTAAGGGGTGCTAACACCTTCCTCTCACGTAACTGACTCCCGAACCCAGAATGTGGTTGCGATGACCATGTTCTTATCTCTTTAAAAGGTTTTCTAGATTTTTTCCTTTCCCTCTTTTAGGATAAATAAAGTTCGGTGGCGACTCTGTCGAACCACAATTTCTTCCGCGCCTTTTGCGCAAGGGTCGTATTTTCGATGATTTTTCGAGGTGCGACACCCGTTTAGGGATTGGATTGACTTCTTTGAGTTCGGTGTCGGGAAGTCGAAGAAGGCTCTGCACTTATCTAGGTTGGCTTAGATTCTTTGTTCTGTTAGATAGAAATCGAGGAACTTGCCCGCCCATACGCCAAAAGTACATTTCTCCGGGTTGAACCTCATCTTGCATCTCCTCGCTTGGTCGAAGACTCTCCTCAGGTGGGAGGTGTGGTCGGATTCTTCCTGAGACTTCACCATCATGTCGTCCATGTAGACGTTGAGCATATCCCCAATCTCGCCTCAGAAAACTTTGTTCACCATTCGTTGGTAAGTAGCATTGGCGTTCTTCAGGTCGAAAGGCATTACGTTGTAGTAGTAGTTGCCCGACTCGGTCATGAAGGTTGTGCATCGTTTGTCGCTCTCCTCCATGGAGATTTGATTGTAACCTAAATATGCATCCATGAATGATAAAATTTTATAACCAGCAGAGTTGTCTACCAGCCTATCTATGTTAGGTAAAGGATATGCATCTTTGGGGAAAGCCATGTTAAGATCGGTATAGTCAACACACATTCTCCATTTTTCATTATATTTTTTAACTCGTACAACATTAGACAGCCAGGTTGTGTATGAAGGTTGAGAAACACAAGAAAGGTGGGTTTGAATTGGGTTTCATATTTCGTCCCCTTTTACGAAATTTAAATTAATGACGTTAACATGTAAATAAAAATAAATGAACACAATTATTTTTATCCTGGTTCACTATTAAAGAAGTTACTCCAGTCCACCCACCAATGTGATTTTGCCTTATCATAAGGACTTAATCCAATAATCATCAACTATTAAAACCATAATAGATACCTTCCATTGCCTTCTTGAGAATCCTGGCTTTCACTAGCCTCTCAAGGAATCAACCTCTAAGCCGTTCAACAACAACCTGGCCCTCTCAAGCATCCTAGTCTTCACTTGACTGCTCAAGAAACATTATTCACTAAGCTGTTAAAAACACGCTTAGTCATCTCAAGCATTTTGGTCATCACTCAACCGCTCAAGGAACAATACCTTTTACAAGGATTTTCTTGTGCACTAATATGCTTCTTACAAGCTGATTACATAAATGAAGTACAGTAACACCTAAGTGTTTCTAGCAAGATATGAGCAACAACTCCTTGTTTTCTAATACAGAAACTATCTAAAGAATGAATCTCTAAGAGATTATAAAGCACACTAGTTCTGTATTGCTTAAAAGATTTCTTGATGAGCACTACGGCTTCTTTTCATGAGCTTTAAGCTTCTTTCTGATGTACTCCTTTCTTGAGTAGGTAATGCTTCTTCCAGCTTAACTATCAAGATCAACTAAGTTACTATGCTTCACTTATTGATGTTTCACTTTAATAGTTTCATATGGCTTTAGCATGTTGCATCGTTGTACACTCTTCATCAGTTTGCTTCAACTTCTTCTTCATTGAGCATTCTTCATTTAAGCTTCAGCATGTAAAATCATGTACTCCTTTCTTGAGCTTTAATGTTTTTTTCTAATTTAACTATCAAGTTCAACTAAGCTATTATGCTTCACTTATTAATGTCTCACTTGAGTAGTTTCATATGGTGTTAGCATGATCATTGTTTGTGCACACTTTGGTGCAGATTCAACTTTGCTTGCTATATCTTGATTATTTGCTATGTTAAATAATAACCCTTTAGTATAAACAGCAACCAATGGCCAGCAACTAGTGACCAGCAACCAGCTTACTTTTTATCTTTCTCTCTTTTTCTCATGATCGGCGGCTGCTTCAAGCAACTTAACTTCAAGCTTCCAAATCTACAAGTTATAGAGCTGGAGAGAATATATCCATTGAGGGGTATTCTTGGAAACATATTCCAACAGTAATATCCCAACGTTCACAGAGTTTTAGTACTATTGCGCCACCCTATCAAGGTAGAGGTCACAGAGTTTTAGTACTATTATATTCAACTCAAAACCATTATGATCTTCAGTCTTCTAGCATCTTCAGAGGCTTCAGATATTAACTTGATGAAGCGTGTTGTAGAAGAGTCATTCTTTGTGTAATCTTCAAAAACCCAGTCTTCAGAATTCCAAGATCTTTGTTCATCATAATCTATCTTGAGAATCTACAGCACTCGTTCTTTTAAAAGCATTATCTTTAGAGTCTTCAGAACCTTGTCTTCAGAGTCTTCAAAACCTTGTCTTCAGAGTCTTCAAATTTCATTAAGCACATACTTTGTCTTTAGAGTCTTCAGCACTTCGTTCAATCAGAACCTTGTCTTCAGAAACTCTTCAGAACTTGATCTTCATATATTGTGTCTTCAGAATCTTCAGAACCATGTTCACCTGAACCACGTCTTCAGAATCTTCAGAACTTGTAACATTAAAGAGCGTATCACATTAGAAAACCTTATAGGCCTTTCTCATAAAGTCTTAATTAGAATCTCCAAAACTAACGTTCATTAGAATCGTTGTATTAGAAACATTCATGAATTTTAACTTTATCTTGTACACACATATGTTTTCTTCCAGAGTGTTGATAACAGAGTCTGATGACATCACACGTCTTCTTATTAGAGTCAGAATTATATTGACAACAGCCACACACTAGACAGAAACCATATTATACAGAATTGTTCTCTTAGATAACATGTGCAATTATCATCAAAACTCAAAGGCCAGATGTAGAACCAAATCTTGTTCTTACACTATACTGGGCTTCAGAAATAAAATTAGCCTCTATGAGGTCTTTTACAGATTTTTCAGCAGCCTCCACTTTTTGGGGAGACTGCATACGCCTACGTTGAACTACCGCCCTAGCGGCAGGATCTACGGTCAGTTGATGGCAGGCAACGTCGGGGTCCAGCCCGGGCACCTTTTCAGTTGCTTCCTTGCTAAGTCGGGGAGTCTCATGCCGATATTCACGCCTTTGTCCAGGTCATTTCTGAGGAGAATGAACTTGAACTCGCCATCTATAATTGGGCGCATAGGATGTAGAGATTCCCTGTCGTTACCAGATGTTGGAGAAGCGTCTGTTGCTGATTCGTTCTGCTTTTGCTCGTTGGTGAAGTGGATGTCATGGTCGACTGAGTTGACGTGAGGTAATGGCTTCCGTTCCTCAGATCGAGCTGGGTTATTGGCAGTCTTGGGTGTCATATTAATCGAGTTATTCCCCTTTGTGGCTGCTTCGAAGCATCTTTTCGCAGCTTCAATGTCCCTGTGAAGAGTGACGACGCGACCCCTGGTCATATAGTACTTTATCTTCAAGTGAACCGTGGATGGCACGGCGGCCAGCTCGGCCAGATTTGGTCTTCCTAGGATGCATTAGTATAGAGATGGGCACTCTATGACCAGGAAACAGACTTTGACTTATCTGGCGGTTTCCTCTGCCCCGAAGGTGACGAGTAGCTCGAAATACCCCCATGGCTTAGTGGCCATGCCATTAAAGCCTTGCAGGTTGGAGCCTACATATGGTGTCTAATGCCTCTCGTCGAGTGGAAGAGTGGTGAACAGATGGGCGTACATGATGTTGACGGAGCTCCTCTAGTCGACCAAGATGCAGCGGACGTCGAAGTTCGGCATTTATGCTCTCACGAGCAAAGGAACACTGGAGTTGGGATAACCGCCCGGCAGCTCCTCGAGGTAGAAGGTGATGGGATCTGATTTTCCCAAGATCCTGTTGAGGGTTGCGTTCTATTTCAAGCTTGTGTCGATCAGCTCATTGAATTTTCTTTTAACCAACCCCACGGTGAGCTTGTTGAATCCTCCGCCGGATATGACCATAGCGGCGGGGAAGTTTTCCCATGTGGTGTGAGTAGACAAGGGTGTGTCGGCCTCGTCGGGGATGTAGAAGTCCTCAGGCCGAGAAACATACGGGGTGACCTGTAAGTTGGCATCATTAGAGGGCGGTGTTTCCTCCTCGACCTTCTTCATCTCACGGACGTCTTATAGAGGAGCCTTGCTCCTCTTGTTGTATTGTTTCAGGCTTCCTTCCTAGATGAGGATCTTGATTGCATCCTTGAGGTGGATTCAGTCTTCGGTGACGTGCTCGTGGCTCTTCTGGAACCAGCAGTATTTGGATTTGTCGACGTTTGGCTTAGGGGTGTCAGCCAGGGAAAACGAACCACACCCTGTTTGAATTCTGAGTTTATACACTCGCCCAGGATGCACTCGCGGGGAGCAATCAGCGGTGTGTATTCATCGAAATGGCCCGCTGGTCCTCTATGCTCGCAGGAGTCGCGGGGCTTATCATCTCTACTTTTCTCCCCGCCACGTCGAGGAACCACAGGGTCGTCATACTTCGAGACTTTGGTGTTCTCTTGGTTCCATGAGTCACGGGCATTGTTGGCGGCCTCTTTCTCCTCGTACTGGATGTAGGCATGGGCTTTGAGGAGGAGGTCATCCAGCGAACGAGGCGCTTTGATGCCAACTGCTTTGGCGAAGTCACTGCGAGGGCGCAACCCTCGCTCGAGAAGGTATGTTTTCATACGGTCAGTTATGGTGATTTGGACGGCTTCTCGGTTGAACCTCTCTATGTAGGCTCGGAGAGATTCATCTTTCCCTGTATGATGGCCTCTAGTGATGCCTCCGATTTTGGATGTCGTCGAGAGGCGGTGAAATTCCTGGTGAACCACGTCTTCAGATCCTTCCAGGAAGTGATGGACTCTGAGGCGAGGATTTTGTACCATGTCATGGCACCCTTCCTCAGAGTTGTGGGGAAGAGTCTGCACTTAATGGCGCCCCTGACGTTGTGGTGGTCGATCATCGCATCGATGTTTTCGATGTGATCGTCTGGGTCCGTCGTGCCATCATAGGTTGCCATACTTGGGGGTTTTTCCATCCCGACGGGGAGGGAGTTTCCATAATCGCTCGGGACAGTGGACGGCGGAGGTCGTCTTCGTCACTTTGGACCGGTGAGCGAGATGGGAAGAGGTCGTGCCGAGGGCTTTTATCGCGGTGCGGCAAGTTTCTTGGTCGACCCCTCGACTTGTCCAGTTGCCCGTCGGCCTTGCTCCTCTTGGGAACGGGGGATTGCCTCTCCCTGTGGGGAGGAGTATGATCACACTTCTTGGTAATCGTAGGTTAGGGCCTTTCTAGCTGCAGCCGACGTCCGGGTTGTCGGGAGAGAGGCTTTAGGACTCATTTCGTTGGTGTCTCCACGAGGGAGAGTGTAGACGGGTGTCTCGTCGTTGTGGGGATAGGCTACGAGATTTAGACCGTCGACGTCTCCGCGGGGGAGGGTGTGATCGACGGTTTTTTTCTAGCATTCTAATCCGTTCATTCTGCTGGAAAATCATGAAGTTGGTCTGGTTGATTGCTGCGAACAAGACCACTGTGGTAGGATTGGCGTTGAGTGGTAATTGTTGAAAAAACCCCGGATTTTTGAAATGTTAGACGGAGTTGTAGGATGCATTGTCAGAGGAGGGAGGGGCGGTGAGTCTGTCTCTAGGGTCACCCTCTTCAGCAATGGTCGTCCCATTGTTGTTGTGGTCACCGCTAGCAATGAAGGCGGTGAAGGCACTTTTGTGCACGTTATCGTCGGCATGTTGATTGGCCATGATGATTGGTAGGTTTTTGAAAGTTTGCTTTGGTATTTAGGTTTAAGAGAAAGAAAAGACGGGGGAGCAAAGGGTTCCCACAGACGGTGCTACTGATCTTATCGGGATCAAAGATACAATCAGCGGCCAGTAACACGTCGTGGACTCCAAATACGCCGGTTACGGAGAAGAGGAGGGGGTGTACCTGCAAGGCACTCTGATACCAAAGTATGAGATCAGAATACCTGACTCTCCTGTGCATGAGGGCATTTATCGTGTGCCTCCGGCGCTAGGACAAAGGTCATCTGTTGTGGGTTGGATCGTTAGTGTAACACCCTTCTACCCCACAAGAAATTTTAGAAAAGATAATTCATATTATCATAGTAACATTAATGAGAAAGGTGCCACATATATTCAAAAACATCATTTAGTAATCATTATCCTGTCCCGTAACACGGGTTACACATTCTTAATAATAAAATCAACAACTATGCAGCGGAAATCAATTTTTATTTTAATTCCATAAAACACTTCATAATAAATATGTCCAAATTAAACACCATCATCAAAATTATAAAAATTCAACATAAAACAAAAGAACGCGAGGTTCACAACAAATCCCAACCCGATGTTACATGACACAGAGCAGGACACCTCTAAACTAAACAACGATAATGACACACTTCAAGGCTACATCCTCCATCGTCGCGAATCTACTCTTGGTTATCTGCAAGTTACCCACATAAGAGGCAACATTTCCAAGCAGGCAGGGTGAGAAATCACAATTCATTATTGTAATATAAGTACATGGAAAGTGAACAGGAAGCAGCAACAACATCATAGCATAGCCAACAACAGCATCATAGCATAATCGATCAACAACATCATAACATAGTCAACAACAACATCATAGTATAATCAACAACAACATCATGATATAATCAACAACAACATCATGATACAATCAACAACAACATCATGATACACTCAATATCAACATCATAGTATAATCAACAGCATCACCATGATATCCACAATAAAACATACATATTATTCGACAATCAACTCATACACATGCAATGCCACTTAGAATGAAATGCAACTTCATCGGAAACATGCATGTGGTACCAATTCAACGTGCGATGGACACTGGCCATCAACCCTCCAAAAGGAGCACAACATAATCAACATATCACTCCAATCCGCACAATGGGATTGAAGCTACCAATGGACCGAAGCCCCAACATAAAAATGCTATGAAATGCAATGATGCTAATTCTCCTCAATTCATCAAATATCAACGTGTGCATCATTCATTTTATATTCAACAGTTAATCATCATCCATCATGTTTTATCATCCATACAGCAGCGAAACAACAAGACAACAACAATCAGCAAGAGGAAACATTAAAACAGCAAAAACAGCTAAAACAGTTGTCTGACACGGCCGCCCGTGTCTTGTGACACGGCCCGTGTCAGAAGCTCTGTAACAAAAGTTTTAATTTTCCCCAACCAGTAAGCTGACACGTGTGCCCGTGTTGTGTGACACGGCCCGTGTCAGGGTGCGATAAAACCCCATTTTTCCAAAAGTGATTTTTCTGCTGCGTTTTCGACTCAGAATGCCCCAAAATTCAGTTTTGTCCAATACGAAATTTGATCAAAAGACTCACACAATGCACATACATCAAGTACACCAATTTGTTTCACTCATTCTCATCACAACACTCATTCCTGACACAATCTATATCATCAAACACCACCATTATTCAAGAATCCACAAAACCTAATCTATTCATAAACCAATTCCTATAAAATTATAATAAACCATGAAAACTCCCCATACCTTAGAGTAATCCGAAGCTTTTTCCTTCTTTCTCCAAGATTCTCCTAGCAATCCTTCAAGACCCTAGGTTTTCTCCTCCTCTTCTCTTCTTCAGCGTTCTTCGCAAAAATACGATCAGTTAGAAAATTGATCCATCTTTCTTCTTTAGTTACATTATCCCAGTTTATGAACTTCCAACTCTACCCTTACTCCTTTTCCTTTATGACCATCTTGCCCTTTTCTTAATATTTTTAAATAATAAATAATAATCTAAATAATACATGATTATTCACTCTATTAAAATTATTTAAAAATACTCTTTTAATCCATAATTCTCCAAATTTACCAAAACTTTGTAATTCCTTCTAAATTAAATAAATAAATGATTAATTTAGATTTTCGAGGTGTTACAACTCTCCCCTACTTTAAGAATTTTCGTCCTCGAAAATTTACTCGATGCAGACCACTCCAGATACGTTATCACCTCCGGCTAATCAACTCTCATGCCGCGTGTGGCAATACCACGAATAGCGCAATACAACAATACACTTTATCAATGCCAACGACAACAAGATGAAATGCTCACGCGATGTACTCGACGACCAACTCAAAACACCGAGAATAATCAGGTTAGGAACATACAGGTTCACTATGAACCAGAATACAACACGATCGTTACCATCACCATAGGAAACCCTCCCCTAACTCTCCATCATAGGAATTAGCTACTCGCACTCGAACCATCACCATAGGTAACGAGGCAACAACAAAGGTAAGAACACAAAGGCCCAAAGCACAATTTCAACGTCACCAACTACCGACATCTTTGCTACCCACCTAAGAACCAACTGCGCTACCCACGCTTTCGCTGCGCACTCTGAGTACTCGCAACTATCTAATCTACCAAGTTTACATCGACTTCCGACCATCAAAGCAGACATAAGAAAAGACCTTTCAACTTAACTCATCAGAAATTCCATCCAAACAGGCATTCTATACTCTTGTGATTACTGAATACTTCGAACTTAGATCCGTAAACAATACCTCCGAATATCCAACACAACTACAACTGCAGCCCATTCCAAATCTTGAATAGGATAGATACTTTCAAGAATTCCTAATTATCGTCAACATAAGCTACACCTTCACCACCTTGTATTAACACATCATCAAAATTCATCTCAACGCATAACAACCCCACCACAGCATAAGGATACATGTGTCCAATTAATCTTAACAAGAAAAAAAATCATCTTCCCAACAGAGCTTAACACCCAATAACCATAGATTTAGCCTCAATAACCTACACTTAACATGGCATATTAACCAAACCAATCAAACAAACTACTTCCTCAAGTCCTACTCATACTAGCACAATTCTCAAAAATCCCTCATCCGAATTAACACAACCACTCAACTTCATCTTTACAAATCATAATTCACACCTTGCTAACTCAGCATATAGCTTCACTTCTTTCAATACTTGCAACTCAACTCTCAAATATTCTACGCGCTCTTCTTCTGATTTTATAAAACATCAGAATATCCACAACGAACACCAGTTATAACTTATCCAAACAAGTATGGAAAATACCATTCATATTTCCACATATACACTTTAAGGCATATCAGCCACTACCCTTCTCGATCCGACATCCTTGGTCAAATCATAGTCTTACATTACCATTTACTTCCTACTTGGTTTATTTCTACAGTTTTTCAAGTCTCATGTCAGTCGAATTCTCGATCCACCATAAACCAAAACCCAAGTTATCCAGAACACAACTGTGAGTTTCCAAACTACTCACTGATCAACTCGCAACCTCATACTAACATCCTCAAGTCCGCCTCATTTCCCTATATAGGAATTCGCATCGACAACTCAAACAATTCATAAGCACTTGGCTCAACTCTAAACAATTCACGGCGCATACTATTCTAGTTAGCAAGACACGTCTACTCCATCCAACATGATTCCGTCGACTATCAACATGAGATTAAGGGTGATTAGTTCCTCAATTTGTCAATAGACAGTCGGCAACCATAATGGTGGCATAAACCATCATTACCCAACTACAATAGCGTCCTTTACCTTTTTCTTAAAGTTATCTAAGCATACTGCTCCACCATCTCTCTAAGGCTTACAAACGTTTTCTTAATTTTCTTATTTTCCATCTCGTCAATGATACGAAAAGTCCAAAATCCAGTACATATTCTCCTATACAAGTTAGTTGCACAACACATTCATTAAATATCCTTCTAATACCGGAACGTTACCACATCACGTACAATCCAAATCGACCCACTTCAGTCGAAACATTTATCTAAGTTCAAACTTTTGACGACCCTAACCAATCCTTCATCTTCCTTTTTAATCTCACAACTTTGATGATCCGTATAATTTCACACTTGATCATCATTCCAATCACAATCTCAACAATACCATCTCATCATCTAATTGGTGATATAGCTTCCAAAAATTTCCTACTCATGTCGACACATCTCGCCAACAACACCCAATCCACTTACTATTTAACATCCCTCAAAGATTTTTGTACTTTAATCATTCTCAACTATCATGCACCGCACTTCCATGTGCTTCTCCGATACTCTTCTTCTTATTACTAAACATTTTATACTTGACTTCATCTTACTATTTCCAGTAAGAATTGTCCAACTTCAAACATGATTATCTTCTTCAATACAGACCTCCCAGACACAAAATTATATTCCAAAATGAAGGGAATTTCATGTAGATTCCAGAACTTCAAGAATCGCTCAAATCTGAATTACGAGTAAAAAGTTATCGTCCTTGCAATGGGACTGGTCAAGAAATCCCGTATACAAACTTCCACCAAACAAAATCAGCATCAGACCCAACTATTCAAACGCGTCTTTCTCTCTCCTCAAAAACATGCCGAAGACAAAATTTATATGCAAACTGTAGGGAATTTCGTAAACTTTTCGAAAAGTCCATAATCGCTTTCATCGGAGTTACGAGTAGAAAGTTATGCCTCTTTTACTGAAGGCTGTTCCATAAATGTGAAAATAAAAACCGAAATTGGTGAACATGAGTTCTACCTCTTTCTCTTGCTTCCAAACTCTTCCAACTATCCTTGCTCTTCACCCAACTCTGAAAATCATTCGACTTCACTCCAGATATACTCCACTTGCATATCACTATTCGTCACATTGCCCTATCTTCTCCGAGAAGCAAACATTAATCATATTGACTCGTCCTCCTTCAAATGTCTCAACTGGACCGACAGATAAAATCATGAGTCCATACTCTCGTCGATTCGCAATAACACAATTCTGACAACACTTGCACAAAATCAAATCAACTCCAACAACACTTGTACTCTTACCCTTAATATCACCTTGAGTTAACTCCTCACACCAGAAACATCTCCGGGAAGCAAACTTCTCCCCCACTTGTTTCAAACCAATACCAGGAGCCAACGGTCAAAAAACAACCAAGTACCGACAGTGTTCCACACACTTGTCGCGTACCACGGGATAAACGACATTAGACAACTTGGTCGGACAGACCGACCTGCTCTGATACCACTAATGTAACACCCTTCTACCCCACAAGAAATTTTAGAAAAGATAATTCATATTATCAGAGTAACATCAATGAGAAAGGTGCCACATATATTCAAAAACATCATTTAGTAATCATTATCCTGTCCCGTAACACGGGTTACACATTCTTAATAATAAAATCAACAACTACGCAGCGGAAATCAATTTTTATTTTAATTCCATAAAACACTTCATAATAAATATGTCCAAATCAAACACCATCATCAACAATATAAAAATTCAACATAAAACAAAAGAACGCGAGGTTCACAACAAATCCCAACCCGATGTTACATGACACAGAGCAGGACACCTCTAAACTAAACAACGATAACGACACACTTCAAGGCTACATCCTCCATCGTCGCGAATCTACTCTTGGTTATCTGCAAGTTACCCACATAAGAGGCAACATTTCCAAGCAGGAAGGGTGAGAAATCACAACTCATTATAGTAATATAAGTACATGGAAAGTGAACAGGAAGGCAGCAACAACATCATAGCATAGCCAACAACAACATCATAGCATAATCGATCAACAACATCATAACATAGTCAACAACAACATCATAGTATAATCAACAACAACATCATGATATAATCAACAACAACATCATGATACAATCAACATCAATATCATGGTACAAACAACAACAACATCATGATACACTCAACATCATCATCATAGTATAATCAACAACATCACCATGATATCCACAATAAAACATACATATTATTCGACAATCAACTCATACACATGCAATGCCACTTAGAATGAAATGCAACTTCATCGGAAACATGCATGTGGTACCAATTCAACGTGCGATGGACACTGGCCATCAACCCTCCAAAAGGAGCACAACATAATCAACGTATCACTCCAATCCGCACAATGGGATTGAAGCTACCAATGGACCGAAGCCCCAACATAAAAATGCTATGAAATGCAATGATGCTAATTCTCCTCAATTCATCAAATATCAACGTGTGCATCATTCATTTTATATTCAACAGTTAATCATCATCCATTATGTTTTATCATCCATACAGCAGCAAAACAACAAGACAACAACAATCAGCAAGAGGAAACATTAAAACAGCAAAAACGACTAAAACAGTTGTTTGACACGGCCGCCCGTGTCCTGTGACACGGCCCGTGTCAGAAGGCCTGCACGAACAATCTAAACCAGAAAAATTATAGCAGAAGCAGAGGCCTGACACGGCCGCCCGTGTCCTGTGACACGGCCCGTGTCAGAAGCTCTGTAACAAAAGTTTTCATTTTCCCCAACCAGTAAGCTGACACGGGTGCCCGTGTTGTGTGACACGGCCCGTGTTAGGGTGCGACAAAACCCCATTTTTCCAAAAGTGATTTTTCTGCTGCGTTTTCGACTCAGAATGCCCCAAAATTCAGTTTTGTCCAATACAAAATTTGATCAAAAGACTCACACAATGTACATACATCAAATACACCAATTTGTTTCACTCATTCTCATCAAAACACTCATTCCTGACACAATCTATATCATAAACACCACCATTATTCAAGAATCCACAAAACCTAATCTATTCATAAACCAATTCCTATAAAATTATAATAAACCATGAAAACTCCCCATACCTTAGAGTAATCCGAAGCTTTTTCCTTCTTTCTCCAAGATTCTCCTAGCAATCCTTCAAGACCCTAGGTTTTCTCCCCCTCTTCTCTTCTTCAGCGTTCTTCGCAAAAATACGATCAGTTAGAAAATTGATCGATCTTTCTTCTTTGGTTACATTATCCCAGTTTATGAACTTCCAACTCTACCCTTACTCCTTTTCCTTTATGACCATCTTGCCCTTTTCTTAATATTTTTAAATAATAAATAATAATCTAAATAATACATGATTATTCACTCTATTAAAATTATTTAAAAATACTCTTTTAATCCATAATTCTCCAAATTTACCAAAACTTCGTAATTCCTTCTAAATTAAATAAATAAATGATTAATTTAGATTTTCGGGGTGTTACAACTCTCCCCTACTTTAAGAATTTTCGTCCTCGAAAATTTACTCGAAGCAGACCACTATCACCTCCGGCTAATCAACTCTCATGCCGCGTGTGGCAATCCACGAATAGCGCAATACAACAATACACTTTATCAATGCCAACGACAACAAGATGAAATGCTCACGCGATGTACTCGACGACCAACTCAAAACACCGAGAATAATCAGGTTAGGAACATACAGGTTCACTATGAACCAGAATACAACACGATCGTTACCATCACCATAGGAACCCCTCCCCTAACTCTCCATCATAGGAATTAGCTACTCGCACTCGAACCATCACCATAGGTAACGAGGCAACAACAAAGGTAAGAACACAAAGGCCCAAAGCACAATTTCAACGTAACCAACTACCGACATCATTGCTACCCACCTAAGAACCAACTGCGCTACCCACGCTTTCACTGCGCACTCTGAGTACTCGCAACTATCTAATCTACCAAGTTTACATCGACTTCCGACCATCAAAGCAGACATAAGAAAAAACCTTTCAACTTAACTCATCGGAAATTCCGTCCAAACAGGCATTCTATACTCTTGTGATTACTGAATACTTCGAACTTAGATCCGTAAACAATACCTCCGAATATCCAACACAACTACAACTGCAGCCAATTCCAAATCTTGAATGGGATAGATACTTTCAAGAATTCCTAATTATCGTCAACATAAGCTACACCTTCACCACCTTGTATTAACACATCATCAAAATTCATCTCAACGCATAACAACCCCACCACAGCATAAGGATACATGTGTCCAATTAATCTTAACAAGAAAAAAAATCATCTTCCCAACAGAGCTTAACACCCAATAACCATAGATTTAGCCTCAATAACCTACACTTAACATGGCATATTAACCAAACCAATCAAACAAACTAATTCCTCAAGTCCTACTCATACTAGCACAATTCTCCAAAATCCCTCATCCGAAATAACACAACCACTCAACTTCATCTTTACAAATCATAATTCACACCTAGCTAACTCAGCATATAGCTCCACTTCTTTCAATACTTGCAACTCAACTCTCAAATATTCTACGCGCTCTTCTTCTGATTTTATAAAACATCAGAATATCCACAACGAACACCAGTTATAAGTTATCCAAACAAGTACGGAAAATACCATTCATATTTCCACATATACACTTTAAGGCATACCAGCCACTACCCTTCTCGATCCGACATCCTTGGTCAAATCATAGTCTTACATTACCATTTACTTTCTACTTGGTTTATTTCTACAGTTTTTCAAGTCTCATGTCAGTCAAATTCTCGATCCACCACAAACCAAAACCCAAGTTATCCAGAACACAACTGTGAGTTTCCAAACTACTCACTGATCAACTCGCAACCTCATACTAATATCCTCAAGTCCGCCTCATTTCCCTATATAGGAATTCGCATCGACAACTCAAACAATTCATAAGCACTTGGTTCAACTCTAAACAATTCACGGCGCATACTATTCTAGTTGGCAAGACACGTCTACTCCATCCAACATGATTCCGTCGACTATCAACATGAGATTAAGGGTGATCAGTTCCTCAATTTATCAATAGACAGCCGGCAACCATAATGGTGGCATAAACCATCATTACCCAACTACAATAGCGTCCTTTACCTTTTTCTTAAAGTTATCTAAACATACTGCTCCACCATCTCTCTAAGGCTTACAAACGTTTTCTTAATTTTCTTATTTTCCATCTCGTCAATGATACGAAAAGTCCAAAATCCAGTACATATTCTCCTATACAAGTTAGTTGCACAACACATTCATTAAATATCCTTCTAATACCGGAACGTTACCACATCACGTACAATCCAAATCGACCCACTTCAGTCGAAACATTTATCTAAGTTCAAACTTTTGACGACCCTAACCAATCCTTCATCTTCCTTTTTAATCTCACAACTTTGATGATCCGTATAATTTCACACTAGATCATCATTCCAATCACAATCTCAACAATACCATCTCATCATCTAATTGGTGATATAGCTTCCAAAAATTTCCTACTCATGTCGACACATCTCGCCAACAACACCCAATCCACTTACTATTTAACATCCCCCAAAGATTTTTGTACTTTAGTCATTCTCAACTATCATGCGCCGCACTTCAATGTGCTTCTCCGATACTCTTCTTCTTATTACTAAAATTTTATACTTGACTTCATCTTACTATTTCCAGCAAGAATTGTCCAACTTCAAACATGATTATCTTCTTCAATACAGACCTCCTAGACACAAAATTATATTCCAAAATGAAGGGAATTTCATGTAGATTCCAGAACTTCAAGAATCGCTCAAATCTGAATTACGAGTAAAAAGTTATCGTCCTTGCAATGGGACTGGTCAAGAAATCCCGTATACTAACTTCCACCAAACAAAATCAGCATCAGACCCAACTATTCAAACGCGTCTTTCTCTCTCCTCAAAAACATGCCGAAGACAAAATTTATATTCAAACTGTAGGGAATTTAGTAAACTTTCCGAAAAGTCCAGAATCGCTTTCATCGGAGTTACGAGTAGAAAGTTATGCCTCTTTTACTGAAGGCTGTTCCATAAATGTGAAAATAAAAATCGAAATTGGTGAACATGAGTTCTACCTCTTTCTCTTGCTTCCAAACTCTTCCAACTATCCTTGCTCTTCACCCAACTCTGAAAATCATCCGACTTCACTCCTGATATACTCCACTTGCATATCACTATTCGTCACATTGCCCTATCTTCTCCGAGAAGCAAACATCAATCATACTGACTCGTCCTCCTTCAAATGTCTCAACTGGACCGACAGATAAAATCATGAGTCCATACTCTCGTCGATTCGCAACAACACAGTTCTGACAACACTTGCACAAAATCAAATCAACTCTAACAACATTTGTACTCTTACCCTTAATATCACCTTGAGTTAACTCCTCACACCAGAAACATCTCCAGGAAGCAAACTTCTCCCCCACTTGTTTCAAACCAATACCGGGAGCCAACGGTCAGAAAACAACCAAGTACCGACAGTGTTCCACACACTTGTCGCGTACCAAGGGATAAACGACATTAGACAACTTGGCCGGACAGACCGACCTGCTCTGATACCACTAATGTAACACCCTTCTACCCCACAAGAAATTTTAGAAAAGATAATTCATATTATCATAGTAACATCAATGAGAAAGGTGCCACATATATTCAAAAACATCATTTAGTAATCATTATCCTGTCCCGTAACACGGGTTACACATTCTTAATAATAAAATCAACAACTACGCAGCGGAAATCAATTTTTATTTTAATTCCATAAAACACTTCATAATAAATATGTCCAAATCAAACACCATCATCAACATTATAAAAATTCAACATAAAACAAAAGAACGCGAGGTTCACAACAAATCGCAACCCGATGTTACATGACACAGAGCAGGACACCTCTAAACTAAACAACGATAACGACACACTTCAAGGCTACATCCTCCATCGTCGCGAATCTACTCTTGGTTATCTGCAAGTTACCCACATAAGAGGCAACATTTCCAAGCAAGCAGGGTGAGAAATCACAATTCATTATAGTAATATAAGTACATGGAAAATGAACAGGAAGGCAGCAACAACATCATAGCATAGCCAACAACAGCATCATAGCATAACCAATCAACAACATCATAACATAGTCAACAACAACATCATAGTATAATCAACAACAACATCATGATATAATCAACAACAACATCATGATACAATCAACATCAACATCATGGTACAAACAACAACAACATCATGATACACTCAACATCAACATCATAGTATAATCAACAGCATCACCATGATATCCACAATAAAACATACATATTATTCGACAATCAACTCATACACATGCAATGCCACTTAGAATGAAATGCAACTTCATCGGAAACATGCATGTGGTACCAATTCAACATGCGATGGACACTGGCCATCAACCCTCCAAAAGGAGCACAACATAATCAACGTATCACTCCAATCCGCACAATGGGATTGAAGCTACCAATGGACCGAAGCCCCAACATAAAAATGCTATGAAATGCAATGATGCTAATTCTCCTCAATTCATCAAATATCAACGTGTGCATCATTCATTTTATATTCAACAGTTTATCATCATCCATCATGTTTTATCATCCATACAGTAGCAAAACAACAAGACAACAACAATCAACAAGAGGAAACATTAAAACAGCAAAAACGGCTAAAACAGATGTCTGACACGGCCGGCCGTGTCCTGTGACACGGCTCGTGTCAGAAGGCCTGCACGAACAATCCAAACCAGAAAAATTATAGCAGAAGCAGAGGCCTGACACGGCCGCCCGTGTCCTGTGACACGGCCCGTGTCAGAAGCTCTGTAACAAAAGTTTTCATTTTCCCCAACCAGTAAGCTGACACAGGTGTCCGTGTTGTGTGACATGACCCGTGTCAGGGTGCGACAAAACCCCATTTTTCCAAAAGTGATTTTTCTGCTGCGTTTTCGACTCAGAATGCCCCAAAATTCAGTTTTGTCCAATACGAAATTTGATCAAAAGACTCACACAATGCACATACATCAAATACACCAATTTGTTTCACTCATTCTCATCACAACACTCATTCCTGACACAATCTATATCATCAAACACCACCATTATTCAAGAATCCACAAAACCTAATCTATTCATAAACCAATTCCTATAAAATTATAATAAACCATGAAAACTCCCCATACCTTAGAGAAATCCGAATCTTTTTCCTTCTTTCTCCAAGATTCTCCTAGCAATCCTTCAAGACCCTAGGTTTTCTCCTCCTCTTCTCTTCTTCAGCGTTCTTCGCAAAAATACGATCAGTTAGAAAATTGATCCATCTTTCTTCTTTAGTTACATTATCCCAGTTTATGAACTTCCAACTCCACCCTTACTCCTTTTCCTTTATGACCATCTTGCCCTTTTCTTAATATTTTTAAATAATAAATAATAATCTAAATAATACATGATTATTCACTCTATTAAAATTATTTAAAAATACTCTTTTAATCCATAATTCTCCAAATTTACCAAAACTTCGTAATTCCTTCTAAATTAAATAAATAAATAAATAAATGATTAATTTAGATTTTCGGGGTGTTACAGTTAGGCCCACAACGGATCACTGCCAAGATCCTACGTGAAAGTAGGGAAGACCAGCACGTGATCTTCGTCCTGAGTCAACTACCCCACGAACTCCGGAGTGGATTTTCCCGTTCCTGAGGGCGAAACTGCCCTGTTAAAGGCGTGGGTTCAGTTGGTGATGTGTCCTCGTGTGAGGAGCACGCGGAGAACATGGTCTCCAACGGCTATGAAGGAATGGGCCTCTGAATTGGGCTATCCTCGACGAGCCATTGGATTGGGCCTGCTCGACTGTGGGTCATCCATAGGCCCAGTCCATAACACATTTCATCATCAATTGATGGTTGAGGACGTTTCAAAATCTTTAAAGTATATTTGATCGATCTCACAATCTTTGTATCCACCTCGATTGAAATTTTATTTTCATAACGGTTAAATGTACTTCACATAAAAATTAAATTTTCATCCGTCTTCAGCTCAAACTTCTTGAATTGTATCTTCTCTTCATTATCAATTGAGGTTGAACAATAATATAGTTTCACAACTCTTCGATTATCTGAATACAGATTCTCTAGTATGGATTTTAGATCGACATGACGGGTGATCTCTATGAACCTAAATTCAAGAGGGACTTTTCGTTGTTGAAGTAGACAAATGTTAGATATGCATTTTGAAACATTATGTATGTGTTTGCGCTAACAAGATAAGAGGCACCCATATTTATACAAGTTTTAGATCAATGTGGACCTTAGAAACCTAATCATGTCTTAAAGGATATTTCTGAGACGTACTTCCGAATACACCTGTTTCGTTTAGTAAATCAGGGTGTATACAGAAATGTATTTTTCAAATAAACCCCTGTTAACATTTTTTAGAGAATGGGGTGTGTTCAAAAATGTATTTTCGGATTCACCAGTAACTGTTCACATATAACTTGTTATAGAAACAGAACATGTTATGAAACACAATAGAAAAATTTTAGAAAACTGAAATTTACAATATATGAAAATGTATACAATTTACATCGTTAATATCAATCCAACATTACCTACAAAACATGTGTCACACCTAAATGGTGGGAGCATGTATTTGTTGGCCTTATATGTTGAATCAATATTGAGTACAGTGAAAAATGTGTTGAACAACTTTATGGAATCAAGGTGACTCTAAAATATATTTCTAATTGTTTTTCCATCCTCGCACACTATGTACCTAGATACATAATGATTATCATCCAAAAATTTCAACAATTATTCCATTTCAGTTATATCTCCTATATCGCCTTGTTGTTTTTGGTACACATATTGTATACTTGCTTGATATTTGAGATATTTTGAGATCTTTTTTGTTTCAAAATTGCAAGTATATTTTTTTAATGCACCGTGTTCAATGTCATTTCAAAATTGATTTCCTTCTTTTCATCCTTAAGGTGACATGCAATGGGATGGCCGATTAACTTGCGACACATGCCATGATTATGTATAGCACAAATACATTAAATCTCCATGTATTATTTGTCATAAGGTATTCACGCAACTTAAAAGGACACTCACATTTCCTTGAACCAGTGTCATCCCGTTTCAACTTTTAGATAAGATATGTGTATTTGCCACTTCTTTCACATCTCAGTGTCATAAATACATGACTTCTATCTGAACCATTATCTGACATTTCGATTACAATGTTGAACCTCAATTTGACAGCATTTGTAAGGATCTAGTGTAGCATATGATCACGAACAACAAACTCTTGTTCATTTGTAAATTGTTTGTCAACTTCTACCTTGACATAAACCAATTAGGCATTTATAGACAAAATAGGTTTGGGGACAACATCAAGGTGCACCATATCTAAGACCAGTGATGACAAAAAATATTCAAAAATAGCCCAAATTCAACTCTGAACTAATCCAGAAATACAATTTCAAATGACATTCAACAAAAATCTAAAAATATATTTTTGGACGCAACGTTCGTTTTTTCATACTGAAAACTAGATTAATGTAAGTAATGAGGAAGGAAACACATGTACATTAACTTAAATTTCATATTCTCTTTCTCCTTTTGATGTGAAAAAATAGAGAAATATTGTTTTGAAGTAGAAAAGTTGATTAAGTGTGGAGGAATGAGTTTTTGGTAGGGTTTGAAGAAGAAATAGTGGAATGATCATGAGTGAAGCAAACATGCAAGGTGATGTTTTATTAAATTTCTCATTTGACATTTTCAAAAATACACTTCCGAAATACTCCCTTGATTTTAAAATATGTAAAAGGTAGTAGTTTTGTTAAATTTCTGCTTGACAAATTTGAAACTGCACGTCCATATTTGTCACTAAATTGTTAAATTAACAAAATCATTGAAGGAGTTTGCTCGAAGATACACTTTCCGATCAATTTCTAAAAAAATAGAGGTGTGTCTCACTCAAAATGAATTTTGGTGTAAAATAGGTAGGTTCGAAAATATACTTTAAAAATTAGAATGGTATTTTTGAATTTCTATAAGGTACTTCTCCCCCACTAAAGGGTGAAAGTCCGTGGACACATTTGAGTTGTGGTGGTCATGGAATCGAAATGCGGTGGTCCAAATTACAATATAGACTTATTTTTTAAATAATTACAAAAATTACTGTGTAAGAAATTTGAAGTGTCTAATCTCAATCAATCTAATGATCACGGTCGTTTGAAGTGCATAAATGCGGCAGTCATAGTCCAAGCAAAAGAAGTGTCGAATCTCAATCAATCTAACGATCACAAGTAAAAGAAGTGTCGAATCTCAATCAATCTAACGATCACAGTTGTTGGAAGTGCATATATGCCGAATCTCAATCAATCTAACGATCACAATTGTTTGAAGTGCATAAAAGCGACAAACAATCATAGTCCAAGCAAAAGAAGTGTCTAATCTCAATCAATCTAACTATCACAATTGTTCGGAGTGCATAGTTGTGGTTCGGAGTGCATAGTCCAAGCAAAAGAAGTGTCTAATCTAAATCAAACTAACGATCATAGTTGTTCATAGTGCATAAATGCCGCAAGCAGTCATAGTCCAAGAAAAAAAAAGTCTAATCTCAATCAATCTAACAATGAGTTATTCGGAGTGCGTAAATACAGCAAGTAGACATAGTCCAAGCAAAAGAAGTGTTTAATCTCAATCAATCTAACAATAGCAGTTGTTCAGAATGCATAAATGCGGCAGACAATCATAGTCCAACCAAAAGAAGTGTTAAATCACAATGCATAAATGCGGCAGACAATCATAGTCCAAGCAAAAGAAGTGTTAAATCACAATCAATCTAACAATCACAGTTGTTCGGCGTGCATGAATGCGGCATACAGTCATAATCCAAGCAAAAGATTATTTTAAAAAGGAGGGGGTGAGGAAGCCTGCAGAATTCAAAACAGGATCCAAAATTTTATCATATGCGCACTGATATGAATTATTGGGAATAAGTAATGCTAGTCCTTGAGAATTTGATATCTTCTCATTACTTTTGGGGAAGACGGTGAAAAAATTTGACACTTTACTTCCTACCAACATAACATAGAAAGACATTTTGAATACAACTATGGCTCCAAAAAATATATGCATTTTGAACAGACATTTTTTTAATTCTTTCTTCTGTTTCCTGTTTCGTGTTCTTTCCCAACTATACTATCATCATATTATTAAGAAAGATTTACAACTACACCCAAACTATATGTGCTTCATACAGCACAAATGTAAGAACAAACTTCATTTATGAAAAAACCCGGATACAATAAACGAATATATATGAGCATTGTCAATCCATCTGTTTGCAGAGTCAAATCCAGAATGAGAATCGCTAACTTGATAATGTCATCATTTCTCCTCAAAGTCAACATCAATGATGTTAGGGTCTGATTTAGATGCTGAGTTATTTTTACCACCTCTTGTAAAGAAATCCCCTTTACTTTTAGGTTGCCACACAATGTTGCCACAGCTCGAACATCGAACTATTTGGTTCTTGTAACCTGCAAACTGCGTCTTGCAAGCTGGACAAGAGCCCTGGCCGATTACAGAAGTAACATACTTTAGAGACAATTTCAAAGCAAATGGTGTTTAAAATGATATAATTTAAATGATCATGAACTATAACACAACCAAAAATTAACTACACACGCTTAATTACCATAAATGACAAATAAAATATTTTAATCCAATGAGCTTAAGAATGTGCAAAATATTTTAATCCAATAAGCTTCAAATCCAACTTATATCAGATTTGCACGGTGAGTATGGCTAAACTAACATAAAATTTATTGAATATGCAAAGTAGTTCAGTTTTGAATAAAACTAATGAAAACTTGATATAATTATTTCAAGGAAAATGTTATTCTTGGTTAGAAAAAATGCTTGTATTTTTAGGAGGCTTGTCAAAACCGTTTACTGGTACTTGAGTACAATTTTCATTCAGACACTATACACATGCCACATATATACATTAAAAACACAATAGCAATGATACCTTAATAACTAAGCTGTTGGCCAATGATCCAAGTAGAAGAGGTCCAGCAAATGGAAGCACCCATGTTGCAATTATCAGGAACCGAAAAAGCCAGCCAGAAAATGCAAACCAGATGAAGAAAAGTGTCTGAAAAAAGAAAATCAAATGGTAACATGGATTGATATTGAGTAGTGTGAAATTTAAAAAAAAAAAAAGGAAAAGTAAGAGAAATATTATATACCAAAGATCAAATAATACCTCTATATGTACGGTTGATTTGAACAAAACTCAAAAAGCATGATAAATAAAATTCAAGACAAATCAAAGGTCAAAGTGATAAACATTTGTTATGCACACTTTTGGCATATCTAGAGCCAAATAGTTAGTTGGAATTGGCTTTTACATATTACACGAAGTCGCTTCTAGTGTTATGTCCTTGGAATTGATAGAGTTAATTCGTGGAACCTAAAATGATGGATATAACTTAATAAGATTAGAAAGAGAGAAAAAAGTTTCATCCTGGAGCAGTGCATACAATTTCCTTAAAATTAAAGTTCTTGACATTTACAGTTAGTTTTTTCCATCTTAAGTTTTTAAATATAATTTAAAAGAAAGTTATCACATTTGGAGCAATTATTATGAGAGAGAGGAGTAAGAGAATCAATGGCAATGAGTGAATATTATATCTAAGAAGCCCAGATATAATCATATTATGTTACAGGTACAATATGGATACAAGAATACAAGACATTTTATAAAAACCAAGATATGCCAACAGAAACCTATAAATATAAACATATATAACATAAATGCAGAATATTTAAAAAGCAATGTGTGAAAAAGTAGAGCAAGAAAGGAGCTTAGGGCGGCAAAGTAATAACACATGAACTCAGAAATGTCCAAGTCGTAGCAATAAGGCGGATCCATGAAATAAGGCAGAGAGAATGAAATGAGAACAGTGGAAACAAAGCAAAATTTGAGCACCAGCTTCACAACTCTGCAGCTCAGAACTCTGCAACTCTGCAGCTCTGCAGATGGACCATAGAGTAGAATAAGAAGAGCTTGGGCAAGAAAATGACACGGAAGTGCATAAAATGTGTGAACCAGAACAATGAAGCAGGTGCACCAAACACACCAAATACAGAAGCAGCTCTGCAGATGAACCATAGAGTAGAGCAAGAAAAGAGCTTGGGCAAGAAAATGACACGGGAGTGCATAAAATGTGTGAACCAGAACAATGAAATAGGTGCACCAAATACAGAAGCAACTAAGACAACAGAAGCTACAATAAGAGCAAAAATGAATCTAGCAGTGTGTGCAATTACAATCCCTGACCGGTTAGGAGAGGTTCTGTTTTGATGTGCTATGTGACATGGAAGAAGCAACTACTGTGAAGTAAGGAAACATAGTTAAAATGGCAAAAAGGTAAGCAAAAAAATGCTGTTATCAGTATCATGCAGCATCCGGGTGACAATTGAGCCATTAATTGATAAGATGTATTAGAGATGTAAATAAGAATTATCTAGAAATTTAAAAAAATAGAATTATTGGTTTCTTTCTAGATACATATTGTGATATCAGGTTGCCTATTAGTAGTGTTGTTAAATATCAGTCATGGGGGATAGCAGTGGCGGATTTTCGGAAAGCGCCCGTGGTGTTTTATGGGGGCGTCATATGGCGGATTTTTTTCTTTCCACTATGGTCCACCGTCCACTCTTAATAACGTTGCACATTAGTATCAGACACATGTCAAGACATCAATACTTTTCTAATTTTGAAGAATTTATTGTAAGGAGATGAAATGAAGTGGAATCATAACAGGTTTTATCGTTCACAACAGAATGAAATTAAATTGAACATCATTCCATCCAATACTCTGATTTGGGGAAAATGGGAAAAGATAAGCTAGGATTTAAAAAATGGTCCGCAGTCACGATTACACGATCTTTTGACTCTTTGCAATTGCGGCTGCATCAGTCATATTTAAGTTGAACAGTGACAAAGATTGGCTCGATTAATTTGCAACTGTGGCTGCATCTGTCATATTTGAGTTGAACACAACTATTAGCAAAATCAAGAAACCCTACCATAATGATGAAGATTGACTCGATTAGTTTAGGGAACCAAATTTAAGTATACATATGAATTATTTTTCAGGGTCAATATAACATTGCGGCGCAGCACAGCAGTAAGGTTAGTTTGTAAATAAGGTTAACGGTGTTTAATTCCATGAAGAAAAAAAATTGTTATTTTTTTAATAATTTTTGTGGTTAGAAACCATAAAAAGTTAAAAAAACAATACTGTAGGAATCAATCCCACATTCCCACTAAATTGATACCATGAAAGATACGAATGCAAGGCTTATCCACTGCGCCAATTGACATATTAATAAATATCGACACCATATGTATTATGTATTCGTAAATAACCATACAACAATATGTATAGATAAAGAGAGAGTCCAGGGTTGTCAAGTGCAAATTGAGGATTGTTAAATTCTGTATGCAATAGTGCTACAACGCCACTATAGCAGCTATTTGACAATATTTTGTCCAAATAGCATACCGCGGAACAATAGCAGTTTCTCCAAATTCCACTTAGTTATAGGGGTATAGCTATGCCGATATACCGGCTATTTAACAACATTGAGAGTCAAGATATATTGACACCTAAAAAAAACAAGTCTTTTTCCACCACTCCATACTTTCAATGTCTAAAGCATAGATTTGTAATTCTAACTTCATCTCACTACAATTTCACTCTTCATTACATATATCCATCCACAAACACATAATGCAAAAGCGTAAAAAGAAGAACAAGAGAGGATCAATACTAACCGTAAAGCTTTTTCCAACAGGACTATCCAAAAATTTACTAATCTGCGCTCTATACTGCAAAATAAGCGCACACACCAAAAACAAAAACATAAAATTGATATCGTTATCACAACACAAAATCAAATAGAAAACAAAGAGTAGAAACTAACCTTAGGCCAGTTAAGGGCAAAATCGGAAGTAAAATTCCGGTATTTGATTCCGATTTCAAAATCCCTATCAATTTCACGCGCTCTATCAGCAGCAGCAGCAGCCGCCGAAGACAGACGGTGAGAAACAGAGTAACGACGGTCTATGCGTTCGGCGGTTTTCTTAGCTTCGAAGAGAAAAAGCTCGAACTTATCGCTAGCGTTTCGCCACGCTTCTTTCAAAACCCTATCCATATCGTTTGGTTTATTGTTACTGTTATTGTTCTTGAAACTGACGATTACCGGATGACGTTGGCGGCGGCGGAGCGGTGGAAGGAGTGGTTGCCATCGCACTGATGTGCCGGTGCATGTTGTGGCGGTTGCTGTTCCGGCCATTCCGAACATTTTCTTTTTCTTTCTCTTTCTCTCTTTGTTTCGTTCAAAGCACTTTTTGCTTCGTTTTTTTCTTCTTCTACCGGCACCTCCACTCCCTCCAATTTTACACGATAATACTAATAGTTTTAATAATAATAATAATAATAAGAGTTAAATATCTTACATGTCTTTATAAATATCTTAAAATTTAGTTTTAGTTCTCAGAACATTTTCGTTCAAAGAATTGGCCACATAAAATTTTGTCTCTATTTTTTGTCTCTGTCATCTATTCCACTTAACGGAAGCCTACGTGAATGGTGACGTGACAATTTTTTTCAAATAATTGGACAATTACTAATTTCCACTTGTATAAATAGATTACAAGTCATTATTAAGTTCAATTTTCTTGTAATGCCAGACGTTGTTCCTCTTCTTTCTCTTTGTGACCTAATTCCTATTTATTTGTAACCAGTCGAAGCTTCCTTACTCGCAAACCTAATTTGTCGTCATCAAAGGAAGGTTGATGTCGTATTCCAGAACAAGTGCTACGAAACCCATGAGCATGTTTTCGTCCTCTGTGAGATGCCGTCGAGAAAGAAAATGTGGTTGTGAAGCTCGTATGGTTTCATACATCTGCAAGAATGGTCGCAATAAAGGCAGGCTCTTCCATATTAGCAGAATGAAGAAACTTGTGATTTATTCATATGGGATGAAGATTTGGTTGAAGAAGACGATAATGGTGTTGAACAGGTAGATGTCATCAAGCTGAATGAATTGGAGATGGTTGAACTGCTGAGGGAGTTATATGAAGGTTCCAAGAAGAAGAACATGAAGCTGCATGCAAAATTGAGATCATAGGCGTGGGCTGGAAAAATCAAGTTTTTTTTGTTGTGTAGTTTATCTTATGGCTAATGTGTACCTAATAATGAAATGTAATTGTTGAAGTAAGGTTGTTTGAGCAATGTAATCATTGTGTTTCTAATGTAATCATTGTGTTTCTAATGTAATTGTGTCTATAGATTGTGCGGAATTGTATAAATTTGATAGGTTGTTGCTTTAATTGAAAGAGTTTTGCTTAAATATTGACATAAAAGTGCCTTAATTTTGCTAAACTTTTGACACAGTTTGACTAAAATTTGGCATAGTGACTTCTAAATTTTGGCATAGTCGCTTCTAAATTTTTTAACATAGTTTGCCTCAATTTTGGCATACTGGAAAGGTTTATCTAAGCATGGGACTAACAAGATAGACATGAAAGGAAAAAAGGGTTTGCCAAATCATGGGACTATCAAGGAAAACCTGAAAGAGTATGTCTAAGCATGGGACTAACAAGATAGACTTGAGAGGAAAATAGTTTGGCAAAGTATGAGACTAACATGGCAAACATGAGAGAGTATGTCTAAGCATGGGACTAATAAGACAACCATGAAAGGAAAGAGGTTTGCCAAAGCATGATACTAACATGGCAAACTTACATGAATGAGCTTGCCAAAGCATGGGACAGACAAGGCAAGCAAAAGGGTCTGTGTAAGCATGGGACTAATAAGATAGACATGAGAGAATTGAAGTTGGCCAACGCATGAGACTAACATAGCAAACACGCAAGAGTAGGGGGTTTGATTTAAAGATAGGTGTTTAACCTAATAGAAGGTGATTAACCCAAAGAGAGTATGGCCGTCAAGGAGGATTGTGTTTGCTCCAAAGAGAGAAGTATTATTGGTGAAGATTGTTGTAATGTTGATGAGGTGTTATTAGTGCATTTATGGGGAAGAAGACTTGTTAATTATTTGATTCGAATTGCACTAACGGCTATTAGTGAAGGTGAATACTTTGAACAATTGGGTCATTCGTCCCGTATCTAAAATATTCAGAATGAGGATAAGAATTATCCCTCTCATTCCTTCTCCACTACTTAAGGCTCGTGGCGCATAATTTGAATCGTAACTGATAAGTGTTGAAGAGTCTTTTTTGTGCTTGGAAACAGTGCTCCAGTCTTGATATTCAGTGTCTTTAAAGTTTTGCATGAGAAGCTTAACTTGAGCTTGTGTTTGAAGTATGGAGTCTGAGCTTTCCTTAAGGTGTCCAATGCAGTGCCAATACAGAGAATTAGTCATATCAAGTGATCAAGAGCCTTTTGATCACTTGAGGGTACAGAGGGATCATATGAAAGTAAGAGGACCATTTGATAATAGTGTTGACAGGTGATTTTGACCAAAGGTGGAAAACAAGGAGTCCCATGGCACGTCGACACCAAAAGGCGTCTCAAGGTATCAATTTGACGCCAGCTGAAGAGATGCGTCGGAGAGATGGCAACAAACCACGATGTCGGAGGGAAATGAGGCAAAGGGCCAGTCCCAACTTCAAGGATAAGTGCTTGGGCGGGAAAAGTTTGAAAGTTCCAAGAATATGGGAAGTTGAAAAGAAAGTGGGGTGCCACGTGTCAGCTTCAAAAGACATCTGGGTAGACAAACAGTTACATTCTAGGCCAATATAAAGCACTGTATTTTCCATTTTTAGGGGTCGCATTTTTCACATTGTAAGGGAAAACGCTCAAAGTACCAAGCTTAGAGAAAAACGAGTTCACTCCCGCGAAAATGTACAATTGCGTCCAATTCTACTTAATGCAATTTACTTTCAGCATTTAATTTAAGTTATTGCCTTTTTGTTCTTGTCTTGCCTTTCCTCCCTTTATTTACCCACTTTGCATCCAAACCCGTCGATCATTAAAACCTTTTACGTCACCAAGGTCACTCCAACGTGACAACTTTCACCGAAAAGCGAGAAACTGAAATACAGCATAAATATACGCTTCCAATTCCTTGTTCTAGGATTTGTGTGGCCGATCCCGCAAGTAAACCTGCGACGAATGGCCAGCGGTTGTTCGTGCTGGCGAACAAAATTGGCACACCCGGTGGGACACGTGTGAATTGAGTATATGTTTTTGCGTAGAGGTAAGATGGTAATACCACGTCCGAACGACGAACCGTCTCCGACGGATAGTATGGTGGGAACACAAACAGCTGATGTTGGCTCTGGTACCGTGTCAGCGGTTTCAACCACCCCTAGTGGACCAACCGCAACTCCGCGTCGAAATGACCCTAAATCAGCAATGGCAGGGACTACAGGGCAGTATATGCCTAGTATCACCATGCCTATCCCTCGATCGTATGGGATGCTGACGGAGTTCATGTCGAGTTTGCACTCTAGCGGCCATATGTTCGGGGAAAGTTCGTCTTCAGCGTTTTCACCTTATCAGGGGACAGGACACATGTCGAACCAGATGGTTCGACCCCCAGGTTTTAATCTTTTCTCTCAATCCATACCGACCTTTACCTCTAGTTCCGTCGCGGTCATGAGGCAACAGATGGATGAGAGTAATCATGAGATGGTCCACATGTTGACTCAACAGATGGGTACAATATTGAGACCACTGATACAAGAGTCCACACAGAGTTACCAACAACTGGCGACTCAAATGACATGGATCGGTGACTTCTTAGGCGCTCCTAGGGCTCAGGGTCGACAGACCCCACCGCCTCGACCGGAGACGCCCCTTCGTCAGGATGAAGTCTTCGACGAAACTATTGAACATCCTCGCGAGTTCGAAGAGATCCCTCGGAGGGCCCAAAGGCCTCCCGTGATTATCCATAGGAACCAAGATCCGGATTTTGTTGTCCAACAGGTTCGACAGGACACCTTGGCTGGGGACCACAACTTAGAGGTCGTGGTCGAACGCATCATGGTTCGTAATGGGGCAAACTCAGGCCTTCGACGGCCAACCTACACATCCCCATTACCAGACTTCGTATTATAAATAGAATTACCCAGGGGGTGGAAAGTGCCAAAATTCACCAAGTTCGTTGGGGAGACGGAAAAGTCCACCGTCGAACACGTCGCTAGGTATCAAACTGAAGCAGGCGACATAACGAACAATGAGGACTTGAAAATGAAATATTTATCAAGTTCCCTCACTAAAAATGCATTTACGTGGTTTACCATGTTGCCCCCTCAGTCCATACACACATGGGCGCAATTGGAGAGACTGTTTCACGAACAATTCTATATGGGACAATCGAAAATAAGTCTAAAAGAATTGGCAAGCGTCAAGCGCAAGGCCACATAGTCAGTAGACCAGTACTTGAATAGGTTTAGACTTTTGAAAGCACGGTGCTTTACTCAAGTCCCTGAGCACGAATTAGTCGAAATGGTCGCCGGTGGGCTAGATTATTCGATCAGGAAAAAGTTAGACACGCAATATCTTAGGGATTTGGCGCAATTGGCTGACCGGGTTCGCCAGGTCAAACGGTTAAAAGCTGAAAAAACCCAGTCTAACAGATATCGTAAAAAAGAAAAAGTGTCCTATGTGGCAGCTGACGAGTACTCGTCCGACGATGAAGAGTTCGTCGATGAGAGTGAGATCCACGTGGCGGAGCTTAAGCCAGGACCTCCCTACACCTGCAAGTTGTTGAAACCATCGAACGGGAAAAATCCCGCCGAAAATGGAAAAACGGATAAATACGTCGCTAAAACTTATACTTTTGATGTGTCCAAATGCGATGAAATATTTGATTTACTGGTTAAAGATGGTCAAATAATTATTCCGCCTGGTTTAAAAGATCCCCCTCTAGAACAAAGGAAAAAGAGGGGATTTTGTAAGTTTCATAATTTCCTTGGTCATAAAACATCTCAATGTGTTCTTTTCAGGGATCTGGTGCAGAAGGCTTTGAAGGAGGGTCGACTCCAATTTGGCGAGAAGCCAAAGATGCAGGTTGACACCGACCCACTGAAGGTTGAAGAGGATTTGTACTCAGAGGTGTACGAATGTATGATGGTCGAAGCTTCTGAAGGTCTCGACAATCCACCAATGGCTGATGTGGTAGAATGCATGATGGTCGAAACTACTGAAGGTTTCGACAAGAAAGCTGAGGACAAACTCGAAGCAGTGTACCCCCAGGCTGGCGAAAGTTTGGATGATTTTCAGGAAAAGTGCAGGATAAGCGGGTCGAAGGCCGCATTATGCCCCAAGTGCAACGCTGTGTTCGATGAGAAAGCTGCTGAGAGGTATGAGGCAAGCAAGAGAGAAGTGCTGCCAGAAAGCACGCCACATGTCCCAAGGTTTGTGTTTGACAAGAGTGGGGTCCCCCGTCGAAATGAGGAGTACAAAAAGTTGTTCCAAGAGGCAAGGCCCAAAATTTTTGTGCCTCCATCAGATACCCCACAGGAAAGGTAGCAAGTGGCAAATGTCGCCGACAAAAGGGTCGAACCAGTAGGATATAGGGTGTCCCCTAATTACAAAGGGAAAAACCTTATGACTAGGACCCAGTGGAGGCACTATCAACGTAATAAGAAGGCTAAGAGGGAAGCTGCGACTTCAAGAGTGAAGCATGTCGGAACTTCTGGATAAAAGCACCAATACCCAAGAGGAAAATGGGTAGAAAAAGACAAAGTGGTGACAAACCAGACCATGGCAGTAACCGTGGACGCATCAGGGGAAAGAGAAGTTGTGTCGACCCAGAGTTTAAAATGTACTTCGCTGGTGGAAAGCAAGAAAGAACCAGAGTATACTCCCTAGTCGGACGAAGAGGAGCCAAAATATTCTCCTTAGTCAGATGACGAGTATGATCCATTGCCCGAGGGAGATTTTGACAAAGACATGTACGACGACACCAACGATGACACCTATGGCGAAGACTTCGTGCTGAATTGTGGTATCGTGTCGGTTCTACCAGCTGAGTATAACGTGGTGTCTGAAATCTCTGAGACTGAAGAAGATTTCATCTCGGGTGAAAATGCGGATGACAAGTCGCTATGTTATTATGTGATGAACAGTGGTGTGGTTGAAGAACAAACGACTATGTTTGAACGTCCTAGCCCTGGGATGATGTACCATTTGAAGCCGTTATTCATAAAGGCGAAAATTGATGGGGTGTCTGTTAACAAGGTGTTTGTGGATGTGGGGCAACTGTGAATCTGATGCCTCACAATCTATTTAAGAAAATTGGAAAAACGGAGGCTGACCTTCGACAGCATAACATGGTTTTGTCCAAATATGAAGGCAAGACCAGTAACATCCTGGGAGTTATCCAAGTGGACTTGGCAGTGGGTACAACCAACAGGCTGACACTCTTCATGGTCATCAAGTCAAAAGCAAACTTCAATCTGTTGCTGGGACGGGAATATATCCATGGAATTGGGGCAGTGTCGTCGACAATGCACCAGAGATTTATCATTTGGAGAAAGGATGGCATCATCGAAAACATTGAGGCAGATCAAAGCTACTACAAAGTCGACGAAACCAAGGGTAACAAGAAGTCTTTTGACCAACACTTAGCAAATGTGGCTCCTTGTGATGACGGGTCAGGTTCCTACACCTCTGTCGACACAGGTCGCGTCCTGAACCTGGACCCTGACTATGGGTTCATCTGGGACGCTGCCGACGAAGCCATGGAGCCAATGGAAATGCCACCAACGGGGTGGCGCACAGTTGGTAAACATGACTGAGTCAGAAAGCATGACTCGGATTTCGGCCTATTTGGCTGAAAACAGAAGGATGTCGGCACTTGAAAAAGATGAAACTCTCCAAATAGTTAAGGGAGCCGACCATGACAAACAAGAAAATGGCCAACAAGGCCAAGAAGAAGCTTTAGAAAATCGGAGGCTTGATGGTATTTACGATGATGAGCCTTTAAGGTTTGAAAAAGGCCCCAATCATGAGCTGCAGAAAATGCAAGTGCAGGACCCACTTGAGGAGGTCGAATTAGGGGACGGGGCAACCAAAAGGCCCATATATGTGAGTGCCAAAGTAGGGCCAGCAATGAAAGCCAAGCTGGTTAAAGTGTTGAAAGAATACAAGGATTGTTTTGCCTGGGATTATGGCGAAATTCCTGGTTTGAGTCGGAGTGTAGTTGAGCATCGACTTCCAATCTATCCAGGCAAGAGGCCAGTAAAGCAACACCCTCGACGCTTCGCCCCGGAAGTCACGTCGAAGATCAAGCAGGAGATTGAAAGACTGCTCAAAAGTCGGTTCATCAGAACTGTAAGATACGTCGAATGGATAGCAAACATAGTACCTGTTATTAAGAAAAATGGGACCCTTCGAGTTTGCATCGACTTTAGGGATTTGAACAATACTACCCCTAAAGACGAATATTCGATGCCGGTGGCGGAGATGTTGGTTGACTCAGCCGTGGGATTTGAGTATTTGAGCATGCTCGACGACTACTCCGGCTACAATCAAATTCTCATAGCCGAAGAAGATGTCCCCAAAACTGCGTTTCGATGCCCTGGAGCTTTGGGGACATATGAATGGGTTGTGATGCCTTTTGGGCTGAAAAATGTTGGGGCAACCTACCAAAGGGCTATGAATACTATTTTCCATGATTTCATTGAGAATTTTATGCATGTATACATCGATGACATAGTCATAAAATCGTCATCAAAAGATGGTCATCTCGATTAAATGAATCACAGTATTGGCAGAAATTCGCGTACATCATGTGATTTGGTACTCCTAGAACATATTCCAATGGTTTCCGCTTGACCTTCCAGACATATCCAAAGGTTCTCGATGGTTTGTCAAATATATAGACCTTCCAGCTTGCTGTCGGCAATAGAAATGCAGGAACTAATGCACATGGTTGTAAGAATTCCACTTGTGTCTTGATCTAATGTTGGCTGCTCAATTGAAGTGGTATTGTGCAAGTGTGTTTGAAAGAACCAAGGATTCTGATTTTTCCCAAAGAACTACATTCCAAACTTTTATTTTATCTGCTGAATTCTCCCATACTTCCAAGGTACACACCTCAACTGATCCATATTTGCACTGAACTAATGTAGTTGAAGCTTTTTTCTCAAGTTCATTATAATTCCTGTAGGCTTATCAGAGTCATCATCAAGGAAGCAGAGTGGAGTGCAAAATTCTACGATGAAAACCGAACGACATGGTGGCAAGTAACTTGATAATACTGTACACAATTTTTCCAAATAATTGTTTCCATACTGGGGTATAGCGAACAATGTATTATTTGACTATTTCTTAGCTATTCACTCCATTCCAAAACATGTCCAGGTGGATCATCCGACCAAGATATACTTTTACCCAACAATGAAGAATTGTACGGCTGCTGTTCAGAATAGTTTGGACTTGTGTTTAGGGGAATGTTTTGCCATGCCATTTGTAATCTTTGAATAGGAATTTCTGCCTGAAGTTCCTTTTCTTTGTTGGATTCTCCAACCCCTCGGTTGAAGATTCTACCATTCCGTGTTACACGACTGATGTCTGCAATATTCACGACGGAGGGTAATGGAATTTCCTTTCCATTCTCGATTATTATTGCACCGTATTTGTAAGGGATTGCCTTAGCTGATTCATACGGTAGTGGACCCGGTAGATAGATGACTATGGGAACCTTCTGATCTTTCTGACCATCATAAGTAACCTTGATCCGTTCCCGGTTAGGAACTCTAGATTCGTCAAGTAGAGGGATGATGGCAAAAACATCCCTGGTCTTGTGATGACCAGAGATTGTGACAACATCCTCAACTTGATCAGCAAGGTAGTTCGGCGACCAAATGATGGGTCCTGAACCTGGATATGGATGAATTTCTCCATGATCGACCTGACCCTGAAGAGCTGCTCTCACAAGGTAACACCCTTGGTTACTTTCCGAATAGACGCTACAACTGTCATAATTGTGTGGTGGCACCTGGCCACGCCCACTTTGAATACAATGTAACCTCACTAGGTTAGCTTCCACTTATCGGACATCCTGACTTTGACGCCGAGTAGGATTCCTGTTACTGATACTAATTTGCTGAGTATCTTCATCCATGTAGATTGGCATCCACCAATGATTTAACAAGTGTTGAAGTGCATCCTGGACAAGGGTACAACCTCAATCGTTTTCGCAACCCGCTTTACAACTTTGATAGTCATGTGATATTAAGAATCCGAGTCGGACCTGCTCAGCATGTAACTCTACCAGGTTGGTATTCATTACGCGGATATCGAAGATCTGAACCATGTTGATTTGATAGGAGTTCCTATCATGGTAGTCTTGGATCCATCCAAGATCCATCTGACGCTGGAGGGCCTCTTGTATGAAAGAGCATCCCTGTTTGTTTACCGAGCAAGTCAGACAAGAACTGTAATCGTGCCGCGGCAGATTATGATACTGGCTTTGCCTTGAGTGCATCGCCACCAAGTTGACATTCATTGCACGGATATCGTGGTTCTGAATGATGTTGGAATTCGTGTAGACCATGTTAACTCCATGAACTCGGTGCTCTTGGATCCATCTGAGATCCATTTGTTCCTGTAGGGCTGCTTGCACCACAGAACATCCTTGGTTGTCTTTAGAGCAGATATCACACTGGTGATAATTATGAGGTGGCACATGGCCATATCCACTCTGTCTACAATGCATCTTGACCAGATTGGTCTTTAACAAGAGTACATCATGAATTTGATAGACATTGTTAGTCTCTCCTTCTATCAAATTGACTGCAGCCTTCTCATGTTGAGGCAGTGGGTTCGTGAGAACGTTGGGATTCGTATCTTTGAAAGATAAGAGCCCGTTCCTAACAAGCTTTTGCATGTCGGATTTGAAATTGAGACAAGTCTCAATGTTATGCCCTGAACCTCCTTGATGATAAGGGCACGTCTGATCTGCCTTAAACCAAAAAGGTGGATTTTCTGGAACTAAAAGGGGAGACTTAGTTTGAATGTGCCCCTTAGCCAGCAGTAACGGAAACAGCTCTGTGTACGTTACAGGTATAGGATCAAATCCTGGTGGCCGTATTGTACGGTTGTTGTTATATGGAGGACGAGCCTGCTGAAGAGGCTGTTGTGTCCTTTGCTGGTCAGGTTGGTTCTGCGCAACCTGAGGTTGATACGTAGGAATAGGCGTAGGGCCGATAGCAGGAGTTACAGCTGCTACTGGTTGATAACGTCGCCTTTGCTTTCCGAGAGAGATATTCCCAATATCTTGCTCTTTTTTCTTAGAGAGAGCACTACCATATTTTTTAGTACCGCTCGTTGATCCAGTGTCTTTTACCAAACGTCCTTCTCGGACGGCTTCCTCAAGACGTACGCCCATGCCGACCATTTCGGTGAAATCACTGGGCGCACTGGCAACCATTCGGTCATAGTAAAATGAGCTTAAGGTCTTTAAGAAGATCTTTGTCATCTCGTTTTCCTCAAGAGGTGGACAAATTTGAGCGGCAATTTCACGCCACCTTTGAGCATACTCCTTAAAGGTTTCCTTGTCCTTTTGTGACATTGATCTGAGTTGATCTCTGTCGGGTGCCATGTCCAAATTGTATTTGTATTGTTGGACAAAGGCAGTACCAAGATCTCTGAATGTACTGATCGTAGTAAGGTTTAAACCCATGTACCATTTGAGTGCGGCACCGATTAAACTATCCTGGAAGTAGTGAATCAGCAGGTCCTGATTCTTCGTCTGAGCTGACATCCGCCGAGCGTACATCACCAGATGGCTCTGAGGGCAAGAGTTACCCTTGTATTTTTCAAAGTCGGGCACTTGGAACTTGTGCGGGACTTTCACATTTGGGACCAAGCAGAGGTCTGCGGCGTCCTTTCCAAATAGATCCTGACCGCGAATGGCTTGCAGCTCTTTCTGCATTTCCAAGAACTGCTCCTGGAATTCATCCATTCTGTCAAACATAGTTTCCTTCTTACCAGAAGGTGTCTGTGGAATCTGTCCTTCCGGGACAGTGTGCACCACAGGGGGTGGTACCGTGACTACGGTAGCGAATCTTGGTGTTTCCCGAAGTTTGTAACCTTCAGGAGTCTTCAGTATGCCCCTGGCATCTTCGCTTTCCCGAAGTTTGTAACCTTCAGGCCCAACGGCTTTTGTTGCGATTCCCTGATCTTCAGTGATCGGCGGAACATATCCTTCCGGGATATAGTTAACAGGCATGCCCCAAGGACGATCTTTCGGCATCTGATACCTAGGATAATACTTTTCTATGATGGGCGTTGAGGTGATCTCTGAGATCACAGTTCTTTGTAGCTGAGCTTCTGCCATGGCTTGCATGTCGTTACGAAGCTTTATCATATCCTCTCTAAGAGCGTCGATCTCTTTTTTCAACTCTCTGTTTTCTTCCTCAAGATCATCCATCTTTTTCTGACGATTGGCCTGAGTATTGTACGAATGAGACAGTTTGACTCTAGAATCGAGACACAAACGTGAGATTCGTAGGTAAGGAGAATACGCGATGTGAGAATGATGAATGCAATGATTATATTAATTATTGTTTTTTTTTGTTTAATCAAAATAAACTTCGACAATTAGATTGCAAATATCAAACAGTGGGGAAACCCCTTTTTATTGAATTCCAAAGGATTACAGAAATGGAAATACAGTAGATTACAAAGTGCAGAAACAGAAACCTAAACTAATGGGTCCCGAGTCCTCTTCTTTGACCGAGGCGCTTGGGCCGTTGTTGAGTTGTCATTCCTTTGCCAGGTGAAAGGAGCGAGCAAATTCCTTTGGTCATCTTGATTCTCTACAGCATGCTGCTCCAAAATTTCAATCAGAGCATCTTTCTCTTTTAGTAATTGCTGTATTTGGATACACTCTACGTCGAGGGTGCGGTACTTGTTCTTCCAAGACCTTCTTTCCTTTTGAACCTTGTTGAGAGTAACCTGAAGCTTTTCAGTTTCCGTCATGAAGTACATGACAGTTTCCCTCGGTGGAAGAATTCCGTAACGAGGATAAGGCATCTTTAGCTTGAGAGCTCTAGTTTGTACCCAATGGAGATAAGGCTCCACTGAGACACAGTCCGGTTTTCCCAAAGACTCTCATCCTATCTTATGAACATGTTTCCAAGCTTGCACTATTTCCATCTTTAGTGCTCTGTCATTTTCTCCTTCTTTGAAGAAAAGACCTTCCAGATGAACACCCAGTGGGATGTGTCTCATCGGGTATCCAAATTGACGAAGAACCAATATCGGATGATAGTTGATTCCTCCTTTAGTTCCTATGAGGGGTACACTGGGGAAGTTTCCACAACGGTCAATGACTCTGATTCCCTCATAAATCCTATTACACCAATCTATATCGGAATTGGTGAGAGACATGATCTTCTGCGACCAACGTAAGGCACTCTTGCAATCCCAAAAAGCAGCGGACTTGGGCAAGTGCGAGATAAACCATTTGTAAAGCAAAGGTACACAGCATGCGATCTCTCCTCCGCTGTACAAATTTCCCAAGTGTACAGAATGATACGCATCTGCGAGCAAAGTCGGCACAAGGTTTCCAATGAGAAAAACCTTAATAGCGTTGATATCGACGAAGTTATTAATGTTGGGAAACAAAAATAACCCGTAGGTGAGCAAGACAAAGATGCTTTCAAAAGCAGTCCCGTTCCCTATACTAGCGAAGTATAGAGCCTTTTTTGTCAAGAACTGGGCTGGCAAACCTTGGATGCCACCCTTAGTGGTCATGTGAGTCCTGACCTCAGACTCGTCCAAATGAATTGTTATTGCAATAGTCTGATTCTTTGGAATTTCTTCCAGTCCAGAAAATGGAGCTCGATCAGTGATATGTAAATCAGTCAGATGAGAATACTCCTCCAGCGTTGGTGATAGCTGGTAATCCGGGAACGTGAAACAGTGATAAACCGGATCGTAGAACTGAATGAGCGCGTCCATGACCCCCTTAATCACATGGACTCTTAACAGTGGTAGCAAACCACCGTGCTTGGCTCTGAAAGCCTCTGGGTTAACGATCATCCTCGCTAACTTTCTCAAATCCGCTAGCTTTGGAACCTTGAAGGTGTACTGGCGAGTTCTCCTTCTACCGAAATTCATTAATGCAATCTTTTTCTCTGATATTTGCAATCACAGTCTTAGTTTAATTTGAAAAACAGAGAGACTAGAAGAGAAGTTTTTTTTTTTTAATGTTTTACTAAATGGATGCATGAATGCAGCACACAAAAACATAGAAAAAACATGGGGTCAAAGGGTCGTTGTCATGAAGTCAAGGCTCTACCCATCCCCAAAGGTTTATACTAGGGTGATTTTTGTACCTGTACTCATTATCATCAGCTCCTCCCAGGAAAACAAGACAACAAGCGGATCGCCAGCGAGTTGTGTGCAATCTTAGAGTAAGTGCTATTCACCGAGAATAGATCACCAGCCTCAAATGAGGGTAGTATCGCGTAACAACTATTTCCGATAGCTTCCGCACTACGAAAGGGTTGGCTTTTCTAGGTGTATACTCAATCTTTCCACATACGGCATCACCCGCATTCCCATTAGCAGAAAAATAAACACATATAACAATTAGGAAAAGCAGTATATATATTTGTCTTAAACATCCTAGACCTAATGAAGCTAAGGATGCTAAGTTCCTGACAGAAATGGGTTCCCCGGCGGAAGCCCCAATCTGTGGTTCTCAGCCTAAGAGATGGACCAGCATAGGTCAATCTTTCTCCTCAGCAAAGTTCCCATTTTCCGTGGAAAACGGGGATGATGCCCTAAGGCAGAAAATGACTCTGGCAAGGAATCCCCAGCAGAGTCGCTATTTTACAAGGAAAACAGAAAGAAAGAAAGAATCGGCCCCACGGTGGGCGCCATTTTTCTGTAGCGAGCGATTTTGGACGCGGTTCTTAAGCGCTGGTCGCTCTCTGCGGTTTGAGCTTAAAACTACAGGTCGATTCATTTTTTATCCTATTGTGAGCTGAATAAGGAAGGGAAATAGATGTCTCCAATTAACCCTGCTTTGCATACTGAGTTTAAACAGCGGTCTGTTAGGTTACGAATGCTATCAATGTGGGGGGCCTTTATACTGGTTATTTGTATTTTCGCCAATACTGTTTTCTTTCTTTTTACCTGGGCAGACGGTTTCTGGCGGGGAACAAGGATTAGGATGTTAGGACTGATGCTTTTGAAATACTGCTTTTGATTGATGGAGATATGGGATTTGGGTTTTTTGTTGATTGCGCTCGCTAAGATCTTTTCTTTCGATCTTATGCCTACGTATTCCCGTTTACCGAAACAGGGAAATCAGAGCGTTCGTAGTTCCTCCTATTCTATGGGAGGAAATGGGTGTTTTGGTGTCTTGTTCAAAGCCCAAGACGTGAAGCAAAAGGTGGTTTATATCTTGTTCAAAGCCCAAGATGTGAAGCTGAAAGGTCTATTTGTGTCTTATTCAAAGCCCAAGACGTGAAGCTGAAAAGACCTCGACTTTAGAGAGAATTTGTCATCTCTAAAGAGGGGAGAAGGAGAATTACTTTAACTGGGATACGCGGATCCGAGCAATGCCATAATTTCCGAAGAAAGGGTTTTAACCTGAAGGAGAAGACTTTAACTCAGTGTAGAGCAATGCCATCTTTCCTTAGGAATTTCTCATGCTAAAAGAGGGACAGTGGCATGGATGTAGATGATCCAGAGGCTTGCGGCTTACAGCGATTAGACGAAGGGGAAGGAGTTGTTGATGTTTGTATGCTGTGAACGAGGCACAGCTTTGATGCTAAAAGGTTGATTGGATCAACCAGTGGTTTTCTTATACAAAGCCTAAGAGGAGGTTATTTTTCCGCTAGGGAAATCATTATACAAAGCCTAAGAGGAGGCTATTTTGTGTCTCGTACAAAGCCCGAGAGAGAGGCTAAAAGGGTTGACTCAACAGGAGAATCTTTTATACTCAACAAGAGAGTGTTTTTGTATCTCGTACAAAGCCCGAGATGGAGGCTAAAAGGTTTGACTCAACAAGAGAGTCTTTGTATCTCGTACGAAGCCCGAGATGGAGGCTATGTCAGTTAAGTGACAGGTCCAGTATACTGATTTTGAAAGAGAAAATCAGTTCTTATATGAGCAACACTGTACTCATGGATTTGATTTGAGGATCAGGGATATTTCCTTTTCTTTGAGGAAACTGGAAATCCAAAGGGTATTGAGACTGTCCGAGTCTGCGGGTTTCCTTTCTATTTAACGAAGGGGTCACTTGAGAATGTCTTTGAGACTCAAGGAGATTAGACTGTCCAAGTCTTAGAGTTTCATCTTTTGTACTATGTTTTGAGAAACAGTAGTAGACTCCATGAAAAGAATGTTCTATGGAGATGACTAGGTTCTGTTCCTATACCTCTAGGAGGTCGTCGGGACAATTTGTACGAAGCCCAAGAGGAGGCTATCATTCCCGGAGGAAGAGATCATTATACGAAGCCTAAGAGGAGGCTGTGAATACTTCTAAGAAGCCGTAGTGTCCTTGAATAATGCCCAAGAGGAGGCCGATGCTTTTAAGAAGCCCGTGGGTCTATCATCTCCTTTCCATTAGGAGAGATAACTCTTTTAAAGATAAAAACCACTGGTAAACGTGCGAGGTTTACTATCCAGTGACTTCTAGCTTTTAAAGAGGGTTCCTTAGTTAAGGTCCAAGATTATGACCGTAGTGGGTACCCCAAACCCCGAGACATTCAAGGCAAGCTATCCACAAGGAATAGATCAAGTCAGGAAAGTTCGAGAATTTGGAAGAAACTCAAAGATGCCATTCACAGAGAATACATTCATCTTGGGGAGTAGAGCTTCTTGACGATTCCTAAGGAGGACAGCCGAAGAGAAGACTGTATCTGGTGCTCCTATTGGGGATCTAGGCGTATATTTCTACGAATAAATGAAACGGCGTCACCTAGTTCTAGACGTAGTAGCTGGGGAAACTCGAAATATCTATACTATTATTACGCAGTAGATATGAGTTTATGAAAGGAGACTTACAGTGAGCAGCCCCACAATACAGTTTATAATATGAAAGCAGTAAATGAAAGCGATAACCACTTACTCGGTTGTAGTGCTTCCATGCTGTTTGGTTAGTCGTTCAACAAAGAAAGATTGAAAACAACAGTATATTCAAAATCAAAGGAGAAAGTGCTTTGAAAAAGAAAGATTTGGGGCTTACAGCTCAAGGAGAGGCCCAGGGTTTTATCAGTGAGCGCACTGTTTGACTTTGTACAACGGGACTTATACAAGTGACTGGGGCCCAAAAATGGTTTTATGTACAAAGGGATGGGTCTTACACTCTCTCAAGAGGCCCAAAAAGGTTTAAAGAAAAGAGTGGGGCTTATAACACGAGGGTAGGCCCAAATGATTTTTCGTTTAAAAATGGCGATCGCGCCGAGGTTTTCTTTTAACGCAGAGGGACTTATACAATAAGTGAGGCCCAAAATGTTTTGGTTAAAAGGGGGATTGGGTCTTACACTCTAATAGAGGCCCAAAGTGTTTTGAATGGGTCTTATAGCTCAAGGAGAGGCCCAGATGATTTTTATTTTTAAACGGGCGACGATCGCGCCGTTTACTTGTACAGAGGGACTTATACAATGAGTGAGGCCCAAAAAAGTTTTTGTACAAGGGGGGATGGGTCTTACACTCTCTCAAGAGGCCCAAAATGTTTTGAAAATGATTTATGAGGGTTGAATTAATCCAAAACCCTAATTTGTTTTCAAAAATGTATTTAATTGAATAAAAATTCAATTAAAATGATCAAAAATTGTTTAACACATGGAAAACAAATTGTGATCTTGGATTAATGCTTCAAAAATTAAGTATTGACCTACAAAATAATTAGAAAGCATTAAAAGTTGCAAAATCAATGTAGAAAAAATATTTAAAATGCCAAAAACAATCAAAATATTAATTCTTTACAAAAATATCAATTATATGAAATAAATAATATTTTTGGGATTTTTTGTGAAAATAAAATATTTTAACATTTTTGTGAATTATTAAAAAAAGAATCAACTCAAAATCATTAAAACTCAGAGAGAAATTAATTTTTGAATCAATTAAATAAAATCAGAAAATTCAAATATTTGAATTTCTAAAAATGGCGCCAAGAACAAGCTGAAGAACACGCGCGTGTTCTTGGTTTCTCAGATTTGCATTTTCTATCCAATCTCCATGAATACGTAATCATATCATGCAATCCACATATCATTATGCTCGTCTCAACCTCACGATCATGTCTATGTACTTTAATTTCATTTAAATTAAACATACAACAAGAAATCACGAAGAGACCTCAAGAACCCTAATTTCTGCATGAAGGCTAGGATTTTTGATACACGATTCAAACAATGCAATTAATTGAGGGAAAACATTCCATGCATGATTATGAACATATGGCCAAATTATTGTGCGAGGAAATATGCATAGATTGAGAGATAACCAAGCATGTGCTTACCTCTAAGCCGTGACAGCAAGTTCAAAGTGATTTGAACAGCTTCCCTACACCCTATGGATTGTGTTTGGATGGTTGGACTTGATTGAAATTGGCTGGATCATTTTGTGGTACCTCAGCTGCACTTTGGTTAAAACCTTGAGCAACCAGCTGGTGATTTTGTGAAATTGATGTTTTAGAAGTAATCTAAGTGTTTGATCAGCTCATATGTGATGTATGTGAGGTGTGTGAGTGATTGGTTTGATTGGAATTGCTCTCAAACTCAAAACCCGACAGTGACTTGCCTTAGAAGGCAAAATTGGAGTGAAAGAAGAGATTTTGAGGAAAGCATCTGTTAGATGGCTTTGGTGTACTTAAACTGACCACAATTGAGCTTTATTTATAGTAGAGCAAGTTTGTTTTGCAAGGAATAGTGCATGGCAGCTGGTAAGTAGGTTTGGCCAATGTTGTCCAATGAAAATCCAAGTCTCCTCTAGCCATTGACTAGAGGTTAGGGCACAGAGCTTTGGTTCCCTTGGTCTTGGATAAGTCTTGACTGATTTCAGATGAGAATGGCTCAGTCCATGCCACCTTGATGGTTCCATTGAATGCCTCATTCCAAATTTGAAGTCTTGTCCCTATTTTGGCCATTCTAGGTTCAACATGCTATTTCTTGTTCCATGGACTTTGGAGGCTTGGCTCAGTGATTGTCCCCTTTAGATTCAATCCTCTGAGGTGTCTAAGTGGATAGGAGCAATTGAATTTAGCTGATTTTGGCAAATCGACCAAAGTTGCAAATTCTGCCTTGCCTTGACAGATTTCAGCAAGGCAACTTGGCAATGTTGTATCTCATGGTGTAGGTTGAATTTGGCAATGTTCTTGGCCATTTTGGAAAGCTCTTACATGATACAACAACTGTTTGAACAAGTTTGGTTTTAATCTCTTTTGATTACAAGTGAAAAATCCCCCTACATTTGGCAAAAAGTGAGGCATAATCTGACTTAGTGAAAATTTCACTAAGTGTTGGAAAAAGTGACATTTTCACTTTTCAGCCACTTTGATCACTCCATAACTCAAAATCCTTAATGAATTGGAATGACTTGTAGTTGAAGTTTTTGTAGGTGATAATGAGGGCTACAAATCCATCTTTGGATGAGAAAAAATGGCCTTGTGGTTTAGGAGTTATGGTCCTTCAAAGTTGGTACCCTTGCCACTTTATTTTTAACTTAGAAAAATTTCTAAGTTTTATGGTTACCCCTTTTACAAGTTATCTCACTTTTCTTGATTTTTCTTGATGAATGATGATTCAAATCATACATTAGCATAATTTTAGGGTTAAAAATCCATTTTGGTGAAAAATCTCAAAAAGTCAAAGTTGACTTTTGTGCACAGTTGACTTTTTATCAGATGAATTCCAAACTGTGCAATTCTTCAGGAAATCATGTCCTTGACCTAAATCAAACTTGATGGACATGTTCCATGGGTGTCATAGGGTATATTCAATCATGTATTAGGGTTTGGGAGCATGTCTTGGTCAAAAGTCAAAGTTACAGTTGACTTTTCCCTTAAAACCCTAATTGTGGTGCAGATGGAATTGAGACTTGTTGCTCAAACTTCTTGGATTAATCCATTGTTCCAAATGGATCAATATGGTATATTAGAGACCCTCAAATCCTCTCTTGAGGTCTTGGCTCATGGTTTGTCCCAAAAGTCAACTTAGGGGTGAATTAGGTCAAGAAACCCTAATTCCTGATTTTTGATGAATGCATCCCTTGAGGCAAAATTGACTTGATGCATGGGTTCATGAGGTTCCATGAAGTATATTAGGTCATGTTTTGGATCAATGGCTTGTGCCCAGATGAAACTTTTCATCTGGAGGCCCTGGGTGATCAAAACCCTAATTTGGTGATACTGGCGATCTTGAGGCTTGATCCACCTAGAAGGGAGCAACCTTGTGCTTAATCCTTGAAGTGGGAGTCCTTTTTGATCCATTGTGGATGTTTAAGAGATTAGACAAGTTGAAGATCATGTCATTTCTTGATTGATCCTTTGTCTAAGCACTCAGAGAGGGCTTGAAACCCTAATTTTGATTGTATTGGATGCTCACCCATCTTTGGGGAGACTGATGAAGCATGATGGTTCATCCATATTGTGATGATGATTTTCACAATGATGGGAAAACTAAGTGGTCAAAATTTGGGGTATTACAGATGCCCCTATTTAATCCTCTTGGACCCGAAGGTGTGAATGACGAAGGGATTCGGGCATTCGGGGTGCAAGAGGATTAAATATCGGAATACCCGAAATTTTGATGGTGGTTATGAATGGTAGCTTACGCATTCATCTTCTTTAGCTAAGCAATGATGCTTAGAAAAGGTAAACTTCCCCTCGATCTTGGTTTTCTACCAAGGAACTGGTCTCAGTCTCTTTTGAAATAAACTTCCCCTCGATCCTGGTTTCCTACCAAGGAACTGGTCTTAGTTTCTTTTGTCAATAAACTTTATTGACAAGAGACGCTATGAGTAGCGGTTTTCCTTCAAACTTCTCGCCGAATTTTCCTGGGGAGACGCCATTTGAGTAGAAAATGTTTTGTTGTCAGACTTGCTGGGGACCCCAGTCGTCTGAGTTGTAGAGTTGTACAAACTTCTCCGTTGGAGACGCCATTTGTTTCTACTGGGGAAAGCGAGTCTCTTGAGAGACTGTTTTTGTTTGGGATCTTTCATCATACTTTTCTCGGGATCTTCCCGGAGAAACGCCATATGTTGGGGTCCAATTTTGAGGTGCCAATGACCTTCTCATCAGTGGTTTTTCGGAGCAAAACTGGCGTGCTGCCGAATCTCTGATCACGAGGCTTTCTCTGTGGATTTTCCTTAATCCGGGAAAGCAAGGATATCATCTTCAATGGCGAAGAGTGATGTTTATTAAAAGTTTTCTCTGGCTTTTCAGAGGTTCAAGTTATCAAAGTGGTCAAGGACCAACTTCTTTCCAGAATTAAACCGGAAGCGAGGTTGTTCAGACACAGTATTTCCTGATGAGGCAAGAACTGACAACTCGATTGAGAGGACTTCTACCACTAGGGGACAAGACCGACTAGAGTGATAGTGATGCAATACGAAATGTGAATGCAAATAAAAAATGCATGATGTATGTATGTATATGCTGACAAAACAGACGAGACATACAGACTAATGGATGAACACAATTGGATACTCGGCCATCGCGGGGCGAAGAAGTACCGTTGATTCAAAATAGTAATTCCACCTTGCTTAGGAGAGATAGTCCCGTTGGGAGCTATGTTGATCGGGCTTAGGAGATGAGAACTCGGCCAAAGATGTTAGACGAAACATGGTCTCTGACATTGCTGATCCTTCATTCAAGCGTACTGGTCTAGAAGGAGTACTTTGATTCTGCACTTTGAAGTTCGCTTACTTCGGGAGAAGCGATCGATGTTCTTCTGATGTTCAACAGTCAAAAGAAATGCCATCTTTAATTTAAAAGCAGAAAAAGTTTAACAAGTAAATTTATTTTTGTTTTATTTCAAGAATCACTGATTAAGTTTAAACAACGTCGTTCTGTAAAGCTAAAACAAGTAAAGAATTACAAACAAAAGCACAAGGGCTCAAATTTTATTGATAAGATGGAGATCAGCCAAACGCGTGATTCCAAAGAGTATATACAAAGTTAGAAAATGGTAATTTACAGGGAAAAGGGCTACGTTGAAACATAACGACCACTATCCTTCTACCAACTTTGAGTTCGGGACATCCTGAGCTTCCGTCGAAGATGACCTTTGACTGGAGATTTCCTCCGATAGATGATGCAACTGCTGCTGAGGGACTTGCCTCTGTTGAACATAGTTACTTGCCATTATCCCTAACTTTTGCCTGGATTGTACTATGAGATTTCCAATCCATCGGGATGATTTTTTTTCATGTCTCTAACTTTTGCTTGGACCGCCCTTTCGGGTTTTCAATCCACCGAGACGTTTTTTTTAGTTTTAGGCGAAGTATTTCTTGACTACATCAACATTCGTGGGGTAGGCAAATTCCTCTCCGTCCATGGTTGCAAGTCTCAAGGCGCCGCCTGAGAAAGCTTTTGTGACCACATAGGGGCCATCATAATTCGGGGTTCATTTGCCCCGGGAATCAGTGAGAAATGATTGTATCTTCTTGAGCACAAGGTCTCCTTTTCTGAAGATGCGAGGTCGGACCTTTTTGTCGAACGCCCTCTTCATTCTCTGTTGATACAACTGACCGTGGCATAGTGCCGTGATTCGCTTCTCTTCGATCAGGTTCAGTTCGTCGTGTCGACTTTGACACCATTCAGCCTCGGTGAGCTTAGCTTCCATCAATACCCAAATTAATGGGATCTCTACTTCTATGGGGAGCACTGCCTCCATGCCATATACTAGAGAGAAAAGGGTTGCCCCTGTTGAAGTGCGGACAGATGTTCGATAACCGTGAAGAGCAAAGGGTAGCATTTCGTGCCAATCTTTATAGGTTACAACCATCTTCTGAATAATCCTCTTGATGTTCTTGTTAGCCGCTTCTACCGCTCCGTTCATCTTGGGTCGGTAGGGAGATGAGTTATGGTGTTCGATCTTGAACTCTGCACACAACTCTTTCATCATCTTATTGTTCAAGTTAGATCCATTATCAGTAATGATCTCACTTGGAACACCATAACGGCAGATGATATTGTTTTTGATAAATCGGACCACCACTTGTCGGGTTACATTGGCGTATGACGCTGCTTCGACCCACTTGGTGAAGTAGTCAATGGCTACTAGAATGAACCGATGTCCGTTTGAAGCCTTGGGCTCAATCATACCAATCATGTCGATTCCCCATATGGAAAATGGCCACGGGGAAGAAAGAACTTTGAGATGTGATGGCGGTACATGAATTTTGTTGGAGTATATCTGACACTTGTGACACCTCCTCATGTACTTGTAGCAGTCGGATTCCATGGTCAACCAATAATACCCGGCCCTGAGAATTTTTCTCACCATTGTGTGTCCGTTGGCATGAGTGCCAAAGGATCCTTCATGAATTTCTTTCATGAGCATGTCTGCTTCTGGTCTGTCGACGCATCGGAGCAAGACCATGTCAAAATTTCTCTTTTAAAGAGTGTCACCGCTCAGGAAGAAGTTTCCAGCCAATCTTCTGAGGGTTTTCTTGTCTTTTCTGAGTGCCCCAGATGGGTACTCTTGTTTCTGAAGGAAGAATTTGATATCGTGATGCCAAGGTCGGTCGTCTATGACTGCTTCAATCGCGAAGATGTAAGCGGGCCGTTCAAGGCGCATGATGTCGATCTTAGGTATGTCATTCCATCGACCTACACTAATCATGGAAGAGAGAGTGGCTAATGCATCAGCCATGTGATTCTCATCATGAGGGATGTGATGAAAGTCGACTCTGTTGAAGAAGGGTAACAACCTCCTTGCATAGTCTTTGTAAGGAATCAATCCTGATTGGTATGTGTTCCAATCTCCTTTTATCTGGTTAATAACCAGGGCTGAATCGCCGTATACGTCCAAGTTTTTGATCCTTAAATCAATCGCTTCTTCGAGACCCATGATACATGCTTCGTATTCGGCCTCGTTGTTCGTACATTTGAACGTAAGTCTGGCAGTGAAAGGAATGTGGGAACCCTGAGGGGTAACAATGATTGCCCCAATTCCGTTTCCATAATGATTAACTGCTCCGTCAAAGATAAGTCCCCACTGGGAACCTGGTTCTGGCCCTTCACTGGGTAGCGGTTCATCGCAATCTTTCATCTTTAGATACATGACATCTTCGTCTGGGAAGTCAAACCCGATTGATTCTTAATCGTCAATCGGTTGATGAGCCAAATGATCGGCTAAAATACTTCCTTTAACGGCTTTCTGAGCATGGTACTCTATGTCATATTCTGATAGTAACATCTGCCAACGGGCAATCCTTCCCGTGAGAGCAGGTTTTTTGAAAACGTACTTGATTGGATCCATTTCGGAGACCAACCAAGTAGTATGACGAATCATGTACTGGCGAAGACGTTGGGCTGCCCAAGCCAAAGTGCAACAAGTTTTCTCAAGCATTGTGTACCGAGTTTCGCAGTCGGTGAATTTCTTGCTTAGATAGTAAATGGCAGACTCTTTCCTTTTGGTTTCGTCTTGTTGGCCAAGTACACATCCCATTGAGTCCTCTAGGACTGTGAGGTAAATGATCAGTGGTCTTCCTTCCACTGGAGGTGATAGAATCGGAGGATTCAACAGATATTCCTTGATACTGTCGAAGGCGGTTTGGCAATCTTCTGACCAAACGCAATCCTGGTTCTTTTTGAGTAATTTAAAAATCGGCGCACACGTCGCGGTCATAAGGAATATGAATCTGGAGATATAGTTCAAACGTCCCAGGAATCCTTTGATTTGTTTTTCAGTTTTCGGAGAAGGCATTTCTTGAATGGCCTTGACCTTGTCAGGATCAACTTCAATTCCTTTCTGGCTGACGATGAACCCTAGTAGTTTCCCTGAACGGACACCGAAGGTGCACTTGTTGGGATTCAAGCGGAGCTTGAATTTTCTTAGATGTTCGAACAATTTTGACAGATGTTCAACGTGCTCATCCTCTGTTCTTGATTTTTCAATCAAATCATCGACATATACCTCGATTTCTTTGCGTATCATGTCATGAAACAGAGTAGTCATGGCCCTTTGATAGGTTGCCCCAGCATTCTTCAAACCGAACGGCATTACCTTGTAACAAAAGGTACCCCATGGGGTAATGAACGAAGTTTTCTCCATGTCTTTCGGCGCCATTTTGATCTGGTTATAGCCCAAGAATCCATCCATGAAGGAGAAAACTTTGAACTTTGTTGTGCTGTCTACCAACATGTCAATGTGTGGTAAAGGAAATTCGTCCTTTGGACTTGCCTTGTTTAGATCTCTGTAATCAACACACATTCTGACCTTTCCGTCCTTTTTGGGAACGGGTACGATGTTGGCTAACCATTGAGGATATTCAGATGTAGCAAGGAAACCCGCGTCAATCTGTTTTTGCACCTCCTCTTTGATTTTGATGGCCATGTCCGGGTGAGTGCGTCTCAACCTTTGCTTTACTGGTGGACATTCGATCTTAGCGGTAAGTGATGTTCCACGATGCTGGTATCCAACCCTGGCATATTCTGATAGGACCAAGGGAACACATCGGGGAATTCTTTGAGAAGCTTTATCAGATCTTCTCTGGCAGTTGGACTGAGCAGTGCTCCGATCCTGATTTCTTTTCTCTCTTGCTCTAAACCCAAGTTTACCATTTCCAATGGTTCTTTGTGAGGTTCAATGGACCTTTCCTCTTGTCTGAGTAGTCGGGAGATCTCTTCTGGAATTTCGTTGTCAACTTCTTCTTTAGCCTCGAATACCGGGAACTCAAAGTCGGAAGAAGGCATCGGATCGTATGTTTCAACTGGATTTAAAACAAGCAATCTGCATGACGTGATGATTCGTGTTTAGAAAAGATAGAGAGAAATGCAAGTGTGTGCAGTGTATTTATTTTACTGCTTGTTTTTATTATTGAATGTTTTTTAGGATTACCATTTTCTGAGAAAAGCAAAAAGAGAAAACAACAATTAATGCAGAAATTACAGAACGACGTTATTTTATTATTGAACAAGTCGAATCTTGAAACTACAGCCCTATAAAACAAAACTCTGTCGCTTTGGGCAAAGCGAAGAGGGAAATTTACAGAAAACGAGCCCTATCAAAATATCCGTTTCACCTGGGCAGGGTGAAAGGCTTAAAGATGGCAATTACTTTGACTGACGAACGACCCTCGGAACATCGACAACAACCCATTGGCGGCGAACTCCTCGGTGAATCACAAAGTGTGGCACCTTCTTTGATTTGTCTTCAGAAATGACGCTGATTTCTGGTGGAGCAGGATCATTGGAATCTGTTTCCCAGGCAGAATTGTCGTAGGAGGATTCCACTATTGTATTTTGCATAGCATTTGTGCTCTCAGCTGTATCTCCCCATCCAGTTGGCTGAATATCTTCGAGCCTGATACGAGAGCTTTCGGGAGCAGTGTACTTGACCATAAAGTCGTATCTTCCACTTGGTTGTCCCAAGGTGTCCCACACTTTTATGGAACTGGAGAAGTCATCCCTCTCAATGACGTTGACCTCAGGAAAAGCATAGTTGATGAATTCTAGTCCTGCAAACGTTGCAAATTCATCGTCATGTTGAGTAATTTCCGAATGACCTGAGTGTTGATCCCATGACATGGTGGGGACACAGGTATTCTGTTCAATGATGGTCAGCTGATTTTCATTGTTCGGCTGACTCTCTTGCCCCAAGTTTCCTGGGTAAGGCTGCCACATTGGCAGGCCATCCATCGGGCCATAGTAATTATGGTCAAAGTTGTCTTTCATCAGAGTGTCCTCCTCTAATGAATTTGGCGGAGCACGACATCCTTCCGGATCATAATCTCCGTAGATCATTTCAACATCTGATCTTGGTATAAATCTCGGACTTTCTGTAGGAAAGCAAAAAGGCATAGGCACCTCTTCCTGAGACATATAACCGTCCTCATTAGGATAGGACTTCCATTCTTCATCCGTGTCAGAGGGATCTTCCTCATTGATAGCATGAACTGTCTGAGACACTGGGTGAAGAAAACCTCCACTGTGGAAGAAGTTTTGAAGGGGATGAAGACTTTCATCGCTAGCAGTTGTCTGGGTACAGGTTGCAGAAAAACCAAGACCCTTCTTTGTTTTATTGTCAATAGGAATGACAAGCCATCCCCATCCTTTTGTATCGGTACTCTCGACCGCTTTGATAGCATCTTTGCATGAAGAAATTGAAGTTCCTTCTTTGAACTGATTGTCCTTGCTCATCGATAGTGCTTGGAACTGGGTTCCAATAACCTCTCGGGTTCCACACAAGTAGATGATGATAAGTTGCTTACAAGTAAGGCTTGTTCCCCACAAACCGTGACAAGTTGATCGTTCTTGACGAACTTTAGCTTTTGGTGGAGGGTTGAAGTAACCGCTCCAGCCTGATGTATCCAAGGTCTTCCTAATAAACAATTGTACGTTGCCCGGATGTCCATGACCTGGAAAGTGATTTGTAAAGTGTGAGGACCAATAGTTATGGGAAGATCAACTTTGCCGATAACTGTTTTTCTGGATCCGTCGAATGCTTTGACGACGACCTCGCTGACTCTCAGCGGAGGGCCCTTGAATGATAATTTCATCAAGGTGGACTTTGGCATAACATTCAGGGCTGACCCTGTGTCTACCAGTACGTTGGCTAAAGCATCGCCCTGGCAGTTAACTGTGATATTGAGCGCCATGTTATGACGGCGACCCTCTTCAGGTAATTCCTCATCACTAAATCCCAAATTATTGCAGGAAGTGATGTTAGAGACAATGCTATCGAATTGTCTGATTGTTACATCCTGTTCCATAAAGGCTTGCTCCAAGACTTTCTGTAGAGCCTTTCTGTGTGCTTCTGAACTGAGTAACAGTGATAATACTGAGATCTTTGAAGGAGTCTGTAACAGTTGATCAACAATGTTGTATTCACTCCTTTGAATGAGCTTCAGCATCTCATCATTATTTTTTGAAAGGTCGGGATTACTGGATTGACCGACTGGTGGATCAGGAATTTCTGCCTGAAGTTCCTTTTCTTTGTTGGATTCTCCAACCCCTCGGTTGAAGATTCTACCACTCCGTGTTACACGAATGATGTCTGCAATATTCACGACGGAGGGTAATGGAATTTCCTTTCCATTCTCGATTATTGTTGCACCGTATTTGTAAGGGATTGCCTTAGCTGATTCATACGGTAGTGGCCCCAGTAGATAGATGACTATGGGAACCTTCTGATCTTTCTGACCATCATAAGTAACCTTGATCCGTTCCCGGTTAGGAACTCTAGATTCGTCAAGTAGAGGGATGATGGCAAAAACATCCCTGGTCTTGTGATGACCAGAGATTGTGACAACATCCTCAACTTGATCAGCAAGGTAGTTCGGCGACCAAATGATGGGTCCTGAACCTGGATATGGATGAATTTCTCCATGATCGACCTGACCCTGAAGAGCTGCTCTCACAAGGTAACACCCTTGGTTACTTTCCGAACAGACGCTACAACTGTCATAATTGTGTGGTGGCACCTAGCCACGCCCACTTTGAATACAATGTAACCTCACTAGGTTAGCTTCCACTGATCGGACATCCTGACTTTGACGCCGAGTAGGATTCCTGTTACTGATACTAATTTGCTGAGTATCTTCATCCATGTAGATTGGCATCCACCAATGATTTAACAAGTGTTGAAGTGCATCCTGGACAAGGGTACAACCTCGATCGTTTTCGCAACCCGCTTTACAGCTTTGATAGTCATGTGATATTAAGAATCCGAGTCGGACCTGCTCAGCATGTAACTCTACCAGGTTGGTATTCATTACGCGGATATCGAAGATCTGAACCATGTTGATTTGATAGGAGTTCCTATCATGGTAGTCTTGGATCCATCCAAGATCCATCTGACGCTGGAGGGCCTCTTGTATGAAAGAGCATCCCTGTTTGTTTACCGAGCAAGTCAGACAAGAACTGTAATCGTGCCGCGGCAGATTATGATACTGGCTTTGCCTTGAGTGCATCGCCACTAAGTTGACATTCATTGCACATATATCGTGGTTCTGAATGATGTTGGAATTCGTGTAGACCATGTTAACTCCATGAACTCGGTGCTCTTGGATCCATCTGAGATCCATTTGTTCCTGTAGGGCTGCTTGCACCACAGAACATCCTTGGTTGTCTTTAGAGCAGATATCACACTGGTGATAATTATGAGGTGGCACATGGCCATATCCACTATGTCTACAATGCATCTTGACCAGATTGGTCTTTAACAAGAGTACATCATGAATTTGATAGACATTGTTAGTCTCTCCTTCTATCAAATTGACTGCAGCCTTCTTATGTTGAGGCAGCGGGTTCGTGAGAACGTTGGGATTCGTATCTTTGAAAGATAAGAGCCCGTTCCTAACAAGCTTTTGCACGTCGGATTTGAAATTGAGACAAGTCTCAATGTTATGCCCTGAACCTCCTTGATGATAAGGGCACGTCTGATCCGCCTTAAACCAAAAAGGTGGATTTTCTGGAACTAAAAGGGGAGACTTAGTCTGAATGTGCCCCTTAGCCAGCAGTAACGGAAACAGCTCTGTGTACGTTACAGGTATAGGATCAAATCCTGGTGACCGTGTTGTACGGTTGTTGTTATATGGAGGACGAGCCTGCTGAAGAGGCTGTTGTGTCCTTTGCTGGTCAGGTTGGTTCTGCGCAACCTGAGGTTGATACGTAGGAATAGGCGTAGGGCCGATAGCAGGAGTTACAGCTGCTACTGGTTGATAACGTCGCCTTTGCTTTCCGAGAGAGATATTCCCAATATCTTGCTCTTTTTTCTTAGAGAGAGCATACCATATTTTTTAGTATCGCTCGTTGATCCAGTGTCTTTTACCAAACGTCCTTCTCGGACGGCTTCCTCAAGACGTACGCCCATGCCGACCATTTCGGTGAAATCACTGGGCGCACTGGCAACCATTCGGTCATAGTAAAATGAGCTTAAGGTCTTTAAGAAGATCTTTGTCATCTCTTTTTCCTCAAGAGGTGGACAAATTTGAGCGGCAATTTCACGCCACCTTTGAGCATACTCCTTAAAGGTTTCCTTGTCCTTTTGTGACATTGATCTGAGTTGATCTCTGTCGGGTGCCATGTCCAAATTGTATTTGTATTGTTGGACGAAGGCAGTACCAAGATCTCTGAATGTACTGATCGTAGTACGGTTTAAACCCATGTACCATTTGAGTGCGGCACCGGTTAAACTATCCTAGAAGTAGTGAATCAGCAGGTCCTGATTCTCCGTCTGAGCGTACATCACCAGATGGCTCTGAGGGCAAGAGTTACCCTTGTATTTTTCAAAGTCGGGCACTTGGAACTTGTGCGGGACTTTCACATTTGGGACCAAGCAGAGGTCTGTGGCGTCCTTTCCAAATAGATCCTGACCGCGAATGGCTTGCAGCTCTTTCTGTATTTCCAAGAACTGCTCCTGGAATTCATCCATTCTGTCAAACATAGTTTCCTTCTTACTAGAAGGTGTCTGTGGAATCTGTCCTTCCGGGACAGTGTGCACCACAGGGGGTGGTACCGTGACTACGGTAGCGAATCTTGGCGTTTCCCGAAGTTTGTAACCTTCAGGAGTCTTCAGTATGCCCCTGGCATCTTCGCTTTCCCGAAGTTTGTAACCTTCAGGCCCAGCGGCTTTTGTTGCGATTCCCTGATCTTCAGTGATCGGCGGAACATATCCTTCCGGGATATAGTTAACAGGCATGCCCCAAGGACGATCTTTCGGCATCTGATACCTAGGATCATACTTTTCTATGATGGGCGTTGAGGTGATCTCTGAGATCACAGTTCTTTGTAGCTGAGCTTCTGCCATGGCTTGCATGTCGTTACGAAGCTTTCTCATATCCTCTCTCAGAGCGTAGATCTCTTTTTTCAACTCTCTGTTTTCTTCCTCAAGATCATCCATCTTTTTTTGACGATTGGCCCGAGTATTGTACGAATGAGACAGTTTGACTCTAGAATCGAGACACAAACGTGAGATTCGTAGGTAAGGAGAATACGCGATGTGAGAATGATGAATGCAATGATTATATTAATTGTTGTTTTTTTTGTTTAATCAAAATAAACTTCGACAATTAGATTGCAAATATCAAACAGTGGGGAAACCCCTTTTTATTGAATTCCAAAGGATTACAGAAATGGAAATACAATAGATTACAAAGTGCAGAAACAGAAACCTAAACTAATGGGTCCCGAGTCCTCTTCTTTGACCGAGGCGCTTGGGCCGTTGTTGAGTTGTCATTCCTTTGCCAGGTGAAAGGAGCGAGCAAATTCCTTTGGTCATCTTGATTCTCTACAGCATGCTGCTCCAAAATTTCAATCAGAGCATCTTTCTCTTTTAGTAATTGCTGTATTTGGATACACTCTACGTCGAGGGTGCGGTACTTGTTCTTCCAAGACCTTCTTTCCTTTTGAACCTTGTTGAGAGTAACCTGAAGCTTTTCAGTTTCCGTCATGAAGTACATGACAGTTTCCCTCGGTGGAAGAATTCCGTAACGAGGATAAGGCATCTTTAGCTTGAGAGCTCTAGTTTGTACCCAATGGAGATAAGGCTCCACCGAGACACAGTCCGGTTTTCCCAAAGACTCTCGTCCTATCTTATGAACATGTTTCCAAGCTTGCACTATTTCCATCTTTAGTGCTCTGTCATTTTCTCCTTCTTTGAAGAAAAGACCTTCCAGATGAACACCCAGTGGGATGTGTCTCATCGGGTATCCAAATTGACGAAGAACCAATATTGGATGATAGTTGATTCCTCCTTTAGTTCCTATGAGGGGTACGCTGGGGAAGTTTCCACAACGGTCAATGACTCTGATTCCCTCATAAATCCTATTACACCAATCTATATCGGAATTGGTGAGAGACATGATCTTCTGCGACCAACGTAAGGCACTCTTGCAATCCCAAAAAGCAGCGGACTTGGGCAAGTGCGAGATAAACCATTTGTAAAGCAAAGGTACACAACATGTGATCTCTCCTCCGCTGTACAAATTTCCCAAGTGTACAGAATGATACGCATCTGCGAGCAAAGTCGGCACAAGGTTTCCAATGAGAAAAACCTTAATAGTGTTGATATCGACGAAGTTATTAATGTTGGGAAACAAAAATAGCCCGTAGGTGAGCAAGACAAAGATGCTTTCAAAAGCAGTCCCGTTCCCTATACTAGCGAAGTATAGAGCCTTTTTTGTCAAGAACTGGGCTGGCAAACCTTGGATGCCACCCTTAGTGGTCATGTGAGTCCTGACCTCAGACTCGTCCAAATGAATTGCTATTGCAATAGTCTGATTCTTTGGAATTTCTTCCAGTCCAGAAAATGGAGCTCGATCAGTGATATGTAAATCAGTCAGATGAGAATACTCCTCCAGCGTTGGTGATAACTGGTAATCCGGGAACGTGAAACAGTGATAAACCGGATCGTAGAACTGAATGAGCGCGTCCATGATCCCCTTAATCACATGGACTCTTAACAGTGGTAGCAAACCACCGTGCTTGGCTCTGAAAGCCTCTGGGTTAACGATCATCCTCGCTAACTTTCTCAAATCCGCTAGCTTTGGAACCTTGAAGGTGTACTGGCGAGTTCTCCTTCTACCGAAATTCATTAATGCAATCTTTTTCTCTGATATTTGCAATCACAGTCTTAGTTTAATTTGAAAAACAGAGAGACTAGAAGAGAAGTTTTTTTTTTTTAATGTTTTATTAAATGGATGCATGAATGCAGCACACAAAAACATAGAAAAAACATGGGGTCAAAGGGTCGTTGTCATGAAGTCAAGGCTCTACCCATCCCCAAAGGTTTATACTAGGGTGATTTTTGTACCTGTACTCATTATCATCAGCTCCTCCCAGGAAAACAAGACAACAAGCGGATCGCCAGCGAGTTGTGTGCAATCTTAGAGTAAGTGCTATTCACCGAGAATAGATCACCAGCCTCAAATGAGGGTAGTATCGCGTAACAGCTATTTCCGATAGCTTCCGCACTACGAAAGGGTTGGCTTTTCTAGGTGTATACTCAATCTTTCCACATACGGCATCACCCGCATTCCCATTAGCAGAAAAATAAACATGTATAACAATTAGGAAAAGCAGTATATATATTTGTCTTAAACATCCTAGACCTAATGAAGCTAAGGATGCTAAGTTCCTGACAGAAATGGGTTCCCCGGCGGAAGCCCCAATCTGTGGTTCTCAGCCTAAGAGATGGACCAGCATAGGTCAATCTTTCTCCTCAGCAGAGTTCCCATTTTCCGTGGAAAACGGGCATGATACCCTAAGGCAGAAAATGACTCTGGCAAGGAATCCCCAGCAGAGTCGCTATTTTACAAGGAAAACAGAAAGAAAGAAAGAATCGGCCCCACGGTGGGCGCCATTTTTCTGTAGCGAGCGATTTTGGACACGGTTCTTAAGCGCTGGTCGCTCTCTGCGGTTTGAGCTTAAAACTACAGGTCGATTCATTTTTTATCCTATTGTGAGCTGAATAAGGAAGGGAAATAGATGTCTCCAATTAACCCTGCTTTGCATACTGAGTTTAAACAGCGGTCTGTTAGGTTACGAATGCTATCAATGTGGGGGGCCTTTGTACTGGTTATTTGTATTTTCGCCAATACTATTTTCTTTCTTTTTACCTGGGCAGACGGTTTCTGGCGGGGAACAAGGATTAGGATGTTAGGACTGATGCTTTTGAAATACTGCTTTTGATTGATGGAGATATGGGATTTGGGTTTTTTGTTGATTGCGCTCGCTAAGATCTTTTCTTTCGATCTTATGCCTACGTATTCCCGTTTATCGAAACAGGGAAATCAGAGCGTTCGTAGTTCCTCCTATTCTATGGGAGGAAATGGGTGTTTTGGTGTCTTGTTCAAAGCCCAAGACGTGAAGCGAAAGGTGGTTTATATCTTGTTCAAAGCCCAAGATGTGAAGCTGAAAGGTCTATTTGTGTCTTGTTCAAAGCCCAAGACGTGAAGCTGAAAAGACCTCGACTTTAGAGAGAATTTGTCATCTCTAAAGAGGGGAGAAGGAGAATTACTTTAACTGGGATACGCGGATCTGAGCAATGCCATAATTTCCGAAGAAAGGGTTTTAACCTGAAGGAGAAGACTTTAACTCAGTGTAGAGCAATGCCATCTTTCCTTAGGAATTTCTCATGCTAAAAGAGGGACAGTGGCATGGATGTAGATGATCCAGAGGCTTGCCGCTTACAGCGATTAGACGAAGGGGAAGGAGTTGTTGATGTTTGTATGCTGTGAACGAGGCACAGCTTTGATGCTAAAAGGTTGATTGGATTAACCAGTGGTTTTCTTATACAAAGCCTAAGAGGAGGATATTTTTCTGCTAGGGAAATCATTATACAAAGCCTAAGAGGAGGCTATTTTGTGTCCCGTACAAAGCCCGAGAGAGAGGCTAAAAGGGTTGACTCAACAGGAGAATCTTTTATACTCAACAAGAGAGTGTTTTTGTATCTCGTACAAAGCCCGAGATGGAGGCTAAAAGGTTTGAATCAACAAGAGAGTCTTTGTATCTCGTACGAAGCCCGAGATGGAGGCTATGTCAGTTAAGTGACAGGTCCAGTATACTGATTTTGAAAGAGAAAATCAGTTCTTATATGAGCAACACTGTACTCATGGATTTGATTTGAGGATCAGGGATATTTCCTTTTCTTTGAGTAAACTGGAAATCCGAAGGGTATTGAGACTGTCCGAGTCTGCGGGTTTCCTTTCTATTTAACGAAGGGGTCACTTGAGAATGTCTTTGAGACTCAAGGAGATTAGACTGTCCAAGTCTTAGAGTTTCATCTTTTGTACTATGTTTTGAGAAACAGTAGTAGACTCTATGAAAAGACTGTTCTATGGAGATAACTAGGTTCTGTTCCTATACCTCTAGGAGGTCGTCGGGATAATTTGTACGAAGCCCAAGAGGAGGCTGGGAACTTTTAAGAAGCCGACGGGTCCTTGTACGAAGCCCAGGAGGAGGCTATCATTCCCGGAGGAAGAGATCATTATACGAAGCCTAAGAGGAGGCTGTGAATACTTCTAAGAAGCCGTAGTGTCCTTGAATAATGCCCAAGAGGAGGCCGATGCTTTTAAGAAGCCCGTGGGTCTATCATCTCCTTTCCATTAGGAGAGATAACTCTTTTAAAGATAAAAACCACTGGTAAACGTGCGAGGTTTACTATCCAGCGACTTCTAGCTTTTAAAGAGGTTTCCTTAGTTAAGGTCCAAGATTATGACCGTAGTGGGTACCCCAAACCCCGAGACATTCAAGGCAAGCTATCCACAAGGAATAGATCAAGTCAGAAAAGTTCGAGAATTTGGAAGAAACTCAAAGATGCCATTCACAGAGAATACATTCATCTTGGGGAGTAGAGCTTCTTGACGATTCCTAAGGAGGACAGCCGAAGAGAAGACTGTATCTGGTGCTCCTATTGGGGATCTAGGCGTCTATTTCTACGAATAAATGAAACGGCGTCACTTAGTTCTAGACGTAGTAGCCGGGGAAACTCGAAATATCTATACTATTATTACGCAGTAGATATGAGTTTATGAAAGGAGACTTACAGTGAGCAGCCCCACAATACAGTTTATAATATGAAAGCAGTAAATGAAAGCGATAACCACTTACTCGGTTGTAGTGCTTCCATGCTGTTTGGTTAGTCGTTCAACAAAGAAAGATTGAAAACAACAGTATATTCAAAATCAAAGGAGAAAGTGCTTTGAAAAAGAAAGATTTGGGGCTTACAGCTCAAGGAGAGGCCCAGGGTTTTATCAGTGAGCGCACTGTTTGACTTTGTACAGCGGGACTTATACAAGTGACTGGGGCCCAAAAATGGTTTTATGTACAAAGGGATGGGTCTTACACTCTCTCAAGAGGCCCAAAAAGGTTTAAAGAAAAGAGTGGGGCTTATAACACGAGGGTAGGCCCAAATGATTTTTCGTTTAAAAATGGCGATCGCGCCGAGGTTTTCTTTTAACGCAGAGGGACTTATACAATAAGTGAGGCCCAAAATGTTTTGGTTAAAAGGGGGATTGGGTCTTACACTCTAATATAGGCCCAAAGTGTTTTGAATGGGTCTTATAGCTCAAGGAGAGGCCCAGATGATTTTTATTTTTAAACGGGCGACGATCGCGCCGTTTACTTGTACAGAGGGACTTATACAATGAGTGAGGCCCAAAAAAGTTTTTGTACAAGGGGGGATGGGTCTTACACTCTCTCAAGAGGCCCAAAATGTTTTGAAAATGATTTATGAGGGTTGAATTAATCCAAAACCCTAATTTGTTTTCAAAAATGTATTTAATTGAATAAAAATTCAATTAAAATGATCAAAAATTGTTTAACACATGGAAAACAAATTGTGATCTTGGATTAATGCTTCAAAAATTAAGTATTGACCTACAAAATAATTAGAAAGCATTAAAAGTTGCAAAATCAATGTAGAAAAAATATTTAAATCGCCAAAAACAATCAAAATATTAATTCTTTACAAAAATATCAATTATATGAAATAAATAATATTTTTGGGATTTTTTGTGAAAATAAAATATTTTAACATTTTTGTGAATTATTAAAAAAAGAATCAACTCAAAATCATTAAAACTCAGAGAGAAATTAATTTTTGAATCAATTAAATAAAATCAGAAAATTCAAATATTTGAATTTCTAAAAATGGCGCCAAGAACAAGCTGAAGAACACGCGCGTGTTCTTGGTTTCTCAGATTTGCATTTTCTATCCAATCTCCATGAATACGTAATCATATCATGCAATCCACATATCATTATGCTCGTCTCAACCTCACGATCATGTCTATGTACTTTAATTTCATTTAAATTAAACATACAACAAGAAATCACGAAGAGACCTCAAGAACCCTAATTTCTGCATGAAGGCTAGGATTTTTGATACACGATTCAAACAATGCAATTAATTGAGGGAAAACATTCCATGCATGATTATGAACATATGGCCAAATTATTGTGCGAGGAAATATGCATAGATTGAGAGATGACCAAGCATGTGCTTACCTCTAAGCCGTGACAGCAAGTTCAAAGTGATTTGAACAGCTTCCCTACACCCTATGGATTGTGTTTGGATGGTTGGACTTGATTGAAATTGGCTGGATCATTTTGTGGTACCTCAGCTGCACTTTGGTTAAAACCTTGAGCAACCAGCTGGTGATTTTGTGAAATTGATGTTTTAGAAGTAATCTAAGTGTTTGATCAGCTCATATGTGATGTATGTGAGGTGTGTGAGTGATTGGTTTGATTGGAATTGCTCTCAAACTCAAAACCCGATAGTGACTTGCCTTAGAAGGCAAAATTGGAGTGAAAGAAGAGATTTTGAGGAAAGCATCTGTTAGATGGCTTTGGTGTACTTAAACTGACCACAATTGAGCTCTATTTATAGTAGAGCAAGTTTGTTTTGCAAGGAATAGTGCATGGCAGCTGGTAAGTAGGTTTGGCCAATGTTGTCCAATGAAAATCCAAGTCTCCTCTAGCCATTGACTAGAGGTTAGGGCACAGAGCTTTGGTTCCCTTGGTCTTGGATAAGTCTTGACTGATTTCAGATGAGAATGGCTCAGTCCATGCCACCTTGATGGTTCCATTGAATGCCTCATTCCAAATTTAAAGTCTTGTCCCTATTTTGGCCATTCTAGGTTCAACATGCTATTTCTTGTTCCATGGACTTTGGAGGCTTGGCTCAGTGATTGTCCCCTTTAGATTCAATCCTCTGAGGTGTCCAAGTGGATAGGAGCAATTGAATTTAGCTGATTTTGGCAAATCGACCAAAGTTGCAAATTCTGCCTTGCCTTGACAGATTTCAGCAAGGCAACTTGGCAATGTTGTATCTCATGGTGTAGGTTGAATTTGGCAATGTTCTTGGCCATTTTGGAAAGCTCTTACATGATACAACAACTGTTTGAACAAGTTTGGTTTTGATCTCTTTTGATTACAAGTGAAAAATCCCCCTACATTTGGCAAAAAGTGAGGCATAATCTGACTTAGTGAAAATTTCACTAAGTGTTGGAAAAAGTGACATTTTCACTTTTCAGCCACTTTGATCACTCCATAACTCAAAATCCTTAATGAATTGGAATGACTTGTAGTTGAAGTTTTTGTAGGTGATAATGAGGGCTACAAATCCATCTTTGGATGAGAAAAAATGGCCTTGTGGTTTAGGAGTTATGGTCCTTCAAAGTTGGTACCCTTGCCACTTTATTTTTAACTTAGAAAAATTTCTAAGTTTTATGGTTACCCCTTTTACAAGTTATCTCACTTTTCTTGATTTTTCTTGATGAATGATGATTCAAATCATACATTAGCATAATTTTAGGGTTAAAAATCCATTTTGGTGAAAAATCTCAAAAAGTCAAAGTTGACTTTTGTGCACAGTTGACTTTTTATCAAATGAATTCCAAACTGTGCAATTCTTCAGGAAATCATGTCCTTGACCTAAATCAAACTTGATGGACATGTTCCATGGGTGTCATAGGGTATATTCAATCATGTATTAGGGTTTGGGAGCATGTCTTGGTCAAAAGTCAAAGTTACAGTTGACTTTTCCCTTAAAACCCTAATTGTGGTGCAGATGGAATTGAGACTTGTTGCTCAAACTTCTTGGATTAATCCATTGTTCCAAATGGATCAATATGGTATATTAGAGACCCTCAAATCCTCTCTTGAGGTCTTAGCTCATGGTTTGTCCCAAAAGTCAACTTAGGGGTGAATTAGGTCAAGAAACCCTAATTCCTAATTTTTGATGAATGCATCCCTTGAGGCAAAATTGACTTGATGCATGGGTTCATGAGGCTCCATGAAGTATATTAGGTCATGTTTTGGATCAATGGCTTGTGCCCAGATGAAACTTTTCATCTGGAGGCCCTGGGTGATCAAAACCCTAATTTGGTGATACTGGCGATCTTGAGGCTTGATCTACCTAGAAGGGAGCAACCTTGTGCTTAATCCTTGAAGTGGGAGTCCTTTTTGATCCATTGTGGATGTTTAAGAGATTAGACAAGTTGAAGATCATGTCATTTCTTGATTGATCCTTTGTCTAAGCACTCAGAGAGGGCTTGAAACCCTAATTTTGATTGTATTGGATGCTCACCCATCTTTGGGGAGACTGATGAAGCATGATGGTTCATCCATATTGTGATGATGATTTTCACAATGATGGGAAAACTAAGTGGTCAAAATTTGGGGTATTACAATTCTTTGTCCTATTTTTTTTTATCTGGAGGAAATGGAAGGCTCACATCCACAACACCATTCATCTCTAAATTTAAACTCTCCAACTCCCAATGCCAATGACCACCCATCCAACTGCCACAGTCTGTTACGGCTAAAACCAAGATGCTATGAAAAGCATTTGCACTGCTATTTTATTTCTTCACAAACAAAATGTCAACTAGTACAGTTTTCTTATAGATTGTTATGGGTGGATCCTATCCTTGAGAGAGTTTGAACTTGACACGCTCTCTTTGTAAAGAATCCTTGAATGCCTTGAATTAATTTGAGTTTTGTAAAGAACTTTCAAATTTTGTGAAGAATCCTTAAATGCAATTTTGACCTTGTAATAGATTTCAGCTTTAAGGTCGACTTTGAGAAATAAAACTCTTTTCTTTCCCTCTATCATGTGCATTTTATATTTCTTGAATTTGAATCTTCAATTAAATGGTCCCATGGCCCAATATTGATGAAGACATAATCATGATTTAGTCAACTCTTGTGTGAACTTCTTCGAATTCCCTTTTTTCATCCAAATGCATCGAAATGTAGACACATACTTTTTCCAAATAATTGCACAGGACATCTTGCTCCTCAAGCAAACATCATAAGAAAACCGGACCATGTGACTAATAATTTGTACGACAATTAGCAAGAATAAGAAATCCCAATGATCCACATGACAACTCTGATTTAAAACAAACCACATGATGAAGAAAACCTAAATCAGCTTAAATTCTTGGTTAGTCTATTCCCACTGATCCAAGAGAATTTGGCTAAAAACCAGTCCTTATGTAGAGAACACCTTTATCCATGTGAATCATTCTGCCTTGGTATGTACATCTCAAGCCTTGTTCAATAGCTTGCAATCACAGTAATGAATGGGCTCCTTTGAATTGCCATAGGAATAGGGAAATAAACCTTAGACGAAGATCTGGTCTATAGAATGACCAGAGAAGAATCCATGTGGAACATGTAACTCAGGCTTTGAGGTTCTTTTGAGGTAAACCCTAATTCATCAATGAACAAACAAACAAAGCATAAAGACTTGGTTAGCTATGCATGTATGATTGATCTAGAAATGTTATGTAAGATTATGCACAAAGAGGTGGGATCTTAGGGTTAAAAATTAGGGTGTGACAGATGGCCCTATTTTAAGTTTCTTCTATTCGGAGATATGGAGATTAAAATCTTCGTCTCGACGTTATAGGAGAGACTTAAATACAAATATGCACAATTTTTGGCCCTAAGATGCCACAAGATGCACATGATATGACATGAAATGATATGAATTCAAGACGGAGATCCTGTGAGGAATGATGTCACAGGGGATAACTATATACAAAAAACGTTGAAACACGGTTAAAGAATGGAAGACCCGACGAGGAACAACTCAGCAAACAAAGCAAGACTCCACGGGGAAAAAAATCTAACTCCACTGGGGATGAGACTCAACTCCACTGGGGAAGAGACTACCAACTGACAAGTACAAGGTATCTTAAACACAGGGTGATGAACTTGTGATGAAATCTCTTAACAAATTCCACTCGGAGAACCTGCTGTCGTGGTCAACCATGGGAATTTCAAGAGATATCAACTGGAGAAGTCTAATGTCGAGACTTAGAACCTTATTTGAGAATACCTTCTGCCAAGGTTTTATTAAAGATGTGTCGACTATCAAAATTTATGGGGGAATCTGCTACTGAGATTAACTAGGGAATCTACTGCCGAGATTCTGAAAAGAAACGACTGTCTGTCGAAGTTCAAAGAAGCATCAAAGTTAATCAGAGAGCCTACTGCCGATATCCTGGAAACAGATAAACATTTTCTATTGAAGTCTGCGGGAGATCTACTGTCGAGAATAACCAGAGAATTTACAAATGAAATATCTTATGCCGAGGTATACTGGAAATCTTCTGTCGAGACTTGCCAGGAAATGAAAAGAAAATACCTTCTGCCGAGGTCCTTTTTGCTGAGAATTCCATTCTAAACTCCATCGGAGAATCTACTGCCGAGATTAACCAACGAATTTGAAATAGAGTCACCTTAAAATAATCAAATAATCTGTTTAAAAGGTTAATAAACCTCCCCTTGCCTTGGGTCACAAGCCACGAACGAATCTCAGTTTCTTCCTGCAAGTGAATACTTATGGGAGAGTATCTTCACAGGGTATTGGAGTTTCACTAGAGATTAAAGACTTCAGCGGGAATCCATAACTCGTTAGAGATTAGGAAAATTCACCTGGGATCTTCAAAAGAGATGCAGGCCGGTTGATTTGTGAAACATGTCTTCTCAAATAAAGAGAAAGATCATCTGAATCTTCGCCAAACTTCTCGGAGAGATGCCATTTGATGAAAGCAAATGAATAGTGGACTCACCGGGGAGAACATCACTGAGGAACAATATTGTTTCTGTTTGAAATTGTTTTGGAGAAAATAAACTCTTTGTCATAGGAGATCTCAAATAAAGAGAATACCACTTATAAGGTCTTCCACAAACTTCTCTAACGGATTCCCGAGAGATTCCATTTGATGGAGAACAAGTTGATAATCTTGATAACTTCTGGGGTAGACAAATTATCTTGGAAAGAGACTACCATTTGTCATCCGAATAGAAAACCTAAGAACAAAACAAATTGCTCAAATAAAGAGCTTCCACTTGTCATCTGGTATGAATACCAAAGGAATGTTACAATGGTGATTTCAAACAGATTCTTCCTGGTGAGACAAAGTGTAAAATAAATGCACGCTCGATCTAGATTCAAAAGCCTATAGAGATTAAAAAATCGTGATTGTTAGGGATCAAAGTTCTATTCAGGAAATAACTGAAGAGAAACGGTCAAACAAAATGCTATCTAGTGAGGAATGAACTCAACTGGGGTTTATCTGTATTAAAAAATGGAAAAGAAAACTAAAGTAACCATATTCAACGAGGATCGAACTCAGTGGGGAATTAGAAAGGACGTGTTCTTTCTGCTTAGGGCCGACGACTCTACTTGGAGGGAGAAGACAAACCCAGTCACTTGGGGATAAACACGACCAAAGTGAAAGAACAAACAAACATCACAAAATGCAAAATGCACATATGCCATGTATCTATATGAATAAATGTATGTCATGTTATGCTTATGCTAACAAAACAAACAAAGAAAAGTAAACTGGAGATGAAATAAACATCTCGACACGGATACTCGACCATTCTTCAAGAGACAGAAGCATCATTGGGGATGAATGGAGAGTCACATCTGGGACCACAGTCCTGCTAAGGCTTTAAACTTCTCTGGGGAAAATAGAGTACTCCACTTGGGGATATACATCATGGCTTCACTTAGGGGATCATCAAGATGAATCTTGCTACTCTGTTGGGGATGAGAAAGATCCATTGGAAAAAGAATTAAACTCATGGTTTGAGAGACTTCATAGAGGATAAAATAAATATCTACTACATACTGAAGTAATCTGAATGACAGTTTGGAAATGCCAGAGTTGAGACCTCGTAAGGGATAAAATAAATATCCACCTCAATGGGGAAGCTTGAATCAACTTAACAGCTGAAGATGTCAAAGCCAAAACTTCATGGGGATGAAATAAACATCCACTTCGCTGGGGAAGTTTGAAGTTGTAAGAAATCCACTGAGGAGTGAAATAATATCCAATTCACTGAGAAGGTTGAAGCCAAGAAATCCACTGAGGAGTGAAATTGTTATTTCTTTGATTATGTGGTTGGCATTTATTTTGCTAAAACTATTCTAGCAGCCAGATGTTGAAACAATATGTTCTAACTTACTGCATTCATCATGTCGGATAAAGATGACCCATCCTGGCTCATAGGACATCGCGTCTGTTATTGGCTTAAAAGAAAGATTTTGTTTGTTGTCATTTGTTACTGAATACTCTGTGAATATTTAGTTATCCTATGTGGCGTCCAAGTAATTGAGTTGAGATTTTGTGTTGGTTTTCGGATTTTCACTACTTTCTAAATATTGAGACATATTAGGAAACTTTAGATTGAAGACCTATTTTCTTGGAGGTTATTTTGCAGAATTATGTGCAGTCTCTCTGCTGCGTTTTGAAGCCCAACCCAGTCCAGATTTAATGCTATATATTGACTGGTGTAAACCTAGTTTAGGTGTGGAACTTACGTGTGTTTTTGTTAGGGTTTTTGATTGTGAATTGTGACCCTAACTGGTATCATTCTGATAACAGTACAAGGACTGGTTTTGTGTTGTAAGTTCTATCAGTTACTCATAAGCTTTTATGCATTGAGTTTCTTGTGTGTCAATTCTCATAAGCTTTGAAGTATTGAGAATTGTGTGTTTTTGAAAGTGCGTCTTTCATTTTGTTACTTGTGTTGAAAGGAACTAGTCACGGTGTGTGATTGAAGAGGGATTTGAGGAGGGCCTCATACCTAGGTGAGTCTTAGGTAGAAGTCATAGGAAGGGTAGTGATTAAGTGAGCAGATTGTAACCGGGTGTGGTTGCTGTATGATCTGTGAATTGATACTATCGTATATTAATTTCGTCCCTGGCTTGGTAGCCCCCAGAGTAGGATTGTTGATCCGAACTGGGTAAACATATCACTGTGTTCTTTACTTTCTGCACTATTATTATTATTGTTATCTTGTTCATTGTGTTGGATATCCGTGTCTCAACATCTGTGTAGGACATCTGATATCTGTGCCAGAATTTCAATTGGCATCAAGAACCTGTACCCTAGTTTATTTCTGGGTGAGATTCAAGGAAGGTACTTTCTGGTGCAATGGACAAGGATGGAGGATTTTTGAACAAACCACCTCTGCTTGATGGTTCCAACTATGACTATTGGAAACCAAGGATGATATCATTCATCAAATCCATCGATGATCAAGCATGGAAAGCTATTATCAAAGGATGGGAACCCCTAAAGGTTAGAGATGGAGAAGGTAATCCTACTGATGTGGTGAAGGAAGAGGAAGACTGGGATGATGCAGACTACAAAGGATCTTTGGGAAATTCCAAAGCCATGAATGCCTTGTTTAATGGTGTTAACAAAAATATTTTCAGGTTGATTGAACATTGTACCATTGCAAAAGAGGCTTGGCAGGTCTTGAAGGTTGCTCATGAAGGAACTTCAAAGGTGAAGATGTCAAAACTTCAGCTTCTCACTACCAAGTTTGAAAATTTGAAGATGAAGGAAGATGAGAGCATTCATGATTTTCACATGAACATTATTGAGATAGTTAACGCCTCAAGTGCCCTAGGTGAAAAGATGTCTGATAGCAAACTGGTCAGAAAAATCCTCAGATCTCTACCTAAGAGATTTGACATGAAAGTGACTGCTATAGAGGAAGCTCAGGACATAGATAAGATGAAAGTGGATGAACTTGTGGGATCACTTCAAACATTTGAATTGGGGATCAGTGAAAAGTCTGAAAAGAAGAAGAGTATAGCTTTTGTGTCAAATGCTGGTGATTCAGACGATGAAGGTAACCTGGTCAGAGATGAAGGGGTATCTAAAGATCTGGTATTGCTTGGAAAGCAATTTAACAAATTGTTGAAAAGGATGGACTGGAAGTCAAGAGCTAATGTTCAGAACAAGTCACTTGACATCAGTAAAAACCAGGATGGAGGCAGAAGGTCCAAAACTGAAGAAGACTCCAATCAAGGGAAGAGAGTTCAGTGTTTTGAATGTGAGAGATTTGGGCACATAAAAACTGAGTGTCCCACTTATCTCAAAAGGCAGAAGAAGGGCTTATCTGTGTCTTGGTCAGAAGGAGAGTCTGAGAGTGATCTTGAAGAAGAATAAGTAAAATTGGTGACAACCTTGACTGGAATCTGTAAATCTGATGGAGAAACAACTTATGAGTCTGATGAAGGAACAAGTTGTGATTCTGACAAAGAATCTTACATTGGAGAACTTACCAAACAGGAAGTTATCACTGGGTTCTCAGAGTTGTGTATCAAGAATGAAGAGAGGTTCCAGATAATATTAGAACAGAAGGTTCTGATAGCTCAACTAGAAGCTGAGAAGGAAGAACATCTATCGATCATTGTTGATCTTAAAGAGGAGGTTGTATTACCAAAGTCAAAACTTAACAATATGACCAAATCTATAAGAATGTTGAACAATGGTTCCACAGTGTTAGATGAGATTCTTCAGACTGGGAGAAATACTGGAAATGTACAAGGTCTTGGTTTTAACAATCAAGCAGAGAACTACAAGCAGTCTGTAGTAAAGTTTGTTCCTCAGAAAATAAAGCAAGACGAGAAGATGTCAAATCATATGTTTCAACATCAGCTGAAACATCAGAAAATAGTATATAGTTCAAAGAATAAACCATGGAGATGTCATTACTGTGGAAAGTTTGGTCACTTAAAGTCCTTTTGCTACAATTTGCATGGTTTTCCCAAAACTGGCCATCAACCAAATAAAGAACAGATTTGGGCTAAAGTAAAGAAAAGATGGACTCCTAGAAATATGGTGGCTGGTCTCATAGCGCATACCTCTCTCAGAGCATTTGCAAGGGAAGATTGGTACTTTGACAGTGGTTGTTCAAGACACGTGACTGGTGTGAAGAAATATTTGTCAGACATCAAGCCTCACTCTACTAATTATGTCACTTTTGGGGATGGATCAAAAGGTGAAATAAAAGGTGTTGGAAAGCTGGACTACACAGGACAACCAAATCTGGATCGTGTTCTATTTGTCAAAGGGCTGACTACAAATTTGATTAGTATAAGCCAACTGTGTGATCTAGGGCTCAAAGTAAATTTCACAAAATCTGAATGCCTAGTAACCAATGAAGGAAATGAAGTTGTCATGAAGGGAACCAGGTCTAAGGATAACTGCTATCTGTGGAATCCTCAAGAATTAGAAAGTTTGTCTACATGTTTGATGTCAAAGGAAGATGAAACCAAACTGTGGCATCAGAAATTGGGTCACTTACATCTGAAAGGGATGAAGAAAGTTCTGTCAAGTGATGCTGTTAGAGGTATTCCCAAGTTAAAGATTGATGAGGATAAAATATGTGGTGAATGTCAAGTTGGGAAGCAAATAAGGATGTCACAAAAAAAGCTTAAACATCTTACCACAACTTCTAGAGTTCTAGAGCTGCTTCACATGGACTTAATGGGACCTATGCAGGCCGAAAGTCTTGGAGGGAAGAAGTATGCCTATGTTGTCGTTGATGATTACTCCAGATTCACCTAGATAAGCTTTATCAGAGAAAAGTCTGAAGTATTTGCAGCTTTCAAAGAATTGTGTCAAAGGATTCAACTAGAAAAGGATTGTGGCGTTGTTCGAATCAGAGTGACCATGGGAAGGAAGTTGAAAATAGCAGGTTTGAAGAGTTTTGTTCATCTGAAGGAATCACTCATGAATTCTCATCACCAATCACTCCTCAGCAAAATGGTGTGGTGGAACGCAAGAATAGGATTATTCAAGAGTGTGCAAGGGTCATGATTCATGCCAAAAAGCTTCCATGTCATTTTTGGGCTGAAGCCATGAATACTGCTTGCTATATACACAATAGAGTGACTATCAGATCAGGTACTTCTGTTACTCTTTATGAGCTATGGAAAGGAAGAAAGCCAAATGTGAAATATTTCCATGTATTTGGGAGTAAGTACTATATCTTGGCGGATCGTGGGCAGAGGCGAAAGATGGATCCTAAGAGTGAGGAAGGGATATTTTTGGGATACTCTACAAACAACAAAGCATATAGGGTATTTAATTCCAGAACTAAGGTGATGATGGAATCCATAAATGTGGTGGTTGATGACTCTGCCAGAGACGTAGATGTCCCAGATGAAGTTGGAACATCCTTTCCCATGAACAATGAAATCTCACAAGACACTGAGTCCGTAGAAGATAATGTTCAAGAGACTAGTACTAGACCTGAGAATGAAGAAGTAGAGGATGCTAACAGGGGACCCTCTATAAGGATTCAGAAGGATCATCCTAAGGAGTTGATTATTGGAAATTTGAATGAAGGTGTAAGAACCAGATCGAGGGAGGCTGTGTCAAATGCATGTTTTGTTTCAAAGCTTGAACCAAAAAATGTTAAAGAGGCTTTGATAGATGAGTTCTGGATAAGTGCTATGCAGGATGAGCTTTGTCAATTCAAGAGAAATGAAGTCTGGGAACTGGTACCACGACCAGTAGGAACAAATGTGATTGGAACAAAGTGGGTATATAAGAATAAGTCTGATGAACAAGGAGTTGTTACCAGAAATAAAGCCAGACTAGTTGCTCAAGGATACACACAGATTGAAGGAGTAGATTTTGATGAAACATTTGCTCATGTGGCTCGCTTGGAATCCATCAGATTGTTGCTAGGAGTGGCATGCCTTTTGAAATTCAAATTGTTTCAAATGGATGTTAAGAGTGCCTTTCTGAATGGCTATCTTAATGAAGAAGTCTATGTTGAGCAGCCTAAAGGGTTTGTGGATCCAAATTTTCCTGATCATGTCTTCAAGTTAAAGAAGGCTTTGTATGGTTTAAAACAAGCTCCAAGAGCTTTGTATGAAAGGCTGACTGAGTTCTTAGTCAAACATGAATACAGGAAAGGTGGTATTGATAAAACACTCTTTGTCAAGGAGAAAGATGGGAAACTGTTGATTGCTCAGATTTATGTAGATGATATTGTGTTTGGGGGGGTGTCGGATGAAATGGTCCAACATTTTGTCAAACAAATGCAATCTGAATTTGAAATGAGCTTGGTAGGTGAATTGACTTACTTCCTTGGATTGCAAGTCAAGCAGATGGAAGATTCCATTTTTATTTGTCAGAGCAAATATGCTAGGAATATTGTGAAGAAGTTTGGATTGGATAATGCCAAGCACAAGAGAACTCCTGCTCCTACTCACTTGAAGTTATCCAAAGATGAAAAGGGAGTAAATGTTGAACAGCGTTTATACAGAAGCATGATTGGCAGTCTGCTGTATCTTACAGCAAGTAGGCCAGACATAACCTTTGCAGTTGGTGTATGTGCAAGATACCAAGCAGAACCTAAGGTCAGTCACATCAATCAAGTTAAAATAATTCTTAAGTATGTGAGTGGTACATGTGATTATGGGTTGTTGTATTCCCATGACTCAAGTTCCATTTTAGTAGGATACTGTGACACTGATTGGGCTGGAAGTGTTGATGATAGGAAGAGTACCTCTGGAGGTTGTTTCTTTTTGGGAAATAATCTTATTTCATGGTTTAGTAAGAAGTAAAATTCTGTATCTCTTTCTACTGCTGAAGCTGAGTACATAGCAGCTGGAAGTAGTTGTGCTCAACTGGTGTGGATGAAGCAAATGTTATCTGAGTATAATGTCACCCAAGATGTCATGACATTATTTTGTGACAACCTGAGTACTATTAATATTTCTAAAAACCCTATTCAACATAGCAGGACTAAGCACATTGATATCAGGCATCATTTCATCAGAGAACTTGTGGAGGACAAAGTCATAACTCTTGAGCATGTTAGCACAAAAAATTAGCTTGCTGGCATATTTACCAAGGCTCTGGATGCAGTTCAGTTTGAAAACCTGAGGAGAAGACTTGGGGTTTGTATTCATGAAGAATTATAGCATTTAATGTTCGTTGTGGCTTCCAGATTAAAAAAAAATAAAGGTAATTTTGGTAGTGCAACTGGTGCAGGTGCTTATGAAGGGAAAGATGCTGAAGTTTGTGCATGATATTTGGTTATGTGATTGTGTGTGCATATACTTTATGATGCTGTTTATTCTGGTGTATGATTTGCCTTTGTTATATTTATGGCTAAAAAGGGGGAGTAGTAAATGTGCTTGTGGTGTGCTTGTGCTGATGCTGCAGTTGAGGGGGGTTTTTTTTTGTGTTGTTGTGTTTCTGCAGTTGAGGGGGAGTATTTTGGTTGTTTTATCTTTGCAAGATTATGTGTTGTGTAGTTTTAGCCAAAATAAGCCAAAGGGGGAGATTGTTATTTCTTTGATTATGTGGTTGGCATTTATTTTGCTAAAACTATTCTAGCAACCAGATGTTGAAACAAGATGTTCTAACTTACTGCATTCAACATGTCGGATAAAGATGTCTCATCCTGGCTCATAGGATATCGCGTCTGTTATTGGCTTAAAAGAAAGATTTTGTTTGTTGTCATTTGTTACTGAATATTCTGTGAATATTTAGTTATCCTATGTGGCGTCCAAGTAATTGAGTTGAGATTTTGTGTTGGTTTTCGGATTTTCACCACTTTCTAAATATGGAGACATATTAGGAAACTTTAGATTGAAGACCTATTTTCTTGGAGGTTATTTTGCAGAATTATGTGCAGTCTCTCTGCTGCGTTTTGAAGCCCAACCCAGTCCAGATTTAATGCTATATATTGACTGGTGTAAACCTAGTTTAGGTGTGGAACTTACGTGTGTTTTTGTTAGGGTTTTTGATTGTGAATTGTGACCCTAACTGGTATCATTCTGATAACAGTACAAGGACTGGTTTTGTGTTGTAAGTTCTGTCAGTTACTCATAAGCTTTTATGCATTGAGTTTCTTGTGTGTCAATTCTCATAAGCTTTGAAGTATTGAGAATTGTGTGTTTTTGAAAGTGCGTCTTTCATTTTGTTACTTGTGTTGAAAGGAACTAGTCACGGTGTGTGATTGAAGAGGGATTTGAGGAGGGCCTCATACCTAGGTGAGTCTTAGGTAGAAGTCATAGGAAGGGTAGTGATTAAGTGAGCAGATTATAACCGGGTGTGGTTGCTGTATGATCTGTGAATTAATACTATTGTATATTGATTTCGTCCCTGGCTTGGTAGCCCCCAGAGTAGGATTGTTGATCCGAACTGGGTAAACATATCACTGTGTTCTTTACTTTCTGCACTGTTATTATTATTGTTATCTTGTTCATTGTGTTGGATATCCGTGTCTCAACATCTGTGTAGGACATCTGATATCTGTGCCAGAATTTCATAAATAATATCCACTTCACTGGGAAGGTTGGAGCCAAGGAAATTCACTAGGGATTCTTAGGCTGCCAACTGGGGAAATCTTGTATCAAACATGCCATAACTACTTGAAGTAGAGATTCACCGGGGAATAATCATGACCACCTGAAGTAGAGACTTACTGGGGACATGGGTGAAGAATATTGCGAGAACAATGTAGTTCTGCATTGACAAACTGCATGGTAGTCGCCATTTCAAACAACAATTGTTGTGAATGGATGAAAGTATTCAATTCTCAAATGCCCCAGATCACATGGTTTATGAGAAGAAGTCATCTCAAGAGGATTTTACAAAAAACTTGGCATCCAACTATTCAAATGTCTTCAAAATCTTGGAGAGATTTATCAAATCTCGACGTAACTGACACATACTGACTGTATTATGTAGAACTGAGTCTTCAAACTTGCCCCTTTGGGCCAGACTGTGAAAGCAACAACTGAGAAACAACTTGCCCCTGTTTAGCATAGTCATCAGGTAACATGCCCCTTGATATGGTCATCTTTTGAAATGATTTGCCATCTTCATCAGAGCCTCAAGTCTCAAAAGATTTAGCTCATCGCTAATGCTCGTATGCAAGCTTCTATGATACCAAGCAATGTTAGCACGCAGAAAAATGTTAATTCTGAAACTGCTAATACAACACACATGTTTGTCTTGAAGTTTTTTTATTGAAAATGATATCACAATAACTTGTGACCGAATCACTAGTTAGGATATGACATTAATTTCCTTTTTACAAAGCCAACACAATTTTGAGCATAGCTCATAGGAGTCAGGAAACGTTATCTCATTGAGTATGCCTTCGAAATAAACCCTGCTTCAATTAGGTATTTTAAGGGTTGCATCGTGGCTTGGTTCACGGTTTAAGAAACAAAAGGATAAAGGCTCAAAGGTTATTTGTACCCACCTAATTTTTGTGATGTTCACTCCTTTTTTTTAAAGTTTAGGTGCTCGATCAGCTTAACTGAAAACTAGCCTTCCCCAGGTTAAAAATGAGGGTTTTTTTTTATTTGGAGAAGAAAACTCCTACTTTAAGGCTCAAAGGGGTTAACGAGGGTTAATCTCCCTTATATCTCTGATGTTTGGGGATTTGAAACAATGCCTTACATCATCAGCAAAGTTTTATTCAAAAGCATACAACAAGAGATCTTGCGTTTGTGATTTCGTCATCCTCCTTCCGATTCTCTGCCAAGACAAGAGATTGGGTGGCATTGGCATTATAAAGCAGAAAAAGCATTTTATGAGTGAATATAAATGGATTTCTTCAAGACAAACATATTCATGCCATTAATCATTCAAAACAAACAAGTTCTTACATGGAAGTCATGCTTTTACAATAAAAGAAATAACAACAAATGCAAGCAAACAAACAAACAACCTGATGATCTTAGGAATGAGCTCTCCTCTTGAATTCACCGGCTTGAAAGGACTTTCTTGAATCTTCATATCTATAAGCATAAAGGTATTCTATTCACAACTGGGCTTCCTCCCTTGAAGGTCAGCACCTCATCTTCGATCATCTCTTGGACCTTTTCCTGGAAAACCTTGCACTCTTCAATCGAGTGCCCCACTGCTCCATCATGAAATTCACAACTAGAATTTGGATTGAACCAAGGAGGGCGAGATTTTATGGCTCTAGTCTTTCTGGGTGTCATCACCATGTTTCGAGTAAAATAAGACCACAATTGACTATAAGTCATTGGGATTGGATCAAACTGACGAGTCTCTCCTTCTGGACCATTCAGAGGTCTCTGCTGATTCTGATAATTCAGATTCCGAACTTGTCAATTCTGACGTTGATCCTGAGGAACCAACCTTTCTTGCTGGTACGGAAGTCCACTGAGTAGTGGTTGCTGGCACTGAACAGGCGCTGCATACTGACATTGGTGATAAGGCACCGGAACTGAAGCTTGCAAGGTCTGAGGAAAATCCTAAATTGCATCAACATCAACACTTCTTTGCTTTGAGGAGAAGCTCCTTGGCCACTTCTCGCTTAGGGATTAAGACAACATCTTTGCCTCGATCAAGATGATAGTTTGAAATTGAACTAGAGCTTGACCATGGTTGAATTTCCTTATGGTCTAACTGACTTTGGAGGGCTGCTCGCACAAGGTAGCATCCTTGATTATTCTCTGAGCAGACTCTACAATACTCGTAGTTGTGTGGTGGCACCCAGCCACGTCCGCTTTGAATGTAGTGTAACCTTACTAGGTTGGTTTCCATTGATCGAACATCCTGACTTTGATGCCTAGTAGGGTTCCCGTCGATCATACTGACTTGTTGTGTGTCTTCATCTAGATAGATCGGAAGCCACCAGTGGTTTAACAAGTGTTGCAGTGTTCTTTGAGCGAGTGCACATCCTTGGTCACTCTCCCGACACACTTTACAGTTCTGATAGTCGTGCGAAGTCAGAAAACCGAGCTGGAATTGCTTAGCGTGTAATTCCACCAAACTGGTATTCATCAAATGAATATCAAAGATTTGAATCACGTTGACTTGATAATGGCTTCTATCGCAGTAATCCTGAATCCATCTAAGATCCATCTGACGCTGGAGGGCCTCTTATACAAAAGAGCATCCTTGATTATTTACCGAGCAAATTAGAAAAGAATCGTAATCGTGTCGTGGCAGATCATGATGTTGGCTTTGCCTTGAGTGCATTGCCACCAAGTTGACATTCATCGCCAGAATGTTGTGGTTCTGAATGATGTTGGAATTTGTATAAGTCATGTTGACCTCACAAATTCGGTGATCCTGGATCTATCCGAGATCCATCTGTTCTTGCAGAGCTGATTGCACCACAGAACATCCCTGATTGTCTTTCGAGCAGATATCACACTGGTGATAGTTATGAGACGGTACATGACCCTATCCACTCTGCCTGCAATGCATCTTGACCAGGTTGGTTCCCAATAAGAGTACATCATGAATTTGATAGTTGTGCTTAGACTCTTCCTCTATCAATTTTACCGCAGCTTTCTCGTGTTGAGGCAACGGGTTCGTCTGAACATTTGGATTTATATCCTTGAAGGATAAGACCCCGTTCCTGACAAGCTTTTACACGTCAGATTTGAAGCTGAGACAGTTTTCTATGTTTTGCCCCGGTCCTCCTTGATGGTAAGGACAAGTCTGATCCGTTTTGAACCAAAAAGGCGGATTCTCCGGTATTGGAAGAGGAGACATGGTCTGGACGTTCCCCTTGACCAGTAGTAACAGAAATAGTTTTGCGTACAACATTGGTATAGGGTCGAACCCCGACGATTGTGTTGTACGATTGTTATTGTTGTATTGAGGACAAACCTGCTGAAGAGGCTGTTGTGTCCTTTGCTAATATTGTTGTTGATTCGGTTGGCTTTGAACAACCCGAGGTTGATACATTGGAACGTGCGCAGGGTTGATAGCAGAAGTTACAGCTGCTACTGGTTGGTACCGTCACCTTTGATTTACGAGAGAGATATTGCCAATATCTTGCTGTTTTTTCTTAGGGAGAGCATTACCGTATCTTTTGGTACTGCTTGATGGTCCAGCATCTTTAACTAAACGTCCTTCTCGGACTGCTTCTTCAAGATGAACTCCCATGCCTACCATCTTAGTGAAGTCACTGGGCGCACTGGCGACCATTCTGTCGTAGTAAAATGAACTCAAGGTTTTCAAGAAGAACTTTGTCATCTCATTTTCTTCAAGAGGTGGACAAATCTGAGTGGCAATTTCACGCCATCTCTGAGCATATTCCTTAAAGGTTTCCTTATACTTCTACGACATGGCTCTGAGTTGATCTCTGTCCGGTGCCATGTCCAGGTTATACTTATACTGTTGAACAAAGGCAGCGCCAAGATCTCTGAAAGTGACGATCTTAGTGCGGTTTAAACCCATGTACCATTTGAGTGCGGCACCGGTTAAACTATCCTGGAAGTAATGGATCAGTAGCTGTTGGTTCTCTGTCTGTGTTGACATCCTCCGAGTGTACATCACCAAATGACTTTGAGGGCAAGAGTTACCCTTGTATTTTTCAAATTCGGGCACCTTGAATTTGTGCGGAACTTTCATATTGGGGACCAAACAAAGGTCTGCGGCTTCCTTTCCGAATAGATCCTGGCCGTGAATGGTATGCAGTTCCTTCTGCATCTCCAGGAATCACTCCTGGAAATCATTCATTCTGTCGTACATACTTTCGTTTCCACCAGAAGGTATCTGTGGGATTTGCCCTTCCAGGATAGTGTGTACCACGGGTGGTGGGATAGTCATTACAGCAGTGACTCTTGGTGCTTCCCTCTCCCAAAGTTTGTAACCTTCAGGAGTTGCTGTCATGCCCCTTGCATTTTCGCTTTCCCGAAGTTTGTAACCTTCAGGCCCAGCGACTCCTGCTGTAGTTTCCGGATCTTCCATGATCGGCGGAATATATCCTTCCGGGATATAGTTGGGTGGCATTCCCCAGGGACGATCTTTAGGCATGTTGTACCGAGGATCATACTTTTCCACTATAGGCGTCAATGTGATCTCTGAGATCACAGTCCTTTGTTGTTGCATCTGGGCTGCTGCCAGAGATTGCATGTCATTATGAAGTTTCCTCAAATCTTCTTTTAGAGCATCGAGTTCTTCTCTTAACCCTCTGTTCTCTTCCTCGAGATCATCCATTTTCTTTTGTCGATTGGCCCGAGTATTGTACGAATGAGACAGTTTGACGCTAGAATAGAGACACAAATGTGAGATTCGTAGGGAAGAAGAATGCGTTATGTGAGAATGATGAATGATATGCAATGATTATATTAATTATTTTTTTTTGTTATTTAATCAAAAGAAACTTTGACAATTGGATTGCAAATATCATACAGTGAGGAAACCCTGTTTTATTGAATTCAAAGATTGAGGAAATGGAAATATAGTAATTTACAAAGTGTTGTAAAAGGAAATGTCTAAACTTAAGGATCACGAGTCCTCTCTGAGGAGAGCTCAGGTGCTGGTTCTGGTATTTTCCTTTTCTTTGACCGGGGCTCTTGAGCCGTTGTAGGATTGTCATTCCTTTGCCAAGTGAAAGGAGCGAGCAAATTCCTTCGGTCTTCTTGATTTTCTATAGCCTGTTGCTCTAAAATCTCGATCAGAGCATCTTTTTCTTTTAACAGTTGTTGTATTTTGGTACACTCTACATTGAGAATGCGGTACTTGTTCTTCCAAGACTTCTTCTCCTGTTGAACTTTATTGAGAGTAACCTGAAGTTTTTCCGTATCAGACATAAAATAAAGGATAGATTCCTTTAACGGAAGAACTTCTTGACGAGGGTGAGGCATCCTCAGCTTGAGAGCTCTAGTTTGTACCCAGTGAAGATAAGGCTCTACAGAGATACGGTCTAGTTTTCCTAGAGACTCTCTTCCTTTCCTGTGAACATGTTTCCAAGCATGCACTATTTTGGTCTTTAGTGCCCTGTCATTTTCCCCTTCCTTAAAGAAAAGACCTTCCAGATGAACATTACGTGGGATATGTCTCATCGGGTATCCGAGTTGACGACGTACTAAAACTGGATGATAGTTAATTCCTCCTTTAACTCCTATGAGGGGTACATTAGGGAAGTTTCCACAACGGTCAATGATCCTGATCCCGTCATAGATTTGATTGTACCAGTCGATGTCAAAGTTGGTAAGAGACATGACTCTCTGCGACCAACGCAGAGTACTCTTATGATCCCAGAAAGCAGCAGACTTAGGCAAGTGGGACGTGAACCATTTGTATAGCAGGGGTACACAACACGTGATCATTCCTCCGCTGTATAAATTCCTTAAGTGTACAGAATGATAAGCATCTGTGAGCAAGGTTGGTACGGGATCTCCAGTCAGAAATATCTTAATGGCATTGATATCAACGAAGCTATCAATGTTAGGAAACAGAAATAACCCGTAGGTGAGCAAAACAAAGATGCTCTCGAAAGCAGTCACGTTCCCTATACTGGAAAAGTACAAGGCCTTCTTTATCAAGAACTGGGCTGGAAAACCTTGGATTCCACCCTTAGCGGTCATGTGAGTCCTAACCTCTGACTCGTCCAAATAAATTGCTCTTGCAATGGTTTGATCTTTTGGAATTTCTTCCAGTCCAGAAAAGGGAGCTTAGTCAGTAATGGGTAAATCAGTCAGGTGAGAGTACTCCTCCAGTGTTGGTGCTAGCTGATAATCCGGGAATGTGAAATAGTGATAAACTGGATTGTAGAACTGGATGAGCGTGGCCAGGATTCCTTCAATTACATGGACCCTTAACAGAGACAGCAGTCCTCTGTACTTAGCTCTGAAAGCATCAGGGTTGGTGATCATCCTTGCCAATCCTCTTAAATCCTCTAATTTTGGAACCTTGAAGGTGTACTTGTGAGTCTTCCTTCTACCGAAATCCATAACGCAATCTTTCTCTCTGACATTTGCAATCATTGTCTCAGTTTAATTTGAAAAAGAGAGACTAGAAGATAAAATTTTTCTTTGTTTTTAAGTTTTTTAATGAAATAAATGCATGAATGCAGCACACAAAAACATAGAAAAAACATGGGGTCAAAGGTTTGGTGTCATGAAATCATGGCTCTACCCATCCCCAAAGGTTATACTGGTGATTTTTTATACCTGTCCGTAAAATCATTGACCCCTCTTGGGATAACAACAGCAGGCTGGTTCACCCGAGCGAGCTGCAGTATCTTAGAGTGATCTCAAATGAGGGTAATATCGTGTGACAACTATTTCCGATAGCTTCCGCACTACAAAATAGTAACAAGGTCTCAGCCTACTAAATCCTCGGTTTCATGGACAACCACAATCGAACAATCTGCTTTCAACAACCGAAGTCGTATAGGCATTGAATCTGCAAAGGGTGTCTCCACTGATTCGATGGTCGAGCGGGGTCTCTTATTTGGGAGCCACTCCCTATAAGATTACCCATCTAGTGTCATCACTTATCTTAGGTGTCACTCAAATGTTCTAGATGCGGCATCACCCGCAGTCCCATTAGCAGAAAAATAAACACGGATATCAATTAGGAAAAGCGATATATATATATATATATATCCTAAAACTAACATCCTAGACCCCTTAAGAGCTATAGCCTATGATCCTAACAGATCAACGACGTCCCCAGCAGGGTCGCCATTTTTCTGTAGCGAGCGATTTTTGTCGGTGACGCGACCACCTTATCGTTGGGTTTTCTTCACCGCAAGGGTAGGAGGGGGTGCTACTTTATGATTTCTTATTTATCCCGTGAAGCTGGAAGGGAAAGGGAAGCTATCTAAAACTAACCTTGCACGCGAATGTTTAACTGAACAAACGCTTAAAGAGATTCGGGGAGTTCGGGGCCAGGTTATACAATGGGTAGTTGTCAGTTACCCATCCTATATGTGGTTATCCATAGGATATCAGCTTTAGGTTTTGCTTCGTAATTGATAGTGTTTATCCGTTAATGGGTTGGGAAAGTTTTTTGGGAAGTATGAGTGAGTGAGTGAGTTTTTATTGATGTTCAGATTTTTTTCGATGTTTTTGGTAAGGTACTGGACCTAAGGAATGATTGGTATGAAGGTACTGGACCTAGGGGTTTTGATTAGTATGCTCGCTAAGATTTCGCAATCTTATGCCTACGTATTCCCATTTAAACGAATCAGGGAAATCAGAGCAATCGTAGTTCCTCCTATTCTATGGGAGGAAAAGAGATATTGTTTGGTGTCTTGTTCAAAGCCCAAGACAGAGGCTGAAAGGTTGAGTATTTATTTCTTGTTCAAAGCCTAAGATTGAAGCTAAAAGGTTGACTTAGAAAGAATCCTTCATCTTTAAAGTGATACATTTGGTCTGTTTATCACAACTGTTGGGTGACTGATTATAAAGGAGGATTACTTTAACTGGGATATGTGAATCCAGCAATGTCATAATTTCCTTTATAGGGGATTTTTGACCTAAAGGAGAAGACTTTAACTCAGTGTAGAGCAATGCCATCTTTCCTTAGGAATTTCTCATGCTAAAAGAGGGACAGTGGCGGGGATGTAAATAATCCAGAGGCTTGCCGCTTACAGCAATTAGATGAAGGAAAAGGAGTTTCTGTTTTGACATATGATAAACAGAGAAATGACTTTCTATAGAGGGACTTTTGATTTCCTCGGAGGGTATGCTGATTTTTGTGTGCCTTGATCAAAGCCCAAGGTTGAGGCTAAGAGGTTGATTGACTCCACTGGGGAAGTCCTTATACAAAGCCTAAGAGGAAGCTGGGAATGGCCGACTCAACCAGAGAGTGTTTATATATGTCTTGTACAACGCCCAATATTGAGGCTAAAAGAGACTGACTCTTTTAGGGATATCATTATACAAAGCCTAAGAGGAGGCTAAAAGTTTGATTTTTCCGGGGAAAATGTTCTATCTGTCTTGTACAAAGCCCAAGATTGAGGCTAAAAGGATTTTGACTCTGCTGGGGAGGTTTATATGTATCTTGTACAAAGCCCAAGATAGAAGCTGAAAAGAAGACTGACGCTGCGGGAAAGAAATCTTTATATGTCTTGTACAAAGCCCAATATTTTAGGTATCTCGTACAAAGCCCAAGATAGAGGCTAAAACGATTTTGACTCTGCTTTAGAAATTATTCCTCGAAGCCTAAAACAAGGCTGGGAGGAATTGACTCTACTGGGGAAGTTATTTGTCCCAAGCTTAAGAGGAGGTTATGAAATTTTATATCTCGTACAAAGCCCAAGATAGAGGCTAAAAAGGGTTTGACTCAACAAGAGAGTGCTTTTTATCTGTCCTGTACAAAGCCCAGGATTGAGGCTAAAAGGGGTGACTCAACAAGAGAGTTTGGAACGTGATTGACTCAACAAGAGAGTCGGAAAAGTGGTTGACTCAACAAGAGAGTTTGAAAAGGTGATTGACTCAACAAGAGAGTCTGAGACGGTGATTGACTCAACAAGAGAGTCTAAAAATGTGATTGACTCAACAAGAGAGTCTGAAAAGGTTAGCTCAGTTGGGGAGAATCATTGTACGAAGCCCAAGAGGAGGCTGACTATGCTGAGGAAAGATCTTTATACAAAGCCTAAGAGGAGGCAATCTTTTGCCGGGGGTTATTGAGATCCCGAGGCAGGTCCAAGTGGGGAATCAACTCTTGCTGAGGATTACAAAAGAGTTGAGGTATCAAATGCCTTAAGGTTCTGATTTGATATTGTGTTATACTAGTGATAGACTGACCCTGGCTGGGGGATTTTAGGAGAGAGACTGGGTTTTAGAACCCACAAGTTTTAGCTCTACTGGAGATTAATCCAGAATCCGGGGTTTCTTCCTATGTTTGGAGGGAACTTGAGAATGTCTTTGAGACTCAAGAGGATTAGACTGTCCAAGTCTACCGGTGTGGAAGACTTTTATCTTTTGTATGATGCCCAAGAGGAGGCCGACTCTTTTAAGGGATGAGTATCAACCCTAAAATTAGTCTGAGGTTTTAACTCCTTTTTAGAAAGACAGCTCTAACGAAGGATGACTAAGTTCTGTCCTATACCTTTAGGAGGTCTTCAGAGTCCTTGTATTAAGCCCAAGAGAAGGCATGAGAACTTCTAAGAAGCCGGAGGGTCCTTGTAGAAAGCCCAAGAGGAGGCGGGGATGCTTTTAGGAAGCTTGTGGGTCCCAAACCAAGAAAAGTTCAAGAAATGCTATTCACCGAGAATATATCATTTAGTGAAAGTTCTGAGGTTTGAAGAAACTCAAGAGATGCTATTCACCAAGAATATATCAACTCCGGGGAGTAGAATTTCTTTGACAATTTCTTGGGGTGGCAGCCTGAGAAAAGGTTCACGAGAAATACTGCCTTTCTCTTTGTTCCATATTGTTTAAGCCCAAGAGAAGGCAAGACTGTATCTGGAAATCCTACGGGGATCTAGTTTTGACTGTATTTAAAGAGTGACCAACATGGCTTTACCTAGTTCTAGACCTAGTTGCCAGGGAAAACTCTAAATAATTATACTAGTATATATACAGTTGATATATGACAAGTATTTAAAAGGGTATGAAAAAGACTAACCATGCGCAGCTTCCCACAATACAGTTATATATATTTGACATGTATTTAAAAGAATGAAAGAAGACTCACAGTGTGCAGCTTCCCACAATACAATTATATATATATATATATATATATATATATATATATGAAAGCGAGTAAATGAAAGTTGATAAAACTTACAGGTGAGCAAGCTTCCATGCTTTATTGTTAGTTGTTCAAAGAAATTAAAGAAAGTTGTGATAACAACTGTATATTTGAACCTAAATTAAAAGGGAAGTTGTTTTGATAAGATTGTACTGGGACTTATGCAATGACTGAGGCCCAAAAGGTTTTTTGTACAAAGGTATGGGTCTTACAACTCAAGGAGAGGCCCAAAGAGTTTGAAAAATGAATAAAGATGGGTCTTATAGCTCAAGGAAAAGCCTAGATGATTTTGTTAAGAAGGCGACGATCGTGCCGTTGTTTTAAAAATGTACAGAGGGACTTATAAAATAAGTGAGACCCACAATGGTTTATTTACACAGGGATTGGGTCTTACACTCTATTAGAGGCCCAAGGATGTTTTGAAAAATAAAGATGGGACTTACAACACGAGGGGAGGCCCTGGTTATTTGATTTTTGAACTGGCGATCGCGCCGAGGTTTTTGAAAATGTGTTGGGACTTATACAATACCTGAGGCCCAAATTATTTTGATTTTCAAAAGGGGTTGGGTCTTACACTCTATTAGAGGCCCATGAGTGTTTGAAAATTAAAAATTGGGAAGAAACCCTAATTTTTGAATAAAAATGGTATTTTTCAAAGGTAATTTAAATAATAAATGATAAAATATCAATTATATTCAAAAACAAGTTGTACACTTTGGAAAATATTTTGGAAAATCAAGTTTAATCATATGAAAGCTTAAAATCCAATTGATTTTGAAAGATTAAAGTGAGAATTTCATTTAAAAAATGTTTAAAAACAATTAAAATGAAATTAATTACAAAAATTATAATTATATTAAATAAATAACATAAATTGGATTTTTTTGTGGAATAAAATATTGTAACATTTTTGTGATTTTTTGCAAAAAGAACCAATAAAAAATAATTAAAAGTGAGAGAGAAATTAATTTTCCAAATCATTTAAAGTAATATGAAAAATATTTTAAAAAATGGAAAAAGTAGTAAAAAAGGGTCTAGGGCGAGGGGGATTCGAACCCCAGACCTCAAGGTTGCAGTGCGCGCCTTTTACCACTGGGGTGGTGATACATCCGTGTATCAAAGCCACCCTAGAAATACATAAGGCATGCCTTGTTTTAGGCCTGGCCAAGGCAAGGCAAGGCAAGGTTTTGGACCAAAAATGTAAAGGCCATAACTTTCTCATTTCTCCATCGATTGGGACAAAATTTAGCCTGCCTAGAATTTCACAAGGAATCCAATGGTGGTGGTGGTTTTTTCAGATGAGGTCCCTATTTAAAAACCCGATAGTGTTTTTGAAATAGGCCTATAATTGTATTGTCTATACTAACACATGGTACAAGCAAGAATTACATGGAAAATTGGTTCAAACACAACATATATAACATGTATGAGATGTTTATGATCAGTGGCCTTCAAAGCAATGCATATTTTAGAAAGTTCAAGTGATGATGCACTTATCTCTTGGAGCTTGTTGTGCAATCTGCCAAGCTTCTTGTGCCAGAAGTAATTTGATGCTTTGGACACTCTCAATTGACCCTTAGAAGCTTTTAGAATGGTTAGAACCAGCTGGAATCCTCAGGAAGAAGTTTGAGCTCTTTCTTGCAAAAGGGGCAAAAGTGACCAATATGGAAACTCTCTCAAATGGTGTTCCAGATGTGGGGAACCATTTGGGACAGTTCAAGGATGATATTTGGAGTGTGTTTGAGGTTTTATCTAGTTTTGAAAGTGACTGAATCAAGACATGGCTTGAAAAATGCAAAAAGTCCAATTTTGAGGTTTTGAGAGGGGACTTTGTGATTTTGGTGTTACAGGTCACATATGAGAGTTTGGATAACTTAGATATGACATATTGGATGTGTTTGGATCATGAGCTGTGATGGAATTGCTCTCTAACTCAAAAACTCAGAGGTACCTTGCAAAAGAAGGTAATTTGGCCTAAAGAGAGGGATTTTGAGGAAAGCATCAATTTGGTTGCTTTGGTGTACTCAAGCTGAGCACAAATGAGCTCTATTTATAGTAGAGCAAGTTTGTTTTGCAAGCAATAGTGAATGGAGGCTGCAGCAGGCCTTTGGCCAATGTTATGCAAAAAGAATCTCAAGTCTCCTCTAGCCATTGACTAGAGGTTAGGGCACATGCCTATGGTTCTTTGATTCAGAGCTTATCCTTGACTCATTCAGTTGGAATAGGCTCAGTTCATGCCACCTTGTTGTATGCATTGAATGCTTGGAAACAAAATTGGATATTTGGCATCTTTTAGGCTTTTTTAGGTTTGGCATACTACTTGTAGATTCATGGACTTATGAGGCTTGGAGATCAGATCACCCCCCTTGGATTTGATCCTCAGATGTGTCCAAATTAATGACAAGGCTTGGATTTATCAGATTTGGACAAATTAAGCAAAATGCACAAAATCTGCCAAATCTGTCTTGAAAAAATCAGCTCATGATGCCATGTTTCAAGGGTTGTATCTCCTTGCTCAAATGGAATTTGGAGATGATCTGGTACTTGTTGGAAATCCCTCATGGCATACTTTAACTTTGATGTCCACCCCTAGACCTAGTTTGACTTGGATCAAGGTGAAAACTGCCCCTACATTTTGGAAAAAGTAAGACAGATTTTGACTTAGTGAAATTTTCACTAAGTGTTAGAAAAGGTGGCATTTCATGTTTTCAGCCATTTTGATCGCTCCATAACTAAAAATCCTTGAGGAATTGGAATGAGATGTAGTTGACACTTTTAAAGTATGCCATGAGAGCTACAAATCCATCTTTAGATCATCCAAAATGGTTGCTTGGATCTCAAGTTATGATCCTTGGAAGTTGGTACCCTAACCACATTGTTTCATAACTTAGAAAAATTCTAAGTTTTTTATGGTTACCCCTATTACAAGTTAACTCACTTTTCTTGATTTTCCTTGATGAATGGTGATTCCAATCACACATTAACATTGTTTTAGGGTTAAGGAACCTTGGTTGACCAAAAAATAAAAAAGTCAAAGGTTGACTTTTTGTACAATTGACTTTTTATCAGATGAAATCCAATCTGTGCGATCCTTTATGAAATCAAGTCCTTGACCTAAATCAAACCTAATGGATGGACTCCATATGTGATATAGGGTGTATTGAATCATGTCCCAAGGTTTGGGAGCATGTCTTGGTCAAAAGTCAAAGGTACAGTTGACTTTTTCCTCAAAACCCTAATTGTGGTCCAGATGAAAATGAAACTTGTGAATCAAGTTTCCTGGGTTAATCCATTGTTACAAATGGATCCATGTAGTGTATTAGAGACCCCCAAATCATGTCTTGAGGTCTTGGCTCATGTTTTGTCCCAAAAGTCAACTTAGGGGTGACTTGATGATTGGGTCCAGGAGGTCCCTTGGAGTATCATAGGTTGTGTTTTAAAGCATTGGCTCATGCCCAGATGAAAATTTACATCTGGAGGCCCTGGTCGACCAAAACCCTAATTTGGTGACACTGTCGATCTTGGGGCTTGATCCACTTGGAATGTAGCAACTTTGTGCTTGGTTCTTGATGTGGGAGTCCTCTTAATCCTTTATGGGTGTTGGAGAGTTTAGACAAGTTGAAGATCATGTCAATTCTTGATTGATCCTTTGTCTACGTGCTCAGAGAGAGCTCAAAACCCTAATTCTTGGTTGTGGTGAATGCTCACCCCTCTTTGAGGAGATTAGCGAGGCATGATGGTTCATCCATATTGTGATGATGATTTACACAATGATGGGGAATCTTGGTGGTCAAAATTTGGGGTATGACAACAATGACATGCAAGCTCTGGCAGCAACTCAGATATAAAGGACTGTGATCTCAGAGATCACATCGACACCCATAGTGGAAAAGTATGATCCTCGCTGTACCATGCATAAAGATCATCCCTGGGGCATGCCTATTAACTATATCCCGGAAGGATATATTCTGCGGATCATGGAAGATCCAAAAACTGCAGTAGGAACCGCTGGGCCTGAAGGTTACAAACTTCGGGAAAGCGAAGATACAAGAGGCATGACAGCAACTCCTGAAGGTTACAAAATTTGGGAGAGAGAAACACCAAGAGTCACTGCCGTAATGACTATACCACCACCCGTGGTACACACTGTCCCGGAAGGGAAAATCCCACAGATACCTTCTGGTGGAAACGAAAGTATGTATGACAGAATGAATGAGTTCCAGGAGCAATTCCTGGAAATACAGAAGGAACTGCATACCATTCGCGGTCAGGATCAATTAGGAAAGGACGCCGCAGATCTTTGTTTGGTCCCCAATGTGAAAGTTCCACACAAATTCAAGGTGCTTGAATTTGAAAAATACAAGGGTAACTCTTGCCCTCAAAGTTATTTGGTGATGTACACTCGGAGGATGTCAACTCGGATAGAAAACCAACAACTACTGATCCACTATTTCCAAGATAGTTTAACTGGTGCCGCACTCAAATGGTACATGGGTTTGAACCGCACTAAGATCGTCACTTTCAGAGATCTTGGCGCTGCCTTCGTTCAGCAGTATAAGTATAACCTGGACATGGCACCAGACAGAGATCAAATCTGAGCCATGTCGCAGAAAGACAAGGAAACCTTCAAGGAATATGCTCAAAGATGGCGTGAAATTGCCGCCCAGATTTGTCCACCTCTTGAGGAAAAAGAGATGGCAAAAATCTTCTTGAAAACCTTGAGCTCATTTTACTACGACCGAATGGTCGCCAGTGCGCCCAGCGACTTTACTGAGATGGTGGGCATGGGAGTTCATCTTGAAGAAGCAGTCCAAGATGGGCGTCTGGTCAAAGATGCTGGACCATCAAGCAGTACTAAAAAATACGGTAGTGCTTTCCCTAAGAAAAAATAGCAATATATTGGTAATATCTCTCTTGGAAAGCAAAGGCGAAGATACCAGCCCGTAGCAGCTGTAACTCCTGCTATCAAACCTACGCCTGTCTCAAAGTATCAACCTCCGGTTGCTCAGAGCCAATCGAATCAACAACCATATCAGCAAAGGACACAACAACCTCTTCAGCAGACTCGTCCTCAGTAAAATACCAACCGTACATTGCGACCACCAGGGTTCGACCCTATACCAATGTTGTACGCGGAATTGTTTCCACTATTACTGGTCAAGTGGCACGTCAAACCAGGGCTCCTCTTGCGATACCAGAGAATTCGCCTTTTTGGTTCAAAGAGAATCAAACTTGCCCTTATCATCAAGGAGGACCAGGGCATAACATAGAAAACTGTCTCAACTTTAAATCTGACGTACATTAGCTTGTCAGGAGCGGGGTCTTATCCTTCAAGGATACAAATCCAAACGTTCAGACAAACCCGCTGCCTCAACACGAGAAAGCTGCAGTCAATTTGATAGAGGAAGGATCTGACCACAACTATAAAATTCATGATGTACTCTTATTGAGAACCAACCTGGTCAAGATGCATTGCAGACAGAGTGGATACAGTCATGTACCATCTCATAACTATCACCAGTGTGATATTTGCTCTAAAAACTATCAAGGATGTTCTGTGGTGCAATCAGCTCTACAGGAACAGATGGATCTCGGATGGATCCAAGATCACCGAATTCATGAAGTCAACATGACTTATACAAATTCCAACACCATTCAACACCACGACATTCGTGCGATGAATGTCAACTTGGTGGCAATGCACTCAAGGCAAAGCCAACATCATGATCTGCCACTACACGATTATAATTCCTGTCTGATTTGTTCGGTAAACAATCGGGGATGCTCTTTTGTACAAGAGGCCCAGGATGTTCGATCAATGGAGACAGATCTAGTAAGGTTACACTACATACAAAGCAGACGTGGCCGGGTGCTACCACACAACTACGAGCAGCCCTCCAAAGTCAGTTGGACTATAAGGAGATTTAACCATGGTCAAGCTCTGATTCAATGTCAGACTATCATCCCAATCGAGGCAAAGAAGTTGTCTTAATCCTTAAACGAGAAGTGGCCAAAGATGTATGCGCCATAATTCCTTTACTCCATGAATCGAGGGTTCCTCTCAATAGCGGAAAGATTCTCAATCTCGAACCAATTGAGGCCGACTACGATGGTCAGAAAAATCAGAAGGCTCCTGTAGTTATCTATCTGCCGAGACCAGTACCATACAAATCAGATAAGGACATCCCTTACAAATACGGTGCAACAACAATTGAGAATGGAAAAGAAGTTTCATTACCCTCCGTCGTGAATATTGCAGACATCAGTCGAGTAACACGGAGCGATCAAATCTTCAACTGAGGAGTTGGAGAACCCACAAAAGAAAAGGAACCTCAAACAGAAGTTCCTAATCAACCAGTCGGTCAGTCTAGTGATCCTGACCTTTCAAAGAACAATGATGAGATGCTGAAGCTCATCCAGAAGAGTGAATACAACATTATTGATCAATTGTTGCAAACTCCTTCAAAAATCTCTGTGCTATCTCTTTTACTCAGTTCCGAAGCTCACAGGGAGGCTCTACAAAAATTCTTAGAGCAAGCCTTTGTGGAACAAGATGTGACAATAAGATAATTTGACAGCATCATCTCCAACATCACTTCCTGCAATAACTTGGGATTTAGTGATGAGGAACTGTCGGAAGAGAGCCAAAATCATAACATGGCGCTCAATATTACAGTCAACTGCCAGGACGATGCTTTAGCCAGCATACTGGTAGACACTGGATCAGCTCTAAATGTTATGCCGAAATCCACTTTAATGCGACTATCATTTAAAGGATCTCCGATGAAAGGCAGTGAGTTCATCGTCAAAGCATTTGACGGATCCCGAAAACACAGTTATCGGCAAAGTCGGCCTTCCTATAACTATCGGTCCTCACACTTTCCAAGTCACTTTCCAGATCATGGACATCCTGGCAGCATACAGCTGTTTGTTAGGAAGACCTTGGATACACGAGGCTGGGGCAGTCACTTCGACACTTTACTAGAAGCTGAAGTTCATCAAGAATGACCAACTAGTCACAATCTGCGGAGAGCAAGCCTTAATCGTGAGCAACTTATCGTCATCCACTTATGTAGAACCAGAGGAGGTTATTGGAACTCAGTTCCAAGCACTTTCGGTAAGCAATAACAATCAATAAGAAAATGGAACATCAATTTCCTCGTACAAAGATGCTCTCGAAGTAATCAAAAGTAACAATACAAAGGGATGGGGACAACTTGTAATTCTTACTGATAACAAAGCAAAGAAAGGTCTTGGTTTTTCCTCAACCTGTACCCAGACAGCTACTAACGATGAAAGTCTTCATCCCATTCAGGACTTCTTCCACAGTGGAGGTTTCCTTCACCCAATATCTCAAGAAGTGCATACCATCAACGAGGGTGACTCCTCTGATACAGATGAAGAGTGAAAGTCCTATCTTAATGAGGACGGTTATATGTCTAAGGGAGAGGTGCCTACGCCATTTTGCTATCCCGCACAGAGTCCAAGATATATACCAAGGGCAGATGTCAAGATGATATACAGAGATTTTGATCCGGAAGGATGTCGTGCTCCACCAAACTCATTAGAGGAGGACACTCTGATGAAGGACAACTTTGACCATGACTATTATGGATCAATGGATGGCCTGCCTATCTGGAAGCCTTACCCAGGAGACTTGGGGCAAAAGAGTCAGCCCAACGATACATATTAGCTGAGCATCATTGAAAAGAATACCTGTGTCCCCACCGAATCATAGGATCATTACTCAAGGCTAGGGGTGTTCAAAACCGAACCAACCCAATAAAAAACCGCAAACCAAACCAAACCAAACCGAAACCGCAAAAAACCGCATTTGGTTCGGATTTGTTCGGGCCATCTTTTAACAAAACCGCATGGTTCGGTTTGGTTTGCGGTTTGTATTTTGCAAACCGAACTAAACCAAACTAAACCGCATTATGTTACAACCCAAACTTCACTTACCTCACATCTAACCCAATACTCAAACCCATTATGCCTTAACCTTACACTTACGAAATATTTTCTCATACTCACACTTAACTTTTCAGTTTTAATCTTCTCAAATCTCTCCTAATAGTATTGTGCATTCTTCTTATCTTCTTTGCCATGTACGTCTCGTCTCTTCTACACTAATCTCTCATCTCACATGTTCTTTCTTTTTCATCTTATCATTTTTATGTTACTATTTTCTCTTCTAATTATATTTTTATCACACCTTTCTTTTCTAATCTCACATATGTTATGTTCTTTCTTTTTCATCTTCTCTAATCTCCCTTCTCTTATATTTTCTGTTTTATTATAATATTTTGATATTGTTTTATGCTACTATTTTTTTCACTTTTGTTTAAATTGATTTTTGTATATTGAATGAGAACTTTTTGTCTAAATATGATGAGTTTTGTTGTTATTTGGCAATGTATGAACGACTAAACACAAAGTTATGTTGTTCTCTATATATGTAAATATCATTCAATAAAAATCTTGTAAAAAACCGAACCAACCGAACCAATCCAAACCGCATTGGTTTGGTTTGGTTTGGTTTGGTTCGGATTTTTTTTAAAAGCCAACCAAACCAAACCAAACCGCATGCTTTTTTTCCTTGCGGTTCGGATGATTTTTAGCGTCAAAACCGCCCAAACCGCACCGCGAACACCCCTACTCAAGGCATTCAGAAGATATCCAGTACGACGATGAATTTGCAAAGATTGCAGGACAGCAGCTCATCAACTATGCTTTTCCTGAGGTCAACGTCATCGAAAGGGATGACTCCTCCAGTTCCAAAGAAGTGTGGGACACCCTGGGACAACCGAGTGGCAAATACAACTTCTGGGTTAAGTACACCGCTCCTGAAAGCTCTAGTATTAGGCTCGAGGGCATCCAGCCAACTGGATGGGGAGACCTACTTGAGAGTACAAATACTGTGCAAGATACAACGGAAGAGGTCACCTACGACAACTCTGCTTGGGAAACAGATTCCAACGATCCCGCTCCGCCAGAAATCTGCGTTATTTCTGAAGACAAATGAGGAAGGAAAGTACCAGACTTTGTGATTCATCGAGCAGTTCACCGCCAATGAGTTGCTGTCAACGTTCCGAAAGTCGTTCATAAGTCTAAGTAATTGTCGTCTTTACTTTAACCTTTCACCCTGCCCAGGTGAAACGGATGTTTTGATAGGGCTCACTTTCTGTAAATGTCCCTCTTCGCTTTGTCCAAAGCGATAGAGTTTTGTTTTATAGGGTTGTAGTTTGAAGAATCGACAAGATCATGAATAAAATAACGTTGTTCTGTAATTTCCTCATTTATTGCTGTTTTCTCTTTTCGCTTTTTTAGAAAATGGTAATCCTAAAAAATAACTCAAATAATAAAAACAAGCAGTTATCAGAAAAAACACTGCACACACTCTTGCATTCTCTCTATCTATTTTAAAAACAAATCATCACGTCATGCAGATTGCTTGTTTTAAACCCCATTGAAACATATGATCCAATGCCTTCTCCCAACTTTGAATTCCCGGTATTTGAGGCTGAAGAAGAAAATGACGAAGAAATTCCAGAAGAGATCTCCCGATTACTCAGACAAGAGGAAAGGTCCATTAAACCTCACAAAGAGTCGTTGGAAGCGGTCAACTTAGGTTCAGAAGAAGAGAGAAAAGAAGTCAAGATTAGGGCACTACTCAGTCCAACTGTCAAAGAAAGTTTGATAAAGCTTCTCAAAGAATTTCCCTATGTATTCGCGTGGTCTTATCAGGATATGCCAGGGTTTGATACCAGCATCGTGGAACATCATCTACCTTTAAGATCAGAATGTCCGCAGGTAAAACAAAGACTAAGACGGACTCATCCAGACATGCCCATCAAATCAAGGAGGAAGTACATAAACAGATTGACGCGGGTTTCCTCACCACATCAGAATATCCTCAATGGTTAGCCAACATCGTGCCAGTTCCAAAAAAGGACGGAAAAGTTAGAATGTGCGTAGACTACAGGGATCTAAACAAAGTAAGTCCAGAGGATGACTTTCCCTTACCACACATTGACATGCTGGTAGACAGTACATCAAAGTTCAAAGTATTCTCCTTCAAGGATGGATTCTCGGGCTATAATCAGATAAAAATGGTGCCGAAAGACATGGAGAAAATTTCGTTCATCACCCCATGGGGCACTTTTTGTTACAAGGTAATGTCGTTCGGTTTAAAAAACGACGGGGCAACCTATCAAAGGGCCATGACTACTCTGTTTCATGACATGATACACAAAGAAATCGAGGTATATGTCGATGATATGATTTCCAAATCTAGGACAGAAGAGGAGCATGTGACCCACCTGTCAAAACTATTCGAGCGTCTGAGAAAGTACAAACTCTACTTGAATCCCATAGAATTGGAGGAACTACGATTGCCCTGATTTCCCTGTTTCTTTAAACGGGAATACGTAGGCATAAGATTGTGAAATCTTAGCGAGCACACCAATCAAAAACTTTAGGTCCAGTACCTTCACTCATCAAAAAACATCGGCAAGCCCGAAATCAAACAAAAACTCTCTCTCTCTCAAACACTCCTAAAGGAAAACATTTCCCAACCCATAGCAGACAAACACCAGTAAGTAGAAAACAGTAAGGATAATTGCTAACAACCTGTGGATAACCACATATAGGATGGGTAATTGACAACTCCCCATTGTATAACCTGACCCCGAACTCCCCGGATCTCTTAGCGTTTGTTCAGTTAAACATTCACGTGCAAGGTTAGTTTTAGATAGATTCCCTTTCCCTTCCAGCTTCACGGGACAAATAAGAAATCACAAAGTAGCACCCCACTCCTACCATTGCGGTGAGGAAAAACCCATAACGATAAGGTGGTCGCGTCACCGACAAAAATCGCATTCTACAGTAAAATGACGACTCTGTTGGGGAGTCATTTTGTCTGTCTAGGACTAGGATTATAGTTCCTAAGAGGTCTAGGTTGTTAGAAATTATATATATATATATATATATATATATATATATATATATACTGCTTTTCCTACTTGATATCCGTGTTTATTTTTCTGTCAATGGGAATGCGAGTGATGTCACATGTGGAAAGTTTGAGAGAACCCTAAGATAGGTGATGGCATATACGGGTGGTCTTACAGGGAGTGATTCCCGAATAAGCGATCCTGGTAGACAATCAAATCAGTGGAGATACCCTTTGCGGATTCAATGTTGAATGACAATCGTCGTGAAAGCAGATTGTCCCAATGTGGTATCCGTGAAATTGAGGATTTAGTAGACATTAACCATGTGGCCATTTGGTAGTACGGTGACTATCAGGAATAGTTGATATGCGATACTACACTCAATTGAGATTACCCTAGGATGCTACAGCTCGCTCGGGTGAACCAGCTTGCTGTTGGTATCCCTAGGGGGTCAATGATTTTGGGAACTTTTAACCCGTTCTACAGGTACAAAAATTGACCAGAATACAACCTTTGGGGATGGGTATAGCCATGACTCCATGCTCATGACGTTGAACCCTTAAACCCATGTTTTTTTCAATGTTTTTGTGTGCTGCATTCATGCATTCATTTAAAAAACTCTTAAACAAAGAAAAAAATCTTCTTTTCTCTTCTCTCTTTTTACAAATTAAAATAAAACAATGATTGCAAATATCAGAGAGAGAAAGATTGCGTTATGGATTTCGGTAGAAGAAAAATGCACAAGTACACCTTCAAGGCTCCAAAACTAGAGGATTTAAGGGGGTTGGCAAGGATGATCACCAACCCTGACGCTTTCAGAGCTAAGCATCGAGGACTGCTGTCTCTGTTAAGGGTCTATATAGTTGAAGGAATCTTGTCTACACTGATTCAGTTCTACGATCCGATTTATCACTGTTTCACATTCCCGGATTATCTACTTGCACCAACGCTAGAAGAGTATTCTCACCTGACTGATTTACCTATCACTGACCAAGCTCCCTTTTCAGGACTGGAAGAAATTCCAAAGGATCAAACCATTGCAAGAGCAGTTTATTTGGACGAGTCAGAAGTCAGGACTCGCATGACCACTAAGGAAGGAATCCAAGGTTTACCGGCCAAGTTTTTGGTAGAGAAAGCCCTATACTTTGCCAGTATAGGAAACGCTACTGCTTTCAAAGATATCTTTGGTCTACTCACATACGGGTTGTTCCTCTTTCCCAACATCGACAACTTCGTCGATACCAATGCCATTAAGATATTTCTGATTGGAAACCCCGTACCAACCTTGCTCGCATATGCTTATCATTCTGTACACTTAAGGAATTGGTACAGCGGAGGAATAATCACATGTTGTGTACCCCAGCTTTACAAGTGGTTCACTTCCCATTTACCCAAGTCTGCTGCTTTTTGGGATCATAAGAGTACTCTACGTTGGTCACAGAGAATCATGTCTCTTGCCAACTCTGACATAGATTGGTACAATCGGATCTATGACGGGATAAGGAAGATCGACAAATGTGGAAACTTCCCTAATGTACCCCTCATAGGAACTAAAGGAGGAATCAACTATCATCCAATTTTAGTTCGCCGTCAACTCGGATACCCGACGAAGAATATTCTGCAAAATGTTCATCTGGAAGGTCTTTTCTTCAAGGAAGGAGAAAATGACAGGGCACTAAAGAAAGAAATAGTGCATGCCTATCAACATATTCACAGGAAAGGAAGAGAGACTCTAGGAAGACCAGATTGTATTTCCGTGGAACCTTATCTCCACTGGGTACAAACTAGAGCTCTCAAGATGAAGATGCCTTATCCTCGTCAAGAAGTTCTTCCGTTAAAGGAATATGTGCTTTATTTTATGTCTGATATGGAAAAACTCCAGGTCGCTCTCAACAAAGTTCAACGGGAAAAGAACTCTTGGAAGAACAAATACTGTATTATCAATGTAGAGTGTGCCAAAATTCAAGAACTGTTAAAAGAGAATGATGCTCTGATTAAGATACTAGAACAGCATGTTGTAGAAAATCAAGAAGACCGAAGAAACTTGCTCGCTCCTTTCACTTGGCAAAGGACTGACAACGGCTGAAGAGCCGCGGTCAAAGAAAAGGAAAATACCAGAACCAATATCTGAGTTCTCCTCAGAAAGGACTCAAGATCCATAAGTTCAGACATTTCATTTTCATTACTTTGTAAAATACTGTATTTCCCTTTTTGCAATCTTTCAAATTCAATAAAACGGGGTCTCCCCACTGTATGATATTTGCAATCTATTTGTTGAAGTTTCTTTTTGATTAAAACAAAAAAATTAATATCATTGCATATCATTCATCATTCTCGCATAACACATTCTTTTTACCTTCGAATCTCACGTATGTGTCACGATTATAGAGTCAAACTGTCTCATTCGTACAATACTCGGGCCAATCGACAAAAGAAAATGGACGATCTCGAGGAAGAGAACAGAGAGCTGAGAGAAGAAATCGACGCTCTGAAGGAAGATCTAAAAAAACTTCACAGTGACATGCAATCCCTGGCAACAAAAACAAAGGACTGTGATCTCGGAGATCACATCTACGCCCATAGTGGAGACATATGATCCTCGACACCACATTCCTAAAGATCGTCCCTGGGGCATGCCTGTCAATTTTGTCCCTGAAGGATATATCCCACCGGTTACTAAAGACCCAGAAACTGCAGGAGGAACCGCTGAGCCTGAAGGTTACAAACTTCGGGAAAGCGAAGATGCGACAACAACTCCTGAAGGTTACAAACTTCGAGACAGGGAAACACCAAGAGTCACCGCTGTAATGACTATACCACAACCCGTGGTACACACTGTCCCGGAAGGACAGATTACACAAGTAATTCCTGGTGGAAACGAAGACATGTACGACAGGATGAATGAGTTCCAGGAATAATTCCTGGATATGCAAAAGGAACTGCATGCCATTCGCGGCCAGGATTTATTTGGAAAGGATGTCGCAGACCTTTGTCTGGTCCCTAACGTGAAAATACCGCATAAATTCAAGGTGCCTGACTTTGAAAAATACAAGGGCAACTCTTGCCCTCAAAGTCATTTGTTGATGTACGCTCAAAAGATGTCAACTCAGACTGAAAATTAACAGCTACTGACCCATTATTTCCAAGACAGTTTAACCGGTGCCGCACTCAAATGGTACATGGGTTTAAACCGCACCAAGATCATCACTTTCAGAGATCTTGGCGCTGCTTTCATTCAACAATATAAATACAACCTGGACATGGAACCAGACAGAGATCAACTCAGAGTAATGTCGCAGAAGGACAAGGAAACTTTTAAGGAATATGCTCAGAGATGGCGTGAAATTGTCGCCCAGATCTATCCCCCTCTTGAGGAAAAAGAGATGACAAAGATCTTTTTGAAAACCTTAAGCTCATTCTATTACGACCGAATGGTCGTCAGTGCGCCCAACGACTTCACTGAGATGGTGAACATGGGGGTACGCCTTGAAGAAGCAGTCCGAGAAGGACGATTAGTCAAAGGTACATAACCATCTAGAAGTACCAAAAGATATGGTAGTGCTTTCCAAAAGAAAAAAGAGCAAGATTTTGGTAATATCTCTCTGGAAAGCAAAGGCGAAGGTATCAACCAGTAGCAGCGGTAACTCCCGCTATCAACCCTGCGCCGACTCCAACGTATCAACCTCAGGTTGCTCAGAGCCAACCGAACCAACAACAATATCAACAAAGGACACAACAACCTCTTCAGCAGGCTCGTCCACAGTACAACAACAATCGTACGACACGACCACCAGGGTTTGACCCTATACCGATGTTGTACGCAAAACTGTTTCCACTACTACTGGTCAAGGGGCACTTCCAAACCAGGTATCCTCTTACAGTACCAGAAAATCCGCCTTTTTGGTTCAAAGCAGATCAAACTTGCCCTTACCATCAAGAAGGACCGGGGCACAACATAGAAAACTGCCTCAGCTTCAAATCTGATGTACAGAAGCTTGTCAGGAACGGGGTATTATCCTTCAAGGATACAAATCTAAATGTTGAGACGAACCCGCTGCCTCAACATGAGAAAACTATAGTAAATTTTATAGAGGAAGAATTTAGCCACAGTTATCAAATTCACGATGTACTCCTATTAGAAACCAATCTGGTCAGGATGCATTGCAGACAGAGCGGATACGGTCATATACCGTCTCACAATTATCACCAGTGTGATATCTGCTTAAAGAATAATCAAGGATGTTCCGTAGTACAATCAACTCTATAAGAACAGATGGATCTCGGATGGATCCAAGATCATCGAATCCGTGAGGTTAATATGGATCACGCAAATCCCAACATTGTCCAGAACCTCAACATTCTGGCGATGAACATCAACTTGGTGGCAATGCACTCAAGGCAAAGCCAACATCATGATATGCCACGACACGATTACAATTCCTGTCAGATATGCTCAATAAATAATTAGGGATGCTCTTTTGTATAAGAGGCCCTCCAGCGTCTGATGGATCTCAAATGGATCCAGGATTACCGTGATAGAAGTAGCCATCAAGTTAATATGATTCAAATCTTTGATATTCGCTTGATGAATACCAGTCTGGTAGAATTACATGTTAAGCAAGTCAGGCTCGGTTTTCTGGCTTCACATGATTATCAGGATTATAAAGTGCATCGGGAAGACGACCAAGGATGTACACTTGTCCAAAGAACACTTCAACACTTGTTGGACCACTGGTGGCTTCCAATTTACTTGTATAAAGCTACACAGCAAATTAGTATGACTGACGGAAACCCTAGTAGGCATCAAAGTTAGGATGTTCGCTCGATGGAAACAGATCTAGTAAGGTTGCACTGTATACAATGCAGACGTGGCCGGGTGCCACCACACAACTATGAGCGCTGTAAAGTTTACTCAGAGAATAACCAAGGATGCTACCTTGTACGGTCAGCTCTTCAAAATCAGTTGGACCGAAGAGAGATTCGACCATGTTCAAGTTCTGGTTCGATCAACGCAATGCAAGACTATCTCCCTGATCAAAGCAAAGACGTTGTCTTAATCTCTAAGCATGAAATGACCAAAGACGTAAGTGCCATAATCCCTCTATTCTATAAATCAAGAGTTCCTCTTGATAGTATAAATATTCTCAACCTTGAACCAATTGAGGCTAGCTACAATGGTCAGAAAAATCAAAAGGCTCATGTGGTTATCTATCTATCAGGACCAATACCGTACATATCCGATAAGGTTATCCCTTACAAGTACGGTGCAACAACAATCGAGAATGGAAAGGAAACTTCATTACCCTCTGTCATAAACATTGCTGACATCAGTCGAGTAACACAGAGCGGTAGGATCTTCAACCGAGGAGTTGGAGAACCCGCCAAAGAAAAGGAACCTCAAACAGAAGTTCCAAATCAACCATTCGGGCAATCCAGTAATCCCGAACTTTAAAAAAACAATGATGAGATGCTGAAGCTCATCCAGAAAAGCGAGTACAACATTGTAGACCAACTGTTGCAAACTCCTTCGAGAATCTCTGTGCTATCTCTCTTGCTCAGTTCCGAAGCTTACAGGGAAGCTCTGCAGAAAGTCTTAGAGCAAGCTTTTGTAGAACAAGATGTGACGATAAGACAGTTTGACAACATCATCTCCAACATCACTTCCTGCAACAACTTAGGTTTCAGTGATGAAGAATTACCAGAAGAAGGCAAAAGTCACAATATGGCGCTCAACATTACAGTCAACTGTCAGGACGATGCTTTAGCCAGCGTACTGGTAGATACCAGATCAACTCTGAATGTTATGCCAAAATCTACTCTGATGCGACTATCATTTCAAGGAGCTCCGATGAGAGGCAGTGAGGTCATCGTCAAATCCTTTGACGAATCCAGAAAAACAGTTATCGGTGAAGTCGACCTTACCATAACTATCGGTCCTCACACTTTCCAAGTCACTTTCCAGGTCATGGACATCCGGGCAGCGTACAACTGTTTATTAGGAAGACCTTGGATACACGAAGCTGGGGCAGTCACTTCGACACTTCACTAGAAGCTGAAGTTCGTCAAAAATGACAAGCTAGTCACAGTCTGTGGAGAGCAAGCTTTAATCATGAGCAGATTATCATCATTCTCTTGTGTAGAACCCGAGGAGGTTGTTGGAACCCAGTTTCAAGCACTATCGGTGAGCAATGAGAATCGACCAAAAAAAGGAACGTCGATTTCCTCATACAAAGACGCTCTCAAAGTGATCGAGAGTAACAACGCAAAAGGATGGGGACAGCTCGTAATTCCTACTGATAACAAGACGAAGAAAGGTATTGGTTTTTCTTCAGCCTGTACCCAAACTGTAAAGAAAGATGAAAGTTTTCATCCCATTCAGGACTTCTTCCACAGTGGAGGTTTCCTTCACCCATTGTCTCAAGAAGTACACACCATCAATAAGGGTGACTCTTCCGATACAAATGAAGAGTGAAAGTCCTATCTCAACAAGAATGGTTATATGTCTCAGGAAGAAACGCATACGCCATTTTGCTATCCCACGCAAAGTTCGAGATATATACTGAGATCAGATGTCAAGATGATGTATGGAGATTGTGATCTTGAGGGTGTCATGTTCCATCCAACTAATTAGAGGAGGACACTCTAATGAAAGACAACTTAGACTATGACTATTTTGAGCCTCTGGATGACTTGCCTGTCTGGAAACCGTACCCAGAAGACTTAGGGCAAAAGAGTTAGCCAAACGATGCTTATCAGCTGAGTAATATTGAAAAGAATACCTGCGTCCCCATCAAGTCATGGGATTACTACTCAAGACATTCCGAAGATATCCAGCACAACAATGAATCTGCAAAGATTGCAGGACAAGATTTCATCAATTATGCTTTTCCTGAGGTCAACGTCATTGAGAAAGATGACTCCTCCAGTCCCACAGAAGTATGGGACACTTTAGGACAACCGAGTGGCAAGTACGACTTCTTGGTCAAGTACACCGCTCCGAAAGCTCTCGTATCAGGCTCGAAGACGTCCAGCCAACTGGATGGGGAGATCCTCCTGAGAATGAAAACACTGTGCAAGATACAACAGAAGAGTTTGTTTAAGACAACTCTGCCTGGGAGGAAGACTCCAACGATTCTGCTCCGCCAGAAATCAGCGTCATTTCTGAGGACAAACTAAGAAAGAAGGTACCAGACTTTGTGATTCACCAAGGAGTTCGCCGCCAATGGGTTGCTGTCGATGTCCCAAAAGTCGTCCATAAGTCTAAGTAATTGCCATCTTTGTTTTAACCTTTCACCCTGCCCAGGTGAAACAGATGTTTTTATAGGGCTCATTTTCTATAAATGTCCCTCTTCGCTTTGCCTGAAGTGACAGAGTTTTGTTTTATAGGGTTGTAGTTTCAAAAATCGTCTAAATCATAAATAAATAAATGTCGTTCTGTAATTTCCGCATTTATTGCTGTTTTCGCCTTTCGCTTTTTCAGAAAATAGTAATCCTAAAACAGCCTAAAAATAAAAACAAGCATTTTTCAGAAAATACACTGCACACCCTCTTGCATTCTCTCTATCTCTTCTAAAAATAAATCATCACGTCATGCAGATTGCTTGTTTTAAACCCCGTTAAAACATACGATCTCATGCCTTCTCCCAACTTTGAATTCCCGGTATTTGAAGCTGAAGAAGAAGAAGACAAAGAAATTCCAAGAGAGATCTCCCGATTACTCAAACAAGAGGAAATGTCCATTGAACCTCACAAAGAGCCGTTGGAAATGGTTAACTTGGGTACAGAAGAAGAGAGGAAAGAAGTCAAGATTGGGGCACTGCTCAGTCCGACTGTAAGAGAGAACTTGATAAAACTTCTCAAAGATTTTCCCGATGTATTTGCTTGGTCCTATCAGGACATGCCAAGGTTGAATACCAGCATCTTGGAACATCATTTACCGTTGAAATCAGAATGTCCGCTGGTAAAACAAAGACTGAGACGGACTCATCCAGACATGGCCATCAAAATCAAAGAGAAAGTGCAGAAACAGATTGACGCATGTTTCCTCGCCACCTCAGAATATCCTCAATGGTTAGCTAACATAGTGCCAGTTCCAAAAAAGGACGGAAAAGTCAGAATGTGTGTAGATTACAAGGATCTGAACAAAGCCAGTCTAAAGGAAGACTTTCCTTTACCGCACATAGATATGCTGGTAGACAGTATAACAAAGTTGAAAGTCTTCTCCTTCATGGATGGATTCTCGGGCTATAATCAAATCAAAATGGCGCCGGAAGACATGGAGAAAACTTTATTCATCACCCCATGGGGCACCTTTTATTACAAGGTAATGTCGTTCGGTTTGAAGAACGTTGGGGCAACCTATCAAAGGGCTATGACTACTCTATTTCACGACATGATGCGCAAAGAAATAGAAGTATATGTCGATGACATGATTTCCAAATCTAAAATAGAAGAGGAGCATGTGACCCACTTGTCAAATTTATTTGAGCGTCTGAGAAAATACAAACTCCGCTTGAATCCTAACAAGTGCACGTTCGTTGTCCGCTCAGGAAAACTGCTAGGGTTCATCGTCATCCAGAAAGGAATTGAGGTTGATCCTGACAAAGTCAAGGCCATTCAAGAAATGCGTTCTCCAAAGACTGAGAAACAAGTCAAAGGATTCCTGGGATGTTTGAATTACATTTCCAGATTTATATTCCTCATGACCGCGACATGCGCGCCAATCTTCAAACTACTAAAAAAGAATTAAAACTGTGTATGGACAGAAGATTGTCAAAAAGCTTTCGACAGTATCAAAGAGTATCTATTGAATCCACCGATTCTATCACCTGCAGTAGAGGGAAGACCACTGATCATATAACTAACAGTCTTGGAAGATTCCAAGGGTTGTGTACTTGGCCAACAAGACGAAAGAAAAAGAAAAGAGTCTGCCATTTACTACTGCAAGAAATTCACAGACTGTGAAACTCGGTACACTATGTTTGAGAAAACTTGCTATGCTCTGGCGTGGGCAGCCAAACGTCTTTTCCAGTACATGATTTGCCACACTACTTGGTTAATCTCCAAAATGGATCTGATCAAGTACGTCTTTGAAAAGCCTGCTCTCACGGGAAGGATTGCCCGTTGGAAGATGTTGTTATCAAAATACGACATCGAGTACCATGCTCAGAAAGCAGTCAAAGGGAGTATTTTAGCCAATCATTTGGCTCATCAACCGATTGACGATCAGGAATCATTCGGGTTTGACTTCCCAGACGAAGATGTTATGTACTTGAAAATGAAATATTGCGATGAACCGCTACCTAGTGAAGGGCCAGAACTAGGTTCCCAATGGGGACTAATCTTTGACGGAGCTGTCAACTATTATGGAAATGAAATTGGGGCAATCATTGTAACACCTCAGGGTACCCACATTCCTTTCACTGCCAGGTTGACATTCAAGTGTACAAACAATGAGGCCGAATACGAAGCTTGTATTATGGGTCTCGAAGAAGCAATTGACTTAAGGATAAAGAACTTGGATGTGTATGGAGACTCAGCCCTGGTTATCAGTCAGATCAAAGGAGATTGGAACATATACCAATCAGGACTGATTTCTTACAAAGATTACACGAGAAGGTTGTTATCATTCTTCAACAGAATCGAGTTTCACCATATTCCTCGTGAAGAGAATCACACGGCTGATGCACTAGCCACTCTCTCTTCCATGATTAGTGTAGGTCAATGGAACGACGTACCTAAGATCAACATAATGCGCCTAGAATGACCCGCTTACATCCTCGCGATCGAAGCAGTCATAAACGACGAACCTTGGTATCACGATATCAAATGCTTCCTTCAGAAATAAGAGTACCCGCCTGGGGCATCAAGAAAAGACAGGAAGACTCTCAGAAGACTGTCTGGCAACTTCTTCCTGAGCGATGATACACTCTATAAGAGAAACTTCAACATGGTCTTGCTCTGATGCGTAAATAGACCAGAAGCAAACATGCTGATGAAAGAAATTCACGAAGGATCCTTTGGCACTCATGCCAACGGACACACAATGGCGAGAAAAATTCTGAGAGCAAGGTACTATTGGCTGACAATGGAATCCTATTGCTACAAGGACATGAGGAGATGTCACAAGTGTTAGATATACTCAGACAAAATCCATGTACCATCAACACATCTCAAAGTTCTTTCTTCTCCATGGCCTTTTTCTATATGGGGAATCGACATGATTGGTCTGATCGAACCCAAGGCTTCAAACGGACATTGGTTCATCCTGGTATCCATTGACTACTTCACCAAATGGGTCGAAGCAGCGTCATCGACAATGTAACCCAACAAGTGGTGGTCTGATTTATCAAAAACAATATCATCTACCGTTATGGTGTTCCAAGCCAGATCATTACTGATAATGGATCTAACTTAAATAACAAGATGATGAAAGAGTTGCGTGTTGAGTTCAAAATTGAACACCATAGCTCATCTCCCTACCGTCTAAAAATGAACGGAGCGGTAGAAGCGACTAACAAAAACATTAAGAAGATTGTTCAAAAGATGGTTGTAACCTACAAAGACTGGCACGAGATGCTACCCTTTGCTCTTCACAGTTATCGCACATCTATCCGCACTTCAACAGGGGAAACCCCTTTCTCTCTAGTATATGGCATGGAGGCAGTGCTTCCCATAAAAGTAGAGATCCCATCAATCCGGGTATTGATGGAAGCAAATCTAACAGAAGTTGAATGGTGTCAAAGTCGACATGATGAACTGAACCTAATCGAAGAAAAGCGAATATCGGCTCTATGCCATGGCCAGTTGTATCAGCAAAGAATAAAGAAAGCATTTGACAAAAAGGTCTAACCTCACGTCTTCAGAAAAGAGACCTTGTGCTCAAGAAGATACAATCATTCCTCACTGATTCCCGGGGTAAATGGACTCCGAATTACGATGGCCTCTATGTGGTCAAGAAAGCCTTCTCAGGCGGCGCCTTGAGACTCGCAACCATGGATGGAGAGGAATTTTCCTACCCCACAAATGTTGATGTAGTCAAGAAATACTTCACCTAAATAAAAAAACACGTCTCGGTGGATTGAAAACCCGGAAGGGCGGTCCAAGCAAAAATTAGAGACACAAAAAAAAAATCCCGGTGGATTGGAAACCTCAAAGTACAATCAGGCAAAAGTTAGGGATTAATGGCAAGTAACTACTTCCGACGAGGTTAAATCCCCAGCAGTAATGCCATCCATCAGGAAAACTCCAGTCAAGGTCATCTTCGACAGAAGCTCAGGATGTCCAGAATTCAAAGTTGGTAGAAGGATAACGGTTATTTTGTTTCAATATAGCCCTTTTCCCTTAAATTACCATTTTTTAAACTTTGTAAATACTCTATGGAATCATGCGCTTGGCTGATTTCCATCTTATCAATAAAATTTGAGCCCTAGTGCTTTTGTTTGCAATTCTCATTTATTTTAGCTTTACAGAATGACATTTTTAAACATGATCAACGATTCTTGAAATAAAACAAAAATGAATTTTATTTGTCAATATTTTTTCTGCTTTTAAAATAAAGATGGCAATTCTTTTGACTATTGAACATAAAAAAAAACATCGATAGCTTCTCCAGAGGTGATTGAATCTCAAAGTGCAGAATCAAAGTAATCCTTCTAAACCAGTGCACCTGAATGAAGGATCCACTATGTCAGATGCAATGTCCCATCTGATATTTCTGGCAGAGTTCGTACCTCTTAAGACCGATTGAACAATTCTTTCTCCCCCACAGGGACCATCTCTCCTAACCAAGGCAGGATTGCTATCTTGGAACATTGATACTTTACATCCCCCACTGTGGCTGAGTATTCAGTCGTGTTCACCACTAGTCTATATGTCACGTCAGTTTTGTCAGCATAAAAATACATACATCATGCATAATTGATTCACATTCATAATCATATTGCATTACTATCACTCTAGTCGGTCTTATTCCCAAGTGATAAAAGTCATCTCAATCGAGTTGTCAGTCCTTTCCTCGTTAGGAAATGCAGCGTCTGAGCAATTTCTCCCGAGTTTATTTCTGGATTGGAGCCGGTCCTCGACCACTTTGATAACTTGAACCTCTGAAAGATAAGAAAAAATTCAACAAACGTCACTCGTCACCCTTAAAGATGATGTTCTCGCCTTCCCAAATTAAAGAAAATCCCCCGAGAAAGCCTCTCCACTGAAGACTCTCGACAATACAACAGTTTCTTTCCGAAAGGTTTACTGTAAAAAAGGTCATCACCACCTCCGAATTGGATTACACTACAATAGCATTTCTCCGAGAAGATCTCGAAGAAAAGTATGATGTAATATCCCCAAGCAGAAAGCAGTCTCTCAAGAGACTCGTTTTCCCCAGTAGAGTCAACAAATGGCATCTCCAACAGAGAAGTTTGCATACCTCTACAGCTCAGACGAATGGGTTTCCCTAGCAAGTGTGAGATCAAAATTTTTTCCATCAAATGGCATCTCCCCCAGTAAAGTTCAACGAGAAGTTTGATGAAAACCGGTACGCATAGCGTTCCTTGTCAAGAAAGAAACTCGACAAGAAGAAACTTAGACCAGTTCCATGGCAGAAAGCCAGGATCGAGGGGAAGTTTATTTCAGAAACTAAGACCAGTTCCTTGGCCGAAGACCAGGATCTAGGAGAAGTTTATTTCAAAAGAAACTGAGACCAGTTCCTTGGCTGAAGACCAGGATTGAGGGGAAGTCTATTCAAAAGAAACTGAGACCAGTTCTGTGGAAGAAGACCGGGATCGAGGGGAAGTTTATTTCAGAAACTAAGACAAGTTCCTTGGCTGAAGACCAGGATCGAGGGGAACTTTTACCCTTTTCTAAGTATCATTGCTTAGCAAAAGAAGATGAATGAGCAAACAGCCATTCATAACCACCGTCAAAATTTCGAGTATTCTGATATTTAATCCTCTTCCACCCTGAATGTCCGAATATCTTCGCCATTCACACCTTTAGGTCCAAGAAGATTAAATAGGGGCATTTGTCATACCCCAAATTTTGACCACAAGATTTCCCATCATTGTGCAAATCATCACCACAATATGGATAAACCTTCATGCCTCATCAATCTCCTCAATGATTGTTGAGCATTCACTACAATCAAGAATTAGGGTTTTGAGCCCTCTCAGAGCACTTAGACAAAGGATCAATCAAGAAATGGCATGATCTTCAACTTGTATAAACCTCTCAAACACCCATAAGGGATCAAGAGGACTCCCATATCAAGAATCAAGCACAAGATTGCAACATTCTAAGTGGATCAAGCCTCAAGATCGATAGTGTCACCAAATTAGGGTTTTGGTCGACCAAGGCCTCCAAATGAAAGATTTCATCTGGGCATGAGCCAATACCTCAAATCATAACCTAAGATACTCCAAGGGACCTCATGGACCCAATCATAAAGTCTGAACAACTTCAGGGGATGCATTCATAAAAATATCAGGAATTAGGGTTTCTTGACCTAATTCACCCCTAAGTTGACTTTTGGAGAAAAGCATGAGCCAAGACCTCAAGACATGATTTGAGGGCCTCAAATACACCATATTGATCCATTTATAATAAAGGATTGATTTATGAAGTTTTATTCACAAGCTTCAATTTCATCTGGACCACAATTAGGGTTTTGAAAGAAAAGTCAATTGTACCTTTGACTTTTGACCAAGACATGCTCCCAAACCTTGGGACATGATTCAATACACCCTATAACACCTATGGAACCCATCCATTAGGTTTGAATTAGGTCAAGAACTTGATTTCATAAAGGATCGCACATTTTGGATTTCATCCGATAAAAATCAACTGTGCACAAAATCAAGTTTGACTTTTTGGAATTTTTCACAAATATGGTTCCCCTAAGTCAAAAATAATGTTAATGTATGATATTGATCATCATTCATTAAGAAAAGTCAAGAAAAGTGAGGTTTCTCGCAAAAGGGGCAACCATAAGAAACCAAATTTTTTCTAAGTTATGAAACAAAAGTGATTTTGGTACCAACTTCCAAGGATTATAACTTGAGATCCAAGCAGCCATTTTGGGTGATCCAAAGCCTGATTTGTAGGTCTTCCTACAATCTAAAAAATCTTAAACTACAAGAAACTCCAATTCTTCATGGATTTTAAGTTATGGAGTGATCAAAATGACAAAAATGAAGAAAATGACACTTTTTCAACACTTAGTGAAAATCTGCCTAAGTTATCAGCTTTGAACACCAATGTTCATGAGGATTTTTCAATGGGATCCAAATAGTTTCAAAACAAACTATGATTACACATGTTTTGTATATGAGGACTCTCTAAAAAGCATAAGAGCCTCCCATAACTCAACCTGAGCAGGGAGATATGATCCCCTCAAAATTACCATTTCCAACTGTCTTGTACAAGGCAGATTTTGGCATTTTTCTCGATTTGGCAAATTTGGACAACTCCAAGCCTTGTCATCCATTTGGATACATCAGAGGATAAAATCCAAGGGGAATGATCGGATCCCCAAGCCTCCCAAGTCCCAGAATTTACACATAGCCATAACAAACCTAAAAAGGCTAAAAAGTGCAAAAGACTCCAATTTTGTTTCCAAGCATTTAATGGATGCATCAAGGTGGCATGGACTGAGACATTTCTAACTGAATGAGTCAAGATTCAGCTCTGAGTCACAGGACCATAGGCCTGTGCCCTAACCTCAAGTCAATGGCTAGAGGAGACTAAAGATTCTCTTGGATCAACATTGGCCAAAGGCCTGCTGCAGTTGCCACACACTATTGCTTCCAAAACAAACTTGTTGCACTATAAATAGAGCTCATTTGTGCTCAGTTTGAGTACACCAAAGCACTACAACACTTGCTTTCCTCAAAATCTCTCTCTTTAGGCCAAAATGCCTTCTTTTGCAAGTCATCTCTGAGTTTTTGAGTTAGAAAGCAATTCCACCACAACTCATGATCTAAAAACATCCAGTATGTCATATCTAAACTGTCTAAACACTCACCTTTGATCTGAAACACCAAAATCAGAAAGTCAACCTCCAAAACCTCAAAATTTAACTTTTCTGCATTTTTCAAGCCATGTCTTGATTCAGCCATTTCCAAAACCAAACCAGGCCTCAAACACACTCCAGATATCATCCTCAAACTGTCCCAATTGGTTTCCCTCATCTGGAACACCATTTGAGAGAGTTGCTATCTTGGTCACTTTTGCCCCTTTTGCAAGAAAATGCCTATATTTGTTCCTGAGGATTCCAGCTCGTTCTGATTATCCTAAAAGCTTCTAAGGGATCAATTGAGAGTGTTCAAAGCATTGAATTACTTCTGGCACAAGGAACTTGGCAGATAACACAAGAAGCTCCAAGAGGTAAGTGCATCACAACTTGAACTCTTTAAATCATGCATTGCTTTTAGGTCCATTGATCATGGACCTCTCATACATATCATATATGTTGTGTTTGAACCAATTTATCATGCTATTATTGCCTGTACCATGAGATAGCATAGAACATGCAAAATTTGGCATATTTTGAAATCACTATCGGATTTTAAAATGGAAACATTTTCTGAAAATTACAAGGGCACCATTGGAATCCTCGTGAAATTCTAGGTCAGATGCACCTAAATTTTGTCCCAATCCATGGAGAAATGAGAAAGTTAGAGGCATCATGCAAATTGCCAAAACTAGCCCTTGCCTTAGGCAAGGGCCAGGCATGGCGCCTTGGCTAGGCCTAGAAACTTGGCACCCCATATATGTTCATGGGGTGGTTTTAATACACGGATGTATCACCACCCCAGTGGTAGCGCGCATCTGTGTTTGACTATGAGGTCGTGGGTTCAACACCCACCCAGACCATTTTATCATTTTTGCCATTTTTGCTATTTTTCATATTTTTATGGTTTTTGTTAATTAATTCTAAAATTAATTTCTCTCTCAATTTTAATTATTTTTTATTGGTTCTTTTTTTGAAAATTCCCAAAAATGTTAAAATATTTTATTCCATAAAAATTTCACAAAAATATTATATATTTCATATATTTAGTATTTTTGTAAAGAATTATGTTTTACTTGTTGGTTTTAACACTTAAAATATTTCTTTCTCTTGATTTTTCAACTTCAAATGGTTTTCAAATCATTCTATGAATGAAACATGTTTTTTCAAACATTAAATCAAGATCACAACTTGTTTTTTACACATGTTTGATAATTTTGATCATTTTAATTGAATTTTTATTCAATTAAAATACATTTTAAAATCAAATTAGGGTTTCAATTATTTTCACCCTCACAAATATTTTTTTTCAAAACACTCATGGGCCTCTAATAGAGTGTAAGACCCATTCCTTGTACATAAAAAACAATTTTGGGCCTCAGTTATTGTATAAGTCCCATTGTGTTTTCAAAAACCCCGGCACGATCGCCGTTCTCAAACAAAATCATCTGGGTCTCTCCTTGAGTTGTAAGCCCCATCACTTGTACAAAAATAAACCTTTGGGCCACTTCTTGAGTTGTAAGATCCGTCCCTTTGTAAATAAAACCTAATTTGGGCCTCAGTCATTGTATAAGCCCCAATACAATTTTCAGAACAACGGTGCGATCACTGTTATATTTGTGCCTCTCCTTGAGTATAAGCCCCAATCTTCTTTTCAAAGACAACTTTCCCTTTTGATTTAGGTTCAAATTCATAATTATTGTCAAAACTTTCTGTAATTTCTTGAACAACTAACCATACAACTGTTAGCATGGAAGCTTGATCACCTGTAAGTTTTACACAGCTTTCTTTTACATACTTGTATATATATATATATATATATATATATATATATATATATTTGTGCTGGAAGCTTGCTCACCTGTAAGTCCTCATACCCTCTTTTTACATACAATATATATTTCATCTGTATATATATGCCTGTATATTATCTGCTTAGAGTTTTCCCCAGCAACTAGGTCTAGAACTAGATAAAGCCAGTGATCACTCTTTCAACGGTCAAAACTAGTTCCCCATAGGAATTCCAGATACAGTCTTGCCTCCTCTTGGGCTTATACAATATGGAACAAAGAGAAAGACATTATTCCCGGTGAAACTTTTCTTAGAATGTCACTATTAAAAAATTGTCAAAGAAATTCATTTCCCCCAAAGAGGATTAATTCCCGGTGAAACCTCTTTTAAATTTCTTTAAACCCTAGAACTATTCATTAAAGAAAAGATTATTCCCGGTGAAACTTTTCTTGAACTCTTCTTAGGTTTGGACCCACAGGCTTCCTAAAAGCATCCTAGCCTCCTCTTGGGATTTGTACAAGGACCCTCCGGCTTCTTAGAAGTTCTCATGCCTTCTCTTGGGCTTAATACAAGGACCCGAGACCTCTTACAAGTATAAGACAGAACTTAGTCATCCTTTGTTAAAGCAGTCTTTCTAAAGAGTCAAAACCTCAGACCAATTTTAGGGTTGGTACTCATCCCTTAAAGCACTAGCCTCCTCTTGGGCATTATACAAAGATAAACTTTTCTATACCAGTAGACTTGGACAGTCTAATCTCCTCTTGGATCTCAAATATATTCTCAAGTTCCCTACAAATACAGGAGAAAAAACCGATCATTCGATCAATCTCCAGTAGAGTTAAAACCTCTATATGTTTTCAAAACTCAATCTTTAAACTCTCACTTTAAATTTCCCCAGCCAGGGTCAACTTATCATCAGTATAACACTATCCCAAATCAGAACCTCAAGGCATCTGATACCTCAACTCTTCTGTAACCCTCAACAAGAGTTGATCCCCTGACTTGGACCTGCCTCTGGATCTCAATAATCCTCAGTAGAAGCCAGCCTCCTCTTAGGCTTTCTATAATGATTTTTCATCTGCATAGAATTAACCCTCTTCAGCCTCAATCTTGGGCTTTGTACAAGACAAACAAAGTACTCTCTTGTTGAGTCAATCACCTTTGCACACTCTCTTGTTGAGTCAATGGTACAAAACATAAACACTCTCTTGTTGAATCAAATAAAAAACACTCTCTTGTTGAGTCAAATAAAAAACACTCTCTTGTTGAGTCAATCGGTTCTTTCAGCCTTAATCTTGGGCTTTGTACAAGACACCTGAAATATCCTCAGCTGAGTTATTCCCTTTTAGCCTCAATCTTGGGTTTTATACAAGACACATATAAACTTTCTCCAACAAAGTCAAAATCTTCATAACCTTCTCTTAAGTTCTGGATAAATACCTTCCCCAGCGAAGTCAATTCCTCCCAGCCTTCTTTTAGGCTTTGAGAATTAATATCCCTAAGCGGAGTCGATCCCATTTTCAGCCTCAATCTTGGGCTTTGTACAAGACACCCATAACTATCCTCTAACTAGTAGAGTCAATATCGTTCAGCCTCAGTCTTGGGCTTTGTACAATACACTAAATAAAACACTCTCTTGTTGAGTCAGTCTCATTTCAGCCTCAATCTTGGGCTTTGTACAAGACACCGTATAAATCTTTCCAGCAGAGTCAATCTCTTTTTAGCCTCAATCTTGGGCTTTGTACAAGACAGATAAAATCTCTCGCCTATAGGGTCAGTTTCCTTTTTTAGCCTCAATCTTGGGCTTTCTACAAGACAAACAAAATCTTTCCTCGGAAAAGTCAACTTTTAGCGTCCTCTTAGGCTTTGTATAATGATATCCCCCAAAGAACCAGTCTCTTTTTTTAGCATCAATCTTGGGCTTTGTACAAGACAGATAAACACTCTCTCGTTGAGTCAGCCTTTTCCAGCCTCCTCTTAGGCTTTGTATAAAGACTTTCCCAGTGGAGTCAATCAATCTCTTAGCTTCAACCTTGGGCTTCGATCAAGGCACATACAAAAACCACAATCCCCTTAGAGGAAATCAAAATATCTCTTTAGGAAGACATTTCTCTGTATATCACTTATCAAAATAGACATTCAAAACAAACCTTAATCCCAGATAACTGCTGTAAGTGGCACACTTGTTGATTCAAATATCCAAGCTGTAGTCCATCTCTTATCCTGGTAAACTTCCTCTTTCATCTAATTACTGTAAGTGGCAAGCCTCTGGATTATTTACATCCACGCCATTGTCCCTCTCTTAGCATGAAAGATTCCTAAGGAAAAATGGCATTGCTCAACACTGAGTTAAAGTTTTCTCCTTCAGGATAAATCCCCTATAAAGGAAATTATGACATTGATGGATTCACATATCTCAGTTAAAGTAATTCTCCTTTATAATCAGTCACCCAACAGTTGTGGTAGACAGACAAGATGTCTCCCTTTAGTGGTGACAAAGTCTCTCTCAGTCAAACCTTTTAGCTTCAATCTTGGGCTTTGAACAAGACACAAATAACCTTTAGCTTCAATCTTGGGCTTTGAACAAGACACCAAAACATCTCTTTCCTCCCATAGAATAGGAGGAACTACGATTGCTCTGATTTCCCTGTTTCTTTAAACGGGAGTACGTAGGCATACGATTGCGAAATCTTAGCGAGCACACCAATAAAAAACTTTAGGTCTAGTACCTTCACTCATCAAAAAACATCGGAAAGCTCGAAATCAAACAAAAATTCTCTCTCTTGAACACTCCCAAAGGAAAAACTTTCCCAACCCATAACAGACAAACACTAGTAAGTAGAAAGCAGTAAGGATAATTGCTAACAACCTATGGATAACCACATATAGGATGGGTAATTGACAACTCTCCATTGTATAACCTGACCCCGAACTCCCCGAATCTCTTAGCGTTTGTTCAGTTAAACCTTCACGTGCAAGGTTAGTTTTAGATAGCTTCCCTTTCCCTTCCAACTTCACGGGATAAATAAGAAATCAGAAAGTAGCACCCCACTCCTACCATTGCGGTAAGGAGAAACCCATGGCGATAAGGTGGTCACGTCACCAACAAAAATAGCACGCTACACTTCCAAGGTACACACCTCAACTGATCCAAATTTGCACCGAACTAATGTAGTTGAAGCTTTTTTCTCAAGTTCATTACAATTCCTTCAGGCTTATCAGAGTTATCATCAAGGACGCAGAATGGAGTGCGGAATTCTACGATGAAAACCGCACGACATTGGTGGCGAGTAACTTGTTAATACGGTACACTCTTTTTCCAAATAATTGTTTCCATACTGGGGTATAGCGAACAATATATTCTTTGACTATTTCTTCGTTGTTCACTCCATTCTAAAACAAATCCCGGTGGTTAAATGATACGGCATTACGTAAGGAGTAAGATGGATCACCCGACCAAGATATACTTTTACCCAGCAATGAAGAATTGTACTGCTGCTGTTCAGAATAGTTTGGACTTGCGTTTAGGGGAATGTTTTGCCATGGCATTTGTAATCTTTGAATATGGGTTTTTCTATTTATATGGATGTTTTGAAGTTCTTATGACTTTTGATTCTTTGTCGTATTTTGTTTGATCTGGAGGAAATGGAAAGCTCACATCCACAACACCATTCATCTCTAAATTTAAACTCTCCAACTCCCAATGCCAATGACCACCCATCCAACTGCCACAGTCTGTTACGGCTAAAACCAAGATGCTATGAAAAGCATTTGCACTGCTATTTTATTTCTTCACAAACAAAATGTCAACTAGTACAATTTTCTTATAGATTGTTATGGGTGGATCCTATCCTTGAGAGAGTTTGAACTTGACACACTGTCTTTGTAAAGAATCCTTGAATGCCTTGAATTAATTTGAGTTTTGTAAAGAACTTTCAACTTTTGTGAAGAATCCTTAAATGCAATTTTGACATTGTAATAGATTTCAGCTTTAAGGCCGGCTTTGAGAAATAAAACTCTTTTATTTCCCTCTATCATGTACATTTTATATTTCTTGAATTTGAATCTTCAATTAAATGCTCCCATGGCCCAATATTGATGAAGATGTAATCATGATTTAGTTAACTCTTGTGTGAACTTCTTCAAATTCCCTTTTTTCATCCAAATGCATCAAAATGTAGACACATACTTTTTCCAAATAGTTGCACATGACATCTTGCTCCTCAAGCAAACATCATAAGAAAACCGGACCATGAGATTTATAATTTGTACCGCAATTAGCAAGAATAAGAAATCCCAATGATCCACATGACAACTCGAATTAAAAACAAACCACATGATGAAGAAAACCTAAATCAGCTTAAATCCTTGGTTAGTCCATTCCCACTGATCCAAGAGAACTTGGCTGAAAACCAGTCCTTATGTAGAGAACACCTTTATCCATGTGAATCATTATGCCTTGGTATGTACATCTCAAGTCTTGTTCAATAGCTTGTGATCACAGTAGTGAATGGGCTCCTTTGAATTTCCACAGGAATAGGGAAATAAACCTTATATGAAGATCCAATCTATAGAATGACCGGAGAAGAATCCACGAGGAACATGTAACTCAGGCTTTGAGGTACTTTTGAGGTAAACCCTAATTCATCAGTGAACAAACAAACAAAGCATAAAGACTTGGTTAGCTATGCATATATGATTGACCTATAAATGTTATGTAAGATGATGCACAAAGAGGTGAGATCTTAGGGTTAAAAATTAGGGTGTGACACATAGTATTAGTGTGAGAAAAATTTTGGTACTTTAACAATTTTTTATTGTGTAGCTTTAACAGCCAATTCATATTTTGATATTATGACATGCAACGTCATCAGTTTCTAAAGATTATGTTCTGAAATTCACTTCTGCGCTGATTCACTCCTGTGAAATTTTCTAGAAAGACGTTATGTTGTTGCTGATATATTCTCTCCACTTCTGCTTTTGGATGTGACTCTGATCATCAAGCTTATGAAGAATGGCAAGATTGTAAAGTTTTGTTACTTATCTGAAGATCTCAAGCCAGATGCTCATGCTGTCAAGGTTCTGACTGAAGATTCTTAAGATTATGATTTCAGCTGTGTGTTTCTTCTTTTCATGCTTCATCAACTTTTCATTAGAAGCCAATGAATTTGAAGATAAGATCAACGAGGCTATATGATCAAATAGTACATGGTAAAAAATAATATATTTCTTCCACTAACCTGAAAATGTGGGCGAAGGACTGTATTATTCTTCACACCTGTCACTAATATGTTAGTGGACAACTATATTTTGCGTATTCCGAATTTGCCCTCCAACGATTCCTTTTTCATGATATATATATATATATATATATATATATATATATATATATATATATATATATATAACTTGGAGACTTGAAGAAAATTGCCAATTTTACAAGATTGTTTCTACGTGAAAAGCTCCAAACTTTGTGCATACTTTTCTTTAAGTTTTTTTTATTTCATTTGTGTAAAATCTACTTGTGTAGAAGCAACTTGTAACACAAAAGTCTTTATTCAAACTTGTTTGTTTGAGATTCCTTAAGGAAACTAAGTTGTGGTCGGATCCTTGAGAAGACAAAGAAAGTTGTTCTTTTTTATTTTGTAATCAGTTTGGTTATAGTGGATTGGAGTAGCTTTGATTTCAAGCAAACCGGGATTAAAATCCTTGTGTCTTTCTCTCATTGATCTTTTTATTGTGCTGAGTTCTTTAGTTGGTAAAAAGATTTTGTTTTTTAAAACCCAATTCAACCCATCCCTCTTTCTTGTGTTTTTCGCACCTTCAATTGACATCAGAGCTCCAGTTCTGATTGTGATAAAGTTTTATCAACACTTTACCGTGTTCAGTATCGATCCAGTTTGTGTGTGAGAAATAATGGTTATTGCTCCTCCCGTTGCTAACAACAACGAGAAATATCACCACATCGCTAAACCACCAGTCTTTGATGGTGAAAAGTTTGATTATTGGAAAGAAACAATCGAAAGTTTGTTTCTGGGATATGATGTTGATCCTTGGGATATTGTAGTCGATGGCTACGTTCACTCAGTTGATGCTGTAGGAAATAAAGTAGAAAGAAGTGATATGACAGATCAACAAAAGAAGGATTATAAGAATTATCATAAGGCTAGAATGGTATGGCCTAATGTTATCTCTTATACTGAGTTTAAGAAGATAACAAACAGAGATACTACTAAGTCTATTTTTTATTCTCTAAGGATGACTCATGAAGGGAATGCTCAAGTAAATGAGACAAAGGCTTTGCCCTTAATCCAGAAATATGAGACATTCAGAATGGAAGACGATGAAACTGTTGAGACTATGTTCTCAAGATTTCAGATGCTTGTCGCAGGACTCAAGGTTCTGGACAAAGGGTATTCTACGACTGACCATGTCAAGAAAATCATCAGAAGTCTCCCTAAAAAATGGAGACCAATGGTAATTAAAGAAATCAAAGGATCTGAACAGTATTAGTCTTGAAGAGCTTGTTAGTTCTTTAAGAAGCCATGAGATAGAACTCGAGGAAGATGAACCTCAGAAGCGAGGTAAATCTGTTGCCTTAAAGTCCAAGCCTGAGAAGACAAGGGCTTATCAAGTAGAGAAAGAATCAGAAGATTTTGATGAAGACTCAGAAGATGATGATGAACTGTTGTTGATTTCCAAGAGGGTCAACAGACTCTATAGGCACAAGCAGAATAGTCAAGGGAAGTTCAGAGGAGCTAGAAGGACTGTTGGTCATTCTAATTCTTCGTCTGGACAAAAGAAGTAAGGTTCTAGTAAGAAGGTTATCTGTTATGAGTGTAAGGATCCAGGTCACTATAAGAATGAGTGTCCTAAGCTGAAGAAGGACAAAAGGCCTATGAAAAAGTTTTCTAAAAGCAAGAAGGGGCTTATGGCTACACGGGACGACTCAGAATCAGAAGAATAAGATTCTGAATAGGAACATGCTAATGTTGCATAAATGGCAACTACATATGATCCTGGAGGTTCTGAAGAACCAGAAGACAAGGTGTTGTCAGAGTTAGAATTAGACTCCAATTTTGAAGAGGTATTTTTTAAACTATCTCATTCTAATTTAGAGTCATGTGTCTCTAAAATGCTGAAAAAGTACCAAAGTCTTTAGAGTATGTACAAGGACCTTAAACAAGTCCAAGTAGTTGCTTCTAAAACTCATAGTGAGATTGAAAAAGATATTTCTTCACTAAATGAAAAGACTTTTTTATTTAGAAAGTAACAACTCTGCTTTAAAAAGTAAAATTTCAAAATTGGAGGAAGAAATAGTCTCAGAAGCTTCTAGTACTGATTGCGTCATCAGATATGACAGATAATTCCAGTACTTTCTGGCTAAAAGCATAGGTAGAAGAAAAATGGCTTCCATGATCTATGGAGTTATCATAAATGGCAAGAAAGGTCTAGGTTGTACAGAAACTTCAAAACCTGACGAATTCATAAGGTAAAACAGAAACCTCTCTATGAGCATTTCGTGCCTGCTGGTGTAACGCCCCATTTTATTTTAATTAATTGAAATTATCTGGTTTTGTGTGTATGTATGTGTTTATGTGTGTTTCGTTATGTTGGGATACCATGCGGTAGGGGGTAGTGACCTTAGTGTTAATGACCTTAAGGGTGAGGGGTGTGTGGCTAATTTTGTAGAATTTGGTGGTGAGGTGAGAATGATTAATAAAATAATATTAGTAATATTTGATTAATATTATTAATTTAAATTATTAGGAGATATTGTTATTATTATTTAAGTTGTAAATTTACTAATAATAATAATAATAATTAAACTAAGAATAAGGGGTAGAATTGGCAATTGGGAGAATATTGAGGACCTAATAGAGAGTTAGAGGAGTAAGTGAGGGCATAAAAGGCAAACCATAGAAAGGGTCCTAGGGTTAAACAAGTAAAATAAGGAAAGAGAATTCATTATGTATGATCGTAACATTTGAGAAGAACAGAAGAAAGGCAAGGGTTGAAGAAGAAGAAGAAGAGGGAACCACCATTTGTGAAGGTTTAGAAAGCTCAATTACAAGGTAAGGGTGGGTAAGGGTTTAAGTTCTTACATTGTGGGTTGTTGTGTTCTTCTATGCTATGAATGTTGTGAAGTAATGAATGATGATATTGTTTAATATATAGATATGTGATGAATTTTCATTTGCCTATATGTGTGATAATCTATTTTGGATTGTTGATAAGTTCCTCCATTGTTGAGTTTTGAAGGTTTGAGTCGTAGGTATGAAATTGATGATGATATGATGTTAATTTATGAGTAAAACAAGGAATACTTGAGTTTTAGAATGTTAATTTAGTATAAAATTTAGTCTATGATGATGGAATTTCGTAGCATAGGTTCTGGTATGATAAGCTAGTGCGAGAATGCTTTTTAAAAAAGTGATTTTTGAAGTTCGGAACAACATGCGTGGATCTGAAGATCCTGTGAGTCGACCTAAAGCTTCGGCATATAGGAAAAATGCTAGAAATGGTTTCGATCATAACTTTTTAACCATTTATCCAAATGACAAACCGTTTAAAGCGTTGGTAAGCTAATAAGTAGAAATTTAACATGGTATAATTAGGTAAATCAATTTCCTAATACTTTTAGGTCTAATATGATGAGGAATTTGTTTATTATTTATTGTGTACGCTAAGAAGTCTTGTTGTAAGTGACGAATCTTGAGTGTTGTTACAAAGATGTTGTTGTGGTGTTAATGGTAGTAATATGAGTGTGTTTTAATGATGTTGTTGTGATTGCATTATATATATATATATATATATATATATATATATATATATATCCATATTGTATGAAATATATTGTTATGCTTGTTGGCCAATTTGGGCGGTGTACAATAACCATGGTGGTGGGTTATTGTGCATGATGATGTTATCATTGTTGTATGTATAAATAGCCGCATTGCATACATTTGTGAACATAAGTAGTGATATTTTATTGTTCGACGTGATTGAGGTTAGGTTATAATATGGTGCGATATAAAGCATTACTTCAAATATGATTATGTTGATTTGTTGTGATTGCATGAAAGATATATATGTTGCATGATCTATATGTTATGCTTGTTTTCCAATTTGGGCGGTGTACAATAACCATGGTGGTGGATTATTGTGCACGATGATGTTGTAGTGGTTGTATGCATAAATAGTCGCATTGCATACATATGTGGACAATGGTATGTTGTTGGTGAGCCTAAAATCCCATTGTGCGGATTGGGCCGGTAGCTGATTCGAAGGTGATGGATCAGTGAGTGGTTCTGATCCTAGGAGGTGGGGATCAGAACAATGAACCTGAGTGTTCATGAAAATTGGCACCACATGCATAAGCATTAAGTCAGGTGTGAGTCTCATTGCATTAGATATTATCTTTGTTGCTATGTTGCTAAATATGTGGTGTTGTGTGATTAATTGGACTTGCTATGGTGTGATTTCCATGTTGGTTGGGGAATAATTAGTAATGATATTGTTGGGTGATTAATATGAGATAATTGGATGAATTGTTGTTGTGTTATCTTTATGCTTGGATAACTTAGTGTTAGTGTTGGGTGTGTTGTGTTGTCGAATGGGTGGTAGTGAATGTATTAAAATAATGTATATTGTTTATCATGTTTTCCTTTATATTATCATGATATCTCACCCCTTCTGTTTGAATGTTGCCTACATGTGGGTAATGCGCAGATACTCCGAAGTAGCTTGTAGAAGCGTTGGAGATAGCTTTGGAGCACTTTATTAGTTTTCATTAATTAGAAGGTGTCTTGCTCTGATATGTAACATCGGGTTGGGAACGCCAGTTATGCGAATGTTGTGTTTCCTAGACTAACATATTTTATGATGATTTTGAAGATGTCAAACTATTGTAATTCCAATTTAGATGACATGTCATGTTGTTAACATATTTCATGAGTTTGAAATGTTAAATTGATTTAAATTTCAACTTTTGACGAGACTAAGATATTTTGGTATTATGAAGATGAATGAAGTTTGTTTTATGATTATGATTCCGCTGCGAAGTTCAATTTATGTGTTGAAGTCATAAAAGAAAATGATGTTATAGATGTTGTAACCCGTGTTACGGAGCATAATGATTATTATGAATTTTTCTATGAAGTGTGACACCCTTGACTGGTGAATTAAGCTAAATTATCCTTATTATTTTGCAAATTATTCTTTGGGGTTAGAAGGGTGTTACATTAGTGGTATCAGAGCAGGTCGGTCCTTCCGTCTAGGTTGTTTAATTATGTTTATTCTCTAGTATGCGACATGTGTGTGAAAACACTGTCGATGCTTGTTTTGCATTCCATTTGCAGGTTGGGAATGAAATAAGTGGGGCAGAAGCTTGTGCTTCTCCAAGATGCTTCAAGCGTGGAGTGATGGCTCAGTGTGTCGTTGGATGCTATTATAGTTTGGTAAATATGTTTTATGCCTTACCATGATTGTCAGTTGTCTATTAATAAATTGAGGAACTAATCACCCTTAATCTCTTGTTGATAGTAGATAGAATCATGTTGGATGGAATGGACACGTCTTGCTAGCTTAGATGGTGTGTATAGTGAATTGTTTGGAGCTAAGCGAAGTGCTTTCAGATTATTTTGATGAGTCGATGCAGATTCTTATATCTGAAGATGAGGTAGATTTAAATTTCTTGTCTGTCGGTCAAGTTGGGATGTCTCTGAGGGAGAAGGATTAGGTATTGTTGAGGGTTGCTTCCCAGGGAGTATAGAGCAATGTAACGGCTAGAGAAATGCCAGTGGTGTGTATTTCCTGATGTTTTCCCGAAGATATTTGTGACTTGCCTCCAGAGTGTGGATCTGACTTTGGTGATAGTAGAGAGCTAATGTTGTTGTTTGCTAAGCAAGTGGATGAACTTCTAGAAGATGAAGCCTTGATGTTGCAATGTTTGCATCGTTGCAAGTTGATCGTGAAGTTATAAGTGTTGAATTACCCGTTGTTTGTGAGTTTCTAGATGTATTTCCAAACAACATACGTGGTTTGCCCCAGAGTGTGAAGTAAAGTTCGCGGTGGAATCGATACCAAGTGCAAGTCCGATATCCATGGCTCCTTATAGGATGTCAGCTTATGAGTTAGGGGAATTGAAGAAACAATGAGAAGAATTGCTTGAGAAGAAGTTTGTCCGACTGAGTGTTTCTCCGTGGGGTGCTCATGTGCTGTTAGTTCAGAAAAAGGATGGAAGTATGAGGTTATGTGTTGACTACAGGCAGTTGAATAAGGTGAGTATCAAGAATAAATATCCACTTCCGAGAATTGATGACCTGATGGACCATTTGGTCGATGCCTACATTTTCAGCAAGATAGACTTTAGGTCTGGTTCTCATCAGATTCGTGTTAAACCAGATGATATTTCGAAGACATCTTTCAGAATGAGGTATGGTCACTATAAATCCACTGTGATACCGTTTGGCATATCTAATGCACCAGGTGTGTTCAAGGAGTATATGAATTGGATTGTTCATGAGTATTTGGATAAGTTTGTCGTAGTCTTCATTGATTATATTCTGATCTATTCTAAATCAGAAAGAGAGCATGCTGTCACACCCTGATTTTCACCCTAACCCTAACCTTGCATATCATATCATTTCCATAATCTGCATCTCCATTAGTCATAACTCATATCATACGTTACATTGGTTTTCTAAGACGTGGGATCAAAGTATTCTCCTAGGATGTGAATTTTCCTTGTTCAGAGGTGATTTATCTGGCTATTGCACTCGAATTGAAGTAAAGGGCTGAACGCCCAGCCTCATGAGTATCTTTCTATCAAAGTTCATCCATCTTCAAGGCTTTCCCCTGCCAGGATCCATCAAGTATCAACTTTATCTGCTTCAAGATCTCTCAAGAGGCATCAAGTGATTAAGGTCTCATCATGGTTCTAATAGAAACTGAGGAACTAGGATTTTGTGGACCGTCAACATCTCAGGTTCATTTGAGACTATCAGGGCAGTGGTGTGTGCAATGTTGATTGAAGTTTAGTAGGTCTGGCCTAATCTTGGTCGGGCAAGAGAGTGTTTCATGATCAGGTCAGGGTGTGTATGATCCAAGTGGTGTGCTTAAGGTTTCAGTTAGGGTTGTCGTGCAGTGAAGTTCATCAAGGTTGATTTGTGATTCAAAGTTTTAAAGGCTGAGATTAATTCATAAGTTTCTCAAGGCAAGTCCGTTCCCTGTTATCAACTTATATTCATTTCCTGTTCCAACCATTATTGTCCAATCCAAGTTCAATTTCCACCTAAAAGTCAATAACCATTTCTTTTATCCATATTTTCCTAATCCATTCCCAAATCCATTTTTTCCATAACCAATCATATTCATATCCATTTCCACTTATCCATATACTAATTCAATATCCATGCCTATCCATTTTTCAAATCTATTTATTCATTTTTTATCCAATTCAACTTATTCACAAAATCCATTTATTCATATTCAATTTTATCCATTTAATTCTTCGTCATCCATATTTTTTTCATTTTTATTTTCCTATTTACATTTTATTTATTTCCAATTCCATTTATCCATATCCATAAAAATCCACTTCATTTTTAATGTCCATAATTATCCATTTTCCGTTTTAAAACCATTTTCCAATTTCCATTTCAAATGTCCATTTTCAATTTTCAATTAATATCTTACCCAAGTCACATTCCAATAAACCATTACAATAAATTGCACAAAAAATAAAGGCCTTATAGCCCATTTTACATTGCCAAAAAAATAGAAAAAAAGACAAGCCCATGTTACAAACTTTGAAGGAGAAAGTCATACTAAAGCTTCATCTACCACCCCTACATCCAAAACCGTACACCCACCTGCATATAAACCGTGACATGTACGACCAGCCAAAACCAAGCAACACAACATCCAGCCACGATCAAAACCACGCCAAACCTCTCATTGCATAAACCGTACCTCTTGTTACAAAAGTTTGCAAATGAAAACAATTGCTACAAGCCAAATTGATGCACACAACAGACCTACACAAAGCCTGCGCTGAAAACAACCTCACGAAAAACCTTATGTACTCCAAAACCAGTCCATAAAACCTGCAGCCCAGCACAACAAGACAACAACAACATGCACTCTGCATCAACACAGTACCGACTGCCATGAAAATAACTTAACAACACCAACCAACAAGCAACTGCCACAGCCTGCAGTGAAAGGGATGCATCAGACAACAATATCAGACAAAAAATTCAAGGATTAAGAGGCGGGTTTGATTTTAAAAAGAGAAGAAAGCTAACAGCAAATGGGGGACTCACCAAATATAATTCACCCGCAAAAATAAATTCAAACAAATAACAACAAAAACTCACAAGTCTTCATAACTCAACTCAGATCCGACGAAGTTTCTCTGCAGCTGCTCCACACCTCGACACCTCAACAATTTCCTTCCCTCATCACCTTCAATCTCCACCTCCATTGAGATTCAACTCCACCATTAAAAACCTCTAAATAAACCTTTGAATCACAACCTTTTCCGCCGCGATTCAAGATTCATCAAATCTATTACGAAATCCCCATCATCTTCTCTTCTTTCAAACTTCCACCTCCTGCCATCTATTTTTCCAGATAACGCACCCATCAGATCCATAGAAACACCTTCGAACCATATCCCTTCCTTACCGTCGCTGCCGTGTGTGAAACCACCACCTCCAAGCCATCCTCCGTGGCACCGTGAGAGAAACTGAGAAATCGAAACAGAGTGAATGAGAAGCGGGAGAAATTGAGAAGAGAGAGTTCAGAGATTGGCGAGAGGGTGGGGAGAGAAACACTGTGCAAAAGAAAAACAAAGAAAGGTAGACGCGATTGAAGATGGTCGCAGTGAAAATCAAATTTTATTGGGAAAATGAGGATCTTTCATTTTCTGAAACGTATTCCATTTGCAACCGTTTTGCTCTTCCAATTTTTAGGTTTTTTTCTTCCCTTCTAATTTTAATGCAAAACGGGCCACACTTGACCCGCCCCGTCTATGTCTTTTGGGAAGTGGTGGGCTTTTGAGCCCAAGTGATTTATCCATTTTTGATTTAGTTTTTGGTATTCTTAATATTAGATTTTTTAAATGTTATTGTGTTTAAAACTTTGATCATCCTTTTTTGTTAATTGTGTATTTTAGATTTTAACTAATTAGATTTTTGAAGAACTTAGTTTTCAATTTCAATTTTAATTTTAATTCTAGTTTTTAATCTCATTTTTAATTTTGATTTTGATTTGAGCTTTGACTAGTTTTAGGTTAGCTTGTGACTAATTGGCTTTTGATAAAATATTTTGCTAATTGTTAAAGATTTTTGATAGTCTTGTTAATATTCCTTGTTAAAATCTTGTTAATATTTTGTAAATTATACTTTATTAGATATTTTGTTAATTACATTCTTGATTAAGTTTTTTAATTAGATATTTAATAAAATATTATTTTATTTTCTCACATTTTTCAACTATATTTTTGGTTGTCATTCGGTTTGATTTATTTCTTGGTCTACTTTTCATTTTCACTTTGATTTTCATCTTCGATTTTCTTTTCAATTTTGTTTTAGCCAATGATATAACAAAAATCATGATTAGTTGATTTATTCAAATCGATTCAAAACCTTGATTAATATGAGGCCATTTTCTTTTTTTATTTGTCAATGAAAATAAAAAATCAAAGATTATCGATTTATCGATTTAAATCTTGATTAAGACGAGATCGTTCTCCTTTACTATTCCATTTACATTCTCATCATTTGTACATTATTCATTATCATTGTATCACTCATGCATATTCATTATATTGTCGTCTAACCTTTTATTATTTCCCATTCCACTACAAAAGCATAAAAACATCATAAAACTAAAACCCTAAAAAAAATCATCCGTGAACTTCTTTGTTTACTGTTTAGTCTAGGACACTTGCACACACATACCTTCTTCTTGAGCTACCTCATAATGAGCTTCTTTATTTCTCGCATTGATCATCCCTTGTACTTTTTCATGTATCCCTCCCCCATTTGATGTACTTTGTTGTCTTGTTTTTCTTTGTTTTGTTTTCGCTAGTTAGCCATCTTAGGAATTAGGACCGAAACCTAAAAGCATTCTTGATCCACGTATCAAGCCTTCACCCAACTTGTAAGTCGATTGCCTCGTGCATCGCCATCAACCATATCCGCATCACTTGAAACCTTTTTCTTAATAATCAATAAACCCTTGATTCAACGTCAAGTGACACTTTTCTCAAAAAAATCCAAAAACACTTAATAAACACGATGTGTGTAGTACGTGATGGAGAAGGAGTGAGAATGCAGCTTCCCTACACTCACTCCGAGTATTTTGAATACAAGACGCTCGGCTTGGTCATTCGAAATATTCACCTCTACCCATGGACTTCAGTGCGACACGCATCTCAAATTTCTTTTCAAAAACCTAACAAAAACATTCAACAAATCCAAATCTTTTCTCCTTCGGGATTCCCTCAAAAAACTTTTCAAAAAGGACATGTTATGTCCGTTCTACCACAAACATGTAACGCCTAAGACTCCACGAGCAAGCTAAAAAACACCTAACTGCTAGAACCTGCAGGTTAACATTGTCCATAAAAAACACCAACAAATTGTATGCCGAACTACAACTGCTCTGATTTCTCATACCTGTTTAGATGATTTCTCATACCTATTGAGAATATGTAGGCATAGGATTGTGATGATCCTAGCGAGCAAACTTCCCATTTTTTGCGTAGTCTCACGAACTACGGACGCTCTGATTCTTCACTTCTTTTAAGTGAAGATACGTAGGCACAAGGGCCACAATCCTTGGCGAGCACTCTAATAAAAAGCCAACCCTTTTTCCCTTAAGCAAGTAGATCTTAGATTATAACATCCATTCGAGCTAGACAACCTAGATGGTTCCCATCGAGTACGATGGATGCGAGGGGTGCTAATACCTTCCCCTCATGTAACCGACTTCCGAACCCGAAATGTGGTTGCGATGACCATGTCTTTTCCCTAAAGGTTTTATTGATATTTCCCTTTCTCTCTTTGGGATAAATAAAATTCTGTGGCGACTCTGTGTCATTTTTCGCGTAGCGACACATGCTGAGTGATCCGCTGTCTCGCAGGGATAAAAAACGAGTTTTAGAAAAATGTAGTAATGGGAAGCGACACTCGGATGTCGTATCACAAGGATTCTTGTTGAGAATTTAACTAACTGAAAACGATTGGGGGGTTTCGAATTAGGCTTCAAAAAGTTATGAGAAAAAGTTAATAATAAGTGATTAAAAGTAAGTGATTATAAAACAAGTTGATATGCTGTTTGTTCTCCTACTTATCATTGATCATATAATTACCAAGCCCTAAGCGGAATTCATTCTCTTTCGAACACAGTAACAATAGCAAGCGTGATTCAATTACTATATGATTTATGTTCCTAAATCTGAATTAAGCTAACAAATAACGCAAACACGAATTAAGTAAACGCGGTTACGATTAACAAAACATACACCAATCGAATTAATTCAATCCTATTCTATAAAATATGCAATTGAATTAAGCAAACAACGACAACTGAATTAAGCAAACAGGATTATAGATAGAATTGAAAAGAGAATTAAAATTACTTGGAAAATATATTAACCTCAAAGTGAACGGAGATAAGGTTACAGCAGACCAACTCAAAGAGTTTAGTTCTCCGTTAAAATTGTTAAAAGAAAGGGCAAAATCCGTGAATAGTAAAAAGGTAATGAACATTGTACGATTGAAAACCTTATAAACAAAATAAGGTGTTTCACTACTAACTCAAACTGGGTCGAAAACATAAACCAGGCCCATAAAACGACCCGAAACAAATTATTTTATAAAGTCAGAAATCGGGTTCTGACTTCAACGACTTATTTGACCATCTTTCACTCCGAATCAGCTTTTGTGTAAAACATGAAAGTTGTAGCTATCTGTTTTAGCTTTCCATCGACTAGTAGAACGCGCAGAACGACATCCTATAGCTCAAGTTATGACCTGCACAGTGAAAGGTATCTAATAAGTGTTAATGTTGAAAAATAAGCTGCGAAAATAAAATAAAGGTAGAAGCAAACTTAAATATGAAAACACATTAAAATAGTAAAAACACTCAAATAAACTGAAGGAATGCCTAAGTGCAAACATAAGAGAATGTGCATTAAAATGCACTGATAAAATCCCCCCACACTTGAACTTTTGCACTCCGAGCAAAATGATAACTTCAAAATTTTAAAACAAAACAAAGCAGAGCATGCATTTCCAAAGGTATTCAATATACATGGTACAAGTAGAGTCCCAAGTCTAAGCTTCAAGAATATGGTGTTAGTGAGCAACTCTTTTGTGATATTCAAAACAAATCCGAAAACAGCTTACCGAAGAGTACATCAAAAGTAGTAGGATCCTCACAAGATATAATTTACTCAACTCTCAAGTGTTTAGGCTAACTGTTTACAGTCAAAGCACAACATGAAAGTTAATACTACTATAAGCTTGAAAAGACTCTAAATCCACACTTGAAATACACGCACACAAAGATCAAAAGGACTTTTATTCAGGTTGTAACGTGGCCAAGGTAAGGGTAGGATAAATCCTAAGGGGTACTAGGCAAAAACTCAAAGGGTCAAAAGAAAATTGAAGGAGAATTAGGGAGTTGAACTAAAAAAAATTTAATAACCTTCAAACAACAACTTTCCCATATATTTCTCTTTTTTTTTTTTTTTTTTTTATTTTAAATTTTTTAAATTTTAATTTTTTTTTCTTTTTCAGAAAGAAAATGTATTGACATCATTCTTTCTTTTCTCTCTTTTTTTTCTATATATATATATATTTTTTTTCCTGCCAACCTTTGAAACATCACAACTGTATTGTTCAACCCCACAAAACTCCATACAAGACTCTTTCGACCCCTTGATTAGGGTGATAATTTTGTTTTTCGCTTTCGGCTTGTAATGAGTTTTAAATAAGAAAAAAAAAGATGAACAGGCTCAAAGGGGTTTCCAACAAGGGATAATATTTATCAGGGTTGGCTTTTTGACTAAGTGGCTAAAAATAAAACAAAAACAAGTTGCCTTTATCATATCAATGTGCATAAAACAAAAAGCTTCAACATAGTCAATTCAAATTCTAGAGACTAACAAACATGAGTGAAACACACAAGAAAGGAAAAGGAATGGATGTTTTTATGCATTATCCATTATTAGGTTCAAATTTTCACAAGGTTTAGTGATCTACCACCAATGATGTACAATTCAGAGTTTAGTCCTACATATCACACTAAGAATGCACAAAAAGGAATCAATCACATCACATCACAAGTCTTTAGTCAAGAGAGCTAAGAACAAAACTCATAGTTGTAACTCAAAAACCAAAGAAAAAACATGTTATTTTTTTTTTGAAAATAAAGAAAGCAAAACAAATAAATGGTTCCCTCCCCCACACTTAAAACATGCATTGTCCTCAATGAAATGACAAAACTATTAAATAAGAGCGAGGGAAAGGAAAAAGTGCTCCCTGGTCAAGTTGTAGAGTAAGTGGTCTTTTCCAAGGAAATCTCTTCTATGGGTGCATCTTCAGGCACCGAACTCTCATGGAATAGCTTTAGGTGCTGCCTATTGACTTTGAAAACCTTGTCAGTACCTACACTTTTATTCTCTACTGCACCATGAGGGAAAACATTAGTAACAACAAAAGGGCCAATCCACTTGGATCAAAGTTTCCCAGCCATAAGCTTAAGGTGGGAGTTAAACAGTAAAACCTGTTGGCCCACAGAGAATTTCTTCCTAGAAATCATTTTATCATGGAAGTGCTTAGTTTTCTCTTTATAAATCCTAGAGCTTTCATAAGCCTCTAGCCTAAGCTCTTAAAGTTGTTGTAATTGGAGTTTTCTTTCAATACCTGCTTGTTGCATCTCCCAATTACAACTTTTTACCGCCCAATAAGCACGGTGTTCTATCTCTACAGGAAGATGACATGCCTTACCAAAAACAAGTCGATATGGAGACATCCCTATAAGTGTCTTGAAAGTTGTTCTTTGAGCCCAAAGTGCGTCTTCTAGACGGCGGCTCCAATCCTTCCTGTTTGGCTGCACCATTTTCTCTAAAACCTGTTTGATCTCCCTGTTTGAGATCTCAGCTTGCCTATTAGTTTGGGGATGGTATGCAGTAAAGGCTCTATGCATAACTCCATATTTTCGGAGCAATGCTTCCATGGTGCGGTTACAGAAATGAGTGTCTTGGTCACTTATGATAGCTCGGGGTATTCCAAACCTGCAAAAAATATTAGACCTGACAAAATCTGCAACAACTCGAGAATCATTAGTCCTAGTGGGAAAGCTTCCACCCACTTTGAAACATAATCAAGAGCAAGCAAAATGTAGAGAAAACCAAATGATATAGGGAAATGACCCATGAAGTCGATTCCCCATACATCAAATACCTCACAGAAAAGCATAGACTGCTGAGGCATTTCACTCTTACGAGTGACGGGTGTACCTGCTATCTGGAATTCCTTACAAGTGCGGTAAGTCTCATAAGCATCTTTAAAAACAGTGAGCCAAAAGAAACCCGAGTCTAGGACTTTTCTTGCGGCCCTTTGAGGACCAAAGTGCCCACATACCTGAGAGGTATGAGAAAAATGCAAAATAGATTCAATCTCATAGTCGAGGACACACCTCCTAATAATCTGATCACTACCAAACTTCCAAAGATAAGGGTCATCCCACACATAGTATTTGGCATCACTCTTGAGTTTCTGAATTTGCGCCTTAGATGCACCTGTAGGAAAAATACCAACAACAAGATAATTAACAATATCAGCAAACCAAGGAGTAACTCCATGTAAAAGTAGCAACTGCTCATCAGGAAATTCATCCTGGATGGGAGAAGGATCTGCATCCCGCTCTATTCTGCTCAAGTGGTCAGCTACTAGATTCTTAGCTCCACTTTTATCCTTAATCTCTACATTAAACTCTTGGAGTAACAACATCCACCGAATTAATCTCGGTTTTGCTTCTGGTTTCTTTAAAAGGTACTTCAAAGTTGCATGGTCAGTAAAAACAACAACCTTGGAACCTAGCAAATATGGTATAAACTTGTCAAGAGCAAAAACAATTGCTAAAAGTTCCTTTTCAGTGGTAGTTTAATTAGCTTGTGCAGAATCTAAAGTCCTAGAAGCATAGTAAATAACATGGGCAGCCTTGTCCACCCTTTGTGCAAGGACCGCTCCAACTGCATAGTTAGATGCATCACACATAATCTCAAAAGGAAGGTTCCAATCAGAAGGCTGTATGATGGGGGCGGATGTCAATGCTTTCTTCAAGAAATCAAACGCCTGCTTGCATTTCTCATCAAAGTTGAAGGTCACATTGTTCTTCAACAAGTTTAAAAGCGGAAGAGCTATCTTGCTGAAGTCCTTTATGAAGCGCCTGTAAAAACCTACATGACCAAGAAAAGAATGAATCTCGCGAATGTAATATGGGTAAGGCAATGTAGAAATCACATCAATCTTAGCAGGGTCTATTGATATTCCTTTTTCAGAAATTATGTGGCCTAAAACAATTCCCTGCTCAACCATAAAATGGCATTTTTCATAATTTAAAACCAGGTCAGTTTCAATGCATCTCTCTAAAACCATATTCAAACTTTTCAAACATGCATCAAACAAAGAACCATAAACTGTAAAATCATCCATAAACACTTCCATGCCATTTTCAATAAATTCAGCAAAAATACTAATCATGCATCGCTGGAATGTGCCAGGAGCATTGCAGAGTCCAAATGGAATTCTCCTGTAAGCAAATGTACCAAATGGCCACGTGAAGGTTGTCTTTTCTTGATCCTCTGGTGCAATATGGATCTAAAAATAACCTGAAAAACCATCAAGGAAACAATAATGTGATTTACCTGCTATCCGTTCGAGCATTTAATCAATGAACGGCAAGGGAAAGTGATCCTTTCTAGTCGCCTGGTTCAACCTCCTATAATCAATACAAACTCTCCAGTTATTCTGAACTCTAGTGGGAACAAGTTCATTCTTTTCATTTTTTATCACAGTGAGTCCAGATTTCTTAGGTACAACCTGCACTGGACTTACCCAATTACTGTCAGAGATAGGATATATGATACCTGCTTGCAACAACTTGGTTACCTCTTTCTTCACCACATCAAGAATTAAAGGATTAAGCCTCTTTTGGGGCTGCCTCACCACCTTAGCTCCTTCTTCAAGCAAAATCTGATGCATGCACATGGAAGGGCTAATACCGGGAATGTCAGCCAAGGTCCACCAAATCGCCTTTTTATGCCTCTTTAAGACTTGTAAAAGCTTACTTTCTTGATCGAAATCAAGGTTAGACGAAATAATAACAGGAAGCTTTTCATTTCTTTCTAAGTAGGCATATTTCAGATTTTCAAGGAGTGGTTTGATATCTAAAGAATGAGGTTGTTCAATGGACGGAATGGTCGGGCAGCAAGGATATCAAGAACCTCAGCCGCACAAACCACTTCATCTATAGCCTCATACACATGAAAAACATTAGCCTGTGGGGCAGCATTTATTTCGTCACAAACAAAGCAACCATTAGTGTTAGTACATACATCACAGGAGTAAGTATCATCATAGTCTAATAAAGACAGAAAATCAGATAAAAACTCGGGATATGTATCATATACTAAGTCAGAAAGTAACTCAATGTGAAAAACAAAATGCTCTTCCATGGGATGTTTCATTGCATCAAAGATGTTAAATTTAGCGATGATATCACCAAACTCCATGGACATCGTGCCATCGTTGACATCAATTTTTGTCTTCGCCATTTTCTTGAACGGTCTGCCAAGAATGATGGGTGCCTTGCTTGACTTTGTTTCTCCTTCCATGTCAAAAATATAAAAATCTACAGGAAAAATCAAGTCATTAACTTGCACGAGGACATCTTCCACGACTCCGACGGGGCGGGCATTGCTTCTGTTTGCCAGCTGAATGATTAAACCTGTATGCTGCCAAGGACCAAGATCAATATTATTATAAATAGAAGTAGGCATCACATTAATACCGGCTCCTAAATCAAGCATGCAGTTTTCGAATTTACTATTCCCAATGGTACAAGGGATAACAAAAGTTCCTGGATCCTTGCACTTTTGTGGCATGGCCTGGAAAAGGGCTGAAACATTTTGCTCAACTGTATCGTTAGATTGAATGAATGCAGAAATATTCCTTTCCATATTCACTCTCTCGTTCCCTTTCAATCTCCTTTTATGAGTACATAAATCCTTAAGAAACTTTGCATACTTTGGAATCTGCTTGATTACATCAAGAAGCGGAATGTTTACTGCCACTTTTTTAAACACGTCCAAAATCTCTCTCTCTCTTTGTCTTCCTCAAGAATGTTCTTATTTTTCTGCACTCGGTGTGGGAAAGGTATCCTAGGTAGATACTCTTTTTCTTTTTCCTCAACAACAGAAGGCTCAGGCTCAACAACAACAGAAGGCTCAACAACTTCCTCATTTTTTTCCGGGGTAGAATCTGTAACTTTTCCGGATCGCAAGGTTATTGCACTCACATTAGGACCTTTAGGATTCACCACAGTTTGAGAAGGTAGTTGGTTGGATCCTTGTGCTTGCTGAATACCATTAATTGAAGAAGCAAGTTTTCCTATTTGTGTTTGCAATGTTTGGATGCTGGAATTTGTCCGCTGTTGGAATTGGATATTATTGACAACCATTTGCTTAACAATATCCTCTAATGAAGGACCAGGAGCTGGGGCAGAAATGGTTGCATCCTGTGGAGGTTTTTGTGGTGGTGGCAAGGGTAACATCAATTGTTGTTGGTTGGGATGCTGATTTCCATATCGAGGTTAGGATGGTTCCTCCAATTTGGATGGTATTTATTAGTGGACAGGTCAGGAATATTGTACATGTTTTGGTTGTTACATTGATTGTAAATGGCTACTGCATATGCTTGGGGTAATTCAGTAGTCTTTTTATCTTACAGAATAGGACATGTATCGGTAGGATGATCAGAAGTACAAATACCACATAACCTTATTGTTTGGGCTTGTTGGTCTGCTTGAGCTTTACCTACCACTACCAACTGTTTCACTAATTCGGTTAGCTCATTCATTCTATTTTCGAAGGCCTTGTTGGAAGAAGAAACATGAACCTCATTCACACCTTTTATTTGAACAAAATTGTCTCTCGTTGTGAACTGTTTGGAGTTAAGTGACATGTTCTCAATCAGAGCCTTGGCAACAGTTGGAGTCTTATCAACAAGTGCTCCACCACTAGCAGCATCTAAAATATTCCTATCCATTGGTTTTAATCCTTCATAGAAATACTGAATCAACAATTGCTCGGTGATGTGGTGTTGTGGGCAACTCAAAACTAATTGTTTGAATCTCCCCCAATATTCAGCCAATGATTCATTATCTTGTTGTCTAATACCATAAATATCTTTTCATATCGAGGCAGCTATGGAGGCAGGAAAGTATCTCTCTAGGAATACCTTCTTTAAATTATTCCAAGTAGCAACAAAATTTGGCTCAAGATAATATAACCAGTCTTTGGCCGCACCTTGTAGAGAAAACGGAAAGGCTCTCAGCTTAATGTGATCTTCTGTAATTCCTTCAGGCCTAAGTGGGGTAGAACAAACGATATGGAATTCTTTAAGATGATTGTGTAGATCCTCACCTGCAAGATCACTAAATCTCGGCAACAAGTGTATTAATCCAGATTTTAATTCAAAAGGAATAGCAAGGTCAACATATTCAATACACAAGCCATTATAGTTTACATCAGGAGCAACAAGCTCTCTTAATGTTCGTTGGTCAGCCATGTTATTATCGAAAGCAAATTCAGAATCAAAATCAAACAAGCAATGTGAAAACAAGGAATTAGAATCACAATCGTCAAGGGATGGTGAACTAGGGCTGGCCTGATTATCTCTAAGACGTGTGTGCAAGGTTTCCTCTATCTTAGGATCAAAATCAAACAGGTCAGAACAAGAAGACCTAGTAGCCAGGACTACTAATGCAGCAACAAATACGATAATGCCAACAATGTCCCTATAGAGGCAGAATCAAAATCAAAGAAGGAAAATGGTTAAAATAAATTCAGAAAAATCTAAAAACACAAAATTTTATCTAATTAGGAAAAATAAGAATTTTGGAGATTTTTTTAGAATTTTTCGAAACTATGAAAACAGTAAAAAAATTCATTAAAAATAGAAATTTTGACGAATTTTCCACTTCAAATGCACGAAGCAGATCTCAAAATGGAGGCGATTTCCCCCAAAACTGATTTTTTTACTAGGTCGGACGCGAGACGGGGCGTCCAGACGCGAAAACGGAAAAACAGCAAAACAAAAGTTCAAAACGCACAAATTGACACCTATAACTCAACTAACGGTTAAAAACGACAAGAATCCCCGACAACAGCGCCAATTTGATCCGCTGTCGCGCACGGATCAAAAACAAGTTTTAGAAAAATGTAGTAACAGGAAGCGATACTCGGATGTCGTATCACAAGGATTCTTGTTGAGAATTTAACCAATTGATAACGATTGGGGGGTTTCGAATTAGGTTTAAAAAAGCTATGAGAAAATTTTTAAAATAAGTGATTAAATATAAGTGATTATAAAACAAGTTAATCTGTTGTTCGTTCTCCTACTTATCATTGATCATATAATTACCAAGCCCTAAGCGAAATTCATTCTCTTTCGATCATAGTAACAATAGCAAGCGTGATTGAATTACTATATGATTTATGTTCCTAAATCTAAATTAAGCAAACAGATAACGCAAACACGAATTAAGCAAACGCGGTTACGATTAACAGAACATACATCAATCGAATTAATTCAGTACTATTCTATAAAATATGCAATTGAATTAAGCAAATAACGACAACTGAATTAAGCAAATAGGATTATAGATAGAATTGAAAAGAGAATTGAAATTACTTGGAAAATATATTAACCTCAAAGTGAACGGAGATACAGTTACAGCAGATCAACTCAAAGAGTTTAGTTCTCCATTAAAATCGTTAAAATCAAGGGAAAAATTCGTGAATAATAAAAAGGTAATGAACATTGTATGGCTGAAAACCTTATAAACAAAATAAGGTTTTTCACTACTAACTCAAATTGGGTCGGAAACATAAAGCAGACCCATAAAACGACCCAAAACAAATTATTTTCTAAAGTCATAAATCGGGTTCTGACTTCAACGACTTATTTGACCCTCTTTCACTCCGAATAAGCTTCTCTGTAAAACATGAAAGTTGTAGCTCTTTGTCTTAGCTTTCCATCGACAGGTAGAACACGCAGAACGACATCCTGTAGCTCAAGTTATGACCTGCGCAATGAGAGATGTCAAATAAGTGTTAATGTTGGAAAATAAGCCGCGGAAATAAAATAGAGGTAGAAAAAAACTTAAATATGAAAACACATTAAAATAGTAAAAACACTTAAATAAACTGTAAGAATGCCTAAGTACAAACATAAGAGAATATGCATTGAAATGCACTGATCACTGAGCATTGGCGAACTGTGTTGCAAGTGTTGAAAGAGAAGAGGTTGTATGCAAAACTATCAATATGTGAGTTCTGGTTGAAGGAAGTGACTTCCTTGGCCATGTGATGTTGAGTGGCGGAATTGCTCTTGATCCTTATAAGATTGATGTTGTGTTACAGTGGGAGACTCCGAAGTCGGCTACCGAAATTCAAATTTTTCTTGGTCTAGCAAGTTATTGTCGCAAGTTTATTGAAGACTTTTCTAAGTTGGGATTACCTTTGACCTAGTTGACTCGAAAGGGGTCAAGCTTATATGTGGGATGTTGTGTGTGAAGAGAGTTTTGTGGAATTGAAAAAGAAGTTGACGACTACTCTAGTATTGGTTTTGCCTAATCCGAGTGAGTCTTTTATAGTATATTGTGGTGCGTCGAAGATGGGTCTTGGTGGAGTACTGATGCAGAATGGTCAGGTCGTTGTTATGCTTCCAGACAATTGAAAATTCATGAAAGGAATTATCCTACGCATGGCTTAGAATTGGTAGCTGTAGTGTACGTGTTGAAGATTTGGAGACATTATCTTTTTGGTTCTGAATTTGAGGTGTTCAGTGATCATAAGAGTTTGAAGTATTTGTTCGATCAGAAAGAGTTGAGTATGAGGAAGAGTAGGTGGATTGAACTTCTGAAGGATTATGATTTTGATTTGAGTTACCATCTCGGTAAAGCTAATGTAGTAGCTGATGCTTTGAGTAGGAAGTCCTTACATTTGTCGATGCTTATGGTGAGAGAGTTGGAATTAATCGCGCAATTCAGAGACATGAGTTGGGTGTGTGAAACGACTTATGACAGTGTGAAGTTGGGGATTTAGAAACTGACTAGTGGTATTCTTGAAGAATCAAAGGAGGTCAGAAATCTGATTTGAGATTGGTTGATCAGTTGACCTTAACTAACCAAGGTAACGGAGGTGAATTCCGAGTTGATGAGAATGGTGTGATGATGTTCAGAGATAGAGTGTGCATTCCCGATGTTCTAGAAATTAAGAAGAGTATTCTTGAAGAAGGACATCGAAGTAGGTTGAGTATTCATCCCGGTGCTACAAAGATGTATTAAGAGTCGAAGAAATTGTTTGATAGCCCGTTATGGAAAAGGAAATTGCTGAATTTGTTTACGCGTGTTTGAATTGTCAGAAATCAAAGATTGAACATTAGAAGCCTTGGGTTTGATGCAACCGTTGAATATCCTAGAATGGGAGTGGGATAGTATTTCCATGGATTTTGTGTCGGGTTTGCCGAAGACTGCGAAGGGGAATGATTCGATTTGGGTGATTGTGGATAGATTGGCTAAGTCGGCTCATTTCTTACAGATGAAGATTAATCATTCTATGTAGAAGTTAGCCAACATGTACATTGAGGAAATCATGGAGTTGCAAGGGGATACCTTCGAGTATTGTGTCAGGTAGAAATCTGAGATTTACATCGAGGTTTTGGGGAAGTTTTCAGAATGCCTTGGGTATTAAGTTGAGGTTGAGTTTTGCATATCATCCGCAGAAGGACGGTCAGACAAAGGGGATTATCCAGTCTTTTGAGGATCTGCTGATGTCTTGTGTGTTGGACCAGAGAGGATCTTGGGATAGCCAAATGTCGTTGATTGTGTTTACGTACAACAAAAAATTTCATACTAGTATTGGGATATCACCATATGAAGTGTTGTATGGTAGGAGGTGTAGAACTCCATTGTGTTGTACTCGGACCTGAGATTGTGCAAGAGGTGACTAAGAAGATCAAGATGATCCAAGATAGGATGAGAGCTTCGCAGAGTCTTCAGAAGATTTATCATAATAAGAGGAGGAAATCACTTGAGTTCCAAGAGGGAGACCATGTATTTTTGTGAGTTACTCCGGTAACTAGTGTTGGTCGAGCTTTGAAGTTTAGAAAGCTCACACCACGTTTTGTTGGTCCGTATCAGATTACTTTGGTGCTGTCGCTTGCGAATCTTCATGATGCATTTCGTGTGTCTCATTTGAGGAGGTACATTCCAGATTTTTGGCTTGTAATTCTAATGGACGATGTGCAAGTAAGGGATAACCTTACTATGGAGGCTTTACCTATGAGAATTGATGGTCATGAGGCAAAACAGTTTCGAGGCAAGGAGATTGCTCTTGTGAAGGTTGTGTGGGTGTCATACCCCAAATTTTGACCATAAGATTTCCCATCATTGTGCAAATTATCACCACATTATGGATGTACCTTCATGCCTCATCAATCTTCTCAAGGATTGTTGAGTACTTACCTCAACCAAGAATTAGGGTTTTGAACCCTCTTAGAATACTCAGACAAAGGATCAATCAAGAATGGACATGATCCTCAACTTGTCTAGCCTCTCAAACACCCATAAAGGATCAAGAGGACTCCCACATCAAGAATCAAGCACAAGATTGCAACATTCCAAGTGGATCAAGCCTCAAGATCGTTAGTGTCACCAAATTAGGGTTTTGGTCGACCAGGGCCTCCAGATGAAAATTTTCACCTAGGCATGAGCCAATACTTTAAAACATGACCCAAGAAGCTCAAAGGGGCCTCATGGACCCAATCATAGAGTCAAAATAGTCTCTGGGGATACATTCATAAAAAATCAGGAATTAGGGTTTCTTGACCTAATTCACCCCTAAGTTGACTTTTGGAGCAAGACATGAGCCAAGACCTCAAGAAGTGTTTTGAAGACCTCCAATCCATCATATTGATCCATTTACAAGGTTGGATTAACTCAAAGAGCTTGGTTCACAAGTAGGGATGGCAAAAAAATCCGTACCCGCGGATATCCGTGGATAAAATCTGTCACGGATATGAGGCGGATAACTTAATGGATATCCACGGATAAAATAAATGGATATTTAAATACCCGTTTGTTAATGGATATGGATACGGGTTTAATAATATCCGTGCCCGCGGATATCCATATCAGTTAATAAATTATAAAAATCATTTAAATATCTTTAGTTTATTATACCTTATCGTTTCATCTTCTAAAAAAATTACTCTTCTTATATTTCTTTCTTTTTTTTTTTTGAAATTTTCTTTGAAGAAAATCTTTCACATTTCATTCAAATTCTATTAGTCATTTCATATATAAATTCTTCAATACTTCATACCTCAATTCAACAATTTCATGTCCAACAAACTAGTGTCGTCATTCCTCTGTCGAAACAGTGTCTTCCTTCCTACTCCTCTGTCGTTCACTCTTCCATCATAACTCACAATCACAATATCTTTTATTTGTTTGGTTAAAAATGAAATGTATGGATATTATGCTTGGATCTAATTATGTTTTGGTGAATAAGAAGAAAATTAATATGATGAAATTTTATTGTTAAATTAATAGTGAATTGCATGAATGTTATGTGACAATAACTTTTTGTATCTTTAAAATAAGTTTAAAAAAAAGGTTCAAAAATAATAATAAACAATATTATCCATGGATATCTGTAAATATCCGCGGATATGGTAAAACCCGCGGATAACCCGCTTAACGGATATCCGCATGGATATGGGGCGGATATGGATATCATATTTATCCAACGGGACGGATATGGATATCATAGTATCCGTCCCCATGGATATCCATTTACATCCCTCACAAGCAATATAAAGATTCAAATTCATCTGGGCCAATTAGGATTTCTTGATGAAAAGTCAACTGTACCTTTGACTTTTGACCATGACATGATCCCAAACCTTGGGACATGATTCAAGACACTCTAAAACACATATGGAATCCATCCATTAGGTTTGAATTAGGTCAAGCACTTAATTTCATAGAGGATCACAAAGTTTGAAATTCATCTGATAAAAAGTCAACTGTGCCAAAAACCAAGTTTGACTTTTTGAATTTCTTGACAAACAAGGCTTCCCTAAGTCAAAAACAATGTTAATTCATGGTTTGGATCATCATCCATCAAGAAAAATCAAGAAAAGTGAGGTTACTTGAAAAAGGGGCATCCTTAAAAAACTTAAATTTTTCTATGTTATGGAACAAAATTGATTTGGTACCAACTTTGCAAGGTCATAACTCCCAAACCATAAAGCCATTTGCTTCCATCCAAAGCTCAAATGAAAGATCTTATTACATACTTAAAAATTGTCAACTACATCTGATTCCAAATCATCATAGATTTTGAGTTATGGATTGATCAAAATCACAAAAACATGAAAACGACCACTTTTTCCAACACATTGTGAAAATTTTGGACAGAATCTGTCTTGGATTTTCACCAACTTTGAGGCCATTTTTCACCTTGATCCAAGTTGATTCAAGACCAATGTTGGACATCAAAGTTAAAGTAGGATATACAAGCTTTCCAAAGAGTACCAGAACTCATCCTAATTCAACTTGAGTAGAGAGTTATGAGCATGGAAACATGACACCTCAAAGACTGGTTTTGCAAGACAGTCTTGCACTTGCCCCACGATTTTGTCATTTCCATGACTTGGCAAGCCTTGTCACCATACAAGGCAAGTTTCTAAAGTGCAATGAACATGATCTCTACAGAGCTACAACACCATAGAGTCTTGCAAGTCCAAAACCTCATCATTTGGAATGTGACATTCAAAGTTCAAATCCAAAACTTTCAAATTTGTCATGAGGCATTGAATGGATGCATAGAGCTGGCATGTATCAGTCCACAATATTGAAAATAAAGCATCAGAAGACCATAGGCCTGTAATATTGACCCAAGTCAATGGCTAGAGGAGACTTTGGCAACAAGACAAAGTTCAATGGATAATGGAGTGATCCAACCTCCATTCACTATTGCTCCTAAAACAAACTTGCTCTACTATAAATAGAGCTTATTTCTGATCAATTCAAGTACACCAAAGCATCATAACACATGTTTTCCTCCAAATCACTCTCAAAAAACCAGATTTTGCTTCTCATTCAAGTAACATTCAAATTTTCCATTTGAGAGCAATTCTATCAAAACCAACCATGGCAACACCTCACATACATCATATATGAGTGATCCATAACCTTAAAACTCATCTAGAACATCAGAATCACAAAGTCACCCCCATTTGCTCAAGATTTTTGGCCTATTTGCAGTTGAGGTGCCACAACAAGTTCCAAGCTAATTCAATCCAATCCAAGCCTTCAAACACATTACTTGAGGCCCATTGAAGCTGTCCAGATCATTACACAACATATGTAACACCTCCAACATAGAATTCAAATTCTTCTTGCAAGAGGTAAGCCTGACACTCTCAAACTCTATGATTTATGCATCATAAATGTGTTTGAAAGTTACAAACATGTTTCTGCACTTATGTGGAGTGTTTCCCCTCAATTAATTGCTATGTATGAATCGTGTATAGGATTTCATAGTGTTCTTGCAAAAATTAGGATGCTTGAGTTCATCTTCTGATTTCTCACTCCACACTTAATATAAATGCAATTAATTGGTACCATTGGAATCCTTGTTCAAAAAAAAGCAAGTTTCTTGTTTACAAAAGTCATTTTCATTGAGTAATCAGAGAGATATGAGAGGTTTTGCAAATTGGCTATGGAGGGTAGTCGTGAGGAAGAAGAAGATGGTCTTGGCGCCATTTTCAAATATTTGAATTTTTGAATATTTGATATTTTTATTAAATGATTTCAAAAATTAATTTCTCTCTCATTTTTCATCATTTTTTATTGGTTTTTTTAAAAAGGCACAAAAATGTTTAAATATTTTATTCTACAAAAAAATCACATTTATATTATTTATTTAATATAGTTTGATTTTTGAATTTAATTTAATTTTTATTTGTTTTAAACATTTTTAAAATGAAATTTCCACCTTGATTTTTCAAAACCAATTGGATTTCCAGCTTTCATGTGATTAAAAATGATTTTTCAAAATATTTTTTAAAGTTGACAACTTATTTGATATTTTGTATCATTTTATATTTAATTTCCTTTAAAAATTATTTAATTTTTAATTAAAATTAGGGTTTCTCTTAATTTTAATTTTTCAACAAAATTTGGGCCTCTTTGTAGAGTGTAAGTCCCATTCCCTTTATACAGAAACCTTTTTGGGCCTCAGTCATTGTATAAGTCCCGATATGATATAAAAAAATCTCGGCGCGATCGCCGTTTTCAAAACAATTTTCATCTGGGCCTCCCTTTGGTTGTAAGTCCCATTTTCCTTCTTTTTCAAACAACTTTTGGGCCTCTAATAGAGTGTAAGACCCATCCTTTTTGTAAATAACTAATTTGGGCCTCAGTCATTGTATAAGTCCCTCTGTGATTTTCAAAACTACGACGCGATCGTCGCCTTTCCAAAAGAGATCATCTGGGCCTCCCTGTGATTATAAGCCCCAAACTTCTTTTTAAACAACTTTCTTTTTGATTTAGATTCAAATTCAAAGTTTTATCAAAAATTTCTTCAATTTCTTGAATAACTAACCATACAGCTGTAGTTACTATGCTTGGGCTTGCACAACTGTAAGTTCCACTATCTCTTCAATACTTACTTGTTTATATATTTCATCTGTATATATATATATATATGCTTGTATATACTTGCTTAGAGTTTTCCCCAGCAGTTAGGTCTAGGTCTAGATCAAACCAGTGGTTACTCTTTCAACATAGTTAAAACTAGTTCCCCATATGAAATTCCAGATACAGTCTTGCTTCCTCTTGGGCTTATACAATATGGAACAGAGAAAGGCATTATTCCCGGTGAAGCTTTTCTCAAGATTGTCCTAACTTAGAAATATATGTGTACAAGAAATTCATTTCCCCAAAGAGGATTAATTCCCGGTGAAACCTCTCTTGAATTTCTTCAAACCTTAGAACTGTTCAGTAGAGAAAGGATTAATTCCCGGTGAAACCTTTCTTGAAGTTTTCTTAGGCTTGGACCCCCAGGCTTCCCAAAAGCATCCCCAGCCTCCTCTTGGGCTTAATACAAGGACCCACAGGCTTCTTAGAAGTTCTCATCCTCCTCTTGGGCTTAGTACAAGGACCCTTAGACCTCCTACAGGTATAGGATAGAACTTAGTCATCTCTACTAGTTTAATCCTCTAGAGAGTCATAATTCCAAAACATCTAACCATTCTAGGGTTGTTTCTCATCCCTTAAATCCTCAGCCTCCTCTTGGGCATCATACAAAGATCATTCTCCAACTAAGAGTCAACCTCTTCATACCAGTAGACTTGGAAAGTCTCATCTCCTCTTGGATCTCAAAGAAGCCCTCAAGTTTCCTAAAAGCACAGGAAAAAACCCTGATCATTTCATCAATACACTAATCTCCAGCAGAGTTTGAAACCTCCATAGGTTTTCAAACTTAAGGTTTAAACCTTCACCTTAAAAACCCCCAGACAGGGTCAATTTACCATCAATAAAACCCTAACAGAATCAGAGCCTCATGGTCTCTGATATTTCAACTCTTCTTCAAATCCCCAGAAAGAATAAAACCTTTGGATTCCCCAATACATATGGGACCTGCCTCTGGATTTCAACAGTCCTCAGCAGAAACTAGCCTCCTCTTAGGCTTCATATAAGAATTTCCCCCAGCCAACCTCCTCTTAGGCTTTGTATAATGATTTTTCACAGTAGAGCTAGCCTCAATCTTAGGTTTGTACAAGACAGATAAAAACCTCCCCAGTGGAGTCAATCTCTTTTTAGCCTTAATCTTGGGCTTTGTACAAGACAGATAAAAACCTCCCTAGTGGAGTTAATCACTTTTCAGCCTCAATCTTGGGCTTTGCACAAGACAGATGAAAACATCCCCAGTGGAGTCAATCTCTTTTCAGCCTCAATCTTGGGCTTTGTACAAGACAGATAAAAACCTCCCCAGTGGAGTCAATCTCTTTTCAGCCTCAATCTTGGGCTTTGTACAAGACAGATATAAAACTCCCTAAGCAGAGTCAATCTTTTAGCTTCAACCTTGGGCTTTGATCAAGGTACACAAAAATCATTATCCCTGATCCGCTATCGCGCACGGATCAAAATGAGTGATTTTTAAACTGTAGTTTAGCGACAATGGCTCGAGTCGTATCGCAAGGATTCTTGTTCAATTTAACCAAAAGGAATCGAATTGGGGGGTTTGTTTTCGTTTTAGAAAGGTAATGAGAAAATAAGTGATTATAAAAAGTGATTATAAAAATAAGCTAAACGATTTATCTACTGTTTTGATTTCCCAACTTATCATTGATCCACATAATTTCCATACCCAAGCGGACTCTAATCCCTTTTCGATAATAGTATCAATTGACAAGCGCAATTGACCCTATAAGACTTATATTCCTAAATCCCGAATTAAGCAAACGGATTAAATCTTTCGTGAATTAAGCAAACACGAAACTTGCGCAGATTAAGCAAACGCGATAAAGTTTAGGAATATGAGATGCAATCGAAATTAATAAATATTGTTCTATATAATTGAATAAAGCAAACAAGATATATAGCATAATATTGAAAGGGAAAAGCATTTGATTGAAAATTATAGAACCTCAAGGTTGCGGTGGAAACCGATTACAGTAGATGAATCTTAGTGATTAGTTCTCCATAAAATTCGTCAAAAGCCAAAAGAATATTTTTTTGTGAATAGAATGTGTTCTCTACAGTAACACGCTTGCTAATTTTACATGAAAGAATGAAATCGGGTCATAACCCAACTGGGTCAAAAACAAGAAAAGAATCGGCCCAAAAAATGGTCCAAAACTAATTGTTTCTTATGACTGAAACTTCAACGAATTTTCCGAGGCATCTATAGTCTGAATCAGCTTCTTCTTCCAACATAAAAGTTGTAGATCTTTTTCTTAGCTTTCCGACGAATGGTAGAATGCCTCAATCAGATTCATGTAGCTCCAGTTATGAATTTTTTATTGAAAATTGCTAATGCTGAAAATAACAACGAAAATCAAATAAGGCTGAAAATAAATTTAATTATAAAAACATCATAAAATAGAAAAATAAACAAACCAAACCAAAGAAATGCCTAAGTCTAAACATAGAGGAATGACCATCAAAATGCACTGATCAAATTCCCCCACACTTGAACTTTTGCACTCCGAGCAAAATCAAGAATTTAAAAACAGAAACTTCAAAGCAAAAACCAAACAGAGCATGCAATCTCAAAGGTTCTCTGGATACGAAGTGCATCAAACTTCTAATTCTAAGCTTCAAGAATATGACATTAGTGATTAACTCTTTTGTGACATTCAAAGAATATATGAAAAACAGATTACCAAAAAGTACATCACAAGCATCAAGATCCTCACAAGATAAACTGTTTCCACTCAACTCTCAAGTGTTTAGGTTACATGTTTACACTCAAAGAACAACATGAGAGTTAGTACTACCATAAGCTTGAAAAAACTCTAATATTCACAATTGACTTACATGCACACAAAGATCAAAAGGACTTTTATTAAGGTTGTAACGTGGCCAAGGTAAGGGTAGGATAAATCCTAAGGGGTACTAGGCTAAAATCAAAGAGTTAAAAGAGAATTGAAAGAATTGCGGGAGTTGAACTACAAGATACATCAATTGCTTTCAAACAACAACCTCACAACTTATTTCTCTTCTCTTTTTCCTTTTATTCTTCTCTTTTTTTTCGGAAGGATTATGTATTGACATCCTTCTTTATTTTTCATTTTTTTTCTTTTCTTTTTCTATACTTTTTTTTTCTTTTCTGCCAACATCATAACAACATTACAACAATAATTCAAAAATAATGTTCAACCCCCACAACTCCATACAAGACTCTCTCAACCCTTTGAATAGGGTTGTTTCATTGTTTTTCACTTTTCGGCTTGTAATGAGTTTTAAACAAAAAGGGATAATAGGCTCAAAGGGGCTTGAAAACAAGGGGTAATATTATCAAGGTTGGCTTTTTGGCTAACTGGCTAAAAATAAAACAAAACAACATGCATTTATCATTTCAGTGTGCACAAGTAAATAAAAAGCTTCAACAAGAGTCAATTCAAGTTCTAGAGACTAACAAACATGAGTGAAATCACACAAGAAAGAAAAAGATGGATTTTTGATGTTATCCATTATTAGGCTCAAAATCTCACAAGGTTAGTGATCTACCACTAGTGATGTACAATTTAGAGTTTAGTCATACATACATACTAAGAATGCACAAAAAGAATCAATCACATCACACCACAAGTTTTTCGTCAAAGAACATAGAGAAAACTCACAATTGTAACAAAATAACCAACGAAAAAGCATGCAATTTTAATATTTTTTTTTTAAAAAAAGAAACAAACAAAAACAAAGAAAACAAAACAAAAACAAATGGTTCCCTCCCCCACACTTAAAACATACATTATCCTCAATGAAATAACATAAATATAAAATAAGAGTGAGAGAAAGGAAAGAACACACCCGAGGAGTCAAGGCGGATAGGCGATCACGTAAGCAGCCTTTCCTAAAGAGATATCTTTTACGTATTCCTCTTCCATCAATGTGGGGCTCTCTTTTATGCGGTGAAATTTGAAGTTATTATTAGAGCTCTTGCTTTCTCTTTGTATTCCGGGATCAAACAATGATCCTAGAAAAGTGGAAGTGTGGTCCATCCAATTAAATCGCTTTTGGGGCTGCCAAAACTCAAGAATGCTAACCAAGGTCCATCCAATGCCCTTCTTATGTTCCTGCAATGATTTCTCTTCCTGCACAAATTCAAATAAATTATTAGGAAGTGGTTTCAACTCTAAGGAGGGTGATTGTTCAATGGATGGTGAGGTTGGGGCAGCCGTGATGTCAAGAGCTTTAGCTACATAAACAACTTCATCTATAACTTCATCTGCATGAAAAACATCACCCTGCAAGGTAGCATTAATCTCAGGACAAACAGGGCAAATGTTAGTGTCAGTATAGTTATCACATGAGTAACTATCATCAAAATCGGACAATGATGGAAAATCAGCTGCAAACAAATCAATACAAGTATCATTAACCAACTTAGAAATTAACTCAATATGAAAAACAGAATGCTCTTCTTCATTAATCTTCTTACTTTTCAGTACTCTATGTGAGAAAGGTATATTAGGTACATACTCTTTTTCTTTTTCCTCAACAATAACAAAAGGCTCAGGTTCAGGTTCAGGTGTGACCTCAACAACTTTCTCATTTTTTTCTGGGGCAAAATCTGTAACTTTTTCGAATCGCAAGGACATTGCACTCACATTAGGACCTTTAGGATTCACCACTGTTTGAGCAAGTAGTTGGTTTGATCCCTAAACTTGTTGTATGGCATTCATTGAAGTGGCAAGTTGTTCAATTTGTGTCTGCAAGGTCTGAATACTAGAATTTGTTCGTTGCTGAAACTGGAGCTCATTTACAGCCAATTGCTTAACAAGGTCCTCTAGTGAAGGTCTGGAAGGTGCAGCGGTGGTTACTTGTGGAGGGTTTTGTGGTGGTGGTAATGGTACCATCAATTGTTGTTTCACTAAAGAAATAAGCCCATCAAGTCTGGTTTCTAGAGCATTGTTGTAAGAAGAAACCTGAATCTCATTCACACCTTTTGTTTGGACATAATTATTTCTAGTTGTAAACTGTTGGGAGTTGAGTGACATATTCTCAATCAAGGCTTTAGCAGCAGCTGGGGTCTTATCAAAAAGTGCTCCACCACTAGCAACATCTAAAATATTTCTATCCATTTGTAGCAATCCCTCATAGAAATATTGGATAAGCAATTGTTCAGTAATCTGGTGCTGGGGGCAATTGGACACTAACTACTTTAATCTTCCCCAATATTCAGCCAATGATTCATTGTCGAGCTGTCTAATACCACATATATCTTTTCTGATTGATGCAGCTCTGGAGGCAAGAAAGTATCTCTCTAGGAAGACTTTCTTTAAATCATTCCAGGTTGTGACAGAATTCGGCTCAAGATAGTAAAACCAATCTTTGGCACCACCTTGTAGTGAAAACGGGAATGCTCTGAGCTTGATATGATCCTCTGTGATTCCTTTAGGTCTCAAAGGCATAGAGCACACAACATGAAATTCCTTCAGATGCCTATGCGGGTCCTCACCTGCAAGACCATAAAACCTTGGCAACAAGCGTATTAAACCAGACTTCAATTCGAAAGGTACAGTAATAGCAGGATATTTAATACATAAAGCATTATAGTTCACATCAGGGGCAGCAAGTTCTCTAAGCGTTCTTTGGTTAGACATATTAAATTTAATAGGAAAAAAAATTAACAAAGAATGAGAAAATACAGAACCAATTCAGCAATTCAACAAATACAGAAATACCAACAATGTCCCTATTGAGAAATAGAGTGGAAAAATAGAAAAGCGGTTAAAATAAAATCTAAAAATTATAAAAATATGACTAAAAATCAAATTAAATCAGAATAAATCTGTACAAAAATTTTCATATTTTTTTGAAAACATGAAAATAGAAAATAAATCAAATAAAATAGAAAAATAAGGAATTTGCGATTTCCAGGGTCGAGATATTTTAGAATTTTATTCTAAATGTGTATTGTTCAGCGATTTTTTTACGATTTTCTGGAAAAAAATTCGGAGCAAATCAAAACAATAGCTTCCAAACTCACCTGTTAGACTGGATCCCTTATCACTGCACTGCAACCCTGAAAATCAACAAGCAAAAACAAAAAACAAAAAAACAAAAAACTCTAACAAAACTCTAAACTAAAATCCTAAAATTGGTTAAAATCTACAAGAATCCCCGGCAACGGCGCCAATTTGATCTGTGGCGCACACAGATCAAAACGAGTGATTTTTAAACTTAAGTTTAGCGACAATGGCTCAAGTCGTATCGCAAGGATTCTTTTTCAATTTAACCAAAAGGAATCGAATTGGGGGGTTTATTTTCGTTTTAGAAAGGTAATGAGAAAATAAGTGATTATAAAAAGTGATTATAAAAATAAGCTAAACGATTTATCTACTGTTTCGATTTCCCAACTTATCATTGATCCATATAATTTCCATACCCAAGCGGATTCTAATTCCTTTTCGATAATAGTATCAATTGACAAGCGCAATTGACCCTATAAGACTTATATTCCTAAATCCGAATTAAGCAAACGGATTAAATCTTTCGTGAATTAAGCAAACACGAAACTTGCGCGGATTAAGCAAACGCGATAAAGTTTAGGAATATGACATGCAATCAAAATTAATCAATATTATTCTATATAATTGAATAAAGCAAACAAGATATATAACATAATATTGAAAGGGAAAAACATTTGATTGAAAATTATAGAACCTCAAGGTTGCGGTGGAAACCGATTATAGTAGATGAATCTTAGTGATTAGTTCTCCATGAAATTCGTCAAAAGCCAAAAGATTATTTTTTTCGTGAATAGAATGTGTTCTCTACAGGAACACGCTTCCTAATTTTACATGAAAGAATGAAATCGGGTCATAACCCAACTGGGTCAAAAACAAGAAAAGAACCGGCCCAAAAAATGGTCCAAAACTAATTGTTTCTTATGACTGAAACTTCAACGAATTTTCCGAGGCATCTATAATCTGAATCAGCTTCTTTGTCCAACATAAAAGTTGTAGATCTTTTTCTTAGCTTTCCGAAGAATGGTAGAACGTCTCAATCAGATTCCTGTTGCTCCAGTTATGAATTTTTTATTGAAAGCTGCTAATGCTGAAAATAACAACGAAAATCAAATAAGGCTGAAAATAAATTTAATTATAAAAACATCATAAAATAGAAAAATAAACAAACCAAACCATAGAAATGCCTAAGTCTAAACATAGAGGAATGAGTATCAAAATGCACTGATCAATCCCCTCAGAGGAAATCAAGAGTTCTCTCTGTAGAAAGACATTTCTCTGTACATCACATATCAAAATAGACAATCAAAAAACCCTAATTCCAGATAACTGCTATAAGTGGCACACTTATTGATTCAAAAATCCAAGATGTGGCCCCTCTCTTATCCTGGTAAACTTCCTCTTTCATCTAATTGCTATAAGTGGCAAGCCTATGAATTATTTACATCCAAGCCTATATCTTTCTCTTAGCATGAAAGATTCATAAGGAAAAAGTGGCATTGCTCTACACTAAGTTAAAGCTTTCTTCCTTCATGACATCACCCTTATAAAGGAAATTATGGCATTGCTGGATTCACATATCCCAGTTAAAGTAATTTCCCTTATAATCAATTTCCCAACACTTGTGATGAATAGGTGAGATATCTCCCTTTAAAGATGACAAATTCTCTCTCAGTCAAACCTTTAGCTTCAATCCTGGGCTTTGAACAAGACATAAATACTTATCTAGCTTCAATCTTGGGCTTTGAACAAGACACCAAACATTTTCCTCCCATAGAAATAGGAGGAACTACGATTGCTCTGATTTCCCAGTTATCTTTACGGGAATACGTAGGCATAAGATTGTGAAATCTTAGCGAGCACACAAATAAAAAACCTTAGGTCCAGCACCTTCCCAAAAATAATGAAAAAACCAAAAACAACAAAAACACTCTCTCAACACTCCCAAAGGAGAAACTTTCCCAACCCATAGCAGATAAACACCAAAAAGTATTTAAACCAACAGAAAAATATGCCATAAAAGGTCTATGGATAACCATATATACAATGGGTGATTGACAACTTTCCTTTGTATAACCTGACCCCGAACCCCCAATCTCTTAGCATTTGTTAAAGAAAACATTTACGTGCAAGGTTAGTTTTAGATACCTTCCCTTTCTTTTCCAGCTTCATAGGATAAATAAGAAATCAGAAAGTAGCACCAAATTCCAACCATTGCGGTAAGGTGGTCGCGTCACCGACAAAAATCGCACGCTACAGTGGGGAGGCGGTGTCGGAGGAAATATAAATTGGGAATTAAAGAGCAGGATGCGAGAGTCGTATCCTGAGTTATTTGCGTCGGGTAATTTTCGAGGACGAAAATATTCTATGTGGGGGAGAGTTGTAACTCCCTATTTTATTTTTAATTAATTGAAATTATCTGGTGTTGTGTGTATGTATGTGTTGTGTGTTTCGTTATGTTGAGGTACCCTGCGGTAGGGGGTAGTGACCTTAGTGTTAATGACCTTAATGGTGAGGGGTGTGTGGCTAATTTTGTAGAATTTGGTGGTGTGGTGATAATGATTAATAAAGTAATATTAGTAATATTTGATTAATATTATTAATTTAAATTATTAGGAGATATTGTTATTATTATTTAGGTTGTAAAATTACTAATAATAATAATAATATTGGAATAACAATAATAATTAAAATAAGAATAAGGGGCAGAATTGGCAATTGGAAGAATATTGAGGACATAATAGAGAGTTAGAGGAGTAAGTGAGGGCATAAGAGGTAAACCATAGAAAGGGTCCTAGGGTTAAACAAGTAAAACAAGGAAAGATAATTCATTATGTATGATCGTAACATTTGAGAAGAACGGAAGAAAGGCTAGGGTTGAAGAAGAAGAAGAAGAAGAGGGAACCATCATTTGTGAAGGTTTAGGAAGCTCAATTACAAGGTAAGGGTGGGGTTTTGATCTTCTAAGGGATAGTATGTTGAATAGCGGGTAAGGGTTTAGGTTCTTACATTGTGGGTTGTTGTGTTTTTCTATGCTATGAATGTTGTGAAGTAATGAATGATGATATTGTTTTATATATATATATATATATATATATATATATATATATATATGTCTGATGAATTTTCTTTTGCCTATATATGTGATAATCTGTTTTGGATTGTTGATAAGTTCCTCCATTGTTGAGTTTTGAAGGTTTGAGTCGTAGGTATGAAATTGATGATGATATGATGTTTATTCATGAGTAAAACAAGGGATAATTAAGTTTTAGAATGTTAATTTAGTATAAAATTGAGTCTATGATGATGGAATTTCATAGCATAGGTTCTTGTATGATAAGCTAGTGTGAAAATGCTTTTTAAAAATGTGATTTTTGAAGTTCGGAACAACATGCGTCGACCTAAAGATCCTGTGAGTCGACTTGCAGCTTCGGCACATAGAAAAAATGCTAGAAACGGTTTCGATCATAAATTTTTAATCGTTTATCCAAATGACGAACCGTTTAAAGAGTTGGAAAGCTAATAAGTAAAACTTTAACATGGTATAATTAGGTGAATCCTTTTCCCAATACTTTTAGGACTAATATGCTAAGGAATGTGTTTATTATTTGTTGTGTATGCTAAGAAGTCTTATTGTAAGTGACGAATCTTGAGTGTTGTTACAAAGATGTTATTGTGGTGTTAATGGTAGTAATATGAGTATGTTTTAATGATGTTGTTGTGATTACATAAAATATATATACATATACACACACACACATACACACACACACACACACACACACACACACACACACACACATATATATATATATATATATATATATATCCATATTGTATGTGTCATACCCTAATTTTTGACTCTAAGATCCCGCATCATTTACATTTCATTAGCATCATATGTGTGTATACTTTTATGCATCACTAACCCATTTGGAGATGCAAAGATTGTTGTTTGTTTCATTTGATTACCAATTAGGGTTTTGAGCCTCAAAAGATACTCAGACAAAGGATCAATCAAGAATGGGCATGATATTCAACATCTCAAGTCCCTTATTCATCCATGAAGATCAAGAGATCTCCTCCAAGAATCAAGCACAAGTCTACATCATTTTAAGTCAATCAAGCCTCAAGATCCTCAGTGCACCAAAATTAGGGGCTGACTTGTGGAGCAAGGCATGGTCTAATACCTCAAGATATGTTTCAAGGACCTCAAATACATCACATTAGTCCATTCATATGATTGGATTGATCCAAAGAACTTGATTCATAAGAAATGCGAGGATTCAAATTCATCTAGACCACAAACTAGGGTTTCTGATGAAAAGTCAATTGTACCTTTGACGTTTGACCAAGACATGATCTCAAACCTTATGACATGATTCAAGACACTCAAAAACACCCTTGGAGTCCATCCATGATGTTTAAAATAGCCCAAGGGTTTGATTTCATAAAAGATCACAAAGTTCAAGATTCATCTGATACAAAAAGTCAAATGTGCCCAAATCAAGTTTGACTTTTGGAGTTTTTGGTCAACCATGGCCTCTTCAAGTCAAGGACAATGTTAATATGTGATTTGGATCATGATTGATCAAGAAAAATCAATAAAAGAGAGGTAACTTGCAAAAGGGGCAACCATCAAGAAATGAATTTTTTTCTGAGTTATGAAGAAAACCCTAATTTGGAGCAAACTTTGCGAGGTCATAACTCCCAAACCAAGCAACCATTTTCTTTGATCCAAAGATCAAATTGAAGAGCTTGTTACATACTACAACTTTGTCACTTAGGGTGAATTCCAAAAAAGTGCATCGATTTTGAGATATGAAGCCATGAAGTTAGGGTTTCAAGACTTTTTGAACTTTGACACTTAGAGAAATTTTGGACAGAATCTGTTTTATGTTTTAACCAACTTTGAGGTCATTTTTCTCCAAGATCCAAGATGAATTAAGACCAAATGCAAAAATCAAAGTTGAAGTATGATATACCAGCCTTCCAAAATGTCCAAGAACATCATTTAATTCCATTTGAGCAAGGAGATATGAAGTGCACAATATGCCTCGATGTAACTATTTTTTCTAGGCTGATTTGGCATACTTGTGGTACACGATTTCTTGAGTCCAAGTTTAATGATCACACAATGCTCATTCAACCAAGATCAGAATGAATCATCCAAAACCTGCAAGATAGAGCCACTAAGTCAAGAGGAATCCTTTGAAATGATGAGACATCATCACTTTAAGCCTTGAATTCAAGAGGAATTTATGTGGAATAATACATTGTCAAATAAACCACTCTCATCAGTCAAGATACACTCTTAAACAACAATAAGCACCTCTGCAGAATGTGGAATTGATCAAAAGAAGAGCTAGCCTAGTGGAAGAGATAAGGTACCTTGGATAGAAAGTAATGATACATTGCCAAAACCATTGAACAATGAACTCAACCTTCAACCATCAATATTCCTCCAAAAAAAACTTGTTCCCCTATAAATAGAGACCACATTTTTGATGTTCCAAAATACACCAAAACAATCACCATACTTGTTTTCTCATTCTTCCTCTTTTACTTCAAATTTTCAAAAGTTTCAAAGAGTAAGCTTCGAGTTTTCAAAACCAGAGCTTAAATCACTCAAAAAAACCATCCAAACACATCACAAATCATCCCTTGAAGGTGTCCAAACATTCATCTTCATCCCAAACCACCAAAATTAGAAATTCAATTGTCAAAGCCTCATATCTTTGACTTTTTGCATTTTACAAGCCATGTTCTGATCCAGTCCATTTCAAAACCATCCAACACTTCAAACATATTCTAAATAACATCCTTAAAGTGTTCTAATAATAGTTTCTCAACTGTAACATCATTTGGTGGAGTTTCCATTTTGGTCACTTTTGACCATTTTGCAAGAAGAGGTCACTTTCTGTTCCAGAGGTTTTCTTTGGATTTTGATCATCCTAAAAGCTTCCAAGGGGTCTAATAGAGGTGTCCAAGACATTCATTCACTTCTGTAACAAGTATCTTGGAAGTTGGATTTGTGCTTCAAGAGGTAAGTTTCACTAGAACTTGGCACTTTGTTAAATATGCATTGTTTTGATGTACATTGAGTTTGAACATGTCTTATATGTCATGTGTTGTGTTTGAACCAATTTTAAGTACTATTATTGACTGTATAGAGATTTGGCATAAAACTTACAAAACTGCATCATTTTAGGAACCACCATCGGGTTTTAAAATGTAGGCATTTTTAGAAAAATATAACACCATCATTGAATTCCTCGTGAAGTTCTAGGTAAGTTTCATCTTTATTTCACCTGATTTCATTAAGAAATGAATGAGTTAGGGTAGGTTTTGTAAATGGTAAGAAACTTGGCATCCTTGGTCAAGAAGCCAACCATGGCACCTTTGTTCTGGCCAGACCTAGGTTACGGTTTGGTTTATGAATTAATGGGTGTGGTTTGATACACAGATGTATCACCACCCCAGTGGTTAAACCTGCACGCCCTATGTACCTTGTCACCACCAGAACTGGGGTTTGAATCCCCCTCACCCCAGTTTTTTTATTTTTCTGGATTTTCAATTGAGCTTCATATATAATAGAGTGCTTCCACCATTATTTCACACGCACGTGCTAGCTCAGTTGGTATAGTTTTGAAGCCTCATCCAACCCAGTGTGGGTTCAACAACTATGGGGACTGTTAGTTCTCTTGTTTTAGGATTGGCTTAATTTTTGTAAAACAAATAATAGCAGCAATAATGTAATAGAGAATAGGATGTATAAACTTGCTAAGAAGAATAGGTACAACAAGATGTCCTCTTGAAATGCAAGAATATGTTGTGTTGGAGTTATTCAACAACTGGAACAACATGTCGAAGAAGATGTCCTATGAGGGAGCATTCGACATCGCGCCTGCTGAGCTGGATTAATGAGATTCAGCTAGGTTTTGAATTGTGCAGAATTTTTAAGAGAAGATTATGCATTCTATGTGGCGCATATTTGAAGGTTTAGAAGATTCAATCAGAAATCAAGTCTTTCTAAAGATGGAGACATATTAGGAAATATTAGATTGAACACCTATTTTCTTGGAGTGTATTTTACAGTTTGTAACAGCTATTGAAGCTGTGATTGAAGGCCCAAATCCAGTTGGGTACAGGTTATAAATAGAAGGGTTTGTAACCCTGGAAGAGGCGGATCAACATGTAGAAGTCTAGGGTTCTGTCTAGGTAAACCTCCCGACTTGTGGGAAGGTTACCCGTATTCCTCAAAACCTGTAGGTAAGAGGCAGTACATTTTGTTCTTGGAGGAAGCTGTTAAGCAACTCCAGGCTGTGGTCTTAGTTAAGTGAAAAAGCTAACAAACGGTGGAGTTTGGCATCATACTTAGCTAGGTATTGTTCTCATCAGATGTTGATGTGTCATAGAAGTGTGTCTCTTCATCATGGAAGTGTGGATTCATGTCTATCTGAGTAATCAGTGTATAGGTAAAGAGCCGTTGATGCAGTGGCAGATTGTTAACTGCTAGACATTATTGCGATGATTGGGAGTGAGAAGGGGTTCTCATATCTAGAGAGGATCTAGGTAGAAGGGTCATTAGGTAGTGATTAAGTGATAAGCTGTAAACGGGTAGTTTAGCTTTGAATTGATACTGCTGATAGTGGACTTCATCCCTGGCTTGGTAGCCCCCAGAGTAGGTGTGTTAGACTGAACTGGGTTAACAATTCTGTGTGTCTTGCTCTTATTTTTTCAGTACCATGATCATTGCAATATACCTTGCCCTTTGTGATCATGTCAGACCAGATGTCGAATGGCATGTTCTAGGACATCTAAATTCTGCACATGTACCAGAATTTCAATTGGTATCAGAGCAGGTCATTTTTTTCTGTATCTGGATGAGATCCGAGGGAAGATACTTTCTGGTTCATGGTCAAGGTAGAAGCTTTCTACTGAAAAGTTGTTTGAACTTGGAGTAGTTCATATAGGTGTGAGAATGGTCCCTAGAAGTGGAGGATGGACTGTTCGTGACAGGCAGTGGCGTGTGCTGAAGGATTGGGGGAGTGGTTGAAAAACTGCTGTGTTGTGGTTATGTTAGGTTTGATTTATTTTCAAACCTGTGGTATTGTGGTGTCACCTGAATTATGATGCTAGGGCTGATATGTGACACCTGAAGGCTTTGAGGAGTTTGTATTTTGATCCGCTGCGAATCTATCTAAAAACTCCTGAGGTTGTAACTGAGAAGGTTGTTCTTCTATAAATGTATATCCTATGGTGATGGGATTTATGCAAGACTGCTTCAACTTACTCTGCCAACGATACTTGAAGATTATTGTTCAAGTCCACTCATAAAGGCATTGATAAGTGATGTTGTAAGGAAGAGATCTGAGAAGTAATTTACTTTTGTTTTTTTCTTAAAAAGGCTAATCTCCAGTCTTTGATCTCTTGATGTGTTCCTTGGAATGATGTCCTATCTTGTATTAGAACATCAGAATTGTGCTGATTTTTGTTGTCTGAAGGAATGGCATAGAAGATGCTCTGGGTGCTAAACTAATGTGGTTTGATCACATGAGTTTGGAGCCTACTCCTGATCTGGAAGAGGAGGCATCTGGGTGGTATGTCTAAGAAGGTTCTGGCCATGGAACTTATCTTAGATGTGCGGGATGGTCAAGGTGTGATCAACGTGTTATTTACTCCCGAGGTCAGTTTATTTCTGGTCCTTGCTGCAGGAGTGGAGACCCTAAGATTCAAGAAGTTTTATCTCGAGCAGACATCTTGGACATGAAGAAGTATTCCATATGGGAGAATGATAGGGAATGATTGGCTTTGGAAAGTTGGATGAAAGAATACTGTTCTTGTGATCTTCTGTGATGTGATGGGAAGTTTGGAGACCTTGTTTTGGAATGAGGTGTTTTTCTTAGTGCAGCTGGATTCTTTTCATGATGTCAAGACTAATGTCTTAACATCTGTTGACAGAACATTCTGTTCAGAATGTTATGGTGTCTGTCTCCTGAGATCACAAGTCTCTACTTGACTTATAGACTGATGTAAGGGTCAAGCAGTAAGTGAATGTGTTCAGCAGGTGTGTTGAACAGAGAGTGCGCTCTTGAAGACATAAAGATGAGTCTCATGTTCTCCATTCATTTAAGGTATTCTTCTTGCATAGGAGTACTGGTGGTCTTAGATAGAGAAAAGTTGATCAGATTGGGATCATGTGAGTATTGGTACAAGTGATGATTGTGTTCAACTTGTAAGTTGAACAAAGAGTGAACTCTTGAAGACATGAAGATGCGTCTTATGTTTTCCATTCTTCAAGGTACAAAGAAGCACATGTTATTCTTGGTAGGGGGAAAGTGTTACAATTCTATGCAGCTGGATGTGTGATATTAAGGGGGAGATTGATAATTCTGCTGTTTTTGGGATTTGCATACATGAGGATTAAGTGTGCTGTGATGTGTCTTGTGCAGTTGTGATCCTTATTGCTTTTGTTTAGTATAAATGGAATAGAATTTAAACAGAATTTTATTACACTGGTGAAAGCATACAAGATTAGAAAAGGCAACAAACAAAGAGTCTAAAGATTATCCCAACCCCCCGAATCAAGAAAAGTTTTCCAATCTTCGTCCCATTCGTCATCAGAAGCTTGAAGTTGCACTTGGTTTTTCTTGATGGTCTTCATCCTTGTTTCTGATGTCTTTCGTGTTCGTGTTGCTCCTGAAGATGCTCCAGCTATGGACAGTGTTGTGTCCCTCAACTTCTGAGGATCTGGCTTCTTGTCCTCCTGCATTTGTCTCTTTCCTACATTCTTATTAGACTGACTCATGTTTCTTTCCTTGGTGTACTGGTAGGAGCAAGGAGGCTTGGTATTTATAATGGATAAAGAGACCTTGGTTGTATCGCCTGACCAGTCAAAGTTGTCTTTGGCATGGGAATTTGTTTTCTTGGGAACCTGTTTTTCTTGGCACATTGGATACCAGAACTTCGTGTTTGGTGCCTTGGTAGAGGTTGTCCTAGTAGGATGAGCCTAGGTCTTGTCTGGTTGTCTGATGAGTTTGCTTTTGGTATAACTGCTGGTGCTGGTTAAGTGGTGTGGTCTTTTGTCTCGTGCTGATGTCCTACATTTTGTTACAACATTTTTGTCTGCTGTGTACCATACTTATGGAGTTAGAAGAAGCAGCATTATCGTCTGAAGTGGCAGTTCTGACATAATGTGGATTAGAATGGGCAGATTCTAATCTTGATGGTAAGTGGTTCTGGAAATACATGGCTACTTTCATGTTGAAGACTCTATTAGGGTGTTATAAGATTGTTGCTAGGAGGTTCATTCTAATACAAGTAAGAGGTGGTGGTAGTCCTTATCGTATGTTGCAAGACATTTGTTTGGAATATGTGAGAAATTTCAAATCAAGTGGGCTTTTGTTTATTGGACCTGGCAAACCTTGTATCTAAAATCCCCATGGTGAGGTCTTGCTCAACTTTTACCAGAATGTGGCATTATTGGTGTAATATCATAAAAGGCATTGAATGTTAAGGCTGTTGTCTATAGCCTATTGCAGCATGTGTGCTGGTCAAGTTTGTGTTGTGTAATGTCAAACATCATGATGGGACATATCATAGCTGTGTGGAGTTAGTGCCTATGTAGGAGAGGTCTTAAAAGCATAATTGTTGTATCTGGGTGACTCTACTTTTTCTCTGCCGTTTTTGAAGGAATCCAAGAAAATGTGCTTGGAATGTATAAATTTCTGAGGAGTCTTGGGTTGATAACTTTTTGAACAAGCAGACAAACTACTTTGGTAAGATGTCAGAACAACACTCAAGACATGTTTCCCTAAACCAAACAAAGGAATATCCTAGACTGTGCATCCAGCCACGCGTAAGAAGGAAGCCTAGTAAGTGTTGATTGGCCATGCAGGACTGGTCTAAGAGTTATTAAAGGCGTTCAAAGTCAGTTTAGACGGTGCACCTTGAATTAAGTTACAGGTTTTCCATTCTCAATTAAGATTCTCTTTGACCAAGAATTAAAGATCGTTAATATATAAGAAACTGCTCTGCTATTTAGAGAGGCTTCTCCTATCCTCTACCATCAGTTAAGGGTTGTTCTCATAAAAACTATGGGTTTTGTTCGGGTCTGGGTAAGTTGTGCCTGGGTCTGGTTTTGTGATGGCCTCCTTTGTCAATTTTTGGCCAAAAAGGGGGAGAAAGGGATTGTTGCTCAGAGGTTCAGACAGGAGTTTGTGATTGCATATGTTGTCCAAACATGTCAAATCAAATATCTATCATGTTTCATGCTTCTTTTTGGATATTTTTGTGACCTGTGATATGAGTTATGAACACAGTTGTGATCTGTGTTCTGAGTTACCAGGAGTGGTGGAGGGGTTGGTCTTAAGTTTCCTCTTATGCCCTTCAAAGAGCAATTAAGAGTTCTCTTATGCCACCATTGGTCTTCAAGTTAAGAAAAGGTTCCTGGATTGAGGGGGAGTACAAGTTGTCTTCTGCTATCTTCTTCCTCGTGTGCATAAACAAACTTCAGGACCTTCCTTCCTTTTATCTGAAGATTGATGTTCGTTGGTGCTGATGCAGTGGAGTTCTTCAGAGTGCTGCAAAGAAGATGTCAAACAAAGATGGTGAGACATTATTTTCAACATGAAGATCTGTTGCTGTATGCTGTAGACTCTGAACACTACAGTTGTTGGTTATATTTTTTTTATTTCTGTAAACTCCTGGATTGTAATTGTTTGTAGATTATTTGTTTTAGCCAAAATTTGCCAAAGGGGGAGATTGTTAGTTCTCTTGTTTTAGGATTGGCTTAATTTTTGTAAAACAAATAATAGCAACAATAATGTAATAGAGAATAAGATGTATAAACTTGCTAAGAAGAACAGGTACAACAAGATGTCCTCTTGAAATGCCAGAACATGTTGTGTTGGAGTTATTCAATAACTGGAACAACATGTCGAAGAAGATGTCCTATGAGGGAGCATTCGACATCGCGCCTGCTGAGCTGGATTAATGAGATTCAGCTAGGTTTTGAATTGTGCAGAATGTTTAAGAGAAGATTATGCATTCTATGTGGCGCATATTTGAAGGTTTAGAAGATTCAATCAGAAATCAAGTCTTTCTAAATATGGAGACATATTAGGAAATATTAGATTGAAGACCTATTTTCTTGGAGTGTATTTTGCAGTTTGTAATAGCTATTGAAGCTGTGATTAAAGGCCCAAATACAGTTGGGTACAGGTTATAAATAGAAGGGTTTGTAACCCTGGAAGAGGCGGATCAACATGTAGAAGTCTAGGGTTCTGTCTAGGTAAACCTCCCGACTTGTGGGAAGGTTACCCGTATTCCTCAAAACCTGTAGGTAAGAGGCAGTACGTTTTGTTCTTGGAGGAAGCTGTTAAGCAACTCCAGGCTGTGGTCTTAGTTAAGTGAAAAAGCTAACAAACGGTGGAGTTTGGCATCATACTTAGCTAGGTATTGTTCTCATCAGATGTTGATGTGTCATAGGAGTGTGTCTCTTCATCATGGAAGTGTGGATTCATGTCTATCTGAGTAATCAGTGTATAGGTAAAGAGCCGTTGATGCAGTGGCAGATTGTCAACTGCTAGACATTATTGCGATGATTGGGAGTGAGAAGGGTTTCTCATATCTAGAGAGGATCTAGGTAGAAGGGTCATTAGGTAGTGATTAAGTGATAACCTGTAAACGGGTAGTTTAGCTTTGAATTGATACTGCTGATAGTGGACTTCATCCCTGGCTTGGTAGCCCTTAGAGTAGGTGTGTTAGACTGAACTGGGTTAACAATTCTGTGTGTCTTGCTTTTATTTTTTCAGTACCATGATCATTGCAATATACCTTGCCCTTTGTGATCATGTCAGACCAGATGTCGAATGACATGTTCTAGGACATCTGAATTCTGCACATGTACCAGAATTTCAGGGACCTTTCCCATTTTTTAATACCTTATTTTCTTACTTTTCTTCACATTTTCAAACTATCATAACTCTCTCATTTTTATCATTTTAAACCCATTCTTTTTGCAAATTATTCATGCTAATGTCTATTTTCTAGTTGTGAAAATAAAATATCAAAAATAATTATTTTTCTCACATTTATGAGTGCTTAATGTGTGTGATTTTTTAGGGTTTTCTTAAGACTTCTTTTGAATCTTTTGAATGAGACATTGCCTTTTCTTGCTCACAATGCATTGTTTGAACCCTAATATCCATGTTTGGTTGTTACCAACTTGTCATTAACATGTTCAAATTGTATCCATGCTTAAATGTTCAAGTATGCTTGGTTGTTTCCCTTTCCATATTCATTGGATCCTTGATTCATCTTGAGTACATATACTTGCTTGAACTTCTCTGTAATTGCTCCCATGGATTAAATCTTTGCTTACATGTTCAAGTATTTATTTCATAAACTCTTGCCATGATGAATATATCTCTTTAAAATTCACATCATCTTTTCAATTTCAAAACTCTTGGGCCTCTGTAAGAGTGTAAGACCCATTACATTTTCAAAACTCTTGGGCCTCTGTTAAGAGTATAAGACCCATCATAATTTCAAAACTCTTGGGCCTCTGTTAAGAGTGTAAGACCCATCACAATTTCAAAACTCTTGGGCGTCTGTTAAGAGTGTAAGACTCATCACAATTTCAAAACTCTTGGGTCTCTGTTAAAAGTGTAAGAACCATCACAATTTCAAAACTCTTGGGCCTCTGTAAGAGTGTAAGACCCATTACATTTTCATCACAATTTCAAAAATCTTGGGCCTCTGTTAGAGTGTAAGACCCACCATCTTTTCAATTCAACCATGCTTAGACATGGGCCTCTATTATAGTGTAAGTCCCTCTCATCCTCCTCAAAACTTTTTTCAATTTCTCAAATCTTCAACTTTCATCAGACACTGCCCTAGTGGCATTAAAAAAAATCTAAAACTCTTGGGCCTCTGTTAAGAATGTAAGACCCATCACAATTTCAAAACTCTTAGGCCTTTGTTAAGAGTCTAAGACCCATCACAATTTCAAAACTCTTGGGCCTCTGTAAGAGTGTAATTCCCATCACCTTTTCAAGTTCAAACATGCTTAGACATGGACCTCTATCGGAGTGTAAGACCCATTATCACTTGTCTATACTTGTCACATACTTATTTCATATTAAGTTTCTCTTGACATTTATAACACCTCATCCTTAGTTTAGACTTAGTTTAAACATCAGGGTTCCCTCAACTACAACTTAGTTCAAACACTAGTTCCCCTTGGATGAAGTCAACTTCATCATAGCCTCATCTTGGGCTTTATCCAAGCATCATAGCTTCACATCTTGGGCTTTGAACAAGATATAAACAAACCTTTCAGCTTCACATCTTGGGCTTTGAACAAGATACAAATAAACCTTCTAGCTTCACATCTTGGGCTTTGAACAAGATACAAATATTTTAGCTTCAACATCTTGGGCTTTGAACAAGATACTCAAATGAATCAACTTCTCCCCAGAGATGAGACATTAAGTCATCTCTATAGGAAGATATCCCTTCTATACACCACAATTCAAAATCAAACATTAAATTTTTTTCCATATAAGTGATGTAAGTGGCACACTTGTTGATTCAAAATCCAAGCTGGAGTCTGTAGCTCCGGTTTTGTGACGTGACCACTACCGCTTTTAGTGCTACTTTCTGATTTCTAATATTTATCCTATGATGCTTAAAAGGAAGGGGAAGATATCGTAAACTAACCCTGCTCGCAAATGTTTTTCTTACAAATGCTAAGAGATCTAGAATCGGAGGTCGGTTATACTGAGGGAAGCTATTAACACCCTAAGTATCTATAGTAATCTATAGGAGCCTTTATTTGCATATGTTTCTACTGTTGGATCACTTGGATTCTTAAGTTTGTTTGCTGTTTAAATTAGGAAAGTTTCTCCTTTGTGAAAGCCGAGGAAAATGTTTTTTTTTGTTGTTTTAATGGTTTTATATTATTTCTTGATGGTACTTGACCTAAGGTTTTTTATTAGTGCACTCGCTAAGATTTCACAATCTTATGCCTACGTATTCCCAACAAAAGAGGATTGGGGAAATCAGAGCATTCGTAGTTCCTCCTAATCTATGGGAGGAAAAAAGTTTGTTTTGTATCTTGTTCAAAGCCCAAGATGATGAAGCTAAAAGAGTGTTTGAAAGATTTGACAGATTGTCATCTTTAAGGGAGATATCTCACCTATTCACTACAATCAATTGAGAATGATTTCATAAGGGAAAGAGCTTTAAACTTCTTGTTTTAAGCAATGCCACTTTTTCCTTTATGAATTCTTTACATACTAAAAGAGGGACCTTAACTTGGATAAAGAATCGAAAAGTGTGCCACTTACATCAGTTAGATGAAAAAAAATTTGAACCATGATAAAGGAGGGACTCCATCTTGGATATTGAATCAACAAGTGTGCAACTTACAACAATTATCTGGAAAATAGTTTTTGATTGATTGTTTGACTTGAATTGTAATGATTAGAGGATATATCTTCCTACAGAGATGTCTCAAGGTCTCATATGTGAGGAGATGGATTTAGGTGTCTTGATTGAAGCACAAGATATGAAGCTGAAAAAGATTGACTCAACTGGGGAGTTGTATCTGTCTTGTACAAAGCCCAAGATTGAGGCTGACTGACTTGGGATATTGTTTGAAGAGACTGGCTCAATACTAAGGATTTGATTGACTCTTTTGGTGATTTTTATTTATATCCTGTACAAAGCCCAGGATGAATGAGGCAAAAAGATTTTATTGTATCCTGTACAAAGCCCAGGATGGTGAGGCTAAAAGAGTTTATCTGTGCTTTTTAGAAGCCTGATGGTCCTTGTATAAAGCCCAAGAGGAAGCTATGATGCTTGGATAAAGCCCAAGAGGAGGCTGTGATGCTTGGATAAAGCCCAAGAGGAGGCTGCTATGCTTAGATAAATCCCAAGAGGAAGCTATGATGCTGGGGATAAATCTTTGTATGATGCCCAAGAGGAGGCAATGATGCTTGTATAAGGCCCAAGAGGAGGCCAGGGAGCTAGTTGTTCGAACTAAGCTATGATTGAAGGGATCCTATTATTTGGCCTATGTCTAAACTAAGGATGATATAAATGTCAAGATAAACTTAATGTGGATAAGTACATGACAATTATATATATGAATTGAAGGGTGATGGGTTTTATACTCTTGACAGAGGCCCAAGATTTATTGAAAAGAAAGGTGGTGGGTCTTACACTCTTAACAGAGGCCCAAGATTTATTCTATATACAAAGGTGTTTGGTCTTATACTCTTGACAAAGGCCCAAGATTTATTCTATATACAAAGGTGTTGGGTCTTACACTCTTGACAAAGGCCCAAGATTTATTCTATATACAAAGATGTTGGGTCTTACACTCTTGACAGAGGCCTAAGATTTATTGAATAAATGCCACTATGGTTGTGCTTGATGAAAGTTAAAGCTTGAGTTTTGAATTGTTGAGAAATTGAAGAAAGTTTTGAGGGAGAGGGGAGGGACTTACACTCTAATAGAGGACCAAGAAGTTTGATGGTTTGAAAATTAAAAGGGGTTGGGACTTACACTCTAAGCTGAGGCCCAAAGATTTAAATCATTTGGTTTTTGAAAATGTAATAAGTGACGGGCCTTGCACTTTAAACAAAGGCCCAAGATGTATGATAAGAAAAGATGATTTTGGAAGTCCATTTGAAAGATGATTTGTATTTTAAAATATGTTTTTTTTATCATGGTGAAAGTTTGTGAAAAGAAAACTTGAACTTGAAGCAATCATTATGTATAACATGTGTTGATGATGTGAATATTGGTGAATGAGGTCACTTAATGGTTGACGAATTCAATCACGTTTAATGGAACTAATCACGTATTTAGATGGTTTTCCCTTGAGGGTGTACATCCCCTTTTGAGATGCTTATGTAAAGTAGGAAATGGGATGTGGCACCAATGATTCGTGCCCCAATTGGATTTGATTCCCAACCATGGCGGACATGGAGGAATGGTGGACATCTAAGTGGGTTAGAGTCCCATACGGTGAAAGATACTCTAGGTGGGTTCGAGTTCCATATGAGTGACGGTCGTTTGAACTAAGTTTGAGTCCCATATCAAGCCCGATATCCGCCTCAAAAGTTATATCAAACGAGCATGCATGAACCGAGCTTTCCCTAGACGTAGGTCTATTCGAGGATAGATGTTTCATGAATCTAAATAGTGATTTATTTAAGTTATGAGAACTCAGGTTGCATGTTTGAATACATTGCAAGAATTCCCCGTTACTTAAGTCTTCCTCCCATTGCTGACTTAAGTTGGAAATCGATTAGAAACCTTGTAGAGCCGAGTGGACCCATAACATAGGGAACCCACTGGGATTATTATCTCACCCCATGATTGTTGTTTCTTTTCAGGAAGTTTTGTACAGGCGAAGGACAAGGACAATGTGCTTTAATGTCCTTAAGTGATTGATATTTTGGATGGTGTTCCGCTATATAGATATTTATTTTAAGATCATTCAGAGAATGATCTAACTCATAGTTTTATTTTAGGAACCCTTGATATATTGTGCCATAGTTGTAGTTCTTTTTGGGCATGTAAATATGTACACTATTGCCATAGGCGCATATGTATTTCAGTATTAGTATTACACTATGTAAAATATGTACTTATAGACTTGTATTATATGTGGGTTTTACAATTGGTATCATAGCAGATCGAATCCTCGACCTAGCTGTGAAATATCATGAGAAATTCTTTCTACGTCATATGTGTATTGTCGTCATTGTTCTCGATGTCATATTTATAGCACTGAGCCTGATTAACTTAATTATATTTGCATGACATTTAGGCTCATGGATGACAGACGTATAGGTCCAAGTAGGCCCAAAACTCATAATTCAGACCCAAAACCAGTAGTTGGTAGTAATGGTGTTTAATGGCCTCAATTTGTGCTACAGATGCAGCAACAAAAAAACCAATTCATGCAACAGATAATGCAACAGTTGAATGATGGTCTTCACCCTCAAGTGATTCCACAAGAAGTTGTAGGTGGTAGTTCCCGGAATTTCTTACGCATGAATCCTCTTGAGTTTCATGGTGGATTAGATCCTGTAAAAGCTCATGAGTGGATAACCATCATAGAGAGAACTTTTCAGATAGTACATTGTAGTGAAGAGAATAAAGTTGTGTTTACTTCTCACATGATGAGGGGTTCTACTGTTAGATGGTGGGAGAGTGCTTCGACTCTTATGACTAATCAAGGAGTACCCGAGGATTGGCAAAATTTTAAAACTACTTTTTTGGACAAGTATTTTCCCGTCATATTGATAACTCAAAAGGAGTTTGAATTCTTGCAGCTTAGGCAGGGTGTTATGCCAGTGGCTGAATATGATGAATAGTTTGAGGACATGGCTGCTTACTCCAGGCAAGGTATGTATGCACCAAATGAGAAGTGGAAGATTGATTATTTTCTTTTTGGATTAATGGGTAAAATCTCTCATAGTGTCTCTCAGAGGCAGTTAACTACTTATGTAGAATTGTTGAAACAGTTTTATGTGGCTCAAAATAGTTTGAAGAAGGTCTGAGAGGAAAGGGATCAATATAGAGTTGGCCAGAAGGACCAAGGAAGACCAAGTCATCAGTTTAGGCCTAGACCTTAACCTTTCAAAGGAAAACAAGCACAACATGCAAAACCTACCCACCCTCCTCAATGTCAAGTGTGTAAGAGGTTTCATTTTGGGAGATGTGTCAGAGGTGTAATTAGGTGTTTTAATTGTCAAAGGGAAGGGTATTTGGCTAGAGATTGTCCTTAAAAGAATGTTCAAGCTCAAGGGAAGAGTATTGGTCAGGTTTATACCTTGGATGCAAAGAAGGCTATGGGTAGCAATGCTTTGATTGCTGGTATGTGTCACATAAATAATCATCCTTGTTTTGTATTGTTTGATTGTGGAGCAACACACTCTTTTGTGTTGATTCAATGTATGAAGTGTCTCAATTTGAAAGCAATCCCCTTGTCTACTCATATGGTAGTGACTACCGCCATGAATGATGTTTTAAAGCACCTTTGATTTGTGAAAATTGTTCGTTGCCGGTGAATGGTAGGGTTTTTCAGATTGATCTTATATGTTTACCCCTTAAGAAGGTTGATGTAGTATTAAGAATGGATTTACTTTCTACCAATTCGGTGTTTATTGGGTGCAAAGAGAAGTTAATTATAATTCCATCTAGTGAATCTATTCCAAAGGATGTACTAACCACTATTTTGGAAGGTAATATTAGTATGGTTAATTACTTGTTTGAGAAGGAAAAGTATGTTCTCTTGGTTCTTACCAAGGAGCCAAGCGATGAACTAAAGGTTACACAAATTCCTGTAGTTTCTGAGTTTTTAGAAGTTTTCCCCAGGGATGTCACTTCACTCCCTCCTGAAAGGGAAGTGGAGTTCTCTATTGATCTGATACCTAGGACGGCCACAATATCCATCTCTATGTATTGTATGTCATCAATCAATCTGAGAGAGTTAAAGAACTAATTGGAAGAGTTGTTGAACAAGCATTTCATTTGGCCCAGTGTTTCACCATGGAGAGCTCCAGTGTTACTAGTAAAGAAGAAGGATGGTTGTATGTGGTTATGTATTGATTATCTCTAGTTGAATAAAGTCACCATTAAGAACAAGTATCCCCTACCAAGGATAGATGATTTGTTAGATCAGTTGAAAGGAGCACGTGTGTTCTCGAAGATTGATTTGCGATCGAGCTATCATCATATCCGATTTAAAAGTTTTGATACACAAAAGACCGCATTTAGATCCCAATATGGCCATTTTGAATTCCTTGTAATGCCATTTGGAGTGACAAATACACCTCTTGTTTTCATGGATTATATGAATCAGATATCCAACCTTATTTGGATAAATTTGTAGTGATCTTCATTGATGACATTTTTATTTATTCTCGTACTCCACAAGAGTAACGTGAACATCTAAGAATTGTTTTGTAGGTATTGTAGGAGAAGCAACTCTTCACCAAGTTGAGAAGCACGGACTTTAGATGACTGAAGTTAGGTTTCTTGGTCATGCCATATCACAAGGATGAGTAGCAGTGGATCCATCTAAAGTTGGAGTGGTTATTAATTGGGAATGACCAAAGAATGCTTCCAAAGTCAGAAGTTTCTTAGGACTGACAGGTTACTATCGAAGGTTCATCAAAGGGTTTTCTCAGTTGCCTTTACCTATGACTCGACTTACTTAGAAGGAGATTTCTTTTAGTTGAGATTCTAAGTGTGAACAGAGTTTCTTGTTTTTAAAGGAAAGGTTGATGACTGCTCACATTTTAATTATTCCTGGCCCTAGTCAGTCTTATAAAGTATTTTGTGATGCCTCTAAGAAGGGACTAGGTGGGGTGCCAATGCAAGGAGGTCAAGTTGTGGCGTATGATTCCCATTAGTTGAAGACACATAAAGAGAATTATCTAACACATGACCTTGAGTTAGTGGTTGTTGTTTGTATCTTGAATGTGTGTTGTCACTACTTGTATGGAGTGTGCTTTAAAATGTTTAGTGACCACAAGAGTCTGAAATATTTATTTGATCAGAAGGAGTTAAATATGCGTCAAAGGAGATGGATGGAATACTTGAAAGATTTTGACTTTGAGCTAAAGTATCATCCAAGAAAGGCAAATAAAGTTTCAGATGTGTTAAGTCGGAAGGAGATACACAAAGCTGAGTTGATGATGTTAGAGTATGGATTATTGGAAAAGTTTAGAGATCTTAACCTCCAGTTTGCTTGGACTCATAATGGTGTGATGATGGGAAATTGGAATGTTACTTCTAATCTAAGAGAAGAGATATATCAAGGGAAAATGTTGGATGAGAGGTTGTAAGAGATGCCAATTCAACCAGGTTTCACTCATGTCACAGACAGAGTTGTTCTTTTTAATCAAAGGATTTGTGTGCCAAATGATGCAGAGTTGAAAAGATGTTTTTTGGAAGAGGCCCATAAAGGTGTGTTTACCATTCATCCAGGTTCATCAAATATGTATCAAGACTTGAAGAAGAACTATTGGTGGCTTAGAATGAAAAATGATATTACTGACTATATATCAAAATGTGTGGTATGCCAACAGGTAAAGATTGAACATCAAAAGCCAGGCAGTTTATTGCGGCCCTTAGAGATTCCAGTGTGGAAATAGGATAGTATTTCAATGGACTTTGCAGTTGGTTTACCTCGTACGCAAGGTAGTTACGACTCTATATGGGTGATTGTGGATCGGTTAACTAAGTTTGCACATTTTCTATCTGTGAAAACTACTTACAAGACAATTAATCTTGCACGGTTGTTTATTTCGAAAATTGTAAGATTGTATGGTGTCCCCACTACTATTGTGTTAGATAGAGATTTGAAGTTTACTTCAATATTTTGGGAGGATTTCACCAGGCCATGGAATCGAACTTGTGTTTAAGTACGTCTGACCATCCTCAGGCGGATGGTCAGACTGAGAGAACGATATTGACCTTGGAAGATATGTTAAGAGGTTGTGTACTTGAAAGTGGAGGAAATTGGAAGGAGCTATTACCATTTATTGAATTTGCATACAACAATAGTTACCATGCAAGTATCAGAATGACTCCTTATGAGGCTTTGTATGGGAGGAAATGTATAACACCTCTTTGTTGGACACAAGTTGGTGAAGAAAGGATTTTAGGGCCGGAAATTGTTCAAGAGACTACGGAGAAGATAAGAATGATTCATGAGAAGGTGAAGAAAGCCCAAGATCGTCAGAAAAGTTATGCAGACAATCGAATGCGACTATTAGAATTTGAGGAAGGTGACTACATATTTCTGAAAGCTACTTTAAGGTTGAGATTGAAAGAACCTTTTAATTCATGGAAGTTAAGTCCAAGTTACGTGGGACCATATCACATTATTGAGAGGATTAGAGAAGTAGCTTACAAATTAGCTTTACCACCTTCTTTATCTGAGATGCATGATGTTTTTCACATGTCTCAACTTTGGAAATTCATCTCTGATTCTCTTCAGCCTATTCTTCCAGATTCAGTGAAGTCGAATCAAATTTTTCTTTTAAGCCCCAACCAAGTAGTGTTGTAGGATGAGAAACTAAGGTATTGGGAAACAAAGAGATTCCTCTTGTTAAAGTTCAGTGGGACGAATCACATCCGGGCGATGCTACTTAGGAGCTTGAGTCCGAGATGCCAAAAGCTTATCCTCATCTTTTCCAGATAATCTTTAAATTCTAGGACAGATTTTTATTTGAGGGGGGATGTAATACCTCATGTTTCCTTTAAATACTCAAATTCATACCAGTTGAGATCAACTGAGTTCCTATGTCCTCTTAAAGTTGTCAGTTTGGACAAATAGAGTAACTAGTGAACTCATATTAACTTAATTAATATTCTTTGAAACTGACCTTTTATTAATTGGTACAAGAAGGGACATTTTGATAATATTAATAATGGGTCAATTGCTTTAGTATAGTAAATCTACCAAAGTTTGTCACTTAGAATATTTATTTCTCTCACTTGTGTTTTCCCAACCATACATTTTTCTTCCATTAATCTTATCCACTCATTTTTCCAACCATTTTCCCTTTTCCACCACATGTTCTTATACCACTTTTGCTCCACTTTCTCTATGTACCATTTCATTTACCAACAAAAAGGAAAAGGGAGGAAAACATATTAGAGAAGAGAAGGAGAAGGAAACTTAATAAGAGAAGAAGAAGTAGCTTAAAGAAGTAACAAGAAAGCTTAGATTCATTCATCTTAAATCTCTTCACATCTTCATCTCTAAGGCGGATTCTAGTTAGGACTTTTGGTAGAATAAAACTAAGGTTTATGTTGAAAACATAGGAAAGATGATAATGATTCATGATAGCATGATATGTGTTCTATCTTAGTCATGAAAGTTGTTATAAACAAATGAATCACTCATGTTTTGCTATGGTTGTTGTGTTCTTCATATGATAGAATGATGTTGTTGTTATGATCATGTGTCTCATAAGCTTGAAGAACTATGATTACGCATGGCAAATAAATCTGCCCCGCCCTGAAATTAATGAGGAAAGCCTGATTTAATTCAGAGCAGGTGCAGGGGCGGGGAAAACCCAATTTTTATTTACGGGGGCGGGGGATGCTAGTACCCGCCCCACCCCCGCCTATTAAACTTAATTTATTTCCTTAGTTTTTAATAATTTTATTACTCATTTACACTTGTTAATCTTACAATATCTTGTTAATTAGAATTATTATTTATTTTTTTGAAAATAAAAATTAAATAAAAATGATCAGGCATTATGATTATTCTTAAAATAATCAATTATTTAGTTAAATTATTGATTTTTAATGTTATCGAAAAAAATATATATTTTTTAATAATAATATATAATGTATGCGGGTGGGGGAGGGTTGGGGCGGGGAAACTCATTCCACATTGGGGGCGAAGGGATTTAGGACCAATTATTTGCCCTGACCGAGTTTGGGGGCAGGGGCGGGCCTGGGTCTAGGAGGCGGGGGCGGGTCTACTAAAACTCGCCCCCACCATGCCCAGTTGCCATGCCTAACTATGATGTATATGTGTATGTTTAGTGAAGCTATGCCATATGATTCTTATGTACTATGGGTTGTAGCTGTTAGAAGTGATTAAACATGGTTAGGGATGGAAGAAGACATGTTTAGAAAGGGTTTTTTTTGGCAAAAGTTATAGTGACAATGGATTGCACCTGTCATACAATTGATTACACCTCCCAAAATAGTGTTAAAATTGGTATTTTTGAGAAATCCTTCAGTACTATCGATTGCACAAAAAATCAATCGATTGTCATGCCAAGAAATGTAGTTTTTCGTTTGGTAGAGAGTTGAGGAGATTTGATGCAATCGATTGTACATGTGTGACAATCAATTGTATCCCTAGTTTTTTTCTTTCAAAAATCATGTTTTCCAAGGTTCCTAAGCCTTCTTTAGAGTTATGTAACTTATCTTATGATATGTGGGCATGGGATTATCATTGATTTAACTATATTCTATATATGATAGCATGATGAGTATATTATGACTTGATTGTTATGTATATGTGATAACATGATTAAAAATTCACGATGATTGGTGATAAAACCTTAGAAGCATAATTAGTTGAATGAATTAGAAAAATAATTATGGTATGACGAATAATTTAGACATCAATGCTTGTACACAATGATACATCGATGTGTGTTGTGGGCAAGTAATTGTTTAATTAGGAATGATAGGCAATGTGTGGGACATGTGTTGATGATGTGAATATTGGTGAATGTGGTCACCTAATGGTTGACGAATTCAATCATGTTTTATGGAACTAATCACATATTCAAATGGTTTTCCCTTGAGGGTGCACATTCCCTTTTGAGATGCTTATGTAAAGTAGGAAATGGGATGTGGCACCAATGATTCATGCCGCAATTGGGTTTAAGTCCCAACCATGGCGGACATGGGGGAAAGGTGGACACCTAAGTGGGTTAGAGTCTCATATGGTAAAAGATAGTCTAAGTGGGTTCGAGTCTCATACGAGTGACAGTCGCTTGAATTGGGTTTGAGTCCCATAGAGGGTCCGATATCCACCGCAAAAGTCGAAACATACGAGCATCCGTGAACCGAGTTTTCCCTAGACGTAGGTCCGTTCGGGGATTAATGTTTCGTGAATCTAAATAGTGACTTATTTGAGTTATGAGAACTCAGTTGACATGTTTCCATACATTGCGAGAATTCCTCGTTACTTAAGTTTTTCTCCTCTTGTTGACTTGAGTTAAAAATCGATTAGAAACCTTATAGAGCCGAATGGACCCATAAAATAGGGAACCCATTGGGATTATTATCTCATCCCATGTTTGTTGTTTCTTTTCAAGAAGCTTTGTACATGAGAAGGACAAGGACAAGGTGCTTTGATGTCCTTAACTGATTGATATTTTGGACGGTGTTCCGCTGTGTAGATATTTATTTTTAGATCATTCAGAGAATGATCTAGCTCTTAGTTTTATTTTAGACACTCTTGTATATATTCTGCCAAAGTTATTGTTCTTTTTGGGCATGTAAATATGTACACTGTTGCCGATAGGAGCTTATGTATTTCAGTAACAGTATTACACTATGTATAATATGTATTTCTAAACATGTATTATATGTGAGTGTTACAGGAGGGCTGACCTGCATTGAGAAGAGTGAATAGAAATTGAATTTGAATTTGTGTACTTGAAACAAACATGTTTTCTTCTTATATAATTGGTAGGTTATAACAACCTGGTATTTACTAGCCGTGTAATGCAGACACTTGTTGAATGTATCTAAAACTTGGATCTTCTTATTATTTTGTAGAGTAATTCTCATGTGTTGTAATTCTTAGTGATTGGTCGGTGAACGATATAGTCGGCTCAGAACTATAAATATTATTGAGAAAATGAAATCCATGATTTTTTTTTCATTTTAATTTATTTTTCATTGTTTATTAATGACAACATATTTTTATTAGGAAAAAATTATATAAATTTTTTCGACAAAAATAAAATTCATATTTTTTTTTTCTACTTTGTTCCCTTAACAAAATAAAATTCTCCATTAATTTTTATTAGGACAAATTCACATAAATTATTTAATTAGAATGAAAACCACATTTTATTGAATCTTTATTTATTTATATTTAACTTTTTAAAAATAGTATTATAACAATGAATATAGTTATTAATTGTTTACTTTGATACCGGTTACTTAAGTTAGTAAACAAGTCAATATTATTAAGAAAATCTTTTCTTTTTTTAAATTCCTAAAAAAGTAAATGTAATTAATACTTTTTCTTTTTAAGAAAAAAAAAATACAATGTTTGAGAATTAGGACCATTAAATTTATTTTCATTTTATATAAACAAAGAGAGTTGAAATTTGTAAAACTAAAAAGAAGCGAACAAATCAAGATCCATAGAGTTCGGTGTTGTGCGAGATAGATAGATATGGCTGCGAAACTTATGCAAGCTGTTCAGTACAGTTCCTATGGCGGAGGACCCTCCGGATTGAAGGTCGTCACCAATTTCAACTTATCACGCTTTTTCTTTTTCTTTCTTCAAATTAAATTAACCTAATTTCATTTACTTGTGTAACTGATTCAATTCAATTATTGATTTTAAGCAGCATGTTGAAATTCCTGTTCCAACTCCAAAAACCAATGAAGTTTTACTCAAATTGGAAGCAGCTAGCATTAATCCAATTGACTGGAAGATTCAGAAGGGTGATCTTCGTGCTCTATTCATGCCTCGAAAATTTCCCAATACACCCTGTATGACTCACTGATCCTCTCTCTCTTTAATCAAATCTGTGTTTTTGATTAGTTTACAAAAAAAACTGTTTAGTTTATTGATCAGCATATAAACACTTTTTCCAAGTGTTTGTGTGATACCTGAGAAATAGCTTATGACATGTCATCAATTGTTTTTAACTTATGCCTTATAGTTTATAAAAACAACTTGTAGTTACGATTTACGATTGTTAGTTGGTCCAGTGGTGATTGGTGGTGGACTTGATAGGGAGGACCACGGTTCGATCCCCTCAATCGTGAGGGATTGAAACTACTTGATGTCAGAACTAACCATCGAACCAGATTAGTTAGACTAGTGGACTGGATACTGGTAGTAAAAACAAAAAAAAATAAAATAACATATAGTTTATATAAAAATAACAAGTGGTTAATTAATGTGTATATACAAATGAATTCATTATTTGCTTATGCTTACAATATAATTAAGGTTCATTTGTGCTTGTGGGGCTTTGATTTAGGTACTGATGTAGCAGGAGAGGTAGTAGAGGTTGGACCGCAAGTCAAGGATTTTAAAGTTGGTGACAAAGTTCTTGCTAGACTCACACATCAAGTACTTATCTCTTTCTTTCACTCCCTTATAGTTTACGGCTTTTAATTTCTTCCTATCATCTGTGTTATTTCAAGTGTAAATTGCAACACAATTTCATGAATGAAATGGTTTTCTATTTTTTATTATATGCTAGTTTAATAACATGTACTCTTACATGGTGTTGAAGGACATATCTAGAATAAATGGTAGGAAACAAATGTGTGAAATTTCTCCTTGTGTCATTAGGGAAGGCTTTTTGTATCAACTCAGTCCCTTATTTTATTGATATTACAGAATAGTCCCTCACTTATCGAAATATTGATCAAGTTAGCCCCTTTATTCGTTAAAGTCTATTAAGTAATGATGTATCACCGTAAGTGACAAGCAACACATGTCTTAGTATATGCAGGCAAAAATCAGGGAACTAGTAAGTAAAGAAACTAAATCCCTAAATTGATACAAGTGTCTAATTTTAAGAACCGAATTGGATATTTACTCGTATAGATAAGTTATCTTTTGAACCAACCATTCTAACGTGTTGTTGTCTGGCATCTTTATTTGCCCGTAGTAGTCGTTGTCATAATATAACAACCTTTCTCTGCCTCAAACCTCACCTCCTCTAAATTACATGATAATATTTCTTCATCGCCCCTGTGATTGTGAAAGTTCAGATTTCAAACTTAAAGAGCAGATAAGTGGATAACCTTCTCTTTAACTAAGGTGTATTATTGATTTGTTTATCTGAAATCCAAGTGTAAAACTCCCTCTCGTTCTTATTATAAGAAAAAATTTACTTTTAAGATTCATTGCATAAGCAATGTATCTGGTCTATATTTAGTCTAGATACATTGATTATTTGATGAAGATGCCCATGATTTATAGTGTGAAATTATTTATATACCTGCGTTACAGTTTATTCATATGCTCTTATTCTTTTGCTTGTGATATATATGCACTAGTAACATCGAAGGTTTCTTAATCCACAACTTTCGTGTTATGTTAAATGACAGTATGGAGGGGGACTAGCTGAGTTTGCAGTGGCAAGCGAGAGCTTAACAGCTGCCAGACCATCTGAAGTCTCAGCCGCTGAAGCTGCAGGTTTACCTATAGCCGGTCTCACAGCTCATGACGCACTCACCGAAATTGGAGGAATTAAGCTTGACGGGACTGGCGAGCAGAAGAATGTCTTGGTCACTGCTGCTTCAGGTGGTGTAGGTGCATATGCTGTTCAACTTGCCAAACTAGGGAACAACCACGTGACAGCCACTTGTGGCGCTCGTAACATCGACTTTGTTAAAAGCTTAGGCGCTGATGAAGTTCTCGACTACAAGACTCCAGAAGGAGTAGCACTGAAGAGTCCATCTGGTAGGAAATATGATGCAGTGATACATTGCACTACTGGAATACCATGGTCAACTTTTGATCCTAATTTGGCTGAAAAAGGGGTTGTAGTGGATTTAACACCTGGCCCGAGTTCAATGGTTACTTTTGCTCTGAAGAAACTTACTTTTTCGAAGAAGCGGTTGGTGCCGTTTATTGTAAATGTCAAGCGTGAGGGAATGGAACATCTTGCTCAATTAGTAAAGGATGGAAAACTGAAGACAATTATTGACTCCAAGTTTCCTTTGAGCAAAGCTGAAGATGCTTGGGCTAAGAGCATTGATGGCCATGCTACTGGGAAAATCATTGTGGAGCCATAGGCACACTTACACGGTGATGTTGCATTTGTTCTATCTACTTTTCTACTAAACGTTTGTATGTGTTTATATAGAAATAGAAATAAATGAATAATCTTAAATTCATATATGTACCGAGTCTCTTTTGCTGGTTTGTATGTGATATACTGATACAGAATGGTTCTCTTCTTTGATGAATGATTTGGGAATAAAGACTCATTTGATATAAGAGTGGCTCTTTTCTTTTATTTGGTATTCTAGTGATGATATATAGTGCATCTCTTCTTTGGCGAGTCTCTTCTTTGACGAGTGATTTAGTGATTCATTTTGTTATTGTTTTTTCTTATTATCATGAAAAATATCACATTTTCAAAACTAAATAATCACTTTTAAAAAACTTTTCATCCTTTTGTTATAATTTTTTAATAACTTTTTAATAATTTTTTTAAAACTAAATAATCACTTTTAAAAAACTTTTCATCATTTTATTATAACTTTTTTTAATATAATTTTTTAAAGAGAGAAAACACAATTAATAACTTTTAAAAAGTAATATCTAAATTATTGAATATAGAAGACTTAACATGACTTGTAATAAATTTAAAAGGCCTGAGTCTTGATTTATGATTTATTATAGGATTTTATTTTTATTTGACTTTATCTTTTTAAAAGTTTTATCTGACTTTGATTTTTTTAAAAGTCTTATGTGTATTTAAAAATCTGTTTTACTTTAAGACTTTTAAATAGTCTATATTACATATAAAGTCCTATAGACTAATATATATATATATATATATATATATATATATATATATATAGGAAATGCTAACATACACTAAAAATTAGTGGGTTCCACACAAAAATATACTACATTTATTTTTTTTCTTCATCTTTCTAATGTGGGTCCCACCCAAAATTAGTGGGCCCCATACAAAAATACACTAAGGTGTATATTGCTAATGCACACCTACATGGGTGTGCATTAGCATAACCCTATATATATATATATATATATATATATATATATATATATATATATATATATATATATATATATATATATATATATATATATATATATATATATATATATAATTTTATAAACTTTTTTAATAGTTAAGTCTGATTTATTTAATTAAATAAATTTTTAAAAAAGTATAAGTCTATCTTATCGATAATAGGCCTAATGTGACCTAACCTTAAATTGACTAGACTCCTTAGGTCGATCGGGTTTATTCTCATTTCTACATGTGCTCCAAAGTTAATAATATGTAAAAATATTTTCTTGGAATGTGTGCATGTAATTTCTTGAAATTAAAAATATCATTTATTTAACACAAATTTTCTAATTATAACTAGTAAGATACCCGTAATTCCGCACGGGAAAATTTTTTATATAATAGAAAATATATTTAGATGAAATGAATTATTTAATTGCACATATATATTTAGGTGTCTGTGAAATAGGAAAAAAAATTGACATTTTAAAATAAAAATTTTATCTATCATATAAATGTAATTACTAATCAAAATAAAATTGATACTACACTGATAGTGACCCGTAAGATCTAATTATAAACATTTGTAATTAGAAAAAATTAATTAACTTGATATTATAAATTATTTTGAATACTAATTAATTTCAATTCTCATATGTTAATGTGGTACTCATATAACATAAATGATTAATTTATATGACAAATCATCAAAAAGCAGTGTCAATTTGTATATCAATGGGAAACACCAAATGCAATCATACAACACATACTGTAAAAGATATTGGTATCCTTATAATTGCAATTAACTCATGTTCAGTAATACAAATCATCAATCAGCGCCTTGCATAAATTGATCAAAATGATATCTATGCCTTGAGCACCATCCTCCCCTGTTCGTTTTACTATTACCTGCTAAAAGAAAATTATACAATACAGAGACCTGAATACAGAACAAAATAGAAGCCTTGAAACTGCAATTCATCAAATAAATAATACTGATAAAAATCCGCAAGATATAAACAACCAAGACTCTTCTATCTAGCAGTATCCAAGATATATATATAATTTTATAAATTTTTTTAATAGTTAAGTCTGACTTATTTAATTAAATAAATTTTTAAAAAAGTATAAGTCTATCTTATCGATAATAGGCCTAATGTGACCTAACCTTAAATTTGCTAGACTCCTTAAGTCGATCGGGTTTATTCTCATTTCTACATGTGCTCCAAAGATATAAGTTAATAATATGTAAAAATATTTTCTTGGAATGTGTGCATGTAATTTCTTGAAATTTAAAATATTATTTATTTAACACAAATTTTCTAATTATAACTAGTAAGATACCCGTGCTCCCGCACGGGTAAATTTTTTATATAATAAAAAATATATTTAGATGAAATGAATTATTTAATTGCACATATATATTTAGGTGTCTATGAAATAGGAAAAAAATTGACATTTTAAAATAAAAATTTTATCTATCATATAAATGTAATTACTAATCAAAATAAAATTGATATTACACTGATAGTGACCCGTAAGATCTAATTATAAACATTTGTAATTAGAAAAAATTAATTAACTTGATATTATAAATTATTTTGAATACTAATTAATTTCAATTCTCATATGTTAATGTGGTTCTCATATAACATAAATGATTAATTTATATGACAAATCATCAAAAAACAGTGTCAATTTGTATATCAATGAGAAACACCAAATGCAATCATACAACACATACTGTAAAAGATATTGGTATCCCTATAATTGCAATTAACTCATGTTCAGTAATACAAATCATCAATCAGCGCCTTGCATAAATTGATCAAAATGATATCTATGCCTTGAGCACCATCCTCCCCTGTTCGTTTTACTATTACATGCTAAAAGAAAATTATACAATACAGAGACCTGAATACAGAACAAAATAGAAGCCTTGGAACTGCAATTCATCAAATAAATAATACTGATAAAAATCCGCAAGATATAAACAACCAAGACTCTTCTATCTAGCAGTATCCAAAATTCAGAAAAAAATTATAAATTGCATAAAATGGCAAGATAGCACAAACTGGAGAAAATCATAAATTGCCCAATTCATTTCAACAAATATAATTACATGTAATGCAAGTAACTCATGTCTGCTATATTTCATCCTTTAATCTACACCAAAATAAAGAAAATTAAAACTATATGCATAATAAAATAAAATAAAATACAATAGCAACCAGAAGATTAGAAACGTAATGGGAATTACCTACAAAATGGCCTTTATGCAGAATTTCAAAACACAGCTAGCAGAATTTTTACACTAACTACAACAGAAAATATCAGAGCCAATATCACACTACAAACTAACCTCATTCATAAAATAACTAACTCTTAACTCAGCATCTAAGCCAAGCCAACAGGGAGATTAATATAACAAACTTTCAGATTTAAGTTGATCCTAAATACCTCTCTAATCAATTCCTAATCCACCCCTCCACTTCAACTGAATTCCACTCTATAAATTCATCAGTATTCACCAATTCAAGGGGTTCATGAATCATCTCCCAAGAAAATTCACAACACTCACTTCATCAACTTCTGCTCACTCTATCTGAACTCACTCATTCCTCTGCATCTCTCACGCACCAGTATATATATTGAAAACCAATATATATAAAGTGGTATTATAAACTCAGATCTGTAAACAAAAACACCAAATAAAGTTCAGATCTGTATTCCAGTTTGGTAGTGGGAATATCAACCGTCGATAAACATTCCTTTAAACGGAGAATTACTAACCAAGCTAATTGCCTTTAAGAATTAACCAGTTTAAGTGCAAGATAAGTCATGATCATAGAATGTTCACCTTATGTCATATTTCAGTACAACAATTAACAATGCAAAGGAAAGGAAAGGAACAAAGAGTTCCTACTTTATGTCATATTTCCACTTTTTACCATTCAGAACTTTTAGAAATCCTCTAACCAAATTAAGGCATGCAAAATCCCAACAACTAACAAATTTCTATTAAGCTGAAAATTAGCAATGATATGCTTGGTACTGACCTGCCACTTTGAAGCTTTAGAAAGTCTGCTTTGTCAAGATGTGGCACGACAGTAGAAGATGCAGAATCTGCAAGAAAATTCCAAATGGAAGAAACAAACATTCATTAGAAAACAAAGAAGTTAAAAAATGTCAAAAGGTATTGCCATAAAAATAGTGTGACATAAAAACATTTTGAACAATCTTCCCAAATATTGCTGCAAAAAAACATTTACACTTTTATCAGATTTCTAGACTCAAATTCAAATCTCCCATTCACTCTAGTATTGCCATGTAGCTGATTATATAACAGGAAGATATAACAGGATTTTAGGCGATTTCAACATATGAACATATGAACCACATACACAAATTAACATATGAACCTTTCCTCATTTGCAATGAATCAGCACGAGATGGTTCCTAACATCTAGAGAAAGGAAAAAGAAAACAATTTGGTTAGAATATCATGAACAAATTATGCTATTAAGATAGTGAAGTTCAAGATTTTGTAATACTGAACACTACTATCAAAGCTTCACGAATCTTATCATTTGGTTTGAGCAGGTTGTCCCTTGGTAGCTACCATAGCTGCAGGTAATTCTTCAGCCTGTTTTAATTGATAGAAACACAATAACACATCAAAATAGTTAGTAGGAAATCAACATTGACATCACAAATACATCTTAAATACATCTTAGACAAAGATTTATTGGAACGTGTTATCTTAGTCTTCGATGCAAGAAAATCTCTAGAGCAGGTAGCTGTCTTGGTACATCAAAAAATCACCGCCGGGCACGTTGAGTGATATCAGGTCGAAACTTATATTGAGATAAAGAAATGCAGAGCATACTGAAAACCTGCAAAGTTTGTAAGTCCGACAAACAAGCTTGCTAAAGCATTACTTTGAATTCCGACGTCATGAAAGGTCAATGATGAAAAATAAAGAACTTCGTTTATGCCTGCAAACTGCTGAAGTACAAAAAGTGCACCTCCGATGAAGGCAACTGTAAACACAGAAGAAAGCCCATTATGGATTGTTTGCTTCATGTGGCATGTAGGTAATGATTATGAGTATGCGCTTGTTTATGAAAAATAAAATATATATTTGATGACATTAAATTCAATTATATGTCCTAACTCCAGTAGAAACCATCCCTTTAGTGTGGTTATATTTCTGCTGACCTAAATTTTCAATCTATGAAGATAGGGAAAAAAATAATTTTCCATGTGCAAAATGTTGTCTCAAAGTAATAGCCAAAAGCACCTTGATACAACCTCTAGAATGTGGCTGCTCCAAGATCTGTGACCATCTACTGTCCATATCACTGCCATCATTCTTGCTGATAGGTTGAAACTCTTCAATTGCACCCTCAACTTCAGATGCTCCCCAAAGCTCCCGTATAACTTTGTTCGCATCACTTATTCTCCCAGCCTAAGCAGAAAATGTCAAAGCTTTAGAAACAGTGGAAAAACAGAGAGATAAGATAAGGAAACAATGAAGTCATATACCTTGCAAAGCCAGCGTGGGCTATCGACATCAAATTGCATACCCAGACCAACAATAAAACCAGGGACGCTTGCAATATAAAACATTGTCCTCCACCTGAAATATATTATGTTGCTACCAGTTAGCCATTATTTGGAAAGTAATTTTCTGTTTTTAAAGAATATATGACATACAACTGATGCACAAGTCAAAAGAAAAACAGACCCAACAATAATCCATATGGAATTGTATTATAAACGAAGGTTTAATTTTGATGAACATTACAAAAGTATGTTCCTGTTGCATTAAATTCAAAGTGGATAAAGTATTGGAATCAAGAAGTGTCTTAAGGAAATATTGTTTTCTCTACAGCTGTCTTGAAAACTACAAAATAAGGTTGCAAGCCTGTTGCAGTGGCTCTATTATATGAAGTCAAATTGGAAATGACAGAAAGGATATGAGCCATGGCATTTTCATTTAAATCATTCAAAGAAGCACATAACTACCTCACCCTGAAATAAGCACATTTAAATCTCAAATTGGATTCTAGACATGCAGAGCCTGATGCAGATAACCAATAACAAAATATGGTTAGATTTTTGTTTTCATGGAGACAAATAGTAATTTTTTGCTTCCCTAGATTATAGAGTGGCTAATACAAATCAAGTTAGTGCAGGCTTACCTTGATTTTCCAACAGATCCTAGACACGCAAATGGCTAACGAACCGAACAGGTATAAACTTCAAAATACAAAGTTGAAAGATATCTGTTAGCTAAATAAACCTTTGCAAGGAAAGAATCAAAACTCACAATGGCGAAGCCAGGTGCTGACTTGAATATTCCACACAGCTGGAATTACAACTGCACTCTTTGCAAGCTCAACACCTAAAATATCAACATTTTTAGCCAAAACAGCACCTGCAAATGATTATTGACAATGCAGATTTAGGGCAGACAATGCAGATTTACAACAAAATATACAAAAATTGAGATGCAAAGACAATATCAATTAAGTAAGCATAAATTGACAACAGTTTTAATAAACATAGTTGGAGAATATAGAGAAGAGGCATTGCACCATGACGAATTGGACTCATAACGGCTAACATACACCAAAAATTGGTGGGTCCCACACAAAAATACACTACATCTATTTTCTTTCTATTTTTTTTCTTCATCTTTCTAATGTGGGTCCCACCCAAAATTGGTGGGCCCCATACAAAAATACACTAAGGTGTATATTACTAATGCACACCTACATGGGTGTGCATTAGCATAACCCTATATATATATATATATATATATATATATATATATATATATATATATATATATATATATATATATAATTTTTTAAATTTTTTTAATAGTTAAGTCTGACTTATTTAATTAAATAAATTTAAAAAAAAGTATAAGTCTATCTTATCGATAATAGGCCTAATGTGACCTAACCTTAAATTTGCTAGACTCCTTAAGTCGATCGGGTTTATTCTCATTTCTACATGTGCTCCAAAGATATAAGTTAATAATATGTAAAAATATTTTCTTGGAATGTGTGCATGTAATTTCTTGAAATTTAAAATATTATTTATTTAACACAAATTTTCTAATTATAATGTCCTTAACTTAACTTGTAACAAACCTCTTTATTTATTTATTTATAATTCTTAACAAACAAAATCAAAAACTTATGATTTAAGTTTTGGATAATTACATGATTACATGAAACTTAACTTGTAACAAAAGTCTTTAATTATTTATTTATCTATTTATAATTCTTAACGAACAAAATAAAAAACTTATAATTTAAGTTTTGGATAATTAAGTAGTTGATCCTTGGACCCTTCTTTTGGGAGAATATCACCAAATATCCCTTTATTTATATCTGGCATTCCACATAATTTTATAATATAATGAATAATCATTTTATTTATTTTTTCATTATTTGTAAAATTTTCTTAAATACCAAAAATTTGGTAGTTCATATAAAAAAATTTGATATGTATTTTTATGTACATTTTTAAAAATTTGGTGTGAATCAATAGATTTATACTGATTTTTTTTTTTTTAAATATCTGATATGTCGGATATTTCCACACATCCCTAAAAAATTCAATAGAGTTAATTTTTGAACAGTTTTATAGGGTTGTGATTGCACCGATAGTTTTGTGTATTCCATAATGATTTAAAACTTGTATAAATATATCTTATATGTTGTTAATAAAAAACACTTCACAATACCTCAGTTTTGGTATCTCGCATTTGTGTACTTCAACGGCGTGAAACTATCTGTTGAATTTTTTGAAAGAAAAATTGAATAATCTCTTGCGCTACGCAGATAACAAAAATTTGGTTAAGATTGAGTGTCATTCACCATCAATTGATAACGAAGGAAAGGTGAAGTTCAACAACTTTGAGTTGCAGACCGTTGAAGATTTAAAAGTTATGTGGATCACATATCACTGATACAAAACAAAGGGTCCAATCAACGTGAGTGCGACCGTTGCAAGATCTATCGACGATATTATCAAGATGTTGAAATGTCTTGAATCATCTAGCAATGTTTAAGTTTTGTTCATGTTTTTTCTTGTTTAGTTATGTTAAGCAATGTTCATATTAAGTTATGTTTATCCCGCAATAATGTAATGCTAATTTTCATCTAATGAAATGTTAAGATAAAATATCAATAATATACAAATATTTAAGTAGAGATCCAAAATAATGTCAGCAAATATAAATAATGAACAATAAATAAAATCTACGCCAACCCACCATGAGCAATGTCTGATATCTGAGCTAACCCTACATAGATCTCACCATCTGAGTTTACCATACTCATGAGGTTATCTAAAATAAATGTTACCATTTACAGACGTTGATGGTCAATCATACTAGGTGAAGGCAGTGACACGTCATTTAAAGGTCCTTAATCATGGGAAGGTCCAACGTCATTTGCACGTTGAATAGGTGGGATGCTCCCATATTGATGGTTTACATGTCATTTAAACCATATATCAATGCTCCCATATGGAACAACAATGACTGATCTAGGGATGCCCTTAGCAATACCCAAACTGACGTAGACACCTCTCAGGTAAATATCTAACCACATAATTGTCCCATCGTAGGTAACCCAAAAACAGGGTAGTGTCATCAAACTCTCGATGCAGTTTATGGTCTACGTAGAGTGTCCATATGACATCATCGACGGTCAGAGCATTGATCATCTTCCTGTACTCAAGAAGACTTCCTGAATGAGAATGTTTGAGCTTCCATCTGGTGACTTGTGGGGAGCCATCAGTGATAGGACCATGATCATTGTTCCGGACTGGCCCAATTGCCTAAGTCCAGCCAAAATAGGGCAGCATTTACCTTTCTGCCCCTCTACAGGGGAAGGATGGTCGGTTGACCTCCAGGTTCAGCTGCCCCTCCTCAGCAGTTCCTTCTCGTCACGCACGGTTCCACCATCCAAAAATAGTCACGACGCCCAGTTCTGGCAGTTACCTATTCTTTGGGGAACGATTATCTCGCCCCGAAAATAGGGACCAACGGCCAAGCGCTGGGGGCATTATAAAAACCTTCTCATTTGAAAGGGTCAGGTATTCTAAATCATCCTACAAAACACACACTTTGTACTTGCATTCTCTTTCTCCTGATTCTTACTTTAGCATCAGAGTGACTTGCAGGTACACCCTCTTCTCATCTTTCGCAACCAGCATCGCAGACGTCATCTCTGGCCTACTACAGGTTTTGATCAACCGTCAAGATCAGTCGCGCCGTCTGTGAGAAACGCTGTTATCCCCGTCTTTCTTCCATCGTAGATTCAAGGACAAAACAGTCCTTCCAAGATTCCGATCATGGTCAGCCAAGATCATGTCCACGATGCTCGTCACCCTGGTTTTCTCCCCGTCAGCAAGACTGATACTGACGGAGCAGCCCCTTTCTTGGGAGCGACACCCATCAGCTGAGAGATAGAGCCACAACGTCTCCCTCCCCCATTCGCGCTGATCACGTTGAGGACCAGCCTTCGCAGGACCACCAACCTGTCCCAGCTCCTCCCAGCACCAACCCGACCATGGCGGCCCTCCTCAAAGCCCTCAGTAAGACCAATTTCTTGATCCTCTAACAGAACACGAGGATTGGAGCCCTAGAAGAGTCCAACCGGCCAAGATCTCCTCCGACGAGGAAAAAACGTCGAGGATATCAGACTCCACCTCCCCGACGTGAAAGAGACTGCTGGACACCACCTGAGCTAGAGTCCCAGGCAATCAGAAAGCGCGGACGCATCTCTCTCCGGAGCCAGTACTCCCCGGGAACCTAGAGAACCATGTAGCGAGTGATTTTTGGATGTGGTTGCGAAGCACGTTCGCTCTAGTACTACAGTTCGATTCATTTTTTATCCTATTAAAGCTGATGAAGGAAGGGAAATAGATGTCTCCAACTAACCCGGCTTGCATACTGAGGTTAAACAGTCAAAATTGTTGGTTTACAGATGCTACAAAGATTCGGGGTCTCTCCTTGGTTATTTTTTCGAAAAGGGGTTTTTAGGCTATCGGTTGAGATGTTAGGACGAATGTATATAAAAGTATGGGATTTTGGGTTTTTGTTTAGTGTGCTCGCTAAGATTTTTCTTTCAATCTTATGCCTACGTATTCCCGTTTACCGAAACAGGGAAATCAGAGCGATCGTAGTTCCTCCTATTCTATGGGAGGAAATGGTTGTTTTAGTGTCTTGTTCAAAGCCCAAGACGTGAAGCTAAAGGTGGTTTATATCTTGTTCAAAGCCCAAGATATTAAGCTGAAAGGTCTATTTATATCTTGTTCAAAGCCCAAGATGTGAAGCTAGAAGGGTGTTGACTTTAGAGAGAATTTGTCATCTCTAAAGAGGGGGTTGTATGTCACAACTGTTTATAAAGGAGAATTACTTTAACCGGGATGTGTGAATCCGGCAATGCCATAATTTCCTTTATAGGGGATTTTTAACCTGAAGGAGATTTTTAACCTGAAGGAGATTTTTAACCTGAAGGAGAAGACTTTAACTCAGTGTAGAGCAATGCTATCTTTCCTTAGGAATTTCTCATGCTAAAAGAGGGACAGTGGCATAGATGTAGATGATCCAGAGGCTTGCCGCTTACAGCGATTAGATGAAGGGGAAGGAGTTGTTGATGTTTGTGTAATGTGAACGAGGCACAACTTTGATGCTAAAAGGTTGATTGGATCAACCAGTGGTTTTCTTATACAAAGCCTAAGAGGAGGCTAATATGTGTCTCGTACAAAGCCCGAGAGAGAGGCTAAAAGGGGTTGATCCTACAAGAGGATCTTTTATACTCAACAAGAGAGTGATTTCGTATATCGTACAAAGCCCGAGATGGAGGCTAAAATTTGTTTGGCTCAGTAAGAACCTTTTTATATCTCGTATAAAGCTCGAGATGGAGGCTAAAAGGTGATTGACTCAAAGAGGGAGTCTCTTATGTGTCTCGTACAAAGCCCGAGAGAGAGGGTAAATGTTGTTTGACTCAACGAGGGAGTCTTTTGTATCTCGTACGAAGCCCGAGATGGAGGCTAAAATCGTTAGCTCTGTTGGGGAGAATCATTGTACAAAGCCCAAGAGGAGGCTAGTATGATTGTTTCAGTTGAGTGACAGGTCTAATATACTGATTTTAAAAGAGAAAATCAGTTCTTATATGAGTAATACTGTACTCAAGGATTTGATTCGAGGATCAGGGTTATTTCCTTTTCTTTAAGGAAATGGGAAATCCAAAGGGTATTGAGACTGTCCGAGTCTACGGGTTTCCTTCCTATTTTTGAAGGGAGCTTGAGAATGTCTTGGAGACTCAAGGAAATTAGACTGTCCGTGTCTAGAGTTTCATCTTTTGTACTATGCTTTGAGAAACAGTAGTAGACTCTTTGAAAGGACTGTTCTATGAAGATGACTAGGTTCTGTTCCTATACCTCTAGGAGGTCGTCGGGACAATTTGTACGAAGCCCAAGAGGAGGCTGGAAGCTTTTAAGAAGCCGACGGGTCCTTGTACTAAGCCCAAGAGGAGGCTATCATTCCCGGAGGAAGAGATCATTATACGAAGCCTAAGAGGAGGCTGTGAATACTTCTAAGAAGCCGACGGGTCCTTGTACTAAGCCGAAGAGGAGGCGGGGTTGCTTTTAGGAAGCCTGTGGGTCGTTGTACGATGCCCAAGAGGAGGCCGATGCTTTTAAGAAGCCCGTGGGTCCCCAAACCCCGAGAAATTCAAGACAGGCTATTCACAAGGAATAGATCAAGCCAGGAAAGTTCGAGAATTTGGAAGAAACTCAAAGATGCCATTCACGGAGAATACATTCATCTCTGGGAGTAGAGTTTCTTGACAATTCCTAATGAGGACAGCCGAAGAGAAGACTGTATCTGGTGATCCTATTGGGGATCTAGTTGTCTATTTCTACGAATAAACGAAACGGCTTTTCCTAGTTCTAGACGTAGTTGCCTGGGAAACTCTAAATATCTATACTATTATTACACAGTTGATATGAGTTTACGAAAGAAGACTTACAGCGAAACAGCCCCACAATACAGTTATATGTATATGAAAGCGGTAAATGAAAGCATATAAACACTTACTCGGTTGTAGAGCTTCCATGCTGTTTGGTTAGTTTTTCAACAAAGACAGATTAAAAACAATAGTATATTTCAAAATCAAAGGAGAAAGTGCTTTGAAAAAGAAAGATTTGGGGCTTACAGCTCAAGGAGAGGCCCAGAGTTTTGCCAGTGATTTCACTGTTGAATTCGTACAGAGGGACTTATACAAGTGACTGTGGCCCCAAAAAAGGTTTCTGTATAAAGGGATGGGCCTTACACTCTCTCAAGAGGCCCAAAAAGTTTTTAAAAGAAAAAGAGTGGGGCTTATAACACGAGGGTAGGCCCAGATGAGTTTTTCGTTTAAAATGGCGATCGCACCGAGGTTTTCTTTTAACGCAGAGGGACTTATACAATAAGGGAGGCCCAAAATTGTTTTGGTTAAAAGGGAATTGGGTCTTACACTCTATTAGAGGCCCAAAAGTTTTGAATGGGTCTTATAGCTCGAGGAGAGGCCCAATTGGTTATTTTTCAAAAGGCGACGATCGCGCCGTTTGTTTTTGATGGTATCGGGACTTATACAATGCACTGAGGCCCAAAAATGATTTGGTCAAAAAAAGGATTGGGTCTTACACTCTATTAGAGGCCCAAAATGTTTTGAAAATGATTTATGAGGGTTGAATTAATCCAAAAACCCTAATTTGTTTTCAAAATGTGTTTTAATTGAATAAAAATTCAATTAAAATGATCAAAATTGTTTAACATATGGAAAACAAATTGTGATCTTGGATTAATGCTTCAAAAATTAAGTATTGACCTGCAAAATAATTAGAAGGCATTAAAAGTTACAAAATCAAGAGGGAAAAAACATTTTAAATGGCAAAAACAAATAAAACATTAATTCTCTGCAAAAATATCAATTATATGAAATAAATAATATTTTTGGGATTTTTTGATAAAATAAAATATTTTAACATTTTTGTGAATTATCAAAAAAAGAATCAACTCAAAATCATTAAAACTCAGAGAGAAATTAATTTTTAAATCAATTAAATAAAATCACAAAATTCAAATATTCAAATATTTGAAAATGGCGCCAAGAACAAAGGCAAGAACACGCGCGTGTTTTGAGTTTCCCAGATTTGCATTTTCTATCCAATCTCACTGAATACTTGATTATATCATGCAATCTACATATCAATCAACTCATTTTAACCTCACGATCATGTCTATGGTCTTTAATTTCATTTATTTTTAACATGGAATAAGAAATCAAAGAGAAACCTCAAGAACCCTAATTTCTGCATGAAGGTTCAGAAATTTCACACACGATTCAAACAATGCAATTTATTAAGGGAAAACATTCCATGCATGATTATGAACATATGGCCAAATTATTGTGCAGCAAAAATTGCATGGATCATAGAGTTAGAAGAGCTCATGCTTACCTCTTGCAGCTGGTGATCGTGTTTTGTGTTGAAGGTGTTACAGCTAGGTTCCAATGATCTGGATAGCTTCCCTAGGTGCCATGAAGTGTGTATGAATGCTTGGAATAGATTGAAATGATCTGGAACTTGAGATGGTACCCCAACTGCAAATCTGTCAAGAACTTGAGCAACTGGCTGGTGATTTTGTGATTTTGGTGTTCCAGATGTTATGTGAGTGTTTGGATCACTTCTATATGATGTATGTGAGGTGTGTGTGTGATTGGTTTGAGTGGAATTGCTCTCTAATGAAAAACCCGATAGTGACTTGCTAAGAAAGGCATTTTTGAGAGTGAGAAGTGGTTTTTGAGAAAGGCAAGTGTTGTAGGCCTTTGGTGTACTTAAACTGATCACAATTGAGCTCTATTTATAGTAGAGCAAGTTTGTTTTGCAAGGAATAGTGAATGGCAACTGCTGAGTAGGTTTAGCCAATGTTGGCAAATGAAAATCCAAGTCTCCTCTAGCCATTGACTAGAGGTTAGGGCACAGGCTGCTGGTCCCCTTGGTCTTGGATAAGTCTTGATTGAATTCAGTTGCTAAGAGCTCATTTCATGCCACCTTGATGCTTCCATTGAATGCTCTAATCCAAAATTGGAGTCTTGTCCCTATTTTGGCAATTCTAGGTTCAACATGCTATTTCTTGTTCCAGAGACTTTGGAGGCTTGGCTTAGTGATTGTCCCCTTTAGATTCAATCCTCAGAGGTGTCCAAGTGGATAGGAGTATTTGGATTTGGCTGATTTTGGCAAATCGACCAAAAGTGCAAAAATCTGCCTTGCCTTGGCAGATTTCAGCAAGGCAACTTACCAATGTCATATCTCATGGCTCAAATTGAATTTGGTAATGTTCTTGGTCATTTTGGAAAGCCCTTACATGATACAACAACTGTTTAAACATGTTTGGTTTTGATCTCTTTTGAATCCAAGTGAAAAATCCCCCTACATTTGGAAAAAAGTAAAGGCAGATTCTGACTTAGTGAAATTTTCACTAAGTGTTGGAACAAAGTGACTTTTCTTGGTTTTGATCACTCCATAACTCAAAATCCATGAGGAATTTGGACATAGGTCAGAATGAAGCTTTTGTAGAGGGCAATGTGATCTACAAATCAAGCTTTGAATGGGGAACAATGGCCTTGTGGTTTAGGAGTTATGGTCCTCCAAAGTTGGCACATTAGTGTCACTTTTTCCATAACTTAGAAATTTTTCTAAGTTTTTATGGTTACCCCTTTTACAAGTTATCCCACTTTATTTGATTTTTCTTGATGAATGATGATTCAAATCATACATTAACATCATTTTAGGGTTAAAAATCCATTTTGGTGAAAAATCTCAAAAAGTCAAAGTTGACTTTTGTGCACAGTTGACTTTTTATCAAATGAATTCCAAACTGTGCAATTCTTCAGGAAATCATGTCCTTGACCTAAATCAAACTTGATGGACATGTTCCATGGGTGTCATAGGGTATATTGAATCATGTCTTATGGTTTGGGAGCATGTCCTGGTCAAAAGTCAAAGTTACAGTTGACTTTCCTCGCGAAACCCTAATTGTGGTGCAGATGGAATTGAGACTTGTTGCTCAAGCTTCTTGGATTAATCCATTGTTGCAAATGGATAAATATAGTATATTAAAGCCCCCCAAATCATGTCTTGAGGTCTTAGCTCATGATTTGTCCCAAAAGTCAACTTAGGGGTGAATTAGGTCAAGAAACCCTAATTCCTGATTTTTGATGAATGCATCCCCTGAGGTCAAATTGACTTGATGATTGGGTCCATGAGGTTCCATGGAGTATATTAGGTTATGTTTTGGATCTTTGGCTTGTGCCCAGATGAAAAATTTCCATCTGGAGGCCCTGGTCGACCAAAACCCTAATTTGGTGGCACTGTCGATCTTGAGACTTGATCCACCTAGAAAGGGAACAACCTTGTGCTTAATCCTTGAAGTGGGAGTCCTTTTGATCCATTGTGGATATTTTAGAGGCTAGACAAGTTGAAGATAAAGTCATTCCTTGATTGATCCTTTGTCTAAAGCTCTGAGAGGGCTTAAAACCCTAATTTTGATTGTAGTGAATGCTCAACAACCCTTGAGGCATTTGATGAGGCATGGTGGTTCATCCATATTGTGATGATGATTTGCACAATGATGGGAAATCTCAATGGTCAAAATTTGGGGTATGACAGACCAGAAGGGACCAGCGAGCAGAGCCCCAGTGTTCGCCTCCGTCCAGATCCAAGGGTCGGACACGTACCTCGTCTCCCCGCCGAGATCGCCGTTCTACCATTGGGCGAAGCACCCACTCCCCGTCGTGGTCCAGCAGCAGCAGCGATGACGAGCCTCGCGGCCCGTTGTCTCAGGAATTCATGGCCATGCGTCTGCCGAAGAGGATGAGAAACCATCGTCTCTGGGCACGTATGATGGTACAACAAATCCTGACGAGCACATCGAGAATATCGATGCATTGCTCGATTACCGTGGCGTCCGAGGTGTAACACCCCCAAATGAGTAGAATATTTATTTAATTGATTTAATATAAATATTCGTATTTTTGGGGAATTTTGATGAATTATTTTGGTTTCTGATGATTTATGCTGTGTAGTATTATGATGTTAAGGGGGTGCTGAGGGTATTTAGAAGTATGTGATGTGTTAATATTATTTTGGTAATAGTAATATGATTATGTGATATATATTACTATTATTATTATAAATAATTAGGAGAAGCATTAAGGGCAAAGTGGTAAATTTGGATGGGTTAAGTGAAGACAAGGTTGGAAAAGCCATTAAGGGGTCCTAGGGGTAGGATGGACAAAAATGAATTAGAGAGAGGGGAGGAATCATTTGGTACGATCAATTTGGGAGGAAACGCTCTGAAGAAAAAGGAGAAGAAGGCTAGTGCTCATAGAGGGTTTCAGAAGAACTCAGAGAGGAGATTTCATAAGTGATTTTCTAAGGTATAGGGAGTATCATTTATCATTATATTTGATATAGGTGTAGAAACATGTAGGTAGTGGGTTAAAGGTAAATTTGTCGAGTTAATGACAGAATTGGGATTTTTAGGATGGATTGGATGTTAGGGATAAAACCTACCATGATGAATTATTGTTGTTGTGTTGTATCTGTGATGAATTATGAGGAATTTCGATTGTGAAGGGTTGGAATCGTAGACCTTTAGGGTCTGATGCAGGTGCAGAACTGCAACTGCGAAGTTGCAGAATCGCGAGTTTCGCCAGGATAAAATCCCGTCTCGCCGGGCAAATCGAATTTGCCCCATCCTCACTGGGCGAAAGAGGAAGCGAGGGGGAGTGTGAAAAAGTGGGTTTCTAGATTTTGTATGGGGGAAGATTCTTCGCCCCAGCTTCGCTGGGCGAACACCTAAGCGAGCCAGTGGCTTCGCCGAGCGAGATAGAAGCGAAGGGAGAGAGGAATTGTGAGCTACTGGATTTTATATGAGGGAAGGCGTTTCGCCCCTGCTTCGCCGGGCGAAACCCTGGCGAGCGACCTGCTTCGCCGGGCGAGCTCTAGGCGAGCATGAGCAGTAATTTATTTTCTTTTCTTTTTTACCCTGTGATGCTTTGTGTCTTGATGATTTATGATGATTTTTTATGCCTGATGATGATGTGATAACATGATGATTTATGATGACTTTTGATGTGTAATGATGACGATATAACATAATGATTTGTAAGTGTTATGATGAATTGTGAATGTGTGTAATTGATGCTATACTATGATGAATATTCTTGTATCATGAGGTAATTTTGACGAATCTAATGTGAAGTATATTGATAAACCATTACGTACGTGAATTATGTGTTAACATGATATTTTGATGGAATCTTATGAATGATGATGAAATGTGATGACTCTGTGGCAATGATGACTTTTATGTATGTGAATTATGTGTTACCATGATGTTTGACGAGAGTTTTATGAATGATGATGCAATTTGACGATTTTGTGACGATGACGATTATGACGTTTGCATCATACATTCATGGCATTTTAGGACTTCGGTCCAGTGGTGGCTTCAATCCCATTGTGTGGATTTGGGTGTATGACGTCGCTCTGGTTCTTGTGTAGAATCGATCCTATTGGTGGGGATTTTTGGAGGGTGATGGCCCAGTGTCCATCAAACATGACGAATTGGTACCACATGCATGGGTCTGTGTTGTGCATTTCATATTATGTGGCATTGCATGATTGTGAATGAATGATTTTGATGACATAATTTCTATGACGTATAATGATGATGGTGTATAATAATGATGATGTATAATGATTATGATGTATAATGATGATGATGTATAACGAAGATGATGTTTTATTTTGATGCATGCTACCTTATTATTCTTATCTTATATCTTGTATAATGGTTATGATTACTCACCCTGCCTATTTGAATGTTGCCTCTACGTGGGTAACATGCAAGTGATCAGGATTAACTTTTGGTGCATGAAGATCTGACTTGAAGTATCTTGATTATTTTGGTCGAGTAGAAGGTCTTGCTCTGATATGTAACATCGGGCCGGGACGTTTGAGTCAAACCATAATGTTATTTTATTTGACGATACTATGATGTGTTGAAGTTGTTTTAAACCTCTTGATGTTATAACTTATGATGTTTATGAAGTTTTCCGCTGCATAGTAAACGATTTAATTTTGATGATTTTAACCCGTGTTATGGAGTAGGATGTTAATATTTTATGTTTCATGATGAAATGTGACACCCTTGTGGTGAATTACTCTGATATATTTGTTTATATGTGTCGTGATTGTTTGTTGGGTAGAAGGGTGTTATATTAGTGGTATCAGAGCAGGTCGGTCCTTCTGGCTAGGTTGTTTAAGTATGTTGTTCCCTAGTATGTGACATGCGTGTGTACACTGTCGATGCTTGTTTTGCTTTCCATTTGCAGGTTGAGAATGAAACAAGTGGGGGAAAAGCTTGTGCTTCTCCAAGATGCTTCAAGTGTGGAGTAGTGGCTCAGTGTGTCGTTGGACATTGTTATAGTTTGGTCAAGATGGTCTATGCCCCATCATGGTTGTCGCCTATTCATTGAAAAATTGAGGAACTGATCACCCTTAATCTCTTGTTGATAATAGACGGGATCATGTTGGATGGAGTAGACGTGTCTTGCCAGCTTAGATAGTGGGTACAGTGAATTGTTTGGAGTTAAGCCAAGTGCTTATAAATTTTTTTGATGAGTCGATGCAAATTCCTACGCTTGATGATGAAGCGGACTTGAGTTTCTTGTCCGTAAGTGAAGTTGGGATGTCTCTAAGAGGGAATGATCAGATAATTGCGACTTGCCCCTAGAGTGTAGATCTGGGTTTGTGATAGTGGGGAGTTGATGTTCTTGTATGCTAAGCAAGTAGACGAACACTTAGAAGATGAAGCCTTGATGTTTGCGCTGTTTGCATCGTTGGAAGTTGATCGTGAAGCTGTGAGTGTCGAATTATTTGTCGTATGCGAATTCCCAGAAGTGTTTCCGGATGAAATAAGTGATTTACCTCTAGAACGTGAAGTAGAGTTGCGGTTGATTTGATGCCAGGTACGAGTTCGGTGTCAATGGCTCCTTATCGGATGTCAGCTTCTGAGCTAAGTAAATTAAAGGAACAACTGGAAGAATTGCTTGAGAATAAGTTTGGTCGACCGAGTGTTTCTCCGTGGGGTGCTCTTGTGTTGTTAGTGAAGAAGAAAGATGGTAGCATGAGGTTGTGTGTTGATTATCGGCAGTTGAATAAAGTGACGATCAAGAATAAATATCCACTTCCGAGAATTGACAATTTGACGAATCAACTAGTAGGCGCTTGTGTGTTCAGTAAGATTGATTTGAGGTCTGGTTATCACCAGATTCGTGTTAAGCCTGATGATATTCCAAAGGCAGCTTTCAGGACAAGGTATGGTCACTATTAATACACTGTGATGCCGTTTGGTGTATCCAATGCACCTGGTGTTCATGGAATACATGAATCGGATTTTTCATGAGTATTTGGACAAGTTTGTTGTGGTTTTCATTGATGATATTTTGATATACTCTAAATCTGAAGAAAAACATGGCGAGCATTAGAGGACGGTGTTGCAAGTGTTGAGAGAGAAGAAGTTGTATGCAAAATTGTCGAAGTGTGAGTTTCGGTTGAAAGAGGTGAGTTTTCTTGGCCACGTGATTTCAAGTGGTGGGATTGCTTGTGATCCTTCTAAGGTTGATGTTGTGTTACAGTGGGAGACTCTGAAGTCTACTACTGAGATAAGAAGTTTTCTTGGGGTGGCAGGTTACAATCGCAAGTTCATAGAAGGTTTTTCTAGATTGGCGTTATCGTTGACGCAGTTGACTCGAAAGGGTCAGGCTTATGTGTGGGATGTTGCATGTGAAGAGAGTTTTGTGGAATTGAAGAAGAAATTGATGACCGCTCTGGTTTTGATTTTGCCTAATCCGAGTGAATCTTTTGTGGTGTATTATGATGCCTCGAAGATGGGTCTTAGTGGAGTATTGATGCAGAATGGACAGGTTGTTGCTTATGCTTCGAGACCATTGAGAGTTCATGAAAGGAATTATCCAACGCATGACTTAGAATTGGCAGCTGTAGTGTTCGTGTTGAAAATTTAGAGACATTACCTTTTTGGCTCTAAATTTGAGGTGTTCAGCGATCATAAGAGTTTGACGTACTCATTCGATCAGAAAGAGTTGAATATGAGGCAGAGGAGGTGGTTGGAATTGTTGAAAGACTATGATTTCAATTTGAATTACCATCCTGGTAAGGCAAATATGGTGGCCGATGTGTTGGGCAGGAAGTCATTGCAAATGTCCATGCTTATGGTGAGAGAGTTGGAATTAATTGAGTAATTCTGAGATTCGAGTTTGGTATGTGAAGAGACTCCTGATAGTGTGAAGTTGGGTATGTTGAAATTGACTAGTGATATTTTGGAAGAGATTAGAGTGGGATAGCAATCTGATTTGAAGCTGGTCGATCAGTCGGTTTTATTTAACCGGAGTAACGGAGGTGAATTCCGGATTGATGAGAATGGTGTGATGAGGTTCAGAGACAGAGTGTGTGTCCCAGATGTTCCCGAAATTAAAAAAAGTATTCTTGAGGAAGGACATCGAAGTAGATTGAGTATTTATCCCAGTGCTACGAAGATGTACCAAGATCTGCAGAAATTGTTTTGGTGGTCGGGTATGAAGAAGGATATTGCTGAGTTTGTTTACGCGTGTTTGACTGGTCAGAAGTCCAAGATTGAACATCAGAAGCCTTTGGGTATGATGCAGCTATTGAATATTCCAGAATGGAATGGAATAGTATTTCCATGGATTTTGTGTCGGGATTGCCAAAGACTGCAAAAAGGAACGATTCTATTTGGGTGATTGTAGACAGGTTAACTAAATCGACTCATTTCTTACCGATGAAGATTAACCATTCTATGCAGAAGTTAGCTGAGATGTACATTGAGGAAATTATGAAGTTGCATGGGATACCTTCGAGTATTGTGTCAGATAGAGATCCGAGATTTATGTCGAGGTTCTGGAAGAGTTTACAAGATGCTTTGGGTACTAAGTTGAGGATGAGTTCTGCATCTCATCCACAGACAGGTGGTCAGACTGAGAGGACTATCCAGTCTTTGGAGGATTTGCTGAGGGCTTGTGTGTGGGATAAAGGAGGATCTTGGGATAACTATTTGCCATTGATTGAGTTCATATACAACAATAGTTTTCATGCTAGTATTGGGATGGCGCCGTATGTAGCTTTGTATAAAAGGAGGTGTAGAACTCCTTTGTGTTAGTATGAGTCAGGCGAGAGTGCAGTACTCAGACCTGAAATTCAAGAGGGAGATCACGTGTTTTTGAGGGTTACGCCGGTGACTGGTGTGGGACGAGCTTTGAAGTCTAGGAAGCTCACTCCATGTTTTGTTGCTCCGTATCAGATTTTGCAGAGGATAGGGGAGGTAGCCTAGCGGATTGCTTTACCGCCGTCACTTGCGAATTTACATGATGTGCTCCATGTGTCTCAGTTGAGGAAGTACATTTCGAGTCCATCGCATGTGATTCAGATGGATGACATACAAGTGTGGGATAATCTAATAGTTGAAGCATTACCTGTGCGGATAGATGGGAGAGAAATGAAGCAACTGCGGGGTAAAGACATATCTTTGGTGAAGGTGTTATAGGGTTGACTAGCTGGTGAGAGTTGGACTTGGGAGCGCGAGGATCAGATGAAGGAGTCGTATCCAACTCTATTTTCTTCAGGTAATTTTCGAGGACGAAATTTTTTTAAGCGGGGGAGAGTTGTAACACCTTAAAATGAGTAGAATATTTATTTAATTGATTTAATATAAATATTCGTATTTTTGGTGAATTTTGATGAATTATTTTGGCGTCTGATGATTTATGCTGTGTAGTATTATGATGTTAAGGGGGTGCTGAGGGTATTTAGAAGTATGTGATGTGTTAATATTATTTTGGTAATAATAATATGATTATGTGATATATATTACTATTATTATTATTATAAATAATTAGGAGAAGCATAAAGGGCAAAGTGGTAAATTTGGATGGGTTAAGTGAGGACAAGGTTGGAAAAGCCTATTAGGGGTCCTAGGGGAGGATGGACAAAAAGGAAGTAGAGAGAGGGGAGGAGTCATTTGGTACGATCAATTTTGTAGGAAACACTCTGAAGAAAAAGGAGAAGAAGGCTAGGGCTCAGAGAGGGTTTCAGAAGAACTCAGAGAGGAGATTTCATAAGTGATTTTCTAAGGTATGGGGAGTATTATTTATCATTATATTTGATATAGGTGTAGAAACATGTAGGTAGTGGATTCAGGGTAAATTTGACGAGTTAATGACGGAATTGGGATTTTTAGGATGGATTGGATGTTAGGGATAAAACCTACCATGATGAATTATTGTTGTTGTGTTGTATCTGTGATGAATTGTGAGGAATTTCGATTGTGAAGGGTTGGAATCGTAGACCTTTAGGGTCTGATGCATGTACAGAACTACAATTGCGAAGTTGCAGAATCGCGAGTTTCGCCAGGCGAAAATCCCGTCTCGCCGAACGAATCGAATTCGCCCCGTCCTCGCCGGGCGAAAGAGGAAGCGAATCGGGAGTGTGAAAAAGTGGGTTTCTGGATTTTGTATGGGGGAAGATGCTTTGCCCCAGCTTCGTCGGGCGAACACCCAAGCAAGCCAGTGGCTTCGCCAGGCGAGATATAAGCGAAGGGAGAGGGGAATTGTGAGCTACTGGATTTTATATGAGGGAAGGCGCCTCGCCCCTGCTTCGCCGGGCGAAACCCTGGCGAGCAACCTACTTCATCGGGCGAGCTCCAGGCGAGCAGGAGCAATATTTTATTTTCTTTTCTTTTCTTTTCTACCCTATGATGCTTTGTGTCTTGATGATTTATGATGATTTTTGTTGTCTGATGATGATGTGATAACATGATGATTTATGATGACTTTTGATGTGTAATGATGACGAGATAAATGATGATTTGTAAGCGTTGTGATGAATTGTGAATGCGTGTAATTGATGCTATACTATGATGAATATTCTTGTATCATGAGGTAATTTTGATGAATCTAATGTGAAGTATATTGATAAACCATGACATATGTGAATTATGTGTTAACATGATGTTTTGATGGAATCTTATGAATGATGATGAAATGTGATGACTCTGTGGCAATGATGATTTTGATGTATGTGAATTATGTGTTACCATGATGTTTGACGAGAGTTTTATGAATGATGATGCAATTTGACAATTTTGTGACGATGACGATTATGACGTTTGCATCATACATTCATGGCATTTTAGGACTTCGGTCCAGTGGTGGCTTCAATCCCATTGTGTGGATTGGGGTGTATGACGTTGCTATGGTTCTTGTGTAGAATCGATCCTATTGGTGGAGATCTTTGGAGGGTGATGGCCCAGTGTCAATCAAACACGACGAATTGGTACCACATGCATGAATCTGTGTTGTGCATTTCATATTATGTGGCATTGCATGATTGTGAATGAATGATGTTGATGACATGATTTTCATGACGTATGATGATGATGATGTATAATGATGATGGTGTAATGATGATGATGTATAACGAAGATGATGTTTTATTTTGATGCATGCTACATTATTATTCTTATCTTATATCTTGTATAATGGTTTATGATTACTCACCCTGCCTGTTTGAATGTTTCCTCCACGTGGGTAGCGTGCAGGTGATCAGGATTAGCTTTTGGTGCATGAAGATCTGACTTGAAGTATTTTGATTATTTTGGTCGAGTAGAGGGTCTTGATCTGATATGTAACATCGTGTCGGGACGTTTGAGTTAAACCATAGTGTTCCTTTATTTGACGATACTATGTGTTAGCTCCTAATTTTGTCGCCTGATAGTAGATTAAGAGTTTTATTCTAAGAAATGTGACTTCTGAAGTTTTAGGAGACTTCGACAGGAATGACACTTCTAGAAGATTTAGTTGAAGACGTCTTCATGCAAGAGGGAAGCATTTTAGGGACTTAGAAATATTTCTAACAATTTGGAGATGTTCTTCGACAGAAGGTTGATGGGTGTCGTTCGATTCAAGGATTCAAATTTAAATAATGGAGGGAACTTTGTCCTTATCCATTTGAGAGAAAGAGACACGTGGTGAACATCTAAAGAATGAAGACATGCAGAATGCCATTTGTTTTGATCTGATTAGTAGGCCGTTAGTGGGTAGTTATTTTTTACCATTATAAATAGCAAGTCTTAGTATTAGGATTTGTGTGTGTTAAAGTTGTACAAATTTTTGAAAATTACTCTGAGTATCCGTGTGTAGCGAGAAAAGAGTTTCTGAAGAAATGTACACTTTATGTAACACCATTTTTCTTATTCAATGCAACCCAATTAATTTTCATTCAGAAGTTTACCTTCTTTCATTTATTTTGTTAAGTTACTTTCCAATGCACTTTTAATTATTTCCTCGTATTACTTTTCCTTTAAGTATTGTCGAAATTCCTTTGTTTCCAAATATGAACATAGTCGAAATGTTCAACATTATTCTCATACCTTTTTAAATCGTTTTAGCACATGTCCTAGGATCTAGTTTGGTCGATCCTGCAAGTTACTCATTTTTCTTATAAAATTGATAGACCAGAGGTTGTTTACTATTTTTCCCAGTAAACAAATTGGCACGCCCAGTGGGACAAGTGCTAAACGAATTTCTTGTGTTTTCAAAAGAAGTTTAAAAATTCTGCATTTTTTATTATCTCTTCTCTATCAAAAATTGCGTTGCATGCTATTAAGAAGTGGTAAAGTAGCCACCACAAACGAAGATAGACTAAGGAGGAGATATACGAGGAAAATGGCAAGTACTAATCAGCCAAATAGTTTGAATCCTCAAACTACGTCTAGTATCAATGTAGAACCAATCTCAGGGTCTTTGACTGGAGGACCCACAGTTTCTACGCATGTATCTGAAGCCATACCATCTATGGCAAGTTCGATCCCTACACATTCGATCGCTCATACTCAGCCCATCCTGAGTTATGTTAGATCAAGGGGTCCACCAAGGACTCCTCCACTAGTGGGAAATGCTTACTTCTAACCATTCCCCCTGGATTTTCTATGCCTTTGCCTAGTCGAGACCGGCCTTATGGGATGCCAACTTTGATGATGGCGAATTTGCAGAATGCTCCTCCAGTATTTACATAACCCATAGTGACTTCACCTTTACAAGGGTCAGGATCCGGGGTTAACGTGGGTTGAAATAAACAGTCCTTAGGAATGGGACATTCAACCCAAATGCCAGGCTTGACGAATACTACCGCAACATATTTAAGTCAACAAATGGATGAAAGTAACCATCAAATGGTCCAAATGATGTCCCAAACTATGGGAGAAATCTTTCAGCCTCTAATCCAAAATACCACCCAGACTAATCAGCAAATGGCTGCGCAGATGACACGCCTTGCAGATTTCTTTGGTGTACCTAACCCTCATTGACACCCTCAGAGGGAGTTGGAATTCTGGTTAAGCAGATCACTATGATGTCGGACAGGATGTTGTGACACTTGATCTCTACTTTTCATAAGGATTAAGGAAGAACAAAAACAAACATCAGAAAGAAAACAACACAGAGAAATTGTTAACCCAGTTCGGTGATCAACAACACCTACGTCTGGGGGCTACCAAGCCAGGAATGAAATCAACTAAGTAGATATGGTTATAAGTTAAACTCCAACGTTTACAACTTAGCACCTAGAAACTACCCTCCCTAGATTTCTACCTAAGACACTCCTAGGTATGAGACCTTTCTCAATTCCCTTCCAATCACAGCAGTGACTGAAAATATTACAACTCAATAAATTGTCATTCTCTGATATTCACGCAATACAAGAGAGGCTCACAAAAGTACAAACCCTAGTACTCTATAACAGCTGCAATATTCAACACATTCTAGGTCAAATCCATCCTATTTATATAGCAAAACAGAACTGGATTTGGGCTTCAAAAACGCAGCAATTCTGCTCCACAGAATCTGCGACCTATTCTTTTCTTCAATCCCAAGTTTCCAAAAATGTCTCCTTACATGGAAACCGCATATTCATTTTAGAATCAGAATCTCTGATTCCTCAATCTCAGATGCCACCTAGGATCAAATCATATTCCATTCACACCTGGGACATAAATACAGTTATTCCAAAACTGTAGCAGACAAAGATGTCGAATCCACCTGATAGGACATATTGTCTAACATCTTAACCTGCAGTTAGTTCATCATGTTAGGACATCTTGTCCAACATCTTTCTGCTAAGTTAGTTTTACCAAAATTGATGCCAACCTTAAGGGCTTGGACTCATCAATCTCCCCCTTTGGCAGATTTTGGCTAAAACTAACTATAGTTAACCTGCAAAAGAAATCAGAGCAGGGAGACCTTCATCAGAACAGCAGCGGAAACACAACTTTGTCCCCCCCTCAACCAGTACCTTCTGCAAGCAGCACAAAACTACTCCCCCTCAGTGGTTAGTAGCTTAACACCAGTGGGTAGTGATGTTAGTATTTCTCCCCCTTTTTAGCCACAATATGACAAAGGCAGAAGGACTAGCTCAAAAACCAATTAATCAGTTCATAGTAATTAAATTACACACCCAACAAAAGTAAAAAAAATTATCCTGGGCATTCAGCCCTTACACAACCAAATGTAAAAAGTAAAATAAATGAGAACTTGAGAGAATTTAAGATAATCCTCCCAACTCAGATGGGAATACATATTCAGATAATTGAATAGCATTCCCATAACCAGTGAAATGTTATGCTTCTTCAGATAGGCAAACACTAAGCTTGCCTCTTAAAACTTCAAATTGACTTGCATCCAAAGCTTTAGTAAAAATGTCAGCTAGTTGATTCTCTGTGGCAACATGCTCCAGAGTTATGATTTTTTCCTCCACAAGGTCTCAAATGAAATGTTGTCTGATGTCAATGTGTTTGGTTCGGATGTGCTGGATTGGATTCTTTGAAATATTTATTGCACTCAAGTTGTCACAGAAAAGTGTCATAACATCTTGCGTGACATTATATTCAGTAAGCATTTGCTTCATCCATATCATTTGAGAACAGCTACTCCCTGGTGCAATATATTCAGCTTCAGCAGTAGACAAGGAGACACAATTTTGCTTTTTACTGAACCAGGAGATTAAATTATTCCCTAGAAAAAAACATCCACCAGAGGTGCTCTTTCTATCGTCTGCATTGCCAGCCCAGTCAGCATCACAATATCCTATTAGAACAGAGTCAGAGCTGTGTGTATAGAGTAGTTCATAGTCACATGTGCCATTTATATACTTCAGACTTCTCTTGACCTGATTAATATGGCTAACTTTGGGTTCAGTCTGATACCTCGCACAGATACCTACTACAAATGTTATATCAGGTCTACTAGCTGTTAGGTATAAAAGGCTTCCAATCATGCTTCTATAGAGACTCTGATCAACACTTACTCCTCTCTCGTCTCTAGATAATTTCAGATGAGTAGGAGTCGAAGTCCTCTTGTGTTTTGTATTTTCCAAGCCAAAATTTTTAACAATATTCTTGGCATATTTCCTTTGACAGAGAAATATAGAATCATCTATTTGTTTTACTTGGAGACCAAGGAAGTAAGTTAATTTTCCAACCATACTCATTTCAAACTCATATTGCATTTGCTTACCAAAATGTTGAACCATTTCTTCTGACATTCCTCCAAAAACGATATCATCAACATAGATTTGTGCTATCATGAGATTCGCTTCTCTTTCTCTAACAAAGAGGGTCTTATCAATTCCTCCCTTTCTGTAGCCATTTGTAACAAAAAAGTCAGTTAACCTTTCATACCAGGCCCTTGGAGCTTGTTTCAACCCATATAATGCTTTCTTCAGCTTGTATACATGATCTGGAAATGTCAGATCAACAAAGCCTTTGGGTTGTTCCACATAAACTTCTTCATTGAGATATCCGTTCAGAAATGCACTCTTGACATCCATTTGAAAAAGGTTGAATTTCAGAAGATAGGCTATCCCAAGTAGCAGTCTTACAGACTCCAGTCTAGCTACAGGAGCAAAAGTTTCATCAAAGTCCACTCCCTCTATCTGAGTATACCCTTGCGCAACAAGTCTGTCTTTGTTTCTTGTAACTACTCCGTGTTCATCAGACTTGTTCTTAAACACCCATTTTGTTCCAATCACGTTTGATCCTTCTAGTCTGGGTACAAGATCCTAGACATCATGTCTCTTGAACTGCCACAACTCTTCTTGCATCGTATTAATCCAGAATTCATCTGTCAAGGCCTCCTTGACATTCTTGGGTTCCATTTTTGACACAAAACAGGCACTTGCAACAACATATCGAGATCTGGTCATCCTTCCTCCATTTGGATCCCCTATTATGAGTTCCTTGGGGTGATCTTTCTGAATTCTGATGGAGGGTCCCTTGTCAACCGCTCAGTCACAATAGGTCCATGATTGTCATTGTTTGATACTGCATCACCTTCAGAGTTATCTTGAGGTGTTTCAACATCCTCCGTGACATCTTCCTCCTCCATGGGAAAGAATGCTCCAACATCATTTGTAGCTTCGACTTCCATAGGAGAGTCATCAACTACGACATTTATGGATTCTAGTACCACTTGAGTTCGAGAATTATAGACTCTGTATGCTCTGCTATTAGTAGAATATCCTAGAAAGATTCCTTCTTCACTCTTGGGATCCATCTTTCTTCTCTACTCTCGGTCTGCAAGGATGTAGCATTTGCTTCCGAAGACATAGAAATATTTCACAGTTGGTTTTCTGCCTTTCCATAATTCATATAGTGTGGCAGATGTTCCAGACCTGATAGTTACCCTGTTTAAAATGTAGCAAGCTGTGTTCATTGCTTCATCCCAAAAGTGATAAGGAAGTTTCTTTGCTTGAAGCATAACTCTTGCACATTCTTGAATCATTCTATTCTTTCTCTCAACCACACCATTCTGTTGAGGAGTGATGGGTGAAGAGAACTCATGGCTGATTCCCTCTGAGGAGCAGAACTCATTAAACTTACTGGTCTCAAACTCTTTCCCATGGTCGCTTCTAATTCTAACAATCCCACAATCCTTTTCTCTTTGAAGTTTTTGACATAATCCTTTGAAAACTTCAAATACTTCTGACTTCTTTTTGATAAACTGTACCCAAGTATACCTAGAGAAATCATCTACAACAACATATGCATACCTTTTTCCACCCAGGCTTTCAACCTGCATAGGTCCCATTAAGTCCATATGGAGGAGCTCTAAGTTTTTTGAGGTGGTCTGACGTTGAAGCCTTTTATGTGACATTCTGGTTTATTTGCCAATTTGACATTCTCCACATATCTTACCTTCATCTATCTTAAAATTAGGAATCCCTCTGTCTACCTCCTTGGATATGACTTCCTTCATTCCTTTCAAGTGCAAATGACCTAGTTTTTGATGCCACATCTTTACTTCATCTTCACTTGACACCAGGCAGGTGAGAGAACACTTACTTTCGTGAGGAGCCCATAAGTAACCATTATCCTTAGATCTGGTACCTTTCATGATAAGTTCGTCTTTGTCGTTTGTCACCGGGCACTCAGCTTTAGAGAAGTTAACCTTAAGGCCTTGGTCACACAATTGGCTAATGCTTATTAGGTTTGCTGTCAGACCTTTGACATACAAAACCCTATCAAGGCTAGAGTGTGTGATTTGATTAAGACTGGAATTCTTAACTTTCGTGACAATCCCAATGTCCAGAACAACCCTCTGCCAGGGCATGCCAAGTGAAGCTTCAGTCGACTTCAGCAGATTATCCTCCTAAAAGCCAGTGTTTCAGACAGGACAACTCATCCTTGTGTTGATTAGTCACTAGGCCTTTGTTTCTTGTTGTTTGCATTTTCTTTATTTTGCAATAGCTGTTTGCTTTCAACTATGTCTGTACTTTCACAATTAATGAAATGAGCATTTGCAACTTTTTGATTCAATTCATTTGTGTTTGCTATTTACTTCTTAATGCTTTCTCTTTCAAGAAAAATAAAAAAAATTCTCTTGTCCACTTTCTTTTTGATTATGCAAGATTGGAGGGAGGATGATGAAAACATTATACTCATAATTGATGTGGTATGTGTAACACCCCAAATTTCGTAAAAATATTTATTTAATTTATTTAAATATTATATTCGTGAATTTTGGTGATTCGGGTTGATATCGGTGATTTTGTGAAGTTTTGGTTATTTAATCAAATAATAGTATATATTATGAGATATAATGTATTATTATTTATTTTAAATAATATTAAAGGAATTAAGGGTAAGACGGACTTTTGATGAGGGTTAGTGAGGGTATTATGGAGAAAGCCCATATTTGAGGCCCAAGAGTTAAATTAACCAAAAAGGAGGAATTGAGGAGAATTAGGATTCATTTGTGATTAACCGTGAAAAGAAAGAAAGAAGGTGCAGAGCTCTGAGGAAAGAAGGGAAACGACGAGGATTCGTGAAGGTTTCCGCAGGATCGATAGAGAAAGCTCAGATTCTACAATCTAAGGTATGGGGAGTAATTTCCTTTCATTGTTTTCATTATAGGATTCGATGTATTTAAAGTGGATTTTGAGGTTTATGAGGGTTTATGTGTTTTGAGGTAAATTGATGATTTAAGGGCATTTTGTGAATCGATTATTAAGGGTTAATTTTAATCGGATAAAAAATAGACCTTTGGGGCAGATTTCCCTGTTGTTGTAGTTTCAATCTTGTGGTAAAGGATTTATGGAGTTTATAGGGAGCTTGAGAGTTTTGAAGGTTTAAGGGATTTAAGGTTCCCGTAGTGTCCCGGATCGACATAATAGATGTAGGTTTTATGCCTTTGATTTCTGTGTTGCATTAGAACTGTTGTAGGGATGTTTTTGGGTCATTTAGGGCTGTAATCGTAGGTACCTTTGAGGCAGTAGAGCTACTGATGTGTAGCAGCGATTTGCTGTAATCGCAGGTTCGCTAAGCAAACCATCACTTCGATGGACGAATGTTCGCCATGGTTCGCCAAGCGAACAGCGTAGCGAGTGCGTGATAACCTGAGTGTGGATACTGAGATGATTCTGGAGTAGAAGTGGGGATTCACTGGGAACCTCGCTAAGCGAAGGAGTCAGCGAGTGGGTTCGCTAAGCGAACAAACTAGCGAATATAACAGATGGTGAATTTCTGGTGTCTTGGTGTGGGGTCTATGGGGTTCGCTGGCCGCTTCGCCAAGCGAAGGTTGTAGCGAACAAGTTCGCCTAGCGAACCCTAGAGTGAACGTCTGCTATTCGCGAAATCCTGTTTATGTTGCTGTGTTATTTTGATGTTTTGATGCTCTAATTTTTATGATGCTTTACCATGATGTTAGTGACGTTAAGGATGATTATTATGTGATGATTTTGTGATGTTTTGATGAGTAATTGATGATATGAATTTCATGAAAATATTGATGATTATGAACTGTGTATATTTGATGTATGATGATTACTTGACGATATGGATTACTACGACGTGTATTGATGATCATGAGCTGTTTATGTATGATGTATGATGATAAGACGATGACGCATGATGTTTTGATGAATAAATGACGACATGACGAACATGATGTTTTGATGTATGATGATGCACATAATGATGTTTTGACGATGATGATTATTGACGGTTGTGTATCATGCATTCATATGCATACTCTGTGATGACGCTTCATTCCCATTGTGTGGATATGAGGTAATTATGACTTGCTCCAGTTCCAGTTGCGGAATCGATCCTATTGACGGGGATCTTTGGAGGGTTGATGGCCTAGTGTCCATCTATTATGAAGATTGGTACCACTTGCATGAGTCTTGTTATGCATCGCATTTTATGTGGCATTGATGAATTTGTGATATGGTGCTTCCTGGTGTTTTCTTTAATGATGACCCTGATGATGTTGTATTTGAAGAGAATGCCATTTTATGCATATCTTGTTTTATAATGATTATTATGAATTGTGATTACTCACCCTGCCTGTTTGAATGTTGCCTCCACGTGGGTAACGTGCAGGTGATCAGTTTTAGCCGTGGATGCTTTCGAGGACCTTGAAGTTTATTTGCTTTTGGTCGATGTAGAGGGTCTTGCTCTGATAGTGTAACATCGTGTTGGGTCGTCAAGTCGAATCATGTTGATTTATTTGTTATTATTTGATGTTATGGTTTATTATAAAACCTTTTTGATTATTTGCGGTTATGGTGGTTCTGCTGCTACTTCTGATGGCCTTTTGTTGAAAACCTTTTAATTGAAAATTTTGAGTTCCGCTACCATGTGAAGGCTTTTGAGTTATTTTTAGGAAAACCCCTTTTGTTTACAGGGAAAGTGTATTAATTTGATTTAAATGAGAAATGTGCACCCTTGAAGTGATTTTGATACTTTACTCTGATATTTGAGTTGTTTCTGCTGCAACATTTGTGGGGGTAGAAAAGGGTGTTACATTAGTGGTACGTTGGCTAAGTATGGGGTTGGACACTGCAATAGTTGGTGGAGATAGTTTATACCGCCTCATGATATCGGTTGTTATTGACATATTGAGGAACTGATCACCCTTAATCTCTTGTTGATAATAGACGGGGTCATGTTAGGTGGGATAGACGTGTCTTGCGAACTTGAGTAGTGTGTGCAGTGAATTGTTAGGGTTAAGCCGAGTGCTTGCGGATTGTTTTGTTGACCCGATGCAGACTATTAGATTTGAAGAGGATGCGAACTAGAGTTTCTTGCCTGCCGGTCAAGTTGGGATATCTTGAGGAGAACAATCAGGTATTATTGATGTCTGCTTTTGAGGGATAGAGAACAGGGTGGTGGTTAGTGATATGCCGATGGTGTGTAATTCCTGACGATCACCTGAATCTAATTTCGACGAAGGTGAAGAGTTGTTTGTTCTGTGAAGCAAGTGGGTGAGTCTGTGAAAGATGGTGCAAAGGTGTTATGATGTTGGATTATTGGAAGGCATAAGGGATGCGGTGGTGTGTGACTATTTGGAGGTGTTCCCATGAGATATCAGTGATTTACCACTGTAGTGTGGAGGGTAACTTGCTATCGACCTGGTACTCGATGCAAGCTCGATGTCGGTGTTTGCATACAGAATGTATGTTTCTGAATAAGTGAATTGAAGGAATAGCTGGAAGAATTGTTTGAGAGGAAGTTGTTCGACTGAGTGTTTTCTGTGAGGTGCCCCTGTGTTGTAGGTGAAGAAGAAAGATGGAAGTATGAGGTTGTGTGTTGATTATCGGCGGTTGAATAAAGTGACGATTAAGAATAAGTGTCTGCTTCCGAGGATTGAGGAATTGATGGATCAGTTAGTAGATGCCTATGTGTTTACCAAGATTGAATTGAGGTCTGGTTATCATCAGATTCGAGTTAAGCCTGATGATATTCCTAAGACGGCTTTTAGGATGAGGTATGGTCACTATGAATACACTATGATGCCATTTGGTGTATCCAATTCACCTGGTGTGTTCATGGAGTATATGAATCGGATTTTTCATGAGTATTTGGATAGGTTTGTGGTGGTGTTTATCGATGATATCTTGATATATTCTCGATCTGAAGAAGAACATGCCGAGCATTTGAGGACTGTGTTGCAAGTGTTGAAAGAGAAGCAGTTGTATGCAAAGCTGTCGAAGTATGAGTTCTGGTTGAAGGAAGTGAGTTTCCTTAGCCATGTGATTTCAAGTGGCGAGATTGCTATTGATCCTTCTAAGTTTGATGCCGTGTTACTGTGGGAGACTCCGAAGTCTGCTACTGAGATACGGAGTATTCTGGGATTAGCAGGTTATTACCGCAAGTTTATTGAAGGCTTTTCTAAGTTGGCATTACCTTTGACTCAGTTGACTCGAAAGGGTCAGAATTTTGTGTGGGATGTAGCTTGTGAAGAGAGTTTTATGGAGTTGAAGAAGAGGTTGACTACTGCACCAGTGTTGATTTTGCCTAATCCGAGCGAATCTTTTATGGTGTATTGTGATGCGTCGAAGATGGGTCTTGGTGGAGTGTTGATGCAGAATGGGCAGGTTATTGCCTATACTTCAAGACAATTGCGAGTGAATGAGAGGAATTATCCTACACATGACTTGGAGTTGGCCGCGGTGGTATTTGTGTTGAAGATTTGGAGACATTATCTATTTGGCTCTAAATTTGAGGTGTTCAGTGATCATAAAAGTCTGAAGTACTTATTTAATCAGAAGGAATTGAATATGAGGCAGAGGAGGTGGTTAAAGCTGTTGAAGGATTTTGATTTTGATTTGAGTTATCATCCAGGCAAAGCAAATGTAGTGGCCGATGCATTGAGCAGAAAGTCATTGCATATGTCGATGCTTATGGTGAAAGAATTGGAATTTATTGAACAATTCAGAGATTTGAGTTTAGTATGTGAAGCGACTCCTGACAGTGTGAAGTTGGGAGTGTGAAGTTGACTAGTAGTATTCTGGAAGAAATCAGGGTGGGGCAACAATCTGATTTAAAGTTGGTTGACCGATTGAAATTGATTAACCAAGGTAACAGAGGTGAATTCCGGATTGACGAAAATGGTGTGATGATGTTCAGAGATAGGGTGTATGTTCCAGATATTAAGAAGAGGATTCTGGAAGAAGGACATCGAAGTAGGTTGAGTATTCATCCTGGTGCTACGAAGATGTACCAAGATTTGAAAAAGTTGTTTTGGTGGCCAGGTATAAAGAAGGATGTTGCGGAGTTTGTTTATGCGTGTTTGATTTGTCACAAGTTGAAGGTTGAGCATCAGAAGCCTTTAGGTATGATGTAGCCGTTGAGGATTCCAGAGTGGAAATGGGATAGTATTTCCATGGATTTTGTGGTGGGATTGCCGAAGACTGTTAAGGGAAATGATTCAATTTGGGTGATCATGGATAGATTAACTAAGTCGGCTTATTTCTTGCCAATGAAGATTAATCATTCCCTGCAGAAGCTAGCCGAGATGTGTATTGAGGAGATTGTGAAGTTACATGGGGTACCTTCGAGTATTGTGTCGGACAGAGATCCGAGGTTTACATCGAGATTCTGGAAGAGTTTGCAAAATGTGTTGGGTACCAAGTTGAGGATGAGTTTTGAATATCATCCGCAGACGGACGATCAGACAGAAAGGACCATCCAATCTTTGGAGGATTTGTTGAGGGCTTATGTGTTGGATCATGGAGGATCATGGGATAGCCATTTACCATTGATTGAGTTCACGTACAATAATAGTTTTCATGCTAGAATTGGAATGGCGCCCTATGAAGCTTTGTATGGGAGAAGGTGTAGGACTTCGTTGTGTTGGTATGAATCGGGCGAGAATGCTGTACTCGGACCTGAAATTGTACAAGAGACGACTGGAAAGATTAAGGAGATCCAAGAGAGGATGAAAGCTTTGCAGAGTCGTCAGAAGAGCTATCATGATAAGAGGAGGAAATCACTTGAATTCCAAGAGGGAGATCATGTGTTTTTGAGAGTGACGCCAGTGACTGGTGTGGGTCGAGCTTTGAAGTCTAAGAAGCTCACTCCATATTTTGTTGGTCCATATCAGATATCACAGAGGATAGGAGATGGTAGCCTATCAAATTGCTTTACCGCTGTCACTTGCGAATTTACATGACGTGTTCCAGGTGTCTTAGTTGAGGAAGTACATTCCAGATCCATTGCATCTGATTCAGATGGACGATGTACAAGTGAGGAATAATCTGACCGTGGAAGCATTGCCTGTGCGTGTCGATGGTCGAGAGATGAAGCAACTGCGGGGTAAAGACATAACTTTGGTGAAGGTGTTGTGGGGTAGGCCAGCTGGCGAAAGTTGGACTTGGGAACGTGAAGATCGGATGAGGGAGTCGTATCCGACTTTGTTCCCTTGAGGTAAATTTTCGAGGGCGAAAATTCTTTAAGTGGGGGAGAGTTGTAACACCCCAAATTTCGTAAGAATATTTATTTAATTTATTTAAATATTATATTCGTGAATTTTGGTGAATTTTGGTGATTCGGGTTGATGTAGGTGATTTTGTGAAGTTTTGGTTATTTAATTAAATAATAGTATATATTATTAGATATAATGTATTATTATTTATTTTAAATAATATTAAAGGAATTAAGGGTAAGACGGACTTTTGATGAGGGTTAGTTAGGGTATTATGGAGAAAGCCCATATTTGAGGCCCAAGAGTTAAATTAACCAAAAAGGAGGAATTAAGGAGAATTAGAATTCATTTGTGATTAACCGTGAAAAGAAAGAAAGAAGGTGCAGAGCTCTGAGGAAAGAAGGGAATCGGCGAGGATTCGTGAAGGTTTCCGCAGGATCGATAGAGAAAGCTCAGATTCGACAATCTAAGGTATGGGGAGTAATTGCCTTTCATTGTTTTCATTATAGGATTCAATGTATTTAAAGTGGATTTTGAGGTTTATGAGGGTTTTATGGGTTTTGAGGTAAACTGATGATTTAAGGGAATTTTGTGAATCGATTATTAAGGGTTGAATTTAATCGGATAAAAAATAGACCTTTGGGGCAGATTTCCCCGTTGTTGTAGTTTCAATCTTGTGGTAAGGGATTTATGGAGTTTATAAGGAGCTTGCGAGTTTTGAAGGTTTAAGGGATTTAAGGTTCCCGTAGTGTCCCGGATCGACCTAATAGACGCAGGTTTTATGCCTTTGATTTCTGTGATGCATTAGAACTGTTGTAGGGATGTTTTTGGGTCATTTGGGGATGTAATCGCAGGTACCTTTGAGGCAGTAGAGCTACTGATGCATAGCAGCGATTTGCTGTAATCGCAGGTTCGCTAAGCGAACCATCACTTCGTTGGGCGAATGTTCGCCACGGTTCGCCAAGCGAACAGCGCAGCGAGTGCGTGATAACCTGAGTGTGGAGACTGAGATGATTCTAGAGTAGAAGTGGGGATTCGCTGGGAACCTCGCTAAGCGAAGGAGTCAGCGAGTGGGTTCGCTAAGCGAACAAACTAGCGAATATAACAGATGGTGAATTTCTGGTGTCTTGGTGTGGGGTCTGTGGGGTTCGCTGGCCGCTTCACTAAGTGAAGGTTGTAGCGAACAGGTTCGCCTAGCAAACCCTGGAGTGAACGTCTGCTGTTCGCAAAATCCTGTTTATGTTGCTGTGTTGTTTTGATGTTTTGTTGCTCTGATTTTTATGATGCTTTACCATGATGTTAGTGACGTTAAGGATGATTATGATGTGATGATTTCTTGATGTTTTGACGAGTAATTGATGATATGAATTTCATGAAAATATTGATGATTATGAAGTGTGTATATTTGATGTATGATGATTACTTGACGATATGGATTACTACGACGTTTATTGATGATCATGAGCTGTTTATGTATGATGTATGATGATAAGACGATGACGCATGATGTTTTGATGAATAAATGACGACATGACGAACATGATGTTTTGATGAATGATAATGCACATAATGATGTTTTGACGATGATGATTATTGACGGTTGTGTATCATGCATTCATATGCATACTCTGTGACGACGCTTCATTCCCATTGTGCGGATATGAGGTAATTATGATGTGCTCCGGTTCCAGTTGTAGAATCGATCCTATTGAAGGGGATCTTTTGAGGGTTGATGGCCTAGTGTCCATCTATTATGACGATTGGTACCACATGCATGAGTCTTGTTATGCATCGCATTTTATGTGGCATTGATGAATTTGTGATATGGTGCTTCCTGATGTTTTCTTTGATGATGACCCTGATGATGTTGTATTTGAAGAGAATGCCATTTTATGCATATCTTTTTTTATAATGATTATTATGAATTGTGATTACTCACCCTGCCTATTGTCGCTCCCGGGATTTTCATCCAGGTACAAACGCGAAAGTGGCACCGAAACATAGTCGCTAGTAGGGGTGTACGCGGGTTGGGTTGGACCGGATTTTGCCTAACCCGTTACCCAACCCGTCCAAACTTTAATAGGTTGGGTTCTTCATCAAACCCACAATTTTATTGTCAAAACCGACCCGAACTGACCCGTTCATTTATAGGTTGGGTTGGGTTGGGTTCGCGGGTTGCGTTTCAAATAAAAGATATGTATTTTTTAGGATTCTTTTTGTCGATTTTAAAAACGTGTAACACAATTCAATACAATCATACTCATCTATAATACTTAAATTCGATGAAACACATCATATAATATCTTATAAAATTCATCAACACGACATAACATTGATATTAGTATAAAATTCAACAAGACACGTTACTTCCATAAAATAGGTAAGTTGGAAATGATACAAAAGAAAATAAGAAAGAACATTTAATATTAGAATTACGTAAACTCATTCTTCTAGTAGTATTATTGGTGGAGAATAATTTTTTTTGAAAAAAGTATGGTTATTAGTGAGATACTAGCATTATATTTTTATTTAAAATAAAAATAAAAATAATAAAAGTTATTAAAGCCACATCAATGGGTTGGGTCGATGGGTTTGCGGGTTGCAAAACTCAAACCCGATACCCGACCCAAAACTATACGGGTTGTTATGTGTTGGTTTGGGTATACCCGTAAATGAATGGGTTGGGTTGGTTTGGGTCAATGGGTTTGTGGGTCGACCCGCACCCATGAACACCCCTAGTCGCCAGCAATGTGTATTTATCCCAAGAGAGGGAAAGGAAACGCTGCGTAAACCTGAGGGAAGGAAAGAGCATGGTATCACGACCAAGAGAACTGGGTTCGGGAGTCGGTTACGTGAAGGGAAGGTATTAGCACCCAACACGTCCATCATACCCGATGGGATCCACGCTTGCTCGTCTCGATCACAGGGTGTCATCAACTAGATATAAGCTGCTCACTAGAGAACTGGAAAAGAAATGGAAAGAGAATGAGAAACAAATGTAGGGAAAATAAAAGAAGTGATCGAATGGGCCCTACCCCACTGCCTACGTATCTCATCGGGAATATGAGAATCAGAGCGACGTAGTTCCCCTCAGCTAAAGGAAAGTTGTTTGTGTTTTTTAGTGGAAACGTCAACGTTCGCGTCCTAGAAGTTAGGTGTTGCAGCTCGCTGTATGGAGACTTAGGCATTACCTGTTTGCGGTAGAACGGAAATAAGGCATCCTTAAGGAATGAGTGAATGAGATGAGGAGAGAAATCCCGAAAGAAAGACGTTATTGATTGTTTGAATTTTGTCTTTTAGAAAGAAGTGTCTTGTTTATTTGGTGTTTTGTAACACACATTGTATTTAAGTCCCTCATGTAAGATCGAATGCCCCGCATATCGACCTAAGACGGGACGTACGCTAAACATTCTAAGAAAGTGAGAGAATACCCCTCACCTCCTTATTCTCACATGAAAGGCTCAAATACAATATTTGTTATGCCTTTATTAAGCGTTTTTTACTTTTGTTTTGAGATGAGAAGAATAGACTCAAATGGGAGCAAAAGGTGAAAACTAAAGGGAGACTAAGACTCAAACCCTAAAGTTGTCATTCATGGATGCTCCTATGGTTAATGTGGTTTAAGAAACCTAATCCTAAAAGAAAGGAGAAGAAGAGCAAAAGAAGCAACTTACTTCCAATATGGAAGTTAAGTTGATCTCAAAGAGGGATGAAGAAGAAGTTATTCAAGGAAAGCATATAAATGCTTATCATGATCACAAGTTAAATTATTAAAAGAAATAAGAGAGAAGATGAAAGAAATAGGTGTATGTGGAAGCATGTCCACACACTTACTTACCCTTAACACCTACATGAAAAGGTTAGTTCAAAAACTATTTACAAGTTGTGGAATAAGGAAAGGATAACTTGTAGTGCTCAAACAAATTAGGAACCAATGACTAAAGATCCTAAGAGTTGAAAATCATTCAAAGTCAGAATCTATACCTAAAGGATGTTCTCTAATGTTAATATATCTAATACACACCAACTATGCACAAGCAAAGTCTTAAACATCAAATAAATGCACTTATGAAAGGAATGGATGAAAGATGAGTGGCAATGCAAAGTGATCATGCATTAATGCTCCACAAAAGATCAAAGTCAGAATTATATACCATTTGTAAATGTCTTAATATGCACATGGGTCATCACACAAATCATGAATAAAAGGATACAAGTAGGAGAAATAAGATGAAGAAGAAGTAAGTATAAGAAAGACATGTTCAATTGGGTGCACAAAGTGACATATTAGAGATGCATAACATGTAACATGATTAAAGAATTCATATGGGCAGTGGCATACTAATGATAAGATGCTAGTGGAATGAGGGAAATGTCATACAAAATGCACACATAAAACATGTAGAGCCTAAGAGGAGATAAGAGGTGGAAACATGTCAAAGCTCAAATTAGAATGCATAAACTCATATCAAATGAAAACACAAGTCAAAGTGACCTATAATGAAATTAGGGTGACCTATAATATCATACACATGACATATAAAAGATGCCCAAACAATCATGCAAAGCAAACACAAAAAGTGGCACAAGTGCCTCAATAAAATCACATGAGAATGAGATAGAATAATGGACATGTGTAACCTCAAGTGCAAGGAATTAGACAAATATAAAACCACATGATAAGGTTGTAAAATTAAGTCCTAAACAATCCAAGTTATAAGCACAAACATGTACCAAAAATTCATAGCAAAACCCAAAAGGAAGTGCCTCAAAAGGTCTCATAAAAACACATGGAAACACATCACAAGAATGCTCAAACAAGAACCTTTAAACACATGATAAAATGACTTTAAAAATCAAAATAAAATTGATTTAGATGCTTTAATGTATTATATAATCAATACAAAAAGAATGAGTTAAAAATGTTGTGTGAGATGGGAGAAATAAAATGTACAAGTTTGAGTATCAATGAAGAACATCAATTAAAAAGAATTAGAAAAAAATATGGAATTATGCTAAAAAATTCATGAAATCAGAATTAAAAATAAAATAAAATTATTTAAATGTATTAAGAACACTCATGAATTTATTTGGGAATTTTAGAGATGATTTACTATTTTAAAAAATAAGAAAATCAAAACAATATGGAAAAAGAAAATAAAATGTGAAAGAAATAGGAATGGGGTGCAGCGTGAGTAATTTGTAATTCAAATATAGTTGGGCTCAAGCAAGGGAGGTGCAAATATCAATTATAAACCCAGTCCATTACAAATGTGTGCGCGTGTTATGGTGTATGTTCAATTAACATGTGAGTTAATCACAGCCACACAATCAGTCAACAACGATCAATCATCAAGGAAATATGCATCCAACAGATCACAACTCACGCACACCACAATTACCACGTACACACGCACATGCAATCAATCTGATTTAAACAAAATAGCACGTGAGGGACCACATGTTCATTAATGTGCTGGCAAGCTGTGAGCCCTAAGATCAATCAGTCAGTCAATCATCAAGAAAAGCCAAACAATCACATGGATGAGAACGCAAGCACATGCTAATTACCATACACTCACACACACGCAACAACTCTCATTAATGTGTTGGCACATTATTAGACATAGGATGAAACAGATCGAACGGCTATGATATAAACTAAGGACTAAACCCTAGCAAAGTCTCACCGGCCGGAGAAGGACCTCCGGTCGTCTTCTCCGGCGAAGCACCACCACCTGCAAATCTCAAATCTTCCAAAAACGTGTAAAAATGATACCAATCGAAAGAGGAAGTTACACACATCATGGATCCAAGCTTAAAATTATCAAACGATGCACACACAACAAGAATAGGACGCAAACATTTTGCCCTAAGTTTCACAACTATGCTCCTAATGAGCCTATCACTAGCCGGATGTGTTACGTTGCTTCTAGCAAGCTTCAATCAACAAAAACAAGTTAAAATGAAGTGTATTCGAAGCAATAAAAGTTAAGGAAATTGAACCTGAAACTGATGAAAACTTTGAATCAACAGAAAACCAGAGATCCTCTCTAAGTTCGTGAGCTTGGAATGAGCAAAATAAATGCTACTGGAAGCTTGAAATCTTGAAGAAAATAGGTGGAGATTCGAAACCATGATTAAGCTATACTTGAAGGATTGATGTTGATTTTGTTTGTTCTTGATCCAGAAACACCAAACAATGGCCAATGAATGAAGATGAAGATGAATTCGTGAAGAGATAGTGAGAGAGTTCAGAGAGAATCAGAGAGAAAGAGTGAGAATGATTTTTGAAATGTAGCAAAAAATGAGAAAGAGAGAGAGTGAAACTGTGTGTGAATTTGTTTATATAGGTGAGGTTAGGAGGTGAGTTTAGTGAGTGAGTTGAGTGAGTCCACTCTAACTAACTGAGTCAGTTAGTTAGAGGTGAGTTGGGTGATGTTGGGATATGGTAAAGAGAGTTCATGGTGTTATGGTGAGGTTGAAAGAGAAAGAATGGTGGTGATGGGACTGATGTAGCAGCAAGGTAGCTTGTAGTGTAAATTTGTTCTTTCCTATTTGATGTATGGTAAAGCATGTATGTGTATGATGTAAGGGAATGTGTTGGTACAAATGAAGTAATGAATGGTTGGTGTAGTGCATGCGTGCAAGCTGAGTTTTATCAACAACAATTCCATAACATTCTAACTTGGCAGCATGGTTTCAATGAAGTTTGATGATAAAATTCTCTCACATTAATGGATGAAAACGTGTAATCTTGGTGGCAAATGAAAGATAGTACATAGTAGAACATATTTGATGTTTGATTCCAAGTGATATAATGCCTATAAAGTGATGAAAAGTTGCTTAGAACACAAGAGATCCAAACTGCATTATGGGCGCACGACTTGGTAAATTGGCATGGCAACATGACACATGAATTTTCAGTATGAACATCACAACTTCGGACCACTATAACCCCCTTATAACTTGCTCAAATTGAAAAATGTCCAACATCAAAGTTGAAGAGGACATTGAGATGAACAACTTTGATGTTCAACAATTTTTCATTTGGAGCTTTCATCATTGAGAAAAGTAGCTTGAAATTTTGCCCACCATGTGTTTGACAAAATTATGGCGCATGGGCCTGAACTTGCTTGGTCATGACTTGGTTTTTGACCTAGTTTTGCCAAACTTTGATTGATCATAACTCCCTCAATTTTGATCCAATGGAAGAGTTCTTTATATGGATTTGAAGCTTAGAATGTGAACTTTAATTGGCTCAACTTGGGCCTGATGTTTGGAGCTTTTATCATGGAAAAAGGAAGCCTCCAAGTATGGTGCAAAATGGTGCAAAAGTTTCCATTTTTTGAAACCCTAATTTCCAAATTTGGCAACTTAATACAACTCTTGATTTTTCATGATTCATCCATCATTTCTTGATAAAATCTTGTCCAATGAACATATGTAACTTGAATTTCATGATTTTGACCTCAAAAAGTCAGGAGTTGACTTTTTCCTCTGCACAGTTGACTTTTCCCCAAACTGCCTGATTCTCAATCAATTGGTCAATTGAACCTCTTCTGAAATGAATCAATGGGCAATCTTCCATCCTTAAACCTTTGAGGACATGTAGAATACCATGAGATCAAGTCTTGCCTAATAAATCAGAAATAAACTGATTTCATGGCAAACCCTAGTTTTAGACCCTCAGTATAGGAGAAAATAGCACATCCTCCAAATCCAAATTCCTTTGAATATGATGTATATCCTATCTAACAAAGATGAGATATGACATTTGGAGGTGATAAAAACTCAAAGATCTTGCCCATTAGGGAATTCTACTCAAGAATTCCAAAACCCTATTTTGGCACTGATTAGGATGATGGGATTCCCTTGCATTCTCTTGTCAATCTTGTCATATGATGAAGTGATGACCCATTAGGACCTCTTGAGGCTCAAGGCTCCTTGGATTTGACTTAAACACCTTGATCCCATGTCAAAGAACCAATGAAATGCAAATGATGATTATGCCAAAATGCAATGCAGCATAAGCCAGTAAAACTAAAAGCAAGAGGGCAAATTTTGAGGTGCTACAGCTGCCCCTATTCAAACTCTGTGGATCCGAGGGTATGATAGCGACGACTTTCAAACAATCGGGATACGCGGGGTTTGAATACCAAAGTAACCTGGAAATTTGCACACTGCGGGGAGATACAAAATAAAATGCTCGCCAACCGAAATTGGACCCAAAAGCAATTGATACCAACCAAAAGTTGGGATAAGCGAAAGTGTACCAACCAATAGTTGGGATAACAAACGTAGACCAACCAAAAGTTGGGATAAGAAACGAAAGGTACCAACCAAAAGTTGGGATAAAGGAAGGATACCAACCAAGGGTTGGAATGAGGCCAATGATACCAACCAAAAGTTGGGATACAGAGGACACCGACCAAAGGCGTACTCACAATAAGCTAGACCAACCAAAAGTTGGGATAAACGAAGGGTACCAACCAAAAGTTGGAATAGCGAGAACGTCGACCCAAAGGCGACCTCAACAAAAGAGGCCAACCAAGAGTTGGGATAAAGAAAGTATACCAACCAAAAGTTGGAATGAGGGAAGCTAACCAATATTGAGTAAGAGCAGAGAATACTAACCAAAAGTTGGGAAAACAAAGGGAATACCAACCAAAAGTTGGGATAAGAGCCGCAAATGCACAGGAAGTGGAATCTACGGACTTACGACCTGAAAAGAAGAGGACTCCGTTGGGGGAAGAGAAATCTACACAGACAACTCTGTAGGGGAGTACATGAAGGAACAATAGTAAGAAAGACCCACTGGTTGCGGTGTAATGTTAAACAACATCTCCTGAATTACATCTCTTTCGGTTGGGGACAGAAACTGGTAACATATATCAAACCTGGCTTACGCTTCAAATGCATATGTTTGAATTTCTATGGCGTAATGTTCCATACGAAATGGAAATGCTACGCATTTAGGAGGATGCCATGCAAAAATGCTTATACAATGCAAAAGAGGCGTCTCAGCAAAATAAATGCTGAAGACCAAGGTAGCTCTACTGGGGATGACAAACTAAATTGTCTCCGAGAATAAAACCCTGCTGAGGAAGACTTCCATGAACGACTTCCTGATCACAAGCTCTGCTGGAGATGGAAACTCCGAGATAACTTCCACTCTGTTGGGGATGGGTGGAACGAATATTGAAGATGGAGCCCAAAGAGAAATTCTCTCTGCTGGGGATTACCAATGACTTCTACCTGGATTTGAAATATGCCAATAACCATTGGATTTAAGACCTGCTGGGGATGTCAACCGCTGTTGAACAAACCACTGTGAAAATCACCACCAACTCTGCTCGGGGAGACAAGTCAATAATACCGAACCTGCTTGGGGATATTACTGAACTCACCCTGCTGTTGGGAGATACTCTTACCTCTATCCTACTGGGAACATCAGCCACTACCAGCAAATCTGCTTGGAAAAATAGTGACTGACAACATTAGCTTTGCTAGGGGATACCACCAAGATTAATCCTTCGCTAGGGATCAGACCAAAACATTGTTGGTCAGAAAACATTTCCTGAGTAGCTGAGGGAGAGATGTGTTCAGACTCTGTGGGGGAATAACATCTTCTGTACTCTGGCTGGGGAGAATAATAACCTGCTGAGGAAAAGATTCACTTTACCCTGCTGGGGATTAGAGCATTCAGCTGCTAGTGAAACATACCTTTCCTGCCCTTGCAACAACCCACTTTTTACTACCTGCCGGGGGGTAATAGATCAACCTTGACTTTAGTTGGGGACACAATACCCGGTACACTTACAGGGAAGAGTAAGCTCTGCTGAGGATGACGATCTTTCGGATGCTGAAGAGAATAACTCTACTGGGGAAGAAATCCTGCTACCCTGCAAACAATATCAACAGGCAATGCAAAATAGCTATTTAGATTATCATCCTAATGACTATTTCATGAGCAATTTCCATTGTTTTCCGATATGCTCCGCAGAGCTTAACGTTTTGCATGCAATGTCTTATCAAAATATCATACTTTTCACAAACAAACAGTAAAAATAAGACAAACATGGAAAACGTTTTGACTGAAATGAAAGTTTTATTGAATGAATTGGCCTGTAAATAGGCATTTACATTCGGAGGCAATTCCTGAAAAGAGGTAATTGCACAAAAAATAAAGGAACATATACATGTTGGCAATGTGGGGAACAGATATCCACCATGATTCAATTTAACTATGACCCGTATGTCTCGCTTATCCGCATATGTTCTGACCTTCGAAGAGACTGATTGGGCTGATTCTTTTCCTTCAAAATTCCCATGCATCAAAAGTGTTCACAGATCGAACGCAGATCGCACCCTCTTGCTATCAAATCCCTAATTTTTGCCTGGATCGCCCTTTTCGGGTTTTCAATCCACCGGGATACCCATTTTTGCCAAAGTCGCCTTGTCAGGTTTTCAACTTTGCGGGTTTATTCTCTTTTTCCTTTTTATCCCTAATTTTTGCCCGAACCTTTTCTTTTTATGGTTCGTCGGGATGCCCCTTTTTTGCCTGGATCTTCTTTTTATGTCCAGCGGGTCTCTTTTATGCAAAGTATTTTTTGACTACGTCAGCGTTCACAGGGGATGTAAAATCTTCACCATCCATAGTTGAGAGTAATAAGGATCCGACAGAGAAAACCTATCTCACTACATATGGACCTTCGTAATTGGGAGTCCATTTGCCCCTGTGATCTGTTTGAGGAGGAATGATCCTTTTCAAGACCAGTTCACCAGCCTAAAAGCATCAAGGATGCACCTTTTGATCAAATGCTTTCTTCATCCTGCTCTGGTACAACCAGCCATGTGCAATGGCTGCCAATCTCTTTTCCTCGATTAGGTTCAACTGATTCAATCGGGAACGCACCCATTCAGCTTCGTCAAGCTTCACATCTACCACTCTCAAAGAAGGAATCTCAACCTCTACTGGTAGAACTGCTTCCGTACCATATACAAGCAAGAAAGGTGTTGCCCCAGTCGATGTACACATCAAAGTACGATAACCGTGTAAGGCATAAGGCAACATCTCATGCCAGTCTTTATACGTCACTACCATTTTCTGCACAATCTTCTTGATATTTTTATTTGCCGCCTCAACAGCCCCATTCATCATCGGGCGGTAGGGAGAAGAATTGTGATGTTCAATCTTAAAGCTCTGACATAGCTCCTTCATCATCTTATTATTCAAATTTGAACCAATATCAGTAATGATTCTCTCCGGGACTCCATACCGGCAGATGATGTCCTTCTTGATAAACCGGGCCACTACTTATTTGGTAACGTTGGCATATGAAGCTGCTTCCACCCACTTCATAAAATAATCAATGGCAACTAAAATGAAATGATGCCCATTGGAAGCAGTCGGCTCAATCTTCCCGATCATATCAATGCCCCACATGGCAAAGGGCCAAGGTGATGACAACACATTCAGAGGAGTAGGCGGTACGTGTACCTTATCTACATAGATTTGGCACTTATGACATTTCCAAGCGTATTTGAAACAATCTGACTCCATAGTCATCCAATAATAACCCGCTCTCAACAATTTTCTGGCCATGGCATGCCCATTGGCATGAGTTTCGAAAGAACCTTCATGAACTTCTTCCATTAATATGCCTGCCTCGTGTTCATCAACACAATGTAGCAAGACCATGTCAAAGTTCCTCTTGTACAACACATCATCTTTATTCAAAAAGAAGTTTCCCGCCAGCCTCCTCAGAGTTTTCTTATCTTTGGTGGACGCGTCAACCGGATACTCTTGACTCTTCAGGAAAACCTTAATATCATGATACCAAGGTTTGCCATTTGACACCCCTTCAACTGCAAACACAAAAGCAAGTCTATCCAGACGCATGATTCTGATCGAGGGAGTTTCATTCCAACGGTTCACCTGATACATAGGTGATAACGTTGCCAACGCATCTGCCATCTGATTCTCTAACCAGGGTATATGATGGAAATCGACTCTGTCAAAGAAAGGTAACAACCTTCTGGCATAATTGTTATAAGGCACCAAATTCGCTTGACTAGTTTCCCATTCACCTGTGATCTGATTAACTACCAACACGGAATCACCATAAACATCGAGGTTCTTGATTCTCAAATCAATGGCTTCTTCTAACCCCGTGATGCATGCCTCATACTCCGCCTTATTGTTGGAGCATATAAACGCTAATCGGGAAGTAAAAGGTATATGAGAACCCTGTGGAGTCGTAATAACTGCCCCGATTCTGTTACCATATGAGTTGACAGCCCCATCAAAGACTAGCTTCCACTGGGATCCAATTTCAGGTCCTTCATCATATAGAGGCTCTTCACAGTCTTTCATCTTCAGATACATAATATGCTCATCCGGGAACTCAAACTTCATCGGTTGATAATCCTCGATTGGTTATTCGGCAAGATATTCTGACAAAACACTTCCCTTAATGGCTTTTTGGGAAACATATTGAATATCGTATTCTGTCAGAACCATCTGCCAACGGGCTATTCTTCCAGAAAGTGCCTGCTTTTCAAACATATACTTGATCAGATCCATCTTCGAAATCAGGAGGGTTGTGTGGTTTAACATATACTGCCTTAAGCGCTTAGCTGCCCAAGCGAGTGCACAACATGTTTTTTCCAGCATTGAGTACCTCGACTCACAATCAGTGAACTTTTTACTCAGGTAGTATATGGCATGCTCTTTTCTACCCGACTCGTCTTGTTGACCAAGCACACACCCCATTGAGTTCTCAAGAACCGTAAGATACATAATCAATGGCCTTCCTGGCACTGGTGGCATAAGGACCGGAGGTTCCTACAAATATTCTTTTATTTTTACGAACGCCTTTTGACAATTTTCATTCCACCTGACCGCTTGATCTTTTCTCAGCAATTTGAATATTGGTTCACAAGTGGCTGTGAGATGAGATATGAACCTAGCAATGTAATTCAATCTCCCCAGAAAACCACGAACCTCTTTTTCTGTTCTCGGCTCAGGCATTTCTTGTATGGCTTTTACTTTAGCAGGATCAACCTCGATGCCTCTTTCGCTGACAATAAACCCCAGTAGTTTTCTCGACCTCACCCCGAAGGTGCACTTGTTTGGATTCAACCTCAGTCTGAACTTTATCAACCTATCAAAAAGCTTCTGCAGATTTACCAGATGCTCCTCCTTCGTTTGTGACTTCGCGATCATGTCATCAACATATACTTCGATCTCTTTGTGAATCATATCATGAAAGAGAGTCACCATTGCCTGCTGATAAGTTGCCCCAACATTTTTCAAACCAAAGGGCATTACTTTGTAACAGAATGTCCCCCACGGTGTTATGAACGTTGTTTTCTCCATGTCCTCTGGGGCCATTTTGATTTGGTTGTATCCAGTCCATTACAACCCAGTCCATTACAAATGTGTGCGCGTGTTATGGTGTATGTTCAATTAACATGTGAGTTAATCACAGCCACACAATCAGTCAACAACGATCAATCATCAAGGAAATATGCATCCAACAGATCACAACTCACGCACACCACAATTACCACGCACACACGCACATGCAATCAATCTGATTTAAACAAAATAGCACGTGAGGGACCACATGTTCATTAATGTGCTGGCAAGCTGTGAGCCCTAAGATCAATCAGTCAGTCAATCATAAAGAAAAGCCAAACAATCACATGGATGAGAACGCAAGCACATGCTAATTACCATACACTCACACACACGCAACAACTCTCATTAATGTGTTGGCACATTATTAGACATAGGATGAAACAGATCGAACGGCTATGATATAAACTAAGGACTAAACCCTAGCAAAGTCTCACCGGCCGGAGAAGGACCTCCGGTCGTCTTCTCCGGCGAAGCACCACCACCTGCAAATCTCAAATCTTCCAAAAACGTGTAAAAATGATACCAATCGAAAGAGGAAGTTACACACATCATGGATCCAAGCTTAAAATTATCAAATGATGCACACACAACAAGAATAGGACGCAAACATTTTGCCCTAAGTTTCACAACTATGCTCCTAATGAGCCTATCACTAGCCGGATGTGTTACGTTGCTTCTAGCAAGCTTCAATCAACAAAAACAAGTTAAAATGAAGTGTATTCGAAGCAATAAAAGTTGAGGAAATTGAACCTAAAACTGATGAAAACTTTGAATCAACAGAAAACCAGAGATCCTCTCTAAGTTCGTGAGCTTGGAATGAGCAAAATAAATGCTACTGGAAGCTTGAAATCTTGAAGAAAATAGGTGGAGATTCGAAACCATGATTAAGCTATACTTGAAGGATTGATGTTGATTTTGTTTGTTCTTGATCCAGAAACACCAAACAATGGCCAATGAATGAAGATGAAGATGAATTCGTGAAGAGATAGTGAGAGAGTTCAGAGAGAATCAGAGAGAAAGAGTGAGAATGATTTTTGAAATGTAGCAAAAAATGAGAGAGAGAGAGAGTGAAACTGTGTGTGAATTTGTTTATATAGGTGAGGTTAGGAGGTGAGTTTAGTGAGTGAGTTGAGTGAGTCCACTCTAACTAACTGAGTCAGTTAGTTAGAGGTGAGTTGGGTGATGTTGGGATATGGTAAAGAGAGTTCATGGTGTTATGGTGAGGTTGAAAGAGAAAGAATGGTGGTGATGGGACTGATGTAGCAGCAAGGTAGCTTGTAGTGTAAATTTGTTCTTTCCTATTTGATATATGGTAAAGCATGTATGTGTATGATGTAAGGGAATGTGTTGGTACAAATGAAGTAATGAATGGTTGGTGTAGTGCATGCGTGCAAGCTGAGTTTTATCAACAACAATTCCATAACATTCTAACTTGGCAGCATGGTTTCAATGAAGTTTGATGATAAAATTCTCTCACATTAATGGATGAAAACGTGTAATCTTGGTGGCAAATGAAAGATAGTACATGGTAGAACATATTTGATGTTTGATTCCAAGTGAAATAATGCCTATAAAGTGATGAAAAGTTGCTTAGAACACAAGAGATCCAAACTGCATTATGGGCGCACGACTTGGTAAATTGGCATGGCAACATGACACATGAATTTTTAGTATGAACATCACAAATTTGGACCACTATAACCCCCTCATAACTTGCTCAAATTGAAAAATGCCCAACATCAAAGTTGAAGAGGACATTGAGATGAACAACTTTGATGTTCAACAATTTTTCATTTGGAGCTTTCATAATTGAGAAAAGTAGCTTGACATTTTGCCCACCATGTGTTTGACAAAATTATGGCGCATGGGCCTGAACTTGCTTGGTCATGACTTGGTTTTTGACCTAGTTTTGCCAAACTTTGATTGATCATAACTCCCTCAATTTTAATCCAATGGAAGAGTTCTTTATATGGGTTTGAAGCTTAGAATGTGAATTTTAATTGGCTCAACTTGGGCCTGATGTTTGGAGCTTTTATCATGGAAAAAGGAAGCCTCCAAGTATGGTGCAAAATGGTGCAAAAGTTTCCATTTTTAGAAACCCTAATTTCCAAATTTGGCAACTTTATACAACTCTTGATTTTTCATGATTCCTCCATCATTTCTTGATCAAATCTTGTCCAATGAACATATGTAACTTGAATTTCATGATTTTGACCTCAAAAAGTCAGGAGTTGACTTTTTCCTCTGCACAGTTGACTTTTCCCCAAACTGCCTGATTCTCAATCAATTGGTCAATTGAACCTCTTCTGAAATGAATCAATGGGCAATCTTCCATCCTTAAACCTTTGAGGACATGTAGAATGCCATAAGATCAAGTCTTGCCTAAGAAATCAGAAATAAACTGATTTCATGGCAAACCCTAGTTTTAGACCCTCAGTATAGGAGAAAATAGCACATTCTCCAAATCTAAATTCCTTTGAATATGATGTATATCCTGTCTAAGAAAGACGAGATATGACATTTGGAGGTGATAAAAACTCAAAGATCTTGCCCATTGGGGTATTCTACTCAAGAAATCCAAAACCCTATTTTGGCACTGATTAGGATGATGGGATTCCCTTGCATTCTCTTGTCAATCTTGATCATATGATGAAGTGATGACCCATTAGGACCTCTTGAGGCTCAAGGCTCCTTGGATTTGACTTAAACACCTTGATCCCATGTCAAAGAACCAATGAAATGCAAATGATGATTATGCCAAAATGCAATGCAGCATAAGCCAGTAAAACTAAAAGCAAGAAGGCAAATTTTAAGGTGCTACACCTATTTGAATATTGCCTCCACGTGGGTAACGTGCAGGTGATCAGGTTTAGCCGTGGAAGCTTTCGAGGACCTTGAAGTTTATTTGCTTTTGGTCGATGTAGAGGGTCTTGCTCTGATAGTGTAACATCGGGTTGGATCGTCGAGTTGAAACATGTTGATTTGTTTGTTGTTATTTGATGTTATGGTTTATTATAAAACCTTTTTGATTATTTGCGGTTATGGTGGTTCTGCTGCTACTTCTGAGGGCCTTTTGTTGAAAACCTTTTAATTGAAAATTTTGAGTTCCGCTGCCATGTGAAGGCTTTTGAGTTATTTTGAGGAAAACCCCTTTTGTTTACAGGGCAAGTGTATTAATTTGATTTAAATGAGAAATGTGCACCCTTGAAGTGATTTTGATACTTCACTCTGATATTTGAGTTGTTTCTACTGCAAAATTTGTGGGGGTAGAAAAGGGTGTTACAGTATGCTTTCAAATAAACTTTGCTGACGATGTATGGCATTGTTTCAATCCCCAAACTCTGGAGAAATAAGGAAGATATCCCCTCGTCAAACCCTTTGATCCTAGGAGTAGGAGTTTCTTTTCTTTACAAATATAAACCCACAATTTTAACCTGGGGCAGGGTAGTTCTCAGTTAACTTGATTGTGCCAGAGTTTCATGCAAGACGCCTTTCAACAAAAGTTCACAAAATTTCCTTCGCACACAGCAAGCAAGTGTCGAAGATGTCTTTCAAGTCAAACGCCAATGATGGTTCGCCGTAATCATTAAGTCAGGTGTTCACAACCTTTCAACTCCTCCAAATTAAATGAATAAATGTAGTACAAGTTATTCCCAAAGTGATAAATGAAGAAGGGTCATCAAGAAATACTTACTCAAAGAATGAGCCGAGTCCCTTTCGAGGCAAAAGCTAAGAAAGGTGTGAAGCTCATGACCTTACCTTATACAAAGAGAAGAAAGAACAAGCTAGTATGACAACCAAAAGTTGTAAGGAAGTAGTTGAAGTTGCTCATTTCGGATATTCGGTTACTTCGTTGTTTTGATGCTTTGCTTATACTTGTTGTTTAATTTGAGTTCCCTGGGTTATTAATCATCAATCACATGCTAGAGTACTTAATCCATGCATTTATTAAGTTGAATATGTGTTCTAGCTGTGTGAATTGATTCAGTGTGTTTCTGACTTGATTCAAAGCATTTTTGTGCTTCATGACTCGATTCAAGACTTTCATGACTCGATTCATGAAAGTGTCTCAAATGTTTAATTTGATTCTGTTTGCTCGAATCGATTCAACATCAGCTTTGAATCAATTCACGGGACTTGAAATTCCAATTTGAATTGATTCAGTAAGGGTTTTGAATTAATTCAGCACGCTAATTTGAATTGATTCATTTTCGAATTGACTCAAGTCACCTGCCCTAACTGAATCAAGTCATGGGAATTATGAATCAATTCGCGCTGCTATTTTTAACTAACTTTTTGCACTTTTCTCTTTCATCTATAAATAGAGATTTCATTCCCTCATTCTAAAGAGAGAGAGATCAAAATTTTTCTAGAGAGAGAAAACCTTTGCAAAAACACTTCTTCCTTCTCCCTTTCAAATCTTCATCTTAATCATACCCATGGAAATCATTCTCTTGTGTGTGTGTGATGATTAATCTTAAGGAAACATTAGGGATCTAATTGTTTGTTGAAGTGTGTAGATTTGCAAGAGGTGTTTTGGTCTTGGAAATTTCTAGGGTTGAAATTTCTTGAAGGAAAAAGAAGAAGAAGAAGCTTTTCTCCATTGTTGTGGAGTTTTTCTACAGATTTGTCAACTTGTTGAAGAAAGGGATTCAAGGCTTGGAATTTCAAGATTGGGGAAAATTTGGGAAATTCATCAAGAGAGGAGTCCTTCGAAAGTTGAAAATCAAGATCTTGGGTAAAGATCAAGTTAGCAGTGGTAACTAGTTACAAGCAAGTTCGTACAAGAAGCAAGAAAGAAGATTACGTGGATTGTTATAATTTGTCTTTTTGCTTTTGTGGATTGTTGTAACAAAGAACCAAAATTAAATATTGTTTTAATGGAAGAAATAACTCTTCGATGGTTCTCCGTCGAAGACTAGATGTAGGTGCCTGCGACGACGATAGCACCGAACTAGATATATCCTGGTGCACTCTCTCCTTCTCTCCCTCTCTCTTTATCGTTTAAAATTGCATAGTTTTTGATTTGTAAAAAGTTTAGGTTTGATTAGATTTGTTATTCTAAAGGATCCAGTTAATTGATTATTGTAAGAACATTGAACTTAGATTTGCCTTTAAAATTGAAGAATTGTTAAAGTCTTTAAGCATCTCGTTGAAACTTTAACCATTACTCAATTCAGTGTATTCTACCTCATTACAAACCTTTGGTGTACGTATAACGCAAATTCTCTTCCAATATCATAAAAACTTTTCTAAACAATATTTCACCATATCCGGTTCCGCTTGCGTAATCTGATTTTTTTAAAAAGAAGGGATTTTTGTAATTGTCTATTCAACCCCCTTTCTAGACAAGTTACTCCATATTCAAACCAACAATTGGCATCGAGAGCTGGTTCTTTTGATAAGGTTTAACGACCTCAAAAGTTGATTGAATATGGCATAAATTGATCCAAAGGGAGCGTATAATAGAGCCCCGATTTTCACCGGTGAAAACTATGCATATTGGAAGGATTGTATGTACGTACACCTTATGTCCGTGGATGTACAATATTGGTTAGCCATCGAGGACGGACCCTATGTTCCTCAAAGAGTCGTTGATGGCGTACCAAGTGCAAAACCACCTAAGGATTGGAATGAGGCCGAAACTAAAAAGGCGTCTTATGACTTGAAGGCGAGAAATATACTAATCTCATCATTGAGCATGAACGTATATTTTTCAATTTCACATTGTAAGGCGGCTCAGGCAATGTGGAACGCTCTTAAAGTTCTCTATGAGGGAACCGAAGACGTGAAGCAATCTAAAATCAATACTCTAACAGAGGAATTTGAACTCTTCCGCATGGAACCCGGTGAAACTGTGGCCTCCATGCAGATGAGATTTTCCCATATAATCAATAAACTTGAGAATTTGGGTAAGACCACTTCTAATCAAGATTGTGCTAATAAGATTTTAAGGTCTATGTGCAGGGAATGGCAGCCAAAAGTAACGGCTATCAAAGAATCTCATGACCTAAAAACATTAGACATGTCAACCTTATTTGGCAAGCTCACCGAACATGAGCATGAGCTAAAGAGACTTGAAGCAAGTGAAAGTAACACTAAGCACAAGGATAAAAACAAAGAAGAGAAGAAGAACATCTCTCTAAAAGCCTCCTCTTCCAAGGCAAAATTAGAGGTAGATGATGAGGACTCGAGTGACTCTTCAGAAGACGAAGAGATGGGATTGTTTGTAAAGCGCTACAACAAGTATATGAGGAGAAATGGTCTAAAACACTCGGATAAGAATTTAATGAAGTTTAGGAAATCAAATCATTCAAAGAAATGGGATGATAAGAAGAAAGAAGAAAAACAAGTCACGTGCTACGAATGCGAAAAAGTTGGTCACTACAAAAAGGAGTGTCCAAGTTTGGCAAAGCACAAAGGAAAGAAACATTACCACAAGTCCAAAAGTCAAGGCAAGGGACGACGTGTGTATATTGCTTGGGAAGACGATGAAGACTCGTCATCTTCCTCTTCGAGTTCGGATGAAGAAGTAGCTAATCTTTGTTTGATGGCTCGAAACAAGCACAAAGACTCCGATGTAAGTGACTCCGATTCTAACTCCTTACCTTCTTATAATGAATTGTCTGAGGCGTTCCATGAGATGCATGAAGATGCATTAAAAGATTTTAAGAAAATTTCCTCTCAAAAGAAAAAGATTTTGAAACTTGAGGGAGAAATCTTAAAACTTAAAAATGCTCTTGAATCCTTGAAAGAGGACCATGCATCTTTAGTAAACGACCAATTGTGCATTCCTCCAACTCTAGATGAAAAAGAAACTTTAGTTGAATGTATTACTTGCCCTTGTTTAAAAACTGAAATAGAAGATTTAAAGGGTCAAATAATACAATTAACTAGAGCTCCTACCGTAACATCTATTAGTTCAAGCGATGATGAGCAAAACTTTAGAAAACAAAGAAAGAAAAATGCTCATGTCACTAGAAAGAATAGAAAGAACGGTTCTTCTAAAGTTGTATGTCATTATTGTTGTGAAAAGGGACATATTAGGCCTAAATGCCACATTAGGAATGTGAAAATTCCAAATGGTCTTATGGCATGGAGACCTAAGAGTCCTAGTGCTAACCCCCAAGGACCCAACACTAGTTGGGGACCTAAAATTTCTTGTTGATTATCTTGCAGGAATGTCTTACAGCAGCAAAAAGGATGTGGTTCCTAGAACGCAGCTTCGTTACATATGGAGATAACAACAAAGGTAAAATACTAGGAGAAGGTATTGTGGGAAATCCCTCCACAATCACCATAGACGGTGTTTTATTTGTTAAAGGGCTTAAACACAATCTCCTTAGCATAAGTCAATTATGCGATAAGGGTTACTCCATATCTTTTGACCCCCTTAATTGCATAATTGAACATAAGAGACAAGGAGAAAATGTTTAAGGGTTCTAGAATTGATAATGTTTATATGCTCAATCTAGATGACGTTTCGAATATCGGCACTAAGTGTTTAGTCACCCGGAGTGAAGACTCTTGGTTGTGGCATAGACGCTTAGGCCATGTTCATTTTGACTTAATAAATAAAATAGCTTCTAAGAATCTAGTAATTGGTCTACCTAAAATGAAATTTTATAAAGAAAAGCTTTGTGATGCATGCCAAATGGGAAAACAAACAAGAGTATCTTTTAAATCCAAAAATTGTGTTTCCACTTCAAAACCTCTTGAGCTTCTCCATCTAGATCTCTTTGGTCCGTCTAGGACAAGAAGTCTAGGAGGCAATTACTATGGCTTTGTGATAGTAGACGATTTTACTAGATACACTTGGACCTTATTTTTAAGTCAAAAAGAAGAAACCTTTAAAGCATTTGTGAAATTTGCTAAGCTTATCTAAAACCGTTTAGATTTGAAAATAGTCACCCTAAGAAGTGACCATGGTGGTGAGTTTGTTAACCACCAATTTGAAAACTTTTGCAACGAAAGCGGAATAGCCCATAACTTCTCATGTCCGCGCACTCCTCAACAAAATGGTGTTGTGGAGCGCAAAAACCGTATTTTAGAAGAATTAGCACGGACTATGATAAGCGAAATGGGTTTACCTAAGTACTTTTGGGCTGATGCGATTAACACCGCATGTCATGTCTTGAATAGGGTACTCATTCGACCTATCCTAGAGAAGACACCCTATGAGTTACTTAAGGGTAGGAAACCTAATATTTCTTACTTTCGTGTCTTTGGTTGCAAATGTTTCATTTTAAATAATGGCAAAGATAAGCTTGGTAAGTTTGACGCAAAAGCGGATGAGGGCATCTTCTTAGGTTATTCCTCATCTAGTAAGGCATATCGAGTTTTCAATAATAGAACTTTAGCGGTTGAAGAATCTATACACGTTGCATTTGATGAAACCAAACCCCAAAAGAAGGGGAAAGGTATTTCTTCTGTTATTGATGTTTCAGGTTTTAGTACGGAAGATAAGATCGAAGATGACGTTCCAAAAGTGGATCCTCCAAAAGATGAGGACATTAATGATGATAAAGAGGAAAGTGAACACGAGGATGACAAACACGAGACCTCAAACCAACTTCCTCAAGATTGGATCGTCACAAAGGATCATCCGTTGGACAACATCTTAGGAGACATCAAAAGGGGAGTAAGCACGCGTTTACAATTAAATAATTTCTGTAATTATTCTGCTTTTATATCACAAGTTGAACCGAAAACAGTTAGTGATGCTTTGACTGATGAGGGTTGGCTTCTTGCTATGCAAGAAGAACTCAACCAATTTAAAAGAAATGACGTTTGGGATTTGGTCCAACGTCCTAAAAACAAAACAGTCATAGGCACTAAGTGGGTCTTTCGGAATAAACTAGATGAAAACAGAATAATTACTAGAAACAAGGCAAGGCTAGTAGCAAAGGGGTATAATCAAGCCGAAGGGATAGACTACGAGGAGACTTATGCTCCCGTAGCCCGACTTGAGGCTATTAGACTCCTATTGGCATTCGCATGTTGTCTTAATTTTAAACTATATCAGATGGACGTTAAGTCGGCTTTCCTAAACGGATTCATAAATGAAGAGGTCTACGTCTCTCAACCTCCGGGTTTTGAGGATCACGACAATCTCGATCATGTCTTTAAACTTAAGAGAGCCCTCTATGGCCTCAAACAAGCTCCCAGAGCTTGGTATGAGCGTCTTAGTGGTTTCTTAATTGAAAAGGGATTTAGTCGTGGAAATGTAGATACCACTTTATTCATAAGACGTAAAGGAAAGCATGTTCTATTAGTTCAGATATATGTGGATGATATTATATTCAGCCACTAACGAATCTTTGTGTAGAGAGTTTTCTAACACTATGCAGGGCGAATTTGAGATGTCATTGATGGGTGAACTTACTTACTTCTTGGGACTCCAAATAAAGCAAACTGATAAAGGAACTTTTATCAGTCAAACAAAATACTGCTTGGAAGTCTTAAAGAAGTATGAAATGAAAAATGCAAAAGCAATATCTACACCAATGGCTTCAAATTTGCTAATCGACAAAGATGAATCGGGTAAAGAGTTTGACGTTACCAAGTATCGAGGTATGATTGGATCGTTGCTTTATTTAACTGCAAGTCGACCTGATATCATGTTTAGTGTATGCATGTGTGCTAGGTTTCAAGCTTCCCCTAGAGAATCTCATTTTAAGATCATTAAACGCATTTTAAGGTATTTAAATGGTACTGTAAACCATGGTCTTTGGTTCCCTAAGGGAAGTGAGTGTAGTTTAGTAGGTTTTTCTGACTCTGATTTCGCGGGGTGCAAATCAGACAGAAAAAGTACTAGCGGCACATGTCACATTTTTGGAAATTGTCTGATCTCATGGCATAGCAAGAAGCAACATAGTGTTGCACTTTCAACCACCGAGGCAGAATATGTAGCCGCCGATAATTGTTGTGCACAAGTCATTTGGCTTAAGCAACAATTATTGGACTATGATTTAAAACTAGGTTGCGTTCCGATTAAATGTGACAACACTAGTGCGATAAACCTAACTAAAAACCCGGTACTGCATTCACGCACTAAGCATATAGAAATTAGGCATCATTTTCTTCGAGATCATGTGGAAAAAGGCGACGTAGTTTTTGAATTCGAGGACTCTAAAAATCAGCTTGCTGACATTTTTACAAAACCTTTGTCCTCGGAGTCGTTCCACAAGATTCGAAGAGAATTAGGGATTCTCGATCCTTCTTGCTTTGAATAAGTATCGATCTAATTTTATTTACATTGTCGCATGATTTTCTGTTATACTAACGGTTAGTGTGCAACAATTTTTTTCTCTCAATCTCGTACGGTATAATTTCTCCAATACCTTTATCTCTTTGTGTTATATCTGTTAAATTGCTCTGTCTGTGTAGTTTATTATGCGTGTTTAATATCTTTGTTATGTTTGTGTATAGATTTGCATCACATTTAATATTTGTGTTAAGTGTGCATTTAATCTTATTTGCATCATGTTCATGTTTTCATAAATTTCATCATAGTGCATTGCATTTTTTTCATTGAAATCTGTTTTGAATCAATTCCTGAATCAATTCATAAAGCTGTCTAGAAAGTGCTATTTGATTCTGTTTGCGCGAATTGATTCACACTATTTTGTGAATCAATTCATTCGTTTTTTGTTTTCTCTTTTTTCCTTTTTTCTTTCTCTCTCCTCTCATTCTCATTTTTTAAATTTCTTTCTCTCTCCCTTATATTCCTCTCCACTCGCCACCTCACCCTCTTTTTCTCTCAAATTTTTTTCTCTCATTTCCCAACACCATCCCCTACTATCCACTTTTCTAATCCTTTTCACAATTTTTGTCAGATTTTTTTCTCCATCAATCCCTCTCACATGCCATCCTTTCCCAACCTATTATTTTTTTTATTTTTTTCTCTTCAATTTTTTTTCGGCCCCACCCTTTTCTTTTTCTTTTTCTTTCCCAACACTTTTTCTATATCTCTCTCTCTCTTACCCGGCCCCATTTTTTTTTCTTTCACTCTACACATCTCACCTACCTATCCTCTCATGTTTCTCATCATACATATTTTTTTCACTTTCCCAACGTCCTTTTTCTCTCCCCACGCCACATCACCATCACTTCCTTTCACTTTTTTTTCTTCCACTTCCCAACCTATCTCTTTCTATTTTTTTGGCTTTTATTATTTCCATACATTATCATCATTTCCACACGCCACCCTTCCCACTTTTTCTATCACTTTTTTTTCTCTATCTTTTCTTTTTTTTTCTCAGTTTTTTTTCATCTTTCTCTTCTTCCGTTTTTTTCCTTATTTTTTTTCGGTTTTTTTTCTTCCCAGTTTTTATTTCTTTTCCGTCTTTTTTTTCTTTGTTTTTTTTGTCCATCTCCTTTGTCATTTCTCTTACTCTTCATTTCATCTTTCTAGCTTTCTCATTCTATCTTCTTCATCTCCATTATCATACTACATATCATTTCCTCCATTATCTTGGCCTTAAGTTCACTGGTTTTAGTTGTAAGTTCAAAGACAAAACCATCACTTTCACAACTCAGGATTTTAAAGATACTTTTGGATTAGAAAACACTGGTTATGAATTCACTAGAGTGACAACGACATCTGAGTTTCAACGCACTCTTACGATTACTCAAATTTCAAAACCTATCTACCACAACGACCTGCAATACTCCAATTTTACTGTCGGACAATTGAAAGTTGACTGCCGAATTCTTCATTAGGTAATAACGAAGATTTTAGTTTGTCGTAAAGATAATTTCGGTCGTGTTGATGAGTTTGATTTGTTCATGCTGTGGGTGCTTCTCAACCTAGAATCCGTAAATTGGGTTAAGTTCATAGTGAATATGGTAATGGAATGCAAATCAAGCGACTCCAAGCCTCTCTATTACCCCTCGTTCATTCAACTAATACTGAACAAGGGCGGAGTGGCTTCTAAGCTAAGTGAATTATCTGGTATTCCATCTAAGTTCAGTGATGTCACTCTTCATCTATTCAAATATCATTTTGATTCTGAGCGGAACGAATGGTACTATCAAGAGAAGTTTGCTCGGGTATATGAGACGTTTTCCATCAACCATGCCAACGCTCTGCAAGATCACAATCCTGCCGCTTCTTCTCGTCCGTCTGGTGCCTCCTCCTCCACCGCTCGTCACACTGATGTTGTTACGCGAGCCGACTTGGATCGATGGGGCGAACGCATCTTGGAGGAACAGCGGGTTTTATCTGCGTAGCAACATGTGAAACTTGATCTTATCCTTGCCAAGCTTACTGCATCAAACATCAGACCGTCTGAACCTGAGGATCATGATATGGAGGATCCGTAGTTTCTCATTTTGCATCTTATCATGTTGCATGTTATTTATATTTCCTTATGATTAAAACATGTCTAATTGTATTTTGGTTGTATGTCCATTAACAACTTGCTATCTTTAATATCAACTTGCTATCTTTAAATATTATCTTCTTCTTTTCTAATGAATTGTGTGTTATCGTTACATGTTAACATTGCTGGATTATCTATGTGATACTATTGGTTGTTATTTCTGTTTTTCGTCCCTCTTCCTTTTTGATATTGTCAAAGGGGGAGAATGGATTATCGGTTGACAACAATAACTCTTGTGGTTAAGTAATTGTTGCAGGGGGAGCATGGCTCTGCATGGCTCAAATTAATCGGATTGCCAAGCATCAAAAAGGGGGAGACTGAAGTTGCTCATTTCGGATATTCGGTTACTTCGTTGTTTTGATGCTTTGCTTATACTTGTCGTTTAATTTGAGTTCCCTGGGTTATTAATCATCAATCACATGCTAGAGTACTTAATCCATGCATTTATTAAGTTGAATATGTGTTCTAGCTGTGTGAATTGATTCAGTGTGTTTCTGACTTGATTCAAAGCATTTTTGTGCTTCATGACTCGATTCAAGACTTTCATGACTCGATTCATGAAAGTGTCTCAAATGTTCAATTTGATTCTGTTTGCTCGAATCGATTCAACATCAACTTTGAATCAATTCACGGGACTGGAAATTCCAATTTGAATTGATTCAGTAAGGGTTTTGAATTAATTCAGCACGCTAATTTGAATTGATTCATTTTCGAATTGACTCAAGTCACATGCCCTAACTGAATCAAGTCATGGGAATTATGAATCAATTCGCGCTGCTATTTTTAACTAACTTTTTGCACTTTTCTCTTTCATCTATAAATAGAGATTTCATTCCCTCATTCTAAAGAGAGAGAGATCAAAATTTTTCTAGAGAGAGAAAACCTTTGCAAAAACACTTCTTCCTTCTCCCTTTCAAATCTTCATCTTAATCATACCCATGGAAATCATTCTCTTGTGTGTGTGTGATGATTAATCTTAAGGAAACATTAGGGATCTAATTGTTTGTTGAAGTGTGTAGATTTACAAGAGGTGTTTTGGTCTTGGAAATTTCTAGGGTTGAAATTTCTTGAAGGAAAAAGAAGAAGAAAAAGCTTTTCTCCATTGTTGTGGAGTTTTTCTACAGATTTGTCAACTTGTTGAAGAAAGGGATTCAAGGCTTGGAATTACAATATTGGGTAAAATTTGGGAAATTCATCAAGAGAGAAGTCCTTCAAAAGTTGAAAATCAAGATCTTGGGTAAAGATCAAGTTAGCAATGGTAGCTAGTTACAAGCAAGTTCGTACAAGAAGCAAGAAAGAAGATTACGTGGATTGTTATAATTTGTCTTTTTGCTTTTGTGGATTGTTGTAACAAAGAACCAAAATTCAATATTGTTTTAATGGAAGAAATAACTCTTCGATGGTTCTCCGTCGAAGACTAGATGTAGGTGCCTGCGACGACGATAGCACCGAACTAGATATATCCTGGTGCACTCTCTCCTTCTCTCCCTCTCTCTTTATCGTTTAAAATTGCATAGTTTTTGATTTGTAAAAAGTTTAGGTTTGATTAGATTTATTCTTCTAAAGGATCCAGTTAATTGATTATTGTAAGAACATTGAACTTAGATTTGCCTTTAAAATTGAAGAATTGTTAAAGTCTTTAAGCATCTCGTTGAAACTTTAACCATTACTCAATTCAGTGTATTCTACCTCATTACAAACCTTTGGTGTACGTATAACGCAAATTCTCTTCCAATATCATAAAAACTTTTCTAAACAAAATTTCACCATATCCGGTTCCGCTTGCGTAATCTGATTTTTTTAAAAAGAAGGGATTTTTGTAATTGTCTATTCAACCCCCCCTTCTAGACAAGTTACTCCATATTCAAACCAACAGTAGTGACTGCCATCTCAAGTCCATTGAATTTTGAACCATCATCATTACTATCATCAGTGCAATTCCTAACCTATGGGAGTTATAGTGCATAATTTGAGTTAACTGAGCATAGGACTGGAGTTCATCACGTAGATTGGGTGGGTACAAATAAACTTTGAGCCTTTATCCTTTATTTCTTAAACCGTGAACCAGGCCACGTTATAACCCTCAAAAGACCTAACTGAAGCAAGGTTATTTTTAAAGCATACTACAGCAAGGTTGCGTAAACTGACTCCAAAAGATCTTTGCAAATAATCTATTTTGGCATCATACCTTTTGTTTTACTTCTCACTTTGAATGTCTTGAACCGCCGTGTTTTGACCAATGACTCATATACTTGGCATCTTTCAAAAAATGAAATTGATTTCAAAAGTTGCATGAACTCTGCATTTACTATGTTTGTATGAACATTTTTGTTTGCAAACTGGCTTTTCTCTCCAGGAATTTTCAAACAATTAAGAAACTTGGTCGATGATCCAATCAGGGGCAAGTTCCTTCCATATCCTGTTGAGAATCAGTTCAAGATTTGTGGTTTAATGGCGGCTTCTCAGAATTGGTTTATACAGAAGATTTTTTTCAAGACTCAGACTGGGGCAAGCTTTCTAAGAGCACCATGAAACGGTCATTTCCAGAATCAATCAAGTTGAAGCAATGATCAACTCATCTACAATAATCAGCTATTCTGGGGCAGTTTACCTGAAGAATCCCCAAGCAACTCTTTATCCTTCCTACAAGGATCATAAATTTGGATATAGTTTACCAGTGTGGCAATGATGTGTTCAGTAGCATCTCTAGTCCCCAAGCAGAATGACAGTGATCTCCGTGTTGAGGAATCAACCTTCCAGTATTGTCTTCTCCACAAAAGAGTTGAGCCGTGTCGTCGACATCTATATTTGCATTTGCATTTGATCATATATAATCTACATAATTTTATACCATATGCATAACATGAGTGTTTCATCCTCATTTGCATTTCTCCCGAGGTCGTGTCGTTATCCACGTCTTACCTTGTGGTCAAAGTCCAACTCACGTGGCACCTACCAAACAAATATTGTCGTGTCTATCTGACGTTCTTCCAAATATGACCTTTCTTATCCGATTGTTTTTTCGGATATGTTTGTTCCTCTTTTGTATCCAATTCCATTCTTGGATGTCGTTTATTTGTCTCTATCTGATATTTTTCTAGATTGAGTCTTTTGTCCTGATGTTCTTCCAGAACTTATCTGATGTTTTCCTAGAGTCTACAACCCATCTTTCGGATATTATCGATTTCCCAATTACTTGGTAGTCAATAATATTCTCAAGAGAGTCTCGTCTGAGTGTGGTATCGCGTAACAACTGATTCAAGTCTGCACCTGAATAGCCACCGCACCACGTCCTAATAAGGCCAAGATGGGTTAAGGGTTCTAAAGTCCTCAGCTTCGGGTCCTCGGATCAAGAAGCATTACGGGTTTTCCATTTCTGGTATGCCATTATCACTTCTTGGGAGGAGTGTCTCAACTGAGTCCTCGGGAATGGTCACCAGAGTCGACAGTTTTCTAGGTTAACACCCCGAAATGCACAAGACGCGCAAATCAGAATATCTCTCAAGAAAACCTCATCTGGATGTGGGTTTTGTGTAAACCAAACATACCAAGATGCTACGTAGGCCACACTACTTCCACTCTAGTCCTATGTGTGTACTCAAGCCTATGTATTGGGCTTATCTCACCACACAGATCACCAAACACCTTGACAGAACAATCAATAACAAACAAATTAGACAAAAAGCGATAAATAAATCAAAGTAAGCCAAACCCACTAGGAACCAGAGATTCTTTATGATCCCCAACAGAGTCACCCCTTTTCTGTAGCGGCAAAATCGTGAGTGTAAGCTATTGATTAACTTAACTCGAAATGCAAGAGTCGTCACCGCACTTTTATTTTATCCAAAAAATGGAAAGGAAAAAGAGCGAACAAAACCTAATAAGTTCTAAAAAAAGAACAAACAGAGTCTGGGTAAGGGGGTTGGTTACGTTAAGGGAAGGTGTTAGCACCCAAAACGTCTATAGTACTATATAGGAACCCTTTGAAATATTTACGCTTTTGATCTGAAAAGGTTTGTTTGAAATGAGATTGAGGAGATGAGAAAATAAATATTTTTTAGATTTTTGTGTTTGGAGATGTTGCACCCCAAAATTTGCTCTCCTTACTTTAGTACTAACTGGCTTATGTTTCATCTCATTTTGCATTATCATGTGTGCATATCATTGGTTCTTAGCATGGGGTCAAGGTGCCTGAGGCAGTTCAAGAGGAGAATATGTTCTTCAAGCAAGAGTCCTTATATTGTCCAAGAGAGTTCAAGTGGATCACTTTCTCCTAACCAGTGCAGAAATTAGGGTTTTGAGATTCTTGGGTTTATTGCTCCAATGGGAAAGCTCCTTGGGTTTTTATCACCACCAAATGGCATATCTTATCTTTGTTTGAGAGGATACACATCATATTCAGAGGAATTTGGATTTGGAGACTGTGCTATCTCCTCCTAGACTAAGGGTACCAAGATTAGGGTTTGCTATAAAGTCAGTTTATTTATGATTTCTTGGCCAAGACTTGATTCCATGGTATTCCTTGGGTCCCTAAGTATCTAGGAATGGAAGATTGTCCATTAGTTTGGTTCATGAGAAGTTCAAATGGCCAATGGATTGGGAATCAGGAGAAGCAGGAGAAAAGTCAACAGTGAGAGGGGAAGTCAACTGTGGGATTTTGAGGTTCTCTCCAAGGTTTTTAAGGTCTCACATCCTCATATGGTTTTCAAAAGTCAAGTTCCATACCATTTATCAAGAATCAAGGGTTGGTACAAAAGTTACTAAATATGGAAATGACCTATAATTTGAAAGTTTCCTTTTTGGGCAAGTTCTTAGACTACATTCAACCTGACTTTTCATCATCAAATAAGCTTCAAATGAATTTTCCTCAAGCATGAAAGTTTAAGATCTTTTTCTCCTCTTTCCAACAAGTACTAGTGGGTCTCCATATCATTTGTGAAACTCAAGTTATGGCCAAAGGAAGGCAAAGTGGTTTTTAGGGTTCCATTTTCACAACTTTTGCATTTTGGGACATAGTGACCTATAATTAATTCCATTGCTTCAAGACATATTCCAACATCAAAGAACAATCCCTAAGGAGCATTGTTGGCCTTTAAATCAAGTGGATCCATGGTTTATTTATTACTTATTTTTCATTGTGCAAAATTGCCAAATTATTGAAATCTCATGAACCAAGACATCTTAAGGCCCAAATTCAATTCAGGTGTGATTAGCAATTGAAACTTAAGTGATCCATCATGAAATATTTGGATATCCATGCATGGAGGAGGGTGTATTTCACATTATTCAAATTTTCTAAAATCACCCAAAACTCTTTAAACAAAGAATTACCAAGGCCCAATTGTTGATCGGTGGTTTAACCTAGCCTATTTAAACTTACTCATGCTAGGGTTGGAAAAAAGAACACGTGATTTGGAGGAGAATAGTTGTCGCTCCCAGAATTTTCAACCAGGTACAAACGCGAGAGTGGCACGGAAAAACAGAGTCGCCAGCCGTGTAAATTTATCCCAAGAGAGGGAAAGGGAACACCACACAAACCTGAGGAAGAGGGGAAGGAATGGTCATCGTAACCATAACCTGGGTTCGGGAGTCGGTTACGCGAGGGGAAGATGCTAGCACCCCACGCGTCCATCGTACTCGATGGGATCCACGCTTGTTGTCTAATCTAAGGGTGAGTTATTCTATCATCTAGGGCTGTACTAAGACGAGGAGAGGAAAACAAAGACATACTCGGTAGGACGTCGACGTCCTAGGCCTACGTACCCCCTTTGTGCAATGGGGAATTCAGAGTCAACGTAGTTCGGACCAAGTTCTTTTTGTGTTTTTTATGAGCGACGTTAAGTTCGCGTCCGACAGTTAGGATCGATGCCTGTTTGCGACTCAGACGGAAAGTAACGTGCCTCTTTTGAAAATAGCCTTTAGTTTGACAATCCCGAAGGACAAAAAGGTTTGAAGTTTGTTTGTATTTTTTAAGACAGAAGTGACTTGAGTTAGTTCATAACTTGCATTGCACCAAAGTCTAGGGCACAGGGGCGAATACTTAACGCATCGTCCCAAGACAGGATGCTCGCTAAGCACTCTAGAAAGATGAGAGGAAGCCCCTCATTTCTCATTCCCCACGCTTAAGGCTCGTGCGCAATACACTTTATCCTTATTAAGTGTTTTCAAGAAGTTTTGAGATGAGAAGAGAGAAGACACAAAGGAAACTCTAAAGGGAACTAAGAGTCCTAATGTTATCATGCATGGGTGACCTACGGTTAGTGAGGTTTGACGACAACCTAGGCCTAAAGAAAGGAAAAGATGAGAGAGGGAAAGAGTAAGGGTGAATATGGATGATTATCCACACCCTTAAATAACTTACCTCAGCCCCTGCATAAAAGGTTAGTACAAAACAGACATAAGTAATAATAAAACTAATGAAACTCAAACAAATCACAAACCAAAGATAAATGCTTATAAACCAAATGAAATTCAACCAAAACAGAATATGGATGACGTAAACATGCATTATAAAGTCAAAGGAAACAAACCCAAATGATGGTACAAGTGCCTTTTCAAACAAGGTAACCAGACATGATCAGAAATATGCATACAAGAAGATCTCACATAAAGAGCAGTCACATAATTAGTAAAACATCTTATAAAATTTCCAAATTAATTATAAACATTTCTCAACCAGAAACAAACAACATATCAAAAGCTCCTACAAAAATTCAAAATATAAGTCACTCAAACAATTATGCAAAGTTCAGACAAGAAACATGGTTCAATAAGCAAAAAAGGAGGACTAAAATGCAATATGAAATGATTTAAAAAATGATAGAAAAATATTTTAATGCAACTCAATGTGTTGATGAATGAATGCAAAAAGAATGAGTTCAAAATATTTTGTGGATGATGAGAAATAAAATAAACAAGTTAGAGTATACATGATATGAACAATTCAAGAAGGAAATTATTAAAATAATTAATTCATATGATAAAAATAAAATAAAATTAAAAATAAAATTTGGGAAAATTTTATTAAATGCTAAATATGATGCATGAATTTTTTGGTAATTTTTTAATGCAAGAAACTATTTTTAAAATAATTAAAATGAAACAATGCAATTAATAAAAATAAAAAAGAATAAAAACAAGTGGGGGTGCGCATAGCAGATGGCTCACGTTGAAAATGATAATGGGCTAAAACGTGGGGGTGCGAATAGAACCCCAGTCCAAATAATTAATCAGAAAAAAATAAAAAGGAGCACGTGGGCCTTAGTCAAGGGGTTGACTCCATGCTTACCTTTGGATTGATCGTACGCTTCAAAAATAGTCAAACAATTCAAGTTATTCATGATCAACGTACCAGATTAAGCAACACATGGTAAAAACAATGCACACGCGTGCACACACCCACCCAGCACACCATACACCCCCACGTGCACGACACATGGTTCATTTAATTTGTTGGCAGCCTTCAAACCGTCAGATGAAATCAATGCTTACGATCATATCACCAAGTCAATAAGTAAAACACGTGAGTGGACCAGATTGAAAGGACACGGTAGTTATCATAGGGTAATATACACACGATTAAATAAAATAAAAACAAAAAATAGAACACGTGGCATCATGATGGCCGTTGGATCAAGCCAATGGATGGTCCTGATTTCGTCCCTACCCTCCAGCCTCTCCCTTCGCCGGAACCCTCACCAGCCGTCGGAGCTAGGGTTCCGGCCGATCTTTCCGGCCACCTGCAACCAATATTTTTCCAGAAAACGCAAAGGGGTACACCATTCTGACTAGAATTTCGTCAGGATCTCAAATATCACATCAAAAATCACAAATAACCAATGCATAAGGAGATTCGAATGAGAAAAGGTTAGGGTTCAAAACTTTAAACACACGCAACAATCAAACAACACGTCCAATCTCAAAAATAAATATATCAGAATGATCAGTGGGTGTCGTACCTCGAAAAATACGATCCTCGCGATGGACGCGGAAAAAACTGTTCGAAACAGAGTCGCCACCGAACTTTAGTTATCCCAAAAGAGGGAAAGGAAAATATCGAGAAAACCTTTTAAGGGAGATAAGAACATGGTCGTCGCAACCAAATTCGGGTTCGGGAGTCGGTTACGCAAGAGGGAAGGTATTAGCACCCTCTACGTCCGTTGTACTCAACGGGAACCTCTTGATTTGATTCGTGAGAAAGTTAGCTCGGTTTGTTTGTTTATCTTCTAAGGTAAAAGGATTTATTTTTAAGGGGGAAATGGGGTGGTTTTTTATTAGTGTGCTCGGCAAGGATTAGAATCCTCGGGCCTACGTATTCCCTCGTGCAATGGGAAAGTCAGAGCATTCGTAGTTCGGGGAACTACGGTTGTTTGGTTCGTGTTTTTTTTAAACAAACGAGTGTTTAATTCGTATTCTAACTGCTAAACGTTGGCTTGTCGGCTCGTCATGGGAGGCTGAAGCACTAGTTCATATGCGCGGAAGAATGGACTAAACAATGTTCTTTTTGTGAAAAGTTGTTTGAGTATGAATTAAGTGTATTGATTTGATTAAGAAAATAGTTTAGTTTGCGTGTGCTTTAGGGTTTCGGTTGCACGGAGGCGAGGAAAGGAGTTTTATCCGTGTTGGATATTTTAGAGGTGACAATTGCCCACACACGAGTAAGAAAACTCGCACCCAAACAATTGTGGAGAAGGGTCAAAGACTCGACCACCCTCACTTCACCTTTAGTAAAGTGTGTTTAAATAGGGATTAAGTGTTTTAATAATTTGATTTGGAAAATGTTGAGTATGGCCGAGTTCGTAGTGTTTTAGTGGTGTCAATTGTCCACACACAAGTAAGAGAACTCGCACCTAAACAATTGACAGGTTAAAGCTTAAGTTCGTTAGAGGCGTCAATTGTTCGCACACGAGTAAGAGAACTCGCACCCAAACAATTGACAAATTAAAGTTCGTGTTTTTTAGAGGCGTCGATTGTTCACACACGAGTAAGTGAACTCGCACCTAAACAATCGACAAGCTAAGGTTTAAGTTTTTAGAGGCGTCAATTGTTCACACACGAGTAAGTGAACTCGCACCTAAACAATCGACAAGTTAAAGTTTAATTTTTTGGAGGTGACAATTGTTCACACACGAGTAAGTGAACTCGCACCCAAACAATTGAGGAGACGGATCAAAGACTCAATCCACCTCACTTCACCTTTTATAAAAGTAATGTTTGAATATAGATTACGTGTTTTAAGCGGCAAGTGATTATAAAAAGGTTTGAATAGTGTACGAACAAAGAAAATTGTTAGATAAATATGAATATGATATGGCCAATATGAATAGTATGAATAAAATATAGTCGAGATAATATTTGACGGAAAATAAACAAGATAATGATTAACAAGAGGTTAAAGTTGACATAAAAGAAAAAATGGTCTCGTCTTAATCGGATTTAATCGATAAATCGATAAATCGGTGACTTTTGACTTTCATTGACCAAATAAAATAAAAATATATGAAATAGAAATTAGAAATTAAATTGGAAATATGAATAAAGGCATAAAGGCCTCGCCTTTATCGAGATTTAATCGAGAATTCGATAAATCGATCGATATTTGGTTTTCATCGACCTAAAATAAATGTAAACAACAATGAAAATGAAATAAAATCGAGACAATGAATACAAAGGATAAAGGTCTCACCTTTATCGAGATTTAATCGAGAAATCGATAAATCGATCGATATTTGGTTTTCATCGACCTAACATAAATGTAAATGCCACAAAAATGATAGAAAATAAAATAAAATTGAGACAATGAATACGAAGGATAAAAGTCTCACCCTTATCGAGATTTAATCAAGAAATCGATAAATCGATCGATATTTGGTTTTCATCGACCTAAAATAAATGTAAATGCCACCAAAATGATAGAAAATAAAATAAAATTGAAAATGGCATGAAAAATAGTAAAGGTCTCACTTTCATCGAGATTTAAGTCGAGAAATCGACAAATCGATTGATATATGTTTTCATTGGCCCAAAATACTAACAAAAATCTAATAAAATGATAAATACAAAATAAATTGAAATAAATAAACTAAAATAATAAATATTACATAAATCGAAATAAAAATGAATAAAAAAGGTGGGCCTCAAATAAATCACAATTTAATCATTTTGATTAAACTATGAATATCTTTATGTCATTGGCCCAAAATAATATGAAAGGGAAAGAAAATATCTAAGATAAAAATCAAACGAAAACCAGATGAAAATGAAATATAAACCAATAAATTCCTATGGAGAAACCAACGTATAGATTCAGACAAATTAAAATAAAAAAAAGTTGACATTTGGAATCACCAAAATAAAGGACAGGGTGCGTTTAAGAATGAAGGGTGTGCGATGAGTGGATTCACTTGGGCTTAAGACCCATCATCCATTCTCACACGCTCAAAAAAAAGAACAAGGGGGTGTATTCAGATTCACATCCACATCATATAGTATTTTATTTTAGAAAAATAACAAAACACACAAAAAATATAGACCTATCAGTTTCTACAGAAGATCAAAGTACCAAACCAATACTTGAAATGCATTTCTCAAAAAAACAAAATCATTTGGAATGAAAGAAGAAGAAGTAAAGAGCCCTCAAGTCGAAACTCTCTCAGGCCAAAAACGAAAGACGTCAAATCAAACCAACCTTCTACTCATTTCAAAACGCTTTCGGTCCTCTCTCAAGTTCAAGATCATTCGACTCTTTCTCCACTTCAGGTTTGTTAAAGTTTGTTTGATTTCGTTCACTCTCTTTCTCTACTCCTTGCAATCGCGTCTTGACTCATCTCCGTCTCTCTCGCGTAAGCTCTCTGTTCGGTTTACTCTTTCCACTTCATCCCTCTCTTTTTGGGTTATGATTGGTTTCGAATCTCATTCTCTTCTTCAACTTTTTCTGTTTGCGAGTTTCTGGATCTATGCGTTGTTTATGGTTTTGATTGATTTGTGGTTGTGGTTGTATTGGAAGAAACGATTTTGGGTTGTGTATGAGTGAGTGGGTTTTGAAAATGAAGGTGAGTTATTTTTGAAGGGTTGATTTGAAGATTTGTAGAGACTTGGGTGTGGTTGTTTGAAGAAGGGAAATATTGGAAGAAGGTTTGGTGGTGGGTGTAAGGTTGTTGTTCGTGAAGGCGGAGCGGAGGTGGGTATGGTGATTTACGGTTGTTTTGGTGAGATTTTGGTTAGTTGATTTGTAAACAGAGTGAGGAATTTGAGTGAATAAGGTTGGGTTTTGAAAAGTCGAGGAACCGTTTGTTGAAAGGTTTGTTGTTAGGTTAATTTGAAGGTTGAGGGAAAATATTGAAGATGAAGATGACGGAAGGTTTTTGAGGGATTCTGAGCAGAGTTTTAAGCTTTTATTGAAATTTGTTGATGAAGAATTGGAAAGAGGTCCTCCCGTCCCAAGTGACTCCGTTGCAGCTTTATACAAGGGTTGGAAGGGGTAGAATGGAGAATGAATGATTTGGGAAACTTGGAGAGAAAGTTGTGTTTCATGAGCTGGCGATTGTTTCGTATGAATTGTGGTGTGGTGCGCAGCGTGTTATTGTAGTGGTGGAAAGGTTCGTACGTTTGGGTTTGTGTAGTAGAAGTTAATTGTTATTTTTGTGAATTCACAACCTCTGTCACTGCAGGTAAAGGCTTGCTTTTATTTTTTTTGCAGCAATCAAAGTTGTGATTTCATTGTGGTATTGTGAATCATGCTTTTGTGTGTTACGAATTTTTTCACGGTTTGGACTGTTGTGTTGAAGGATGGCATGTAATATGGCTTTTGTAATTTTCTCATGCTTGTGTTATGTTGGTGGCTTGGAAAGGTACTGATGCAGCGAATTGGGAGGGGAGTGGTAATGGATGAAATGACTTTTCTTGTACTATCTTAAAGGTCTTTTGTGACCATGAACCTTAGTCTCTCTTTTTTGGTTCAATTATTAGTGTATGACTTTGTGTAAATGGGCCTTGTAGAAATAGTAGATTTTTTTGAAAATTTATGGAAGAAAAATGACAATAAAATGGGTTTGGATATTTGAAGTGGATAATGGATTTTTGAAATGGATATGGATTAATAAGTGGATATGGACAAATATTGGGTAATTGGTTAATATTTGGATAATAAAAAAAGGTTAAAATGGATTTAAAAATGGGTTAAAGAATGGATATGGACATGCAAAAATGGTTATTTGTAAAGTTAATGAAAATGGACATTTAAAAAAAAAAAAAGTGGATTATGGTTTGAATCCTTCGGATATGGAATAATTAAATTGGATATGAATATCAAGAATGGATAATGAAATAATATTGAAAATGGAATCGGATACTTGGTTAAAAATGGATTGGATTTGAAAAAAAGAATGGATATTAAAGATAAAAATGGATAAATAGAAAAGATATTAAAAAAATGATATGGATAAATTGAATTTGTAGAATGGACCTCGTTTTGGATTTTGAATATGGTTTAATGAACTTTTGGATTGGGACTTAACAATTGGATGAATAAAATTGGACAAAATTGAAATGGGCATGGAATTTTAAAATTTGGTTGTGAACTTGAAATGGACTTGTAAATTGAATTGAGATTGGACTTTTGGACTTGAATGGTTAATGGATGAACATAGAAAACAGATTTGGATAAAATAAAAATGGATTTAGGAAATGAATTTGGATATGATATCTTGGCTGTGAAGTATGTATTTGGAAACTGAAATGGGAATGGATAAAGAATATAATATGGATATGGTTTTGGGAAAAGAAAAAAAATGTACAGATGTCAGCTATGCACAGGTAGGACAAATTTGGGGTATGACGGATGCCCCTATCTAATTGGCTTAAACTCGAGAGAGTGAACGGCTGCATGGCGTTCATTTTAAGGGTAGAAGTCAATTAGATATAAGAATGCCCCAAAAATTTGTCTCACAAAAGGTAAAGTGTTTGTAGAGTAAGAGCTGACAGAACGAAGTAGCGGGATTCAAACTGAACAAAATAACTTGAGGTCCTTTGGGTGCTCGAAGCAGTCCCTTATCCATTAAGGTTCTCCGATGATATCAAAGTTGTATTTTTGAAAAAGCGCGAGATTCTCTGGGTCGTCGAAGCAGTTCCTTATCCACTAAGGTTCCTTGATGATACCAAAGTTGTATTTTGAATGCAGAGGATTCTCTGGATGGTCGAAGAATTCCCTTATCCATTAAGGTTCTTCGATGATACCAAAGCAGTATCTCTGAAGGCAGCTGATTCTCTGGGTCGTCGAAGCAGTCCCTTATCCATTAAGGTTCCTCGATGATACCAAAGCAGTATTTCTGAATGCGTGAGATTCTTTGGGTGGTCGAAGCAGTTCCTTATCCACTAAGGTTCCTCGATGATACCAAAGTTGTATTTTGAATGCAGAGGATTCTCTAGATGGTTGAAGCAGTCCCTTATCCATTAAGGTTCTTCGATGATACCAAAGCAGTATCTCTGAAGGCAGCCGATTCTCTGGGTCGTCGAAGCATTCCCTTATCCATTAAGGTTCCTAGATGATACCAAAGCAGTATCTCTAAAGGCAGATGATTCTCTGGGTCGTCAAAGCAGTCCCTTATTCATTAAGGATCCTCAACGATACCAAAGCAGCATCTCTGGAAGGCAGACGATTCTCTGGGTCGTCGAAGCAGTCCCTTATCCATTAAGGTTCCTCGATGATACCAAAGCAATATCTCTGGAAGGCAGACGATTCTCTAGGTTGTCGAAGCAGTCCCTTATCCGTTAAGGTTCCTCGATGATACCAAAGCAGTATCTCCAAAAGGCAGACGATTCTCTGGGTCGTCGAAGCAGACCCTTATCCATTAAGGTTCCTCGATGATACCAAAGCAATATCTCTGGAAGGCAGACGATTCTCTGAGTCGTCGAAGCAGTCCCTTATCCGTTAAGGTTCCTCGATGATACCAAAGCAGTATCTCCAAAAGGCAGACGATTCTCTGGGTCGTCGAAGCAGTCCCTTATCCGTTAAGGTTCTTCGATGATACCAAAGCAATATCTTTGAAAGGCAGACGATTCTCTGGGTCTTCGAAGCAGTCCCTTATCCATTAAGGTTCTTCGATGATACCAAAACAGTATCTCTGAAAGGCAGACGATTCTCTGGGTTGTCGAAGCAGTCCCTTATCCATTAAGGTTCCTCGATGATACCAAAGCAGTATCTCTGCGGTAAATTTGCTGAATAATAGCTGAGCAAGATTCCTGTCGGAGGAAATGTGTTGGATTTGCAGGGGAAAGCTCACAAGAAACTTTCTATGGTACCCTCTGCTTGGGGAGTAAGAATAGCAACAGCTGCTGGGATTGTCATTATCAACTGCATGGCTGAAGAATGACTTGCTGGGGAATAGAATTCCTTGAGCACGTGTGGGGTACCAACTCTCTTCAGATGAACACTGTCGACTTTGATGGAGGACTGGCCAAGATGCTTGCGAATTGATCCTGGATCCTGTTATGCTATGCTGCTGGGGGTGGACATGCCATGCATTGCAGGAATGCAAATGAAATTGTTTATTATGAGATGCATATGGGAATGCAACCGAGCAAGGCTTCACTTCTGGTTTCCAAGGAAGGATTAATGATGATTAGATGGAGCAAGGTGAAAGACTCACTGGGAATACTGGCATATCAACTCGGGGGTTGAGAAAAGGAAATACAATCGACTCGGGGGTCGAGAAACATTAAGATAAACTGTCGTCAACTCGGGGGTTGAAAGAAAGGTAAAGGTAATATCGACTCGGGGGTCGAGGAAATAAAGACAATATCGACTCGAGGGTCGAAGAAGATAAAGATAATATCAACTCGGGGGTCGAAGAAGATAAAGATAACAATGACTCGGGGGTTAGTACAAGCAATAAGATGTCAACTCGGGGGTTGAAGATGTAATAATGATATTGACGCGGGGGTCGAGAAAATAAAGACAATATCGACTCGGGGGTCAAGAAAAATAAAGACAAAATATCATAAACTTGGGGGTTGAAAGAAAGGTGAACGTCGACTCGGGGGCCGAAGAAAATAAAGACAACATTGACTCAGGGGTCAAGAACAAATTAATATATATCAACGCGGGGGTTGAGGAAGGAGAAAGGTTATGCACATGGTGCACGTATGTTGTATATGATGCATATATGAATGCAAGCAGGGGATTGGTCTTATGAAGGTGCCAGCAGGGTGGACTTTTGGTAGTTGCCAAGCAGGGTTGGACTTTTGGTAGGTGCCAAGCAGGGTTGGACTTTTGGAGGTGCCAAGCAGGGTTGGACTTTTAGTAGGTGGAAATATTTGATTTCCCGACACTCGAAAATGTAAGATATTATGATCAGTAAGCCAATGTTTCTCTTAGTGCCCCAAGTCTGATCCTTTGCAGAAATTGTGTGCTTGTTCCTGAGAGAACCTCACTTCTAGCTGATATGCCATAAATGGTTTGCAAATGGTTGAATGAGCGTAGCGACGTAACCAATGCATGTTGATTGTGTGAGCGTAGCGACTTATCCAATGCATTCTGATTGTGCATTTGCCCTGCCCCAAGGCTTTTAATACTTGTTGAATTCAAGGGTCGCTTAGTGCATGACATGGCCAGCTTGACCAACTTGAATGTATGAAGGGAATATGCCCCTTTGCAACCTGTCTGCCCCAGTCTGTAGGGTATTGAGATGATTTGCCCCAGTGTCTGGATTTTGCTATGGTCTGCCCCTGTGTCTGGATTTTTGAAAGACATGCCTCAGATTCACAAGGTATTGCTTTGAAGGACTTACCCCAGATTCACAAGGTTATGAGATAGTCTCGATTCGAGTCAGTGCCAATGAATACTCAAGTTTTTCTCTGATTGCACTTTGTTGGAATTTTCATAATGTTTCATGCTGATTTACAGTTAAAATTGATCATTCATAAATGGTAATTTTAATGCGACGTTCATGCAAGTTTTGAAAATCAGTCATTATTGGAATGATGTGATAGTGTGTGACGGATGGACCATTAGTCCAAACATGGTGCTGATTTAGCTGGTGTGAAAGATACAACAAGAATATGCCACCAATGCAAAAGATTAGCAAATATGTAGGAGTCAGTTTACGCAACCTTGCTGCAGTATGCTTTCAGAATAAACCCCGCCTCAATTAGGTCTTTTGAGGGTTGTAACGTGGTCTGGTTCACGGTTATAGAAGCAAAGGATATAAGGCTCAAAGTGTGTTTTGTACCCACCCTTTCTTCGTGATGTTCTCCAGTCCTACGTTCAGTTAATTCTGCACATCTTGGTTTTCCAAAAGGGTTGACGGTGTAAGAGTGATGATTCTTGCTCGAAATGGCAGTCACCTTATTTTGTTTTGATGAATGTCAGCGTCCCTTTGGTTTTGACTTGGTGATCACTGGATCTTGTTGAGGATTTGAAGGCCTATTTTGTTTTTCTATTTTTGATCCCTATTTTTGCATGGACTGATTTCTCTTTTTGAGTCCATCGGGATTGCCTTGATTTTTGCCTAAGTCTCCTTTTGAGGTGTTTGACTTAGCAGGCTTTTGATTTTTTTTTGTTTTTTTGGTTTTGTAGGATGATTGTGACTGCCAAGTCCTGGGTATTGATGAATAACCGTCATGTCCTTGGAGTTTGTCTTTATGATTTCGGTGTGTAGTTGGGTTAACTGAACGCTACTCTGCCCCAGGTTGAGTGTAAGGGTTTGAATATCCGAAGGAAACTACTACTTCTAGGCTCGAAGTGGTTTACTAGGGATTAACTCCTTGTCTCTCCAGTGTTTGGGGGGATTTGAAACATTGCCTGTACATCCTTGGCAAGATTCTATCCGAAAGCATACCATCAGCAATTATGGGTATCTCATTTTCGTCATCCTCCCTCCAATCTTTGCTAAACAACAAATTGGTAAAAGAAAGTGAATGAGAGGTATATAGATGAATATCTTTTGTTTTTTTTTTGTTTTTTTTTTATAAAAGTGAAGAAAATGTGAGCGAATGTGACGCGATTAGTTCAAAAAATGCATGATCACTTCATTAATATTACCATTAATAAACAACAATGTCTAAAAGCAAATAGCACGTAACAAAAAGAAACTACAAATGCATAGAAATGACATGATCTAAAAATTTCCAGCACTGGGGACCGGGCTTTTCTTTCTTGAGTTGTTGTTGGGCTAGCTTTCTTGCTCATCGAGACCGCTATGTTAGCCTTCTTCACACCTACTCTCAGCAACTTCTTCCATAACATGGGATGATGGACCTGCCTGATCAGATGAATAATTGATGTTGATTTGAAGACCTCGAGGTGTAAATGAGATTAGCTTGGACTCAATCAGATCTTGGATCTTATTTCTGAGCTGTTTGCAATCTTCCGTTGAATGCCCCATAGTGCCAGCATGGTATCCACATCGTGCATTGGCGTCAAAGCTTGGTGGGTATAGAGGAATAACAGGATCCAAGCCCTTTGGCACTATTAACCCACTACTAATCAAACGTGGCAATATATGACTGAACGACACTGGTAAATGATCAAAATGTCTTTTTGGTCTTTGACTATAGTAGCGTCGGGGTTGTGAAGAGTGTTGTTGTGCAATCTGTTGTTGACGAGTGGGACCTCTATTGGCAGGAGTATATTGACCATGTGGAGAGAATAGAATCGCACAGGGAGGCCCATGATATTGCTGACTTTGAACATTTGAGATGCTTGGGTATTGAGGATAAGGTACCAGAGACGGAGCTTGTAAAGTGTCCCAGCTTGCATTGATCTCATCCTCCTCTTCCTCTTGAGAACTGACAATGGATTCACTCTCGCTAGCATGGATGCTCGAGGCGTCTAGGATCTTTCCACTCTTGATATGACTCTCAATGCGTTCTCCTACCAAAACCAAGTCAGTGAAGTTTGATGTCCCATTGCTCGTCATTTTTTCTAGGTATGGGCCTTGCAAAGAATTTATGAATAGGTCAACCAATTCTCTATCTAAAAGGGGTGGTTGAACGCGAGCGGCTACCTCTCTCCATCTCTAAGCATGCCCTCTGAAGGATTCGTTCTCCTCTTGAGATAAGCCTTGCAACTGTATGCAGTTGAGAGCCATGTCAAGATTGTATTGGTATTGTTTCACAAATGCACCGGCTAGATCTAACCATGATTGGATGTGGCTACTCTCTAGCTGCATGTACCAACTCAGTGATGCCCCACTCAGACTGTCTTGGAAACAGTGGATCATAAGTTTGTCATTGAGAGCATTGGTGGTCATCTTTCTGCAATACATTACCAAATGTTGCTTTAGACAACTATCTCCTTTGTATTTCTCAAATTTTGGCATCTTGAACTTTGGAGGTAATACAAGTCCGGGTACTAAACACATGTTCAAAGCATTCAGATCAAAAGCATCACGCCCCTTTATGGTTTCAAGCTTCTCTTCCAACACACGACATCTTTCTGCAAACTCAACATCTCGGGGTTGTTCAGTATTCACCACCAGGCTTGTCCCTCGGGAATTTGGTGTAGTGAATGCAAAGCTATGGTATTCAACCGCATCATGAGACAAGGCATGTTCATCTTGGATAGTGTGACATTCTTGTATAATCTGGTCCCCAACAGGAATGCGCACAGGCTGAAATTGTTCAAGATTATTCACTTGAGGCAGAGTGACGTCATTAGTGAATGTAGGCCTTTGAATGTTGTACTCTTTCTTTGACAAGGCTATCATAGCTTCCACAAGTTGGTCTAGCTGGTTCTTCATCAAGTCAACATATGCTCTTGACGCAAACTGGTTCTGCTCTTCTGAGTCTATGATACTTCCAAAAGCGGCTTCAATTCCGATGCGAGTGTCGGGAAATCAACTGCGGGTTATGGACAAAGGATAGTTGAGTGTGTTGGAAAAATAATATGCACGCATGCTAATGTCATGAGTATGCAATGCTTATGCACGGTTCCAGGATCAAAACAACATCTGATTCTGAGGAAGGAGTTAGACACAAGATATCTCTGTTCACAGGACCCCCCATAGGTAGGCTCTAAACGGGTAGGTGCCTAGAGTTATGGATATCTTTCAAAGACATTATAGCCATGACGAAGGAACATCAGACGATAATATCCTTGAAAGGATCTCGTCTAGGTGAGGTCTTTGTTTCTTCCCCACGAGAAAGACTCCTCGGAGGTGCCCACTACACAACCATCGACACACGGGTTTAGGGTTCTCAGAATCTTAGATCGAGGTCGACAATATTACTGTCAGGAAGTAATACGTTCGAGGGATCTCATCTGATTGTGGCGTTCGCATTAACTCACATAGAATTAACACTACTAACCACCATGGAAAAAAACGGGTTAATGGTCCTTGGGATCGACAATTCAGGCTCGAAAACATTATCATCGTGACGAAGTAACGTCCAAACGATAACATTTCCAAGGGAATCTACTCCAAGCGGGGTCTTTGCTTTGGCTCACGCGGAAGAAACCACGCAAGCCTCCACTACACAACCACCAATCTAATCCTAGGTTTTTCTCGGACTCGGGTGTAGAGCCATCTCACAAAGTTCCCAATGATCAGAGAACCCCAACAGTGTCATACAAGATAATAATATGATATAACAATAAATAAGCAAGCAAGTAGATAACAGATAAGCAAACAAACAAGAGAAGATAAACACACAAGCAGATCTAACACTCACGAATTGAGTCAAGTTAGGCTTGACTCTCTCTAGCATAGGGCTATTAGATAACCCCAGCAGAGTCGCCATCTGTCGTACCTCAAAAAATACGATCCTCGCGAAGGACGCGGAAAAAACTGTTCGAAACAGAGTCGCCACCGAACTTTATTTATCCCAAAAGAGGGAAAGGAAAATATCGAGAAAACCTTTTAAGGGAGATAAGAACATGGTCGTCGCAACCAAATTCGGGTTTGGGAGTCGGTTACGCAAGAGGGAAGGTATTAGCACCCTCTATGTCCGTTGTACTCAACGGGAACCTCTTGATTCGATTCGTGAGAAAGTTAGCTCGGTTTGTTTGTTTATCTTCGAAGGTAAAAGGATTTATTTTTAAGGGGGAAATGGGGTGGTTTTTTTATTAGTGTGCTCGGCAAGGATTAGAATCCTCGGGCATATGTATTCCCTCGTGCAATGGGAAAGTCAGAGCATTCGTAGTTCGGGGGACTACGGTTGTTTGGTTCGTGTTTTTTTTTTAAACGAACGAGTGTTTAATTCGCATTCTAACTGCTAAACGTTGGCTTGTCGGTTCGTCATGGGAGGCTGAAGCACTAGTTCATATGCGCGGAAGAATGGACTAAACAATGTTCTTTTTGTGGAAAGTTGTTTGAGTATGAATTAAGTGTATTGATTTGATTAAGAAAATAGTTTAGTTTGCGTATGCTTTAGGGTTTCGGTCGCACGGAGGCGAGGAAAGGAGTTTTATTCGTGTTGGATATTTTAGAGGTGACAATTGCCCACACACGAGTAAGAAAACTCGCACCCAAACAATTGTGGAGAAGGGTCAAAGACTCGACCACCCTCACTTCACCTTTAGTAAAGTGTGTTTAAATAGGGATTAAGTGTTTTAATAATTTGATTTGGAAAATGTTGAGTATGGCCGAGTTCGTAGTGTTTTAGTGGTGTCAATTGTCCACACACGAGTAAGATAACTCGCACCTAAATAATTGACAGGTTAAAGCTTAAGTTCGTTAGAGGCGTCAATTGTTCGCACACGAGTAAGAAAACTCGCACCCAAACAATCGACAAATTAAAGTTCGTGTTTTTTAGAGGCGTCGATTGTTCACACACGAGTAAGTGAACTCGCACCTAAACAATCGACAAGCTAAGGTTTAAGTTTTTAGAGGCGTCAATTGTTCACACACGAGTAAGTGAAATCGCACCTAAACAATCGACAAGTTAAAGTTTAATTTTTTAGAGGTGACAATTGTTCACACACGAGTAAGTGAACTCGCACCCAAACAATTGAGGAGACGGATCAAAGACTCAATCCACCTCACTTCACCTTTTATAAAAGTAATGTTTGAATATAGATTACGTGTTTTAAGCGGCAAGTGATTATAAAAAGGTTTGAATAGTGTACGAACAAAGAAAATTGTTAGATAAATATGAATATGATATGGCCAATATGAATAGTATGAATAAAATATAGTCGAGATAATATTTGACGGAAAATTAACAAGGTAATGATTAACAAGAGGTTAAAGTTGACATAAAAGAAAAAATGGTCTCGTCTTAATCGGATTTAATCGATAAATCGATAAATCGGTGACTTTTGACTTTCATTGACCAAATAAAATAAAAATATATGAAATAGAAATTAGAAATTAAATTGGAAATATGAATAAAGGCATAAAGGCCTCGCCTTTATCGAGATTTAATCGAGAATTCGATAAATCGATCGATATTTGGTTTTCATCGACCTAAAATAAATGTAAACAACAATGAAAATGAAATAAAATCGAGACAATGAATACAAAGGATAAAGGTCTCACCTTTATCGAGATTTAATCGAGAAATCGATAAATCGATCGATATTTGGTTTTCATCGACCTAACATAAATGTAAATGCCACAAAAATGATAGAAAATAAAATAAAATTGAGACAATGAATACGAAGGATAAAAGTCTCACCCTTATCGAGATTTAATCAAGAAATCGATAAATCGATCGATATTTGGTTTTCATCGACCTAAAATAAATGTAAATGCCACCAAAATGATAGAAAATAAAATAAAATTGAAAATGGCATGAAAAATAGTAAAGGTCTCACTTTCATCGAGATTTAAGTCGAGAAATCGACCAATCGATCGATATATGTTTTCATTGGCCCAAAATACTAACAAAAATCTAATAAAATGATAAATACAAAATAAATTGAAATAAATAAACTAAAATAATAAATATTACATAAATCGAAATAAAAATGAATAAAAAAGGTGGGCCTCAAATAAATCACAATTTAATCATTTTGATTAAACTATGAATATCTTTATGTCATTGGCCTAAAATAATATGAAAGGGAAAGAAAAAATCTAAGATAAAAATCAAACGAAAACCAAATGAAAATGAAATATAAACCAATAAATTCCTATGGAGAAACCAACGTATAGATTCAAACAAATTAAAATAAAAAAAAAGTTGACATTTGGAATCACCAAAATAAAGGACAGGGTGCGTTTAAGAATGAAGGGTGTGCGATGAGTGGATTCACTTGGGCTTAAGACCCATCATCCATTCTCACACGCTCAAAAAAAAGAACAAGGGGGTGTATTCAGATTCACATCCACATCATATAGTATTTTATTTTAGAAAAATAACAAAACACACAAAAACTATAGACCTATCAGTTTCTACAGGAGATCAAAGTACCAAACCAATACTTGAAATGCATTACTCAAAAAAACAAAATCATTTAGAACGAAAGAAGAAGAAGTAAAGAGCCCTCAAGTCGAAACTCTCTCAGGCCAAAAACGAAAGACGTCAAATCAAACCAACCTTCTACTCGTTTCAAAACGCTTTCGGTCCTCTCTCAAGTTCAAGATCATTCGACTCTTTCTCCACTTCAGGTTTGTTAAAGTTTGTTTGATTTCGCTCACTCTCTTTCTCTACTCCTTGCAATCGCGTCTTGAATCGTCTTCGTCTCTTTCGCGTAAGCTCTCTGTTCGGTTTACTCTTTCCACTTCATCCCTCTCTTTTTGGGTTATGATTGGTTTCGAATCTCATTCTCTTCTTCAACTTTTTCTGTTTGCGAGTTTCTGGATCTATGCGTCGTTTATGGTTTTGATTGATTTGTGGTTGTGGTTGTATTGGAAGAAACGATTTTGGGTTGTGTATGAGTGAGTGGGTTTTGAAAATGAAGGTGAGTTATTTTTGAAGGGTTGATTTGAAGATTCGTAGAGACTTGGGTGTGGTTGTTTAAAGAAGGGAAATATTGGAAGAAGGTTTGGTGGTGGGTGTAAGGTTGTTGTTCGTGAAGGCGGAGCGGAGGTGGGTATGGTGATTTACGGTTGTTTTGGTGAGATTTTGGTTAGTTGATTTGTAAACAGAGTGAGGAATTTGAGTGAATAAGGTTGGGTTTTGAAAAGTCGAGGAACCGTTTGTTGAAAGGTTTGTTGTTAGGTTAATTTGAAGGTTGAGGGAAAAGATTGAAGATGAAGATGACGGAAGGTTCTTGAGGGATTCTGAGCAGAGTTTTCAGCTTTTATTGAAATTTGTTGATGAAGAATTGGAAAGAGGTCCTCCCGTCCCAAGTGACTCCGTTGCAGCTTTATACAAGGGTTGGAAGGGGTAGAATGGAGAATGAATGATTTGGGAAACTTGGAGAGAAAGTTGTGTTTCATGACCTGGCTATTGTTTCGTACGAATTGTGGTGTGGTGCGCAGCGTGTTGTTGTAGTGGTGGAAAGGTTCGTACATTTGGGTTTGTGTAGTAGAAGTTAATTGTTATTTTTGTGAATTCACAACCTCTGTCACTGCAGGTAAAGGCTTGCTTTTGTTTTTTTTGCAGCAATCAAAGTTGCGATTTCATTGTGGTATTGTGAATCATGCTTTTGTGTGTTACGAATTTTTTCACGGTTTGGACTGTTGTGTTGAAGGATGGCGTTTAATATAGCTTTTGTAATTTTCTCATGCTTGTGTTATGTTGGTGGCTTGGAAAGGTACTGATGCAGCGAATTGGGAGGAGAGTGGTAATGGGTGAAATGACTTTTCTTGTACTATCTTAAAGGTCTTTTGTGATCATGAACCTTAGTCTCTCTTTTTTGGTTCAATTATTAGTGTATGACTTTGTGTAAATGGGCCTTGTAGAAATAGTAGATTTTTTTGAAAATTTATGGAAGAAAAATGACAATAAAATGGGTTTGGATATTTGAAGTGGATAATGGATTTTTGAAATGGATATGGATTAATAAGTGGATATGGACAAATATTGGGTAATTGGTTAATATTTGGATGATAAAAAAAGGTTAAAATGGATTTAAAAATGGGTTAAAGAATGGATATGGACATGCAAAAATGGTTATTTGTAAAGTTAATGAAAATGGACATTTTAAAAAAAAAAAAGTGGATTATGGTTTGAATCCTTCGGATATGGAATAATTAAATTGGATATGAATATCAAGAATGGATAATGAAATAATATTGAAAATGGAATCGGATACTTGGTTAAAAATGGATTGGATTTGAAAAAAAGAATGGATATTAAAGATAAAAATGGATAAATCGAAAAGATATTAAAAAAATGATATGGATAAATTGAATTTGTAGAATGGACCTCGTTTTGGATTTTGAATATGGTTTAATGAACTTTTGGATTGGGACTTAACAATTGGATGAATAAAATTGGACAAAATTGAAATGGGCATGGAATTTTAAAATTTGGTTGTGAACTTGAAATGGACTTGTAAATTGAATTGAGATTGGACTTGAATGGATAATGGATGAACATAGAAAACGGATTTGGATAAAATAAAAATGGATTTAGGAAATGAATTTGGATATGATATCTTGGCTGTGAAGTATGTATTTGGAAACTGAAATGGGAATGGATAAAGAATATAATATGGATATGGTTATGGGAAAAGAAAAAAAATGTACAGATGTCAGCTATGCACAGGTAGGACAAATTTGGGGTATGACAGTGGGCATCACACATCAATATACATGTCAAAAAGAAGAGTTTTAGGATCATCAAAAACCCACCATCCTGAGATCACGCCTCTTATATCCTTGCTTTTAGCTGCGAATGGGGATTGATTCGTGCTCTAGGGATCCCAAGAAAGAAGATTGTGGAAGAATTTTTTGAAAAGCCCTTGTGGATTGAGAGATTCAATGAGAAAAAGTTTTAGGGTTCAAGCCTTGGTTCTCCTCCGAATCATGTGTCCTTTTTTCCAACCCTAGCATGAGTAAGTTTAAATAGGCTAGGTTAAACCACTAATCAGCAATTGGGCCTTGGTAATTCTTTGTTTGAAGAGTTTTGGGTGATTTTAGAAATTTTGAATAATGTGAAATACACCCTCCTCCATGCATGGATATCCAAATATTTCATGATGGATCACTTAAGTTTCAATTGCTAATCACACCTGAATTGAATTTGGGCCTTAAGATGTCTTGGTTCATGAGATTTCAATAATTTGGCAATTTTGCACAATGAAAAATAAGTAATAAATAAACCATGGATCCACTTGATTTAAAGGCCAACAATGCTCCTTAGGGACTGTTCTTTGATGTTGGAATATGTCTTGAAGCAATGGAATTAATTATAGGTCACTATGTCCCAAAATGCAAAAGTTGTGAAAATGGAACCCTAAAAACCACTTTGCCTTCCTTTAGCCATAACTTGAGTTTCACAAATGATATGGAGACCCACTAGTACTTGTTGGAAAGAGGAGAAAAAGATCTTCAACTTTCATGTTTGAGGAAAATTCATTTGAAGCTTCTTTGATGATGAAAAGTCAGGTTGAATGTAGACTAAGAACTTGCCCAAAAAGGAAACTTTCAAATTATAGGTCATTTCCATGTTTAGTAACTTTTGTACCAACCCTTGATTCTTGATAAATGGTATGGAACTTGACTTTTGAAAACCATATGAGGATGTGAGACCTTGAAAACCTTGGAGAGAGCCTCAAAATCCCACAGTTGACTTCCCCTCTCACTGTTGACTTTTCTCCTGCTTCTCCTGATTCCCAATCCATTGGCCATTTGAACTTCTCATGAACCAAACTGATGGACAATCTTCCATTCCTAGATACTTAGGGAGCCAAGCAATACCATGGAATCAAGTCTTGCCCAAGAAATCAGAAATAAACTGACTTTATAGCAAACCCTAATCTTGGTACCCTCAGTCTAGGAGGAGATAGCACAGTCTCCAAATCCAAATTCCTATGAATATGATGTGTATCCTCTCTAACAAAGATAAGATATGCCATTTGGTGGTGATAAAAACCCAAGGAGCTTGCCCATTGGAGCAATAAACCCAAGAATCTCAAAACCGTAATTTCTGCACTGGTTAGGAGAAAGTGATCCACTTGAACTCTCTTGAACAATATAAGCACTCTTGCTTGAAGAACATCTTCTCCTCTTGAACTGCCTCAGGCACCTTGACCCCATGCTAAGAACCACTGATATGCACACATGATAATGCAAAATGAGATGAAACATAAGCCAGTTAGTACTAAAGTAAGGAGAGCAAATTTTGGGGTGCAACAGCTGCCCCTATTCAATCAATTTGGTCCTGAGGGTATGATAGCGATGGCTTTCAGACAATCAGGATGCACGGAGATTGAATACCTAATAACCCAGAAATTTGCAATCCTCCACCGGAGAATTAGCCATAAATGTTATACTGTCACAATACGGACGAGTGCCAGGTATGCTGGGTATAAAACAAACTCTCCCAGGTTATGTCATCTCTGCTGATAAAGAGAACTAACAAAATAAATCTTCAAAAGATTGCTATCCCTGCTGACAAAGAGAACTAGCAAAATGAATGCCATCCCTGCTGATAAAGGGAACTGACGAAAAATCTTCAAAGGATTGCTATCTCTGCTGTTAAAGAGAACTAGCTAAACTAATGCCATCCCTGCTGATAAAGGGAACTGACGAAAGAAAATATCCAAAAGATTACTATCTCTGCTGATAAAGAGAACTAGCAAAACAAATGCCATCCCTGCTGATAAAGGGAAAGAATATCTTCAAAAGATTGTTATCTCTGCTGATAAAGAGAACTAGCAAAACAAATGCCATCCCTGCTGATAAAGGGAACTGACGAAAGAATATCTTCAAAAGATTGCTATCTCTGCTGATAAAGAGAACTAGCAAAACAAATGCCATCCCTGCTGATAAAGGGAACTAACGAAATAAATCTTCAAAAGATTGCTATCCCTGCTGACAAAGAGAACTAGCAAAATGAATGCCATCCCTGCTGATAAAGGGAACTGATGAAAAATCTTCAAAGGATTGCTATCTCTGCTGTTAAAGAGAACTAGCGAAACTAATGCCATCCCTGCTGATAAAGGGAACTGACGAAAGAAAATATCCAAAAGATTACTATCCCTGCTGATAAAGAGAACTAGAAAAACAAATGCCATCCCTGCTGATAAAGGGAACTGACGAAAGAATATCTTCAAAGAATTGCTATCTCTGCTGATAAAGAGAACTAGCAAAACAAATGCCATCCCTGCTGATAAAGGGAACTGATGAAAGAAAACATTCAAAAGATTGCTATCTCTGCTGATAAAGAGAACTAGCAAAATAAATGCCATCCCTGCTGATGAAGGGAACCGACGAAGAAAATATTCAAAAGATTGCTATCTCTGCTGATAAAGAGAACTAGCAAAACAAATGCCATCCCTGCTGATAAAGGGAACTGACGAAAGAAAATCTTCAAAAGATTGCTATCTCTGCTGATAAAGAGAACTAAGAAAACAAATGCCATCCCTGCTGATAAAGGGAACTGACGAAGAAAATCTTCAAAGGATTGCTATCTCTGCTGATAAAGAGAACTAGCAAAATAAATGCCATCCCTGCTGATAAAGGGAAACTGACGAAGAAAATATTCAAAAGATTGCTATCTCTGCTGATAAAGAGAACTAGGAAAATAAATGCCATCCCTGCTGATAAAGGGAAACTGGCACACAAAATATGTCAAGCGAGAACTGACTATCAGGCGAGAACTGGATTCCACAAAAGAGAAAGGCCGAACAAAGGCAAACTTCCAACAGACTCACGATCCGCAGATAAGATGACTCCGCTGGGGAAAGGAGAAGTCTAAATAAAAGACTATGCCAGGGAGCACAAATATGAGGAACACATCCCTCTAAAATCTCCTGAGTTATGCCATCTCTGCTGAGAAAGAGAACTGGCAAAGGAAGTATCAAACCTGGCTTATGCTTCGAATGCAAATGTTTGAGTAGTGGCGTAATGCTCCATACGAAATGGAAATGCTACGCGTTTTGAGGATGCAATGCCAATGCTTATGATATGCAAAAGGGGTCCCTCCAGCAAAATAAATGCTGGAGAGAAAGGACCAATTCAACTGGGGATGACAAAAATAAATTGTCCTAGGAACTCTGCTGAGAAGGGTCATACTGATCGACTCTTCGGATCAACAACTTCTGCTGGGGATGAAATCCCGAAAGAACTACCGGGGGCCACACCTGTATTTCACTGAAGGTAACATCCAAAACCTGAGATTTCTCCTCTGCTGGGGAGTTGAGAATAAACGCCAATAACAGAACCGGAAGTCTGTTACTGAAGATTTCTAATATCCAATTGGGCTCAGAACCTGCTGGGGGATGCCAACCCATAATACGATCCTGCTTGGGGATACTGCTGAATTTAGCCTGCTGGTGGGGAGAATGACTTTACTTCCACCTTGCTGGGGATTAGAATATGAAAGCACGCTTCCTGACTGGATGAGGAGGGTGAACACCCTAATTCTGTGGGGAAATAACGTCTTGATTCAGAGAAAATACTTCCCAAGTCTCCTGCTAGGGAAGGTCTGCTCTGCTGAGGAAAGTGCAATCTCAATGCTGGGGAGAGCAAACTGCTGGGGGGTACAATCCTGTTTCCCTGCAACCTGACTTATTTTTATGGTCATAAGTGGCTCTTTGAACTTTTCACTTGCCCCAGACCACCGGGTCTAATGGAAGAAATCATCTCAAGAGGATTTTACAGAAGATCGGGCGTTCGCACTGCCCCAGGGTCTTCAAACTCTTGGAGAGACTTATCATATCTCGACATAACTGCCCCAGTCTTTGTAATCCATGAAGTACATTATCTCGAAATGGATTGTAATGACTTGACGATACTCTGCTTTAGTATCTTGAACCTTGAGGAGGTGTTTTCAATTAACCATTTTCAGGAGTGGTCAACCTCCCACGCTCTAGAGGTGGCCTGCCTCTATATGAGCTTTGACGTGGCTTTGCCCCTGATCTTAGAATGAGTGCCCCAGAGTAACTGAATTTCGGAGAGATTTCTCGACGTGACTTCCCCAGATTGGCTACATCTTAACACGACTTACTGGGGAGAGCCCCCTTCTACACTGAGTCTCTTGGCAGCACGCCCTTTGATGTGATTGTCCTTCAGAATTTTCAAGCCTCCCAACTTGGCGTGATCGAGCTTCTCGACTGTCGTTCATCGTGTAAGCTTCTTGGATATCAAACATATGCAAGCAGAAAATGTTTATTATGAGAATGACAATTCTAATGCAACACTCACGTTAACCTTGAAGTTTTATTGAAAAATGCGTCGCCGAGCCTTGTGAACGAATCACTTGCTGGGATGCGACCTTGATTTTTGAATGGCAAAACAATGCGCACGTGCAATACCAACAAATCTTATTAGCACAACTCATAGGAGTCAGGAACGCTATCCTGTTGAAGTACGCTCTTGGAATAAACCCTGTTTCAATTAGGACTTTTAAGGGTTGTAACGTGGTCTGGTTCACGGTTTCAGAAAAAGGATTTATGGCTCAAAATTTATCGGTGCCCACCCACTCTTCGTGATGTTCTCCAGTCATATCTTCAGATAATCTGACACAAACCCTCATCTCTCAAGAGGTTTACGATCTTTAAGGGACCCATGCAACTAATGGTTTGACACCTAAGGAAGTTTTGGAGTGACAGTCACCCTTTTTTAACTTTTGTGTCTGTAATCACACAAATTTGTTCTTATCGAGGATTTTCTGTTGTAACGCTTTTCGCTTTTTCTCTTTTTTTTTTGATCCCTAATTTTTGCTTGGACTGACTCTTTTGAGTTTTTTCGATTTTGAAGTCCAGCGGGATGCCCTGACTTTTGCCTAAGTCACTTGTTTACGAGTTTCGACTTAGCGGGCTTTCCTTTTTTATTCCCCCTTTTGAACAAAGCGTGTGACACTGGTTGCCTTACTTGCTTGAAAGGGTTGTGATTGCCTCACTCCTTGGTTGTTGATGGATAACCATTGTGGTTTCACATCTCTTGACCACTTGATGGAGGGATAGAAGGTAATGGATCCTCGGACGCACACTCTCCTTGAATTTTGAACGCTCGGTCAAACTAACTGACGCCTACCCTGCCCCTGGGTTAAGTATGAGGGCTTTTTCGTACGAAAGAAACTCCTACTTCAAGGCTCAAAGGGGTTAACGAAGGTTTATCTCCTTATCTCTCCAGTGTTTAGGGGTTTGAAACAATGCCTGTACATCCTCAACAGAGTTCTATCCTTGAACATACAACCAGAGATTTTGCGTTTTCGTCTCATCATCCTCCCTCAAGAGTTTTAAAGAAGAAAATTGGTATTGCAGTGCATATAAACATTTAAGAGTGAACACGAATGAATTACTTCAAGAAAAACATACTCATTGCATTAATATCATCATAAAAAAACAAACAAGTCTTACATGCATACGATGCTTTAACAAGAAAGGAAAAACTACAAATGAAAATGCAGTAAAGAAGCTGAAGATTGCCATTGTTGAGGAAGCTTAATTCTGTCTGGACGTACTTGTAGACTGAGTGTTCATTTGAGAAAGGAGGCTTCCGTTGATGTACATATCATCTTCAGTGAATACAATGATCTCTGAGTCTACCAGGTCTTGCACCTTGTGCTGGAATACATTACACTCATCAATCGTATGCCCAAACGTCCCCGAGTGGAACTCGCACCTAGCAGTCATGTCATAATCCAGAGGAATAGGGTACGGTACCGGTGTGGTATTCCTCGTTTGAATTAGAGAGTTCTTGAGCAGACGAGCAAATAACTGACTATAAGGGATAGGAATAGGATCAAATATCCTCTTGGGCCTTCTTGGTCTCGGTTGCCCCTGTTGCTGATAATTCTGCTGTCGATGCTGATTTGGGCGCCCCACCTGCGCTTGTACTTTCCTTTCCACATTTGGCTGAGGCACAAACAAAGGTTGCTGACGTGGAACTTCTGCAGCAAAAGGTTGTGGAGGGGATTCACGAGGAAATCCATGATCTAGAGCAAACCCCACGGAAATGGGAGGATTAAGGACTTCTGTTGCGGAAGCGAGCACATGACTGTTTTCCTTCTTTAACACTATATTCAAAATTTCCATGACCAAACCCATCTGAGTCTTCATCTGATTGACCTCCTCCCTCAGCATCTTCTGGTCTTGCATGAGAGTTTGCATATTCCCCATAAGCTGCCCCGTCTGGCCTCGCATTTCCCTCAACTCAGCTTGAACTTGCTCCATGATCAACTCTTGAATGGCCTGAGGAGTTAAGTCTGCAATTCTGAGGAAAACCAGATCAAAATAAGAATAACCAGCCTTGAACACCTATTAATGATTATGCAAAATGATTATGAATATGCAAATTCAAATGAACATGCTTGAATATCCGCTGGGCGATCCACCCTTGATTCCAGTTTAACAATAAGATAGAACGGAACTTCTGCTCATATATTAAGAAAACCAGAGGACCAAATGTTAACAATCACAAATCCAAGATAACAAGTCTGAACACAATAATCATAGATCCCAACCAACAAGCCTGGGGGTGGTCCAAATAACGAAAGAAACTAGAAAACTACGGCATGTCATCAAAGTCCACAAGTTTCAATCCCCCCATCCATTATGCTTCTTGCTCCAATCTTGAATCTCCTTGAACAACTTTCTGGTGTCGGGATGCTTCGGTCTCTGAATTAGCTCTTGAATGAGAACGTCTCTCCTATGCATAATCCCTTCCAAGTATCGGCAATGTAACTCCCAAGCGTCTTCTCCAGAAACACCATCCATGCTAGGTCCCTCATGTCTAGATCTCTTCACTTCAGCTTGGACCTTCAGTTCCTCTATGGAGGATATGGCTTCATTGAGTCGACCCTCGACTGCTTGTCTATGGAATACCCCTGATAGGATCTCAGCGCCTTTCTTCTTGAGCTGTGACTTCAATTGATCAATCTGAGCCAGGTAATCGTCTTCCTTTCTCTTATTCTCGGCCATTGCAGTTTCTCGGTGAGCATTGAACCTGTGAATTTTTAATAAAGCCTTGTCCAATTCCTCCTTCTTAGACTCGAGAACCTTACTGATACCATCTAAAGCTTGTTTCATCCTTTGTCTGGATGCGACCAAGTCAGTTAGCTCCTTTTCTGCCTTAGCGAGAAGCTCTGTCTTCAACTTGGCGATATGAACAGCTTCACCCCGCTCATGTTTCAACTGATCAATCTCTCTTAGTAGCTCATTGTTTTTTTCTCGCAGCTTTTCCTTTTCAGCCCACAACTTGTTAAACTTCTCTATCTCAACTGTGGTAGGAGGCTCAATCAGCAAGGGGTAAGATGGTGGTTCTACCGGGAAGGGAAGAAGCTCCTCTTCTGCTCTCTTCTTAATCCACTCTTTATAGGAAGGGAAAGCCCGGTTGTTACATTTCCCGAATGAAGTTTTTCCTTTCTTGGTCACTTGCTTCCAAGCATTCACAATCTTCCTTATCATCTCTTGATCCTCAGTACCATTGAAGAATAAGGACTCTCTGATATCTTGCTCTTCAGGTGGACCTTTCAAAGGATAACCAAACTGCCTGATAACAAGGGAAGGATTATAGTTAATTCCACCTCTTCTCCCTATCAAGGGTACATTAGGGAATTCTCCGCACTTGCAAATAATCTCTATTCCTAGCAAATCACGGTTGAACCAGACAATTTTGTCAGCAGTCAAGCCCATTAACCTCTTTGACCACTTCAGAGAATCTTTCGTATCAACAAAGGCGCCAGTTTCAGGGAGATGGGTCAGAAACCAAGTAGATAAGAGTGGTGGACAACAACTCACGGTTTTTCCTCGCCTATTTCCATTCTTGTAGTGAACTGAGTGATACACATCACCAAGCAAGGTAGGTATAGGATTCTTTGAGATAAAGATTCTAATAGCATGCATATCCACCAGATCAGGAACATTGGGAAACAGGACAATCCCATAGATGCACATAGCCAAAATAGCTTGGAAAGCAGTCCAATTCTTCTCTTTAACATGTATGCAAGCTTGATCAAACAAGAACTTCAATAAGAAACCCTTAGCTCCTTGTTTTTCCTCAATATTACTGCTCAGAACGGATTCACCAATATGAAGAGCAATAGCCATTTCTTTTATCCCGGGGTGTTCTTCAGAAAAGAATACTATGTCATGCCTGATGGGGATTCCCAAAATAAATGAGAACTCCTCCAACGTTGGGGCCAAGATGTAGTCTGGGAAAGTGAAGCAACGCAAAGACGGATCGTAAAACTGAAGAAGTGTATGAATGACATCCTTCTCATACTTGGAGATATTGTAGACAAACTTCAGAAGTCTCCCATACCCTCCACTGAACTCTGTACGAACTCCGGGACCAGCCATACTAATCAGCTTGTGAATCAACGTCAAGGTCAGATCTGGGAACGAATAGGCAACAATCTTCTTTCTCTGGACATCCATGCCAAGGTAACCTCAGAAAACCGGAATCAAGAGTAAGATGCAAGCCCTGAAAAATGTCAAACATGTCAGAATGCAAGAAAAATGATATGCTCATGCAAACATGGGATCAAGGCAACACTGTTGGATGTGTTGTGCTGTTAACTGAACGAGAACCACAACCCAGAAAACCAAAATTCCGAACCACTGAGATAACCAGGAACCCAGATAATCAGACATTGGTGAGAAATCCAGAAAAACCGGGTGGGTTGAAGGTTTCGGTTACCTGCAAACCTGCAAACACCCATCCCCCCTCACGTGTGGGTACTAGGATGTTCAGTATCCCGGGCTCTCAGGTCGAGAAATGATGATACGTTCACCATTTCTGGTTTGGCATCATCATCAATCGAGGAGGCCTCAACTGATTCTCCAAAACGGAAGGTCCTCAGCTTCTGGCACTGAGGTCGAGAAACAATAGTACATTCATCCCTCGGGGTACAGTACTATCGTCAATCGAGGAGTGCCTCCACTGATTCTCTTCAAAAGATAGGGGCCATCCTATGCGAGTTCCAAAGTGGGCCCTCGGGTGCGAATGGGTTTGCCACAGGACGTGGTCTGCCACTCTCACCACTAAAGAGGGATGTTTCCACTAAGGTCCTCGATGATCGGTCACCAGAGTCGACAACTCTCTAGATCGACATCCTAACATGTACAAGACACACACGTCAGAATGCGTCCCAAGATAGCCTCGTCCGGTTGTGAATTTCGTGAACACACAAACATACCAAGGGGGCACGTAGGTCCCACTACTCTCCACTCTAGTCCTAGGGTGTACTCAAGCCTGGGTATTGGGCTTATCTCTCAGAACAACCCAACCTGCAAAACAGAAATAGCCAGCACAACACAGCAGTATCCAGTATGACAGTAATAAAAAAGAAATGCAATGCAGAAAATGCGGTAAAAATAAAATACAACAAACACAGCAAAGAAACCACAAAGACACCCAAAGAGAACAAAGACAAGCAAGCGCTAGGACTGACTCGCTTAGGGATGGACCAGCATAGGTCAACCAGAGTCCCCAGCAAAGTCGCCAACTGTCGCTCCCAGGATTTTCATCCAGGTACAAACGCGAGAGTGGCGCGGAAAAACAGAGTCGCCAGCCATGTAAATTTATCCCAAGAGAGGGAAAGGGAACACCGCACAAACCTGAGGAAGAGGGGAAGGAATGGTCATCACAACCATAACCTGGGTTCGGGAGTCGGTTACGCGAGGGGAAGGTGCTAGCACCCCAAGCGTCCATCGTACTCGATGGGATCCACGCTTGTTGTCTAATCTAAGGGTGAGTTATTCTATCATCTAGGGCTGTACTAAGACGAGGAGAGGAAAACAAAGACAGACTCGGTAGGACGTCGACGTCCTAGGCCTACGTACCCCCTTTGTGCAATGGGGAATTCAGAGTCAACGTAGTTCGGACCAAGTTCTTTTTGTGTTTTTTATGAGCGACGTTAAGTTCGCGTCCGACAGTTAGGGTCGATGCCTGTTTGCGACTGAGACGGAAAGTAACGTGCCCCTTTTGAAAATAGCCTTTAGTTTGACAATCCCAAAGGACAAAAGGTTTGAAGTTTGTTTGTATTTTTTTAGACAGAAGTGACTTGAGTTAGTTCATAACTTGCATTGCACCAAAGTCTAGGGCACAGGGGTTGGAAAAAAGGACACGTTAGGATGCAATGCAAGTTATGAACTAACTCAAGTCACTTCTGTCTTAAAAAATACAAACAAACTTCAAACCTTTTTTTCCTTCGGGATTGTCAAACTAAAGGCTATTTTCAAAAAGGGCACGTTACTTTCCGTCTGAGTCGCAAACAGGCATCGACCCTAACTGTCGGACGCGAACTTAACGTCGCTCATAAAAAACACAAAAAGAACTTGGTCCGAACTACGTTGACTCTGAATTCCCCATTGCACAAAGGGGGTACGTAGGCCTAGGACGTCGACGTCCTACTGAGTCTGTCTTTTTTTTCCTCTCCTCGTCTTAGTACAACCCTAGATGATAGAATAACTCACCGTTAGATTAGACAACAAGCGTGGATCCCATCGAGTACGATGGACGCGTGGGGTGCTAGCACCTTCCCCTCGCGTAACCGACTCCCGAACCCAGGTTATAGTTGCGATGACCATTCCTTCCCCTCTTCCTCAGGTTTATGCGGTGTTCCCTTTCCCTCTCTTGGGATAAATTTACACGGCTGGGGACTCTGTTTTTTGGTGCCACTCTCGCGTTTGTACCTGGATGAAAATCCTGGGAGCGACAGTTGGTGACTCTGCTGGGGACTCTAGTTGACCTATGCTGGTCCATCCCTAAGCGAGTTAGTCCTAGTGCTTGCTTGTCTTTGTTCTCTTTGGGTGTCTTTGTGTTTGCTTTGCCGTGTTTATTGTATTTTATTTTTACCGCATTTTCTGCATTGCATTTCTTTTTTATTACTGTCATACTGGATACTGCTGTGTTGTGCTGGCTGTTTCTGTTTTGCAGGTTGGGTTGTTCTGAGAGATAAGCCCAATACCCAGGCTTGAGTACACCCTAGGACTAGAGTGGGGAGTAGTGGGACCTACGTGCCCGCTTGGTACGTTTGTGTGTTCACGAAATTCACAACCGGACGAGGCTATCTTGGGACGCATTCTGACGTGTGTGTCTTGCGCATGTTAGGATGTCGATCTAGAGAGCTGTCGACTCTGGTGACCGATCATCGAGGACCTTAGTGGAAACATCCCTCTTTAGTGGTGAGAGTGGCAGACCACGTCCTGTGGCAAACCCATTCGCACCTGAGGGCCCACTTTGGAACTCGCATAGGATGGCCCCTATCTTTTGAAGAGAATCAGTAGAGGCACTCCTCGATTGACGATAGTACTGTACCCCAAGGGATGAATGTACTATTGTTTCTCGACCTCAGTGCCAGAAGCTGAGGACCTTCCATTTTGGAGAATTAGTTGAGGCCTCCTCGATTGATGATGATGCCAAACCAGAAATGGTGAATGTATCATCATTTCTCGACCTGAGAGCCCGGATACTGAACATCCTAGTACCCACACGTGAGGGGGGATGGGTGTTTGCAGGTTTGCAGGTAACCAAAACCTTCAACCCACCCAGTTTTTCTGGATTTCTCACCAATGTCTGATTATCTGGGTTCCTGGTTATCTTAGTGGTTCGGAATTTTGGTTTTCTGGGTTTTGGTTCTCGTTCAGTTAACAGCACAACACATCCAGCAGTGTTGCCTTGATCCCATGTTTGCATGAGCATATCATTTTTCTTGCATTCTGACATGTTTGACATTTTTCAGGACTTGCATCTTACTCTTGATTCCGGTTTTCTGAGGTTACCTTGGCATGGATGTCCAGAGAAAGAAGACTGTTGCCTATTCGTTCCCAGATCCGACCTTGACGTTGATTCACAAGCTGATTAGTATGGCTGGTCCCAAAGTTCGTATAGAGTTCAGTGGAGGGTATGGGAGACTTCTGAAGTTTGTCTACAATATCTCCAAGTATGAGAAGGATGCCATTCATACACTTCTTCAGTTTTACGATCCGTCTTTGCGTTGCTTCACTTTCCCAGACTACATCTTGGCCCCAACGTTGGAGGAGTTCTTATTTATTTTTGGAATCCCCATCAGGCATGACATAGTATTCTTTTCTGAAGAACACCCCGGGATAAAAGAAATGGCTATTGCTCTTCATATTGGTGAATCCGTTCTGAGCAGTAATATTGAGGAAAAACAAGGAGCTAAGGGTTTCTTATTGAAGTTCTTGTTTGATCAAGCTTGCATACATGTTAAAGAGAAGAATCGGACTGCTTTCCAAGCTATTCTGGCTATGTGCATCTATGGGATTGTCCTGTTTCCCAATGTTCTTGATCTGGTGGATATGCATGCTGTCAGAATCTTTATCTCAAAGAATCCTATACCTACCTTGCTAGGTGATGTGTATCACTCAGTCCACTACAAGAATGGAAATAGGCGAGGAAAAACCGTGAGTTGTTGTCCACCACTCTTATCTACTTGGTTTCTGAGCCATCTCCCCGAAAATGGCGCCTTTGTTGATACGAAAGATTCTCTGAAGTGGTCAAAGAGGTTAATGGGCTTGACTGCTGACAACATTGTCTGGTTCAACCGTGATTTGCTAGGAATAGAGATTATTTGCAAGTGCGGAGAATTCCCTAATGTACCCTTGATAGGGAGAAGAGGTGGAATTAACTATAATCCTTCCCTTGTTATTAGGCAGTTTGGTTATCCTTTGAAAGGTCCACCTGAAGAGCGAGATATCAGAGAGTCCTTATTCTTCAATGGTACTGAGGATCAAGAGATGATAAGGAAGATTGTGAATGCTTGGAAGCAAGTGACCAAGAAAGGAAAAACTTCATTCGGGAAATGTAACAACCGGGCTTTCCCTTCCTATAAAGAGTGGATTAAGAAGAGAGCAGAAGAGGAGCTTCTTCCCTTCCCGGTAGAACCACCATCTTACCCCTTGCTGATTGAGCCTCCTACCACAGTTGAGATAGAGAAGTTTAACAAGTTGTGGGCTGAAAAGGAAAAGCTGCGAGAAGAAAACAATGAGCTACTAAGAGAGATTTATCAGTTGAAACATAAGCGGGGTGAAGCTGTTCATATCGCCAAGTTGAAGACAGAGCTTCTCGCTAAGGCAGAAAAGGAGCTAGCTGACTTGGTCGCATCCAGACAAAGGATGAAACAAGCTTTAGATGGTATCAGTAAGGTTCTCGAGTCTAAGAAGGAGGAATTAGACAAGGCTTTGTTAAAAATTCACAGGTTCAATGCTCACCGAGAAACTGCAATGGCCGAGAATAAGAGAAAGGAAGACGATTACCTGACTCAGATTGATCAATTAAAGTCGCAGCTCAAGAAGAAAGACGCTGAGATCCTATCAGGGGTATTCCAGAGACAAGCAGTCGAGGGTCGACTCAATGAAGCCATAGCCTCCATAGAGGAACTGAAGGTCCAAGCTGAAGTGAAGAGATCTAGACATGAGGGACCTAGCATGGATGGTGTTTCTGGAGAAGACGCTTGGGAGTTACATTGCCGATACTTGGAAGGGATTATGCATAGGAGAGACGTTCTCATTCAAGAGCTAATTCAGAGACCGAAGCATCCCGACACCAGAAAGCTGTTCAAGGAGATTCAAGATTGGAGCAAGAAGCATAATGGATGGGGGGGGGGGATTGACACTTGTGGACTTTGATGACATGTCGTAGTTTTCTAGTTTCTTTCGTTATTTGGACCACCGCCAGGCTTGTTGGTTGGGATCTATGATTATTGTGTTCAGACTTGTTATCTTGGATTTGTGATTGTTAGCATTTGGTTTTCCTCTGGTTTTCTTAATATATGAGCAGAAGTTCCGTTCTATCTTATTGTTAAACTGGAATCAAGGGGTGGATCGCCCTGCGGATATTCAAACATGTTCATTTGCATTTCCATATTCATAATCATTTTGCATAATCATTAATAGGTGTTCAAGGCTGGTTATTCTTATTTTGATCTGGTTTTCCTCAGAATTGCAGACTTAACTCCTCAGGTCATTCAAGAGTTGATCATGGAGCAAGTTCAAGCTGAGTTGAGGGAAATGCGAGGCCAGACGGGGCAGCTTATGGGGAATATGCAAACTCTCATGCAAGACCAGAAGATGCTAAAGGAGGAGGTCAATTAGATGAAGACTCAGATGGGTTTGGTCATGGAAATTTTGAATATAGTGTTAAAGAAGGAAAACAATCCTGTGCTCGCTTCCGCAACAGAAGTCCTTAATCCTCCCATTTCTGCGGGGTTTGCTCTAGATCATGGATTTCCTCGTGAATCCCCTCCACAACCTTTTGCTGCAGAAGTTCCACGTCAGCAACCTTTGTTTGTGCCTCAGCCAAATGTGGAATGGAAAGTGCAAGCACAGGTGGGGCGCCCAAATTAGCATCGACAGCAGAATTATCAGCAACAGGGGCAACCGAGACCAAGAAGGCCCAAGAGGATATTTGATCCTATTCCTATCCCTTATAGTCAGTTGTTTGTCGTCTGCTCAAGAACTCTCTGATTCAAACGAGGAATACCATGCCGGTACCGTACCCAATTCCTCCGGATTATGACATGACTGCTAGGTGCGAGTTCCACTCGGGGACGTTTGGGCATACGATTGATGAGTGTAATGTATTCCAGCACAAGGTGCAAGACCTGGTAGACTCAGAGATCATTGTATTCACTGAAGATGATATGTACATCAACGGAAGCCTCCTTTCTCAAATGAACACTCAGTCTGCAAGTACGTCCAGACAAAATTAAGCTTCCTCAATAATGGCAATCTTCAGCTTCTTTACTGCCTTTTCATTTGTAGTTTTTCCTTTCTTGTTAAAGCATCGTATGCATGGAAGACTTGTTTGTTTTTTTTAATGATGATATTAATGCAATGAGTATGTTTTTCTTGAAGTAATTCATTCGTGTTCACTCTTAAATGTTTATATGCACTGCAATACCAATTTTCTTGTTTAAAACTCTTGAGGGAGGATGATGAGACGAAAACGCAAAATCTATGGCTGTATGTTCAAGGATAGAACTCTGTTGAGGATGTACAGGCATTGTTTCAAACCCCTAAATACTGGAGAGATAAGGAGATAAACCTTCGTTAACCCCTTTGAGCCTTGAAGTAGGAGTTTCTTTCGTACGAAAAAGCCCTCATACTTAACCCAGGGGCAGGGTAGGCGTCAGTTAGTTTGACCGAGCGTTCAAATTTCAAGGAGAGTGTGCATCCGAGGAACCATTACCTTCTATCCCATCGTCAAGAGGTCAAGAGACGTGAAACCACAATGGTTATCCATCAACAACTAAGGAGTGAGGCAGTCACAACCCTTTCAAGCAAATAAGACAACCAGTGTCACATGCTTTGTTCAAAAAGGGGAATTAAAAAAAAAGAAAAGAGAAAAGCCCGCTAAGTCGAAACTGGTAAACAAGTGACTTAGGTAAAAGTCAGGGCATCCCGCTAGACTTCAAAATCGAAAAAACTCAAAAGAGTCAGTCCAGGCAAAAATTAGGGATCAAAAAAGGCAAAAGAAAGAAAAAGCGAAAAGCGTTACAAAAGAAAATCCTCGATAAGAACAAATTCGTGTGATTATAGACACAAAAGGGATGACTGTCACTCCAAAGACTCCTTAGGTGTCAAACCATTAGCTGCATGGGTTCCTTAAAGATCATAAACCTTTTGAGAGATGAGCGTTTGTGTCAGGTTAACTGAACATAGGACTGGAGAACATCATGAGGAGTGGGTGGGCACCGATAAACTTTGAGCCATAAAATCCTTTCTCTAAAACCGTGAACCAAACCACGTTATAACCCTTAAAAGTACTAATTGAAACAGGGTTTATTCCAAAAGCGTACTTCGACAGGACAGCGTTCCTGACTCCTACGAGTTGTGCTAATAAGGTTTGTTGGTATTGCATGTGCGCATTGTTTTTCCATTCAAAAATCAAGGTCGCACCCCAGCTGGTGATTCGTTCACAAGGCCGGACGATGCATTTTCAATAAAACTTCAAGGCTAACATGCGTGTTGCATTAGAATTGTCATTCTCATAATAAACATTTTCTGCTTGCATGCGTTTGATATCAAAGAAGCTTACACGATGAACGACAGTCAAGAAGCTTGATCCTGCCAAGTTGGGTTGCTTGAAAATTCTGAAGGACAATCATATCAAAGGGCAGGCTGCCAAGAGACTCAGTATAGAGTGGACTCTCCCCAGTAAGTCGTGTTAAGATGTAGCCAATCTGGGGCAGTCACGTCGAGAAATCTCTCCGAAATTCAATTATCCTGGGGCATTCGTTCTAAGATCAGGGGCAAATTCACTTTAAAGCTCATATTGGGGCAGGCCACCTCTGTAGCGTGGGAGATTGCCCACCCCTGTAAATGATTAATGGAAAACACCTCTTCGAAGTTTAGAATATTTGGACGGAGTACTCTCCAGTCATTACAAATCCTTTCGAGGTAATGTACTTCATGGATTATGAAGTCTGGGACAGTTATGTCAAGATATGATACATCTCTCCAAGAGTTTGAAGGCCCTGGGGCAGTGCGAACGTCCGATCTTCTATAAAATCCTCTTGAGATGATTTCTTCCATTAGACCTGGTGGTCTGGGGCAAGTGAAAAGTTCAAAGAGCCGTTCATGACCATAAAGACAAGTCAGGCTGCAGGGCAACAGGATTGTATTTCCCCAGCAGTTTGCTCTCCCCAACATTGAGATTGCACTTTCCTCAGCAGAGCAGACCTTCCCCAGCAGGAGACCTGGAAAGTATTTGCTCCGGATCAAGACGTTAATTCCCCACAGAATCAGGGTGTTCATCTTCCCCATCCAGTCAGGAAGCGTGCTTTTGCCGACGATGTCATATTCTAATCCCCAGCAAGATGGGAGTAAAGGCATTCTCCCCATCAGCAGGCTAAGTTCAGCAGTATCCCCAAGCAGGATGGTATTATGGATTGTTTTCCCCAAGCAGGGTGGTATTATGGGCTGGCATCCCCCAGCAGGTCCTGAGCCCAATTGGATATTAGCAATCTTCAGTAATAGACTTATGGTTCCGTTATTGGCGTTCATTCTCAACTCCCCCAGCAGAGGAGGAATCCCAGGTTCAGGGCATGTGTAACCCCCGGTAGCGTGGATGTTTCTTTTGGGATTTCATCCCCCAGCAGAAGTAATTGATCCAAAGAGTCGATCAGTATGACCCTTCTGAGCAGAGTTCCTGGATTCAGAGGACAATTTATTTTTGTCACCCCCAGCTGGATTGGTCTTTCCTCTCCGGCATTTATTTTGCTGGAGGGAGCCTTGTTGCATATCATAAGCATTCGCATTGCATCCTCAAGCACGTAGCATTTCCATTTCGTATGGAACATTACGCCAAAATTCAAACATTTGCATTTGAAGCATAAGCCAGGTTTGATACTTCCTTTGCCAGTTCTCTTTCTCAGCAGAGATGGCATAACTCAGGAGATTTTGGAGGGATGCGTTCCTCCTATTTGTGCTCCTCGGCAGAGTCTTTTATTTAGACGTCTCCTTTCCCTAGCGGAGTCATCTTATCTGCGGATCGTGAGTCTGTTAGAAGTTTGCCTTCGTTTGGCCTTTTTCTTTTGTGAAATCCAGTTCTCGCCTGGTAGTCAATGCTCGCTTGACGTATTTGGTTCGTCAGTTCCCATTTATTAGCAGGGATGGCATTTATTTTGCTAATTCTCTTTATCAGCAGAGATAACAATCTTTTGAAGATTTTCCTCGTCAGTTCCCTTTATCAGCAGGGATGGCATTTATTTTGCTAGTTCTCTTTATTAGCAGAGATAACAATCCTTTGAAGATTTTCTTCGTTAGTTCCCTTTATCAGCAGATGGCATTTGTTTTGCTAGTTCCCTTTATCAGCAGAGATAGCAATCTTTTGAAGATTTCTTTCGTCAGTTCCATTTATCAGCAGGGATGGCATTTGTTTTGCTAGTTCTCTTTATCAGCAGAGATAGCAATCTTTTGGATATTTTCTTTCGTCAGTTCCCTTTATCAGCATGGATGGCATTTGTTTTGCTAGTTCTCTTTATCAGCAGAGATAGCAATCTTTTGGATATTTTCTTTCGTCAGTTCCCTTTATCAGCAGGGATGGCATTTGTTTTGCTAGTTCTCTTTATCAGCAGAGATAGCAATCTTTTGGATATTTCTTTCGTCAGTTCCCTTTATCAGCAGGGATGGCATTTGTTTTGCTAGTTCTCTTTATCAGCAAAGATAACAATCTTTTGGATATTTTCTTTCGTCAGTTCCCTTTATCAGCAGGGATGTCATTTGTTTTGCTAGTTCTCTTTATCAGCAGAGATAGCAATCTTTTGGATATTTTCTTTTGTCAGTTCCCTTTATCAGCAGGGATGGAATTTGTTTTGCTAGTTCTCTTTATCAGCAGAGATAGAAATCTTTTAGATATTTTCTTTTGTCAGTTCCCTTTATCAGCAGGGATGGCATTTGTTTTGCTAGTTCTCTTTATCAGCAGAGATAACAATCTTTTGGATATTTTCTTTCGTCAGTTCCCTTTATCAGCATGGATAGAATTTATGTTGCTAGTTATCTTTATCAGCAGAGATAGCAATCTTTCGGATATTTTCTTTCGTCAGTTCCCTTTATCAGCAGGGATGGCATTCGTTTCGCTAGTTCTCTTTATCAGCAGAGATAGTTTCGCTAGTTCTTTTTAACAGCAGAGATAGCAATCCTTTGAAGATTTTTTGTCAGTTCCCTTTATCAGCAGGGATGGCATTCATTTTGCTAGTTCTCTTTGTCAGCAGGGATATCAATCTTTTGAAGATTTATTTTGTCAGTTCTCTTTATCAACAGAGATGACATAACCTGGGAGAGTTTGTTTTATACCCAGCATACCTGGCACTCGTCCGTGTTGTGAAGGTACAACATTTATGGCTGATCCTCCTGTGGAGCCGTCCCTCCTTTAAGGATGGCAAATTTCTGGGTTCTTTGGTATTCAATCTCCGTGCATCCCGATTATCTGAAAGCCGTCGCTATCATACCCTCAGGACCAAGTTGATTGAATAGGGGCAGCTGTTGCACCCCAAAATTTGCTCTCCTTACTTTAGTACTAACTGGCTTATGTTTCATCTCATTTTGCATTACCATGTGTGCATATCATTGGTTCTTAGCATGGGGTCAAGGTGCCTGAGGCAGTTCAAGAGGAGAAGATGTTCTTCAAGCAAGAGTCCTTATATTGTCCAAGAGAGTTCAAGTGGATCACTTTCTCCTAACCAGTGCAGAAATTAGGGTTTTGAGATTCTTGGGTTTATTGCTCCAATGGGCAAGATCCTTGGGTTTTTATCACCACCAAATGGCATATCTTATCTTTGTTGGAGAGGATACACATCATATTCAGAGGAATTTGGATTTGGAAACTGTGCTATCTCCTCCTAGACTGAGGGTACCAAGATTAGGGTTTGCTATAAAGTCAGTTTATTTATGATTTCTTGGGAAAGACTTAATTCCATGGTATTCCTTGGGTCCCTAAGTATCTAGGAATGGAAGATTGTCCATCAGTTTGGTTCATGAGAAGTCCAAATGGCCAATGGATTGGGAATCAGGAGAAGCAGGAGAAAAGTCAACAGTGAGAGGGGAAGTCAACTGTGGGATTTTGAGGTTCTCTCCAAGGTTTTCAAGGTCTCACATCCTCATATGGTTTTCAAAAGTCAAGTTCCATACCATTTATCAAGAATCAAGGGTTGGTACAAAAGTTACTAAATATGGAAATGACCTATAATTTGAAAGTTTCCTTTTTGGGCAAGTTATTACACTACATTCAACCTGACTTTTCATCATCAAAGAAACTTCAAATGAATTTTCCTCAAACATGAAAGTTGAATATCTTTTTCTCCTCTTTCCAACAAGTACTAGTGGGTCTCCATATCATTTGTTAAACTCAAGTTATGGCCAAAGGAAGGCAAAGTGGTTTTTAGGGTTCCATTTTCACAACTTTTGCATTTTGGGACATAGTGACCTATAATAATTCCATTGCTTCAAGACATATTCCAACATCAAAGAACAATCCCTAAGGAGCATAGTTGGCCTTTAAATCAAGTGGATCCATGGTTTATTTATTACTTATTTTTCATTGTGCAAAATTGCCAAATTATTGAAATCTCATGAACCAAGACATCTTAAGGCCCAAATTCAATTCAGGTGTGATTAGTAATTGAAACTTAAGTGATCCATCATGAAATATTTGGATATCCATGCATGGAGGAGGGTGTATTTCACATTATTCAAAATTTCTAAAATCACCCAAAACTCTTTAAACAAAGAATTACCAAGGCCCAATTGCTGATCAGTGGTTTAACCTAGCCTATTTAAACTTACTCATGCTAGGGTTGGAAAAAAGGACACGTGATTTGGAGGAGAACCAAGGCTTGAACCCTAAAACTTTTTCTCATTGAATCTCTCGATCCACAAGGGCTTTTCAAAAAATTCTTCCACAATCTTCTTTCTTGGGATCCCTAGAGCACGAATCAATCCCCATTCGCAGCTAAAAGCAAGGATATAAGATGCGTGATCTCAGGTTGGTGGGTTTTTGATGATCCTAAAACTCTTCTTTTTGACATGTATATTGATGTGTGATGCCTGTAATACCCCAAATTTTGACCACTTAGATTTCCCATCATTGTGAAAATCATCATCACAATATGGATATACCTTTATGCTTCATCAGTCTCCCCAAAGATGGGTGAGCATCCAATACAATCAAAATTAGGGTTCAAGCCCTCTCTGAGTGCTTAGACAAAGGATCAATCAAGAAATGACATGATCTTCAACTTTTCTAATCTCTCAAACATCCACAAAGGATCAAAAGGACTCCCACTTCAAGGATTAAGCACAAGGCTGCTCCCTTCTAGGTGGATCAAGTCTCAAGATCGACAGTGTCACCAAATTAGGGTTTTGGTCGACCAGGGCCTCCAGATGGAAATTTTCATCTGGGCATAAGGCAATGATCCAAAACATGACCTAATATACTCCATGGAACCTCATGAACCCATGCATCAAGTCAATTTTGCCTCAGGGGATGCATTCATAAAAAATCAGGAATTAGGGTTTCTTGACCTAATTCACCCCTAAGTTGACTTTTGGGACAAACCATGAGCCAAGACCTCAAGACATGATTTGAGGGTCTCTAATATACCATGTTGATCCATTTGGAACAATGGATTGATCCAAGAAGCTTGAGCAACAAGTTTCATTTTCATCTGCACCATAATTAGGGTTTTAAGGGAAAAGTCAACTGTAACTTTGACTTTTGACCTAGACATGCTCCCAAACCCTAATACATGATTGAATATACCCTATGACACCCATGGAACATGTCCATAAAGTTTGATTTAGGTCAAGGACATGATTTCCTGAAGAATTGCACAGTTTGGAATTCATCTGATAAAAAGTCAACTGTGCACAAAAGTCAACTTTGACTTTTTGAGATTTTTCACCAAAATGGATTTTTAACCCTAAAATGATGTTAATGTATGATTTGAATCATCATTCATCAAGAAAAATCAAGAAAAGTGAGATAACTTGTAAAAGGGGTAACCATAAAACTTAGAAATTTTTCTAAGTTAAAAATAAAGTGGCAAAGGTACCAACTTTGGAGGACAATAACTCCTAAACCACAAGGCCAATTTTTTCCATCCAAAGCTTGATTTGTAGATCTCACTGCCCTCTACAAAAACTTCAACTAGGCCTAACTCCAATTCCTTATGGATTTTGAGCTATGAGTGAGCCAAAGTGGCTGAAAATGTGAAAAAATACCATTTTCCAACACTTAGAAAAATTCGGCCTAAAACAGAATTTTGTTGAAACACCAAAACTTGTGGGATTTTTTCACACAGTTGCAAGCTAAATCAAGTCCAAAGTTAAACTTCAATGTTGTTACACATGTTGCCAAGAATTCAAAGAGCTAAATAGCATGAATTGATTCAACTTGAGCCAAGAAAAATCCTTGCCCAAAGTCATGCTGCTGCAGGCTGTTTTGAGAAAATCAGTTTGTGTGTTTGCTTGCCACACACGATTTTGGGCCAAAAACTGAGGATCACTATGACACCTGTGTTCAAACCAATCAAATTGCATCTGATCCAATTGATAAATCTGAGTCAAAAGACCAAGGAATCTTCCAACTTGAAGTTCATCCACTTTGGCACATTTTGCCTTGAATTCAAAGTGCATTGATGTGGAATAGTGCATTGTCAAAGATGCTACCCTACTCAGTCAATTCCTCTGATTAAACAACATTAAAAACATCTGAGGAATGTGGTTTTGGTCAAGGCATAGCCCTGCTCTTGGGAATGGCTAGCTTGCCTTGCTTGAGAAGAAATCCTCCAAGCCAATCCATGCAAATATGATCTGATCCGAGTTGCCATTCACTATTCCTCCAAAACAAAAGTTGATCACCTATAAATAGAGGTCTCAATGGATCATTCAACTCACACCAAAGCCAGTTACAGCACTGCTTTCTCTCATTCTTTCTTGAACTTCAAGTTTTCTTGTTTTTGAGTAACCACTATCGGGTTTTGAGTTGCAGCCATAAGCAATCAATTCCAATTGCTCAAACACATCACATATGATGTATTTGAGGTGTCCAAGTGCTTAAACAACATCTGTAACACTCCCAGCTCAAAATCACTCTTCAACCATGCCATTTTGCTTCAGTTTTGCAGGTGGAGGTCTCCAGCTTGATCCAGAGAATTTCAAAGTTTTCCAAAGCTTACAACACACTCCATAACATCCATTGAGGCTGTAGGGATCATCAATTTATGACTGGAATACCATCTGGGCAAAGTTCCATTTCAGCTTGCATCAAGGTGAGCTTCAAACTCAAACTCCATGATCCATGCATATTTCCTCGCATGATAATTTTGCCATTTGATTACCATCATATGCTGATTGTTTTGCCTCAATAAATTTGATCATAGACCTCATAACCATGCTTGCACGATTGCTTTTGGAAATTAGGGTTCATCTGTGTTCATCATGATTATTTCACTCCACACTGAAAATGAATAAAATTGGGTATTGCCATCTTGTTCCTTGTGAAAAAACGCACGAGTTTGGTGTTTGAATCATGTCCAATGGTTGAGAGATGAGTGAGATAGGGTGCTTCATGCACGAGCTCGGGGAAGGAGATGGCCATGGCGCCATTTTCAGAAAACCAACCAAGTTCTCTATATAATTTTCACTTGCCATATATTTAATGAATTGGCATTGCGCCCCAGCGGTTCATCAGCTGGTTTTGTGAGTATTAGCAAGCGAGAGGTCTGGGGTTCGAATCCCCCTCGCCCCAGACTTCTTTTTATCACTTTTTTATTTTATACTTTTTCATACTATTATTTTTAATGATTTGAAAAATTAATAACTCCTTCAATTTTTATCATTTTTGATTGGTTCTTTTTGCAATAATTCACAAAAATGTTAAAATATTTTATTTTACCAAAAAATCCCAAAAATATTATTTATTTTATATAATTGATATTTTTGCAAAGAATTAATATTTTAATTGTTTTTAACATTTGAAATATTATTTCCACAATGATTTTGCAACTTTTAATGCTTTCTATTTGTTTTGTAGGTCAATACTTAATTTTTGAAGCATTAATCCAAGATCACAATTTGTTTCCCATGTGTAAAACAATTTTTGATCAATTTAATTGAATTTTTATTCAATTAAATACATTTTTTGGAAACAAATTAGGGTTTTGGATTAATTCAACCCTCATAAATCATTTTCAAAACTTTTGGGCCTCTTGAGAGAGTGTAAGACCCATTCCCCCTTGTACAAAAATCATTTGGGCCTCACTCATTGTATAAGTCCCTCTGTACAAGTAAACGGCGCGATCGTCGCCCGTTTAAAAATAAAAATCATCTGGGCCTCTCCTCGAGCTATAAGACCCATTCAAAAATCATTTGGGCCTCTATTAGAGTGTAAGACCCAATCCCCCTTTTAACCAAAACATTTTGGGCCTCACTTATTGTATAAGTCCCTCTGCGTTAAAAGAAAACCTCGGCGCGATCGCCATTTTTAAACGAAAAGTCATTTGGGCCTACCCTCGTGTTATAAGCCCCACTCTTTTTCCTTTAAACCTTTTTGGGCCTCTTGAGAGAGTGTAAGACCCATCCCTTTGTACAGAAAACCATTTTTGGGCCACAGTCACTTGTATAAGTCCCGCTGTACAAATTTAAACAGTGCGCTCACTGATAAAACTCTGGGCCTCTCCTTGAGCTGTAAGCCCCAGATCTTTCTTTTTCAAAGCACTTTCTCCTTTGATTTTGAATATACTGTTGTTTTTATTTTTCTGTGTTGAACAACTAACCAAACAGCATGGAAGCTCTACAACCGAGTAAGTGGTTATCGCTTTCATTTACTGCTTTCATATTATAAACTGTATTGTGGGGCTGCTCACTGTAAGTCTCCTTTCATAAGCTCATATCTACTGTGTAATAATAGTATAGATATTTCGAGTTTCCCCGGCAACTACGTCTAGAACTAGGTGACGCCGTTTCATTTATTCGTAGAAATAGACGCCTAGATCCCCAATAGGAGCACCAGATACAGTCTTCTCTTCGGCTGTCCTCCTTAGGAATCGTCAAGAAATTCTATCCCCCAGAGATGAATTATTCTCGGTGAAACTTCTCTTGAATTTCTTCAAACCGCCGAACGGTTCGGACTCTCTCTAAAAGTTAAAGTCACTGGATAGTAAACCTCGCACGTTTACCAGTGGTTTTAACTCTAAAAGAGTTTTCCTGAACTTTTCTTTGGTTTGGGACCCACGGGCTTCTTAAAAGCATCAGCCTCCTCTTGGGCATCGTACAAGGACCCACAGGCTTCCTAAAAGCAACCCCGCCTCCTCTTGGGCATTATTCAAGGACCCTACGGCTTCTTAGAAGTATTCACAGCCTCCTCTTAGGCTTCGTATAACGATCTCTTCCTCCGGGAATGATAGCCTCCTCTTGGGATTCGTACAAGGACCCGTCGGCTTCTTAAATGTTTCCAGCCTCCTCTTGGGCTTCGTACAAATTGTCCCGACGACCTCCTAGAGGTATAGGAACAGAACCTAGTCATCCTCATAGAACATTCCTTTCATAGAATCTACTACTATTTCTCAAAACATAGTACAAAAGAAAACACTCTAGTCTTGGACAGTCTAACTTCCTTGAGTCTCAAAGACATTCTCAAGCACCCTTCGTTAAATAGGAAGGAAACCCGCAGACTCGGACAGTCTCAATACCCTTTGGATTTCCCGTTTCCTCAAAGAGAAGGAAATACCCCTGGTCCTCAAATTAAATCCCTGAGTACAGTGTTGCTCATATAAGAACTGATTTTCTCTTTTAAATCAGTATATTGGATCTGTCACTCAACTGAAACAGTTACAATAGCCTCCATCTCGGGCTTCGTACGAGATACCAAAATTCTCCCCAGTGGAGTCAAAACAACCTTTTCGCCTCTCTCTCAGGCTTTGTATGAGACACAAAAGATTCCCTCGTTGAGTCAATCACCCCTTTTTTTTTGCCTCCATCTCGGGCCTCGTATGAGATATAAATCCCTTAAGCAAGAGTCGAACTCTTTGCTAGACTCCTCTTAGGCTTTGTATAATGATATGCCCCACTGGGTCAAAAACCTTTAGCCTCTCTCTCGGGCTTTGTACGAGACACAAAATAGCCTCCTCTTAGGCTTTGTATAATGATTTTCCTAGCGAAAATTAGCCTCCTCTTAGGCTTTGTATAAGAAAACCACTGGTTGATCCAATCAACCTTTTAGCATCAAAGCTGTGCCATGTTCACAGTACACAAACATCAACAACTCCTTCATCTAATCGCTGTAAGCGGCAAGCCTCTGGATCATCTATATCCATGCCACTGTCCCTCTTTTAGCATGAGAAATTCCTAAGGAAAGATGGCATTGCTCTACACTGAGTTAAAGTCTTCTCCTTCAGGTTAAAACCCTTTCTTCGGAAATTATGGCATTGCTCGGATCCGCGTATCCCAGTTAAAGTAATTCTCCTTCCCCCTCTTTAGAGATGACAAATTCTCCCTAAAGTCGAGGTCTTTCAGCTTCACGTCTTGGGCTTTGAACAAGACACAAATAGACCTTTTAGCTTCACATCTTGGGCTTTGAACAAGATACAAATCACCTTTCGCTTCACGTCTTGGGTTTTGAACAAGACACCAAAAACCAATTTCCTCCCATAGAATAGGAGGAACTACGAACGCTCTGATTTCCCTGTTTCGGTAAACGGGAATACGTAGGCATAAGATCGAAAGAAAAGATCTTAGCGAGCGCAAATCAACAAAAAAACCAAATCCCATATCCCCATCAATCAAAAGCAGTAATTCAAAAGCACCAGTCCTAACATCCTAATCCTTATTCCCCGCCAGAAACCCTTTGCCTAGGAAACAGAAAGAAAGAAACCTGTATTGGCGAAATACGAATAACCAGTACAAAGGCCCCCCACATTGATAGCATCCGTAACCTAACAGACCGCTGTTTAAATTCAGTATGCAAGCAGGGTTAATTGGAGACATCTATTTCCCTTCCTTATTCAGCTCACAATAGGATAAAAAATGAATCGACCTGTAGTCAAAGCTCAAACCGCAGAGAGCGACCAGCGCTTAAGAACCGCTTCCAAAATCGCTCGCTACAGAAAAGTGGCGCCCACCGTGGGGCCAGTTTTTATTTCTGTCTGTTTTCCTTGTAAAATGGCGACTCTGCTGGGGAGTCTCCTTTTCTGCCTTAGGGCATCATCCCCGTTTTCTACGGAAAATGGGAACTCTACCGAAGAGAAAGATTGACCTATGCTGGTCCATCTCTTAGGCAGGGAACCACAGATTGGGGCTTCCGCCGGGGAACCCATTTCTGTCAGGAACTTAAGATTCATAGCTTTATAAGTCTAGGATGATTAGGACAAATATATATATACTGCTTTTCCTAATTGCTATACATGTTTATTTTTCTGCTACTGGGAATGTGTGTGATGCCGCATGTGGTGAGATTGAGTATACACTTAAGAAAAGCCAACCTTTTTCGTAGTGCGGAAGCTATCGAAAATAGCTGTTACACGATACTACCCTCATTTGAGGCTGGTGATCTATTCTCAGTGAATAGCACTTACTCTAAGATTGCACACAACTCGCTGGCGATCCGCTTGTTGTTTTGCTTTCCTGGGAGGAGCTGATGATAATGAGTACAGGTACAAAAATCACCCTAGTATAAACCGTTGGGGATGGGTAGAGCCTTGACTTCATGACAACGACCCTTTGACCCCATGTTTTTTCTATGTTTTTGTGTGCTGCATTCATGCATTCATTTAATAAAACATTAAAACATTCAAAAAACTTTCTCTTCTAGTCTCTCTGTTTTTCAAAGTAAACTAAGACTGTGATTGCAAATATCAGAGAAAAAGATTACGCTAATGGATTTCGGTAGAAGGAGAACTCATCAGTATACCTTCAAGGTTCCAAAACTAGGGGATTTGAGAAAGTTAGCAAGGATGATCGTTAACCCAGAGGCTTTCAGAGCCAAGCACGGTGGTTTGCTACCACTGTTAAGAGTCCATGTGATTAAGGGAATCATGGATGCGCTCATTCAGTTCTACGATCCGGTTTATCACTGTTTCACATTCCCGGATTACTAGCTAGCACCAACGCTGGAGGAGTATTCTCATCTGACTGATTTACATATCACTGATCGAGCTCCATTTTCTGGACTGGAAGAAATTCCAAAGAGTCAGACTATTGCAAGAGCAATTTATTTGGACGAGTCTGAGGTCCGGACTCACATGACCACTAAGGGTGGCATCCAAGGTTTGTCAGCCCAGTTCTTGACAAAGAAAGCTCTGTATTTCGCTAGTATAGGGAACGAGACTGCTTTTGAAAGCATCTTTGTTTTGCTCACCTACGGGTTATTTTTGTTTCCCAACATCAATAACTTCGTCGATATCAACGCTTTTAAGGTTTTTCTCATTGGAAACCCTGTGCCAACTTTGCTCGCAGATGCGTATCATTCTGTACACTTAGGAAATTTGTACAGCGGAGGGGAGATCACATGCTATGTACCTTTGCTTTACAAGTGGTTTATCTCTCACTTGCCCAAGTCTGCCGCTTTTTGGGATTGCAAGAGTGTCTTACGTTGGTCGCAGAAGATCATGTCTCTTACCAATTCCGATATAGATTGGTATAATAGGACTTATGAGGGAATCAGAATCATTGACCGTTGTGGAAACTTCCCCAGCGTACCCCTCATAGGAACTAAAGGAGGAATCAACTATCATCCGATATTAGTTCTTCGTCAATTTGGATACCCGATGAGACACATCCCGCTAGGTGTTCATCTGGAAGGTCTTTTCTTCAAAGAAGGAGAAAACGACAGAGCACTAAAGATGGAAATAGTGCAAGCTTGGAAACATGTTCATAAGAAAGGACGAGAGTCTCTGGGAAAACCGGACTGTGTCTCGGTGGAGCCTTATCTCCATTGGGTACAAACCAGAGCTCTCAAGCTAAAGATGCCTTATCCTCGTTACGGAATTCTTCCACTGAGGGAAATTGTCATGTACTTCATGACGGAAACTGAAAGGCTTCAGTTTACTCTCAACAAAGTTCAAAAGGAAAGAAGATCTTGGAAGAACAAGTACCGCACCCTCAACGTAGAGTGCATCCAAATACAGCAATTACTGAAAGAGAAAGATGCTCTGATTGAAATTTTGGAGCAGCACGCTGTAGAGAATCAAGATGACCAAAGGAATTTGCTCACTCCTTTCACTTGGCAAAGGAATGACAACCCGACAACGGCCCAAGCGCCCCGGTCAAAGAAAAGGAAGATACCAGAGTCAGCACCCGATTTCTCCTCAGAGAGGACTCGGGACCCATTAGTTTAGGTTTCTGTTTCTGCACTTTGTAATCTACTGTATTTCCATTTCTGTAATCCTTTGGAATTCAATAAAAAGGGGTTTCCCCACTGTTTGATATTTGCAATCTAATTGTCGAAGTTTATTTTGATTAAACCAAACAACAATTAATATAATCATTGCATTCATCATTCTCACATCGCGTATTCTTCTTCCCTACGAATCTCACGTTTGTGTCTCGATTCTAGAGTCAAACTGTCTCATTCATATAACACTCGGGCCAATCGTCAGAAAAAGATGGATGATCTTGAGGAATAAAATAGAGAGTTGAAAGAAGAGATCGACGCTCTGAGAGAGGATATGAGAAAGCTTCGTAACGACATGCAAGCCATGGCAGAAGCTCGGCTACAAAGAACTGTGATCTCAGAGATCACCTCAACGCCCATCATAGAAAAGTATGATCCTAGGTATCAGATGCTGAAAGATCGTCCTTGGGGCATGCCTGTTAACTATATCCCAGAAGGATATGTTCCGCCGATCACTGAAGATCAGGGAATCGCAACAGAAGCCGCTGGGCCTGAAGGTTACAAACTTCGGGAAAGCGAAGATGCCAGGGGCATACTAAAGACTCCTGAAGGTTACAAACTTCGGGAGGCGCCAAGACTTACTGCCGTAGTCACGGTACCACCCCCTGTGGTGCACACTGTCCCGGAAGGACAGATTCCACAGACACCTTCTGGTAAGAAGGAAACTATGTTTGACAGAATGGATGAATTCCAGGAGCAGTTCCTGGAAATGCAGAAAGAACTGCAAGCCATTCGCGGTCAGGATCTATTTGGAAAGGACGCCGCAGACCTCTGCTTGGTCCCAAATGTAAAAGTCCTGCACAAATTCCAAGTGCCCGACTTTGAAAAATACAAGGGTAACTCTTGCCCTCAGAGCCATCTGGTGATGTACGCTCGGCGGATGTCAGCTCAGACGGAGAATCAGGACCTGCTGATTCACTACTTCCAGGATAGTTTAACCGGTGCCGCACTCAAATGGTACATGGGTTTAAACCATACTACGATCAGCACATTCAGAGATCTTGGTACTGCCTTCGTCCAACAATACAAATACAATTTAGACATGGCACCCGACAGAGATCAACTCAGATCAATGTCACAAAAGGACAAGGAAACCTTTAAGGAGTATGCTCAAAGGTGGCATGAAATTGCCGCTCAAATTTGTCCACCTCTTGAGGAAAAAGAGATGACAAAAATTTTCTTAAAGACCTTAAGCTCATTTTACTATGACCGAATGATTGCCAGTGCGCCCAGTGATTTCACCGAAATGGTAGGTATGGGTGTACGTCTTGAGGAAGCCGTCCGAGAAGGACGTTTGGTAAAAGACACTGGATCAACGAGCGGTACTAAAAAATACGGTAGTGCTCTCCCTAAGAAAAAAGAGCAAGATATTGGGAATATCTCTCTCGGAAAGCAAAGGCGACGTTATCAGCCAGTAGTAGCTGTTACTCCTGCTATCGGCCCCGCACTTGTTCCTATGTATCAACCTCAGGTTGCGCAGAGCCAACCTGACCAACAAAGGACACAACAGCCTCTTCAGCAGGCTCGTCCTCCATATAACAACAACCGTACAACACGACCATCAGGATTTGATCCTATACCTGTAACGTACGCAGAACTATTTCCGTTACTGCTAGCCAAGGGGCACATCCAGACTAAGTCTCCCCTTTCAGTTCCGGAAAATCCGCCTTTCTGGTTTAAGGTGGATCAGACATGCCCTTATCATCAAGGAGGTTCAGGGCATAACATTGAGACTTGCCTCAATTTCAAATCCGACGTCCAAAAGCTTGTTAGGAGCGGGCTCTTATCTTTCAAAGATACGAACCCTAATGTTCTCACGAACCCGCTGACTCAACACGAGAAAGCTGCAGTCAATCTGATTGAGAAAGAGACTAACAATGTCTATCAAATTCACGATGTACTCTTATTGGGGACCAATCTGGTCAAGATGCATTGTAGACAGAGTGGATATGGCCATGTGCCACCTCATAATTATCACCAGTGTGATATCTGCTCTAAAGATAACCAAGGATGTTCGGTAGTGCAAGCAGCTCTACAGGAACAAATGGATCTTGGATGGATCCAAGAGCACCACGTTCGTGGAGTTAACATGGTTTACACGAATTCCAACGTCATTCAAAACCACGACATCCGTGCGATGAATGTCAACTTGGTGGCGATGCACTTAAGGCAAAGCCAGTATCATAATCTGCCGCGGAATGATTACAGTTCCTGTCTGATTTGCTCGGTAAACAAACAGGGATGCTCTTTCATACAAGAGGCCCTCCAGCGTCAGATGGATCTTGGATGGATCCAAGACTACCATGATAGGAACTCCTATCAAATCAACATGGTTCAGATCTTCGATATCCGCGTAATGAATACCAACCTGGTAGAGTTACATGCTGAGCAGGTCCGACTTGGATTCTTAATATCACATGACTATCAAAGCTGTAAAGCGGGTTACGAAAACGATCGAGGTTGTACCCTTGTCCAGGAGGCACTTCAGCACTTGTTAAATCACTGGTGGATGCCAATCTATATGGACGAAGATACTCAGCAGATTAGTATCAATAACAGGAATCCTACTCGTCGTCAAAGTCAGGATGTCCGATCAATGGAAGGTAACCTAGTGAGGTTACATTGTATTCAAAGTGGGCGTGGCCAGGTGCCACCACACAACTATGACAATTGTAGCATCTGTTCGGAAAGTAATCAAGGGTGTTACCTTGTGAGAGCAGCTCTTCAGGGTCAGATCGATCATGGAGAAATTCATCCATATCCAGGTTCAGGACCCATCATTTGGTCGCCGAACTACCTTGCCGATCAAGTTGAGGATGTTGTCACGATCTCTGGTCATCACCAGATCAGGGATGTTTTTGCCATCATTCCTCTACTTGACGAATCTAGAGTTCCCAATCGGGAACGGATCGAGGTTACTTATGATGGTCAGAAAAATCAGAAGGTTCCCATAGTCATCTATCTACCGGGGCCACTACCGTATGAATCAGCTAAGGCAATCCCTTACAAATACGGTGCAACAATAATCGATAATGGAAAGGAAATTCCATTACCCTCCGTCGTGAATATTGCAGACATCAGTCGTGTAACACGGAGCGGTCGAATCTTCAACCGAGGGGTTGGAGAATCCAACAAAGAAAAGGAACTTCAGGCAGAAATTCCTGATCCACCAGTCAGTCAATCTGGTAATCCCGACTTTTCAAAAGACAAAGATGAGATGCTAAAGCTCATCCAAAGGAGTGAATATAACATTGTTGATCAACTGTTACAGACTCCTTCAAAGATCTCAGTATTATCGCTGTTACTCAGTTCAGAAGCCCATAGGGAGGCTCTACAGAAAGTCTTGGAGCAAGCCTTTGTGGAACAGGATGTTACAATCAGACAGTTCGATAGCATTGTCTCTAACATCACTTCCTGCAACAATTTGGGATTTAGTGATGAAGAATTACCTGAAGAGGGTCGCCGTCATAACATGGCGCTCAACATTACAGTTAACTGCCAGGGCGATGCTTTAGCCAACGTACTGGTAGACACAGGGTCAGCCCTGAATGTTATGCCGAAGTCCACTTTGACGCAATTATCATTCAAGGGCCCTCTAATGAGAGTCAGCGAGGTCGTCGTCAAAGCATTCGACGGATCCAGAAAAACAGTTATCGGCGAAGTGGATCTTCCCATAACTATTGGTCCTCACACTTTCCAAATCACTTTCCAGGTCATGGACATCCGGGCAACATACAATTGTTTATTAAGAAGACCTTGGATACATCAGGCTGGAGCGGTTACTTCGACCCTCCACCAAAAGCTAAAGTTCGTCAAGAACGATCAACTTGTCACGGTTTGTGGGGAACAAGCCTTGCTTGTGAGTAACTTATCATCATCTGCTTGTGTAGAACCCGAGGAGGTTATTGGAACTCAGTTCCAAGCACTATCGGTGAGTAAGAACGATCAATCCGAAGAAGGAACTTCAATTTCTTCATACAAAGATGCTATCAAAGCGGTCGAGAGTACCGATACAAAAGGATGGGGACGGCTTGTCATTCCTATTGACAATAAAACAAAGAAGGGTCTTGGTTTTTCTGCGACCTGTACCCAGACAGCCGCCAACGATGAAAATCTTCATCCCCTTCAAAACTTCTTCCACAGTGGAGGTTTCCTTCACCCAGTGTCTCAAACAGTTCATGTTATCAATGAGGAAGATCCCTCTGACACAGATGAAGAATGGAAGTCCTATCTTAACAAGGACGGCTATATGTCTCAGGAAGAGGTGCCTATGCCTTTTTGCTTTCCTACAGAAAGTCCGAGATTTATACCAAGATCAGATGTCAAAACGATCTACGGAGATTGTGATCCGAAAGGATGCCGTGCTCCGCCAAATTCATTAGAGGATGACACTCCGATGAAAGAAAACTTTGATCACAATTACTATGGCCCGATGGATGGTCTGCCAATGTGGCAGCCTTACCCAAGAAACTTGGGGCAAGAAAGTCAGCCGAGTAATGAAACTCAACTGAGCATCATTGAATAGAATACCTGTGTCCCCGCCATGTCATGGGATCAACACTCAGGTCATTCGGAAACTACTCAACATGAAGATGAATTCGCAACATTTGCAGGACTAGAATTCATCAACTATGCTTTTCCTGAGGTCAACGTCATTGAGAGAGATGACTCATCCAGTTCCAAAGAAATTTGGGACACTCTGGGACAACCGAGTGGAAAATACGACTATATGGTCAAGTACACTGCTCCCGAAAGCTCTCGTATCAGGCTCGAAGACATCCAGCCAATTGGATGGGGAGATACAGCTGAGAGCACAAATGCTATGCAAAATGCAACAGGGGAATCCTCCTACGACAATTCTGCCTGGGAGACAGATTCCAATGATCCTGCTCCACCAGAAATCAGCGTCATTTCTGAAGACAAATCAAGGAAGGTGCCAGACTTTGTGATTCACCGAGGAGTTCGCCGCCAATGGGTTGCCGTTGAGGTTCCGAGGGTCGTTCGTCAGTCAAAGTAATTGCCATCTTTAACCTTTCACCCTGCCCAGGTGAAACAGATGTTTTGATAGGGCTCGCTTTTTGTAAATTTCCCTCTTCGCTTTGCCCAAAGCGACAGAGTTTTGTTTTATAGGGCTGTAGTTTCAAGATTCGACTTGTTCATTAATAAAATAACGTCGTTCTGTAATTTCCGCATTAATTGCTGTTTTCTCTTTTTGCTTTTTCAGAAAATGGTAATCCTAAAAAATAATTCAATAATAAAAACAAGCAGTAAAATAAATACACTGCACACACTTGCATTTTCTCTATCTCTTCTAAACACGAATCATCACGTTATGCAGATTGCTTGTTTTATACCCCGTTGAAACATACGATCCGATGCCTCCTTCCAACTTTGAGTTCCCGGTATTCGAGGCTGAAGAAGAAAATGACAACGAAATTCCAGAAGAGATCTCCCGACTACTCAGACAAGAGGAAAGGTCCATTGAACCTCACAAAGAACCATTGGAAACGGTAAACTTGGGTTCAGAAAAAGAGAGAAAAGAAATCAGGATCGGAGCATTGCTCAGTCCAACTGCCAGAGAGGGTTTGATAAAGCTTCTCAAATAATTCCCTGATGTATTCGCTTGGTCCTATCAAGATATGCCAGGGTTGGATACCAGCATCGTGGAACATCACTTACCGTTGAGATCGGAATGTCCGCCAGTAAAGCAGAGGTTGAGACGCACTCACCCGTACATGGCCATCAAAATCAAAGAGGAGGTACAGAAACAGATCGACGCGGGTTTCCTCGCTACATCTGAATATCCTCAATGGTTAGCCAACATCGTACCCGTTCCCAAAAAGGACGGAAGGGTCAGAATGTGTGTTGATTACAGAGATCTAAACAAGGCAAGTCCAAAGGACGACTTTCCTTTACCACACATTGACATGTTGATTGACAGCACAGCAAAGTTCAAAGTATTCTCCTTCATGGATGGATTCTCGGGCTATAACCAGATCAAAATGGCGCCGAAAGACATGGAGAAAACTTCGTTCATTACCCCATGGGGTACCTTTTGTTACAAGGTAATGCCGTTCGGTTTGAAGAATGCCGGGGCAACCTATCAAAGGGCCATGACTACTCTGTTTCATGACATGATACACAAAGAAATCGAGGTGTATGTCGATGATTTGATTGCAAAATCAAGAACAGAGGATGAGCACGTTGAACATCTGTCAAAATTGTTCGAACGTCTAAAAAATTTCAAGCTCCGTTTGAATCCCAACAAGTGCACCTTCGGTGTCCGTTCGGGGAAATTACTAGGATTCATCGTCAGCCAGAAAGGGATTGAAGTTGATCCTGACAAGGTCAAGGCCATTCAAGAAATGCCTTCTCCGAAAACTGAAAAACAAGTCAGAGGATTCCTGGGACATTTGAACTACATCTCCAGATTCATATTCCTTATGACCGCCACTTGTGCGCTGATTTTCAAGTTATTAAAAAACAACCAGGATTGCGTTTGGTCAGAAGATTGCCAAACCGCCTTCGACAGTATCAAGGAATATCTGTTGAATCCTCCGATTCTATCACCTCCAGTGGAAGGAAGACCACTGATCATTTACCTCACAGTCCTAGAGGACTCAATGGGATGTGTACTTGGCCAACAAGACGAAACTAAAAGGAAAGAGTCTGCCATTTACTATCTAAGCAAGAAATTCACCGACTGCGAGACTCGGTACACAATGCTTGAGAAAACTTGCTGCGCTTTGGCTTGGGCAGCCAAACGTCTTCGCCAGTACATGATTCGTCATACTACTTGGTTGGTCTCCGAAATGGATCCAATCAAGTACGTTTTCGAAAAACCTGCTCTCACGGGAAGGATTGCCCGTTGGCAGATGTTACTATCAGAATATGACATAGAGTACCATGCTTAGAAAGCCGTTAAAGGAAGTATTTTAGCCGATCATTTGGCTCATCAACCGATTGACGATCAAGAATCAATCGGGTTTCACTTCCCAGACGAAGATGTCATGTATCTAAAGATGAAAGATTGCGATGAACCGCTACCCAGTGAAGGGCCAGAACCAGGTTCCCAGTGGGGACTTATCTTTGACGGAGCAGTCAATCATTATGGAAACGGAATTGGGGCAATCATTGTTACCCCTCAGGGTTCCCACATTCCTTTCACTGCCAGACTTACGTTCAAATGTACGAACAACGAGGCCGAATACGAAGCATGTATCATGGGTCTCGAAGAAGCGATTGATTTAAGGATCAAAAACTTGGATGTATACGGCGATTCAGCATTGGTTATTAACCAGATAAAAGGAAATTGGAACACATACCAATCAGGATTGATTCCTTACAAAGACTATGCAAGAAGGTTGTTACCTTTCTTCAACAGAGTTGAGTTTCATCACATCCCTCGTGATGAGAATCACATGGCTGATGCATTAGCCACTATCTCTTCCATGATTAGTGTAGGTCTATGGAATGACATACCTAAGATCGACATCATGCGCCTTGAACGGCCCGCTTACATCTTCGCGATTGAAGCAGTCATAGACGACAGACCTTGGTATCACGATATCAAATGCTTCCTTCAGAAACAAGAGTACCCATCTGGGGCACTCAGAAAAAACAGGAAAACCCTCAGAAGATTGGCTGGAAACTTCTTCCTGAGCGGTGACACTCTTTATAAGAGAAATTTTGACATGGTCTTGCTCCGATGCATCGACAGACCAGAAGCAGACGTGCTCATGAAAGAAATTCATGAAGGATCCTTTGGCACTCATGCCAACGGACACACAATGGCGAGAAAAATTCTCAGGGCCGGGTACTATTGGTTGACAATGGAATCCGACTGCTACAAGTACATGAGGAGGTGTCACAAGTGTCAGATATACTCCGACAAAATTCATGTACCGCCATCACATCTCAAAGTTCTTTCTTCCCCATGGCCATTTTCCATATGGGGAATCGATATGATTGGTATGATTGAGGCCAAGGCTTCAAACGGACATCGGTTCATCCTGGTAGCCATTGACTATTTCACCAAGTGGGTCGAAGCAGCGTCATTCGCCAATGTAACCCGACAAGTGGTGGTCCGATTTATCAAAAACAATATCATCTACCATTATGGTGTTCCAAGAGAGATCATTACTGATAATGGATCTAACTTGAACAACAAGATGATGAAAGAGTTGTGTGCAGAGTTCAAGATTGAACACCATAACTCATCTCCCTACCGACCCAAGATGAACGGAGCGGTAGAAGCGGCTAACAAGAACATCAAGAAGATCGTTCAAAAGATGGTTGTAACCTATAAAGATTGGCACGAGATGCTACCCTTTGCTCTTCACGGTTATCGCACATCTGTCCGCACTTCAACAGGGGCTACCCCTTTCTCTCTAGTATATGGCATGGAAGCAGTGCTCCCCATAGAAGTAGAGATCCCGTCAATCAGGGTATTGATGGAAGCTCAGCTCACCGAAGCTGAATGGTGTCAAAGTCGACACGACGAACTGAACCTGATCGAAGAGAAGAGAATCACGACACTATGCCACGGTCAGTTGTATCAACTGAGAATGAAGAGGGCGTTCGACAAAAAGGTCCGACCTCGTGTCTTTAGAAAAGGAGACCTCGTGCTCAATAAGATACAATCATTTCTCTCTGACTCTCGGGGCAAATGGACCCCGAATTATGATGGCCCCTATGTGGTCACGAAAGCTTTCTCAGGCGGCGCCTTGAGACTTGCAACCATGGACGGAGAGGAATTTGCCTACCCCAAGAATGTTGATGTAGTCAAGAAATACTTCGCCTAAACTAAAATAAAAAACGTCTCGGTGGATTGAAAACCCGAAAGGGTGGTCCAGGCAAAAGTTAGAGACATGAAAAAAAAGAATCATCCCGATGGATTGGAAATCTCATAGTACAATCCAGGCAAAAATTAGGGATAATGGCAAGTAACTATGTTCAACAGAGGCAAGTCCCTCAGCAGCAGTAGTTACATCATCTATCAGAGGAAATCTCCAGTCAAAGGTCATCTTCGACGGAAGCTCAGGATGCCCCGAATTCAAAGTTGGTAGAAGGATAGTGGTCGTTATGTTTCAACGTAGCCCTTTTCCCTGTAAATTACCATTTTCTAACTTTGTATATACTCTTTGGAATCACGCGTTTGGCTGATCTCCATCTTATCAATAAAATTTGAGCCTTTGTGCTTTTGTTTGTAATTCTTAACTTGCTTTAGCTTTACAGAACGACGTTGTTTAAACTTAATCAGCGATTCTTGAAATAAAACAAAAATGAATTTACTTGTTAAAACTTTTTCTGCTTTTAAATTAAAGATGACATTTCTTTTGACTGTTGAACATCAGAAGAACATCGATTGCTTCTCCCGAAGTAAGCGAATTTCAAAGTGCAGAATCAAAGTACTCCTTCTAAACCAGTTTGCCTGAATGAAGGGATCAACTGTGTCAGAGACCTTGTTTCGTCTGACACCCTCGGCCGAGTTCTCATCTCCTAAGCCCGATCAACATAGCTCCCCGCGTGGACTATCTTTCCTAAGCAAGATGGAATTGCTATTTTGAATCAACGGTACTTCTTCGCCCCGCGATGGCCGAGTATCCAATTGTGTTCATCCATTAGTCTGTATGTCGCGTCTGTTTTGTCAGCATAAACATACATACTTCATGCATTTTATTTGCGTTCGCATTTTGTATTGCATCACTATCACTTGAGTCGGTCTTGTCCCCTAGTGATAAATAGTTTTCTCAATCGAGTTTGTCAGTTCTTTCCTCGTCAGGAAGTGTTGCGTCTGCACAATCTCTCCACCAGTGTATCTTTAGATCAGAGTCGGCACTTGGCCACTTTGATAACTTGAACCTCTGAAAGATCAGAGAACCTTCAACAGATGTCACTCTTCGCCATTGAAGATGATATCCTTGCTTTCCCGGATTAAGGAAAATCCACAGAGAACGCCTCGTGATCAGAGATTCGGCAGTACATCAGTATTTCTCTGAAAAGTCGTTGATGAGAAGGTCATCGGCACCTCAAAACTGGATCCCATCATATGGCATTTCTCCGGGAAGATCCCGAGAAAAGTATGATGTAACCCCAAACGAAAACAGTCTCTCAAGAGACTCGCTTTCCCTAGTAGAACAGACAAATGGCGTCTCCAAAACAGAGAAGTTTGTGTACCTCTACAATTCAGACGAATGGGTTCCCCAGCAAGTCAGACAACAAAACTTTTTCCACTCAAATGGCATCTCCCCAGGAAAATTCGGCGAGAAGTTTGAAGGAAAGCCGCTACGAATAGCGTCCCTTGTCAGTATAGTTTATTGACAAAAGAAACTAAGACCAGTTCCTTGGTAAGAAACCAGGATCGAGGGGAAGTTTAAATCAGAAACTAAGACCAGTTCTTGGTAGGAAACCAGGATCGAGGGGAAGTTCAAATCAGAAACTAAGACCACTTCTTGGTAAGAAACCAGGATCGAGGGGAAGTTTAAATCAGAAACTAAGACCAGTTCTTGGTAAGAAACCAGGATCGAGGGGAAGTTTAAATCAGAAACTAAGACCAGTTCTTGGTAAGAAACCAGGATCGAGGGGAAGTTTAAATCAGAAACTAAGACCAGTTCTTGGTAAGAAACCAGGATCGAGGGGAAGTTTAAATCAGAAACTAAGACCAGTTTCTTGGTAAGAAACCAGGATCGAGGGGAAGTTTAAATCAGAAACTATGACCAGTTCCTTGGTAGGAGACCAAGAACGAGGGGAAGTTTATTTCCAAAAGAAATCGAGACCAGTTCCTTGGCTGAAGACCAGGATCGAGGGGAAGTTTACCTTTTCTAAGCATCATTTCTTAGCTAAAGAAGATGAATGCGTAAGCTACCATTCATAACCACCATCAAAATTTCGGATATTCCGATATTTAATCCTCTTGCACCCCGAATGCTCGAATACCTTCGTCATTCATACCTTCGGGTCCAAGAAGATTAAATAGGGGCATCTGTAATACCCCAAATTTTGACCACTTAGATTTCCCATCATTGTGAAAATCATCATCACAATATGGATATACCTTTATGCTTCATCAGTCTCCCCAAAGATGGGTGAGCATCCAATACAATCAAAATTAGGGTTTCAAGCCCTCTCTGAGTGCTTAGACAAAGGATCAATCAAGAAATGACATGATCTTCAACTTGTCTAATCTCTCAAACATCCACAAAGGATCAAAAGGACTCCCACTTTAAGGATTAAGCACAAGGCTGCTCCCTTCTAGGTGGATCAAGTCTCAAGATCGACAGTGTCACCAAATTAGGGTTTTGGTCGACCAGGGCCTCCAGATGGAAATTTTCATCTGGGCATAAGGCAATGATCCAAAACATGACCTAATATACTCCATGGAACCTCATGAACCCATGCATCAAGTCAATTTTGCCTCAGGGGATGCATTCATAAAAAATCAGGAATTAGGGTTTCTTGACCTAATCCACCCCTAAGTTGACTTTTGGGACAAACCATGAGCCAAGACCTCAAGACATGATTTGAGGGTCTCTAATATACCATGTTGATCCATTTGGAACAATGTATTGATCCAAGAAGCTTGAGCAACAAGTTTCATTTTCATCGGCACCACAATTAGGGTTTTAAGGGAAAAGTCAACTGTAACTTTGACTTTTGACCTAGACATGCTCCCAAACCCTAATACATGATTGAATATACCCTATGACACCCATGGAACATGTCCATCAAGTTTGATTTAGGTCAAGGACATGATTTCCTGAAGAATTGCACAGTTTGGAATTCATCTGATAAAAAGTCAACTGTGCACAAAAGTCAACTTTGACTTTTTGAGATTTTTCACCAAAATGGATTTTTAACCCTAAAATGATGTTAATGTATGATTTGAATCATCATTCATCAAGAAAAATAAAGAAAAGTGAGATAACTTGTAAAAGGGGTAACCATAAAACTTAGAAATTTTTCTAAGTTAAAAATAAAGTGGCAAAGGTACCAACTTTGGAGGACCATAACTCCTAAACCACAAGGCCAATTTTTTCCATCCAAAGCTTGATTTGTAGATCTCACTGCCCTCTACAAAAACTTCAACTAGGCCTAACTCCAATTCCTTATGGATTTTGAGCTATGAGTGAGCCAAAGTGGCTGAAAATGTGAAAAAATACCATTTTCCAACACTTAGAAAAATTCTACCTAAAACAGAATTTTGTTGAAACACCAAAACTTGTGGGATTTTTTCACACAGTTGCAAGCTAAATCAAGTCCAAAGTTAAACATCAATGTTATTACACATGTTGCCAAGAATTCAAAGAGCTCAACAGCATGAATTGATTCAACTTGAGCCAAGAAAAATCCTTGCCCAAAGTCATGCTGCTGCAGGCTGTTTTGAGAAAATCAGTTTGTGTGTTTGCTTGCCACACACGATTTTGGGCCAAAAACTGAGGATCACTATGACACCTGTGTTCAAACCAATCAAATTGCATCTGATCCAATTGATAAATCTGAGTCAAAAGACCAAGGAATCTTCCAACTTGAAGTTCATCCACTTTGGCACATTTTGCCTTGAATTCAAAGTGCATTGATGTGGAATAGTGCATTGTCAAAGATGCTACCCTACTCAGACAATTCCTCTGATTAAATAACATTAAAAACATCTGAGGAATGTGGTTTTGGTCAAGGCATAGCCCTGCTCTTGGGAATGGCTAGCTTGCCTTGCTTGAGAAGAAATCCTCCAAGCCAATCCATGCAAATATGATCTGATCCGAGTTGCCATTCACTATTCCTCCAAAACAAAAGTTGATCACCTATAAATAGAGGTCTCAATGGATCATTCAACTCACACCAAAGCCAGTTACAACACTGCTTTCTCTCATTCTTTCTTGAACTTCAAGTTTTCTTGTTTTTGAGTAACCACTATCGGGTTTTGAGTTGCAGCCATAAGCAATCAATTCCAATTGCTCAAACACATCACATATGATGTATTTGAGGTGTCCAAGTGCTTAAACAACATCTGTAACACTCCCAGCTCAAAATCACTCTTCAACCAAGCCATTTTGCTTCAGTTTTGCAGGTGGAGGTCTCCAGCTTGATCCAGAGAATTTCAAAGTTTTCCAAAGCTTGCAACACACTCCATAACATCCATTGAAGCTGTAGGGATCATTAATTTACGACTAGAACACCATCTGGGCAAAGTTCCATTTCAGCTTGCATCAAGGTGAGCTTCAAACTCAAACTCCATGATCCATGCATATTTCCTCGCATGATAATTTTGCCATTTGATTACCATCATATGCTGATTGTTTTGCCTCAATAAATTTGATCATAGACCTCATAACCATGCTTGCACGATTGCTTTTGGAAATTAGGGTTCATCTGTGTTCATCATGATTATTTCACTCCACACTGAAAATGAATAAAATTGGGTATTGCCATCTTGTTCCTTGTGAAAAAACGCACGAGTTTGGTGTTTGAATCATGTCCAATGGTTGAGAGATGAGTGAGATAGGGTGCTTCATGCACGAGCTCGGGGAAGGAGATGGCCATGGCGCCATTTTCAGAAAACCAACCAAGTTCTCTATATAATTTTCACTTGCCATATATTTAATGAATTGGCATTGCGCCCCAGCGGTTCATCAGCTGGTTTTGTGAGTATTAGCAAGCGAGAGGTCTGGGGTTCGAATCCCCCTCGCCCCAGACTTCTTTTTATCACTTTTTTATTTTATTCTTTTTCATACTATTATTTTTAATGATTTGAAAAATTAATAACTCCTTCAATTTTTATCATTTTTGATTGGTTCTTTTTGGAATAATTCACAAAAATGTTAAAATATTTTATTTTACCAAAAAATCCCAAAAATATTATTTATTTTATATAATTGATATTTTTGCAAAGAATTAATATTTTAATTGTTTTTAACATTTGAAATATTATTTCCACAATGATTTTGCAACTTTTAATGCTTTCTATTTGTTTTGTAGGTCAATACTTAATTTTTGAAGCATTAATCCAAGATCACAATTTGTTTCCCATGTGTAAAACAATTTTTGATCAATTTAATTGAATTTTTATTCAATTAAATACATTTTTTGGAAACAAATTAGGGTTTTGGATTAATTCAACCCTCATAAATCATTTTCAAAACTTTTGGGCCTCTTGAGAGAGTGTAAGACCCATTCCCCCTTGTACAAAAATCATTTGGGCCTCACTCATTGTATAAGTCCCTCTGTACAAGTAAACGGCGCGATCGTCGCCCGTTTAAAAATAAAAATCATCTGGGCCTCTCCTCGAGCTATAAGACCCATTCAAAAATCATTTGGGCCTCTATTAGAGTGTAAGACCCAATCCCCCTTTTAACCAAAACATTTTGGGCCTCACTTATTGTATAAGTCCCTCTGCGTTAAAAGAAAACCTCGGCGCGATCGCCATTTTTAAACGAAAAGTCATTTGGGCCTACCCTCGTGTTATAAGCCCCACTCTTTTTCCTTTAAACCTTTTTGGGCCTCTTGAGAGAGTGTAAGACCCATCCCTTTGTACAGAAAACCATTTTTGGGCCACAGTCACTTGTATAAGTCCCGCTGTACAAATTCAAACAGTGCGCTCACTGATAAAACTCTGGGCCTCTCCTTGAGCTGTAAGCCCCATATCTTTCTTTTTCAAAGCACTTTCTCCTTTGATTTTGAATATACTGTTGTTTTTATTTTTCTGTGTTGAACAACTAACCAAACAGCATGGAAGCTTTACAACCGAGTAAGTGGTTATCACTTTCATTTACTGCTTTCATATTATAAACTGTATTGTGGGGCTGCTCACTGTAAGTCTCCTTTCATAAGCTCATATCTACTGTGTAATAATAGTATAGATATTTCGAGTTTCCCCGACAACTACGTCTAGAACTAGGTGACGCCGTTTCATTTATTCGTAGAAATAGACGCCTAGATCCCCAATAGGAGCACCAGATACAGTCTTCTCTTCGGCTGTCCTCCTTAGGAATCGTCAAGAAATTCTATCCCCCAGAGATGAATTATTCTCGGTGAAACTTCTCTTGAATTTCTTCAAACCGCCGAACGGTTCGGACTCTCTCTAAAAGTTAAAGTCACTGGATAGTAAACCTCGCACGTTTACTAGTGGTTTTAACTCTAAAAGAGTTTTCCTGAACTTTTCTTTGGTTTGGGACCCACGGGCTTCTTAAAAGCATCGGCCTCCTCTTGGGCATCGTACAAGGACCCACAGGCTTCCTAAAAGCAACCCCGCCTCCTCTTGGGCATTATTCAAGGACCCTACGGCTTCTTAGAAGTATTCACAGCCTCCTCTTAGGCTTCGTATAACGATCTCTTCCTCCGGGAATGATAGCCTCCTCTTGGGCTTCGTACAAGGACCCGTCGGCTTCTTAAAAGTTTCCAGCCTCCTCTTGGGCTTCGTACAAATTGTCCCGACGACCTCCTAGAGGTATAGGAACAGAACCTAGTCATCCTCATAGAACAGTCCTTTCATAGAGTCTACTACTATTTCTTAAAACATAGTACAAAAGAAAACACTCTAGACTTGGACAGTCTAACTTCCTTGAGTCTCAAAGACATTCTCAAGCACCCTTCGTTAAATAGGAAGGAAACCCGCAGACTCGGACAGTCTCAATACCCTTTGGATTTCCCGTTTCCTCAAAGAGAAGGAAATACCCCTGATCCTCAAATTAAATCCCTGAGTACAGTGTTGCTCATATAAGAACTGATTTTCTCTTTTAAATCAGTATATTGGATCTGTCACTCAACTGAAACAGTTACAATAGCCTCCATCTCGGGCTTCGTACGAGATACCAAAATTCTCCCCAGTGAAGTCAAAACAACCTTTTCGCCTCTCTCTCAGGCTTTGTATGAGACACAAAAGATTCCCTCGTTGAGTAAATCACCCCTTTTTTTTTGCCTCCATCTCGGGCCTCGTATGAGATATAAATCCCTTAAGCAAGAGTCGAACTCTTTGCTAGCCTCCTCTTAGGCTTTGTATAACGATATGCCCCACTGGGTCAAAAATCTTTAGCCTCTCTCTCGGGCTTTGTACGAGACACAAAATAGCCTCCTCTTAGGCTTTGTATAATGATTTTCCTAGCGGAAATTAGCCTCCTCTTAGGCTTTGTATAAGAAAACCACTGGTTGATCCAATCAACCTTTTAGCATCAAAGCTGTGCCATGTTCACAGTACACAAACATCAACAACTCCTTCATCTAATCGCTGTAAGCAGCAAGCCTCTGGATCATCTATATCCATGCCACTGTCCCTCTTTTAGCATGAGAAATTCCTAAGGAAAGATGGCATTGCTCTACACTGAGTTAAAGTCTTCTCCTTCAGGTTAAAACCCTTTCTTCGGAAATTATGGCATTGCTCGGATCCGCGTATCCCAGTTAAAGTAATTCTCCTTCCCCCTCTTTAGAGATGACAAATTCTCCCTAAAGTCGAGGTCTTTCAGCTTCACGTCTTGGGCTTTGAACAAGACACAAATAGACCTTTTAGCTTCACATCTTGGGCTTTGAACAAGATACAAATCACCTTTCGCTTCACGTCTTGGGCTTTGAACAAGACACCAAAAACCAATTTCCTCCCATAGAATAGGAGGAACTACAAACGCTCTGATTTCCCTGTTTCGGTAAACGGGAATACGTAGGCATAAGATCGAAAGAAAAGATCTTAGCGAGCGCAAATCAACAAAAAAACTAAATCCCATATCCCCATCAATCAAAAGCAGTAATTCAAAACCACCAGTCCTAACATCCTAATTCTTATTCCCCGCCAGAAACCCTTTGCCTGGGAAACAGAAAGAAAGAAACCTGTATTGGCGAAATACGAATAACCAGTACAAAGGCCCCCCACATTGATAGCATCCATAACCTAATAGACCGCTGTTTAAATTCAGTATGCAAGCAGGGTTAATTGGAGACATCTATTTCCCTTCCTTATTCAGCTCACAATAGGATAAAAACTGAATCGACCTGTAGTCAAAGCTCAAACCGCAGAGAGCGACCAGCGCTTAAGAACCGCGTCCAAAATCGCTCGCTACAATGCCCACTGATCATTCTGATATATTTATTTTTGAGATTGGACGTGTGGTTTGATTGCTGCGTGTGTTTAAAGTTTTGAACCCTAACCTTTTCTCATTTGAATCTCCTTATGCATTGGTTGTTTGTGATTTTTGATGTGATATTTGAGATCCTGACGAAATTCTGGTCAGAATGGTGTACCCCTTTGCGTTTTTTGGAAAAATATTGGTTGCAGGTGGCAGGAGAGGGCGGCCGGAACCCTAGCTCCGGCGGCTGGTGAGGGTTCTGGCGAAGGGAGAGGCTGGAGGTAAGGGACGAAATCAGGACCATCCATTGGCTTGATCCAACGGCCATCATGATGCCATACGTTCTATTTTTTGTTTTTATTTTATTTAATCGTGTGTATATTACCCTATGATAACTACCGTGTCCTTTCAATCTGGTCCACTCAAGTGTTTTAGTTATTGACTTGGTGATATGATCGTAAGCATTGATTTCATCTGACGGTTTGAAGGATGCCAACAAATTAAATGAACCATGTGCCGTGTACGTGGGGGTGTATGGTGTGCTGAGTGGGTGTGTGCACGCGTGTGCATTGTTTTTACCATGTGTTGCTTAATTTGGTACGTTGATCATGAATAACTTGAATTGTTTGACTATTTTTGAAGCGTACGATCAATCCAAAGGTAAGCATGGAGTCAACCCCTTGACTAAGGCCCACGTGCTCCTTTTTATTTTTTTCTGATTAATTATTTGGACTGGGCTTCTATTCGTACCCCCACGTTTTAGCCCATTATCATTTTCAACGTGAGCCATCTGCTATGCGCACCCCCACTTGTTTTTCTTCTTTTTTATTTTTATTAATTGCATTGTTTCATTTTAATTATTTTAAAAATAGTTTCTTGCATTAAAAAATTACCAAAAAATTCATGCATCATATGTAACATTTAATAAAATTTTCCCAAATTTTATTTTTATTTTTATTTTATTTTTATCATCTGAATTAATTATTTTAATAATTTCCTTCTTGAATTGTTCATATCATGCATACTCTAACTTGTTTATTTTATTTCTCATCATCCACAAAATATTTTGAACTCATTCTTTTTGAATTCATTCATCAACACATTGAATTGCATTAAAATATTTTTCTATCATTTTTTAAATCATTTCATATTGCATTTTAGTCCTTTCCTTTTGCATGTTGAGCCATATTTCTTGTCTGAACTTTGCATAATTGTTTGAGTGACTTATATTTTGAATTTTTGCAGGAGATTTTGATATGTTGTTTGTTTCTGGTTGAGAAATGTTTATAATTAATTTGGCAATTTTATAAGATGTTTTACTAATTATGTGATTTCTCTTTATGTGAGATCTTCTTGTATGCATATTTCTGATCATGTCTGGTTACCTTGTTTGAAAAGGCACTTGTACCATCATTTGAGTTTGTTTCCTTTGACTTCATAATGCATGTTTAGGTCATCCATATTCTGTTTTGGTTGAATTTCATTTGGTTTATAAGCATTTCTCTTTGGTTTGAGATATGTTTGAGTTTCATTAGTCTTATTATTACTTATGTCTGTTTTGTACTAACCTTTTATGCAAGGGCTGAGGTAAGTTATTTAAGGGTGTGGATAATCATCCATATTCACCCTTACTCTTTCCTTCTCTCATCTTTTCCTTTCTTTAGGCTTAGGTTGTCGTCAAACCTCACTAACCGTAGGTCACCCATGCATGATAACATTATGACTCTTAGTTTCCCTTTAGAGTTTCCTTTGTGTCTTCTCTCTTCTCATCTCAAAACTTCTTGAAAACACTTAATAAGGATAAAGTGTATTGCGCACGAGCCTTAAGCGTGGTGTCGCTCCCAGGATTTTGATCCAGGTACAAACGCGAGAGTGGCGTGGAAAAACAGAGTCACCAACCGTGTAAATTTATCCCAAGAGAGGGAAAGGGAACACCGCATAAACCTGAGGAAGAGGGAAATGAATGGTCATCACAACCATAATCTGGGTTCGGGAGTCGGTTACGCGAGGGGAAGGTGCTAGCACCCCACGCGTCCATCGTACTCGATGGGATCCACGCTTGTTGTCTATTCTAAGGGTGAGTTATCCTGTCATCTATGGCTGCACTAAGACGGGGAAGGGGGAGACAAAAACAGACTCGGTAGGACATCGACGTCCTAGGCCTACGTACCCCCTTTGTGCAATGGGGAATTCAGAGTCAACGTAGTTCAGACCAAGTTCTTTTTGTGTTTTTTATGAGCGACGTTAAGTTCGCGTCCGGCAGTTAGGGTCGATGCCTGTTTGCGACTCAGACGGAAAGTAACGTGCCCTTTTTGAAAATAGCCTTTAGTTTGACAATCCCGAAGGACAAAAAGGTTTGAAGTTTGTTTGTATTTTTTAAGACATAAGTGACTTGAGTTAGTTCATAAGTTCCATTGCACCAAAGTCTAGGGCACAGGGGCGAATACTTAACGCATCGTCCCAAGACAGGACGCTTGCTAAGCACTCTAGAAAGATGAGAGGAAGCCCCTCATTTCTCATTCCCCACGCTTAAGGCTCGTGCACAATACACTTTATCCTTATTAAATGTTTTCGAGAAGTTTCGAGATCAGGAGAGAGAAGACACAAAGGAGACTCTAAAGGGAAACTAAGAATCCTAATGTTATCATGCATGGGTGACCTACGGTTAGTGAGGTTTGACGACAACCTAAGCCTAAAGAAAAGAAAAGAGAAGGAAAGAGCAAGGGTGAATATGGATAACTATCCACACCCTCAAAGAACTTACCTCAGCCCCTGCATAAGAAGTTAGCACAAAACAGACACAAGTAATATTAAGGCAAATGAAAACTAAACAATGACATATAATAGTAATTAAATGACCTATAACAATCTAAACATGAATTAAGAAATCAAAGACACAATCCCAAAACAATGGCACAAGTGCCTTCTCAAACAAAAACTCAGGCATGATCAGAAATATGCATACAAGAGGATCTCACATAAACAGCAGTCACGTAATTAGTGAAACATCTTATAAAATTTCCAAATTAATTATCAATATTGCTCAACCAGAAACAAACAACATATCAAAAACTCATGCAAAAATTCAAGATACAAGTCACTCAAACAAATATGCAAACTCAGATGAGAAATATGACTCAACAGGCAAAAGGAAAGGACTAAAATGCAATATGAGATGGTTTTAAAAATGATAGAAAAATATTTTTATGCAGCTTAATGTGTTGGTGAATGAATGCAAAAGGAATGGGTTCAAAATGTTTTATGGATGCATAGAAATAAAATAAACAAGTTTAGTTATGCATGATATGACTAATTCAAAAAGAAATTATTAAAATAATTAATTCAAATGATAAAAATAAAATAAAATAATAAAATAAAATTTTTGAAAATTTTATAAAGTGCTAAAAGTGACTCATGAATTTTTTGGGATTTTTTGGATGCAATTATATATTTTTAAAAATTAAAAATGAATTAATGCAAATTTAATAAAATTAAAAATGAAGAAAAATGCAAGGGGGTGCGTTCAGCAGCAATTGCGCACTTAAAATAAACAAATGGGCTCAGAGGGGGGTGCCATTAGCAAGCCCAGTCCAATAAGCATAAGCGAAATATAAAAAAATAAAAAAGAAACACCATGGGACCAGTCAACCAGTTGACCTAATACCTACCATTGGATGCATCTGACGCTCCTTAAATGGTCAACAATTCAACACGTAAGCAAGATCCACGGCCCAGATTAAAGAGTACACCATAACAAACAAACACACGCGCATACAAAATTATTCAGCATACCATATGGTCCCACGTGCTAGGCACATGGTTTTTTTTATTTGTTGTCACGTTTCCATCCACACGATACATCAAACGGACCACACTAAGTCAACAAATCACATAAGTAATCAAGATCAGAAGTTGTGATTCAAAGCGCACGATAATACACATGGGGAAGCATACACACGAACACTAAATGAAAATCAGAAAAAAAATAAAACTTGAAACGCGTGGGAGCATGAGGGCCACACGATGGAATGCATCAACGGCTCACACTTCATCTTCTTCGCTCAACCCTTCACCGGCCGGACACCATAACCAGTCGCCGGAACTAGGGTTCCGGTCGACCCCTCCGTCACCTGCAACTCAAAAACTCACTAGAAAACGCACGCGAATTCACCTTTCAAACCAGATTTTCGCAAGGATTAATAATATCACATCAAAATTTGCAAATGATCAACACACAAAGAGATTCGAACAAAACAAAGTGTGGGTCCAAAACTTAAACTTCACCATATGCACATAATACACGTCTAAAATCAAAACAAATTATATCAGCATGATCCATGGATGCCACACAACATTATGCGTATTTAAAATGAGAGTTTCATGATCATCAAAAACATCACTAACCTGAGATCAAGCCACTTATTCCCTTGCTCTTAGCTTCAAACGAGGGATGGTTTGTACTCTATGGATCACAAGGAGGAAGTTTGTGGAAGAAGTTCTTGAAAAGCTCTTCTTACTTGAGAGATACGAACGAATGATCTTTTAGGGCTCACACTTGAATTCTCCATAAAAGCCCGTGTTCTTCTGTCCAACCCTAGCATGAGTAAGTTTAAATAGCTAGGTTTAATCCATTGACAATGATTTGGGCCTTGGTAATTCTCCATTTAATGAGTTTTGGGCAATTTTGGAAATTTGAATAATTTGAGATACACCCTCCTCCATGCATGGATATCCAAGTATTTCATGATGGGTCACTTACTCAACAATTGCTAATTACACCTTGAATTGAATTGGGCCTTGAGATGCCTTGGTTCATGAGTTTTAGATAATTCGGCAATTTTGCATAATGGAGAATAAGTGATGAATAAACCATGAAACTTCTTGATTTAAAGGCCAAAAATGCTCCTTAGGGATTGTACTTTGAGGTTAGAATATGACATGAAGCAATGGAATCAATTATAGGTCCATATGTCCCAAAGTGCAAAAGTTGTGAAAAAGAAACCCTAAAAACCACTTTGCCTTCTTTTGATCATAACTTGAGTTTCACAAATGATATGGAGACCCACTAGTACTTGTTGGAAAGGGGAGAAAAAGATATTCAACTTTCATGTTTGAGGAAAATTCATTTGAAGCTTTCTTGATGGTGAAAATTCAAGTTGAATGTAGTGTAAGGACTTGCCCAAAAAGGAAACTTTCAAATTATAGGTCATTTCCATATTTAGTAACTTTTGTGCCAACCCTTGATTCTTGATAAATGGTGTGAATCTTGACCCTTGAAGACCATATGGGGATGTGAGATCTTGAAAACCTTGGAAAGAACCTCAAACTTCCACAGTTGACTTCCCCTCTCACTGTTGACTTTTGCCCAATTCACCTGATTCCCAATCCATTGGCCAATTGAACTCCCCCTGAACCAAACTGATGGACAACCTTCCATTCCTAGATACTCAGGGACCCAAGGAATACCATGGAATCAAGTCTTGCCCAAAAAATCAGGAATAAACTGACTTTATAGCAAACCCTAATCTTTGTGCCCTCAGTCTAGGAGGAAATAACACAGTCTCCAAATCCAAATTCCTCTGAATATGATGTGTATCCTCTCCAACAAAGATAAGATATGCCATTTGGTGATGATAAAAACCCAAGGAGCTTTCCCATTGGAGCAATAAACCCAAGAATCTCAAAACCCTAATTTCTGCACTGGTTAAGAGAGGGTAATCCACTTGAACTCTCTTGCTTGACCCTTTGAAGAACATCTTCTCCTCTTGAACTTGCCTCAGACACCTTGAACCCATGCTAAGAACCAATGATATGCACACATGATAAATGCAAAAATGAAATGAAACATAAGCCAGTTAGTACTAAAGTAAGGAGGGCAAATTTTGGGGTGCAACAGCTGCCCCTATTCAATCAATTTGGTCCTGAGGGTATGATAGCGACAGCTTTCAGACAATCAGGATGCACGGAGATAGAATACCAAAGAACCCGGAAATTTGAAATCCTCTACCGGAGAATTAGCCATAAATGATGTACTGTCACAACACGGACGAGTGCCAGGTATGCTGGGTATAAAACAAATTCTCCCAGGTTATGTCATCTCTGCTGATAAAGAGAACTGACAAAATAAATCTTCAAAAGATTTCTATCCCTGCTGATAAAGAGAACTAGCGAAACGAATGCCATCCCTACTGATAAAGGGAACTGACGAAAGAAAATATCCAAAAGATTTCTATCTCTGCTGATAAAGAGAACTAGCAAAATAAATGCCATCCCTGCTGATAAGGGAACTAACGAGAGAAAATAACGAAAAATTACTATCTCTGCTGATAAAGAGAACTAGCAAAACAAATGCCATCCCTGCTGATAAAGGGAACTGACAAAAAAAATATCCAAAAGATTGCTATCTCTGCTGATAAAGAGAACTAGCAAAACGAATGCCATCCCTGCTGATAAAGGGAACTGACGAAAGAAAATATCCAAAAGATTGCTATCTCTGCTGATAAAGAGAACTTGCAAAATAAATTCCATCCCTGCTGATAAGGGAACTGACGAGAGAAAATAACGAAAGATTGTTATCTCTGCTGATAAAGAGAACTAGCTAAACAAATGCCATCCCTGCTGAAAAAGGGAACTGACGAAAAAAATATCCAAAAGATTGCTATCTCTGCTGATAAAGAGAACTAGCAATATAAATGCCATCCCTGCTGATAAAGGGAACTGACGAAAGAGAATATCCAAAAGATTGCTATCTCTGCTGATAAAGAGAACTAGCAAAATAAATGCCATCCCTGCTGATAAAGGGAACTAACGAAAGAAAATATCCAAAAGATTGCTATCTCTGCTGATAAAGAGAACTAGCAAAATAAATGCCATCCCTGCTGATAAAGGGAACTGACGAAAAATATTCCAAGGATTGCTATCTCTGCTGATAAAGAGAACTAGCAAAACAAATGCCATCCCTGCTGATAAAGGTAACTGACAAAAGAAAGTATCCAAAAGATTGCTATCTCTGCTGATAAAGAGAACTAGCAAAAGCCATCCCTGCTGATAAAGGGAACTGACGAAAGAAATCGTCCAAAAGATCGATATCTCTGATGATAAAGAGAACTAGCAAAATAAATGCCATCCCTGCTGATAAAGGGAACTGACGAAATAAATCTTCAAAAGATTGCTATCTCTGCTGATAAAGAGGACTAGCAAACAAATGCCATCCATGCTAGTAAAGGGAACTGACGAAAGAAAATATCCAAAATATTGCTATCTCTGCTGATAAAGAGAACTAGTAAACAAATGCCATCCCTGCTGGTAAAGGGAACTGATGAAAGAAAACTTCAAAGGATTACTATCTCTGCTGATAAAGAGAACTAGCAAAACAAATGCCATCCCTGCTGATAAAGGGAAACTGGCAAACAAAATATGTCGAGCAAGAACCGAATACCAGGCGAAAACTGGATTTTACTAAAGAGGAAGGCCAAACCAAGGCAAACTTCAAACGGACTCACGGTCCACAGATAAGATGACTCCGCTGGGGAAAGGAGAAGTCTAAATAAAAGACTCTGCCGGGGAGCACAAATATGAGGAATGCATCCCTCCAAAAATCTCCTGAGTTATGCCATCTCTGCTGAGAAAGAGAACTGGCAATGAAAGTATTAAACCTGGCTTATGCTTCAAGTGCGAATGTTTGAATAGTGGCGTAATGTTCCCTACGAAATGGAAATGCTACGCGTTTGAGGATTCAATGCCAATGCTTATGATATGCAAAAGGGGTCCCTCCAGCAAAATAAATGCTGGAGAGAAAAAACCAAATTAGCTGGGGATGACAAAAATAAATTGTCCTCTGAATCCAGGAACTCTGCTGAGAAGGGTCATACTGATCGACTCTTTGGATCAACAACTTCTGCTGGGGATGAAATCCCGAAAGAACTATCGGGGGCCACACCTGTCTTTCACTGAAGGTAACATCCAAAACCTGAGATTTCTCCTCTGCTGGAGGAGTTGAGAATGAACGTCAATAACGGAGCTGGAAGTCTGTTACTGAAGATTGCTAATATCCAATTGGGTTCAGAACCTGCTGGGGGATATTGCTGAGCTTAGCCTGCTGGTGGGGAGAATGACCTTGCTGGGGACTGGAATATGACATTGTCGGCGAAAGCACGCTTCCTGACTGGATGGGGGAAGTGAAAACCCTGATTCTGTGGGGAGATAATGTCTTGATTCCGAGAAAATACTTTCTAGGTTTCCTGCTGGGGAAGGTCTGCTCTGCTGAGGAAAGTGCAATCTCAAAGTTGGGGAAAGTAAACTCCTGGGGAAATACAATCCTATTGCCCTGCAAGTCAAATAACAACAAATAGAATATGCCATAACATGACTATCACCATTAATGCCTAAGTAATTTCTACTGCTTTTCGTTATGCTCCGCAAAGCTCGAAGTTTTATATGCAATATTTATAAAAAATATCGGACGTTTTTTGCAAACAAAACAGTAAAAGTAAAACAAACAACGGAAAGCTCTTTGAGTGAAATGAATATTTTATTGAGAAAAGTGGCCTGTAAATAGGCATTTACAATAGGAAGCAATTCCTAAAAAGAGGTAATTGCGTAAAAGCAAAAAGAAAATACACATGTCGGCAATGTGGGAACATATATCCACCATGATTCGACTTAGCTATGACCCATATGTCTTGCTTATCCACAAATGTCTTTGACCTTTGAAGGGACTAACTGTACTGATTCCTTTCTTTCAGAATTTCCAGGTATTGAAAGTGCTCACAAATCGAACGCAGACTGTAGCCTTTCACTTATGAATCCCTAACTTTTGCCTGGATCGCCGTTTTCGGGTTTTCAATCCATCGGGATACCCATTTTTACCAAAGTCGCCTTTTCAGGTTTTCAACTTTGCGGGTTTACACGTTTCTTTTTACATTTTATCCCTAACTTTTGCCCGAACCTTTTCCTTTTTTATGGTTCGCCGGGATGCCCCTTTTTGCCTGGACTTTCTTTTTATGTCCAGCGGGTCTCTTTTATGCGAAGTGTTTTTTGACTACGTCGGCGTTCACAGGGGATGTAAAATCTTCGCCATACATAGTTGAAAGTAGTAAGGCTCCACCAGAGAAGACCTTTCTGACTACATATGGCCCTTCGTAGTTTGGAGTCCATTTGCCCCTGTGATCTGTCTGAGGAGGAAGGATCCTTTCAAAACCAATTCACCTGTCTGAAAACTCCGAGGACGCACTTTTTGGTTAAAGGCGTGCTTCATCCTGCTCTGATACAACTGACCATGCGCGATGGCTGCCAATCTCTTTTCTTCAATAAGGTTCAACTGATCCAACCTGGAACGCACCCACTCAGCTTCATCAAGCTTCACATCTGCCAGAACTCTCAAAGACGGAAACTCGACCTCTAAGGGCAAAACTGCTTCCATACCATACACCAATTAGAAAGGGGTCGCCCCAGTTGACGTACGCACCGAAGTACAGTAACCATGTAGGGCATAAGGTAGCATCTCATGCCAGTCTTTATATGTTACCACCATTTTCTGCACAATCTTCTTGGTATTCTTATTTGCTGCCTCAACAACCCCATTCATCTTCAGATGATATGGAGAGGAATTATGATGCTCGATTCTTAAAACTCTGACATAGTTCCTTCATCATCTTGTTGTTCAAATTTGAGCCATTATCAGTAATGATTCTCTCCGGGACCCCATAACGACAGATGATATCCTTCTTTATAAACCGGTCTACCACTTGCTTGGTGACGTTGGCGTACGAGGCTGCTTCCACCCATTTTGTGAAATAGTCAATGGCAACCAAAATGAAATGATGCCTATTGGAAGCAGTGGGCTCAATCTTTCCAATCATATCTATGCCCCACATTGCAAAAGGCCAAGGAGATGACAACACATTTAGAGGCGTAGGCGGTACATGCATCTTATCTGCATAAATCTGGCATTTATGGCACTTTCGGACGTACTTGAAACAATCAGACTCCATAGTCATCCAATAATATCCTGCTCTCAACAACTTTCTAGCCATGGTGTGTCCACTGGAATGAGTACCGAAAGAGCCCTCGTGAACTTCCTCCATCAACAAACCTGCCTCGTGTTCATCAACACAACGTAGCAAGACCATATCGAAGTTCCTCTTATATAACACATCATCCTTGTTCAGAAAGAAGTTTCCTGCCAACCTCCTCAGAATCTTCTTATCTTTGGTGGAGGCACCCTCTGGATACTCCTGTCTTTTCAGAAAAACTTTAATATCATGATACCACGGTTTGCCATCAGACACATCTTCAATTGCAAACACAAAAGCTGGTCTGTCCAGACGCATGATTCTAATCGAAGGCGTTTCATTCCAACGGTTCACCTTATACATGGATGCCAATGTCGCTAACGCATCAGCCATCTGATTCTCAGCTCGGGGCACATGATGAAAATCCACCCTGTCAAAGAACGGTAACAACCTTCTGGCATAGTTGTTATAAGGCACCAAATTCGCCTGACGAGTCTCCCATTCTCCTGTAATCTGATTAACTACCAACGCGGAATCACCATAGACATCGAGGTTCTTAATTCTCAGATCAATTGCTTCTTCTAACCCCATGATACATGCTTCATACTCCGCCTCATTGTTGGTACACACGAACGCTAACCGGGCAGTGAAAGGTATATGAGAACCCTTCGGGGTTGTAATGATTGCCCCAATTCCATTACCGCATGAGTTGACAGCCCCATCAAAAATCATCTTCCACTGAGATCTGATCTCAGGTCCTTCGTCAGGCAGAGGCTCTTCGCAATCCTTCATTTTCAGAAACATAACATGCTCGTCTGGAAACTCAAACTTCATAGGCTGATAATCCTCGACCGGCTGTTCAGCAAGGTATTCTGAAAGAACACTTCCCTTAATGGCCTTCTGAGAAACATACTGAATATCATACTCTGTCAAAACCATCTGCCAACGGGCTATCCTTCCAGAAAGCGCTTGCTTCTCGAACACGTACTTAATCGGATCCATCTTCGAAATTAACAAGGTTGTGTGGTTTAACATATACTGCCTCAGGCACTTGGCTGCCCAAGCGACTGCACAACATGTCTTTTCCAACATAGAGTATCTTGATTCGTAATCAGTGAACTTCTTACTCATGTAGTAAATGGCGTGCTCTTTCCTACCTGTCTCAACGTATTGACCGAGCACACAACCCATCGAATTCTCAAGAACTGTAAGGTACATAATCAACGGTCTCCCAGACACCGGTGGCATAAGGACTGGAGGTTCCTGTAAATACGTCTTTATCCTTTCAAACGCCTCTCGACAATTTTTGTTCCACTTGACCTCTTGATCCTTTCTTAACAACTTGAAAATTGGTTCACACGTGGCTGTTAGATGAGAGATGAACCTAGCAATATAATTCAACCTCCCCAAGAACCCACAAACCTCTTTCTCTATCCTCGGCTCATGCATCTCTTGTATGGCTCTTATCTTGGCAGGATCAACCTTGATACCTCTTTCACTAACAATGAATCCCAGCAATTTACCAGACCTCACACCGAAAGTGCACTTGTTCGGATTCAATCTCAATCTGAACTTCCTCAACCTTTCAAACAGCTTCTGGAGGTTCACCAAGTGTTCTTCTTCTGTCTGTGACTTCGCAATCATGTCATCAACATAGACTTCAATCTCCTTGTGAATCATATCATGAAAGAGAGTCACCATTACCCGCTGATAGGTTTCCCCAGCATTCTTCAATCCAAAGGGCATTACCTTGTAGCAAAATGTTCCCCACGGTGTTATGAACGTTGTTTTCTCCATGTCCTCTGGGGCCATTTTGATTTGGTTATACCCAGAGAAGCCATCCATGAAGGAAAACACAGAATATTGAGCAGTATTGTCTACTAACATGTCAATGTGGGGGAGCGGGAAATCATCCTTCGGGCTCGCCCTATTCAAATCTCGGTAATCAACACACATCCTGACCTTCCCATCCTTCTTAGGTACATGTACAATATTAGCAACCCACGGAGGATAATTTGTCACAGCAAGAAATCCGGCGTCCAACTGTTTCTGAACCTCTTCCTTGATCTTGACAGCCATATCTGGTTTCGTCCTTCTTAGTTTCTGCTTGACTGGAGTACAACCCTCTTTAAGCGGCAGTCTGTGTGAAACAATGTCAGTGTCAAGCCCGGGCATGTCTTGGTAAGACCAGGCGAAGATATCCACATACTCTCGAAGTAACTCAACCAATCTTCCCTTAACAGTGTCTTCCAAAGCAGCCCCAACCTTTACTTCTCGTTTAACATCCTCGGTTCCCAGATTAACAGTCTCAACTTCCTCCTGATGAGGTAGAATAACCTTTTCCTCTTGTTTCAGTAACCTGGTTAATTCTTCTGGTAAGTCACAGTCTTTGTCAGTCTCTTCTTCGGCTTGATAAATAGGATTGTCGAAGTCATATCGAGCCATAACTAAGTCATGATGGGTGGAATCTGAGCAAAGGAACCTACATGATGGATGTTTTATGTTTATTATGAGTGCAACAAACAAGAAACACATTGCCATTTTGATGTGGGTTAATGCAAAAAGTAAAAAACAGAAAGACAGGGATCAAAATATTTGAATGAAAAAACGTCCTTTATTGATGATAAAAATAGCAAATAAAACATCCAAGCTCTACAAATAAATACCACTACGTCTTGGGCAGAACGTAGGATTTAACATAACAGAAAACAAAAGTAAATTACTCCGGGCGCGTCACTTGGATGACATTCTCGGAGGACCAGTTGCCTAAACTCTGACCAGGGGTGTAGGGACGGATCCATTCATCCATGTCACAGTCACTATCTCCTTCATCCTCAATAGCATTGACTCTGTCGAAGAAAACACCGGCACTGGTGAAACGGACTGGACCATAGAACTTGGGAGGCTCTTCAGAACGCCTAGGTGGCTTGTAACCCAGTCCATGAGTATCTTGCTTTCTTTGAACATCAATAACACTACCCCACTTCTGAGAACCACCAGCTTCAACTATAGCACGCGCCTCTTTGAAAGAGGACATTGGAATCTCTCGTTGTCTGACAACTTCAGGTTGGGCAACCACCTCAGGCTGATTGACTGCCTTTGGGGGTTCCTCGAGAATTTTCACAGCTTCAAAGGCTTGGCACAAAGTTTCCTGTACTTTACCATCTACCTCTACATACTTGAATTTCGATAGGTGACTCACCATGATATCTTCTTCACCACAAACAGTCAAAACGTGGCCATCCACCATATACTTCAACTTCTGGTGTAGCGTAGAAGTTACTGCCCCAGCACCGTGGATCCAAGGGCGACCCAACAAACAACTATAGGCAGGCTAAATATCCATTATGTAAAAGGTGGTGTTGAAAATCTCAGGACCCACCTTGATTGGCAGAACTAACTCTCCAAAACTGATCTCTTGGAGCCATCAAAAGCACGTACCACCAAGTCACTTGGTGTACAAATCAACCCACGAGTATCCAATTTCATCAAAGCCTTCTTCAGTAACACATTCAGAGACGATCCAGTATCGACTAACACATGCGACATTAAGGAACCACGGCATTCCACTGAAATATGCAGAGCGTTGTTGTGATTCCTCCCAACTGGAGTCAAATCTAAATTGGTGAAACCCAAACCATTACCAGCATTTACATGAGCCACAACCCCTTCTAAATGGTTGACAGATATCTCCTACGATACATAAGCCATGTTCAGAACCTTCAGCAATGCATTTCGGAGTGCCTCAGAGTACAACATTAAGGACAGGATGGAAATCTTCGATGGAGTTTGGTGAAGTTGATCAACAATCTTGTAATCACTTTTCCTGATCAGCCTCATAAACTCTTCTACGTCTTCTGAGAAAGTATCCCCAACTGGCTTTGTCATAGAACTATTTACTTCCTGCCTCTGTGCAGACTCATCCATCATCTGTTTACCCTTGTCTTGTCTTGAACTGCCAGCTTGATTCTCGGACGGAATAAAGACTCTACCACTCCTAGTGATAGCCCCTGCTTCAACAAGATTTTCAACCCCTGTATTCACAGCTGATGTCTCTTCCAATTCCTGCTTCTTACCATTAACAAACACCTCGGCCCCATAATTCCATGGGATGGCCTTGGTACTCTCATACGGGACTGGTCCAGGAACAGTGATAGTGACCGGCGCTGGTCTCGCCGGCGCAGATATAGTTATTGTCTTGAACGAAATTGTTATTGTGGCAACATCAATTTCTCTGTCAGTAACTTTATTCTGCCTACAACCCCTGTCAAACTGTAACATCCCTTCGTTGATCATTTTCTGAATACCTGCTTTCAATGAATCACAACCGTCTGGTTGCGACACACATCCTACACAACCTTCATCACAGCCTGGAAATACTCCTCCCTTCAACAGTCTGTCTTTCACCACACGTAAAGGAGTTTGAACCTCGTTCACATCTGAAATCAAACTCAAGTCTTCACAGTCTTTAATAATAGCATTGACCCTTGGCTCACCGTGATTCGGCATCGGGTTCTGATGCACATTTGGAACATCATTGGAAAAATTGATGGCTTTGGAATCCACCAAATCTTGAACCTTATGCTTAAAAGCTTTACAGTTCTCAATATGATGTCCGGGTGCCCCAGAATGAAACTCACAGTGGGCGTTGGCTTCATAGCCGGGAGGTGGATTACCAGTAGGTGGAGCCAATGTTCTCGTCTGGATTAACTGGAGCTTTAGTAAGTGCTGGAATAATTGAGAATAAGGAAGAGGTGGAGTGTCAAAATGCCTATCACGCCTAGTCTGAGGTTGCGATCGGCGAGGAGCCTGATTTTGTTGTTGAGACACAGCTTGCTGCTGAGGTGCTGCTGGGATGGTTACGGAAGCCACCTGCTGATTGAAGTTCTGACGAGGTCCTTCTCTACCACGATATGATGACACAGAGTTTGTATCTCCCTCCTTCTTCTTGTAACCACTGGCATAAGGCTTCTTACTTCCTCCAGATGAGGACCCATCACCGCCTGATATTTTTCCCGCCTTAATTCCGCTTTCCACCATCTCTCCTACTAAGATCAAATCAGCGAACTTTCCAGTCATACACGGTACCAGCTTTTCATAGTAATGACCCTACAAGGTGGCCATAAACATAGTTATAATTTCTCGCTCCAGCATGGGAGGCTGAACCCTTGCTGCCAGTTCACGCCACCTCTGGGCGTACTCCTTGAAACTCTCATTGTTCTTCTGTGATAAATTCTGCAGCTGTGTTCTGTTCGGAGCCATGTTAGTGTTATATTGATAGTGCCTAATAAATGCCCCTGCCAGATATCTCCAACTACGCATATCCTTCCTCTCTAGTTGCATGTACCACTCCAGGGATGCCCCAGATAGGCTATCTAGGAAGCAGTGCATCATCAGCTTCTCATTCTTCGCATGCGCAGCCATTTTACTTGTGTATGCCCTCACGTGGATACTTGGGCAAGACATACCATTATACTTCTCGAAAGTGGGAGTTTGAAGCTTGTGCGGAATAACAACGCCTGGAACCAACCCCAAGTCCTCTAGGTCCATACCCAAAGCATCCTGATTCACAACACCCCTTAGTTGTTCCTCAATCAACCGGAACCTCTGATCATTGTCAATCTGGGGACCAGCATCCCCACCTGGCATAGAAAATGCATCATCTTGAACATCATTATACTGACGGCCATGAACTGCGCCAGCACCAATACCACCTCCCCCAGCATTTTCAGCTCCGCCCGGAGGGATCACAACACCAGGAACAGGAATACCTCCGCCCGTAGGGCCATTCTGAACATTATTACCATCTTCATCATTCCTTGCAATCAGTGGCTGAACGAGAGTCCTCAACTGCTCTTGGCCTTGAGCAACACCTTGCATTAATTCCATGAATTGGTTCATGCGAGTCCGCATCTCAATCATCTCATTTTGTAGCTGATCCATGAATCTCTTCTGATTTTGTCTGGTAGAATACCGATGAATGTGCTGATCTGCAATCCTGAGATTAGAACAAGATAAGAATACCGAAGATAAACACCTGTCATGCAAAATGATTATGCAAAATGATTATGCAAAATGATTATGAATATGCAAATGCAAATGAACATGTTTGAATATCCGCAGGGCGATCCACCCCTTGATTCCAGTTTAGCAACAATATAGAACGGAACTTCTGCTCGTATATTAAGAAAACCAGAGGAAAACCAAATGTCAACAATCACATATCCAAGATAACAAGTCTGAACACAATAATCATGGATCCCAACCAACAAGCCTGGCGGTGGTCCAAATAATGAAAGAAAATAGAAAACTACGCATATCATCAAAGTCCACAAGTGTCAATCCCCCCCATCCATTATGCTTTCTGCTCCAGTCTTGAATTTCTTTGAACAGCTTTTTGGTGTCGGGATGCTTCCGTCTCTGAATTAGCTCTTGAATGAGAACGTCTCTCCTATGCATGATCCCCTCCAAGTATCGGCAATGTAACTCTCAAGCGTCTTCTCCAGAAACACCATCCATGCTAGGTCCCTCATGTTTAGATCTCTTCACTTCAGCTTGGACCTTCAGCTCCTCTATGGAGGCTATGGCTTCATTGAGTCGACCCTCGACTGCTTGTCTCTTGAATACCCCTAACAGGATCTCAGCGTCTTTTTTCTTGAGCGTCAGCTTCAACTGATCAATCTGAGCTAGATAACCGTCTTCCTTTCTCTTATTCTCAGCCATTGCAGTTTCTCGGTGATCATCGAACCTGTGGATTTTTAACAAAGCCTTGTCTAATTCCTCCTTCTTAGACTCGAGAACCTTACTGATACCATCCAAAGCTTGTTTCATCCTTTGTCTGGATGTGACCACGTCAACTAGCTCTTTTTCCGCCTTAGCAAAAAGCTCTCTCTTCAACTTGGCGGTATGAACAACTTCACCCCGCTCATGTTTCAACTGATAAATCTCCCTTAGTAGCTCACTATTTTCTTCTTGCAGCTTTTCCTTTTCAGCCCACAACTTGTTAAACTTTTCTATCTCAACTGTGGTAGGAGGCTCAATCAGCAAGGGGTAAGATGGTTGTTCTACCGGGAAGGGAAGAAGCTCCTCTTCTGTTCTCTTCTTAATCCACTCTTTATAGGAAGGGAAAGCCCGGTTGTTACACTTCCCCAATGAAGCTTTTCCCTTCTTGGTCATCTGCTTCCAAGCATTCACAATCTTCCTTATCATCTCTTGATCCTCAGTACCATTGAAGAATAATGACTCTTTGACATCTCGCTCTTCAGGTGGACCTTTCAAAGGATAACCAAACTGCCTGATAACAAGGGAAGGATTATAGTTAATTCCACCTCTTCTCCCTATCAAGGGTACATTAGGGAATTCTCCGCACTTGCAAATAATCTCTATTCCTAGCAAATCACGGTTGAACTAGACAATGTTGTCAGCAGTCAAGCCCATTAACCTCTTTGACCACTTCAGAGAATCTTTCGTATCGACAAAGGCGCCAGTTTCGGGGAGATGGCTCAGAAACCAAGTGGATAAGAGTGGTGGACAACAACTCACGGTTTTTCCCCGCCCATTTTCATTCTTGTACTGGACTGAGTGATACACATCACCTAGCAAGGTAGGTACAGGATTCTTTGAAATAAAGATTCTGACAGCATGCATATCCACCAGATCAGGAACATTGGGAAACAGGACAATCCCATTGATGAACATAGCCAGAATAGCTTGGAAAGCAGTCTAATTCTTCTCTTTAGCATGTATGCAAGCTTGATCAAACAAGAACTTCAATAAGAAACCCTTAGATCCTTGTTTTTCCTCAATATTACTGCTCAGAACGGATTCACCAATATGAAGAGCACTAGCCATTTCTTTTATCTCGGGGTGTTCTTCAGAAAAGAATACTATGTCATGCCTGATGGGGATTCCCAAAATAAATGAGAATTCCTCCAACGTTGGGGCCAAGATGTAGTCTGGGAAAGTGAAGCAACGCAAAGACGGATCGTAAAACTGAAGAAGTGTATGAATGGCATCCTTCTCATACTTGGAGATATTGTAGACAAACTTCAAAAGTCTCCCATACCCTCCACTGAACTCTGTACGAACTCCGGGACCAACCATATTAATCAACTTGTGAATCAATGTCAAAGTCGGATCTGGGAACGAATAGGAAACAGTCTTCTTTCTCGGGACATCCATGCCAAGGTAACCTCAGAAAACCGGAATCAAGAGTAAGATGCAAGCCCTAAAAAATGTCAAACATGTTAGAATGCAAGAAAAATGATATGCTCATGCAAACATGGGATCAAGGCAACACTGCTGGATGTGCTGTGCTGTTAACTGAACAAGAACCACAACCCATAAAACCATAATTCTGAACCACTGAGATAACCAGGAACCCAAATAATCAGACATTGATGAGAAATCTATAAAAACCGGGTAGGTTAAAGGTTTTGGTTACCTGCAAACCTGCAAACACCCATCCCCTCTCACGTGTGGGTACTGGGATGTTCAGTATCCCGGGCTCTCAGGTCGAGAAATGATGATACGTTCACCATTTCTGGTTTGGCATCATCATCAATCGAGGAGGCCTCAACTGATTCTCCAAAACAGAAGGTCCTCAGCTTTGGCACTGAGGTCGAGAAACAATAGTACATTCATCGCTCGGGGTACAGTACTATCGTCAATCGAGGAGCACCTCCACTGATTCTCTTCAAAAGATAGGGGCCATCCTATGCGAGTTCCAAAGTGGGCCCTCGGGTGCGAATGGGTTTGCCACAGGATGTGGTCTGCCACTGTCACCACTAAAGAGGGATGTTTCCACTAAGGTCCTCGATGATCGGTCACCAGAGTCGACAGCTCTCTAGATCGACATCCTAACATGCGCAAGACACACACGTAAGAATGCGTCCCAAGATAGCCTCGTCTGGTTGTGAATTTCGTGAACACACAAACGTACCAAGCGGGCACGTAGGTCCCACTACTCTCCACTCTAGTCCTAGGGTGTACTCAAGCCTGGGCATTGGGCTTATCTCTCAGAATAACCCAACCTGCAAAACAGAAACAGCCAGCACAACACAGCAGTATGACAGTAATAAAAATGAAATGCAATGCGAAAAATGCGGTAAAAATAAAATACAACAAATAAAGCAAAACAAGAACACCCAAAGAGAACAAAGACAAGCAAGCGCTAGGATTGACTCGCTTAGGGATGGACCAGCATAGGTCAACCAGAGTCCCCAGCAGAGTCACCAGCTGTTGCTCCCAGGATTTTCATCCAGGTACAAACGCGAGAGTGGCGCGGAAAAACAGAGTCACCAGCCGTGTAAATTTATCCCAAGAGAGGGAAAGGTAACACCGCATAAACCTAAGGAAGAGGGAAAGGAATGGTCATCGCAACCATAACCTGGGTTCGGGAGTCGGTTACGTGAGGGGAAGGTGCTAGCACCCCACGCGTCCATCGTACTCGATGGGATCCACGCTTGTTGTCTATTCTAAGGGTGAGTTATCCTGTCATCTATGGCTGCACTAAGACGGGGAAGGGGGAGACAAAGACAGACTCGGTAGGACATCGACGTCCTAGGCCTACGTACCCCCTTTGTGCAATGGGGAATTCAGAGTCAACGTAGTTCGGACCAAGTTCTTTTTGTGTTTTTTATGAGCGACGTTAAGTTCGCGTCCGACAATTAGGGTCGATGCCTGTTTGCAACTCAGACGGAAAGTAACGTGCTCTTTTTGAAAATAGCCTTAAGTTTGACAATCCCGAAGGACAAAAAGGTTTGAAGTTTGTTTGTACTTTTTAAGACAGAAGTGACTTGAGTTAGTTCAAAAGTTGCATTGCACCAAAGTCTAGGGCACAGGGGCGAATACTTAACGCATCGTCCCAAGACAACACGCTTGCTAAGCACTCTAGAAAGATGAGAGGAAGCCCCTCATTTCTCATTCCCCACGCTTAAGGCTCGTGCGCAATACACTTTATCCTTATTAAATGTTTTCGAGAAGTTTCGAGATGAGGAGAGTGAAGCCATAAAGGAGACTCTAAAGGGAAACTAAGAATCCTAATGTTATCATGCATGGGTGACCTACGGTTAGTAAGGTTTGACGACAACCTAAGCGTAAAGAAAAGAAAAGAGAAGGAAAGAGCAAGGGTGAATATGGATAACTATCCACACCCTCAAAGAACTTACCTCAGCCCCTGCATAAGAAGTTAGCACAAAACAGACACAAGTAATATTAAGGAAAATGAAACCAAACAATGACATATAATAGTAATTCAATGACCTATAACAATCCAAACATGAATTAAGAAATCAAAGACACAATCCCAAAACAATGGCACAAGTGCCTTCTCAAACAAAAACTCAGGCATGATCAGAAATATGCATACAAGAGGATCTCACATAAAGAGCAGTCACGTAATTAGTGAAACATCTTATAAAATTTCCAAATTAATTATCAATATTGCTCAACCAGAAACAAACAACATATCAAAAACTCCTGCAAAAATTCAAGATACAAGTCACTCAAACAAATATGCAAACTCAGATGAGAAATATGACTCAACAGGCAAAAGGAAAGGACAAAAATGCAATATGAGATGGTTTTAAAAATGATAGAGAAATATTTTTATGAAGTTCAATGTGTTGGTGAATGAATACAAAAGGAATGGGTTCAAAATGTTTTATGGATGCAGAGAAATAAAATAAACAAGTTTAGGTATGTATGATATGACTAATTCAAAAAGAAATTATTAAAATAATTAATTCAGATGATAAAAATAAAATAAAATAATAAAATAACATTTGTGAAAATTTTATAAAGTGCTAAAAGTGACTCATGAATTTTTTGGGATTTTTTGGATGCAATTATATATTTTTAAAAATTAAAAATGAATTAATGCAAATTAGTAAAATTAAAAATGAAGAAAAATGCAAGGGGGTGCGTTCAGCAGCAATTGCGCACTTAAAATAAACAAATGGGCTTAGAGGGGGGGGGGGGGGTGCCATTAGCAAGCCCAGTCCAACAAGCATTAGCGAAATATAAAAATAAAGAAAAAAGAAACACCATGGGACCAGTCAACCAGTTGACCTAATACCTACCATTGGATGCATCTGACGCTCCTTAAATGGTCAACAATTCAACACGTAAGCAAGATCCACGGCCCAGATTAAAGAGTACACCATAACAAACAAACACACGCACATACAAAATTGTTCAGCATACCATATGGTCCCACGTGCTAGGCACATGGTTTTTTTTATTTGTTGTCACGTTTCCATCCACACGATACATCAAACGGACCACACCAAGTCAACAAATCACATAAGTAATCAAGATCAGAAGTTGTGATTCAAAGCGCACGATAATACACATGGGGAAGCACACACACGAACACTAAATGAAAATCAGAAAAAAAAAAAAAAAACTTGAAACGCGTGGTAGCATGAGGGCCACACGATGGAATGCATCAACGTCTCACACTTCATCTTCTTCGCTCAACCCTTCACCGGCCGGACACCATAACCAGTCGCCGGAACTAGGGTTCCGGTCGACCCCTCCATCACCTGCAACTCAAAAACTCACCAGAAAACGCACGTGAATACACCTTTCAAACCAGATTTTCGCAAGGATTAATAATATCACATCAAAATTTGCAAATGATCAACACACAAAGAGATTCGAACAAAACAAAGTGTGGGTCCAAAACTTAAACTTCACCATATGCACATAATACACGTCTAAAATCAAAACAAATTATATCAGCATGATCCATGGATGCCACACAACATTATGCGTATTTACAAGGAGAGTTTCATGATCATCAAAAACATCACTAACCTAAGATCAAGCTACTTATTCCCTTGCTCTTAGCTTCAAACGAGGGATGGTTTGTACTCTATGGATCACAAGGAGGAAGTTTGTGGAAGAAGTTCTTGAAAAGCTTTTCTTACTTGAGAGATACGAAGGAATGATCTTTTAGGGCTCACACTTGAATTCTCCACAAAAGCCCGTGTTCTTCTGTCCAACCCTAGCATGAGTAAGTTTAAATAGCTAGGTTTAATCCATTGACAATGATTTGGGCCTTGGTAATTCTCCACTTAATGAGTTTTGGGCAATTTTGGAAATTTGAATAATGTGAGATACACCCTCCTCCATGCATGGATATCCAAGTATTTCATGATGGGTCACTTACTCAACAATTGCTAATTACACCTTGAATTGAATTGGGCCTTGAGATGCCTTGGTTCATGAGTTTTAGATAATTCGGCAATTTTGCATAATGGAGAATAAGTGATGAATAAACCATGAAACTTCTTGATTTAAAGGCCAAAAATGCTCCTTAGGGATTGTACTTTGAGGTTAGAATATGACATGAAGCAATGGAATCAATTATAGGTCCATATGTCCCAAAGTGCAAAAGTTGTGAAAAAGAAACCCTAAAAACCACTTTGCCTTTTTTTGATCATAACTTGAGTTTCATAAATGATATGGAGACCCACTAGTACTTGTTGGAAAGGGGAGAAAAAGATCTTCAACTTTCATGTTTGAGGAAAATTCATTTGAAGCTTTCTTGATGGTGAAATTTGAAGTTGAATGTAGTGTAAGGACTTTCCCAAAAAGGAAACTTTCAAATTATAGGTCATTTCCATATTTAGTAACTTTTGTGCCAACCCCTGATTCTTGATAAATGGTGTGAATCTTGAACCTTGAAGACTATATGAGGATGTGATACCTTGAAAACCTTGGAGAGAACCTCAAACTTCCACAGTTGACTTCCCCTCTCACTGTTGACTTTTGCCCAATTCACCTGATTCCTAATCCATTGGCCAATTGAACTCCTCCTGAACCAAACTGATGGACAACCTTCCATTCCTAGATACTCAGGGACCCAAGGAATACCATGGAATCAAGTCTTGCCCAAAAAATCAGGAATAAACTGACTTTATAGCAAACCCTAATCTTGGTACCCTCAGTCTAGGAGGAAATAGCACAGTCTCCAAATCCAAATTCCTCTGAATATGATGTGTATCCTCTCCAAAAAAGATAAGATATGCCATTTGGTGATGATAAAAACCCAAGGACCTTGCACATTGGAGCAATAAACCCAAGAATCTCAAAACCCTAATTTCTGCACTGGTTAGGAGAGGGTAATCCACTTGAACTCTCTTGCTTGACCCTTTGAAGAACATCTTCTCCTCTTGAACTTGCCTCAGGCACCTTGACCCCATGCTAAGAACCAATGATATGCACACATGATAAATGCAAAAATGAAATGAAACATAAGCCAGTTAGTACTAAAGTAAGGAGGGCAAATTTTGGGGTGCAACAAGTGGGGAATGAGAAATGAGGGGCTTTCTCTCATCTTTCTAGAGTGCTTAGCGAGCGTCCTGTCTTGGGACGATTCGTTAAGTATTCGTCCCTGTGACCTAGACTTTGGTGCAATGCAAGTTATGAACTAACTCAAGTCACTTCTGTCTTAAAAAATACAAACAAACTTCAAACCTTTTTGTCCTTCGGGATTGTCAAACTAAAGGATATTTTCAAAAAGGGCACGTTACTTTCCATCTAAGTCGCAAACAGGCATCGACCCTAACTGCCTGACGCTGTTGCACCCCAAAATTTGCCCTCCTTACTTTATTACTAACTGGCTTATGTTGCATTGCATTTTGTATTATCATTGGTCCTTAGCATGGGGTCAAGGTGCCTGAGGCATGTTCGAGAGGAGAAGATGTTCTTCAAAGGGCCAAGCAAGAGAGCTCAAGTGGATCACTCTCTTCTAACCAGTGCATAAATTAGGGTTTTGAAATTCTTGGGTTTATTGCTCCAATGGGAAATCTCCTTGGGTTTTTATCATCACTAAATGTCATATCTTATCTTTGTTGGAGAGGATACACATCATATTCAGAGGAATTTGGAATTGGAGACTGTGCTATCTCCTCCTAGACTGAGGGTACCAAGATTAGGGTTTGCTATAAAGTCAGTTTATTTCTGATTTTTTGGGCAAGACTTGATTCCATGGTATTCCTTGGGTCCCTAAGTACCTAGGGATGGGAGGTTGTCCATCAGTTTGGTCCAGGAGGATTTCAATTGGCCAATGGATTAAAAATCAGGAGAATTGGGGAAAAGTCAACTGTGCAGAGGAAAAAGTCAACTCCCAACTTTTTGAGATCAAATTCATGTTCCTCATCTCAAATATGTCCATGGATGAGATTTGATCAAGAAATGCTCAAGGATTCATGAAAAAATCAAGAATGTGGAAATGTTACTAAAAAAGGAAGTTTAGGGTTTTAGAAACTTACTATTTTGGGTAAGTTCTTAACTACTTTCAAAGACAGTTTTCACCATGATCAAGGCTTCAGTTGCAAATATTTTCCACATGAAAGTTGTAGTATGAAGTTTTCCCTTCAAAATGAGCACAAGAACCATGCCATTTGGATTATTTTTGAATGAGTTATAGTGCTCCCAAGTTGGACACTTTCACCTCACAAGATTCAAAAACTTAGAATTTTTTCTAAGTCATTTTTGGCAGTTTTGAGGACAGCTTTTACATGGCATTTTACACAATGTTCCAAGCCTCATTTCAAGACCCTTTCTTCATGAAGTTTGATCTTTGTTCTTCCTACTTTTCATTGGTCATGAATTTGTATCATTTGGATCCATGTTTTTTAAGATATGTGCACATAAAGTGGAGGGTTTCAATGGGAATTTAAAAGTTTGGTGTGGCATGTTTTGGCACGATAGGAGGAAATTTCGTAGCATGGCATCATATTACATTGTAATCTTGGCCCAAGATATCCAAAAGAAAAGAGTCTCACTTGCCATGCACACGTGAGAAAAGATTGGCATTATCCAAACCTTCCATTTTCGGTTGAACCCTAATGGAGTATTCCTTGCATCATGGGCCTGCAAAAGAATCACCCAAACCTACTCTATAAAAGAAAATGAACCCTAAACGAGAGGGGGGTTTTTTTTGGGGGGATTTTTTTTAGGATTGGTGGAGCTTCAGATCAAAAGTTCATTGTTCTCTCGGAAAGTTTCTCAAAGCTCAGAGCTCAAGTTCTCAAGGGCTTGCTTTTCATTTGTCTTCGCTCGATCTGCACTCACTAAAGCTTGCTCAAGCATTTGGAGGGGTTCTCTGGAGATTTCAACGTGATCGGAAGGAGCATTGGATTTGTCTCCATTGGGTAAACGCTCTCAAACCTTTGACCTTTCATCATGTAGATTTAAATGCGTTAATCTTGAGTTTACATCGCGTCTGTATCTACCTGAAAAGATGATATTGTTTAGTTGAATCCAAGTTTGTTAAATGACTTTGAATGTTGGTGAAATCGGATTTGTACCCGTGACTTTGGACCCATATTTCCCCGTGTTTAAGTGTGTGTTTTGAATAGATAATGGCATGATCATGATCCTTGTTTTTCATACTTTGTTTCTGGTTTTTATTTTGGCTGATTTAATGGAGTTTTCATGGAGAAGGAATATAGTGTTGTCAAGCTGCTCATGCATGTTGGTTCACGATGCATGGTTTCGTTTTAGGGTTGGTGTTATGAAGAAGACGATCACCTGGCACGTTGTGATTGGCTGTTGTCGTTTTTTGTCTTTTTCTCACTTAATGGTGGCTTGACCGATTGAGGCATAGTCCACATGTGTGTTATTATTTTCTTTTTGGTACGCTGAGACATGTGGAAATGTTTTGGGATTAATCCTGGTCGTACGTTCGTGTTCTGATCCAACGTTTAGGGATGTGCCAGCGCATTAATGAAAGGGTTTCCTGGCACGTGACCTTATTTCTTACCTCTTTGTCCGTTTGATAGTGTTGATCAGGTGGGCCTAGCGCCCTACTCTTTACACCCCCACTTTACCAGCCCATTGCCCTCCAACGTGGTTCTCTTGCTGAACACACCCCCTTGCACAATTCAATTATTTTATTTTATTTAATTCATTACGTTTCATTTTCAATTATTAAAAATAGATTTCTACATTAAAAAATTACTAAAAAATTCATGAATACTTTTCATCATTTTAATAAATTTTCCAAATTTTATTTTTTATTTTTATTTTATTTTTATCATTTAAATTAATTATTTAGTCTATTTTCTTTTTGAATTATCCATATAATGCATACCTAATTTCTTTATTTTATTTCTCTGCAACCATAAAATATTTTTAATCTGTTATTTTTGAATTTGTTCACTAGCATTCTAAAATGCATTAAAATATTTTTCTTTCATTTTTAAAATTATTGCATATTGCATTTTGGTCCCTCACTTTGGCACATTGAACCCTACTTCTCACCTGAGCTTTGCCTGATTATTTGAATGACTAACATCTTGATTTTTTGCAGGGATTTTTGGTATTTGGTTTGTCTCTGATTGGGTAATATTGTTATTTAATTTGGGAATTTTAGAAAGCTATTTCTCTAATTATTTAATTACTTTCACTTGAGATATGCTTATATGTGTATTTCTGACCACATCTGATTATCTGTTTGAAGAGGCACTTGTGCCATTTACTTTGGGGTTGTTTCTTTGATTTCTGGATTCAGGTTTGGATTATTATCACTATTGTTTGCCATTGTTTGATTTTCACTTGCCTTGATATTATTTAAGTCCGTTTCGTACTAACCTTTTATGCAGGGACTAAGGTAAGTTCTTTAAGGGTATGGATAGGCATCCATATTCACCCTTGCTCCTTCCTTCTCTCATCTTATTCCTTTAGGATTTAGGTTGTCGTCAAACCTCACTAACCGTAGGTCACCCATGCATGATAACTTTAGGACTCATAGCCCCCTTTAGAGTTACCTTTGTGTCTTCTCTCTTCTCATCTCAAACTTCTTTAAAATACTTAATAAGAATCAAGTGTATTGCACACGAGCCTTAAGCGTGGGGAATGAGAAATGAGCGGCTTCCTCTCATCTTTCTAGAGTGCTTAGCGAGCTTCCTGTCTTGGGACGATGCGTTAAGTATTCGCCCCTGTGCCCTAGACTTTGGCGCAATGCAATTTAGTAACTAACTTAAGCCACTTCTGTCCTAAAAAATACAAACCAACCTCAAACCTTTTTGTCCTTCAGGATTTTCAAACTAAAGGATATTTTCAAAAAGGGCACGTTACCTTCCGTCTGAGACGCAAACAAGCATCGACCCTAACTTTCGGACGCAAACTTAATGTCGCTCATAAAAAACACAAAAAGAACTTGGTCCGAACTACGTTGACTCTGAATTCCCCATTGCACAAAGGGGGTACGTAGGCCTAGGACGTCGACGTCCTACCGAGTCTGTCTTTGTTTTCCACTCTCCCATCTTAGTACAGCCGTAGATGATAGGATAACTCACCCTTAGAATAAACAACAAGCGTGGATCCCATCGAGTACGATGGACGCGTGGGGTGCTAGCACCTTCCCCTCGCCTAACCGACTCCTGAACCCAGGTTATGGTTGCGATGACCATTCCTTTCCCTCTTCCTCAGGTTTATGCGGTGTTCCCTTTCCCTCTATTGGGATAAATTTACACGGCTGGAGACTCTGTTTTTCCGCGCCACTCTCGCGTTTGTACCTGGATGAAAATCCTGGGAGCGACAGCTGGAGACTCTGTTGGGGATTCTAGTTGACCTATGCTGGTCCATCCCTAAGCGAGTCAATCCTAGCGCTTGCTTGTCTTTGTTCTCTTTGGGTGTTTTGTTTTTGTTTTGCTTTATGTGTTGTATTTTATTTTTATTTTTACCGCATTTTCTGCATTGCATTTCATTTTTATTACTGTCATACTACTGTGTTGTGCTGGCTGTTTTTGTTTTGCAGGTTGGGTGGGTCTGAGAGATAAGCCCAATACCCAGGCTTGAGTACACCCTAGGACTAGAGTGGAAAGTAGTGGGACCTACGTGCCCGCTTGGTACGTTTGCGTGTTCACGAAATTCACAACCAGAGGAGGCTATCTTGGGACGCATTCTAACGTGTATGTCTTGCGCATGTTGGGGTGTTGATCTAGAGAGCTATCGACTCTGGTGACCGATCATCGAGGACCTTAGTGGAAACATCCCTCTTTAGTGGTGACAGTGGCAGACCATATCTTGTGGCAAACCCATTCGCACCCGAGGGCCCACTTTGGAACTCGCATAGGATGGCCCCTATCTTTTGAAGAGAATCAGTGGAGGCACTCCTCGATTGACGATAGTACTGTACCCTGAGGGATGAATGTACTATTGTTTCTCGACCTCAGTGCCAAAGCTGAGGACCTTCCGCTTTGGAGAATCAGTTAAGGCCTCCTCGATTGATGATGATGCCAAACCAGAAATGGTGAACGTATCATCATTTCTCGACCTGAGAGCCCGGGATACTGAACATCCTAGTACCCACACGTGAGAGGGATGGGTGTTTGCAGGATTGCAGGTAACCGAAACCTTCAACCTACCCTGTTTTTCTGGATTTCTCATCAATGTTTGATTATTTGGGTTCCTGGTTATCTTAGTGGTTCGGAATTCTGGTTTTCTGGGTTATGGTTCTCGTTCAGTTAATAGCACAACACATCCAGCAGTGTTGCCTTGATCCCATGTGTGCATTTGCATCATCATTTTGCATCCTAACATGTTTATTCATTTGCAGGGTTGCATTCTAACCTTGATTCTGGTTTCTGAAGACTATCGAGGATGAGTGCTGAGAAGAAAAAGAATATCATAGGATACAAGTTCCCGTCACTTATTCTGGATCCTGTTCACAAGGTTGTTTCTATGGCAGAACCTGGGGAATTGGCACTTGTGGACTTTGATGACATGTCGTAGTTCTCTTTCTCTCTATTGTATTAGGATCACCACCGGGCTTGTTGGTTGGGATCCATGATTATTGTGTTTAGACTTATTATCTCGGATTTGTGATTGTTGACATTTGGCTTTTCTCTGGTTTTCTTAATATATGAGCAGAAATTCTATTATATCTTGCCGTTAAACTGGAATCAAGGGGTGGATCACCCTGTGAATTTTCAAACATGTCCATTTGCATTTGCATATTCATAATCATTTTTCATAATCATTTTGCATGACAGGTGTTTATCTCCGGTGTTCTTATCTTGTTCCATCTCAGAATTGCAGACCTAACTCCTCAGGCCGTTCAAGAGTTGATCATGGAGCAAGTTTAAGCTGAGTTGAGGGAAATGCGAAGCCAGATGGGGCAATTTGGGGAAGACATGCTCCAGGAGCAGAGGATGCTGAGGGAGGAGATCAATCAGATGAAGACTCAGATGGGTTTGATCACGGAGATTCTGAAAATAGTGTTGAAGAAGGAAGACAGTCCTGTGCCCGCTTCCACAACAGAGGTCCTTACTATTCCCATCTCTTTGGGGTCTCCTCTAGACCATGGATTGCCTCGTGGATCCTCTCCACCGTTAGAGCTTTTTCATCAACAACCGTTTCTTGAGGGTCTTAATCCAGAGAAGCTTGAAAAGAAGTTTGATCAGATTCCGATGCCATACGCTCAGTTGCTTCAGCACTTGCTCAAGTTTCAGCTAATTGAATTGATTGCTGCGGGACCTTCACACACCAAGTTTCGTATGGGTTCCAATGTCCATGATAGGTGTGAATTCCATTCAGGGGCACCTGGTCATAATGTTGAAGATTGTAAGATGCTCAAGTACAAAGTCCAAGAGCTCATTGATTCAGGGGCAATCAAGTTTACATCAGTTGGCATTGGTAAATAAAGTGATGTTACTCCCAGTGTTTCAAAGGGACTGAGGACCCCCTCTTTTACCAAAGGATCCACCTCTCGTCAGGAATCTCTTCCACAACCCTTGTTTGTGCCTCAGTCGAATGCGGAAAGGAAAGTGCAAGCGCAGGTGAGGCACCCAAATCAGCACCGACAGCAGAATTATCAGCAACAGGGGCAACTGAGACCAAGAAGGCCCAACAGGATATTTGATCCTATTCCTATCCCTTATAGTCAGCTGTTTGCTCGTCTGCTTGAGAACTCTCTGATTCAGACGAGGAGTACCACGCCGGTACCATACCCTATTCCTCCGGATTATGACATGACTATTAGGTGCGAGTTCCACTCGGGAACGTTTGGGCATACAATTGATGAGTGTAAGGCCTTCCAGCACAAGGTGCAAGACCTGGTAAACTCCGAGATCATTGTATTCACTGAAGATGATATGTACATCAATGGAAGCCTCCTTTCTCAAATGAACACCCAGTCTGCAAGTACGTCCAGGAAGAATTAAGCTTCCTCAGCAATGGCAATCTTCAGCTTCTTTACTGCATTTCCATTTGTAGTTTTTTTTTCATTTCTTGTTAAAGCATCGTATGTATGCAAGACTTGTTTGTTTTTTATGATGATATTAATGCAATGAGTATGTTTTCCTTGAAGTAATCCATTAGTGTTCACTCTTAAACGTTTATATGCACTGCAATACCAATTTTCTCTATTTAGAACTCTTGAGGGAGGATGACGAAATAAGAACGCAGGTTTCTAATGGTACGCTTTTGGATAGAACCCTGTTGAGGATGTACAGGCATTGTTTCAAACCCATAAACAACTGGAGATATAAGGGAGATAGACCCTCGTTAACCCCTTTGAGCCTTGGAGTAGGAGTTTCCTTCGTACGAAAAAGTCCTCATACTTAACCCAGGGACAGGGTAGGCGTCAGTTAGTTTGACCGAGCGTTCAAGTTTCAAGGAGAGTGTGCATCCGAGGAACCATTACCTTCTATCCCACTGTCAAGAGGTCAAGAGATGTGAAACCATGATGGTTATCCATCAACAACTAAGGAGTGAGGCAGTCACAACCCTTTCAAGCGAGTAAGACAACCAGTGTCACACGCTCTGTTCAAAAAAAGTGAAGCCCGCTAAGTCGAAACTTGAAAACAAGCGACTTAGGCAAAAGTTAGGGCATCCCGCTGGACTTCAAAATCGAAAAACTCAAAAGAGTCAGTCCAGGCAAAAATTAGGGATAAAAAAAAAAGGCAAAAGAAAGAAGAAGCGAAAAGCATTACAAAAGAAAATCCTCTATAAGAACAAATTCGTGTGATTACAGACACAAAAGATAAAAAGGGGTGACTGTCATTCCAAAGCCTCCTTAGGTGCCAAACCATTAGTGGCATAGGTTCCTTGAAGATCGTAAACCTTTTGAGAGGTGAGCGTTTGTGTCAGATTAACTAAACTTAGGGCTGGAGAACATCACGAAGAGTGGGTGGGTGCCGATAAATTTTGAGCCTTAAATCCTTTTTCTGAAACCGTGAACCAGACCACGTTACAACCCTTAAAAGTCCTAATTGAAACAGGGTTTATTCCGAAAGCGTACTTCAACAGGATAGCGTTCCTGACTCCTATGAGTTGTGCTAATAGGATTTGTTGGTATTGCATATGCGCATTGTTTTGCCATTCAAAAATCAAGGTCGCATCCCAGCAAGTGATTCGTTCACAGGGTTTGGCGACGTATTTTCAATAAACTTCAAGGTTAACATAAGTGTTGCATTAGGATTATCATTCTCATAAATAACTTGTTATGTTTGCATACATGTGCCTAAACATCAATGGTAGCTTACACAGTGAACGTCAGTCAAGAAGCTTGATCCTGCCAAGTTGAGATGCTTGAAAATTCTGAAAGACAATCATATCAAAGGGCATGCTGCCAAGAGACTCGGTGCAGAGTGGGGCTCTCCCCAGTAAGTCGTGTTAAGATGTAGCCAATCTAGGGCAGTCACGTCGAGAAATCTCTCCAAAATTTAGTTATTCTGGGGCATTCATTCTAAGATCAGGGGCAAAGTCACTTCAAAGCTCATATTTGGGCAGGCCACTTCTAGAGCGTAGGAGGTCGTCCACTCCTGAAAGTGGTTAATTGAAAACACCTCCTCAAGGTTCAAGATACTAAAGCAGAGCATTTTCAAGTCATTACAATCCCTGTCGAGGTAGTGTGCTTCATGGATTATGAAGACTGGGGCAGTTATGTCGAGATATGATAAATCTCTCCAAGAGTTTGAAGACCCTGGGGCAGTACGAACGCCCAATCTTCTATAAAATCCTCTTAAAATGATTTCCTCCATTAGACCTGGTGGTATGGGGCAAGTGAAAAGTTCAAAGAGCCGTTTATGACCATAAAGACAAGACAGGTTGTAGGACAACAGGATTGTACATTCCCAGCAGTTGGCTCTCCCCAGCATTGAGATTGCTCCTTCCCCAACAGGACAAACTTTCCTCAGCAGAACAGGCCCTCCACAGCAGGAGACTTAGAAAATATTTTCTCCGGATCAAGACGTTATTTCCCCACAGAATCAGGATGTTCACCTCCCCCATCCAGTCAGGAAGCGTAATCCCCAGCAAGGTGGGAGTAAAGTCGTTTTCCCCATCAGCAAGCTAAGTTCAGCAGTATCCCCAAGCAGGCTAGTATCATGGACTATTTTCCCCAGCAGGTTCTGAGCCAATTGGATATTAGCAATTTTCAGTAATAGACTTCCGGTTCCGTTATTGGCGTTCATTCTCAACTCCCCCAACAGAGGAGAAATCTCGGGTTTTGGATGTTACCTTCAGTAAAAGATAGGTGGGGTCTCCGGTAGTTCATTTGGGATTTCATCCCCAGCAGAAGTTGTTGATCCGAAGAGTCAATCAGTATGACCCTTCTCAGCAGAGTTCCTGGATTCAGAGGACAATTTATTTTTGTCGTCCCCAGCTGAATTGGTTTTTTCTCTCCGACATTTATTTTGCTGGAAAGACCCTTTTTGCATATCATAAGCATCCGCATGGCATCCTCAAACGCGTACCATTTCCACTTCGTGTGGAGCATTACGGCAAAATTCAAACATTTGCATTCGAAGCATAAGCCAGGTTTGATACTTTCTTTGCCAGTTCTCTTTCTCAGTAGAGATGGCATAACTCAGGAGATTTTGGAGGGATGCGTCCCTCATACTTGCGCTCCCCGACAAAGTCTTTTATTTAGACTTCTCCTTTCCCCAGCGGAGTCATCTTATCTATCATGGGTCCGTTAGAAATTTGTCTGGCCTTTCTCTTTTGTGAAATCCCGTTCTTGCTGCCAGAGGTGGTTTAAATCAGAAAGTCTTGTTTCACATTATCCCCAGTGAAGTCGCCGTTGATTTTGCTAGTTTCTCTTTATCAGCAGAGATAGCAATCTTTCGGATATTTTCTTCGTCAGTTCCCTTTATCAGCAGGGATGGCATTGGTATTGCTAGTTCTCTTTATCAGCAGAGATAGCGATCTTCGGATATTTTCTTTCGTCAGTTCCCTTTATCCGCAGGGATGACATTGATATTGCTAGTTTCTCTTTATCAGCAGAGATAGCAATCTTTCAGATATTTTCTTCGTCAGTTCCCTTTATCAGCAGGGATGACATTGATATTGCTAGTTTCTCTTTATCAGCAGAGATATCAATCTTTTGAAGATTTTCTTCGTCAGTTCCCTTTATCAGCAGGGATGACATTGATATTGCTAGTTTCTCTTTATCAGCAGAGATAGCAATCTTTTGAAGATTTTCTTTCGTCAGTTTCCCTTTATCAGCAGGGATGGCATTTGTTTTGCTAGTTTCTCTTTATCAGCAGAGATAACAATCTTTTGAAGATTTTCTTTTGTCAGTTTCCCTTTATCAGCAGGGATGGCATTTGTTTTGCTAGTTTCTCTTTATCAGCAGAGATAGCAATCTTTTGAAGATTTTCCTTCGTCAGTTTCCCTTTATCAGCAGGGATGGCATTATTTCGTCAGTTTCCCTTTGTCAGCAGGGATGGCATTTAGTTTGCTAGTTTCTCTTTATCAGCAGAGATAGCAATCTTTTGAAGATTTTCTTTTGCCAGTTTCCCTTCATCAGCAGGGATGGCATTATTTTTGCTAGTTTCTCTTTATCAGCAGAGATAGCAATCTTTTGATTTTCCTTCGTCAGTTTCCCTTTATCAGCAGGGATGGCATTATTTCGTCAGTTTCCCTTTGTCAGCAGGGATGGCATTTAGTTTGCTAGTTTCTCTTTATCAGCAGAGATAACAATCTTTTGAAGATTTTCTTTCGCCAGTTTCCCTTCATCATCAGGGATGGTATTATTTTTGCTAGTTTCTCTTTATCAGCAGAGATAGCAATCTTTTGAAGATTTTCCTTCGTCAGTTTCCCTTTATCAGCAGGGATGGCATCCATTTTGCTAGTTTCTCTTTATCAGCAGAGATAGCAATCTTTTGAAGATTTTCCTTTGTCAGTTTCCCTTTATCAGCAGGGATGGCATTTATTTTGCTAGTTTCTCTTTGTCAGCAGAGATAGCAATCTTTTGAAGATTTATTTCGGCAGTTCCCTTTATCAGCAGGGATGGCATCCATTTTGCTAGTTTCTCTTTATCAGCAGAGATAGCAATCTTTTGAAGATTTTCCTTTGTCAGTTTCCCTTTATCAGCAGGGATGGCATTTATTTTGCTAGTTTCTCTTTGTCAGCAGAGATAGCAATCTTTTGGAGATTTCTTTCGGCAGTTCCCTTTATCAGCAGGGATGGCATTTTTTGAGATTCCTTCGTCAGTTCTCTTTATAAGCAGAGATGACATAACCTGGGAGAGTTTGTTTCACTTTATACCCAGCATAGCTACCACTCGTCTGCGTTGCGACAGTACATCGTTTATGGCTAATTCTCCAGTGGAGGATTGCAAATTTTTGGGTTCTTTGGTATTCAATCTCCGTGCATCCCGAATGTCTGAGAGCCGTCGCTATCATACCTTTAGGACCAAGTCGATTGAATAGGGGCAGCTGTTGCACCCCAAAATTTGCCCTCCTTACTTTATTACTAACTGGCTTATGTTGCATTGCATTTTATATTATCATTGGTCCTTAGCATGGGGTCAAGGTGCCTGAGGCATGTTCGAGAGGAGAAGATGTTCTTCAAAGGGTCAAGCAAGAGAGCTCAAGTGGATCACTCTCTCCTAACCAGTGTATAAATTAGGGTTTTGAAATTCTTGGGTTTATTGCTCCAATGGGCAAGCTCCTTGGGTTTTTATCATCACTAAATGGCATATCTTATCTTTGTTGGAGAGGATACACATCATATTCAGAGGAATTTGGAATTGGAGACTGTGTTATCTCCTCTTAGACTGAGGGTACCAAGATTAGGGTTTGCTATAAAGTCAGTTTATTTCTGATTTTTTGGGCAAGACTTGATTCCATGGTATTCCTTGGGTCCCTAAGTACCTAGGGATGGGAGGTTGTCCATCAGTTTGGTCCAGGAGGATTTCAATTGGCCAATGGATTAAAAATCAGGAGAATTGGGGAAAAGTCAACTGTGCAGAGAAAAAAGTCAACTCTCAACTTTTTGAGATCAAATTCATGTTCCTCATCTCAAATATGTCCATGGATGAGATTTGATCAAGAAATGCTCAAGGATTCATGAAAAAATCAAGAATGTGGAAAAGTTACTAAAAAAGGAAGTTTAGGGTTTTAGAAACTTACTATTTTGGGTAAGTTCTTAACTACTTTCAAAGACATTTTTCACCATGATCAAGGCTTCAGTTGCAAATATTTTCCACATGAAAGTTGTAGTATGAAGTTTTCCCTTCAAAATGAGCACAAGAACCATGCCATTTGGATTATTTTTGAATGAGTTATAGTGCTCCCAAGTTGGACACTTTCACCTCACAAGATTCAAAAACTTAGAATTTTTTCTAAGTCATTTTTGGCAGTTTTGAGGACAACTTTTACATGGCATTTTACACAATGTTCCAAGCCTCATTTCAAGACCCTTTCTTCATGAAGTTTGATCTTTGTTCTTCCTACTTTTCATTGGTCATGAATTTGTATCATTTGGATCCATGTTTTTTAAGATATGTGCACATAAAGTGGAGGGTTTCAATGGGAATTTAAAAGTTTGGTGTGGCATGTTTTGGCACGATAGGAGGAAATTTCGCAGCATGGCATCATATTACATTGTAATCTTGGCCCAAGATATCCAAAAGAAAAGAGTCTCACTTGCCATGCACACGTGAGAAAAGATTGGCATTATCCAAACCTTCCATTTTCGGTTGAACCCTAATGGAGTATTCCTTGCATCATGGGTCTGCAAAAGAATCACCCAAACCTACTCTATAAAAGAAAATGAACCCTAAACGAGAGGGGTTTTTTTTTTTTTTTTGGGGATTTTTTTTAGGATTGGTGGAGCTTCAGATCAAAAGTTCATTGTTCTCTCGGAAAGTTTCTCAAAGCTCAGAGCTCAAGTTCTCAAGGGCTTGCTTTTCATTTGTCTTCGCTCGATCTGCACTCACTAAAGCTTGCTCAAGCATTTGGAGGGGTTCTTTGGAAATTTCAACGTGATTGGAAGAAGCATTGGATTTGTCTCCATTGGGTAAGCGCTCTCAAACCTTTGACCTTTCATCATGTAGATTTAAATGCGTTAATCTTGAGTTTACATCGCGTCTGTATCTGCCTGAAAAGATGGTATTGTTTGGTTGAATCCAAGTTTGTTAAATGACTTTGAATGTTGGTGAAATCGGATTTGTACCCGTGACTTTGGACCCATATTTCCCCGTGTTTAAGTGTGTGTTTTGAATAGATAATGGCATGATCATGATCCTTGTTTTTCATACTTCATTTTTGGTTTTTATTTTGGCTGATTTAATGGAGTTTTCATGGAGAAGGAATATAGTGTTGTCAAGCTGCTCATGCATGTTGGTTCACGATGCATGGTTTCGTTTTAGGGTTGGCGTTATGAAGAAGACGATCACCTGGCACGTTGTGATTGGCTGTTGTCCTTTTTTGTCTTTTTCTCACTTAATAGGGGCTTGACCGATTGAGGCATAATCCACATGTGTGTTATTATTTTCTTTTTGGTACGCTGAGACATGTGGAAATGTTTTGGGATTAATCCTGGCCGTACGTTCGTGTTCTGATCCAACGTTTAGGGACGTGCCAACGCATTAATGAAAGGGTTGCCTGGCACGTGACCTTATTTCTTACCTCTTTGTCCGTTTGATAGTGTTGATCAGGTGGGCCTAGCGCCCTACTCTTTACACCCCCACTTTACCAGCCCATTGCACTCCAACGTGGTTCTCTTGCTGAACACACCCTCTTGCACAATTCAATTATTTTATTTCATTTAATTCATTACGTTTCATTTTCAATTATTAAAAATAGATTTCTACATTAAAAAATTACTAAAAAATTCATGAATACTTTTCATAATTTTAATAAATTTTCAAAATTTTATTTTTTATTTTTATTTTATTTTTATCATTTAAATTAATTATTTAGTCTATTTTCTTTTTGAATTATCCATATAATGCATACCTAATTTCTTTATTTTATTTCTCTGCAACCATAAAATATTTTTAATCCGTTCTTTTTGAATTTGTTCACTAACATTCTAAAATGCATTAAAATATTTTTCTTTCATTTTTAAAATTAATGCATATTGCATTTTGGTCCCTCACTTTGGCACATTGAACCCTACTTCTCACCTGAGCTTTGCCTGATTATTTGAATGACTAACATCTTGATTTTTTGCAGGGATTTTTGGTATTTGGTTTGTCTCTGATTGGGAAATATTTTTATTTAATTTGGGAATTTTAGAAAGCTATTTCTCTAATTATTTAATTACTTTCACTTGAGATCTGCTTATATGTGTATTTCTGACCACATCTGATTATCTGTTTGAAGAGGCACTTGTGCCATTTGCTTTGGGGTTGTTTCTTTGATTTCTGGATTCATGTTTGGATTATTATCACTATTGTTTGCCATTGTTTGATTTTCACTTGCCTTGATATTATTTATGTCTGTTTCGTACTAACCTTTTATGCAGGGACTAAGGTAAGTTCTTTAAGGGTATGGATAGGCATCCATATTCACCCTTGCTCCTTCCTTCTCTCATCTTCTTCCTTTAGGATTTTGGTTGTTGTTAAACCTCACTAACCGTAGGTCGCCCATGCATGATAACTTTAGGACTCATAGCCCCCTTTAGAGTTACCTTTGTGTCTTCTCTCTTCTCATCTCAAACTTCTTTAAAATACTTAATAAGAATCAAGTGTATTGCACACGAGCCTTAAGCGTGGGGAATGAGAAATGAGGGGCTTCCTCTCATATTTCTAGAGTGCTTAGCGAGCGTCCTGTCTTGGGACGATGCGTTAAGTATTTGCCCCTATGCCCTAGACTTTGGCGCAATGCAATTTAGTAACTAACTTAAGCCACTTCTGTCCTAAAAAATACAAACCAACCTCAAACCTTTTTGTCCTTCGGGATTTTCAAACAAAAGGATATTTTCAAAAAGGGCACATTACCTTCCGTCTGAGACGCAAACAGGCATCGACCCTAACTGCCGGACGCAAACTTAATGTCGCTCATAAAAAACACAAAAAGAACTTGGTCCGAACTACGTTGACTCTGAATTCCCCATTGCACAAAGGGGGTACGTAGGCCTAGGACGTCGACGTCCACCGAGTCTATCTTTGTTTTCCTCTCCTCGTCTTAGTACAGCCCTAGATGATAGAATAACTCACCCTTAGATTAGACAACAAGCGTGGATCCCATCGAGTACGATGGACGCGTGGGGTGCTAGCACCTTCCCCTCGCGTAACCGACTCCCGAACCCAGGTTATGCTTGCGATGACCATTCCTTTCCCTCTTCCTCAGGTTTATGCGGTGTTCCCTTTCCCTCTCTAGGGATAAATTTACACGGCTGGCGACTCTGTTTTTCCGCGCCACTCTCGCGTTTGTACCTGGATGAAAATCCTGGGAGCGACAGGAGAGACTTGTCGCCTCATGCCTACATACCCACGATGTGCAATGTAGGATCAAAACCCCATAGTTCGTGGTACAAAGAATGAAATTTGTTTGTTTTGGTTGATTTTGAAATGTAAAGACAAATCGTCATTTCCAAGCGAATAATTCCGCTTAAAGAAATGAATCATGTCTAAACTTATGAAAAAAAGTTAAAGGAAAAAGTGCACAAGGACACAAAAGAGGTTGATGAGTTTGGTGTTTTTTAAAGTCTTTTGAAAAAGGTGTCAACATGCTTATGTAGTTTAGCATTTGTTAAGAAATGAAAAGAAAAGAGTAAAATCACTTGACAAAGTCAAGATTTGATTATGAAAGAGGTGAGAGTTTGAAATCCATAAAGTTTTTGAAAAAGAGAGAGAATTTTGAAAATTGAAGAATGGGTGGAGAAGAAGTGACTATCCTAAAGCATAAAGTAAAAGCTAAGGATAAGATAAGCCTAACCACACAAGCAAGCTCCATAGTCTTCGAACCATAATTCCAAAGCAAAGGGAGAAGGTCCTAATTCTAAGTCCAAGGATCCAAGAATAACATTGAAGTCCAAGGTCTATGTGCAAAACTCCATGTCCATTGCAAAGGATAGTAACCATAGTCCAAGATTAGAAACACAAGTTTTTTTAGAGGTTTTGGCCTTTATTAATGTTTTTGGTCCAAGTGGACAAAGAGAAAAAGGCATAAACATAAACATGTGTCCAACGGACAAAGGAAAAATTGCGGAAGCATAAACATATGTCCAATGGACAAAGGAAAAATTGCGGAAGCATAAAGGTAAGGTTAGAAGTTAGTGATTAGTAGCACAAGGGCTCTAGTGCCATAAGCCTTCACCGAGTATTCCGTTTCGCGTCTTGAACTATGGTGATTAAACAATGTACTTAGGTCAAGGTTAATGAAGACTTGTTAGAAGATTGATAGAATCAAAGCCTCTACAACAACAAGTTTCAAAGATTTTGAACCTAATACAAAAGATTAACCATCATTGGGTTGACGCGACCAATCAAGGTCCGGACCACGAAAGTTCAAGTTCTGAATTGGATAAAGAGGAAAAAATGTAGCGCTATGTTAAGCAATCGCCGAGTAATTTACGTAGTAATTACCCTACAATGTGGCCGTCAATAGTGATCTTTGTGCTAATGCATGCTAGATGAACGATATGTAGATCGTCATCCAAAAGCAATACCGCGCGAAAAGAAAAAATAGGTGACGATCTCATCTTGATCAAGAATTCAACAAAGAAATTCTAAGATCCATAAGACTTTCATCGATCCAAAGAAAGGAGAAATAGATGAAGAGAAAGCCAAATTAAACCACAAAACTATGTGATCTAAGGCTAAGAACAAAGGGAAGGGGTTAGGAATGAAGAAACAACCAAAACAGTCCCAAAAATTGGTGAAAAACACCATTATGTTCAGTGCGAATCGATTGCACACTGACAGATTGCAAAAACAAGGCAAAAAACAGCACTGTGCAATCTATTGCACAAAAATGTAAATCGATTTCACCCTGCTGTGACAGCAAAAATTCGACAAAATTCAACATGATCATGATCTAAAACTTTCTTCAAATACCTCATGATCATGGAATCAAAAGTGCACGAAATTTTAAGTAAAACAACAGTGAAAAACAGTAATTAAACACAATTACAAGATCCAAAGGATCAAGTAACAAGGATCTCCAAAGATCTACATTATGGAAGATGAAGATGAAGCTTCAACAATGGTGAGAGATGAATTACCACTTCAAATCTGAAAATTCCTTCCAATTGCTTCAAGATCCAAACACCAAAGCCTTGATCTATCAGAATTAATGAAGAAAACAAGTTTGGATGAAGGTTTAGCTCAAAGTTGAACAAGATTCAGTGTGAATTCTTGTTAACTTTTAAGAGAAGAAAAGTGAGCTTTGAGTGAATTTTGGTGGTTGGGGAGAGAATTTGCAAGATGTTTTTTGGCTCTCAAAAGCTTGAAGAATGAATGAAATGAGGGTTCTATTTATAGAGTTTAGGCTTGGAAAATTTGGTGGATTGGAAATGAAAATTAGGCTTGGAATTTGAATTTGGAGGGAAAATCAAGATCAAGTGGTGATTAGTGAAGGTGTATGGTGGGAATTAATTGTGATTATGTAGGGGAATTATTTTTGGGTGATCTAGAATATTTTCAAATTATGAAATTGGTGCCAAATGCGTCAAAATTTGAAAAAAGCTGATTTTGGCCAATTCTGTCCTTGTTCAATCGATTACACTGTAGCGCGAATAGATTGCATTGCTGAAAACTTCCAAATCTAGACAAAAAAACATGGTGCAATCGATTGGACCACTAGTGCAATCGATTGCACAGTTGAAAAACTTGAAAAATGACCTGTTGGCTGGATTATTCTGGCTCTGGCTCGATTCTTTTGATTTGTCAAAGAAGGCATGGAAATAAACACATGAACCTTAAAGTCTCTTGAATAATAATTAATTAAATCTTGGAAACACTTGATCAGATAATTTTGAATTGTTTGCAGATCAACTTTGACTTTGTTCAGATGAAATTCATTCGAGCTGAGAGACTGTTTGATATCCTTGACTCAAATCCTTCCTGAAAAAGTTAGTAAAAGGGGAACAAGCATATTTTTGGATTTTAAAAAAAAGTTAGTAAGCATGAGCAAATAAAGGCAAATAAGAAAGACACAGATGCTCAGTGATCCCTGCAAGGCATAAACCCAAAGAAGAGAGGGATAAAGGAACCAAAGCATGATCTTGTTTGTGGTATAAGATGCAAAAATGAGATGTGAATGATATGTGGAATCTTAGGGGGTCAAAAATTAGGGTCTTACAGCCTTCACTATTAAGGATTGTTGGGTTAGTTGATTCGGCAGCTGGTTGAGTCGAAACTCCTGCATCATCCTGAAAGATATAATCGAAGTTAATAGTCGAAGAGAAATACTAAGGACAATGAGGTATATATGTAAATCATTTTGGTACCTTAGGAGCTTCTGCCCCAGGGCTTGAGTTGTCACTTTCAGGCTGCTCTGCATCCTTTTTCGACATCTTTTCAGGAGTTGGCTCCAAGATGGTTAGCTTGGTAGGTTTTTTGATCAAGACCTTTACACTTTTCGCCTAAGATTGAGCAATGGCTTCATTTATCTTTGGTTTCCCTTTCTTCTTCTTCAGAGGTTGTTCAGCAGTCGGAGATAAGTCTTCATCATCAGATTCGACTATCACCAATGCGTCGTCCTTGGCCTTCCTTTTCTGGGGAGTCGGGGGTTGCTTTCGAGCGCCCTGAAGAGGAAAACGTTAGAACATATTGAACATAAAGTGACAAATTTAATAAGGGGTATGAAAATACCTTTGTTGTTGTTGCTGTCTTGCTCCCTTCATCTTCTTTCACTTATGCAAGCTTTCTAACTGGTGGTTTCTTTGGAGGAATCTTCACGGCTAAAATAAACAGAAAAGTAGTCATTATATGTGAAAATAAATAGACAAAAAAATGTTGGGTCGGAATCCTCCCGCTCCACATCTTCATATATTTCAGATTCGATGTGAACATCTTCAATCCCAATATGAAGATGCCCTTTGAAATTGTCCAGTGTATGTTTGGTTGAAACCACCCGCCGTGCTTTCGGTTTTGATTACTGGCGAAGGATTTTGATAGAATCCCCACAGATGAACCAGTCTGGAAATGAAGGGGCAAGGGCCACTCCAAAATCAACACTTAGCAGTCGAAGGAATTTGGGAGGAAACATATTGAAAGCCGTTTCGTATCGTTTCTCAAGAGGAACGTATGAAGGGATCTTTAAGTTCTCCATTTTCTTTAAAAAAAAATTCCTTCAGAGTAACAGCCGCATCGCGGATGGTTCAACCAAGATCATTTGGTCGATAAACAGTTTCAAAGTATTTTTGGAAGGCTTGGATTTCCTTAATGTGCATCGAAATACCTTTCTTCACTTTTTCCTGCACAGAGAGGGAAGCCTTGTTAATGTGGTATGCAAATGCGGCCACGTCGAAAAATTCCTCGGGATAGTAAGCCTTCCACTAGTCATCGAATTATTGAGTACAAAGAAAGCTTGGCTCAAAAGCTACTAGAAGAAGATGCGTTCAACCAGCATATCGTGCAATATGCTTAATGGCCATTGCTTCACTATGATTGGCGTTGTAAAGAAGGAGAGCACTTTTCTTGTCATAAATCGGTTGGGGTAAGACTTGAACCAAGCCAAATTGTCGAGCGACAAGATTTGGTTGGTAAGTAATTAGTGTGACTTGGCTTTTGGAGAGGTTAAATCTGAGGGTTAAGACCCTAGGAGTTAAGAAGGCTTCCCAAATCGCAATAGATTATGTTGCTTGAGCCTTCGACGGCGCTGGGAATGGCTTGGTAAACCACTCGGGGCCACACTTCCTTGTCGCAAAAGGAGCCATGTTGGGTGTAAAATCATAATGTTTGGTGAACATCATGATGAAGTTGGTGAAAGCTTGTTGGACAGGTCAACCATCATCAGCAGGTGTCAGTTTTGCCAAACACGGGCCTACTACTCTTCGATTCTTCACATCATCAGCATCTTTATTAATCTGATTCTTATGGGGAAGGCAAACTTCAAACGAAGCATTCAACCACAGTTGAAGCAGCCAGAAGGGTCCAGAGAGGAGTAGACTTCCCTTGTCACCTAGGCTTTTGAGTTGGGTGACTCCTTCGCTCATGGACTCATAGAGGCTGGCTAAGATTAATTCGCACAAACATAAGTCATGGCCAGAGTGTAATTGGTTTTCCATGGTCAGAAACTTTCTAGCAACTTGCACTAACTTCGAGCAGAAGACACAGCGTGACAGCCATAAAGCTAGGAAATCTATATGTTCGACGCCTGGCACTTCCTCTCTGATCTTATCATGATAATGAGCTATGTGGGTCGAATAAGCTGCCTTAGAGGTAGTGAAACCTATGCTATCCTCAGCCATAAAGTCAGGGTCGTAAGTATTCCCAGTAGGCTTGAGCCCTGTGATAGCGGCTATGTCGAAAAGAGTGGGTGTCATCATGCCACATGGGAGATGAAGAGTGTAGTGGGTGCTGTCCCAGAAGTACAAGGACGAAATAAGCATATTCGAGCAGTAATCTGGTCTAACTTTGGACAGCATAATTAGGTCATAAATACCCATTTCCTTCCAAACATCAGATTTTGTTTTTTCCAACTTGTTCAACCACCCTAAATAATCAGAGGGATCCTTAAAGGTTGGGCTTGCTCTAAAAACCCTAAAGTTATTCATGTATCTAAGGTCAATTGCCTCCTCAGTTAGAGGATCATTCGGATTAGTAGAGTTTTCAATGCTAGCCTTAGGTTTCCTACATTGTCCTACAGGTTTGTATTTATGGTAAGAGGGGAAGTATTCCTTAAGCCTAGGAGGATTTACAGTTAAATCAGATAAAGGACCAAATAAAGCCAATGGCTTGTCAGAAACGGCTAAAGGAATAAGTACCTGAGAAGCATAAATTCTCCTTTTCTCTTCATCAAAAGGTTTGGGTAGATATTGCTGGTTTCCCACCATGGTAGGTCCAGAAATGGAATCAAACGGAGCAAGTTGAGAAATCTTTTTTGGAGCTCTCGCAGGTTTGCCAGCATCCTTGGTGACCTTGGTAGCATCTTTGGTGGAGCGGGTGGAGGAAGCCATTGTTGAAAAATGAAGAAGACTGAGTTTTTGAGATGCAAGGGTTGCTGGGAAATTTGAGAGTAAGAGAACGCAAAAGTAAAAACAATTGTTGGAAAGGGTATTTATAAGTTGGGAAGTGGAAACGGTTTGAAAAATTGTGAAATGTTTGGACTGATAGTGGGACACGTGTTTTTCCCACGATTCTTGATGAAGCGGTGGTAATAAGTGCCTACTTCCCCATGATCTCCTAGGCCCTAGGAAAAGGTAATGATGATGGATATTCTTGCGTGATTTGAAGAGACGTGTCAGAGGTAGTAATAATGGTTATGACGTCATAGGTGAAGGTGTGAAAAACACAAGAAAGGGGGGGGGGGGGTTTGAATTGGTTTTTCAAAATAAAAATGTTTCTTTTATGAAAATTTATTTTTATAAGACTCTTTCGTTTATCAATAAAAACCTTTTTGAATTATAACACGATAACACGTTATGTTTATACTAGTTCACTTGAGAAACACTCAAGTTAGTCTAGTCCACCCTCCAAGGTGATTTTGCCTCTCTCAACGAGGTCTTAATCCACTATTCAATCAAAACAGTACAATGCACTAGCCAAAATGCTGGTGACTAACACAACCTCTAAAACTCTCAAGTTTTAGACTTCTCAAGTAATACAACCTCACAGGTCTTACTCAAGGAACAACCTCTAAGACTACACGTCCTAGACTTCTCAAGAAATACAACCACATGGTCTTTCTCAAGGAACACAACCCTAAGTTTGAATAAAATTCCGTTTACAAACAAGTGCTTCTATACAAGCTGATAATATAAACAAGTTTTCGACCAGAATGACTTAAGAAAAATTTCAGATAGAAAGAGTATTGCAATGGTGTTCGTGTGTATCTTTCTTCAAGTGTTTTGCTTCCTTTTATAGCCGTGTAGAAAGAGCCGTTGAAATGTAATCAAGATAGCTTAACTAGGCTAGCGGCTAGAAGCGTGAGGACAGATAAAAGCTTTTGCGTGCTGCGCGTCCTATTTTTGTCAAAATATCTTTGATTGTACCGTTGCACTGTTACCAAGGTATTTTCGCTTTGTATTGAGGTACAACTGTACTATATAGCTTTGTCTTCTAGGCTTCTCAACTTTAGAGGATTTTTACAAGCATGAGTAAGAAAGGAAAACATCGCTTGGTTCTTGAGATTATCAAGTCTTCGAATCTTCATAGAAGCGTCTTCAGAGTCTTCAGCACTTGGTCTTCAGAACCTTGTTCGTTTGATGCATTGTCTTCATATCTTCAGAGGCTTCTGATAGTATTTGGTTGAAGCATGAGTGGAGACTTAATTTAGGTCTTCAAAACCTTGATCAGAGAGCTTAAGTCTTTAGCATCTGGACTTCGTTCGATCAGAACCTATGTCTTCAGATCTTCAGAACCCGTTCTCTTTTCCTTTTATATCAGAGTCTTGAGAGCTTCTTAAAATGAGTTATGCTTTTCAAGAGTGTAGGCGGAGTATTTTCCTTTAAGCATTGCGTTCGCGCCAATTTACGGAATAGAAGACATTTTACATTTTGATGTTTTAAATCTGATAATTTAATTTTATAAGTATTATTCTTCCTCTTTTCGTTGAACAGGACAGATCCATCCTTTTGACTTACAGCTTTACAGGATGTGTGATTAAAAATAACGTCATAACCATTGTCACTAAGTTAACTAATTGACAATAGATTATGCATTAGACCTTCAACTAGTAGAACATTATTAATAGAAGGAAGCTTACCATTTCCAATAGTTCCAGAGCCAATAATTCTTCCTTTCTAATTTCCTCCGAAACCAACGACACCTCCAGGCTTAAGTTTCAGATCTTGGAACATATGCCTTTCTCCCGTCATGTGTCGCGAGCATCCACTATCCAGGTACCATGAATGGTGTTTCAATGGTGCCATTAAGGATGTCTGCAACATAAATTATCTTGTTCTTAGGTATCCATTTTGTGGGTCCTTTCACATTAGCCTTTCTAGAGGTTCTGACACCTTTGGACTTCCTTATATTGGAATAATAGTGTGGAATTTGTGCATAGTGTTTTTTCTTTAGTGTCTGTGGTTATGTAGTGATAGATTTTGAACCCTTTTGTTCACAACATTTCAAGATAGTGCCAGAGGGCACAAAATGTTTGGACAGAGGTATTATCTTGATACTCTTGGTCTCATCATATGGATGTGATGGTCCTGAATATCCCAGACCTCTGTTACCATTTCTGCTGACTCCATAGATTAATGAAGCCATTTTGCTTTTGTCTATGCTTTTAGTGAGAAAGTGTTGGAAAGCTTTATCATACTTGGCTACTTCATTAGTATTGGTTATGTTAGAGGTGATTTCTTCTTCTAACCTAGAGGCTTAAGTTTTTAATGTAGTGTTTGAATTTTCTAGAGAAAGTAGTTTTTCATTTAATTCAAGGATGATTTGTTTGCTTTTAGTAAGATCTTCTGAAGGAACCACAAGAGTCTTTTTCAGAGTTTTGTGTTTTCTTCGAAGAGTTTGATATCTTTCCATAAGTTCATATAATCTTATTTCAAGTTCAGAGCGAGATAGGGAAGAAAGTACCTCTCTTTCGTCGTCGGAGTCTGAAGGTTCTCCTTATGATAGAACGTCGTTGGTTTTGGCCATGAATGCTACGTTAGCACGTTCTTCATCAGAATCATCTTCGGACTCTGAATTGTCCTAACTTGCCATAAGACCCTTTTTAGCTTTCTTAGGTCTTTCATCTTTCTTAACCTTTGGACAATCATTTTTTATATGTCCAGGTTCCTTGCATTCAAAACACGTGACATCTCTTCCATAAGTTCTCCTTTGACCATATGTAGGCTCAGATCTTCTTCTTGGTCCTTTGAACTTATTTCTTCTGTATTTCCATAGTTGACTAATTTTTCTTGATATGAGAGATATGTCATCTTCGTCTGATTCTTCTTCAGATTCTTCCACTTCCTCCTCTGCTTGATACGCCCTTTTCTTTTCAGATTTAGCTTTTAGAGCAATGGATTTGCTTTTCTTTTGGGGTTCATCTTCTTGGAGCTCTATTTCATGACTTCTTAAAGAACTGATTAGTTCCTCAAGACTTATACTATTCAGATCCTTTGTTAGCGAAATTCTGGCACAGATATCAGATGTCCTACACAGATGTTGAGACACTGATATCCAACACAATGAACAAGATAACAATAAAAAAAACAGTGCAGAAAGTAAATAACACAGTGATATGTTTACCCAGTTCGGTCTAACACACCTACTCTGGGGGCTACCAAGCCAGGGACGAAATCAATATACAATAGTATCAATTCACAGATCATATAATAACCGAATAATCTGCTCACTTAATCACTACCCTTCCTATGACTTCTACCTAAGACTCACCTAGGTATGAGGCCCTCCTCAAATCCCTCTACAACCACAACCCGTGATTGGTATCTTTCCACACAAACCAAAAGTCACACTTTCAAAACACACAATTCTCAATACTTCACAGCTTATGAGAATTGACACACGAGAAACTCAATCCTTAAAAGCTTATGAGTAACTGACAGAACTTACAACACAAAAACCAGTCCTTATACTGTTATCAGAATGATACCAGGTAGGCTCACAAAATACACTCGAAACCCTAACAAAACACAAGTAAGTTCCACACCTAAAACTAGGTTTACATCAGTCAATATATAGCATTTAATCTGGACTGAATTGGGCTTCAAAAACGCAGCAAATAGACTGCTCACAAATCTGCAAAATTAACTCCAACAAAATAGGTCTTCAATCCAAAGTTTCCTATTATGTCTCCATAATTAGAAACAGCAGCAAATCCGAAAAACCAACAAATAATCACAATCCAAAAATTCTTTGGATGCCACATAGGATAACCAAATATTCACAGAATATTTAGTAACAATTCACAGCAACAGAATCTGCATTAAAAATTGAATCCAAACGCGATGTCCTATGAGCAGGTATGGGACATCTTCATTCGACATGTTGAATGCAACAAATTAGAACTTCATGTTTCAACTTCTTGCTGCTAGAATAGTTTGAGCAAAATAAATGCCAACATCAAAAGCGCATAAATAACAGTTAGTTCAAGGCAATCATGATTGGTCTCCATTTGACAGGTAGACTTCTGATAATTTTCTTGACATGATCAGCAGTAGAATAGCCTTTGTCCAGAACTCTGAGTCCTGCAACAAGCATCTGAAATCTTGAGAACATGATTTCCACAGATTCATCATCTTCTATCATGAAGACCTCATATTTTTGAATTAGTGCAAGAGCCTTCGTCTCCTTGACTTGAGCATTGCCTTCATGAGTCATACGAAGAGAGTCAAAGATGGACTTCGCAGTTTCTTTGTTTGTAATTTTCTCATATTCTGTATAAGAAATTGCATTTAACAAAATTGTTCTTACTCTATGATGATTTTTTATAAGTTTTCTTCTGTGCATTTGTAAATGCACTTCTTTCAATCTTTTTGCCTGCAGAATCTACAGGGTGACTGTAGCCATCAACTACCAGATCCCATAGATCTAAATCAAATGACAAAAAATAACTTTCAATTCTATCTTTCCAATAGTCAATTTTTTTTCCATCAAAGATAAGAGGTTTTGCACAATAAGAATCTCTTTCATTTACAATAACTCTTGTCTCAGCATTTGGTATAGACATTGTTTTTCACACTTGGATCGGTACTGAACACTGTTAAGTGCTTGATAAAAATTCAACCTTTTTATCACCTCAGAACTGGTGCTCTGATGCCAATTGAACGTGTGAAAAACACAAGAAAGGGGGGGTTTGAATTGGTATTTCAAAATAAAAATGTTTCTTTTATGAAAACTTGTTTTTATAAAACTCTTTCATTTATCAATAAAAACCTTTTTGAATTATAACACGATAACACGTTATGTTTATACTAGTTCACTTGAGAAACACTCAAGTTAGTCTAGTCCACCCGCCAAGGTGATTTCACCTCTCTCAACGAGGTCTTAATCCACTATTCAATCAAAACAGTACAATGCACTAGCCAAAATGCTGGCGACTAACACAACCTCTAAAACTCTCAAGTTTTAGACTTCTCAAGTAATACAACCACACAGGTCTTACTCAAGGAACAACCTCTAAGACTACACGTCCTAGACTTCTCAAGAAATACAACCACACGGTCTTTCTCAAGGAACACAAACTTAAGTTTGAATAAAATTCCGTTTACAAACAAGTGCTTCTATACAAGCTGATAATGTAAACAAGTTTTCGACCAGAATGACTTAAGAAAGATTTCAGATAGAAAGAGTATTGCAATGGTGTTCGTGTGTATCTTTCTTCAAGTCTTTTTCTTCCTTTTATAGCCGTGTAGAAAGAGCCATTGAAATGTAATCATGATAGCTTAACTAGGCTGGCGGATAGAAGCGTGAGGACAGATAAAAGCTTTTGCGTGCTCCGCGTCCTATTTTTGTCAGAATATCTTTGATTGTACCGTTGCACTGTTACCAAGGTATTTTCGCTTTGTATTGAGGTACAGCTGTACTATGTAGCTTTGTCTTCTTGGCTTCTCAACTTCAGAGGATTTTTACGAGCATGAGCAAGAAGGGAAAACATCGCTTGGTTCTTAAGATTATCAAGTCTTCGAATCTTCAGAGCAGCGTCTTCAGCACTTGGTCTTCAGAACCTTGTTTGCTTGATGCGTTGTCTTCATATCTTCAGAGGCTTTTGATAGTATTTGGTTGAAGCATGAGTGGGGACTTGATTTAGATCTTCAGAACCTTGATCAGAGAGCTTAAGTCTTTAGCATCTGGACTTCGTTCGATCAGAACCTATGTCTTCAGATCTTCAGAACTCGTTCTCTTTTCCTTTTATATCAGAGTCTTGAGAGCTTCTTAAAATGAGTTCTGCTTTTCAAGAGTGTAGGCGGAGTATTTTCCTTTAAGCATTGTGTTTGCGCCAATTTACGGAAGCATAACTTGTTTGTTAAGTTCTCACAAATAACAAACATTAGTTGTACAAAATTGTTCATACAGAAATACTATTTGATATCATCAAAACTTAGATATAAATTTGCATAACCAAATCTTGTTCTCATAATAGGTCTGCTGAAAGGAAAATAAACAGTTGGAACCACGAGCAAGGGTCGAAGCCATACAATGTTTGAATGAGGCGTCAATGACATTTTCAAAATATGCCTTTTTCTTCAATGATGTAGAAAATGACATTTTTGGGGGGCAATTTGTTAGCTCCTAATTTCGACGCATGATAGTAGATTAAGAGTTTTATTCTAAGAAATGGGACTTCTGAAGTTTTAGGAGACTTCGACAGGAATGGTACTTCTAGAATATTTAGTCGAAGACGTCTTCATGCAAGAGGGAAGTATTTTAGGGACTTAGAAATATTTCTAACAATTTGGAGATGTTCTTCGATAGAAGGTTGATGGGTGTTGTTCGATTCAAGGATTCAAATTTAAATAATGGAGGGAACTTTGTCCTTATCCATTTGAGAGAAAGAGACACATGGTGAACATCTAAAGAATGAAGACATGTAGAATGCCATGTGTTTCACTCTGATTAGTAGGCCGTTAGTGGGTAGTTATTTTTTACCATTATAAATAGCAAGTCTTAGTATTAGGGTTTGTGTGTGTTAAAGTTGTACAAATTTCTCAAAATTACTCAGAGTATCCATGTGTAGCGAGAAAAGAGTTTCTGAAGAAATGTACGTTTTATGTAACACCATTTTTCTTATTCAATGCAACCCAATTAATTTTCATTCAGAAGTTTACCTTCTTTCATTTATTTTGTTAAGTTACTTTCCAATGCACTTTTAATTATTTCCTCGTATTACTTTTCCTTTAAGTATTGTCGAAATGCCTTTGTTTCCAAATATGAACATAATCGAAATGTTCAACATTATTCTCATATCTTTTTAAATCGTTTTAACACATGTCCTAGGATCTAGTTTGGTCGATCCTTTAAGTTACTCATTTTTCTTATAAAATATATAGACCAGAGGTTGTTTACTATTTTTCCCAGTAAACACTAAGATGTGTTGAAGTTGTTTTAAACCTCTTGATGTTATAACTTATGACGTTTATGAAGTTTTTTGCTGCCTAGTAAACGATTTAATTTTGATGATTTTAACCCGTGTTATAGAGCAGGATGTTAATATTTGATGTTTCATGATGAAATGTGACGCCCTTGCGGTGAATTACTCTGATATATTTGTTTATATGTGTCATGATTGTTTGTTGGGTAGAAGGGTGTTACACGGGGCGCCAACAAATGTAGATTGTTCCCTACCACGCTGAGGAAGGGAGTGATGAATTGGTACAAGAAGCTCCCCGACAAATCCATCACGTCGTGGAGACAGTTAGGGAGAATGTTCTCCAGACACTTCACGGTCTCCCGTCATCACCCAAAGACCGAAGCCTCCCTTGAGGCCATAATTCAAGGGAAAGACGAGCCTCTTCGAGCCTATATCGAAAGGTTCAATAAAGAAGAAGTCCAGGTCTCAATGACCGATGATATGAAGAAGTTCTTGCTCGAGCAAGGACTTCGTCCCCGCACAGAATTTTCCAAAGCAGTTGGCATTGAAACCCAGGAAACGCTTGACCCCCTCCTCCTTAAGGCACAAGCGTAAATCCAGTACGAGGAGAAAGAAGCGGCTAGTTCCGCTCGGGACTCAAGGCACCAACACATTTCCAGGTCCTCCAAACAGGACGACCCCTCGACATCTCGTCGAGGAGATAGAAGAAGCGAAGACCGCCCCCGGGAGTCCAGGGGCAACAAAGGGCCCTCCAGCCGCTTCCACGAGTATACTACTATGACCGTCTCTAAGGAGAAGATCCTCTCCAAATGTGCCAACTCGGAGTTTTGACAAGTAGGGGTCTGATTCCCTTAACAGATACCGGCCTAGCCAAATACAGACAAGTCAAAGTATTGCCAGTTCCACAAGAGCCACAACCATATGACCGACGACTGCATCCACCTGAAGGATGCCATTGAGATACTAATCAGGGACGGGCACCTGAAACAGTTCACCAAAAAGAAGGATGCTCCACGGCAAGATGCCCAGGAGTCTAAGAAGGCCAAGGAAGAGGTTCCATCCTCGGATGAGACAAACCTTCAGGTCGCCATGAGCATCTCGCGGCCTGAGGACTTCTACATCGCCGAGGGACTCAACGTTCCCCCTTACTTCACTGTACACAACCCATGGGAAACCTTCCCCTCTGCCATGGTCATCTCCGGAGGGGGCGTCAACAAGGTTACTGTGGGCTCCGTCAAAAGGAAGTTCGAACATCTTCTCAGCACGAGCTCGAACCAGAGTACCACGCTCGACAAAGTCCGGGGAGAGTCGGTTCCCATCACCTTCTACCGTGAGGAACTCCTCGGTGGGGCTCCCAACTCAAGCATTCCGCCCTCCAGCTGGGTCAACATCATGTATTCTCAGCTGTTTTCCACCCTCCAGCTGGATGAGACACACCTGACGCCATACGTAGGCTTTGACCTACACAGCTTTAACGAGTTGGTCACAAAGCCTTGGGGGTACGTGGAACTGATCATAACTTTCGAGTTTGCAGAGACGGCCAGGTCTATCAAAGTCTAGTTCCTGGTCATCGACTGCCCGTCCCTATACCAATGCATCTTCGGGCAGGCAACTCTGGCCGAATTGGTAGTTGTGCCCTCAACCGTGCACTTGAAGATGAAGTACTACACTTCTAATGGTCTCGTTGCCACATTTCACGGAGACATCGAAGCAGCAAGGAGATGTTTCGAGGTAGCCTCCAAAGGGATGAACGCTATTGTCGCCAAGCAGAAAAATTCCAGTAAGCCGGCCCTGCCCAATAGCTCGAAGAGGCAAAACCGCTGCCCCGCCTCGACTCTATCGACCTTGACAGCCGCTTCTCCGAGAACGTCCAGAGGGAGCAGAAAAGGACGGGGAAGGAGATCCAACTATGTTCGAGCTGTCCTTCAAATTCAACCAGTAGCGATGATACCTCCCATCCGATGTGCCCAATTCCAGATGGTGAGTTCGAACTTGTCCTGCCTGGCGATGACCCCCAGCGAGAGTGAAGATCGGGACCCAACGCCCCGACCTAGCGAGGAAACAACACAAAGCCTGTCTCTGGGAGAATGCAAATTTGTTCGTTTGGAGCGTCGCGAAAATGCCCGACCTAGATCCTGTCTTGCCACCAGCTCACCATCGACCCCGCCGCTAGTGCAGTAGCTCAACGTAGGCGAAATCAGTTGATTGGTCACCATTTTTGCTATGTTTCCATCACTTGTTAAACATTAACCCATGAAACCGGTAATACTTTATTTCGTGTTTTTATCGCTTTTTAAGTTAATTTCTATTTCCGCAAGTAATTTTCGCGTTCTAGTATTTTGAGTTTTTATTTCAATTATTCTGCATTTTATGCTTTGGTTTGTTGGTTTTGATTGTGTTCAGGTTTAGGCAAATGACCTAAAGGACGAGGTACGAAGAAAATGGAAACTCTGGGGTGTCGGGAGCTGTTTTGGCAAGTGACAGAGGGCCTGACATGGCCACCCGTGTCACCTGACACGGGCCATGTCAGGAAGAGAGCAAAAGAATGGAAACAAGTGAGGAAACGGTGGACTGACACGGGCACCTGTGTCACCTAATACGGGCCTTGTCAGCAGGCTTGGGACAAGAACATTTGAGAGAAGAGAGGCAGGGAGCCAACACGGGCACCTGTGTCCCCTGACATGGGCCGTGTTGGCCTGGACGCTGATTTTTTCGTTTTTTCCAAATTTCAACTGTGTACTGACCTGGAGGGTATTTTTGGTATTTCCACCTACTGTTATTGGATTTTTCGCTATTTTAGAAGAGTTTTGGGAGAAGAGAATGGACTTTTTGACTGGAGAATTTTATGATCAAGAAATTGGAGAGCTCAAGGTTTTCGGAAGACGAAGGGTTTTCAGGAGCGGAAGCGATTGACGATTCGAGTCTATCTAATTTCTTGTAATGTCCACTTTCTATATTGTATTTTGTCTGAACCATATGAGTAGCTAAACCCTCCAATGCTAGGGGGTATCCCTGATTTGACTTTTTAATGACGTTGATTTCTTATTTTCAGTGATACTTTTGTTCCTTTATAATCATTTTAATCGTGCAGTGTTTATAATGCTTTCTCTGTCGGACCAACAGAGATTGATTTATGATTAACAATTAGGTTGGAGCACCATTGTTAAGGTTTTTGTGCGATTATGCTTCAGTAGATATTACCTAGGACTAGGGATACCCTGTTGCACTTGGAACACTGTTAACATTATCATGCTTGATTTCAAACATAATTACCTATGGACATAATAATTAGGTTGAGAAATCAAAGGTTTTCTCACTAAGGACTTAGGAGGAAACAACTTACGGTCAGGAAATTGATTATTTTGAACTTTTCTCTGAAATAAGGATTCATTGTCGTTACACTGTAAATCATACACTTTACCCTGACATACTTCTCATATCTGTCAGAAACCTATTTTATCATTTTGTTTTATTTTCTTCTTAATTCATAATTTTACAATCAAAACTCAAACCCCCAAGTTATTTTTGTTTGATTAAACTCTAATTAGAATGAATTATTCATACGCAGTCCTCGAGATCGATACTGGGGAATTACCCCTATTTTAACTACATCTGCGAAAATAGTACACTTGCTATTTTTCTGATCAAGTTTTTTGAGCCGTTGCCGGGGACTGCCAAAGTAAAAGTTTTAATTTCAATTCAATTGAAATTTTGTCATTCTGCGACTAAAATTTTATTTTCTGTTATTTTTATAATTTTTTATTATTACTGATATTTGTCTAATCTGTGTATGAGAGGAAAGCCCTCAGCGGATTTTCCTTTTGATGCAGAACCAGAGAGATCGTTGCACGCTAGACTCTGACAGGCTAGATAAGCAAGACTGGCAGCTTCAGAAGCAGAAAAGTCAGATTTGGAAAATGAAAGAGAGGAGGAAGTTTCCAACCACTCAGACACAGAGTCTGACAGGGAAACAGTAATGGGAGAACCTTAGGAAAGACTTCTTGGGGACTATGGCGGAGCAAATGCTCCAACAGGGCGGTTGACCATAGTAAATCAACCAATCAACGTGCCACACTTTTAGTTGCACCCAACAACGATCCGACAGCTTGAAAAGAGACCGTTTACAGGAAAAATTAATGAAGATGCAAATAAGCATTTGCAACGGTTTCTTACAATGAGCGCCACTTTGAAGATCGAGGGGCATTTTGAAGAGGCAAAGAAGCTAAGGATGTTTCCATTCACCTTAGCGGAAGACGCAGAAGAGTGGTTTTACTCCCTACTTGCGGGAAGTATCACTACTTGGGAGGAAATGGAGATGACATTTCTGAAGGTGTATTTTCCCGCTTATGTTTACATTCGCAAACAATATGACATTATGAATTTTAAACAGAAAGAAGGAGAAACACTCGGAGATGCGTACAAAAGGTTCAAGAGGTTATTGGTAGCTTGCCCGACTCACAACATGGATCCTACTGAACAAATGCAGATATTTGTGAATGATTTGAGGATGAAGACCAAACAACTTATTGATACAGCTATTGGTGGCTCATCAAACTTTACAACAACCACTAGTATTAAAAAGATTATAGAAGCCATAGCAGCAAACGAGCATTTGGAACTGTATGATCGTAGTGTGAGTAAACCAGAAGGGATAATTGATCTAAAGCTGGCTAACCAGGTGGTGAAAATGGAAGATCAAATTACTGCCGAGGTAGAAAGAAGGCTTAAAGCGATGAATGTAAGTACTCAGACTGTTGCTCAAGTTCAACCGATATAAACAGTTAGTTGTGAGATTTGTGGGGGACCTCATTTTGCTATGCATTGGGTTGCAACTGCACAACAAATTAAGGCAATAAATTTTCTAAAGTAGAATAACCCATATTCCAACACATACAACCCCGGTTGGACGAATCATCCCAACTTTTTTTGGAAAGATCAACAAGGGAATGTTCAAAAACAGAGACCTGCTCAGTATCATAATCAGCCACAACAGCAACAGTATCGACCTCAACAACAGCAACCACCACCACAGTACCAACAATAATACCAACGACCGCGGCAACCTTATCAACAACAAGCACCAAAGAAGGCGGATTGGGAGATTTCCATTGAAAAGATGGCTGCTCAAAGTTGTCAATTCCAAGAAGAAACAAGAAATAATCAAAGGAACACCACTGCTTCCATTAAAAATCTTGAAGTGCAGATGGGTCAGATAGCATAGCAGATTGCAAATTCTCAAGCACAAGGTGTTATTCAGAGTGCTACTGTAACAAATCCAAGAGATCATAATAATGTGAGTGTAGTGACCACGAGAAGTGGGAAGTCTCTTGAGGTATCTGAGGAAAAATCTGAAAATGAAGACCAACTGCTTGAAGTAGATCTGGAGATTAAAGAAAATGAAATGGTAAATGAAGAAGTGGTTTGACCTAAATAGGTGGTAAAAGAGAAAATCATTGAGCCAAAACCGGTCATGAAGCTCCCTTTCCCAACAAGACACAAGAAAAAGGGGCAGCCTGGGAAATTTTTTGAAAAGTTCTTAGAGATGTTCAAGAAACTTGAAATCAACATCCCATTCTTGGAGGCACTTGAGAAAATGCCTACTTATGCCAAGTTCATGAAGGACATCATCTCGAAGAAGCGAACCATTGATACTGATCCAATTATTCTAACTGAAACTTGTAGTGCTATTTTGCAGGGTATGAAGATTCCGGTGAAGAAGAAAGATCGAGGTTCAGTCACCATCCCTTGCACCATTGGGAATAGGTCATTTAAAAAACATCTTATTGATTTGGGAGAAAGTGTGAGTCTCATGCCTTTATCCATCTACAAGAAGTTGGGGGTAGGAACGGTGCTGGATGCCAGGATGAAACTTTAGTTTGCTGATCATTCGGTAAAGAGACCTTACGAGGTAGTTGAAGATGTTTATGCGAAGATTGATAAGTTTGTGTTCCCGGTGGATTTTGTAATTCTAGAGATGCCGGAAGATGAAGAGATTCCTCTCATTCTTGGGAGAAACTTTTTAGAGACCGAAAGGTGTTTGCTAGACATAAAGGAGGGTACTATGACTTTGAAAGTCTATGATGAGGAATTAAAAATTGATGTGCGAAACACCATGAAGTACAAGGATGACATTGGCACAAGTCATACAATAGAGGTGATAGATAAAGTGGTTGCACATGATAGCCCTTTGAATGCACCAAAGTTACCTTTGGAAAGAGTGTTGAGTTTATCAATTTTTGACAATGATCAAGAAGGTGACAACAAAGAGTCAGAAGTGCTGGCCATGATGGAAGCACAACCCCCATGGAAAGGATCTAGACCACACCGGTGGGAAGATCTAAGGCAACCTCAGTCAATAGAAGAGAATGAAGGGTCTGAAAAAGGGACGGAGTTAAAATAACTACCCGAGAATCTCAAATATGTTTTCCTTGACACAGAAGGTAAATGTCCAACTATAATAAATTCCAGCCTCAAGAGTGTCCAAGAGGACAAGCTCATTCAAGTCTTAAAAAAATATAAAAAGGCTAATGGACGGGCCATTGAAGATTTGAAAGGTACTAGTCCTACAGTTTGTATGCACAAGATTCTCATGGAGAATGATCACAAACCAGTTGTTCAACCTCAAAGGAGACTTAACCCCGCCATGAAAGAAGTAGTTCGAAAAGAAGTGGTAAAGTTGTCAGATGCAGGCCTTATCTATCCTTTATCTGACAGCTCATTGGTTAGTCCAGTACATGTGGTACCGAAGAATGGGGGAACTACCGTCATCATGAATGAGAAGAATGAGCTAATTCCCACAAGTACGGTTACGGGTTGGTGAGTGTGTATTGACTACAGGAGGTTGAACCTTGCAACGAGAAAAAACCATTTTCCTTTGTCATTCATTGATAAAATGTTTGAAAGGTTGGCGGGTCATGATTTCTACTGTTTTCGTAATGGTTACTCCGGTTATAATCAAATAGCAGTTGCTCCTGAAGATCAAGAGAAGATGGCATTCACATGCCCTTATGGTGTTTTTGCTTACAGAAGAATGCCATTTGGGTTATGCAATTCACCAGCCACATTTCAAAGATGTGTGACCTTCATTTTTGCTGACATGCTGGAAAAGCAAATGGAAGTGTTCATGGACGATTTTTCTGTTTTTGGATCTTCTTTTGATAATTGTTTGACTAACCTATCTCTTGTTTTAGAAATATGCCAGGAAACGAACTTAATCTTCAACTGGGAGAAGTGCCATTTCATGGTGCGTGAAGGTATAGTTTTGGGTCACAAAATTTCCCACAAGGGAATAGAAGTGGAGCAAGCAAAGGTTGAGGTGATCTCAAAGCTACCACCTCCGGTGAATGAGAAAGGTATAAGAAGTTTCTTGGGGCATGCGGGATTTTACCGCAGGTTTATAAGATACTTCTCTAAGATAGCCAAACCTCTGACCAATCTATTGGTTAAGTATAGGAATTTTGTGTTTGATAAAGAGTGTGCCAAGGCATTTGAGACATTAAATAATAGATTAGTGCCGGCACCAATTGTGATTGCCCCCGATTGGTCTCTCCCATTTGAGATCATGTGTGATGCAAGTGATATTTCAGTGGGCCAGTTTTAGGACAGCGGAGAGAGGAGGTGTTACATGTTATATATTATGCTAGTCATGTTCTGAACCCTGCTCAGATGAATTATACGACTACCGAAAAGGAGTTGTTAGCAGTGGTGTATGCTTTTAATAAGTTTAGGCAATATCTATTAGGATTTATAGTAGTTGTTTATACTGACCATGCTGCTTTGAAGTATTTGTTTGCTAAGCAGGATTCTAAGCCAAGATTACTGAGATGGATCTTGCTCCTACAGGAGTTTTACATGGAGATTCAGGACAAAAGAGGATGTGAAAATATTGTTCCTGATCACCTATCTCGGATGTCCCCGATTAAAGAAACGGAAGACAAACGTCCAATAAAGGATAAGTTTGCTGATGAACACGTCCTCATTGTTATTGGTATTCCGTGGTTCACAGACTATACAAATTATCTGGTAGGTGGTGTTATTCCTGATAATTTTAATTATAACAGGAAGAAAAAGTTTTTGCATGATTGCAGTTTTTACTTATGGGATGACCCATTCTTATACAAGAGAAGAGTAGATGGATTAGTTAGAAGATGTGTGCCTGAGGAAGAACATAGGGACATTCTTAGAGCTTGCCATGACTCTGACTATGGAGGACACTTTAGTGGTGATAGGACATCAACAAAAGTCCTCCAATCAGGGTTATATTAGCCTACACTGTTCAAGGATGCCCAAGACATGGTCAGGGAGTGCGATAGATGTCAAAGAATAGGTAATATTTTGAAAAGAAATCAGATGCCTCAGAATGCCATGTTGGAAGTCAAGCTATTTGATGTTTGGGGCATAGATTTTATGGGCCCATTCCCTCCCTCATTTGGAAATAATTACATTTTAGTGGCGGTGGATTATGTATCCAAATGGGTAGAAGCGGTGGCCTTGCTGACCAATGATGCGAAAGTGGTTGTGAAATTTCTGAAGGCAAACATATTTTCAAGGTTTGGGGTACCGAGAGCTCTAATAAGTGATGAGGGGACTCATTTCCTAAATCATCTCATGGAGAAGTTACTTAAGAAATACAATGTGAGGCATAAAATCGCTACTATTTACCATCCTCAAACCAGTGGCCAAGTGGAAGTTTCTAATCAGCAGCTCAAGAAAATCCTAGAGAAGACTGTAAGCTCATCTCGCAAGGATTGGGTAACTAAGTTGGATGATGCGCTGTGGGCGTACCGAACTGCATTCAAAACACCAATAGGTATGTCTCCCTACCAGTTAGTTTATGGAAAAGCTTGTCATTTACCTCTAGAATTGGAACACAAAGCTTTGTGGGCCTCAAAATTTTTGAATTTTTATCTTTCGAAAGTGGGAGATTCCCGAATCCTTCAACTCCATGAGTTAGAACAATTTAGGAATCGAGTGTACGAGAATGCCAAATTATACAAAGAGAAAACTAAAAAATGGCATGATTGGAGGATTGCAAGGAAGGAAATTTGGGAGGGACAATTAGTTCTTTTGTTTAATTCCAGGTTAAAGTTGTTCCCTAGAAAGATGAGGTCTAGATGGTCAGGACCGTTTGTGTTTAACAAAGTGTTCCCACATGGAGTAATCGAGCTTAAGATCAAGCAAACAGGGATTCCTTTAAGGTAAACAGACAAAGGTTAAAGCCTTATTACCAAGGACAGGAGTGTGGTCGGATAGATGATGTTCGTCTTAACGGATAAGATGGATGGCCGTCGAGCCATGCAACGTTAAATGAAGCGCTTCGTGGGAGGCAACCCAGGCATTTTATTTCTAATTTATGTCCTTTGTTTTGTCATGTGTTTTGTAGGTTTTAATTAGGTGTGAACAGTGCCTTGTAGACGAGAGGAAGATATCCCTGTAAAAAACGGAGAAAACTAGAGAAAAAGGACGAAAAATTGGAAAAACAACCACCTGACACGGCCGCCCGTGTCACGGGACACGGCCCGTGTCAGCCCCCCTGAAGCTTTGTAATTCGAATTATGGGAAAAGTTGGATTCCAACAAGCTGACACGGCCGCCCGTGTCAGGCTTGCGGAGCATGAATTTTTTTTGTCTCTTCTTTGGCCGTGTGGACCCCACCCTTCATTTAATCCAATCATTCATCACTAAACACCACTCAACTCATATTTTTATCTCTCTTCCACCTCCAACCCTAACCTAATTTTCATTTTCTTCCTCTTTTCTCTCTAAAAATCCATTACCAACACACAAAAGCTTCCAACTTTTTCCCCTAAACCAACCCAAATCAACATCCATCATCACAAAAGCTTCTCCATTTGTCACCCTCTACCACGTTCTAGAACTCGTTTTTCCTAATTCTATATTGCAATTTTTCCCATTTTTTTGCAGGTCCAAAAATGCCGCCAAAGAGAATTGTAAAAGGGAAGCAACCAGTTGCTGAGACCTCAAGGACTCGGAAAAGGAGTAGTCGTACCCCGAATGCACATGACTTCATGTTCGCCAATCCGAAACAAGAGAGACGATACTCTTTTAATCTAAAGCGTAAGATAACACCCACCATGAATTGTCTGTTGAAGAGTTGGGAGGTATCCTTCGACTCCCATTGTATGGTCCCGAAGCTATTTCGGATGACTTTGCTGCAAAGATTTTTTGTACATCCATTACGGGTAAAACAGAGTATGTAGCGAAAGGTGCTAAGGCCTCGGGAATCCGAAACCCCTGTTCAGATATGCCCAAAAGGGCTTGGCTTATACTTTGTTTGGTAGAGGTGATTGTACAGGGGTAGCCACCTAGAGGGAATTATTTTTTCTATATTGCATGGCGAATCTGATGTTAGTGAATTTTGCCGCTTTTGCGGCCGATTATTTGGGTAGAGTGAGCCGAGCTACCCAAGGCAACATCTCTGTTGGGGGTTTGATTACCCAAATAGCTGACCACTTTGGATATGGTCCAGTTTTGCAGAGCGAGACCCTGGTAGCGGGTAAGAATAAAATTGACATGAGTGCTCTAATTCAGCAGGGCATGATTATTATCGCTAGTAATTACTATTCTGTAATGAATCATAACAGGTTTGTTATTGCACTTCCTAATCCTGACAGAATATGTATATCTGAGTGAGCTAACTAGTTGTATAAGAGTGTCGTCCCTGATGAAGAGGACGAGTACGATGCTGAAAATGTTTTTGTAGGTGACAATAATGACGAAGATGCTCATGATCAGGAGCTGTTTGTTCCTCCTCCCCCGATGTCAAACCCACCAAGTGCAGGGTCATTATCCATGACTCAAGACCAATAGACGTGGGTACAGACTGAATTAGGAGACTTTCGTACGGAGCAGTCCAGACAAGGAGAGGAGCAAGCTCACCAAGGGGTTGTACTAGACGAGATACATACTATGATGCAACAATTAATGTTGCACTTCCCATCACCTTAGTAGGGCATTGTGAGTATCCCTTCCTATCTTGTCCATATACATTGCGGTGAATGTTTGGTTCAAGTGTGGGAGGGGGGGGGGGGGGGGTTCTATTTGTTTTTAGTTATTGTTGATTTGTTGCGCCAGTTTTTTCCTTTCCGGTCGCTTTTACTTTGATGTTTGTGTGCTACTTGTTTTTTTTTTGTATTACATATTTTTGGTGTTTTTTTTTGGGATAAGTGACGAGGCTTGTATAAGTGGATGAAAATAGGCAACCCATGCTTGCTCATTAGGAAGCCCCCTGAAGTTGATATTGCTAAAAAGAGGATCGGACGCAAATTTTTGAAACTTGACTACATTTGCCACTGTGCACCCCGAGCCAAGTGGGAAGCTGCATCACACTAGAGGTACTTCGGAATCTGTTAGCTATACCTAACATGGTGAGACATAAAAAGCCAAACACTTATTCATCATGAGCGATTCTTCAGGTATGTCTCTATCACTCTGAGTTTGCGTATTTTCTGTTGGAATATCACTGCACAACTATACACACCGAGGCACATTTTTTCTCTTAACCCTGAGCCTTTCTATCCATCCTTGTAATACTATCCATTGTTAACCCCATTCAAGCCATATACCCTTTTTGGTTGTTTTACCACTGCATCCGTAAACCATCGGCCTAAACACTTTCCTACCATGCTCAAATAGGTGTTGTTAGTCTGGGATCTGTAGCAAGTTCTAAGTTTGGGGGTTTGGACACTTAAAATAACTAGGTAAGTGCAAATAAAAAAAAAGAGAGGAAAAGAAAAAGAAAAGAGATTGTTGATTGAAAAAAGAAAAAAAAAAGAAAAAAGGGGAAGGTTAATGCACTTACCTAAAGTAAGGACTCAGTTGGAAAATCAAAGATACTCACTCGAAGTAAATACTTAAGTAGGAACTAAGAAGTCCAACTTAAAAAGGTGTTTGAAAGTACCCCTGTGATGAATAGCCCAAGTGATACAGTGACTAGAATGACAACACTGATTCTGAGCCCAAAACCATTTATTTTCCCATTTTTCTTGTTTATCCACCCATAACCCAAGCCCAGATACAACCCAAAAAGACCTCAAAGAGTGTGTGTGGTGTGTTTGCGACATGAAAATAGAATGTATTCAAGCTCATGAGTTGATATTGCATACTTTGATATTTGAGTGAAAAACACTTTAATCCGGAGAGATTTGGCAAGAGTGTGAAAAAGCAGACAGGTAAAGGAGTGCTTTGATGTGAAAGTGTGGCGGAACATTCAGTTCGGGGAAACAGGAGAATTTGGAAGGAGAGTGAAAGTGAGTTGCGAAAGATCTCAGCAATATTGTGGTAAGTTGCTTGTGTATGTACTCTAGGGGGTGATCTATTTGTTGTCCTGAACATTGCTCGAGGGAAAGCAATGAGCTAAGTTTGGGGTTGTGATCGGTCACCAGGAAATCGGTAATACTTTGTTTCGTGTTTTTATCGCTTTTTAAGTTAACTTCTATTTCCACAAGTAATTTTCGTGTTTTAGTATTTTGAGTTTTTATTTCAATTATTCTGCATTTTATGCTTTGGTTTGTTGGTTTTGATTGTGTTCAGGTTTAGGAAAATAACCCAAAGGATGAGGTGTAAAGAAAATGGAAACTCCGGTGTCTCGGGAGCTGTTTTGGCAAGTGACAGAGGGCTTGACACGGCCACCCGTGTCACCTGACACGGGCCATGTCAGGAAGAGAGCAAAAAAATGGAATCAAGTGAGGAAACAGTGGGCTGACACGGGCACCCGTGTCACCTGACACGGGCCGTGTCAGCAAGCCTGGGACAAGAACATTTGAGAGAAGATAGGCAGGGAGCCAACATGGGCACCTGTGTCCCTGACACGGGCCGTGTTGGCCTAGAAGCTAATTTTTCCGTTTTCGCCAAATTACAACTGTGTACTGACCTGGAGGGTTTTTTTGGTATTTCCACCTACTGTTATTGGATTTTTCGCTATTTTAGAAGAGTTTTGGGAGAAGAGAAAGGACTTTTTGACTGGAGAATTTTACGATCAAGAGATTGGAGAGCTCAAGGTTTGCGGAAGACGAAGGGTTTTCAGGAGCGGAAGCGATTGACGATCCGAGTCTATCTAATTTCTTATAATGTCCACTTTTTATATTGTATTTTCTTTGAACCCTATGAGTAGCTAAACCCCCCAATGCTAGGGGGTGTCCCTGATTTGACTTTGTAATGACGTTGATTTCTTATTTTCAGTGATACTTTTGTTCCTTTATAATCATTTTAATCGTGCAATGTTTATAATGTTTTCTCTATCGGACCAACAGAGATTGATTTATGATTAACAATTAGGTTGGACCACCATTGTTAAGGTTTTTGTGCGATTATGCTTCAGTAGATATTACCTAGGACTAGGGATACCCTGTTGCACTTGGAACACTGTTGACATTATCATGCTTGATTTCAAACATAATTACCTATGGACATAGTAATTAGGTTGAGAAATCAAAGGTTTTCTCACTAAGGACTTAGGAGGAAACAACTTACGGTCAAAAAATTGATTATTTTGAACTTTTCTCTGAAATAAGGATTCATTGTCGTTACACTGCAAATCATACACTTTACCCTAGGATACTTCTCATACATGTCAAAAACCTATTTTATCATTCTGTTTTATTTTCTTCTTAATTCATAATTTTGCAATCAAAACTCAAACCCCCAAGTCATTTTTGTTTGATTGAACTCTAATTAGAATGAATTATTCATACGCAGTCCTCGAGATTGATACTGGGGAATTACCCCTATTTTAACTACATCGGAGAAAATAGTACACTTGCTATTTTTCTGATCAGCAGTCTCCGGAGAAAATGGAGGCTGCCGAACAAGCTGTAAAAGACTTCCTAGAGGAAAATTTTATTTCGGAGGCCAAGTACACTACTTGGTTGTCCAATGTTGTACTCATTAAAAAATCAAATGGAAAATGGCGCATGTGTGTTGACTATACCGATCTCAATAGGGCATGCCCTAAAGATGAATATCCCCTCCCCAACATAGACAAATAGTTGATAATTCTGTTGGTTATAAATTGTTATCTTTCATGGACGCGTATTCGGGCTATAACCAAATACCCACGGCAAAAAGCGACAAAAGGTACAAAGCTTTCATGACCGAATCGGGAAACTATTACTACAATGTAATGCCCTTCGGCTTGAAAAACGCTGGCGCTACCTACCAAAGAATGATGAACAAGGTCTTCCAAGGAGAAATCGGGGATATGCTCGAAGTCTATATGGACGACATGATCGTGAAATCCAACAAGGAATCCGATCACACGATCTATTTGAGAAAAGTCTTCGAGCAGGCCAGGAAGAATAGGATGCGCTTCAACCCAAAGAATTGCACGTTCGGGGTACGAGCGGGCAAGGTCCTCGGCTTCTATCTAACAAAACAAGGAATCGAAGCTAACCCCGATAAGTGCATGGACTTCTCCGAGTTCCCTACGCCAAACTCGAAGAAGTCCATCCAATCCCTCAACGGGATGCTCGCTTCGCTATCCCGTTTTGTGGCGATGTCTGCTCAGCACGCACTCCCCTTTTTCAAACTCCTCCTCAAGGAGGCAGCCTTTGAGTGGATGGAAGAGTAAGACAAAGCCCTCCTCCACCTGAAACAAGCTCTTTCAGAACCTCCGGTCCTCTCCTGACTGAATACTGGGGAAACCCTGTACCTTTATCTCACCGTCGCAACCGAGCCCGTCAACGCCGCACTCACTCATGAAATGCCAGATGGGCAGAAGCCCATATACTTCACAAGCAAAGCGCCGCAAGGACTGGAACTGAGATACCAGCATATAGAAAAAGTGGCCCTGGCCCTTATTAATGCTGCGAGGAGACAGAGGCACTACTTTCTGTCCCACACAATCGTGGTACGCACGGACCAACCCGTGAAGCAAATGTTAAGCCGACCAGACATGGCCGGTAGAATGCTCAAGTGGTCGCTGGAACTGTCAGAGTTTGACATCCAGTATGAGATCATAAAAGCCCTCAAGGCTCAGGCACTGGCCGACTTCATCGCGGAGATGAACTTACCCGATTTCCCTGCTGGCCACTTCGTCGCAAAGATGACATTGCCCAATTGTCACCAATAACGGGACACAATTCACGGATAACAAGTTTCAGGAGTTCATCGCCTAACTGGGCACCAAGTAAAACTTAGCGTCCGTCGAGCATCCCCAAACTAATAAGCAAGCCCAAGTATCAAACAGGGTGATCCTACGAGGCCTCAAATGAAGGCTAGACGAAACGACAAAACAATGGGTCAAGGAGCTGCACAACGTACTTTGGGCCTACCGTACTATGCCCCACTCTTCGACCGGGGAAACTCTTTTCCATCTAGAGTAAGGAACTGAGGCAGTAATCCCCATTGAGATACACGTGCCCTCCAGGCGGACTAAATCCCCCTGGACGAGAAGACAAATAGCGAGGCATTAAGGGAGGAGCTCGAACTCATCGAAGAGGTTCGGTCAGGAGCAGCCCTCCGCGAGGCCTCACTAAAACAAAAAATCACAATTAGGCACAACTCCAAAGTTATATGACAAGACTTTCAAGTGGGCAGTCTCGTCCTAAGAAGGAATCACAAAGATTCTCAAGAAGGCAAACTCGCCGCTAACTGGGAAGGGCCCTATCATGTTCGAGCAAAAACAGAAAATAGGGCCTACTACCTAGAACATCTCAACAGGGAAGAACTCGCTCGACCATGGAACATCGAAAAGCTAAAACAATATTATAGCTAAGGCCTTAACTGTTGGCATGCTTCGTCGACACGACAAGCATAACGTACCAACCACAAATGCACGCCCAGGTATAAGCGATGCATACCAAAATAAATCAAGGCAGGCTTTCACTCAGGAACAAGCAAAACCCACGCCCGACATCGGTCCCTCGACCGAGCCCGCCATCGTCCAAGTACCATGACAGGCAGAACACCCAGCTTGCGATGGGAAGTTCACACCGCGAAATTAGGCCGCAAACCCGACCTGAGCTCCGCCCTCAGGCCCGGAAGCTACCCAGGCTTTTCCACCAGTTCCCCTCACTGTCGAACACATCTAAGTCGAGCAAACCCCGAAACAACAAATCATTTAAAGTTACCCTTATAACAGGCACACGCGTATTGAGCAACATTTCAACACTTAGTGAAAATAAAGCAAAGTAAAGACGTGCAAAAACAAATCATACATAACCGACCACAGTGGCCGGGAATAAATATTACAATAAGAGTGGCCACGAGGACCATGATTGTACTTGTTACATCACCGAGGGGCCAATTCCCATACAAAAAATAAGTTACAAAATACGACACGCAGACCGAAGATACAACTGAAAGGAAAATCACTCGTACATCTGTTGAGGCACGTCACGGGCAATTTATGCCTGCTCATCGCCAATTTGAAGAAACTCGGGGATGACGATTCTGCCGTTCACGACGCTGTAGAGAAACCCGACCCCCTCGGTATACAACTTGACCCCGGGGTTCAGGATCCTCAGCTGCGCCACGACATTGTTGAAGGAATCCTCAGCGATGCCTTTGTAATCATCCTCTGCCTGGTTGATACGGGCGACCAGCTCAGCCCGAGTCTTTAGCTTCTTCACTTCCTCGTTTTCATCCTCAGCGGGATCAGCGGCGGTACTCAATTGCTCAATTAGGTCTTCTGCGACTTTCTTGTCCGCGACAAGGGTGTCTTTCTCCCCGTTGAACTTGGTCAATTCATCTTGAGACTTTTCCACCGCCTCCTCGACGGCCCTGGCCCGCTCCTTCCTGGACTTCTTCAACTTCTCTTCCAGGTCTGCAATCACAGCCTAGGCCATCTTCAGCGCAGATTCGTGGTGGGAACCCTTCTCGGTGTAAACCACCGCCATTTCCAAGACCCTAATCAGGGCAGAAGCATCCAGAGCGAACATATCCCTTTTGCTCGGATGGTCCATCTCCTCGAGCTTCAGAGACTCCGTCCGAGGAATTGCCAAAGAAGAACCTTCGAAGTACCTTTTATTATGGAGGTTCCCCTTCTGCGGGGGCAGCTCGAACCTACTCTTATCCCCCTCCTTGCTGAGGTCCACAATCTCGCCAATCCGTGTACGCTTAGGCCTCGAATTAACGGGCACAGAGGATGTCTGGAAGAATGAGGGGGTAGACGAGGTGGTCCCCGACCCCGTTTGTGGAGGAGGACCCGCTGGCTGAGGCGGCTCTTCCCGATTATTATGCCCGCCTTGCCCTTCGCCTGAGCATTTTCCACCATCCGTTCGTGGGCAGAAGAAATTTTACCTGCAAAAACATAACGAGCACATTAGTAAAAGGAGAGGATAACAGTCCAAACAAGCTAAGAAATAAAGGTTACCCAACAATTCTAGAGCATCATCCCGAGTGCGGTACTCAAGGAGCTCCTTCGTATTGATAAAACGGCTCTCCACCTTGAGCCCCCATCTTCCTTGTAAATTGGGTCCCCGCTCTTAGTCACGCACTGAGCAGGGGTGAAACCATTGACAAAACCCACCAGCTTCACGTAGTTGGCCTTGTCATCCTCATTCAGCATGTCCAGGATGGCGGTGTAACCATCTCTTCCCAGGATGAAATGATCCATGCTTCAGCAGAAGGGGAACCTCAACAACCTCCGCCCCTATATCTTGCCCTCCTCATCGACAATATCCTCCCCATTCTCATCCGTTGAAACTTCCCAGATAAACGTGGAGTCAGTGTCCCTCTCTGACACGGGCTCAATAATATAAAACCTCTCCTTGAAAGTCCTAATGGACTCAGAGAAGGGTTTGAACAACTTCCTCCCCTGCTTCAGGGAGACCCATCCGAACTACATCCCCGAATGCCCGTATGAAAGCAATCGAGTTAGGATGTAACTGCGAGGGGGCCAGATCCAGATGCACAAAAATTAAACTCTGAAAATCTGTAAAGGGAAACCTCAGCCCTATCTCCTTGAAGACATATTCATACATAGGGAACATCTCCCCGTACGTCGAGCAGATGCGGTCGTCCTCTCCGGGGAAATGAACCTTCCACTCCCCCTCAGCCCCCACCCTCATGAAGGAGTCTCTGGTATAAGAGGCGAAGATGAAGGCATGCTCCCTAGGTTCCGCGATAGACCACTCTTCTGCGGTAGTCCTCAAAGGAGGTGTTTCGCCAGCTTCTCAGGCAGTGGAGGTATCTTCAGTGTCACTATCCTCCGAGGAGCTCTCTTCGGACAGATCTCTCAAAATTTCCTCCCTGACTTCGAGAGCCATCTCCTTTACCTAAAAAGCAGAGGACAAAAGTGAATTCGATGACAAAGTCAAATCCACCCTTCCACCGATAGTCAAGTGAAAGGCCGCGCAATGGCCCGAGGACAACGTCCCCGACCTAAGCCCTACTCAAATGGCACAACTATAGTGCGAGGAGACGCCCATGGCAATCCCTCTGATGCACGCAGGGAGATCCTCCCTGGTTCGCTACCTAGAACTTCCGTTGAAAATCCACCGGAAAACTCATGAATCCACCGAAAAACTCATGAGTACACCAGAAAATTCATGGTTTCCGCCGACGAAGAACGCTTTCATCGTCGCATCAACTTCAAAATCAACCAAAAGGCCTAAGTTCCTAAGGTTCCAGCGACGCCGGAAGTGGCAAAAAATGGCAAAACCACCTCCTGTCACCAACAGTCACCGAAAACTGCCCCTACACTACCTAAGTTCACCCTAACAGCATGCATTCTAAGGAAGCAGAAAGTGAAAAAACCTATAACAGAGATCATTTCAGGTAACTTACGTTGTCGAGGAAGAGGTTAAGGGGTCGAAGAGCTATGGCTGGTGCTTGTACGGTGGCTCAACGACGTAGAACGGTGGTAGACGGGGGAGCGCAGAACAGAGAATAATGGAAGAGAGAGAAGCGAAAAGTGCAAATGAGCATCTTCTCCCTCTATTTATAGACAATCTGTGGGCACGTGTGTAGCTCGGTTTTCGTGACGCGACCACTACCGCTTTTGGTGCTACTTTCTGATTTCTGTATTTATCCTATGAAGCTTAAAAGGAAGGGGAAGATATCTCAAACTAACCCTGCGCGCAAGTGTTTTCCCTACAAATGCGAAGAGATCTGGAATCGGGGGTTGGTTATACAAAGGGAAGTTGTTAACACCCAGTGTATCTATAGTAATCTATAGGAGCCTTTATTTGCATATGTTTCTACTGTTGTTTTGCTTAGTTGCTTAAATCCATTCACTGTTGAATAGGGAAAGTTTCTCCCTTGTGAAGGCTGAAGAAATGTTTTTGTTATTTTTAGGATTTATATTATTTTGGGAAGGTACAAGACCTAAAGTTTTTTAGCGTGCTCGCTAAGATTTCACAATCTTATGCCTACGTATTCCCGTAAAGAGATTTTCGGAAATCAGAGAAATCATAGTTCCTCCTATTCTATGGGAGGAAAAAAATTGGTATCTTGTTCAAAGCCCAAGATTGAAGCTAAAGGTTTGTGTCTTGTTCAAAGCCCAAGATTAAAGCTAGAGGTTTATGTCTTGTTCAAAACCCAAGATTGAAGCTAAAAGTTTGTGTCTTGTTCAAAGCCCAAGATTGAAGCTAAAGGTGTGACTGAGAGAGAATTTTTCATCTTTAAAGGGAGATATCACACCTATTCATCACAAACATTGAGGAATTGATTATAAGGGAAGTTGTTTTAAGTGAGATATGTGGAATCCAGCAATGCCACATCTTTCTTTATAAGTTTGTGCATGCTAAGAGAGGGACATTGACATGGATGTGTAGAATCCAGAGGCTTGCCACTTACATCACTTAGATGAAAGAGAAATTTTAACCAGGATAAAGAAGGGACTCCAGCTTGGATTTTGAATCAACAAGTGTGCCACTTACAATAATTTATCTGGGAAAAAGGTTTTTTTGATTGTTTGTTTAGAAATGTGATGTATAAAGGAAATATCCTCCTACAGAGAGTACTCATGGACTCATCTGTGGGGATGTTTATGTTTTGTGCCTTGATCAAAGCCCAAGGTTGAAGCTTAAAAAAAAGTTAAAAACTAACTCAACTGGAGAGTATTATATTTGTCTTGTACAAAGCCCAAGATTGAGGCTGACTGGGAAAATCATTATATGAAGCCTAAGAGGAGGCTGGCTCTTGTTAAGGTTTATTCAAATCCAAGAGAATGTCTAAATTGTTTTGAGGAATCCAAAGGGGAATTAACTCTTGTTGGGGATTGAAGAAGAGTTGACTTATTAAATGCCATAAGGTTTTGATATTTTTTTTTGGGCTTGTTGGTGATAATCTGACCCTGGCTTAGGATTTTAAAGATGAAAGCCACGCCTTGTTGAGGATCAAGAGAGGCTTAAAAGGATAAGTCTGACTGTCCTGTAGGTTTTGAGTTTCTAGGGGACTAGTGTATAGATGACTAGGATCTATCTTATGCTTTTAGGAAGCCTGAGGTTCCTTGTATGAAGCCTAAGAGGAGCCTAGGGATGCTTCTAGGAAGCTTGTGGGTCCTTGTAAGAAGCCCAAGAGGAGGCCATGGGGAACTTCTAAAAAGCCTGTGGGTCCAAGCTTGAGAAAAGTTCAAGAAAGGTTTCACCGAGAAATAATCCTTTCTTTGTTGAACAGTTCTAAGGTTTGAAGAAATTCAAAAGAGGTTTCAGCGGGAATTAATCCTTTATGGGGAAATGAATTTCTTTGTATAAGAATAAACTAGTTGATTGAACTGAGTCATAAGTATCCTATTGTTTGACCTAAGTGTGAACTGAGGATGACCTTAACTGTTAAGGGAACCCTAAATAGATAAGCACATGTATACATATACAGGTATATGAGCAAGCATATAAACAAGTATGAATTGAATTGAAAAGGTGGTGGGTCTTATTCTTTAGATAGAGGCCCAAGTGTATTGTGATTGGATGTATTGATTATCACTGTATGATTAAGGTTTTGAGAAATTGAAGAAAGTTTTGAGAAAACTTTGAGTTTGAATTTGAATTAAAAAAAGGGTTTGGGGCTTATAACTCAAAGAGAGGCCCAAGTGGTCTAAGAGTCATTTCACCGGGAATAATGCTTCTCTTAGTACCAGTGTAATTGATTTGAATCTTCTTCTTTTTAATATTAAAAAAGAGGAAAAGATGGGACTTATACCTTATCTAAGAGGCCCAAGATAATGTATTTTGAATGAAAGAATGAAAGAAAAGTATTGGGTCTTAGACTCGGGGAGAGGCCCAGTTGTTTTCAAGCAGTTTAAAACAGACAGATGATTTTGAAAACAGAGGTATGGGGCTTACAACTTAAGGAGAGGCCCATGGAGGTTATTAATTGTTTAAAACAAAGTTTATGTACAAAAGATTGGGGCTTATACTCAAGGAGAGGCCCAGATTGTAAGAGCAAGAGTTGTCTCTGCAAGTCATCTCTATGTTTTGATGATAACAATGAGTATTTGTGAAAGAACTATTTTATGTTCTAATGTGTGTTGTGTGCGGATCATAATCATATAAGATATCAGATCCAACAAACACCAGCAAGATGTGCGTAAATGATCATATGCGAGTTACTATGTGTAACACAAGTCGCAAGAAGCAAGTATGCTTCTGTATCTGATCATAATCAGATAGATCCCAGGATGCCGATATTTCTGCTACAATGCTCTTGTGGATGCTACTCTGAAAGTGGTTATGATTCTGAAGATAGCGAAGCTTCTGAAGAGATAATCTTGTGGAGAACCGAAGTGCTGAAGATTCTCATGACTTGAAGTTCTGAAGGCTGAAGGCTCTGAAGACCAAGTGCAGAAAGACTCTGAATACTGAAGTGTTCTGAAGATTATGGTTCTAAAAGTCAAGTGCTGAAGACTCTGAAGACAACGTTCTAAGTGAACAGGGTTCTGAAGATTCTGAAGACTTGAAGCAATGAAGATAACGGGTTTCAAGACAAGTGTTAAAGATCTGAAGACATATTCCTAATGGACAAGTTCTGAAGACAGAAGACTTAAAGTTTCTGAAGATCCAGTTATAAAGTTTCTACTCATGCTTCAATTAATTACCATCAGAAGCCTCTGAAGATTTGAAGACAAATGTTACCGTTAGCAATGACTGTACACCGTGCTAAAAAGATCTATCCCATCACTTCGTCTACAGTAAAAAGAAGATATGGCAGTACAACTTTAATCATTGCATAACGACTCTTTTCAAACAGTCAACAGCTCTTCAACGACTATAATTTACTTGGCTATTTAAAGGAAAGGAGAATGCGCTTCTGAAGGTGTCGATGTGATGATAGTCGCAACGATCAGTTAATCATTGTTACACTAAACATTTAAAAACTATCACCATTAACACACGACCATTGTTGTTGAAGCTCAAAGATCATCATTCAACACAATAACAATTAATTGGAACAGAAGTTGTTCATGAACAAGACAACATCACAAATCAGTCAAGTCGTCAACTAACTTCATCATCTGAGCTATATTAAAGATCTGAAGCAAGGAGTTGTTGCTTGAAGCTTGCTCAACAAAGAAGATGAAGAAGATCTACAAGATGTCATCAAACTGTCAAATCCACATACATCTTTGTAGAATATAAAGATAGCAAGGAGCTGTTGCTCATATCTTGCTAGAACACTGAGTGTTCATTTGTACTTAAAATTAGGAGTTATCTACTTGTTAAGAAGCATCAATGTAATCTCCATAACAACTAATTCTATGTGAATTAGGATTCCTCAAGTGATCAGTGTGATCGGAGACTTGAGAAGACAATGGCTTGGTGTCGTTGTGGAAATCCTGAAATATGGTCAATGTTAGTCATATCTCAAAGAGGACCAGTTGTGGGTCAGACTCTTGTGAGATCATTGATGGAACTCATTGAAAATCCTGGAAGAATGGTCAGTAAATGTTATATTCGTTAAGTCGAATCCCTGAACGTTTAGCTGTGAAATCCTGATAGTAGATCTTGCGAGATTGGAACCTATTAGGTCAATGTTCGTTATATCCATTAACTTGGATCCCTGAACAGTTCATTATAGGTTAGTCACTGCTGCGGTTGTGTAGGATGTTAGTCACCGGCTGTTGCCAGTGCATCTGTAATCTATGTTGATTATAGTGGATTAAGTCCTTGTGTTCAAGGCGAAATCACCTTGGAAGGGTGGACTGGACTAGCTTGGGAATGGCTCAAGTGAACCAGGATATATCGTGTGTTCTTTACTTTTGTTTATGCTTTGTTTGGTTGCTTATGTTTACATATCAATTATCAGAACCTTGCATAGCAAGTCAGAACCTTGCAACTAAACTCTGATGAGCTTCCGCATTGCAAGTCTGATTCAAGCATTACTAATTCAAATTTGCCTTGTCGTTTATGCTTTATACATTGCACAATCTGAATGACGCTTCGCAACTCTCAATGTAACTCTGATATTCTCTTATATGTTAATGATAAGAGGTGAAATTTTTAGTAAGAGTTAAAACACAATTCAAACCCCCCCTTTTTTGTGTCTTTCTCGCACCTTCAATTGGTATCAGAGCTCCGGTTCTGCTATTGATGGATATCAAACACTTAACAATGTCAGAAAAAGATCCAGTCATGGTGTGTAGAAATACTCTGGGTAAGATTGCAATCCACTTATAATTTCAGTATCAGCTCAGAAGATGAATGTGTACTCAATTGTAATCAAACAGATTACCGAAGCAAGTCACTGATTCTTGAAGTGTTTGTTGTTATCAACAATGGAATCTTCCTCTCTAAAACTTTAGAAAAGAATGAAGAATCAGCTGACAAGATAGATTCATCAGATATGTAGTAGTATCTGTTGAAAGCTTATCTTAGAAGATACGTTTGGATAAACAACGTATTTGCTCAAGATTGAATCATCAGAAAACAAGAAATCTTGTTTGCTGAAGATTATCTCTTTATGAGTTTTTGAGATGTTTTCAAGAAACGGATTAGTCCACCCTTGACTTTCTCTATTTAGAGCTCATTAAGAAATACTTCATGTAAAGAAGAGAGATTGTTGTTCTATGATTTTAAACATCATAATGAAGTCTGCAGAAGACGCCAGAAAACTGAAGAATTCAACTTCTAGAAGTAATTCAACATCTGAAGCTTAACTGATCAAACAGTTAAAAGATTTAATGTAGAATTGAATTCCGTTTCCTTGAGAAGCTTTTCAGATAACTGAAGAATCTTCAGAAAGAGAAAATCTAGTGATTCCTCTGGAATCTGATTTTGGATGAATTCTAAAAAATATCATTGACGATTAAGTTCTGTTAACTTGAGATTCTATCTCAGTTGAACTAACTGTAATTATTCAGAATGTTATTTGATATCTGCCTCGAAAGTTCATGTTGCATAAATTCTGGAATCAAAAGATGCTTAACTAGATGCAGAGACTGAAGTCATCTACTAGAAGCTAAAAAGGATCTAAGTCACTGATGTTGTTCAGAATGAAGAAATCAGCTGACACTCTTTTCAGAAGCAAGATATGCTGTAAATCCTTAATGGACTAAATCTAAACAAATTAGATTAGCATTGCAAGAACAATATTTTCATGCAACCATGTCATGTGTTCACATATGTTTGATGATACTTGTTTCTGAACAAGCTCTGCATCTATTCGAAGAAACAGAGTCATAAGATGTTATAAAATGGAAGCTTGATAGACGTTCTGATAATAAAGATTAGAATCTCTGGAGGTTGCTCTCAAAAGTCAGATGAATATTTCTTAATAGGAAAAAGGAAAGGATCATCTGAAGAAGATTGATTCTAGTTCTCAGACTAGAGTCCGAGTTCAGAGGACATCGATATTCTTCAACGACAGATTACAACTTCAGATCACTCTGAAGGAAGCAGAAGCTGAAAAATAATGATCAGAAGCTCAGAATCAGAATGGAAATCACTCAGATAAAGTATCACAGGAAGGATCTCAGACTTTCTAAGGTATGACTCTCCTTCTCAATAATTAATTAAATGTCACCGCAAGATCAAACTGAAAATTGTCTGGTAAGTAAAAATATTAATGATCTGAAATATTCTCTCATTCCAAGAAAAATCTTTTGATCAAATCCCTGGACAATGTGTTCACTCAACGTACCTCAGTCATAATTGCCAATCTTAAATAATCATGATACAAGTTCTCCCGAAAATGATCTACAAATCTTTCGTATGAAATATGCAACTCTGTCAATATTTTCATGACTGTTTCATACCCTTCATTGGAAATCCTCTAGTTTTTCGGTCTCTGAAAGTCTATACGTATCACCAGAATAATAGGATCTCCAATGCGTGTAACCTTGGTTTTGCCTTAAATTCTCCGCATCTACTAACCAGACGTGATCATAAACTGACAAACTAGGATTCACCTTCTTGTTGAAAATAGTAAAAATCTTTATGCTTACCTCTATAGGTGTGCACTTATTAAATATGTAAGATAAATCTTCTTGAAATTAGGCAATGTGTCTCTCTGTTTTCACTCCTAGTTAATGTTTTCAAATGATACCCTTACATATGCATTTATTGCAAATCTTTGACTCATATCAAGAATTAATTAGAAAATTCTATGCGTGATCTATTGGTTTTTCAAAAGATCCAGAGACTGATAGACTTAGTGCTAGTATCCGTTCTTACCCTATTCATATATAGTCTAGGATATAATGAACCTGTCGTTTGGAGTCACAAGCATTTATTAACTCGCCCTATTCATCGCCTATTTGAGGCACCATGTTCACTTCTCTATCCCATCTCGGATAGTATCTCTCTCTTGTATCCCCTCACCTTCACAATGTCTAACTCACATTCAAAAGCTGCTAAGGGTGAAATCTCAGAGTTAAAAGTCCTAAATGAACTTACTGTGAACACCAGTTCTCTAAAAGAACATGGTATGATAAGAACTTCGTCTGAGTTACGGTGTCAGAAATGGGAGGGTTATCTCAACATGCTTCCAGGCCTTATTTACACCGATCTAGTCAAAGAATTCTGGAAAAATGCTGATGTCTTTTCAAACGTGCATAATCAACACATCATTCAGTCAGTCATTTCTGGAATCCTTGTATTGATTAGTCCCTCTGTCATTGCACAAGCCATTAAGTGTGATGAAATCGGTGATACCACTGAAGACTACAAAGAAAGAAACATCTTCACTAATCTCATTCACAAAATCCATTGTAGAAATGGTCCCTCCAACTGTGCCTCCACACTCACTCCCTCAGCTAAAGTCTGGCACAGGATCATGGAAACTAACTTACGTCCTAGAGAAATAGGAGCAGGATTGTTGTCTCACTCAGCCAACTATTTATTTTCCTTCTGGTCTATAGAAGAAAAATAAACCTCGCTCAAACCATGTTCAATTACTTGCAAGAACAAATCCTCTTATCTAAAGATAAGTCTTTCTTTAGTATTCCGTATGGAAGGGTCATATCTCGTGTCCTTGAGATTAAATCTCGCATAGTCATCAAATTTGGACTTAAAATCATGGGATGCAAGTTATGTACCATAATGCTGTCAAAAAACAGTTTGTGTCAAGGCATGTTGTGAGGTTCATAACTCCTTGCTCAAGTTGAATTAATGAATGTTCTTGTACTCCTTGGAAAGCTTGTATATCATAATTCAACTTTGATGTTTGCATTTGGTCTTGATTCATCTTGGATCATAATGAAAAATGCCTCCAAAGTTGGGCAAAGCATGATACAGATTCTGCCTAAAATTTTTCTAATTGTCAAAGTTCAAATCTTATGAACTTTATGACTTTATAACTCAAAATATAGGCATTTTTTGACCATGGATCAGCAGGACACTTTTGTAGTATGTAAGATGAGCTATCATTTGAGCTTTGGATGGGAGAAAATGGTTGCTTGGATCACAGGTTATGGCCTTGCAAAGTTGGGTAAAAACCATTATTTTTCAAAACTTTGTGAAATTTCAAGTTTCTCAAGGTTGCCCTTTTTGCAAGTAACCTCACTTTTCTTGATTTTTCTTGATGGATGATGATCAAAATCACAAGTTAACAATATTTTTGGCTTAAAGAAGCCATGTTTGTCAAAAAATTCCAAAAGTCAAACTTTGTTTTGATCACAATTGACTTTTTGTATCAGATGAATTTTGAACTTTGTGATCCTTTATGAAATCAAGTCCCTGGGCTAAATTGAACCTAATGGATGGATTCCATAGGTGTTTTTGAGTGTCTTGAATCATGTCCCAAGGTTTGAGGTCATGCTTTGCTCAAAAGTCAAAGGTATGGTTGAATTTTTCTCAGAAACCCTAGTTTGTGGTCCAGATGAAATTGAATCCTTATATTGCTTATGAACCAAGTTCTTTGAATCAATTCAATCTTGTGACTGAAACAATATGATGTATTTGAGGTCCTTAAAGTATATCTTGAGGTCTTGGCTTCTGCCTTGCTCCAAAAGTTAACTTAGGGACTGAATTAGGTCAAAACCCTAATTCCTGATTTTTTGATAGAGGTATCCCATGAGGCTATTTTAAACTTATGAATGGACTCATAAGGTTATTATGAGCTTCTTGAATCATATGTTGAGGTATTGGCTCATGTCTAGATGAAAATTTCTCGCTAGAGGCCTTGGTCGACCAAAACCCTAATTTGGAGACACAGATGATCTTGAGGCTTGATCAACTTGAAATGTTGCATTCTTGTGTTATATTCTTGATGTAGGAGACCTCTTGATCCTTCATGGATGTTTGAGAGGATTGACAAGTTGTAGATCATGTCAATTCTTGATTGACCATTTGCCTGAATGCTCTGAGAGGGCTAAAAAACGCTAATCCTTGGTTGAGGTAAATACTCAACAATCTTTGAAAGAATTAGTAAGGTATGAAAATACATCCATATTATGGTGATGATTGGAACAATAATTTGAAGTCTTGTGGTCAAAATTTAGGGTATGAGAATGTACACGAGCACGCGCGGCTAGGGGCATCATCATGACCATAGCCTAGCCATCATTACGCATTAAATACGGCACGTGGCTCAAGGCACGTGTGGTACTTCACCTCTTCAGATCACATTAACTGTTGGGATCCCCGCAAGCCGGGCACACCGTGCAACGTTATAGGTCCCCCGGGTACAGATTCCCTCGGGCACCATGAAATAACCTCGTCGACAAGCGACGACCATCTCTTGACCTCCCCGGGACTACGAGTTACCCTTAAGTCATCACTCCCATGCTCGGGAGCAATGAATTGGGGGCTCCTGTTCCGGACTGGCCCAATTGCCTAAATCCTTCTAAATTAGAGTGGCATTTACCTTTGTTCCCTCTACAGGGGAAGGCCGGTTAGTTGACCTCCAGGTTCATTTGTCCCTCCTCAGCAGTTCCTGCACCTCACGCACGGTTCCACCATCTAGAAATAGTCACTGTTAGAACAAGATTTGGTTCTGCAATATATCTCTTTGTTTTGATAATAACAAAGTTGTATTTGTGTGAGACCAATTTTGGTACTCTAATGTGTACTTTCTTAAGAATCGACAAATAGGTTCTGACTCTGATAGAGAAAGTTTTGACTCTGATAGAGATTGTGTGCTACGTCACTCTGAAGTTCTCAATGGTTGCTTCTGCGTCAATAAGCAAGGTTGCTTCTGATCTACTGTGCGTCAGAAAAACTCCAAGAAGACACTATGTTGCTGCTGCAATGTTCTCTTGGATTCTAGCTCTGAAATTAACTCTGATACTTATCTTCTAAAGAGTAAGTGCGGAAGACTCTGAAAACAAGGTTCTGATGAACAACGTTCTAAAGACTCTGTAGACTTAAGTTTCTGAAGACCAAGTTCTGAAGACTATGAAGACAAGGTTCTACTGAACAAGTTCTAAAGACTCTGAAGACTTATGTTTCTGATAACCACGGGTTCTGAAGAAGGAGTGATGAAGACTTTGATGACAAGGTTCTGCTGAACAAGTTCTGAAGACTCTGAAGACTCAAGATTCTGAAGACCCAATGATTCATTCTTCTGATCATGCTTCAATCATATTAACTCAGAAGCCTCTGATGAACAGAAGAAGATGAAACGTTTGCGTGGGAAAATAGTACATAGTACAGATCAAACACGTTATTTTACACTACCATTCCATTACCCTGATTTGGTGGTACAAAGGACAATTTCAGTGTACGATTTTCATCCCAGCACAAAGACATTATTTTAAGTCGCCAGTATTTTTCTGATATTACTGATCTTCCCCTCAACGGATCTTTTTCTGGCTATATAAAGACTTGATCATTCAACGAATCATTTGTGACACTGAGTGTGAAAAAGAGAAATATTCAAAACAATGACTCATACGAAGAAAGAACTCAAGAAATAGAGAAATACATGAGTGAACAGTAAAGCACCACAATACAAAGAAGAAGATTGTTCTTACTGTGTAGATTCGCTCTAAGTTAGATTGAGCTAGAAATAGTGTTTATATCAGCTTATGTAAGAAGCAATTCATTGTAAACATTTTATTTGATCAAACAGTTGTTTGAATTCCTTAAGGGACCAGTTAGGTCAGAAGCCTTAAGAAGAGACGGTTAGTATGTGTATTGTTAGTCACCAGCAGTTGCTAGTGCAGTTGTAATCAGTTTGGTTATAGTGGATTAAGTCCTTGTGTATAAGGCAAAACCACCTTGGCGGGTGGACTGGATTAACTTGATAGTTTTCAAGTGAACCAGGATATATCGTGTGTCTTTCTCTATTGTTAGTCTATTTGTGATCTTTGTTTGAGTTTCACAAAAAGCTTTCATTTTGAAAACCCAATTCAACCCCCCCCCCCCCCCCTCTTGTGTTTTTCTCACACCTTCAATGAATGAGAAACTCAATACTAAATGGTGTTCTCCCATGAACTATTTTGAAACCATCATCGAGGATTTCTGATAGCTGGTTGGCGTGTGTTTCATCACTGTTGGTCTCTTGGTTGCTGGATGCTTGGTCCTTCTTCCGTTTATCATCGTTTTTTCTCGTTTGTTGTCCTTGTTGTTGTTTTCTTTTCTATTTTGTGATTATGTTCTTGTACTGCGCCTCTGGCACTTTGTTGTTTTATCAATGAAACTTTTCTTTCCTTATTTGCATTTATCTTGTCTTACTGCATTCCATTATGATTACCATAAAAAGGAAGAAAATGATTAAATTTAACTTATCTAAATTCCTTCAAATCAAAATGATTTAGTTAAATCTTGGTTACCCTTTTTATTATGACAAAAAGGGGGAGTATTAATATGGAAAAATTATTTTGATAAATATCTTGTCTCCAATCATAGCTCTAACATTCTAATACTTTAAATATCATATCTTTTTAGAATGTTTTTCAGGAAAAGTTATTATATTGGTAAAATGACTCTGATATCAATCAGGCTTTGATTTAGTTAATCAAGCTCTGTTATCAGAATGCATCACCACTGTAATCAAGCTCTAATATTTTGGATCTATCTAAGATCTCTGCAATTAGGCTTTATATCCCAAATCTTATAAGATTTTGTTAAGTCTTAGATTCAGGGGGAGCTTGACAAAGGGAAGTTTACTTTGAACTTATCTGAGTCAATTCTAATTATCTTCGTACAAAATTGTGTTATCAAAATACATTATTTTGTCATTATCTAAAAGGGAGAGATTGTTAGAACAAGATTTGGTTCTGCAAGATATATCTTTGTTTTGATAATAACAAAGTTGTATTTGTGTGAGAACAATTTTGGTACTCTAACGTGTACTTTCTTAAGAATTGACAAACAGGTTCTGACTCTGATAGAGAAAGTTTTGACTCTGATAGAGATTGTGTGCTACGTCACTCTGAAGTTCTCAATGGTTGCTTCTGCGTCAATAAGCAAGGTTGCTTCTGATCTACTATGCATCAGGAAGACTCCAAGAAGACATTATGTTGCTGCTACAATGTTCTCTTGGATTCTGGCTCTGAATTTAACTCTGATACTTATCTTCTAAAGACTAAGTGCTGAAGACTCTGAAGACAAGGTTCTGATGAACAACGTTCTAAAGACTCTGTAGACTTAAGTTTCTGAAGACCAAGTTCTGAAGACTCTGAAGACAAGGTTCTGCTGAACAAGTTCTGAAGACTCTAAAGACTTATGTTTCTGATAACCACGGGTTCTGAAGAAGGAGTGCTGAAGACACTGATGACAAGGTTCTGCTGAACAAGTTTTGAAGACTCTGAAGACTCAAGATTCTGAAGACCCAATGATTCATTCTTCTGATCATGCTTCAATCATATTAACTCAGAAGCCTCTGATGAACAGAAGAAGATGAAACATTTGCATGGGAAAATAGTACATAGTACAGATCAAACACGTTCTTTTCCACTACCATTCCACTACCCTGATTTGGTGGTACAAAGGACAATTTCAGTGTACAATTTTCATCCCAGCATAACGACATTATTTCAAGTTGCCAGTATTTTTCTGATATTACTGATCTGCCCTTCAACGGATCTTTTTCTGGATATATAAAGACTTGATCATTCAACGAATCATGTGTGACACTGAGTGAGAAAAAGAGAAATATTCAAAACACTGACTCATACGAAGAAAGAACTCAAGAAAAATAGAAATACATGAGTGAACAGTAAAGCACCACAATACAAAGAAGAAGATTGTTCTCACTGTGTAGATTCACTCTAAGTTAGATTGAGCTAGAAATAGTGTTTATATCAGCTTATATAAGAAGAAATTCATTGTAAACATTTTATTTGATCAAACTGTTGTTTGAATTCCTTAAGGGACCAGTTAGGTCAGAAGCCTTAAGAAGAGACGGTTAGTCTGTGTATTGTTAGTCACCAGTAGTTGCTAGTGCAGTTTTAATCAGTTTGGTTATAGTGGATTAAGTTCTTGTGTATAAGGAAAAATCACTTTGACGGGTGGACTGGATTAACTTGATAGTTTTCAAGTAAACTAGGATATATCGTGTGTCTTTCTCTATTGTTAGTCTATTTGTGATCTTTGTTTGAGTTTCACAAAAAGCTTTCATTTTGAAAAGCCAATTCAACCCCCTTTCTTGTGTTTTTCTCACACCTTCAGTCACGACGCCCGTGCCCGCAACTGCGCCTCTGCTCGTGGCAACGGCTAGTTTCGGGAACCTCTACCCGTCCCAACGGCTAGTTTCTGGCAGTTACTTATTCTTTGGGGAAAGGCTATCTCGCCGCAAAAATAAGGACCAATGGCCAAGCAATGAGGGCATTATAAAAACCCTCTCAAGGGTCGGGTATTCTAAATCATCCTACAAAACACACACTTTGTACTTGCCTTCTCTTTCTCCCGATTCTTACTTTAGCATCGGAGTGCCTTGCAGGTACACCCCTACTTAATATTTCGCACCCAGCATCCCAGACGTCATCTCTGGCCCACTTCAGGTTCTGATCAGCCGTCAAGATCAATCACAGTTGTCACAAACGGATGGGAAATACTCGTATATCCAACACTGCACAATAAACACAAATTACATAAACGAAATGTTTTTGATAAATAAGAATGATATAAATAAAACATAATAAATATTCATACCTAAAATAGATTCATATAACCAACAAATTATCTCGTCTCAAAGACAATTGCCTCTCCAAGGGCAATATATAATATTGTCATTGCAGTACAACTCTATGCCTAGTCGAGATGCTCAAAGTCAGCAAACAAGGATATATATAACATCAATGTATACATGAGACTTATCTGCTAAGATAGCACATCCTACAAGATGCAACATGTATACCCTAACGGTCGCCTCATACATAGAGTGTTGCACTAGCGACTGATACATATCCCATAGCGAAGAGAGACAGATGTGAGCACCTCTGTTAGCTCTAAACATATATAATATCATCTCCCATTTTATGCCCAGATATGTCTCAATAACCATACATGCAATTCCTGGTTTATGACAGTAGTAGTGAAAAAGATACTTGCAAGGGGAAATGGAAAAGGCTGGGGACATCATCCAAGTAATCGCCATCTCACCAAATGGAAGATGAAAGGATGATATCTCCTTATGCCATTGCTTAACAAAAGCGAACATCAATGGAACGTCCAGCATGGTGAAGGAAACAATCTACCATCTGCAACAAGTTGGCATCAACGACAATCTCTCTGACCTCATCTGGCATCTGCACATTAGATAATTTCTTTAACTTCGCCCCATGGGTGGACACCTTCAATGGGGCGTGGTCCTGTAACAATTTAAGCATAAAACACCAGTTACTTTAAATTAATCAGTAATAAATAAAAACAACTTAAAATAAATTTATACCTCTCCCTACCATAATCTAAATGCTACATGACTTTATATCATCTTGAGTCTGCACCCCTGTATCAGCCAGAATCCATGGTACCTTTGTCCCAACTTTAATAAGAACCTCTATATCAGCCTATGGAGGAACCTCCACATCATCAACATTAACATCTAGCTAAACATCATGATCTTTAGCCTATCCAACTCTACATCCTCTACAGTGGAGAGTACGGGGTGCATAAGGCTGCTCAATCTTCCTACGGTGAGAATCAGTATGGACTATTCTACTTGCCCAATATGCAATTGGTCACCGTCAATTCCGCCTCCTCCACTAGAGCTTTCTACAAATGCTTTGTCACTCAATCTAGGACTAATCTTTGCCTGGACCGCCCTTTCGAGTTTTCAGTCCAACAAGACATTTTTTTTTCAATTAGGTGAAGTATTTCTTGACTAGATCAACATTTGTGGGGTAAGTAAACTCTTCTACATCCATGTTTGCGAATCTTAAGGCACCGCCCGAGAAGGATTTCTTTACAACATATGGGCCATAGTAATTCGGGGTCCATTTGCCCCTGGGATCAGTGAGAAATGATTGGATCTTTTTTAGCACAAGGTTGCCTTCCCTGAATGTACGAGGTCAGACCTTTTTGTCGAAAGCTTTTTTCATCCTTTGTTGATATAACTGGCCATGGCATAAAGTCGTCATTCTTTTTTCTTCGATTAGGTTCAGTTCATCCTATCGGCTTTGACACCATTCAACCTTGGTTAGCTTGGCTTCCATCAAGATTCTTGTTGATGGTATCTCTACTTCTATGGGGAGCATTTCTACCATGCCATATACTAAAGAGAAAAGGGTTGCCCCTGTTGAAGTGCGGACGGATGTGCGATAACCGTGAAGAGAAAATGGTAGCATCTCATACCAATATTTGTAGGTTACAATCATCTTCTGAATGATCTTCTTAATATTTTTGTTAGCTGCTTCTACTGATCCATTCATTTTAGGCCGGTAGGGAGATGAGTTATGGTGTTCAATTTTGAACTCAACACATAATTCTTTCATCATCTTATTGTTCAGGTTATATCTATTATCAATAATGATCTGGCTTGGAACACCATAATGGTAGATGAGATTGTTCTTGATAAATCAGACCATCACTTGTCTGGTCACATTGGTATATGAGACTGCTTCGACCCATTTGGTGAAGTAATCAATGGCTACCAGGATGAACCAATGTCCGTTTGTGGCTTTGGGTTCTATCATGCCAATCATGTCGATTCCCCATATAGAAAAAGGCCATGGAGAAGAAAGAACTTTGAGATGCGTTGGTGGTACATGAATTTTTCAGCGTATATCTGACATTTGTGACACTTCCTCGTGTACTTGTAGCAATCAGATTCCATTGTCAGCCAATAATATCCTGCTCTCAGAATTTTTCTTGCCATTGTGTATCCATTAGAATGAGTTCAAAAGGATCCTTCATGAATCTATTTCATTACCATGTTTGCTTCGTGTCTCTCCATGCATCTGAGCAAAACCATGTCGAAGTTTCTTTTGTAGAGCACATCATTGTTTAGAAAGAAGTTGTCAGCCAGTCTTCTGAGAGTTTTCCTATCTTTTCTTGATGCCCCAGGGGTATTCCTGTCTTTGAAGGAAACATTTGATATCATGATACCATGGTTTTTCATCGATGACGGCTTCCACTATAAATATGTAAGCGGGCCTATCAAGGCGTTGTATGTTGATCTTGGGTACGTCGTTCCATCGACTCACACTAATCATGGAGGATAAGGTAGCTAGTGCATCAGCCATGTGGTTTTCTTCACGAGGAATGTGATTAAAATCAATTTTTTTTAAAAGGTAGCAACCTTCTTGTGTAGTCTTTGTAAGGAATCATTCCCAATTGATATGTGTTCCACTCTCCTTTGATCTGATTTATAACCAGGGTTGAGTCTCCATACACATCCAAGTTCTTTATCCTTAAGTCGATAGCTTCTTCGAGACCCATTATGCAAGCTTCATATTCGGCCTCATTGTTTGTACATTTGAATGCCAATCTGGCAGAGAAAGGAATAAGGGTACCCTGAGGTGTAACAATGATTACCCCAATTCCATTTCCATAAGCGTTGACAGCTCCATCGAAAATTAATCCCCATTGGGATCCTGGCTCTGCCCCTTCGTTTGGTAGCGGTTCATCGCACTATTTCATTTTTAGGTACATGAAATCCTTGTCTAGGAAGTCAAATTTGATCGATTCCTGATCGTCAATCAGTTGATGAGCCAAATGATCGGCTAAAACACTTCCTTTGACAGCTTTCTGAGCATGGTATTTGATGTCGTATTCTGATAACAACACCTGCCAACAGGTAATCCTTCCTGTTAAAGCAGGCTTTTCAAAGACGTACTTGATCGGATGCATTTTGGAGATTAACCAATTAGTGTGACAGTTCATGTACTGGCGAAGACGTTTAGCTGCCCAACCTAGAGCGCAACAAGTTTTCTCGAGCATAGTGTATCGAGTTTCGTAGTCTGTGAACTTCTTGCTTAAGTAATAAATGGCAAACTCTTTTCTTTTTGTTTCGTCTTGTTGACCAAGCACACAACCCATGGAGTCTTCCAAGACTGTTAAGTAGATGATCAGTGGTCTTTCTTCCACTAGAGGAGACAGAATAGGTGGATTCAGCAGATATTCTTTGATGTTGTCAAAAGCTTTTTGGCAATCCTCTGTCCATATACAGTTTTGGTTCTTTTTGAGTAGTTTGAAAATTGGCGCGCATGTCACGGTCATGAAGAATATGAATCTGGAGATGTAATACAAACGTCCCAAAAATCCTCTTACTTGTTTTTCAGTCTTTGGAGCAGGCATTTCTTGAATGACCTTGACTTTGTCGGGATCAACGTCAATTCCCTTTTGGTTGACGATGAATCCCAAGAGCTTTCTTGAATGAACAACGAATGTGCATTTATTGGGATTCAAGCGGAGTTTGTATTTCCTCTGATGCTGGGATAACTTTGATAAGTGTTCTACATGTTCTTCTTCTGTTTTAGATTTGGCAATCATGTCATCGACATACACTTCAATGTCTTTGTGTATCATGTCGTGAAACAAAGTTGTCATAGCCCATTGATAAGTTGCTCCTGCGTTCTTTAGACCGAACGTCATTAATTTATAGCAAAAGGTTCCCCATGGGGTTATGAATGAGGTTTTCTCCATGTCTCCCGGTGCCATTCTGATTTGATTATAGCCCGAGAATCAATCCATGAAGGAGAATACTTTGAATTTTGATGTGTTGTCAACTAGCATGTAAATGTGTGGTAGGGGGAAATCACCTTTGGACTTGCTTTGTTTAAAACCCTTATATCTACATACATTCTGACTTTTCCATCCTTCTTGGGAACTGACACTATGTTGGCTAGCCATTGAGGATATTCTGAGGTGGCAAGGAAACCTGCGTCGATTTGTTTCTGCACTTCTTCCTTAGTTTTGATGGCCATATCAGGGTGAGTCCTTCTCAATTTTTGTTTGACCGGAGGACATTCTGGTTTTAGTGGTAAGTGATGTTCCACAGTGTTGGTATCCAACCCTGGTATGTCTTGGTAGGACCAAGCAAACACATCTGAAAACTCTTTGAGTAACTCAACCAAGCCTTCTTTGACAGTTGAATTGAGTAGTGCTCCGATTTTGACTTCTTTTCTCTCTTCTTCTAAACCTAAATTGTCAGTTTCCAACGGTTCTTTGTAAGGTTGAATGGATTTTTACTCATGTTTGAGTAATCGAGAGATCTCATATGGAATTACTTCGTCCTCTTCTTCTTCGGCTTCAAATACCGGGAACTCAAAGTTGGGAGAAGGCATTGGATCGTATGTTTCAATGGGGTTTAAAACAAGTAATCTGCATAACGTGATGATTCTTTTTAGGAAAGATGGAGAGAATTCCAAGGTGTATGCAGTGTATTTTGAAAAACGCTTGTTTTTATTTTGTTTTGTGTTTTATTTTTAGGATTACCATTTTCTGGAAAAGTGAAAAGTGAAAATAGCAATAAATGCAGGAATTCAGAATGACATTATTTATTCATGATTTGTCGATTCTTGAAACACAACCCTATAAAACAAAAACTCTATCGCTCTGGGCGAAGCGAAAAAGGACATTTACAGAAAAGCAAGCCCTATAAAACATCTTTTCACCCGGGCAAAATGAAAGGTCAAAACAAAGACGAGACAATTACTTTGATTTATGGACGATATTCGGGACATCGACCACGACCCAATTGCGACGAACTCCTCTGTGGATCATAAAGTCCAGTATTTTTCTTCCATGATCATCTTCAGTAATGGCACTGATCTCTAGAGGAGTTGGATTACTAGAGTCTTCTTCCCATGCAGCGTTATCATAAGAGGACTCTTCTATTGTATCTTCAACAGTATTTTTGTTTTCAGGAGGATCTCCCCACCCTGTTGGATTGATGTCCTCATATTTGATACGAGAGCTTTTCAGAGCAGTGTACTTCACTAGAAAGTCGTACTTGCCGCTTGGCTGCCCCAAGGTATCCCAAGTTTCTGAGGGGATAGATGAGTCATCTTCTTCAATGACGTTGACCTCAGGGAATGCGAAGTTGATAAATTTTTGTCCTGCAATCCTAGCAATTTTATCAGCATGTTGTTCGACATTTTTAGAATTTTCTTGGTAAGGTTCCCATGACTCTGGGAGAACGGGTGGATTTTTCTCAAGGTCATTCAGCAGATATGCATTCTCTGGCTGACTCTTTTGCCCTTAATCTTCTATGTAAAGTCTCCAAATGGGAAAATCATCCATGGGATCATATGAGTTGTAATCAAAATTGTCTTTCATTGGAGTATCTTCTTCTAATGAGTTAGGTGGAGCACGACATCCCTCAGGATCGCAATCTCCGTAGATCATTCTGACATCTGATATTGGTATATATATGGGACTTTGCTTCGGAGAGTAAAATGGCATATATGTTTCTTCCTGAGATATGTATCATTCATCATTGAAATAGGATTTCCACTCTTCATCTATATCAGAAGAGTTATTCTCCTCGATGGTATGGACTTCCTGAGAAATCGGGTGGAGGAAGCCTCCACTGTGGAAGAAATCTTGGATGAGACGAAAACTTTCATCCTTTTTTGTAGTCTTGGTAACTTCTAGAGAAAAACTGAGACCTTTTCTTGTCTTGTTATCGACAGGGATCACAATTTGCCCTCATCCTTTTATGTCATTGCTTCTCATTACTTGGAGGACATCTTTGTATGAGAAAATCGACATTCCTTTTTCTTGATGATTCTCATTGCTCACAGAGAGTGCTTGAAATTGAGTTCCAACGACCTCTTCTGGCTCTAAATATGAGAATAATGATAAGTTTTTCACAATTAAAGCTTATTCTCCGCATACTGTGACGAACTTGTCGTTCTTGACAAACTTTAGCTTCTGGTGAAGTGTCGAAGTGACTGCCCCTGCTTCATGTATCCAAGGCCGTCCTATGTATGAGACAGTTGACTCTAGGATTGTGACATATATGTGAGACTTAAGGATAAAAAATGTGTTATGTGAGAATGATGAATGATATGCAATGACATATTTTTTAGTTTTTGTTTTCAAAAGAAACTTCAATAAATAGATTGCAAATATCACACAGTAGGGGGGAAACCCCTTTTATTGAATTCGAAAGATTGCAGTATTTTACAAAGAAAAGTACAGTATTTTACAAAGTGTTGTAAGGAAAATGTCTAAGCTCATGGATCCTGAGTTCTCTCTGAAGAGAGCTCAGATGCTGGTTCCTGTATTTTCTTTTTCTTTGATCGGGCCTCTTCAGTCGTTGTCGGGTCGACGATCCTTTGCCAAATGAAAGGAGTGAGTAAATTTCTTCGGTCTTCCTGACTTTCTATAGCATGTTGTTCTAATATCTCAATCAGAGCATCCTTTTCCTTTAGTAGTTCCTGAATCTTGGTACATTCCAAATTAAGGATCTGATATTTGTTCTTCCAAGAGTTCTTCTCACTTGAACTTTGTTGAGAGCGGCCTGGAGTTTTTCCGCATCAGACATGAAATAAAGGACAGATTCCTTTAATGGAAAAACTTCTTGGCGAGGGTAAGGCATCCTCGGCTTGAGGGCTCTAGTTTGCACCCAGTGGAGATAAGGTTCCATGGAGGTACAATTTGGTCTTCCCAGAGACTCTTTGCCTTTCTTGTGAATATGTTGCTAGGCATGCACTATTTCTTTCTTCAGTGCCCTGTCATTTTCTCCTTCCTTGAAGAAAAGACCTTCCAGATGAATGTTATATGGGATATTCTTCATCGGGTATCTAAGTTGACGGCGAGCTAAAATTAGATGATAGTTGATTCCTCCTTTAGTTCCAATGAGGGGTACATTGGGGAAATTTCCACATCTGCCGATGATCTATATCCCTTCGTAAATCCGATTGTACCAATCTATATCAGAATTGGTAAGAGACATAATTCTCTGTGACCAACGTAGATTACTCTTGTGATCCCAAAAAGCAGCAGACTTGGGCAAATGGGAAATGAACCATTTGTAGAGTAAAGGTACGGAGCATGTGATCATTCCTCCGCTGTACGAATTCCTTAAATGTACAGAATGATAAGCATCTGCGAGCAAGGTTGGTACGGGGTTTCCTATTAAGAATATCTTAACGACATTAGTATCGACGAAGTTGTCAATGTTGGGAAATATGAATAACCCATATATGAGCAGAATAAAGACGTCTTCGAAAGCACTTATGTTTCCTACACTAGCAAAGTATAGAGCTTTCTCCATCAGGAATTTAGCCGGTAAACTCTGGATTCCTCCTTTAATGGTCATGCGAGTCCTAACTTCTGACTCATCCAAAGAGATTGCTCTTACAATAGCTTAATCTTTTGGAATTTCTTCCAGTCCAGAAAATGGAGCTTGATCAGTGATAGGTAAATCAATCAGGTGGGAGTATTCTTCCAGTGTTGGTGCAAGTTGGTAATCCGGGAAAGTGAAGCAGTGGTAAACCAGATCATAGAACTGTACCAGCATAGACAGGATCCCTTCAACCATGTTGACCTTTAATAGAGACAACAGTCCTCCGTGCTTAGCTCTGAAAGCCTCGAGGTTGGTAATCATCCTTCTCAATTTCCTTAAGTCTTCTAGTTTCGGAGCCTTGAAGGTGTACTTGTGCGTTTTTCTTCTACCGAAATCCATAACGCAGCCTCTGATATTTGCAATTATTGTTTTAGTTCTTTTGGGAAAAGATTTTTTTCTTGTTTGAAAAGAGTTTTTTAATGAATGCATGAATGCAACAAACAAAAACATTTGAAAACATGGGTTTAGGGGTTCAACGTCACGAGCATGGAGTCATGGCTCTAGCCATCCCAAAGGTTGTACTATTTGGTCAATTTTTGTATTTGTAGAACGGGTTCTAAAAGGTTCCCAAAGTCAGTGACCCCTCCTAGGGATATCAACAGCAAGCTGATTCACTCGAGCGAGCTGTAATATCCTTGGATGAATCTCTTTTGGGTGTAGTATTGTGTATCAACTATTCCTGATAGTCACCGCACTACCAAATGGCCATATGGTTAATGTCTACTAAATCCTCAGCGTCATGGGTACCGCACTGGGATAAACGATGCTTTCACGATAAACGGTCGTTCAACATCAATATTTCCACATGGGTACCTCGCCTGATTTGGTGGACTGCCAAGTTAGCTTGGTCTGGATTCACTCCCTATAAGCGTTTCCCGGATATGCCACCACTTATCTTAATGTTCTCTCAAACTTTCCACATGCGTATTAATCGCATTCCCAGTTAACAGAAATTTAAACACGGGTATCAAGTAGTATAACAGTAAATGATATATATATATATATATATATATATATATATATATATATATATATATATAGCAGCAAGTATGTAAATAGAAAAATAAATGCCAAGCAAAGCCTAGACCTCTTAGGAACTCTAATCCTAAAACCTCCCCAGCAGAGTCGCCATTTTTATGTAGCGTGTGATTTTTGTCGATGACGCGACCACCTTACCGCAATGGTTGGAATTGGGTGCTACTTTCTGATTTCTTATTTATCCTATGAAGCTGGAAAGGAAAGGGAAGCTATCTAAAACTAATCTTGCACGCAAATGTTTTCTTTAACAAATGCTAAGAGATTGTGGGGTCGGGGTCAGGTTATACAAAGGGAAGTTGTCAATCACCCAGTGTATATATGGTTATCCATAGACCTTTTATGGCATGTTTTTCTATTGGTTTAAATACTTTCTGGTGTTTATCTGTTGTGGGTTGGGAAAGTTTCTCCTTTGGGAGTGTTGAGAGGATGTTTTTGTTGTTTTCGGATTTTGCGTTGTTTTTGGGAAGGTACTGGACCTAAAGTTTTTTATTTGTGTGCTCGCTAAGATTTTGCAATCTTATGCCTACGTATTCCCGTAAAGATAACTCGAGAAATCAGAGCAATCATAGTTCCTCCTGTTTTATGGGAGGAAAAATGTTTGGTGTCTTGTTCAAAGCCCAATATTGAAGCTAGAGGTTATTTATGTCTTGTTCAAAGCCCAAGATTGAAGCTAAAAGTTTGACTGAGAGAGAATTTGTCATCTCTAAAGGGAGATATCTCCCCTGTTCATCACAATTGTTGAAGGATTAGTTATAAAGGGGAATTACGTTAACTGGAATGTATGGAATCCAACAATGCCATAATTTCCTTTATAAGGGAATTGTCCTGAAGGAAGAAACTTTAACTCAGTGTAGAGCAATGCCATTTTTTCATAGGGATCTTTCAAGCTAAGAGAAGGACATTGGCTTGGATGTAAATAATCCAGAGGCGTGCCACTTACAACAATTAGATGAAAGAGGAAGTTTACCAGGATAAGAGAGGGACCACAGCTTGGATTTTTGAATTAACAAGTGTGCCACTTACAGTAGTTATCTGTAATTAGGGTTTTTTTATTGTCTGTTTTGATATGTGATGAATAGAGAAATGTCTTCCTACAGAGAGAAATCTTGATTTCCTCTGAAGGGATGATAATTTTTGTGTGCCTTGATCAAAGCCCAAGGTTGAAGCTAAAAGATTGACTCTGATTAGGGAGTTTTATATATGTCTTGTACAAAGCCCAAAATTGAGGCTAAAAAGTTGACTCCACTGGGGAGATTTTTATCTGTCTTGTACAAAGCCCAAGATTGAGGCTAAAAGATTGACTCTGCTGGAGAAGTTTTTATCTGTCTTGTACAAAGCCCAAGATTGAGGCTGACTCTACTGAGGAAAATCATTATACAAAGCCTAAGAGGAGGCTGGTTGGGGAAATTCTTATATGAAGCCTAAGAGGAGGCTGGACTCTGCTGAGGATTATTGAAATCCAGAGACAAGTCCAATATGTGTTGGGGAATCCCAAAGGTTTTACTCTTTCTGGGGATCAAAGGGAGAGTTACAATATCAGATACTTTGAGGCTCTAATTCTGTTAGGGTTTTATTTATGGTAAAATGACCCTGGATGGGGTTTTTTAAGGTGAAGGTTTAAACCTTGAGTTTGAAAACCTATGGAGGTTTTAACTCTGCTGGAGATTAGTGTGTTGATGAAGTGATCAGGGTTTTTTCCTGTGCTTTTAGGAAACTTGAGGGGTTTCTTTGAGATCCAAGAGGAGATGAGACTTTCCAAGTCTACTGGTATGAAGAGGTTGACTCTTAACTGGAGGTTAATCTTTATATGATGCCCAGGAGGAGGCTAAGACTGTCCAAGTCTACTTGAATAAAGCCCAAGAGGAGGCTGAGGTTTTAAGGGATGAAGATCAACCCTAGAATGGTTAGATGTTTTGGAATTTTGACTCTCCAGAGGATTGAACTATGTAAAGATGACTAGTTCTGTCCTATACCTGTAGGAGGTCTTTGGGTCCTTGTACTAAGCCCAAGAGGAGGCAGAGAACTTCTAAGAAGCCTGTGGGTCCTTGTACAAAGCCCAAGAGGAGGCTGGGGATGCATTTAGGAAGCCTGTGGGTCCAAACCTAAGAAAATTTCAAGAAAGGTTTGACTGAGAATAAGTCCTTTCTTTGCATAACAGATCTAGGGTTTGAAGAAATCCAAGAGAGGTTTCACCAGGAATTAATCCTCTACGGGGAAATGAATTTCTTGTACACATATATTTCTAAATTTGTACAGTCTTGAGAAAAGTTTCACCGGGAATAATGCATTTCTCTGTTCCATATTGTATAAGCCCAAGAGGAGGCAAGACTGTATCTGGAATTTCCTATGGGGAACTAGTTTTGACTGTGTTGAAAGAGTAACCACTGGTTTGATCTAGACCTAGAACTTATTGTTGGGGAAAACTCTAAGCAAGTATGTACAACCATATATATATATATATATATATATATATATATATATATATATATATATATATATATATATATACAGATGAAATATATAAACAAGTACGTATTGAAGAGATAGTGGAACTTACAGTTGTGCAAGCCCAAGCATAGTAACTACAGCTGCATGGTTAGTTTTCAAGAAATTGAAGAAAGTTTTGGTAAAAATTTGAATTTGAATCTAAATAAAAAAGAAAGTTGTTTAAAAGGAAGTTTGGGGCTTATACTCACAAGGAGGCCCAGATGATCTTTTTTTTGAAAAGGCGACGACCGCGTCGTAGTTTTGAAAATCACAGAGGGACTTATACAATGACTGAGGCCCAAATTATTGTATTTACAAAAAGGATGGGTCTTACACTCTATTAGAGGCCCAAAAGTTTATTTTTATACAATAGATGGGACTTATAGCTCAAGGAGAGGCCCAGATGAATAACAGTGGTTGCACAGTTATTTTGAAACTGGCGATCACACCGAGATTTTTAAAATCGTATCGGGACTTATACAATGACTGAGGCCCAAAAATGTTTATTTACAAAGGGATGGGACTTACACTCAACCAAGAGGTCCAAAAATGTTTTGAAATATGTTTGAAAATGAAATTCTGGCAATGCAGACAACAGATGTCCTAACACATGTCAAGACATTGTTCTACATGAACATTTAAATGCAGAGGCACAACAACAGATTGATACCTTGAATATCAGAACTGCATAATCACAGATGTTATGACATCTGATCCAACATGTTTATCATGAACCCTAACAGAAAAGTAAATCTGCAGAATGATAAAGAACACATCAATTATTAACCCAGTTCGGTGCAACTCACCTACATCTGGGGGATACTAATCCAGGAAGAAGACTCCACTAACTGTAGAACTGTTACAAAGCTAAACTCCCCCGTTTACAACTTCATATCCTAATATCTACCCAATTAAGACTTTATCAAAGAACAACCTCTTTGATACGAGATACCTCACTCACTTCCCTTAATCACAACCTGTGATTTCTGCATCATCCCTGTCAATACAGAATTCTGTCAAGCATACTTGAAAAATAAGCTAACTCAGATTTGCTTAAAATATTCATCTAAGAACAATACATAATCTAATACCTCAAGGCTTATGGATCTGTGCGACACCTATATCTGCCACAATGCATCAACTGATACAAAGGGAGACTTACAACCTAGAGAGCCAACGACTCTCAAAACCCTAAACCCTTGTTTCTTACGCGAAAGAACTAGGTTACAAAAAGGCATATCCAATACTAGGTCTAAGTCTTCTTATATAGGCTTCTGTTTCCTTGGGCTTTGAATCTTCTGTTTATTTCTTCCTTGATCCATGTTTTGATTACTCCTTAAATCATGCAACAGGTTTAGAAACATCCTTCAATATCATATCAGGATGTTGAGACATTCGTTAGGACATCATATCTGACCAGGCTTCTTTCATTAGACTTCTTCATCTCTTTTGACATTCTGTTCTTCCAAAAATTTGCTCAAATCAGCAGAGCTTTCAATCTCCCCCTTTTGAAAAAAATTTGGTTAAAACTCCCTTGGCCAGAAAAAGAAAGTCCGGCATTTGGTGGATATGATCGGAACACTTCTGAGAATCTTTCATACCCCTGAAATTCCTAGTTGTACGTTGGTGTACATGAGGAAGAGTACATAACCCACTCCCCCTCAAACCAGTACTTGCCACGGAGTGATAAATCTTCCTCTTAAGAGGCATAAGAGAACCCATAAGAAGGTCCAGTTGAATCTTGCGTGACATTGAGTACACAGAGCATGTAACTCAGGTCACAAGACACAACCTGCTTCCTAACTCAGATCACAAGGCACAAAGGAGGGAAAGACTCAGATAGAATGTTAGAACATCATTTCCCACATGTGTGTTGGAAGACTCATTCATCCTCCCATAGCCATTCTCCCCCTTTTTAGCCAAAAATTGACAAAAGTAGCCAATACAGTTCCATATCCATATGTTACTTATCCAAACACGAATGAAAGACATGATGAATCAACCAACAACTTGGAATTCCACAGACAGATGCACTCTTTAAATACCTACACAGTTCCTCTAGAGATCCACGGTCCCAAGAAGTTACCGCTGAATAATTCAAAGGATAAATAAATTCAGGTAGGTAAATTCAACATTAATAGTTGTGCACCGTCCAACTAAGATTCTTTCAACTTTTAAGAGTAACCGTCCAAAAGGAGTGCTTGTATCAAGGCATATGTTACTCATGCCTTCTCTAGAAATCACTCTCCACTATTCAAGACAGCCAGTTAGGATCCACCCTCCGGTCTTAAATAATGTCCTGACATTTTGTCAGACTTTTTTAGTCCATCTGAAGTATAGTCACCATCCTTTTGAGGAGTCCCAAGGATAATCCTTTTAACCAGAAGATAACTAGAACTGACCAAGATGTTAAGACATTTCTTCAAACATCTTCCAGTTAGCACCCAAGATACTTGTATTGAACAAAACCTTCACAGTCTTATGATCACATTCCACAAAGAAAAATAAATTCTCCCAGACCTAACCAATGATTCTTAAGCATCCATTAAGAACCATGTAATTTTCACTGTCAATTTTCCCCTAACTTGCAACAGTGTAATAATGTCAAGGCATCCTTATTGACATCTCATCCTCCCAGGATGGAAACATACTCGTAGCTTGCTTGACGCACAATACAAACTGGAACCTGAACTGCACCCCAGCAGCAATATGTTTTAGATCAAGGAGCATCTCCCCCTATCTAAGATAACCAGTGCTCCTCAAATGAACACTTCTGCTGATGAATGGAAAACATAAGACGCATCTTCATGTCTTCAAGAGCGCACCCTCTGTCCAACCTACCTACTGAACACAATCATCAACTCCACTTATTGCTTCTTCTGACAAGAACCAATAATCACTCACACATGAATACCATCATGCTTCCCGTGAGGACTCATTAGGATCACCATCCTAAATTAACAAACTCTTGGATTAAGATCAAAGCTCCATTGATCCCCCTCGTTCAGAAACTATCCATACACCAAACGAATTCCTCTTGAATTCTCATGTATAGATCTCCTTGTTCCCTGAGATAAAATCCAATTGATCTAGAATGACCCCACATTCCTCAAAGAGATACCATACCTCTTAGTTTATTTTCTTCCAGCGATGTCAGATACCGTATACATGCTTCAGAACTTCACAGCTGCCAAACTGATCCACTTCCCTTTAGCATGACTTGCCAATAGGGGCGTTATCCCCTCCACAAGCTTTTCATCTGACCTTAGCAAGGTCAATCACTAGATAGACACCCAATAATACAAGACAGTCATTCCTTCATCATTCTCCCGTATGATAACCTGGAATACTTCTGATCAACTGGTGAATATCCATATTCAGACTTCCATGCAATCAACACATAATCCACTTCAGTCTTCTCTACACCATCCTTCTAAGGCAGTTCTTCTACTCCATCATTCTCCCGTATGACAAGATAGATACTTCTTAGACACGATGTAGGCAACAAGTTCCTAGACCAGAACTTAAGAATCCTCTTCAAGGATAACCAACTCGGATAATGTTCTAACATCAGTTAAGACATCCTTCACACATCACAGACACTACACACCATGGTTCTTGATATGCTCCACCACTGGACTTACTATCTGCATAGTAATCCAACAAAAGATCTTTACACAACACTGCGCCACCAGCTTGAACAAAGATAACTTCAGAAACCCAGAGAGAAATAAACTCTCATCCACCAAAAGAAGGCATACTTCCATCCTCAACCTAGAACTTCTACCACAAGCTCAAAGAGAACCAGAACCTTCTCGCGTTTACAACCAACTACCCTTCTGCCCAAGAGTAATTAGTTCCAAGCACCTTGCTTGAATGCACACTATGAAACCAACAAAATGCCACCTTTTGATTGATCTCACTCTTCTTCAGAACTCCCACAAGATACAATGATCCACTAATGAAATCTAATCTTCAAGTCACATGAACTACTTGCAAAATAGCAAGACATCTTGGATCCACCAAGCCTCTAGACATGTAACATCTTCTCAAACCATAGCTCCCGCAAACTGTATCAGATAGACCTTTTTGAAGCATCCATAACTTTTATTCTCCTATAGATCACCTTATCTTAAGCTGATGTGCCATTTCATCAGCTGAGATTCTGATGTTAAGCTAGATGTCAGAACATTCTGATACGACATCCAACTGCTGAATTCTGCTCCTCCTTCTGCCACTTAGAAGAACCTCATCCCTTTACAAAACAAGAGTTCCATGTTCTCATAGACTTGATTCAACCACCAAGTTTGAGTAGACAACCTCCATCCTGCTTATCACAGATATTTCCTTCAAGCTCACACCTTGATGAATAACTGCTTTGAAATTACAAAGATTTCACACCTGCCACATCTAAATCTTCAGAAGAGTAAGTAGTCCTAGACTACACCTTAGCCATACCAAAGAATGCCACTTTCCTTAGTAGAGCAGTCTGTATAAAGTCAGAGATAACTGCCACTTAACCTTGACCTTCAAACTGAGCAAGATCACATGCTTCTCTGTACCTAGATCAGAAATAAACCGATCCAAGCTGTGCCACCACCAGATGCTTCTAGTAATCACTTGCACACACCTGCTGTACTCCAATACTCTTAGATCAGAAATAAACTGATCCAAGAACTAACCATCAAGATTATGATGTCTTCATTTTCATCTTCAACAGCATCAAAGTCCAGACCAATTTCTTGCCAGGACACTCTGTAGAGATCACATGCTTCTGTCATACCAGACTAAAGCCCATTCTTAGGTCAACACCCAAGACTAAAACAGATGCTAAAGTGTATGCAGTACCCCTGATTCTGCATAAACTCTGATGATGAGATGTTCTAACATCTTGTTGAACATCAACAATCTTGACTTTCAAGGATAATCAATTAAGTACTTGTGAATTACACAAATAGCAATTGATCTTAAATCCTTGTCCCATGACCCTTCTTCACTGTTGTAGCTAAGCTCCACCAGATCACTTCATGAACACTTATCAAGCATTCAATCTTTTGCAAGTATCTTCTTTGACAAACAGTGTTGAGATATCAAGGCTACCACCCTTGACTCAAGTAAATAATATTTTCTCTAAACAAATTCTATTTACCTCAACAATTCTGAAAACTCCAATCAGGTTAGATCCATCCTTAAGGTTAAGAGAGATGAATCCTTCCTTGCTTTTTTTGGAGAGTGAAAATAAATCACCTCCACTTTCTTCACGTTGTGTTTCATAGAAACACCTTCTAGTCAGAAGAATAACTAGAAGACTCCATATGCACGACTGAGATGCCTTTATGAGTGAACTTGAGATAATTCTCAAGTATCTTTGACATCCTACCCGATCAATAATTTATCAAACTCCTAGAGCAAGAACTTGATAAACTTAAACTCAACTCCTCTCCTCTTCTGCTGACTTCACACAATACCATGGAACCAAGCTTCCAAGTACCAAGTCACCATAACAGACATCTTCCAACAACTCTTTCCATTCCATCGCTCCCGACTTTGGAATAAAAAGATGCAGATATCTTCAACTATAGAGGCCGACGATTGAGACCTTCCACCATCTGTCTTCAGTAAAAACTCCAAAATCCCATAATTCTATAGCTCTTCCATCAGAAACATATGCAGCGGAACCACCAAGGAACAAATCCTGCTTTCCCTAATAAGATGTCAAAACATCTTATAAGACACCTCAACAAGAGAACTAGTCACTTCTTCTGCAGTTGTTGTAGAACATCCTCAGAAACATGAACAACCTCTGGGTTATTACCTTCAATCCAGAACATCCATCCCATCCATCAATACCTTTGAGTATGTCTGAGTTGATTGATCTGATCTTCCAAAACTCCTCCTTATTTAAACGCCAGAAAGTATCTCCCAAAGATCTCATCCAGAAACAGACAGGAAACCAGGCTCTGATACCAATTGAAATTCTGGCAATGCAAACAGTAGATGTCCTAACACATGTCAAGACATTGTTCTGTATGATCATTTAAACGCAGAGGCAAAGCAGCAGACTGATACCTTGAGTATCAGAACTGCATAATCACAGATGTTACGACATCTGATCCAACATGTTTATCATGAACCCTAATAGAAAAGTAAATCTACAGAATGATAAAGAACACAACAATTGTTAACCCAGTTCGGTGTAACTCACCTACATCTGGGGGATACCAATCCAAGAAGAAGACTCCACTATCTGTAGAACTGTTACAAAGCTAAACCCCCCCGTTTACAACTTCATATCCTAATATCTACCCAATTAAGACTTTATCAAAGAACAACCTCTTTGATACGAGATACCCCACTCACTTCCCTTAACCACAACCTGTGATTTCTACATCATCCCTGTCAATACAGAATTCTGTCAAGCGTACTTGACAAACAAGCTAACTCAGATTTGCTTAAAAGCTTCATCCAAGAACAATACACAATCCAATACCTCAAGGCTTATGGTTCTGTGCGACACCTATATCTGCCACAATGCATCAACTAATACAAAGTGAGACTTACAACCTAGAGAGCCAACGACTCTCAAAATCCTAAACCCTTGTTTCTTACGCAAGAGAAATAGGTTACAAAAGGCATATCCAATCCTAGGTCTAAGTCTTCTTATATAGGCTTCTGTTTCCATGGGCTTCGAATCTTCTATTTATTTCTTCCTTGATCCATGTTTTGATTGCTCCTTAAATCTTGCAACAGATTTAGAAACTTCCTTCAATATCAGATCAGGATGTCGAGACATTCGTTAGGACATCATATCTGACGAGGCTTCTTTCATCAGACTTCTTCATCTCTTTTGACATTCTGTTCTTCCAAAAATGTGCTCAAATCAGCACTGCTTTCAATCTCCCCCTTTTGACAAATTTTTAGTTAAAACTCCCTTGGCCAGAAAAAGAAATCCGACGTTTGGTGGATATGATCGGTACACTTCTGAGACTCTTTCTTACCCCTGAAATTCCTAGTTATATGTTGGTGTACATGAGGAAGAGTACATAACCCACTCCCCCTCAAACCAGTACTTGCCACAGAGGAATAAATCTTCCTCTTAAGAGGCATAAGAGAACCCATAAGAAGGTTCAATTGTATCTTGCGTGACATTGAGTACACAGAGCATGTAACTCAGGTCACAAGACATAACCTTCTTCCTAACTCAGATCACAAGGCACAAAGGGGGGAAAGACTCAGATAGAATGTTAGAACATCCTCTCCCACATGTGTGTTGAAAGACTCATTCATCCTCCCACAGCGATTCTCCTCCTTTTTAGCCAAAAATTGACAAAAGTAGCCAATACAGTTCCATATCCATATGTTACTTATCCAAACACGAATGAAAGACATGATGAATCAACCAACAGCCTGGAATTCCACAGACAGATGCACTCTTTAAATACCTATACGGTTCCTCTAGAGATCCATGGTCCCAAGAAGTTACCGCTGAATAATTCAATGGAGAAATAAATTCAGGTAGGTAAATTCAACATTAATAGTTGTGCACGGTCCAACTAAGACTGTTTCAACTTTTAAGAGTAACCGTCCAAAAGGAACACTTGTATCAAGACACATGTAACTCGTGCCTTCTCTAGAAATCACTCTCCACCATTCAAGACAGCCAGTTAGGACCCACCATCCAGTCTTAAATAATGTCCTGATATCCTTTTGATGAGTCCCAAGGATAATCCTTTTAACAAGATGATAACTAGAACTGGCCAAGATGTTAAGACATTTCTTCAAACATCTCCCAGTTAGCACCCAAGATACTTGTATTGAACAAAACCTTCACAGTCTTATGATCACATTCTGCAAAGAAAAATAAATTATCCCAGACCTAACCAATGATTCTTAAGCATCCATTAAGAACCATGTAATTTGCACTGTCAAGTTTCCCCCAACTTGCAACAGTACAATAATGTCAAGGCATCCTTATTGACATCTCATCCTCCCAGGATGGAAACATACTCGCAACATGCTTGACGTACAATACAAACTGGAACCTGAACTGCACCCCTGAAGTAATATGTCTTAGATCAAGAAGTATCTCCCCCTATCTAAGATAACCAGTGCTCCTCAAATGAACACTTCTACTGATGAATGGAAAACATAAGACACATCTTCATGTCTTCAAGAGTGCATCCTCTGTCCAACCTACCTGCTGAACTCGATCATCAACTCCACTTATTTCTTCTTCTGACAAGAACCAATAATCACTCACACATGAACACCATCATGCTTCCTGTGAGGACTCATTAGGATCACCATCCTAAATTAACAAACTCTTGGATTAAGATCAAAGCTCCATTTATCCCCCTCGTCCAGAAACTATCCATACACCAAACGAATTCCTCTTGAATTCTCATGTACAGATCTCCTTGTTCCCTGAGATAAAATCCAATTGATCTAGAATGATCCCACATTCCTCAAAGAGATACCATACCTCTTAGTTTGTTTTCTTCCAGCGATGTCAGATACCGTATACATGCTTCAGAACTTCACAGCTGCCAAACTGATCCACTTCCCTTTAGCATGACTTGCCAATTGTCATACCCCAAATTTTGACCACCAAGATTTCCCATCATTGTGAAAATCATCATCATAATATGGCTGTCCTTTCATGCCTCATTAATCTCCTTAAAGATGGTTGAGCATTCACCACAATCAAGAATTAGGGTTTCAAGCCCTCTTAGAGCACTTAGACAAAGGATCAATCAAAAAATGACATGATCTTCAACTTTTCTAACATCTCAAACACCTATAAAGGATCAAGAGGACTCCCACATCAAGAATCAAGCACAAGGTTGCAACATTCCAAGTGGATCAAGCCTCAAGATCGCCAGTGTCACCAAATTAGGGTTTTGATCGATTGAGGCCTCCAGATGAAAATTTTCATTTGGGCATGAACCAATGCTTCAAAACATAACCCAAGATACTCCAAGGGACCTCATGGACACAATTATCAAGTCAATTTAGCCTCAGGGGATGCATTTACCAAAAATCAGGAATTAGGGTTTCTTGACCTAATTCACCCCTAAGTTGACTTTTGGGACAAAGCATGAGCCGATATCTCAAGACATGATTTGAGGGCCTAAAATACACCACATTGATCTATTTGCAACAATGAATTGATCCAAGAAGCTTGATTCATAAGTTTCAATTTAATCTGGACCACAATTAGGGTTTCGAGGAAAAAAGTTACCTGTACCTTTGACTTTTGACCAAGACATGCTCCCAAACAATGGGACATGATTCAATACACCCTATAACACCTATGGAATCCACCCATTAGGTTTGATTTAGGTCAAGGACTTGATTTCACAAAGGAACGCACAGTTTGGATTTCATCCGATAAAAAGTCAACTGTGCACAAAATCAAGTTTGACTTTTTGGGATTTTCCACAAATATGGCTCCCTTAAGTAAAAAACAATGTTAGTGTATGATATTGATCATCATCCATCAATAAAAATCAATAAAAGTGAGGTTTCTTTCAAAAGGGACAACCTTGAGAAACCAAAATTTTTCTAAATTATGGAATTAAAGTGGTTTTGGTATTAACTTCCAAGGACCATAACTTGATGTCCAAGCAACCATTTTGGGTGATCCAAAGTTGGATTTGTAGGTCTTGCTACACTCTAAAAAAGCTTTAACTACCTCCAACTCCAATTCCTTATGGATTTTAAGATATGGAGTGATCAAAATGACAAAAACATGAAAATGACACTTTTTCCAACACTTAGTGAAAATCTGCCTAAGTTACCAGCCTTGAACATCAATGTTCATGAGGATTTTTTAGTTGGATCCAAATAGTTTCAAAACAAACTATGATCACACATGTTTTGTATCATATGAGGGATTTCTAAAAAGCACAAGAGCCTCCCATAACTCAACCTGAGCAGGGAGATATGAATCCCTTAAAATCACCATTTCCAACTGTCTTGGATAAGGCAGATTTTGGCATTTTGCTCGATTTGGAAAAATTGAACAACTCCAAGCCTTGTCATCCATTTGGACACACCTGAGGATAAAACAAAAGGAGAATGATCTGATCCCCAAGCCTCCAAAGTCCAAGAATCTACATTAGCCATAACAAACCTAAAAAGGCTAAAAAGGTGCCAAGACTCCAATTTTGTTTCAATGCATTTAATTGAATACACCAAGGTGGCATGGACTGACACATTCCTAACTGAATGAGTCAAGGATCAGCACTGAATCAAAGGATCATAGGTCTGTGCCCTAACCTCAAGTCAATGGCTAGAGGAGACTTGAGATTCCTTTTGCTCAACATTGGCCAAAGGCCTGCTGCAGCTGCCAATCACTATTGCTTGCAAAACAAAATTGGTCTACTATAAATAGAGCTCATTTGTGCTCAGTTTGAGTACACCAAAGCACTACAACACTTGCTTTCCTCAAAATCTCTTTCTTTAGGCCAAAATGCCTTCTTTTGCAAGGTATCTCTGAGTTTTTGAGTTAGAGAGCAATTCCACCATAGCTCATGATCCAAACACATCTAATATGTTGTATCTAAGCTGTTCAAACACTCACTTGTGATCTGAAACACCAAAATCACAAAGTCCACTTCCAAAACCTCAAAATTGGACTTTTCTGCATTTTTCAAGCCATGTCTTGATTCAGTCACTTCCAAAACCAAACAAAGCCTCAAACACACTCCAAATATCATCCTCAAATTGTCCTAAATGGTTCCCCTCATCTGGAACACCATTTGAGAGAGTTTCCATATTGGTCACTTTTGCCCCTTTTGCAAGAAAGTGCCACAACTTGTTCCTGGGGATTCCAGCTAGTTCTAATCATTCTAAAAGCTTCTAAGGGATCAATTGAGAGTGTCCAAAGCATCAAACAACTTCTGGCACAAGGAACTTGGCAGATAGCACAAAAAGCTCCAAGGGGTAAGTGCATGACAACTTGAACTCTTTGAATTATGCATTCCTTTGATGTCCATTGATCACAAACATCTCATACATGTTGTATATGTTGTGTTTGAACCAATTTTCCATGTAAATCTTGCCTGTACCATGAGATAACATAGAACATGCAAAAATATGCCTATTTCAAAACCACTATTAGATTTTGAGGAGGAAACATTTTCTGAAAATTCCAAGGGCACCATTGGATTCCTCATGAAATTCTAGGTCAGATGCACCTAAATTTTACCCCAATCCATGGAGAAATAAGAAAGTTAGAGGCTTCACGTAAATTGCCCAAAAGCTTGTCTTGCCTTGCCCAGGCCTAAAAACAAGGCATGCCTTATGAATTAATGGGGTGGTTTTGATACACGGATGTATCACCACCCCAGTGGTAGCGCGCATGTGTGTTTGGCTTGATGGTCGTGGGTTCAAACCCCGCCCAGACCATTTTTGCTATTTTCTTTGTTTTTGCTATTTTTTCCAAATTTTCATGTTTTTATTAATTAATTGAAAAATTAATTTCTCTCTCAATTTTAATCATTTTTGGTTGATTATTTTTTTGAAAATTCACAAAAACATTAAAATATTTTATTCCATGAAAATTTCACAAAAATATTATTTATTTGGTATTTTTGTAAAGAATTATATTTTTATTTGTTTTTAAACATTAAAAATATTTATTTCTCTTGGTTTTGCAAAATTCAAATGATTTTTAAATCATCCCATGAATGAAACATGATTTTCCAAATATAAATCCAAAATCACAACCTTTATCTTCACATATTTGATTATTTTAATTGAATTTTTATTCAATTAAAATACAATTTAAAACCAAAAATTAGGGTTTTGATCACTATCACCCTAACAAAATCTTTTCAAACATTGTGGGCTTCTAATAGAGTATAATACCCAACCCCCTTTGTAAATACAAATAATTTTGGTCCTCAGTCATTGTATAAGTCCCACTGTGTTTTCAAAAATCTCGGCGCGTTCGTCGCTTTTCAAAACATTTTCATCTGGGCCTACCCTTGTGTTGTAAGTCCCATTTCTTTTCTTTTTCAAACCTTTGGGCCTCTCCTTGAGTTGTAAGACCCATCCGTCTGTATAGAAAACCTCTTTGGGCCTCGGTCATTGTATAAGCCCCCAGTACAGTTTACAAAATAACGGTGCGATTATTGTTTTTCATCTGGGCCTCTCCTTGAGTATAAGCCCTGACAATCTTTTCCAAAACAACTTCCCTCTTGATTTAGGTTCAAATCCACAGTTGTTATCAAAACTTTCTTTAATTTCTTGAACAACTAACCATATAGCTGTTACAATGAAAGCTTGCTCGCCTGTAAGTTTTATCAGCTTTCATTTACTTGCTTTCATATATATATATAACTGTATTGTTGGAAGCTTGCTCACTTGTAAGTCCTTCTTTCATTATTTTAAATACATGTCATATATATATATAATTGTATTGTTGGGAGCTTGCTCACCTGTAAGTCCTTCTTTCATATCCTTTAAAATACATGTCATATATCAACTGTATATATACTTGTATATTTGCTTAGAGTTTTCCCCGGCAACTAGGTCTAGAACTAGGTAAAGCCAGTTGGTCACTCTTTAATACAGTCAAAACTAGATCCCCATAGGATTTCTAGATAAAGTTTTGCCTTCTCTTGGGCTTAAATAATATGGAACAAAGAAAAAGGCATTATTCTCGGTGAAACTTTTCTCAGACTATCACTATTAGAAATTTGTCAAAGAAATTCACTTCCCCAGTGATGATTAATTCCCGGTGACACCTCTCTTGAATTTCTTCAAACCCTAGAACTGTTCTCTAAAGGCTTAATTCCTGGTGAAACCTTTCTTGAACTTTTCTTAGTGAAATTCTGGTACATGTGCAGAATTCAGATGTCCTAGAACATGCCGTTCGACATCTGGTCTGACATGATAACAAAGGGCAAGGTATATTGCAATAATCATGGTACTTAAAAGATAAGAGCAAGACACACAAAATTGTTAACCCAGTTCGGTTGAACACACCTACTCTGGGGGCTACCAAGCCAGGGATGAAGTCCACTATCAGCAGTATCAATTCAAAGCTAAACTCCCCGTTTACAGCTTATCACTTAAATACTACCCAATGACCCTTCTACCTAGATCCTCTCTAGATATGAGAAACCCTTCTCACTCCCAATCATCGCAATGATGTCTAGCAGTTAACAATCCACCACTGCATCAACAGCCCTTCGCCTACATTCTGATTACACAGATAGACATGAAACCACACTCCTATGACACATCAACATCTGATGAGAGCAATACCTAGCTAAGTATGATGCCAAACTCCACCGTTCGTTAGCTTTTTCCCTTAACTAAGACCACAACCTGGAGTTGCTTAAAAGCTTCCTCCAAGAACAAAACTTACTGCCTCTTACCTACAGGTTTTGAGGAATACAGGTAACCTTCCCACAAGTCGGGAGGTTTACCTAGACAGAACCCTAGACTTCCACATCTTGAGCCGTCTTTTCCAAGGTTACAAACCCTTCTATTTATAACCTGTACCCAACTGGATTTGGGCCTTCAATCACAGCTTCAATAGCTGTTACAAATTTGCAAAATAAACTCCAATAAAGTAGCTCTTCAATCTAATATTTCCTAATATGTCTCCATATTTAGAAAGTCTTGATTTCTGATTGAATCTTCTAGACCTTTAAATATGCGCCACATAGAATGCATAATTTTCTCTCTGCAAAATTCAAAACATAGCTGAATCTCATTAATCCAGCTCAGCAGGCGCGATGTCAAATGCTCCCTCATAAGACATCTTTTTCGACATGTTCCAGTTGTTGAAACACTTCAACACAACATGTTCTGGCATTTCAAAAGGACATCTTGTTGTACCTGTTCTTCTTAGCAAGTTTATACATCCTATTCTCTATTACATTATTGCTGTTATTATTTATTTTACAAAAATTAAGCCAATCCTAAAACAAGAGAACTAACAATCTCCCCCTTTGGCAAATTTTGGCTAAAACAAATAATCTACAAACAATTACAATCCAGGAGTTTACAACAATGTTATAAAAAAACAACCAACAGAGTCTACAGCATACAGATCTTCATGTTGAAACTAAAGTCTCACCATCTTTGTTTGACATCTTCTTTTCAGCACTCTGAAGAACTCCACTGCATGCATCATCACCAACAACCAGCAATCTTCAGGATAAAAGGAAGGAAGGTCCTGAAGTTTGTTGATGCACACGAGGAAGAAGATAGTTGAAGACAGCTTATACTCCCCCTCAATCCAGGAACCTCTTCTTAACATCGAAGACCAATGGTGGCATAAGAACTCTTAATTGCTCTTTGAAGGGCATAAGAGGAAACTTAAGACCAAGCTCTCCAACACTCCTGGTAACTCAGAACACAGGTCACAACTATGTTCATAACTCAGATCACAGGTCACAAAGATATATCCAAAAAGAACCATGATAGACATTTGCTATGACATGTTTGGACAACATATGCAATCACAGACTCCTGTCTGAACCTCTGAGCAACAATCCCTTTCTCCCCCTTTTTGGCCAAAAATTGACAAAACCCATAGTTTTTATGAGAACAACACTTACCTGACCCGAACAAAACCCATAGTTTTTATGAGAACAACACTTACCTGATGGTAGAGGATAAGAGAAGTCTCTAAAAATAGCAGAGCAGTTTCTTAGATATCAACGCTCTTTAATTCTTGGTCAAAGAGAATGTTAATTGAGCATGGAAAAACTGTAGCTTAATTCAAGCTGCACCGTCCAAACTGACTTTGAACGCCTTTAATAGCTCTTAGACCAGTCCTGCATGACCAATCAGCACTTACTAGGCTCCCTTCTTACGCGTGGCTGGATGCACAGTCTAGAATATTCCTTTGTTTGGCTCAGGGAAACATGTCTTGAGTGCTGTTCTGACATCTTACCAAAATAGTTTGTCTGCTTGTTCACAAAGTTATCAACCCAAGACTCCTCAGAAACTTATACATTCCAAGCATATTTTCTTGGATTCCTTCAAAAACAGCAGAGAAAAAGTATAGGCACTAACTCCATACAGCTATGATATGTCCCATCATGATGTATTACACAGCACAAACTTGACCAGCACACATGCTGCAATAGGCTATAGACAACAGCCTTAACATTCAATGCCTTTTATGATATTACACCAATAATGCCACATTCTGGTAAATGTTGAGCAAGGCCTCACCATGTTGATTTTGGATACATGGTCTACCAAGTCCAATAAACACAAGCCCACTTGATTTGAGATTTCTCACATATTCTAAACAAATGTCTTGCAACACAAGATAAGGACTGCCACCACCTTTTACTTGTATTAGAAGAAACCTCCTTATAACACCTTGATAGAGTCTTCAACATGAAAGTAGCCATGTTTTCCAGAGCTACTTGCCATCAAGATTAGAATCTGCCCATTCTAATCCACATTATGTCAAAACTTCCAATTCAGACGATAATGCTGCTTCTTCCAACTCCATAAGTATGGTACACAACAGACAAAAATGTTGTAACAAAATGTAGGACATCAGCACGAGACAAAAGACCACACCACTTGATCACAACCAGCACCAGCAGTTAAACCAAAAGCAAACTCATCAGACAACCTAACAAGACCTAGGCTCATCCTACTAGGACAACCTCTACCAAGGCACCAAACACGAAGTTCTGGTATCCAATGTGCCAAGAAAAACGGGTTCCCAAGAAAACAAATTCCCACGCCAAAGACAACTTTGACTGGTCAGGCGATACAAACAAGGTCTCTTTTATCCATTATAAATAACAAACCTCCTTGCTTCTATCAGCACCCAAGGAAAGAATCATGAGTCAGTCTAACAAGAATGCAGCAAAGAGACACATGCAGGAGGACAAGAAGCCAGATCCTCAGAAGTTGAAGGCCACAACACTGTCCATTGATGGAACATCTTCAGGAGCAACAAGAACTCGAAAGACATCAGAAACGAGGATGAAGACCATCAAGAAAAACCACGTGAAACTTCAAGCCTCTGATGACGAATGGGACGAAGATTGGAAAACATTTCTTGATTCGGGGGGTTGGGATAACCTTTAGACCCTTTGTTTGGTGTTTTTACTAATCTTGTATGCTTTCAAAGATGCAATAAATTTCTGTTTTAATTCTGTTCCATTTAACTAACCAAAAGCAATACTAAATCCTTATGTCTGCAAATTCTCAATCTGCTACAAAATAAGAGCTAACACCAAAAACAGAAGATTTATCAATCTCCCCCTTAACATCACACGTCCAGCTGCATAGAATTGTAACACTCTCCCCCTATCATGTGCTTCTTAGTACCTTGAAGAATGGAAAACACAAGACGCATCTTCAAGTTTTCAAGAGCTCACTCTTTGTTCAACTCACAAGTTGAACACAATCATCACTAGTACCAATACTCACATGATCTCAATCTGATCAACTTTTCTCTATTTAAGACTACCAGAACTCCTTTGCAAGAAGAATGCCTTAAATGAATGGAGAACATGAGACTCATCTTCATGTCTTCAAGAGCGCACTCTCTGTTCAACACACCTACTGAACACATTCACCTACTGCTTGAATCTTACACCAGTCTATAAGTCAAGTAGAGACTTGTGATCTCTGGAGACACACACACCGTAACATTCTGAACAGAATGTTCTGTCAACAAATGTTAAGACATCAGTCTTGACATCATGAAAAGAATCCAGTTGTACTAACATCCCATTCCAAAACAAAATCTCCAAACTTCCCTCTTTAAGCCTCGGGACCAAAAACAACCATCACATAAACATGAGAGTAGTATTCTCTCATCCAACTCCCCAATCTGTAATCAATCACCTTTAACAGCAGCACAGGCTATGAATGAATCACCCACAGTCAATACTAGTCTAGCTTCACAAGATCATTCAGATAATGCTTCCAAGTAATAGAGAAAACTCATAACTTTTTTATCTTTGACCTTCATGTCCAAGAAGTCTGCTAGAGATAATACTTCTTGAATCTCAGGTTCTCCACTCCTACAGCAAGGAGCAAAAATAAACTGACCTCAGGAGTAAGTAACATGTTGATCACACCTTGACCAACTCACACAACTAAGATAAGTTCCAGGGCCAGAACCTTCTTAGACATACCACCCAGATGCCTCCTCTTCCAGATCAGGAGTAGGTTCCAAACTCATGTGATCAAACCACATTAGTTTAGCACCCAGAGCATCTGCTATGCCATTCCTTCAGATAACAAAAATCAGCACAATTCTGATGTTCTAGTACAAGATAGGACATAATTCCAAGGAACACACCAAGAGATCAAAGACTCGAGATTAGCCTTTTTAATAAAAAAACAAAAGTAAATTACTTCTCAGATCTCTTCTTTACAACATCACTTATCAATGCCTTTATGAGTGGACTTGAACAATAATCCTCAAGTATCGTTGACAGAGTAAGTTGAAGCAGTCTTGCATAAATCCCATCACCATAGGATATACATTCAGAGAGGAGAAACCTTCGTAGTTACAACCTCAGGAGTTTTCAGATAGATTCGCAGCGGATCAAAATACAAACTCCTCAAAGCCTTCAGGTGTCACATATCAGCCCTAGCATCATAATTCAGGTGACACCACAATACCACAGGTTTGAAAATAAATCAAACCTAACATAACCACAACACAATAGTTTTTCAACCACTCCCCCAATCCTTCAGCACACGCCACTGCCTGTCACGAACAGTCCATCCTCCACTTCTAGGGACCATTCTCACACCTATATGAACTACTCCAAGTTCAAACAACTTTTCAGTAGAAAGCTTTTACCTTGACCATGAACCAGAAAGTGTCTTCCCTCGGATCTCATCCAGATACAGAACAGAATGACCTGCTCTGATACCAATTGAAATTCTGGTACATGTGCAAAATTCAGATGTCCTAGAACATGCCGTTCGACATCTGGTCTGACATGATAACAAAGGGCAAGGTATATTGCAATAATTATGGTACTAAAAAGATAAGAGCAAGACACACAAAATTGTTAACCCAGTTCGGTTGAACACACCTACTCTGGGGGTTACCAAGCCAGGGATGAAGTCCACTATCAGCAGTATCAATTCAAAGCTAAACTCCCCGTTTACAGCTTATCACTTAATCACTACCCAATGACCCTTCTACCTAGATCCTCTCTAGATATGAGAAACCCTTCTCACTCCCAATCATCGCAATAATGTCTAGTAGTTGACAATCCGCCACTACATCAACAGCCATTCGCCTACATTCTGATTACACAGATAGACATGAAACCACACTCCTATGACACATCAACATCTAATGAGAACAATACCTAGCTAAGTATGATGCCAAACTCCACCGTTTGTTAGCTTTTTTCCCTTAACTAAGACCACAACCTGGAGTTTCTTAAAAGCTTCCTCCAAGAACAAAACTTACTGCCTCTTACCTACAGTTTTTGAGGAATACGGGTAACCTTCCCACAAGTCGGGAGGTTTACCTAGACAGAAGACTTCTACATCTTAAGCCGTCTCTTTCAAGGTTACAAACCCTTCTATTTATAACCTGTACCCAACTGGATTTGGGCCTTCAATCACAGCTTCAATAGCTGTTACAAATCTGCAAAATAAACTCCAATAAAGTAGCTCTTCAATCTAATATTTCCTAATATGTCTCCATATTTAGAAAGTCTTGATTTCTGATTGAATCTTCTAGACCTTTAAATATGCGCCACATAGAATGCATAATTTTCTCTTAACATTCTGCACAATTCAAAACATAGCTGAATCTCATTAATCCAGCTCAGCAGGCGCGATGTCGAATTCTCCCTCATAAGACATCTTTTTCGACATGTTGTTCCAGTTGTTGAAACACTTCAACACAACATGTTCTGGCATTTCAAAAGGACATCTTGTTGTACCTATTCTTCTTAGCAAGTTTATACATCTTATTCTCTATTACATTATTGCTGTTATTATTTGTTTTACAAAAATTAAGCCAATCCTAAAACATGAGAACTAACACTTAGGTTTGGACCCACAAGCTTCCTAAAAGCATCCCCACCTCCTCCTGGGCTTTGTACAAGGACCCTCCGGCTTCTTAGAAGTTCTCATGACTTCTCTTGGGCTTAATACAAGGACCCTGAAGACCTCTTAAAAGTATAAGACAAAACTTAGTCATCCTTTGCTAGAGCAGTCTTTCTTGAGTCAAAACCTTAGACCAATTTAGGGTTGATTCTCATCCCTTAAACACCTGACTCCTCTTGGACATCATACAAAGATAAATTCTTCCATACCAATAGACTTGGATAGTCTAAAACCTTCTTGGATCTCAAAGACCTTCTCAAGTTCCTTACAAACATAGGAGAACCACTGGTCATTTAATCAATCTCCAGTAGAGTTAAAAAACCTCACAGGATCTAAAACTCAGTCTTTCATCCTAAATTTCCCCAGCCAGGGTCAACTTATCATCAGAACCTCAAGGCATCTGATACCTCAACTCTTCTGTAACCCTCAGCAAGAGTTGATTCCCCATTTGGACTTGTCTCTGGATCTCAATAATCCTCAGCAAAGATAGCCTCCTCTTAGGCTTTGTATAATGATTCTTCCTTCCCTCAGCAAAGTCAGCCTCCTCATGGGTTTTGTACAATGATTTTCCCCAGCTGAGCTAACCTTTTTAGACTCTCTTTTTGAGTCAATTACTTTTCAGACTCTCTTGTTGAGTCAATTACTTTTCAGACTCTCTTGTTGAGTCAATCACTTTTCAGACTCTCTTGTTGAGTCAATCACCTTTCAATACTCTCTTGTTGAGTCAACCCTTTTAGCCTCAATCTTGGGCTTTGTACAAGACAGATAAAAACACTCCCTTGTTGAGTCAATCTTTTTTAGCCTCCTCTAAGGCTTGGTATAATGATTTCCCCTACAGGAAGTTAGCCTCCTCTCAGGCTGTGTATAATGATTTCTCCAGTTTGGTCAGCCTCAATCTTGGGCTTTGTACAAGACATATATAAGCTTTCTAAAACAAAGTCAAAAGCTTCACAACCTTCTCTTAAGCTCTGGATAAATATCTTCCCCAGCGAAGTCAATCCCTCCCGGCCTTCTTTTAGGCTTTGAGAAATAATATCAATAAGCAGAGTCAATTCTCTTTTCAGCCTCAATCTTGGGCTTTGTGTGAAGACATAGCTTCTCAATGGTTTTGATGAAGACAACAATTTTCATTCAAGGTTTTATGTACAAAAGGAAATGGATCAAAGACTTCAAAGCTAGAACAAGTTTCATATTAATTCAAGTCTTGAAGATTTCTCAAAGAAGGAAAAAGAAGAAATGCATAAGACATGACTACACTTGCGAGATATGATTAATCAAACTTTTAGGTATATGAAATTATTGTCTAAAACAAATCTTAGTGCTCAAGTTTTATAATCTTGCATTAAAAAGTCATTCCTTAATTTAAATCCTTGATAAAACATTTTTCAAAGTTCAACTAAAGTCTTGGTCATATTTTTAGATGGTATATGGCTTAGAATCATTTGCATTAAGAATTTTTCACTTTTTACACTGATGCAATCGATTGTCATCCTGATGCAATCGATTGCACTAGGCTAAATTTTCAAATTTTTTGCACGTTACACTTGGTGCAACCGATTGTCATTCTGATGCAATCGATTGCACCTGAAGCTTTTTTGAAAAATTCTTTGTTTAAAAGCACCTTTTCATGATACCTCTTGCTTGCATCTTTTCCATTCATTGTATAATAATTTTCAGAAATTCTTTCAAGCATTGCCTTGATTATTGAATAGGTGCAAGCACACTATATATTGACTTCAAAGTTTCTTTTGTAATTCACCTCTTTCAAAAAACTCTTTACAATCTCTAAGCATATTTTTCCATAACAGAAATTTTATACAAGATACTTTTTTAATACCATTTTCATATTACAAACATAAAAGTATCATTTGAGCACTTAGAGAGTTTATGATATTGAAATTTCATATTTGAAAGAGAAGAAGTCCTTCATAGGATTTATATACTACAAACTTGTTTCAAAAACTCTTGTTGTAACATATCTTATTTTTCCAAGATTGTTGGATATAAGATTATTTTGTTGTAAACCTTGTTATCCGGATTGTGGATACAAGAGGTCCATTTGTGAGAGGTTGATTCTCGGTTGGACTTTAAACTTGTAAAATCCAAGAGGGTGTTCTTGGTGTGGATTGTTAGAGTCTTGTATAGGAAGATTAGGTGTGTCTTGTCCTAAGATCTAACATTTGTGAAAATCTCTTTCGTGTTGAAAGGGGAGTGGAGTACTCTCGACCTGTGAGGGGAACCACTATACGTCTTGGTGTTCTTTACTTTCCGCATTTATCGCTTTCCTCACTTAGTTACTTTTAGGAAAGTAAAATTCAAAAATCGTCGAAAATCCGGATAATTGTCTAAGAGCCTAATTCACCCCCCTCTTAGGCACACATATAACTTACAATTGGCATCAGAGCAGGTTATAGGTAACCTGATCCTACAGATCCAGTATGGCTTCCGCAAGCACAAACCCGGTATTCAAAGACGGTGGAAGTAGTAACAAGCCCCCACTTTTCTCTGGAGAGTATTTTGACTTTTGAAAAATCCGCATGAAGGCACATCTTGAAGCACAAGGAGAAGGTATATGGGAAGCCATTGAGAATGGTCTGCATAATCCAGTTAATGTGATCGATGGTGTTGGTACTCCAAAGTTAAAAAATACATATGATGAAGATGACAAGAAAAGAATCTTGAATGAAAAGAAAGTTGTCAATATTCTTCAGAGTGCATTAAGTATGGATGAGTTCTTTCGTGTTTGTCAATGTAAATCGGCTAAAGAAATATGGGATATGTTGGTAGAAACACATGAAGGTACGGCTGAAGTAAAAAGATCCAGACTAAACACTTTAAGTCAAGAATATGAAATGTTCCGAATGCAGCCCAGAGAATCCATTGTTGCATTACAGAAGAGATTTGTTCATTTGACTAACCACTTAATGGCACTTGGTAAAACATTCTCAAATGATGAATTAAATCTTAAAATTCTAAGATCATTGACTAGAGAATGGCAACCAAAAGTAACGGCAATATCGGAAAAGAAAAGCCTCTCTACGATGACTTCCGCATCTCTATTTGGTAAACTTCAAGAGCATGAGTTAGAACTTGAAAGATTGGAGAAGCATGAAATACAAGTAAAAGATTCAAAAGATGTTGCCTTAAAGACAAAAGTAAAAAATTATGATAGCAATCAAGAGGATGAGTCCAATAGTGATGAAAATGATGATCTTATCAAAAAGTTTGAAAAGTTTCTAAGAAAAGAAAGGAAAAAGGAGATCGCTAAAGGGGAAGCACCAACGAGAAAGATTAAATGCTTTGAATGTGGAGAAAGAGGACATGTTAAAAGTGAATGTCCTACACTTCAAAAGAAAAATAAATTCAAGAAAAAGAATCATAAAAAAGAAAAGAAAACATATGTAGCCAACGAAATAATTTCATCTTCAGATGAAGAACATGTAAATCTTGTATTGATAGCATCAACCACTCCGATGATGAAGAAGATGAGGTTAGTAATAATTCTTTTGATAGTGATGCACAAGGTGCCATAAATGAATTGTTAAATGAATGCAAAATTATGTATAAAACTATATCATCTCAAAAGAAACAAATTTCAACTTTAAAAGAAAAAAATGTTTCATTAGAAAAAGAGATCGAAAATGAGAAACAAAAGATGATTAGTGAAAAACAGAATTTTGTATGTAAAAATTGTGAATCTCTCTCTTTTCAAATTGTTCAATTAAAAAGAGTACTTGAAAGGTATGAGAAAGGAGAAATTGGATTGGAAGAAGTCCTTAGTCAACAAAGATATTCAAATGATAAAAGTGGACTTGGCTATTCAAAGTTTTCTAAACCAAGTTCAAGTAAAACTATATTTGTTAAGGCTAAGGATCAAACTTCCAAAGAGAAAGTGAACATACCTAGGAATGTGCATCCTAATCCTAAAAAGAAAATATTTCTTAAAAAGAAATCTTATGTTCCAAGATATAAGAGCAACTTTGAACCTACTTGTTTTTATTGTAGTATTGTTGGCCATACACCTAATGCTTGCTATGTAAGAAACTTTAGTGTTGCAAGTGGGCATTATGTGTGGGTAAAGAAAGGTACTAACTTTGATGGACCCAAAGCATATTGGGTACCAAATCAAACTTAATTTATTTTGTAGGTTTTTTTGAGGACCACTTTAAATCTATGTTGTTTTGATAAGTGGTGGCTCTAAGCTTTTGGTGGGAGACATAAACTAACTTTCAAGTCTAGTTCTAGTCCAAGGGTTATTTTAATTGGGGAATACCTTAAAACAAAAATTCTTGGCATTGGCAAAGTCGAAGCACTAACTTTCACATTCCTTGAAGATGTACTTTATGTTAAAAGACTAAAGCAATATCTTCTAAACAAAGCCAACTTTGTGACAAAGGCTTCAAGATCATGTTCACCAAAGATGAATGTTTTGATGAAGTCAATCATGAGGTAAAGCTAATAGGTAAAATTTGTTTTTATTTTTCATAATTTCTTTATATACTTCAAGTCTTTTCCCATCCTTTTTTTAAATGACAAAGGGGGAGAAGAATTGTGTATTATTGCTAGGTTTCTCTAACAAAATGTGCAGAATTCAAAACTCCCTAAAATCATGGATTAAGGGGGAGAAAGCTTTGATTAGAGAAACAAGATTGGATCGAATTTTCAAGAATTGGGTTGTCATCATAAAAAAGGGGGAGAATGTGAAGACATAGCTTCTCAATGGTTTTGATGAAGACAACAATGTTCATTCAAGGTTTTATGTACAAAAGGAAATGGATCAGAGTCTTCAAAGCTAGAACAAGTTTCATATTAATTCAAGTCTTAAAGATTTCTCAAAGAAGGAAAAAGAAGAAATGCATAAGACATGACTACACTTGGAAGATATGATTAATCAAACTTTTAGGTATATGAAATTCTTGTCTAAAACAAATCTTAGTGCTCAAGTTTTATAATCTTGCATTAAAAAGTCATTCCTTGATTTAAATCCACGATAAAACATTTTTCAAAGTTCATCTAAAGTCTTGGTCATATTTTTAGATGGTATATGGCTTAGAATCATTTGCATTAAGAATTTTTCATTTTTTACACTGATGCAATCGATTGCACTAGGCTAAATTTTCAAATTTTTTGCACGTTACACTTGGTGCAACCGATTGTCATTCTGATGCAATTGATTGCACCTGAAGCTTTTTTGAAAAATTCTTTGTTCAAAAGCACCTTTTCATAATACCTCTTGCTTGCATATTTTCCATTCATTGTATAATAATTTTCAGAAATTCTTTCAAGCATTCCTTGATTATTGAATGGGTGCAAGCACACTATATATTGAATTCAAAGTTTCTTTTGTAATTCACCTCTTTCAAAAAAACTCTCTACAATCTCTAAGCATATTTTTCCATAACAGAACTTTTATACAGGATACTTTTTTAATACCATTTTCATATTACATACATAAAAGCATCATTTGAGCACTTAGAGAGTTTATGATATTGAAATTTCATATTTGAAAGAGAAGAAGTCCTTCATAGGATTTATATACTACAAACTTGTTTCAAAAACTCTTGTTGTAACATATCTTATTTTTCCACGATTGTTGGATATAAGATTGTTTGGTTGTAAACCTTGTTATCCGGATTGTGGATACAAGAGGTCCATTTGTGAGAGGTTGATTCTCGGTTGGACTTTAAACTTGTAAAATCCAATAGGGTGTTCTTGGTGTGGATTGTTAGAGTCTTGTATAGGAAGACTAGGTGTGTCTTGTCCTAAGATCTAACATTAGTGAAAATCTCTTTCGTGTTGAAAGGGGAGTGGAGTACTCTCGACCTGTGAGGGGAACCACTATACATTTTGGTGTTCTTTACTTTCCGCATTTACTGCTTTCCTCACTTAGTTACTTTTAGGAAAGTAAAATTCAAAAACTGTCAAAAATCCGGATAATTGTCTAAGAGCCTAATTCACCCCCCTCTTAGGCACACATATAACTTACACTTTGTACAAGACACCATATAAATTTCCCTAAGCAGAGTCAATCCTCTTTCAGCCTCAATCTTGGGCTTTGTACAAGACAGATGATACTCTCCAGTAGAGTTAAAATCTTTTCAGCCTCAATCTTAGGCTTTGTACAAGACACCTAAAATATTCTCTGCCAAGTCAGTACAGTCTTCTTTTCAGCCTCAATCTTGGGCTTTGTACAAGACAGATAAAGATTTCTTTCCCACAGAATCAGTATTCTTTTTCAGCCCCAATCTTGGGCTTTGTACAAGACACATACAAACCCTCCTCAGCAGAGTCAAAATCCCTTTTAGCCTCAATCTTGGGCTTTGTACAAGACAGACAAAATATTTCCCCAGAAAAGTTAAACTTTTAGTCTCCTCTTAGGCTTTGTATAATAATATCCCCCCAAAGAGTCAGTCTCTTTTAGCCTCAATCTCGGGCTTTGTACAAGACATATATAAACAATCTTTTGTTGAGTCAGTCTCTTCCAGCCTCCTCTTAGGCTTTGTATAAGGACTTCCCCAGTGGAGTCAATCAATCTCGTAGCTTCAACCTTGGCCTTTTATCAAGGCACACAAAAATCAACATCCCCTCAGAGGAAATCAAAATCTCTGTAGGAAAACTTTTCTCTGTGTTATCACATATCAAAACAGATAACTCAAAACAAACCTTAATCCCAGATAACTGTTGTAAGTGGCACACTTGTTGATTCAAATATCCAAGCTGTCGTCCATCTCTTATCCTGGTAAAACCCTTTCTTCCATCTAATTGCTGTAAGTGGCAAGCCTCTGGATTATTTACATCCATGCCACTGTCCCTCTCTTAGCATGAAATCTCCTAAGGAAAAATGGCATTGCTCTACATTGAGTTAAAGTTTTCTCCTTCAGGACGAATCCCTCATAAAGGAAATCATGGTACTGCTGGATTCTCATATCCCAGTTAAAGTAACCCTCCATTATAAACAGTCACTCAACAACTGTGATAAACAGACGAGATGTCTCCCTTTTGAGATGACAAGTTCTCTCTCAGTCAAACCTTTTAGCTTCAATCTTGGGCTTTGAACAAGACACAAATAAACCTTTTAGCTTCAATCTTGGGCTTTGAACAAGACACCAAAACATCATCTTTTCCTCCCTTAGAATAGGAGGAACTACGATTGCTCTGATTTCCCTATTTCTTTAAACGGGAATATGTAGGCATAAGATTGTGAAATCTTAGCGAGCATACCAATCAAAAACTTTAGGTCCAGTACCTTCACACATACCAATCAAAAACTTTAGGTCCAGTACCTTCACACATACTAATCAAAAACTTTAGGTCCAGTACCTTCACACATACTAATCAAAACTGAGGTCCAATACCTCACCAAAATCATCAAAAACTCTCTCTCTCTCTCTCAAACAAGAAACTTTCCCAACCCATCAACAGATAAACACCATCAAGTATAAAAGCAGAATCTATTGCTAACAACCTGTGGATAACCACATATAGGATGGGTAACTGACAACTCCCCATTATATAACCTGACCCCGAACAACCTGAATCTCTTTAAGCGTTTGTTCAATTAAACATTTGCGTGCAAGGTTAGTTTTAGATAGCTTCCCTTTCCCTCCCAGCTTCACGGGATAAATAAGAAATCATAAAGTAGCACCTCTTCCTCCTACCATTGCGGTGAGGAGGAACCCACAGCGATAAGGTGGTCACGTCACCGACAAAAATCGCACGCTACAGATAAATGGCGACTCTGTTGGGGAGTCACATGAGGATCTGTTTTACCTTAGTCATCATCGTCCCCATTTTCCAACAGAAAAATGGCGACTCTGCTGGGAAGGTCATTTTGTCTGTTTAGGATTATAGACTAGAATTCCTAAGAGGTCTGGGATGTTAGTTTTAGGAATGAATATATATATATATCGCTTTTCCTACTTGATATCCGTGTCTATTTTTCTGCTAATGGGAATGCGAGTGATGTCGTATGTGGAAAGTATGAGTGATACCTAAGATAGGTGATAGCAGAGACGATCGGTCTTAAAGGGAGTGAATCCCGAATAAACTGTCCCGGTAGACCATCAAATCAGTGGAGGTACCCTTTGCGGATTTAATGTCTAACGACTTCGGTTGTGAAAGCAGATTGTTCGGTTGTGGTATCCATGAAACTAAGGATTTAGTAGACAGTAACCATGTGGCTATTTAGTAGTGCGGTAGCTATCAGAAATAGTTGACACGCGATACTACATTCAATTGAGATTACCCTAAGATACTACAGCTCGCTCGGGTGAACCAACTTGCTGTTGTTATCCCAAGGGGGGTCAATGATTTTGAGTACAGGTACAAAAATTCACCATAGTACAACCTTTGGGGATGGGTAGAGCCATGACTCCATGCTCGTGACGCTAAACCTTTGAACCCATGTTTTTTCAATGTTTTTGTGTGCTGCATTCATACATTCATTTAAAAAACTCTTAAACAAAGCAACATTTATTTTCTCTTCTCTCCTTTTTTCAAATTAAACTAAAACAATGATTGCAAATATCAGAGAGAAAGATTGCGTTATGGATTTCGGTAGAAGGAAGACGCACTAGTACACCTTCAAGGTTCCAAAACTAGAGGATTTAAGAGGGTTAGCAAGGATGATCACCAACCCTGATGCTTTCAGAGCTAAGTACGGAGGACTACTGTCTCTGTTAAGGGTCCATGTAGTTGAAGTAATCCTGTCTATGCTAATCCAGTTTTATGATCCGGTTTATCATTGTTTCACGTTCCCGGATTATCAGCTAGCACCAAGACTAGAGGAGTATTCTCACCTGACTGATTTACCCATCACTGACCAAGCTCCCTTTTCTAGACTGGAAGAAATTCCAAAGGACCAAACCATTGCAAGAGCAATCTATTTGGACGAGTCAGAAGTCAGGACTCACATGACCGCTAAGGATGGAATCCAAGGTTTACCGGACAAGTTTTTAATAGAGAAGGCCTTGTACTTTGCCAGTATAGGAAACATAACTATTTTCGAAGATATCTTTGTGTTACTCACATACGGGTTATTCCTCTTTCCCAACATCGATAACTTCGTCGATATCAATGCCATTAAGATATTTCTGATTGGAAACCCCGTACCAACCTTGCTCGCAGATGCTTATCATTCTGTACACTTAAGGAATTTGTACAGCGAAGGAATGATCACATGCTGTGCACCCCTATTATACAAATGGTTCACTTCCCATTTACCCAAGTCTGCTGCTTTTTGGGATCATAAGAATACTTTACATTGGTCACAGAGAATCATGTCTCTTACCGACTCAGACATAGATTGGTACAATCGAATCTATGACGGGATAAGAATCATCGACCGTTGTGGAAACTTCCCTAATGTACCCCTCATAGGAACTAAAGGAGGAATCAACTATCATCCAATTTTAGTTCGTCGTCAACTCGGGTACCCGATGAGACATGTCCTGCGTAATGTTCATCTAGAAGGTATTTTATTTAAGGAAGGAGAAAATGACAGGGCACTAAAGGCAGAAATAGTGCATATCTGCAAACATATTCACAGGAAAGGAAGAGAGTCTCTAGGAAAACCAGACTATGTCTATGTGGAACCTTGTCTCCACTGGATACAAACTAGAGCTCTCAAGCTGAGGATGCCTTACCCTCATCAAGAAGTTTTTCCGTTAAAGGAATTTGTCCTTTATTTTATGTCTGATACGGAAAAACTCTGGGTCGCTCTCAACAAAGTTCGACGGGAAAAGAAATCTTGGAAGCACAAATACCGTATTCTCAATGTGGAGTGTACCAAAATTCAGGAACTGTTAAAAGAAAAGGATGCTCTGATCAAGATTCTAGAACAGCATGCTATAGAAGATCAAAGGAACTTTCTAGCTCCTTTCACTTGAAAAAGGACCGACAACCCGAAAACGGCTCAAGAACCCCGATCAAAGAAAAGGAAAATACCAGAACCAGCCCCTGAGCTCTCTTCAGAGAGAACTCGTGATCCATAAGCTTAGACATTTCCTTTTACAGCACTTTGTAAAATACTGTATTTCTATTTCCGCAATCTTTCGAATTCAATAAAACGGGGTCTCCCCATTGTATGATATTTGCAATCTATTTGTTGAAGTTTCTATTTGATTAAGACAAAAAATAATAATAAATATATCATTGCATTCATCATTCTCACATAACGCATTCTTCTTACCTTCGAATCTCATGTCTATGTCACGATTCTAGAGTCAAACTATCTCATTCGTACAATACTCGGGTCAATCGACAAATGAAAATGGATGATCACGAGGAAGAGAATAGAGAGCTGAGAGAAGAAATCGACGCTCTGAAAGAAGATCTGAGGAAACATCACAGTGAGATGCAATCCCTGACAACAGCTCAGAGACAACAACAAAGGAATGTGATCTCGGAAATCACATCTATGCCCATAGTAGAGACGTATGATCCTCGGTACAACATGGCTAAAGATCGTCCCTGGGGTATGCCTATCAACTTTATCCCTGAAGGATATATTCTGCCAGTAATGGAAGACCCGGAAACTGCAGCAGGAACCGCTGGGCCTGAAGGTTACAAGCTTCGGGAAAGCGAGGATGCAAGAGTCATGACAGCAACTCCTGAAGGTTACAAACTTCGGGATAGGAAAGCACCAAAGGTCACCGCCGTAATGATTATACCACAACCCGTGGTACACACTGTCCCAGAAGGACAGATTCCACAAGTAATCTCTAGTGGAAATGAAAGTATATACGACAAGATGAATGAGTTCCAAGAACGATTCCTGGAGATGCAGAAGGAACTGCATGCCATTCCCGGTCAGGATTTATTCAGAAAGGACGCTGCAGAACTTTGTTTGGTCCCTAATGTGAAAATCCTACACAAATTTAAGGTGCCTAACTTTGAAAAATACAAGGGTAACTCTTACCCTCAAAGTCATTTGGTGATGTACGCTCGAGAGATGTCAACTCAGACTGAAAATTAACAACTACTGATCCATTACTCTCAAGATAGTTTAACCGGTGCCGCACTAAAATGGTACATGGGTTTAAACTGCACCAAGATCGTTACTTTCAGAGATCTTGGGGAAACCTTCATTCAACAATATAAATATAACCTGGACATGGCACCAGACAGAGATCAGCTCAGAGCAATGTCGTAGAAGGATAAGGAAACCTTTAAGGAATATGCTCAGAGATGGTGTGAAATTACCGCCCAGATTTGTCCCCCTCTTGAGGAAAAAGAGATGACAAAGATCTTTTTGAAAACCTTGAGCTCATTCTATTACGATCGAATGGTCTCCAGTGCGCCCAGTGACTTTATTGAGATGGTGAACATGGGAGTTCGCCTTGAAGAAGCAGTCTGAGAAGGACATCTGGTCAAAGATACAAGACCATCAAGCAGTACCAAAAGATACGGTAGTGCTTTCCCTAAGAAAAAAGAGCAAGATATTGGTAATATCTCTCTCAGAAATCAAAGGCGAAGGTATCAACCAGTAGCAGCAGTAACTCCTGCTATCACCCCTGCACCGGCTCCAACGTATCAACCTCAGGTTGTTCATAGCCAACTAAGTCAAACACAATATCAGCAAAGGACACAACAGCCTCTTCAGCAGGCTCGTCCACAGTACAACAATAACAACCGTACAATGCGACCACCAGGGTTTGACCCTATACTGATGTTATACGCAGAATTATTTCCACTACTATTGGTCAAGGGGCACGTCCAAACCAGGTCTCCTCTTACAGTACCCAAAAATCTGCCTTTTTGGTTCAAAGCTGATCAAACTTGCCCTTACCATCAAGGAGGACCGGGGCACAACATTGAAAACTGTCTCAGCTTCAAATCTGATGTGTAGAAGCTTGTCAAGAATGGGGTCCTATCTTTCAAGGATACAAATCCAAATGTTCATACGAACCTGTTGCCTCAACATGAGAAAACTGCAGTAAATTTGATAGGGGAAGAATCTAACCACAACTATCAAATTCACGATGTACTCCTATTGGGAACCAATCTGGTCAAGATGCATTGCAGACAGAGCGGATACGGTTATGTACCATCTCATAATTATCACCAGTGTGATATCTGCTCAAAGAATAAGCAAGGATGTTCCGTAGTGCAATCAGCTCTACAAGAACAGACGGATCTCTGATGGATCCAAGATCGCCGAATCCGGGAGGTCAATATGGCTCACGTAAATCCCAACATTATCCAGAACCACAACATTCTGGCAATGAATGTCAACTTGGTGGAAATGCACTCAAGGAAAAGCCAACATCATGATCTGCCATGGCACGATTACAATTCCTGTCTGATCTGCTCAATAAACAATCAGGGATGCTCTTTTGTACAAGAGGCCCTCCAACGTCAGATGGATCTTGGATGGATTCAGGACTATCGTGATAGAAGTCATTATCAATTTAATATGATTTAAAACTTTGTTATTCACTTGATGAATACCAGCTTGGTAGGATTACACGCTAAGCAGGTCAGGCTCGGCTTTCTGGCTTCACATGATTATCAGAACTGTAAATTATGTCCTAAGGACGACTAAGGATGTGCACTTGTCCAAAGAACGCTTCAACACTTGTTGAACCACTGGTGGCTTCCGATCTATCTAGATGAAGACACACAATAGGTCAGTATGACTGACGGGAATCCCAGTAGGCATCAAAGTCAGGATATTCGATCAATGGAAACAGACCTAGTGAAGTTGCACTGCATATAAAGTGGACGTGGCCGGGTGCCACCACACAACTATGAGCGCTGTAGAGTTTGCTCAAAGAACAACCAAGGATGCTACCTTGTGCGAGCCGCTCTTCAAAATCAGTTGGACCGAAAGGAGATCCGACCATGTTCAAGATCTGGTTCGATTAACGTAATGCAAGACTATCTTCCTGATCAAAGCAAAGATGTTGTCTTAATCCCTAAACAAGAAGTGGCCAAAGACGTATGCGCCATAATCCCTCTACTTCATGAATCAAGAGTTCCACTTGATAATAGAAAGATTCTCAACCTCAAAATAATTAAGGCCGACTACGATGGTCAAAAAAATAAAAAAGGCTCCTGTGGTTATCTATCTGCCAGGACCGATACCGTACAAATCAGATAAGGTTATCCCTTATAAGTACGGTGCAACGACAATCGAAAATCGAAAAGAAACTTCATTTCCCTCCGTCGTAAACATTATCGACATCAGTCGAGTCACACGGAGTGGCCGGATCTTCAACAGAGGAGTTGGAGAACCCACCAGAGAAAAGGAACCTCAAACAGAAGTTCCAAATCAACCGGTTGGTTAATCTAGTAATCCCGACCTTTCAAAGAACAACAATGAGATGTTGAAGCTCATCCAGAAAAGCGAGTACAACATTGTGGACCAACTGTTGCAAACTCCTTCAAGAATCTCTATGCTATCTCTTTTGCTCAGTTCCGAAGCTCACAGGGAAGCTCTACATAAGGTCTTAGAGCAAGCCTTTATGGAATAAGATGTGACGATAAGACAATTCGAGAGCATTATTTCCAACATCACTTCCTACAACAATTTAGGATTTAGTAATGAAGAACTGCCGGAAGGAGGCAAAAATCACAACATGGCGCTTAACATTACAGTTAACTGCCAAGACGATGCTCTAGCCAGCGCACTGGTAGACACAGGATCAGCTCTGAATGTTATGCCAAAATCTACTCTGATGCGACTATCATTTCAAGGATCCCCGATGAGAGGCAGTGAGGTCATCATCAAAGCATTTGACGGATCCAGAAAAATAATTATCGGTGAAGTCGACCTTCCCATAACTATCGGTCCTCACACTTTCCAAGTAACTTTCCAGGTCATGGACATCCGGGAAGTATACAGTTGTTTATTAGGATGACCTTGGATACACGAGGCTGGGGAAGTCACTTTGACATTTCACCAGAAGCTGAAGTTCGTCAAGAATGACAAGTTAGTCACAGTCTGTGGAGAGCAGGCGTTAATCGTAAGTAACTTATCATTCACTTGTGTAGAACCAGAGGAGGTTGTTGGAACCCAGTTCCAAGCACTTTCGTTGAGCAATGAGAATCGATCAGAAAAAGGATCATAGATTTCCTCGTACAAAGATGCTCTCAAAGTGACCGAGAGTAACAACGTAAAAGGATGGGGACAGCTTGTCATTACTAGGATAATAAGACAAAGAAAGGTCTTGGTTTTTCCTCAACATGTACCCAGACTGCTTCCAACGATGAAAGTTTTCATCCCATTCAGAACTTTTTCCACAGTGGAGGCTTCCTTCACCCAGTGTCTCAAGAAGTACATACCATTAATGAGGGTGACTCCTTCGATACAAATGAAGAGTGAAAGTCCTATCTCAACGAGGACGGTTATATGTCTCCGGAAGAAACGCATACGCCATTTTGTTATCCCACGCAAAGTCCGAGATATATACCGAGATCAGATGTCAAGATGATGTACGGAGATTGTGATCTGAAAGGATGTCGTGCTCCACCTAACTCATTAGAGGAGGACACTCTGATGAAAGACTATTTCGACTATGACCCAATGGATGACTTGCCTATCTGGAAGCCGTACCCAGAAGACTTGGGGTAAAAGAGTTAGCCAAACGATACATATCAATTGAGCATCATTGAAAAGAATACCTGAGTCCCCACCAAATCGTGGGATCATTACTCATGGCATTCAGAAAATATCCAGCACAATGATGAATCTGCAAAGATTACAGGACAAGAGTTCATTAACTATGCTTTTCCTGAGGTCAACGTCATCGAGAAGGATGACTCCTCTAGTTCCACGGAAGTATGGGACACTTTAGGACAACCGAGTGGCAAATACGACTTCTTGGTCAAGTACACTGCTCCTGAAAGCTCTCGTATCAGGCTCGAAGACATCCAGCCAACTGGATGGGAAGATCCGCCTGAGAGTGAAAACACTGTGCAAGATACAATAGAAGAGTTCGTCTATGACAACTCTGCCTGGGAAGAAGACTCCAACGATCCTGCTCCGCCAGAAATCAGTGTCATTTCTGAAGACAAGCCAAGAAAGAAGGTACCAAACTTTGTGATTCACCGAGGAGTTCACCGCCAATGGGTTGATGTTGATGTCCCGAAAGTCGTCCATAAGTCTAAGTAATTGTCGTCTTTGTTTTGACCTTTCACCCTGCCCAGGTGAAATAGATGTTTTGATAGGGCTCACTTTCTGTAAATGTCCCTCTTCGCTTCGTCCAAAGCGACAAAGTTTTGTTTTATAGGGTTGTAGTTTCAAGAATCGACTAGATCATCAATAAATAAATGTCGTTCTGTAATTTCCGCATTCTATTGTTGTTTTCACTTTTTGCTTTTTCAGAAAATGGTAATCCTAAAAACAAAATAAAAATAAAAACAAGCATTTTTCAGAAAATACACTGCACACACTCTTGCATTTCTCTCTATCTCTTCTAAAAAAACGAATCATCACGTCATGCAGATTGCTTGTTTTAAACCCCATTGAAACATACGATCCAATGCCTTCTCCCAATTTTGAATTCCCGGTATTTGAAGCTGAAGAAGAAGAAGACGAAGAAATTCCAGAAGAGATCTCCCGATTACTCAGACAAGAGGAAAGGTCCATTGAACTTCACAAAGAGCCGTTGGAAACAGTCAACTTGGGTTCAGAAGAAGAGAGAAAAGAAGTCAAGGTTGGGGCACTACTCAGTCTGACTGTCAAAGAAGACTTAATAAAGCTTCTCAAAGGTTTTCCCGATGTATTTGCTTGGTCCTATCAGGACATGCCAGGGTTAGATACCGGCATCGTGGAACATCATCTACCGTTAAGATCAGAATGTCTGCCAGTAAAAGAAAGGTTGAGAAGGACTCATCCAACATGGCCATCAAAATCAAAGAGGAAGTACAAAAATAGATTGACGCAGGTTTCCTCACCACATCAGAATATCCTCAATGGCTAGCCAACATAGTGCCAATTCCAAAAAAGGACAGAAAAGTTAGAATGTGTGTAGACTACAGGGATCTGAACAAAGCAAGTCCAAAGGATGACTTTCCCTTATCGTACATAGACATGCTGGTAGACAGTACATCCAAGTTCAAAGTTTTCTCCTTCATGGATGGATTATCGGGCTATAATCAAATCAAAATGGCGCCGGAAGACATGGAGAAAACTTCGTTCATCACTCCGTGGGGTACCTTTTGTTACAAGGTAATGTCGTTCGGTTTGAAGAACGTCGGGGCAACCTATCAAAGGGCCATGACTACGCTGTTTCATGACATGATGCACAAAGAAATCGAGGTATATGTCGATGATATGATTGCCAAATCTAAGACAGAAGATGAGCATGTGACCCACCTGTCAAAACTATTCGAGCGCCTGAGAAAATACCAACTCCGCTTGAATCCCAATAAATGCACATTCGGTGTTCGTTCAAGAAAACTGCTAGGGTTCAACATCAGCCAGAAAGGAATTGAGGTTGATCCTAACAAAGTCAAGGTCATTCAAGAAATGCCTTCTCCAAAAATAGAAAAACAAGTTAGAGGGTTCCTGGGACGTTTGAATTATATTTCCAGATTCATATTCCTCATGACCGGGACATGCGCACCAATCTTTAAACTACTCAAAAAGAATCAAGACTATGTATGGACAGAAGATTGCCAAAAAGATTTCGACAGTATCAAAGATTATCTGTTGAATCCCCTGATTCTATCACCTCCAGTAGAGGGAAGACCACTGATCATCTTTTTAATAGTTTTGGAAGACTCCATGGGTTGTGTGCATGGTCAACAAGACGAAACAAAAAGAATAGAGTCTGCCATCTACTACTTAAGCAAGAAATTCACAGACTGTGAAACTCGGTACACTGTGCTCGAGAAAACTTTATGTGCTCTGGCTTGGGCAGCCAAACGTCTTCGCCAGTACATGATTTGTCACACTACTTAGTTAATCTTCGAAATGGATCCAATCATGTATATCTTTGAAAAACCTGCTCTCACGGGAAGGATTGCCCGTTGGCAGATGTTGTTATCAGAATATGACATAGAATACCATGCTCAAAATACCGTGAAAGGAAGTATTTTAGCCGATCATTTGGCTCATCAACCGATTGACGATCGAGAATCAATCGGGTTTGACTTCCCAGACGAAGATTTCATGTACTTGAAAATGAAAGATTGCGATGAACCGCTACCCAGTGAAGGGCCAGAACCAGGTTCCCGATGGGGACTAATCTTTGATGGAGCTGTCAACCATTATGGAAACAAAATTAGGGCAATCATCATAACACCTCAGGGTACCCACATTCCTTTCACTGCCAGACTAACATTCAAGTGTACAAACAACGAGGCCGAATACGAAGCTTGTATCATGGGTCTCGAAGAAGCAATTGACTCTAGAATTACGAACTTGAATGTGTATGGAGACTCAGCCCTGGTTATCAACCAAATCAAAGGAGATTGGAACACATACCAATCAGGACTGATTCCTTACAAAGACTACGCGAGAAGGTTGTTACCATTCTTCAATAGAATCGAGTTTCATCACATCCCTCGTGAAGAGAATCACATGGCTGATGCACTAGCCACTCTCTCTTCCATGATTAGTGTAGGTCAATGGAACGACATACCTAAGATCGACGTAATGCGCCTGGAACGGCCCGCCTACATCTTCCTAATTGAAGCAGTCATAGAAGACAAACCTTGGTATCACGATATCAAATGCTTCCTTCAGAAACAAGAGTACCCACCTGGGGCATCAAGAAAAGACAGGAAGGCTCTCAGAAGATCAGCTTCTTCCTAAGCGGTGATACACTTTATAAGAGAAACTTCGACATGGTCTTGCTCCGATGCGTAGACAGACCAGAAGCAAACATGTTGATGAAAGAGATTCACAAAGGATCCTTTGGCACTCATGCCAATGGACACACAATGGTGAGAAAAATTCTGAGAGCAGGGTACTATTGGCTGACAATGGAATCCGATTACTACAAGTACATGAGAAGATGTCACAAACATCAGATATACTCAGACAAGATCCATGTACCGCCAACGCATCTCAAAGTTCTCTCTTCCGCGTGGCCTTTTTCCATATGGGGAATTGACATGATTGGAATGATCGAACCCAAAGCTTCAAATGGACATCGGTTCATTCTAGTAGCCATTGACTACTTCACCAAGTGGGTCGAAGCAGTGTCATACACCAATGTAACCAGACAAGTCGTGGTCCGCTTTATCAAAAACAATATTGTTAGTTCCTGGATTGGCTGGAATTTTGATAAAATAAAGTATATTCAATGTTGATGTCAAGGTGCTGATGTTGCAACATTGAAGTCTTAACACTGGGCTGTGTTAAGTATTTAATTGCTAAAGTTGGATGTCTGATGTCACACAGGTGATGTTGTAACATCAGATCTACAGAATCAATAACAGCAGGTTGTGTGGTTATTAGGGTTGCGTGTTAGCTGGAATTGTGGAGAGTGGTTGACTCATTGGATGAGAATATCTTGGGATAGATATTTTCTGTTACATGGGAGATTTGATTGCAGGTCTGTTGGAGAATTAAAAGGTTGAAGATTTAAAAAGATTTTGGGGATAAAATCTGTTTTGAAGATTCAGTTTTAATTAACAAATCTGATCAAATATTGTGACAAGTCCAAGCCCAATTCAGGAGCTATATAAAGCGCACAAGACCAAAGGAAAAAGTACATAAAACATTCAGAAGATCAAGAGCTGGAGGCTTAGTGTCTAGAGTTTGTTTAAAGTGCTTATATTTACACTATTCTAGGGTTTGAATAGGTGTTGAGTTTATGTCCTCTCTAGAAGCTGTGAAGCAATAGAGAGTGGTTGATTGATTGAAGCTGTGAAGTAAGATCAAGGGTACTCAAAGTGGGTTCTTTGAGTGTTTGTAAGGGATTGAGTGGTGTTCTCATACCTAAGTGGTTTCTTAGGTAGGAAGTCATTAGTAGAGTATAAGTTTAGGAGATTGTCAACGGGTTGTTGAGTCTGTAAATTATATCTACAAGTAGTGAATTCCATCCCTGGCTTGGTAGCCCCCAGAGTAGGTTGGTTGTAACCGAACTGGGTCAACAATTCTTGGTGTTATTTTACTGTTATTGCTGTCCATTGTGCAGAGTGTGTTGTTGTGACATCACACCTTAACATCACACGTCTAATACCAGAATTTCAATTGGTATCAGAGCAGGCATCCTGTCTGTCTCTGGGTGAGATCTAGGGAAGTTACTTTCTGGTGTAAAGATGGACAAAGAAGTTGGAGGATTCGTCAACAGACCCCCTATTTTGAATGGATCCAATTATGACTATTGGAAGCCAAGGATGACCACCTTCTTAAAATTCTTGGACAGTAGGGCTTGGAAGGCTGTTATTAAAGAGTGGAAAGCACCTGTCATGTGTGAGAAGGATGATGCTGGCAAAGATAAAGAAGGCACCTCTAAGCCAAAGCCTGAAGAAGAGTGGACCAAGGAGGAAGATGAGCTTGCTCTTGGAAATTCCAAAGCTCTGAATGCAATCTTCAATGGAGTGGATAAGAATATCTTCAGGTTAATTAATACCTGTGAAGTTGCTAAGCAAGCATGGGATATCTTGCAGGCTACTCATGAAGGAACATCTAGAGTCAAGATGTCAAGACTTCAGATTTTAACATCAAAAATTGAAAGCCTGAAGATGAAGGAAGATGAGACTATTCATGATTTCCACATGAGTATTCTTGAGCTGGCCAATGCATCTAGTGCTCTTGGTGAGAAGATGTCAGATGAAAAGCTTGTGAGGAAGATCCTTAGGTCCCTACCTAAGAAGTATAAGATGAAGGTTACTGCCATTGAAGAATCACAAGACATCAGCAAGATGAGAGTTGATGAGCTCATTGGATCTCTTCAAACCTTTGAGCTTGGGTTGAATGAGGAAGAACCAGAAAAGAAGCCAAAGAGTATAGCCCTGGTGACAAATGGTGAAGAAGAGAAAGGGAAGAAATCTGAATCCCAGGAGGATCTATCTCAGGCCATAGTGATGTTGGGAAGATAGTTCACCAAAGTATTCAAGAGAATGAATAATAACTCCAGGCCTAATGTCAAGAATATTACTTCTGACACCAGCAAGAAGGATGAAGAGAAAACTGTCCAAGATAAAGGAGTGCAATGCTTTGAGTGTGAAGGGTATGGACATGTCAAGAAAGAATGTCCCACCTTGTTGAAAAAGCAGAAGAAGGGCATGACAGTTTCCTGGTCTGACTCTGATAGTGAAAGTGAAGGCGAGTCAGCAAAGCATGTGAGAGCTTTAACAGGAGCGTTGTATCTGATGATGATTCTAGTGATGGAGAAGTAACTTATGAGGAGTTAGCTTCTACCTATCAAGAGCTGTGTTTAAAGAGTGCTGAAATTTGTCAAGAAAACAAGTGCCACAAGCAACAGATTGCTCAGCTAGAGAATGAAAAGACAGAACTGGAAAATGTGGTGGTGCTAGTTAGAGCTCACCTTGATCAAATGACCAAGTCTGTTAGGATGCTGAGCTGTGGTACAGACACACTTGACAAGATACTTCAGTCAGAAAAAGCTGCTGGAGACAAAGCTGGGATAGGTTATGTGGTTGAGGACAAGGGAACTTCAGAAGGAAGCACTTCAGGTTCAAAGAAGGAAGTGTCACAACTTTCATCTCAACATCAGCCAAAGAAGCAGGATCCTACCCATAAGAAAGCTGATGTTTCACAACCTAAGAAGATTGAGAAGAAGACTGGTACCTATCAAAAGAGAAAGCAGCCACAGGGAGTTAGTCAGTATATGCCCCCACAATACCATGAGAGCATGCAAGCTGCTCAGTTCAAACAACACATGTCTCATCAGATGTCTCAACATCAGGACAACTGGTATGGTTATGGTTATGGATACACCAATGTTGTTCCTTATATATATGGAAGAAGAAAGCCACACCATCATGGGAGACAATCCAGGAAACAACATTCTCAGCCGTCTTATGGGAGAAGATATCAACATAATAGATGGCAGGGCAGTTATGGTAGGAGGAGATCACATTATGGATGGCAGCATAAGCAATCTCATCATGGCAGAAGATTCAGAAATGAAAGGGTGAGATGCTATTACTGTGGAAGGTTTGGACATATGCAGTACTCTTGCTACAAGCTGCATGGATACCCTCAATCTCAAAACAGATGGAGAGAGCACATGCCCAAAGTTGTTAAACAATGGGTACCTAAGGAGAAGGTGAAGTGCTTGTTGGCTCACTTGGCTGACAAAGAGTTTAAAGAAGGAACATGGTATGTAGATCCATGGTTGAGGATCTTAGACCTTGCCCCTCTCATGAGGTCATATTTGGCAATGGAGAAAAAGGTGTTGTTGCAGGAGTTGGGAAAGTGCAAGGTGATGGTAGACCTGAACTTGACAATGTTCTGTTTGTCAGTGGCTTAAGTGCAAATTTGATCAGCATAAGCCAGTTGTGTGATGAAGGTTACAAGGTAAACTACACTAAGCATGAGTGTGTGGTTTCTGATGAGCATAATCAGATTATTATGAAGGGTGCCAGAACCAAAGACAACTGCTATCAGTGGATTTCTCTTGAAGGAAATTCAACTAATGATGTACAAGTTGATGTTATAACATCAGACTATGGCATCAGGATGCTAAAAGGTCACTCAGAGTTAACAAGTTCAGATGTTTTAAAAGGAAAGTCTTTATGGAGGGAGAAAATTAGTAATTGGTCTTTAAAGAGTATTCAAAATCAGGCGCCTTACTATATTGATACTACACCAAGACTTACCAAAGCGTTCTCTTCGCAACGTTTCATCTCCCTAATATGAAGTTCTCCTTCAAACCTAGTTTGTCACAAAGGAACGATGTCTGTCCCTTCCAAGAAATCTGAGCAGGTACGAACTAGGGTTTCTTCCGAAGAACTCATTTATATTGCTCTTCTCGAGTCAAGTAACCCTAAACCCTCAACCACAGTAAACAAACCTGAAGCTAGGTCATCATCCTCTCAAGCTGTTGAGGAGAAGTTTGATGTAGACATGCATTTGGAACAGCTTGCCACCAAAATCCTTGAGAAGGGGATACGGGTGAAATGGATTTCTGTCCCTCTAAGGCAAATGACTGCTGAACAAGTCGACTCTCAAGGAGAGGACAAAAATCTTCAAAGACAGGCCCTTAGTCAAGAAACTGAAGGTGAAGATCCTGATGACACTGATGTCAGAACATCGTCCCCTAGGAATGAAAGCCACAGGGGTAAAGGAAAGGAACAGGTTGAGGTTATAGAGATTGAGGACTCATCTGATGATGATAGAATTGGAAAAAGGAAGGATAAGAAAAGGACTTCAGTTACAGACTCTTCCAAGTCGTGGAGCCAAGGTGCCAAGTCTGGCAAGAAGAGGAGAATCAGGGAAGAGTCAGATTCTGAGTGTCATGCTCAAGACATCAACCCTGCTACAAATCAAGTGCCTGATAACATCTCATCTCACAGTGCCAGAAGTGCATCCTTGTGGAAGTGTGTGAGCCTAAGAAAGGTAGCTCTGGAAAGAGAGGTAGTAGCTAAAGACTTAGAATCTACTGAAGTTATTGACCTAATTAAGCTTGCTGGTCTCATAAGGACTGCGTCAGGGTTAGCTGATTGCTATGATAGACTGGTCAGGGAATTCATAGTTAATATACCTGAATCGATAAATGACAGCAAGAGCCGAACTTTCAGAAGAGTTACCATCAGGGGTAAGTGTGTCTGGTTTTCTCCTGAGATGATCAATGCCTACTTAGGAAGAAATGAGGAAGATTATGGGGAATTAGAAGCCTCTAACAATTATATATGCAAAGAAATCACTGCTGGGCAGGTAGATGTTTGGCCCGTAGAAGGAAAGCTGTTAGCCAGTCTGTTGAGTGTCAAATATGCTTTTCTGCAAAGAATAGGTATTGCCAACTGGGTTCCTACTAGTCACAAGACCACAATTTCTGTTGAATTGGGGAAGATAATTTATGCAGTTGGGACAAAGCAAAGAATTGATTATGGCTCCTACATCTATGATCATACTGTTAAGCATGCTGCTACAAATGCTGTAAAGATGCCTATTGATTTTCCCTCTCTCATTTGTGGGATTGTCTTGTCTCAACATCCTGGAATTCTACAGCATTCAGATGTTGCTTGTAAAAGAAAGCCTGCCTTGTCACTCCATCACAAGTTGAAACATGTTCCTTCAGTGTCAAGACATCTGCCTCAACATCACAACAGTCACCAGCCAAGACTGGGTTGATCACAGAACTAGAGGAGGCTTGCAAGGAGATAGATGAAGTCATAAGAGTTAGTACTAAAAGGAAACAAAAATTTGAAAGACTTGTCATGGCTCTGAGATTGGCAACAAAGGAAGGTGAAGCTGTCAACACAAGGAAGGATGCTATTGATGGAGACGATAATGATGATCTCAGCTCAGAAGATTAAAGCTTTTAATGATTGCCTTCTAGTTTAGTAGGGTTAGCTTTATTTTCTGTATTTGTTTTAGCACTTAATGTGCTTGGTTTTGTACTTTGAATATTGTGCTGGTATATGCACTGTTTATGTTTTTAGTTTCCTTCTATGATTTGTTTTGCCTGTTTACTAACTGAGAGGCTAACAATGAGAGCTAGGGTGTACTGACTATAGTTAATAGGGCTTCTTATAGAAGCTTGTCTAATTGTGGCTAAAAAGGGGGAGATGAATAGCCAAGATAGTCGTATTATTGCCAAATGCTGCTAATATGATGCAGATATTAAGGGGGAGATAAAAAAGTTTGTTGCTGCATTAAGAGGGAGTTTTGACTGAACTTGTGAAGATATCATGGCATTTGAAGAGTGCAACCAAGCAGACATCTAGGGGGAGAAGTGCTGCACATTGTGAGCTACTGAACAGCTGTGATGCTGGTTCATGTTTTCAAGGAGGAGCACCAATTGGTTGTTTGTCAATAATGAAGATGGTGCTACAGCAGATCAAGTAATGAAGACTTTGAAGATTGTCAAACTGCTGTTGCTGAGAGTTTCAAATTTCTGAAGATTATTCCGCTGCTGAAATCTCTGAAGGTGCAGAGTGCAGAAGTTGATTGCAGAGTGCAGAGGTTGTTTTAGCCAAAATTAGCCAAAGGGGGAGATTGTTAGTTCCTGGATTGGCTGGAATTTTGGTAAAACAAAGTATATTCAATGTTGATGTCAAGGTGCTGATGTTGCAACATTGAAGTCTTAACACTGGGCTGTGTTAAGTATTTAATTGCTGAAGTTGGATGTCTGATGTCACACAGGTGATGTTGTAACATCAGATCTGCAGAATCAATAACAGCAGGTTGTGTGGTTATTAGGGTTGCGTGTTAGCTGGAATTGTGGAGAGTGGTTGACTCATTGGATGAGAATATCTTGGGATAGATATTTTCTGTTACATGGGAGATTTGATTGCAGGTCTGTTGGAGAATTAAAAGGTTGAAGATTTAAAAAGATTTTGGGGATAAAATCTGTTTTGAAGATTCAGTTTTAATTAACAAATCTGATCAAATATTGTGACAAGTCCAAGCCCAATTCAAGAGCTATATAAAGTGCATAAGACCAAAGGAAAAAGTACAGAAAACATTCAGAAGATCAAGAGCTGGAGGCTTAGTGTCTAGAGTTTGTTTAAAGTGCTTGTATTTACACTATTCTAGGGTTTGAATAGGTGTTGAGTTTCTGTCCTCTCTAGAAGCTGTGAAGCAATAGAGAGGGGTTGATTGATCGAAGCTGTGAAGTAAGATCAAGGGTACTCAAAGTGGGTTCTTTGAGTGTTTGTAAGGGATTGAGTGGTGTTCTCATACCTAAGTGGTTTCTTAGGTAGGAAGTCATTAGTAGAGTATAAGTTTAGGAGATTGTCAACGGGTTGTTGAGTCTGTAAATTATATCTACAAGTAGTGAATTCCATCCCTGGCTTGGTAGCCCCTAGAGTAGGTTGGTTGTAACCAAACTGGGTCAACAATTCTTGGTGTTATTTTACTGTTATTGTTGTCCATTGTGCAGAGTGTGTTGTTGTGACATCACACCTTAACATCACACGTCTGATACTAGAATTTCAAATATCATCTGCCGTTATGGTGTTCCAAGCCAGATCATTACTAATAATGGATCTAAATTGAACAACAAGATGATGAAGGAGTTGTACGCAGAGTTCAAGATTGAACACCATAACTCATCTCCCTACCGACCCAAGATGAATGGAGCAGTAGAAGCGGCTAACAAGAACATCAAGAAGATTGCTCAAAAGATGGTTGTAACCTACAAAGACTGACACGAGATGCTTCTTTTGCTCTTCACAGTTATCGTATATATGTCCGCACTTCAACAGGGGTAACCCCTTTCTCTCTAGTATATGGCATGGAAGAAGTCCTCCCTATGAAGTAGAGATACCATCGATCAGGGTATTGATGAAAGCTAAGCTAACAGAGGCTGAATGGTGTCAAAGTCGACATGATGAACTGAATCTGATCGAAGAAAAGTGAATAACGGCTCTATGCCATGGTCAGTTGTATCAGCAAAGAATGAAGAAGGTGTTCAACAAAAAGGTCAGACCCCGTGTCTTCAGAAAAGGAGACCTTGTTCTCAAGAAAATACAATTATTTCTCACTGATTCCTGGAGCAAATGGACTCTGAATTACGATGACCCCTATGTGGTCAAGAAAGCTTTCTCAGGCGGTGCCTTAAGACTCGTAACCATGGATGGAGAAGAATTTGCCTACCCCACAAATGTTGACATAGTCAAAAAATACTTTGCCTAAACTAAAAAAACGTCTCGGTGGATTGAAAACCCGAAAGGGCGGTCCTGGAAAAATTTAGAGACATAAGCAAAAATCATCCCGGTGGATTGGAAATCTCAAAGTACAATCCAGGCAAAAGTTAGGGATTAATGGCAAGTAACTACGTCTGACGAGGTTAAATCCCCAGCAGTAATGCCATCCATCAGGAAAACTCCAATCAAGGTCATCTTCGACAGAAGCTCAGGATGCCCAGAATTCAAAGTTGGTAGAAGGATAACGGTCGTTATATTTTAATATAGCCCTTTTTCCCTTAAATTACCATTTCTAACTTTGTAAATATTCTATGAGATCACGCGCTCGGCTAATTTCCATCCTATCAATAAAATTTGAGCCCTAGTGCTTTTGTTTACAATTCTTATTTGTTTTAGCTTTACAGAATGATTTTATTTTTAACATGATCAACGATTCTTGAAATAAAACAAAAATGAATTTACTTGCCAAAATTTTTCAGCTTTTAAAATAAAGATGGCAATTCTTTTGACTGTTGAACATCGAAAGAACATCGATCGCTTCTCCGGAGGTGGTTGAACCTTAAAGTGCAGAATCGAAGTACTCCTTCTAAACTAGCACGCCTGAATGAAGGATCAACTGTGTCAGAGACCATGTTTCATCTGACATCCCCGACAGGGTTTCATACCTCTTAAAACCGATTAACAGTTCTTTCTCCCCACAGGGACTGTCTCTTCTATGCAAGGTAGGATTGCTATTTTTGACCAGTGATACTTTTTATCCCCCGCAGTGGCCGAGTATCCAGTCGTGTTCATCTATTGGTTTGTATATCGCGTCAGTTTTGTCAGCATATACATCCATACATCATGCATTATTGATTCATACTCATGTTCATATTGCATCACAATCACTTTGGTCAGTCTTATCCCCAAGTGATAAAAGTCCTCTCAATCGAGTTATCAGTTTTTTCCTCGTTAGAAATGTTTTGTCTGAACAATCTCTCCCCAGTTTATTTCTGGATTGGAGACGGTCCTCGACCACTTTGATAACTTGAACCTCTAAAAGGCAAGAAGACATTCGACAAACATCACTCTTCACCATTGAAGATGATGTTCTTGCTTTCCCGGATTAAGGAAAATTCCCAGAGAAAGCCTCGCAACCAAAGACTCTCAGCAATACATTGGTTTTTATCCCAAGATTGGATTACGTCACATGGTAATGAAGTCATCAGCACCTCAAAATTGGATTATGTCACATGGTATTTCTCCGAAAAGATCTCGAAGAAAAGTATGATGTAACATCCCCAAACAGAAAGCAGTCTTTCAAGAGACTCGTTTTTCCCCAGTAGAGTCAACAAATGGCATCTCCAACTGAGAAGTTTGCACACCTCTACAGCTCAGACAAATAGGTTTCCCAGCAAGTCTGACATCAAAACTTTTTCCCATCAAATGGCATCTCCCCAGGAAAATTCGGCGAGAAGTTTGAGGAAAACCACTACACATAGCGTCCCTTGTCAAGAAAGGAACATGACCAAAAAAAACTGAGACCAGTTCCATGGCTGAAGACCATGATCGAGGGGAAGTTTATTGACAAAAGAAACTAAGACCAGTTCTGTGGCTGAAAACCCAGATCGAGGGGAAGTTTATATCAGAAACTTAGACCAGTTCCTTGGCTGAAGACTAGGATTGAGGGGAAGTTTATTTATCAAGAAACTGAGACCAGTTCCTTAGCTGAAGACCAGGATAGAGGGGAAGTTTTACCTTTTTCTAAGTAATACTGCTTAGCAAAAGAAGATGGATGAGCAAACTACCATTCATAACCACCATCAAAATTTTGGGTATTCCGGTATTTAATCCTCTTGCACCCCGAATGCCAGATACCTTCGCCATTCACACCTTCGGGTCAAGAAGATTAAATAGGGGCATCTGTCATACTCCAAATTTTGACCACCAAGATTTCCCATCATTGTGCAAATCATCATCACAATATGGATGTACTTTCATGTCTCATCAATCTCCTTAAAGATGGTTGAGCATTCACCACAATCAAGAATTAGGGTTTCAAGTCCTCTTAGAGCGCTTAGACAAAGGATCAATCAAAAAATGACATGATCTTCAACTTGTCTAACCTCTCAAACACCTATAAAGGATCAAGAAGACTCCCACATCAAGAATCAAGCACAAGGTTGCAACATTCCAAGTGGATCAAGCCTCAAGATCGCCAGTGTCACCAAATTAGGGTTTTGATCGAATGAGGCCTCCAGATGAAAATTTTCATCTGGGAATGAGCCAATGCTTCAAAACACAACCCAAGATACTCCAAGGGACCTCATGGACACAATTATCAAGTCAATTTAGCCTCAGGGGATGAATTTACCAAAAATCAGGAATTAGGGTTTCTAGACCTAATTCACCCCTAAGTTGACTTTTGGGACAAAGCATGAGCCAATACCTCAAGACATGATTTAAGGGCCTCAAATACACCAAATTGATCCATTTGCAACAATTAATTGATCAAAGAAGCTTGATTCACAAGTTTCAATTTCATCTGGACCACAATTAGGGTTTCGAGGAAAAAAGTCAACTGTACCTTTGACTTTTGACCAAGACATGCTCCCAAACCATGGGACATGATTCAATACACCCTATAACACCTATGGAATCTACCCATTAGGTTTGATTTAGGTAAAGGACTTGATTTCACAAAGGAACACACAGTTTGGATTTCATCCGATAAAAAGTCAACTGTGCACAAAATCAAGTTTGACTTTTTGGGATTTTCCACAAATATGGCTCCCTTAAGTCAAAAACAATGTTAATGTATGATATTGATCATCATCCATCAAGAAAAATCAAGAAAAGTGAGGTTTATTGCAAAAGGGACAACCTTGAGAAACCAAAATTTTTCTAAATTATGGAATAAAAGTGGTTTTGGTACCAACTTCCAAGGACCATAACTTGAGATCCAAGCAACCATTTTGGGTGATCCAAAGTTGGATTTGTAGGTCTTGCTACACTCTACAAAAGCTTCAACTACCTTCAACCCCAATTCCTTATGGATTTTAAGTTATTGAGTGATCAAAATGACAAAAACATGAAAATGACACTTTTTCCAACACTTAGTGAAAATCTGCCTAAGTTACCAGCCTTGAACATCAATGTTCATGAGGATTTTTCAGTTGGATCCAAATAGTTTCAAAACAAACTATGATCTCACATGTTTTGTATCATATGAGGGCTTTCTAAAAAGCACAAGAGCCTCCCATAACTCAACCTGAGCAGGGAGATATGAATCCCTCAAAATCACCATTTCCAACTGTCTTGGACAAGGCATATTTTGGCAGATTTTGGCATTTTGCTCGAATTGGAAAAATTGAACAACTCCAAGCCTTGTCATCCATTTGGACACACCTGAGGATAAAACAAAAGGAGAATGATCTGATCCCCAAGCCTCCAAAGTCCAAGAATCTACATTAGCCATAACAAACCTAAAAAGGCTAAAAAGGTGCCAAGACTCCAATTTTGTTTCAATGCATTTAATGGATATACCAAGGTGGCATGGACTGACACATTCCTAACTGAATGAGTCAAGGATCAGCACTGAATCAAAGGATCATAGGCCTGTGCCCTAACCTCAAGTCAATGGCTAGAGGAGACTTGAGATTCCTTTTGCTCAACATTGGCCAAAGGCCTGCTGCAGCTACCAATCACTATTGCTTGCAAAACAAAATTGCGCTACTATAAATATAGCTCATTTATGCTCAGTTTGAGTACACCAAAGCACTACAACACTTGCTTTCCTCAAAATCTCTTTTTTTAGGCCAAAATGCCTTCTTTTGCAAGGTATCTCTGAGTTTTTGAGTTAGAGAGCAATTCCACCACAGATCATGATCCAAACACCTCTAATATGTTGTATCTAAGTTGTTCAAACACTCACTTGTGATCTGAAACACCAAAATCACAAAGTCCACTTCCAAAACCTCAAAATTGGACTTTTCTGCATTTTTCAAGCCATGTCTTAATTCAGTCACTTCAAAAACCAAACAAAGCCTCAAACACACTCCAAATATCATCCTCAAATTGTCCCAAATGGTTCCCCTCATCTGGAACACCATTTGAGAGAGTTGCCATATTGGTCACTTTTGCCCCTTTTGCAAGAAAGTGCCACAACTTGTTCCTGAGGATTCCAGCTGGTTCTAATCATTCTAATAGCTTCTAAGGGATCAATTGAGAGTGTCTAAAGCATCAAATAACTTCTGGCACATGGAACTTGGCAGATAGTACAAAACGCTCCAAGACGTAAGTGCATGACAACTTGAACTCTTTGAATTATGCATTCCTTTGATGTCCATTGATCATAAACATCTCATACATGTTGTATATGTTGTGTTTGAACCAATTTTCCATGTAATTCTTGCGTGTACCATGAGTAAGCATATAACATTCAAAAATAGGCCTATTAAAAAACCACTATCGGATTTTGAGGAGGAAACATTTTTTGAAAATTCCTAGGGCACCATTGGATTCCTCATGAAATTCTAGGTCAAATGCACCTAAATTTTGCCCCAATCCATGGAGAAATGAGAAAGTTATAGGCTTCACGTAAATTGCCCAAAAGCTTGTCTTGCCTTGCCTTGCCCAGGCCTAGAAACAAGGCATGCCTTATGAATTAATGGGGTGGTTTTGATACACGGATGTATCACCACCCCAGTGGTAGCGCGCATGTGTGTTTGGCTTGATGGTCGTGGGTTCAACCCCACCCAGACCATTTTTGCCATTTTCTTTGTTTTTGCTATTTTTTCCATATTTTCATGTTTTTATTAATTAATTGAAAATTTAATTTCTCTCTCAATTTTAATCATTTTTTGTTGATTCTTTTTTTTTAAATTCACAAAAACATTAAAATATTTTATTCTATGAAAATTTCACAAAAATATTATTTATTTCATATATTTGGTATTTTTGTAAAGAATTATATTTTTATTTGTTTTTAATCATTAAAAATATTTCTTTCTCTTGGTTTTGCAAAATTTAAATGATTTTTAAATCATCCCATGAATGAAACATGATTTTCCAAATATAAATCCAAAATCACAACCTTTTTCTTCACATATTTGATTATTTTAATTGAATTTTTATTCAATTAAAATACATTTTAAAACCAAAAATTAGGGTTTTGATCATTATCACCCTAACAAATCTTTTCAAACATTGTGGGCCTCTAATAGAGTGTAAGACCCAACCCCCTTTGTAAATACAAATAATTTTGGGCCTCAGTCATTGTATAAGTCCCACTGTGTTTTCAAAAATCTTGGCGCGATCATCGCTTTTCAAAACATTTTCATCTGGGCCTACCCTTGTGTTGTAAGTCCCATTTCTTTTCTTTTTGAAACCTTTGGGCCTCTCCTTGAGTTGTAAGACCCATCGCTCTATATAGAAAACCTCTTTGGGCCACAGTCATTGTATAAGCCCCCAGTACAGTTTACAAAACAACGGTGCGATTACGGTTTTTCATCTGGGCCTCTCCTTGAGTATAAGCCCCGACAATCTTTTCCAAAACAACTTCTCTCTTGATTTAGGTTCAAATCCAAAGTTGTTATCAAAACTTTCTTTAATTTCTTGAACAACTAACCATACAGCTGTTACAATGGAGGCTTGCTCGCCTGTAAGTTTTATCAACTTTCATTTACTTGCTTTCATATATATATATATATATATATATATATATATATATATAACTGTATTGTTGGAATCTTGCTCACCTGTAAGTCTTTCTTTCATTCTTTTAAATACATGTCATATATATATAACTGTATTGTTGGAAGCTTGCTCACCTGTAAGTCCTTCTTTCATATCCTTTTAAATACATGTCATATATCAACTGTATATATACTTGTATATTTGCTTAGAGTTTTCCCCGGCAACTAGGTCTAGAACTAGGTAAAGCCAGTTGGTCACTCTTTAATACACTCAAAACTAGATCCCCATAGGATTTCCAAATACAGTCTTGCCTTCTCTTGGGCTTAAGCAATATGGAACAAAGAGAAAGGCATTATTCCAGGTGAAACTTTTCTCAGACTGTCACTATTAGAAAATTGTCAAAGAAATTCACTTCCCCATAGAGGATTAATTCCCGGTGAAACCTCTCTTGAATTTCTTCAAACCCTAGAACTGTTCTCTAAAGGATTAATTCCCGGTGAAACCTTTCTTGAACTTTTCTTAGGTTTGGACCCACAGGCTTCCTAAAAGCATCCCCGCCTTCTCTTGGGCTTTGTACAAGGACCCTCCGGCTTCTTAGAAGTTTTCATGCCTTCTCTTGGGCTTAATACAAGGACCCTGAAGACATCTTAAAGGTATAGGACAGAACTTAGTCATCCTTTGCTAGAGTAGTTTTTCTTGAGTCAAAACCTCAGACTAATTTAGGGTTGATTTTCATCCCTTAAACACCTGACTCCTCTTGGACATCATACAAAGATAAACTCTTCCATACCAGTAGACTTGGACAGTCTAAAACCTTCTTGGATCTCAAAGACCTTCTCAAGTTCCTTACAAACATAGGAGAAACCCTGGTCATTTAATCAATCTCCAGTAGAGTTAAAAAACCTCACAGGATCTAAAAATCAGCCTTTCATCCCAAATTTCCCCAGCCAGGGTCAGCTTATCATCAGAACCTCAAGGCATCTGATACCTCAACTCTTCTGTAACATTCAGCAAGAGTTGATTCCCCATTTGGACTTGCCTCTGGATCTCAATAATCCTCAGCAAAGATAGCCTCCTCTTAGGCTTTGTATAATGATTCTTCCTTCCCTCAGTAAAGTCAGCCTCCTCTTGGGCTTTGTACAATGATTTTCCCCAGCTGAGCTAACCTTTTCAGACTCTCTTGTTGAGTCAATTACTTTTCAGACTCTCTTGTTGAGTCAATTACTTTTCAGACTCTCTTGTTGAGTCAATTACTTTTCAAACTCTTTTGTTGAGTCAATCACTTTTTAGACTCTCTTGTTGAGTCAATCACCTTTCAATACTCTCTTGTTGAGTCAACCCTTTTAGCCTCAATCTTGGGGTTCGTACAAGACAGATATAAACACTCCCTTGTTGAGTTAATCTTTTTTTAGCCTCCTCTTAGGCTTGGTATAATGATTTCCCCTAGCAGAAGTTAGCCTCCTCTCAGACTGTGTATAATGATTTCTCCAGTTTGGTCAGCCTCAATCTTGGGCTTTGTACAAGACATATATAAGCTTTCTACAACAAAGTCAAAAGCTTCACAACCTTCTCTTAAGCTCTGGATAAATATCTTCCCCTGCGAAGTCAATCCCTCCCGGCCTTCTTTTAGGCTTTGAGAAATAATATCCATAAGCAGAGTCAATCCTCTTTTCAGCCTCAATCTTGGGATTTGTACAAGACACCATATAAATTTCCCTAAGCAGAGTCAATCCTCTTTCAGCCTCAATCTTGGGCTTTGTACAAGATAGATAATACTCTCCAGCAGAGTTAAAATCTTTTCAGCCTCAATCTTGGGCTTTGTACAAGACACCTAAAATATCCTCTGCCGAGTCAGTAGAGTCTTTTTTTCAGCCTCAATCTTGGGCTTTGTACAACAGACTAGTATTCTTTTCAGCCTCAATCTTGGGCTTTGTACAAGACACATACAAACCCTCCTCAGCAGAGTCAAAATCCCTTTTAGCCTCAATCTTGGGCTTTGTACAAGACAGACAAAATATTTCCACGGAAAAGTTAAACTTTTAGCCTCCTCTTAGACTTTGTATAATAATATCCCCCCAAAGAGTCAGTCTCTTTTAGCCTCAATCTTGGACTTTGTACAAGACATATATAAACACTCTCTTGTTGAGTCAGTCTCTTCCAGCCTCCTTTTAGGCTTTGTATAGGGACTTCCCCGGTGGAGTCAATCAATCTCGTATCTTCAACCTTGGGCTTTGATCAAGGCACACAAAAATCAACATCCCCTCAGAGGAAATCAAAATCTCTATAGGAAAACATTTCTCTGTGTTATCACATATCAAAACAGATAACTCAAAACAAACCTTAATCCCATATAACTGCTGTAAGTGGCACACTTGTTGATTCAAATATCCAAGTTGTCGTCCATCTCTTATCCTGGTAAAACTCTTTCTTCCATCTAATTGTTGTAAGTGGAAAGCCTCTAGATTATTTACATCCACGCCACTGTCCCTCTCTTAGCATGAAATCTCCTAAGGAAAAATGGCATTGCTCTACATTGAGTTAAAGTTTTCTCCTTCAGGACGAATCCCTCGTAAAGGAAATTATGGCATTGTTGGATTCTCATATCCCAGTTAAAGTAACCCTTCTTTATAAATAGTCACCCAACAACTGTGATAAACAGACGAGATGTCTCCCTTTAGAGATGACAAGTTCTCTCTCAGTCAAACCTTTTAGCTTCAATCTTGGGCTTTGAACAAGACACAAATAAACCTTTCAGCTTCAATCTTGGGCTTTGAACAAGACACCAAAACATCATCTTTTCCTCCCTTAGAATAGGAGGAACTATGATTGCTCTGATTTCCCTGTTTCTTTAAACGGGAATACGTAAGCATAAGATTGCGAAATCTTAGGGAGCATACCAATCAAAAACTTTAGGTCCAGTACCTTCACACATATCAATCAAAAACTTTAGGTCCAGTACCTTCACACATACCAATCAAAAACTTTAGGTCCAGTACCTTCACACATACTAATCAAAACTGAGGTCCAATACCTCACCAAAATCATCAAAAACTCTCTCTCTCTCTCAAACAAGAAACTTTCCCAACCCATCAACAGATAAACACCATCAAGTATAAAAGCGGAACCTATTGCTAACAACCTGTGGATAACCACATATAGGATGGGTAACTGACAAGTCCCCATTGTATAACCTGACCCCGAACTCCCCGAATCTCTTTAAGCATTTGTTCAGTTAAACATTCGCATGCAAGGTTAGTTTTAGATAGCTTCCCTTTCCCTCCCAGCTTCACGGGATAAATAAGAAATCAGCAAGTAGCACTTCTTCCTCCTACCATTGCGGTGAGGAGGAACCCACGCCGATAAGGTGGTCGCGTCACTGACAAAAATTGCACGCTACACCAATAGGGGTGTTATCCCCTCCACAAGCTTTTCATCTGACCTTAGCAAGGTTAATCACTAGATAGACGCCGAACAATCCAAGACAGTCATTCCTTCATCATTCTCCCGTATGATAACCTGGAATACTTCTGATCAACTGGTGAATATCCATATTCAGACTTCCATGCAATCAACACATGATCCACTTCAGTCTTCTCTACACCATCCTTCCAAGGCAGTTCTTCTACTCCATCATTCTCCCGTATGACAAGATAGATACTCCTTAGACACGATGTAGGCAACAAGTTCCTAGACTGAAACTTAAGAATCCTCCTCCAAGGATAACCAACCCGGATAATGTTCTAACATCAGTTAGGACATCCTTCACACATCACTGACACCCCACACCATGGTTCTTGATATGCTCCACCACTGGACTTACTATCTGTATAGTAATCCAACTGAACATTTTTACACAACACTGCGCCACCAGCTTAAACAAAGAGAACTTCAGAAACCCAGAGAGAAATAAACTCTCATCTACCAAAAGAAGGCATACTTCCATCCTCAACCTAGAACTTCTACCACAAGCTCAAATATAACCAGAACCTTCTTGCGTTTTCAACCAACTACCCTTCTGCCCAAGAGTAATTAGTTCCAAGCACCTTGATTGAATGCACACTATGAAACCAACAAAATGCCACCTTTTGATTGATCTCACTCTTCTTCAGAACTCCCACAAGATACATTGATCCACTAATGAAATATGATCTTCAAGTCACATGAACTACTTGCACCATAGCAAGACATCTTGGATCCACCAAGCCTATAGACATATAACATCTTCTCAAACCACAGCTCCCGCAAACTGTATGAGATCTTTTTGAAGCATCCACAACTTCCATTCTCCTGTAGATCACCTTATCTTAAGCTGATGTGCCACATCATCAGCTGAGATTCAGATGTTAAGCTAGATGTCAGAACATTCTGATACGACATCCAACTGCTGAATTCAGCTCCTCCTTCTGCCACTTAGAAGAACCTCATCCCTTTACAGAACAAGAGTTCCATGCTCTCATAGACTTAATTCAACCACCGAGTTTGAGTAGACAACCTTCATCCTGCTTATCACAGATATTCCCTTCAAGCTCACACCTTGATGAATAAGTGCTTTGAAATTCTAAAGACTTCACACCTGCCACGTCTGAATCTTCAGAAGAGTAAGTAGTCCTAGACTACACTTAGCCATACCAAAGAATGCCACTTTCCTTAGTAGAGCAGTCTGTAGAAAGTCAGAGATAACTGCCACTTAACCTTGACCTTCAAACTGAGCAAGATCACATGCTCCTCTGTACCTAGATCAGAAATAAACTGATCTAAGTTGTGCCACCACCAGATGCTTCTAGTAATCACTTCAACACACCTGCTACACTCCAAAACTCTTAGATCAGAAATAAACTGATCCAAGAACTAACCATTAAGATTATGATGTCTTCATCTTCATCTTCGAAAGCATCAAAGTCCAGACCAGTTTCTTGCCAGGAAACTCTCTAGAGATCACATGCTTCTGTCATACCAGACTGAAGCCCATTCTTAGGTTAACACCCAAGACTAAAACAAATGCTAAAGCATATGCAGTACCCCTCCCATGATTCTGCGCAAACTCTGATGATGAGATGTTCCAACTTCTTGTTGAACAACAGCAATCTTGACTTTCAAGGATAATCAATTAAATACTTGTGAGTTACACAAATAGCAATTGATCTTAAATCCTTGTCCAATAACCCTTCTTCACTGTTATAGCTAAGCTCCACCAGATCACTTCATGAACACTTATCAAGCATTCAATCTTTTGTAAGTATCTTCTTTGAGAAACAGTGTTGAGATACCAAGGCTGCCACCCTTGACTCAAGTAACTAAGATTTTCTATGAACAAATCCTATTTACCTCAACAATTCTGAAAACTCTAATCAGATTAGATCCACCCTTAGGGTTAAGAGAGATGAATCCTTCCTTGCTTTTTTTGGAGAGTGAAAATAAATCACCTCCACTTTCTTCACGTTGTGTTTCATAGAAACACCTTGTAGTCAGAAGAATAACTAGAAGACTCCAAATGCATGACTGAGACACCTTTATGAGTGGACTTGAGAGAATTCTCAAGTATCTTTGACATCCTAGCTGATCAATAATTTATCAAACTCCCAGAGCAAGAACTTGATAAACTTAAACTCAACTCCTCTCCTCTTCAGCTGCCTTCACACTGTACCATGAAACTAAGCTTCCAAGTACCAAGTCACCATAACAGACATCTTCCAACAACTCTTTCTATTCCATTGCTCCCGACTTTGGAATAAAAAGATGCAGATATCTTCAACTATAGAGGTCGACGATTGAGACCTTCCACCATTTGTCTTCAGTAATAACTCCAGAATCCCATAATTCTAGAGCTCTTCCATCAGAAACATATGCAGCGGAACCACCAAGGAACAAATCCTGCTTGCCCTAATAAGATGTCAAAACATCTTATAAGACACCTCAACAAGAGAACTAGCTATTTCTCCTGCAGTTGTTGTAGAACTTCCTCAGAAACATGAACAACCTCTGGGTTGTTACCATCAATCCAGAACATCCATCCCATCCATTAATACCCTTGAGTATGTCTGAGTTGATTGATCTGATCTTCCAAAACTCTTCCTTGTTTAAACGCCAGAAAGTATCTCCCAAAGATCTCATCCAGAAACAGACAGGAAACCAGGCTCTGATACCAATTGAAATTCTGGGATTGAAGACAGCAGATGTCCTAACACGTGTCAAGACATTGTTCTGCATGAACATTTAAACGCAGAGGCACAACAGCAGACTAACACCTTGAATATCAGAACTGCATAATCACAGATGTTACGACATGATCCAACATGTTTATCATGAACCTTAACAGAAAAGTAAATCTGCAGAATGATAAAGAACACAACAATTGTTAACCCAGTTCGGTGCAACTCACCTACATCTGAGGGATACCAATCCAGGAAGAAAACTCCACTATCTATAGACATGTTACAATGCTAAACTCACCCACTTACAACTTCATATCCTAATATCTACCCAATGAAGACTTTATCAAATAACAACCTCTTTGATACGAGATACCCCACTCACTTCCCTTAATCACAACCTGTGATTTCTACATCATCCCTGTCAATACATAATTCTGTCAAGCATACTTGACAAACAAGCTAACTCGGATTTGCTTAAAAGCTTCATCCAAGAACAATACACAATCCAATACCTAAAGGCTTATGGATCTGTACGACACCTATATCTGCCATAATGCATCAAGTGATACAAAGGGAGATTTATAACCTAGAGAGCCAACGACTCTCAAAACCCTAAACCCTTGTTTTTTACGTAAGACAACTAGGTTACAAAAGACATATCCAATCCTAGGCTAAGTCTTCTTATATAGGCTCCTGTTTTCTTGGGCTTCGAATCTTCTATTTATTTCTTCCTTGATCCATGTTTTGATTGCTCCTTAAATCTTGCAATAGGTTTAGAAACATCCTTCAATATTAGATCAGGATCTTGAGACATTCGTTAGGACATCATATCTACTCAGGCTTCTTTCATCAAACTTATTCATCTCCTTTGACATTCTGTTCTTCCAAAAATTTGCTCAAATCAGCAGAGCTTTCAAAAAAAATTAAAATTAAGAGAAACCCTAATTTTATTTAAAAAATAAATAATTTTTAAAGGAAATTAAATATTAAATTATACAAAATATTAAATATATTCAAAAACAAGTTGTCAACTTTAAAAAATATTTTGAAAAATCATGTTTAATCACATGAAAGCTTGAAATCCAATTGGTTTTGAAAAATCAAGGTGGGAATTTCATTTTTAAAATGTTTAAAACAAATAAAAATTAAATTAAATTCAAAAATCAAACTATATTAAATAAATAATATAAATGTGATTTTTTTTAGAATAAAATATTTAAACATTTTTGTGACTTTTAAAAAAAAGAACCAATCAAAAATGATGAAAAATGAGAGAGAAATTAATTTTTGAAATCATTTAATAAAAATATCAAATATTCAAAAATTCAAATATTTAAAAAATGGCGCCAAGAACACATGTTCTTGCTCGCGCGTGTTCTTCTTCCCCAGATTTGCAAAACCTCTCATATCTCTCTGATTACTTAATGGTTTTGACTTTTGTAAACATGAAACTTGCTCGTTTTTGAACAAGGATTCCAATGGTACCAATTAATTGCATTTATATTAAGTGTGGCGTGAGAAATCAGAAGATGAACTCAAGAACCCTAATTTCTGCAAGAACACTATGAAATGCTATACACGATTCATACATAGAAATTGATTGTGGGGAAACACACTACATAAGTGCAGAAACATGTTTGTAACTTGAAAACACATTTATGATGCATGGATCAAGGAGTTTGAGAGTGTCAGGCTTACCTCTTGCAAGAAGAATTCAAATTCTATGTTGGAGGTGTTACAGATGTTGTGTAATGATCTGGACAGCTTAAATGGACCTCAAGTAATCTGTTTCAAGGCATGGAATGGATTGAATCAGCTTGGAACTTGTTGTGGCACCTCAACTGCAAATAGGCCAAAAAGCTTGAGCAAATGGGGGGTGACTTTGTGATTCTGATGTTCCAGATGAGTTTTAAGGTTATGTATCACTCATATATGATATATGTGAGGTGTTGGCATGATTGGTTTTGACAGAATTTCTCTCAAATGGAAAATTCGAATGTTACTTGAATGAGAAGCAAAATCTGGTTTTTTTATAGTGATTTGGAGGAAAGCATGAAATGTTATGCTTTTGTGTACTTGAATTGATCAAAAAGAAGCTCTATTTATAGTAGAGCAAGTTTGTTTTGGGATCAATAGTGAATGGAGGTTGGATCACTCCATTATCCATTGAACTTTGTCTTGTTGCCAAAGTCTCCTCTAGCCATTGACTTGGGTCAATCTTGCAGGCCTATGGTCTTCTGATGCTTGAGTTTATCTTGACTCATTTGCAATGTTGTGGACTGATACATGCTAGCTCTATGCATCCATTCAATGCCTTATGAGAAATTTGAAAGTTTTGGATTTGAACTTTGAATGTTACATGCCAAATGATGAGGTTTTGGACTTGCAAGGATCTATGGTGTTGTAGCTCTACAGAGATCATGTTCATTGCACTTTAGAAACTTGTCTTGTATGATGACAAGGCTTGCCAAGTCATGGAAATGACAAAATCATGGGGCAAGTGCAGGACTGTCTTACAAAACCAGTCTTGGAGGTGTCATGTTTCCATGCTCATAACTCCCTACTTAAGTTGAATTAGGATGAGTTCTTGTACTCTTTGGAAAGCTTGTATATCCTAATTTAACTTTGATGTCCAACATTGGTCTTGAATCAACTTGGATCAAGGTGAAAAATGGCCTCAAAGTTGGTGAAAATCCAAGACAGATTCTGTCCAAAATTTTCACTAAGTGTTGGAAAAAGTGGTCATTTTCATGTTTTTGTGATTTTGATCAATCCATAACTCAAAATCCATGATGATTTGGAATCTAATGTAGTTGACAATTTTGAAGTATGTAATGAGAGCTTTCATTTGAGATTTGGATGGAAGCAAATGGCTTTGTGGTTTGGGAGTTATGACCTTGCAAAGTTGGTACCAAATCAATTTTGTTCCATAACTTGGAAAAATTTAAGTTTCTTAAGGTTGCCCCTTTTGCAAGTAACCCTACTTTTCTTGATTTTTCTTGATGGATGATGATCCAAACCATGATTTAACATTGTTTTTTACTTAGGGAAGCCTTGTTTGTCAAGAAAATTCAAAAAGTCAAACTTGGTTTTTGGCACAGTTGACTTTTTACCAGATGAATTTCAAACTTTGTGATCCTCTATGAAATCAAGTCTTTGACCTAATTCAAACCTAATGGATGGATTACATATGTGTTTTAGAGTGTCTTGAATCATGTCCCAAGGTTTGGGATTATGTCTTGGTCAAAAGTCAAAGGTACAGTTGACTTTTCATCAGGAAACCCTAATTGGCCCAGATGAATTTGAATATTTGTATTGCTTGTGAACTAAGTTCTTTGAATCAATCCAATCTTTTAAATGAATCAATATGATGTATTGGAGGTCTTAAAAATACTTCTTGAGGTCTTGGCTTATGTCTTGCTCCAAAAGTCAACTTAGGGGTGAATTAGGTCAAGAAACCCTAATTCCTGATTTTTGATGAATGCATCCCCTGAGGCTATTTTGACTTGATGATTGGACTCATAAGGTCCCTTTGAACTTCTTGAATCATGTTTTAAATTATTGGCTCATGTCTAGATGAAAACTTTCATCTGGAGGCCTTAGTCGACCAAAACCCTAATTTTGTGACACTGGCGATCTTGAGGCTTAATCCACTTGGAATGTTGCAACCTTGTGCTTGATTCTTGATTAGGGAGACCTATTGATCCTTTATGGGTGTTTGAGAGACTTGAAAAGTTGAGGATCATGTCTATTCTTGATTGATCCTTTGTTTCAGTGCTCTGAGAGAGTTCAAAACCCTAATTCTTGGTTGTAGTGAATGTTCAACAATCCTTGAGAAGATTGATGAGGTATTATGGTACATACATATTGTGGTGATGGTTTGCACAATGATGGGAAATATTATGGTCAAAATTTTGGGTATGACACGTATCCACTCTGTATGCAGTGCATTTTTACTAAATTTGTTTCTATCAAGCGGACGTCACAACTTTGGTGTCTACCCGAATTTCCATTAGTTATGCTAATTTAATGTGTGCTTTCATCCTGATAGACTGGAAGCCACCAATTGTCCAAAAAATGTTGAAGAGTTCTTTGTACAAGTGCGCATCCTTGATCATTTTCGGAGTAATCTGTGCAGTCTGGATAATTATGGGCCGACAGATAACCGAGCCTGACTTGTTTGGCATGTAATTCTACTAAGTTGGTATTCATTAAGCGAATGTCAAAAATATGAACCATATTGACTTGGTGATTATTCCCTCCATACTAGTCTTGGATCCATCCCAAATCCATTTGACGTTTAAGTGCCTCTTGTACAAAAAAACATCCCTGATTGTCTTTTGACCAAATTGGGCAAGCGTTGTAGTCGTGCAGCGGTAAATTATGATACTGACTTTGTCTTGAGTGTATTGCTACTAGATTGATATTCATTGCACGGATATCATGATGTTGAACAATGTCTGGATGTTGATAGGCCATATTTATTCCACGAATCATATGATCTTGGATCCAGCCTAGATCCATCTTCTCTTGAAGAGCTGCTTGTACAATAATGCACCCTTGATTATTCTTGGAACAAATCTCGCATTGGTGATAGTTGTGGGATGATACATGACCATACCCGCTTTGCTTGCAATGCATTTTTACCATATTTTTTCCTAGCAGGCGTATATCGTGAATTTGATAAATACCGTTGGGTCTTCCATCTACCAAGTTTACTGAAGCTTTTTCATGTTGTGGCAACGGGTTCGTTTGAACATTTGGGTTTGTATCTTTGAAACATAAAACTTCGTTTCAGACGAGCTTTTGTACGTCAGATTTGAAGCTGAGGCAGTTCCCAATGTTATGCCTCGGTCCCCCTTGATGATAAGGGTAAGATTGATCGGCTTTGAACCAATAAGGCGGATTGTCCATCACTGTGAGAGGAGTTCTGGTTTGAACGTGCCCCTTTGCTAGCAAAAGTGGGAATAGTTCTGCATATAACATTGGTATAGGGTCAAACCTTGGAAATTGTGGAAAATGATTGTTGTTATTGTATTGCGGACGAGTCTGCTGAAGAGGCTATTGCGACCTTTGCTGATATGATTGTTGATTTGACTATTGCTGAACAACTGTGGTTGAAATGCCGAGATCGGTGCGGGACTGACAATAGGAGATACCGTTGCCACCTGTCGAGGTTGATACCTTCGTCTTTGCTTACTCTGCGAGATATTACTGATATCCTGTTCTTTCTTCTTTTGGAATACACTCCCGTATCTTTTACTGTTGCTGGACAGTTCTAAGTCCTTAACTAATCGACCTTCTCAAACTGCTTCCTCAAGGCGTACCCCCATGTTTACCATGTCGGTAAAATCACTGGGTGCACTGGCTACCATTCGATCATAATAAAATGAGCTTAATGTCTTCAAGAATATTTTCGTCATTTCTTTCTCCTCAAGAGGAAGAAAAATCTGGGCGGAGATTTCACGCCATCTTTGAGCGTACTCTTTGAAGGTTTCTTTATCCCTTTGGGACATGGCTCTGAGTTGATCTTCGTCGGGTGCCATATCCAAATTATATTTGTACTGTTGAACAAAAGCTGCCCCAAGATCCCTGAAAGTGTTGATCTTGGTACGATTTAAACCCATGTACCACTTGAGCGCGACACCAGTTAAACTGTCTTGAAAGTAATGGATTAGCAGTTGTTGGTTTTCTGTCTGGGTAGACATCTTTCGGGCGTACATTACCAAATGACTTTGAGGGCAAGAGTTGCCTTTGTACTTCTTAAAGTTGGGCACCTTAAACTTGTGCAGTATTTTGACGTTTGGGACCAAACAGAGGTTAGCAGCATCTTTGCCAAACAAGTCTTGTCCGCGAATGACATGCAGTTATTTCTGCATTTCCAAGAACCGTTCTTGGAATTCGTTCATTATTTTGTATACTTCTTCATCTATGCCAGGGGTGGCATGAAGGATCTGTTCATCTGGGACAATATGTATCACAGGTTGTGGTATAGACATCACTGCAGTTACTCTTGGCGCTTCAATGACCTGAAGTTTGTAACCTTCAAGAGTTTCTGTTGTAACCCTTGCATCTTCGTTCATTTGAAGTTTGTAAGCTTCAGGTCTGGAGGTTCCGACTGTGGCTCCCAGGTCTTCAGTGACCAGTGGGATGTATCCCTCAGGTATGAAATTGAAAGGCACGCCCTAGGGAAAACCTTTAGGCATGTTGTACTGTGGAATATTGACGGGTATCTCAAATGCTGGTGTAGACACAATGTCTGAGATCATAGTCCTTGGAGGTGGTTGATCCTAAGCTGCTGCCAGGGATTCAATCATGTTGTTGAGTCTTTCCAAACTTTCCTTCAGAGTGTTGACTTCCTCTCTTAGCTCTCTGTTTTCCTCTTCAAGATCGTCCATTTTCCTTTGGCGATTGGCCCGAGTATTGTATGGATGAGACAGTTTGACTCTAAAGTTTGACACATGTGTGAGACTTTGTGACAAAGATGTGCAATGCAAGAATGATGAATGATATCGAAAGAATGAGAATGATCTTTTTATTTTTCAAAAGAAATCTTAACAATTGTATTGCAAATATCAAACAGGGGTGGAAACCTTTTATTGAATTCAAAGGATTACAATATCTTACAGGGAAAAGTACATTATTTTACAAAGTGCGGGAAGGAAAACTAGGCCTATGAATCCTAAGGAATCTCTGACAAAGGTCCAGATGCTGGTTGTTGGTCCACTTTCCTCTTATTTGACCGGGTTTCTTCAACTGTTGTCGGGTCGATGATCCTTTGCCACTTGAAAGGAGAGAGTAAACTTCTCAGCTCCTCTTGACTTTCCACAGCATGTTGCTCTAGTATTTCAATCAGAGCATCTTTCTCCTTTTGTAACTCTTGAATCTTGGTGCATTCCAAGCTGATAATCTGGTACTTGTTCTTCCAAGAGTTCATTTCGCGTTGCGTTTTGTTAAAAGCAACCTGCAGTTTCTCGGTGTCACTCATGAAATAGAGGACATATTCTTTTAAGGTAAATAATTCTTGACGAGGGTAAGACATTTTTAACTTGAGGGCCCTAGTTTGTACCCATTGGAGATAAGGCTCTGCGGAGATGAAGTTTGGCTTTCCCAGTGGCTCTCTTCCTTTCTTGTGAACATGATGCCAGGAATGTAAAATTTCCTCCTTGAGTGCTCTGTCATTTTCTCCTTCTTTGAAGAAAAGACCTTCCAGATGAACGTTGTACGGTACATTCTTCATCGGGTATCCAAGTTGCCGACGGGCTAAAACTGGGTGATAGTTGATCCCTCCCTTGGTACCAATGAGGGGTACATTGGGGAAACATCCACATTTGTTAATGATCTTTATTCCATCATAGACCCGATTGTACCAATCTATGTCGGAGAGGGTGAGAGACATAATCTTCTACGACCATCGCATACTACTTTTGGGATCCCAAAAAGCAGAAGATTTGGGTAAGTGGGAAATAAACCATCTGTAGAGTAATGGTACAAAACATGTAATTATCCTCAAAAGCAACTATGTTTCCTATGCTGGCAAAGTATAAGGCTTTCTCCAATAAAAACCTAGCTGGTAAACCTTGTATTCCTCCTTTAGTGGTCATGTGAGCTTTGATATCAATTATTTCCAAAGAGGTGACCCTTGCAATGACCTGATCCTTAGGAATTTCTTCCAGTCCAGAGAATGGATCTAGGTTAGTGATAGGTAAATCAATCAGATGAGAGTATTCTTCCAATGTTGGTGTGAGCTGATAATCAGAAAACGTGAAGCAGTGGTACACCAGATCATAAAACTGAACCAATGTAGCTAGGACTCCTTCCACCATATTGACTTTCAAAAGAGACAAAAGTCCTCCGTACTTAGCTCTGAAAGCTTCTAGGTTAGTAATCAATCTTCCCAATCTTCTCAGGTCTTCAAGTCTTGGACTTTTGAAGGTGTACTTCTGGGTTTTTTTTCTACCGAAATCCATAACGCGTTTTCTGCTATTTGCAATACCCTCTCATTTTAGTTCTGTTGAAAAATTTTGAGAAAATATTTTTATGAACGTTTTTTTTTATGAATGCATGAATACAGCAAACACAAGTATGTGAAAACATGGGTTTAAGGGTTCATCGTCACGAGCATGGAGCCATGGATCTACCCAACCCCAAGGAGTATGTACTAGGGATTCTCTTTTTTTACCTGTAGAACGGGTTCTAACAAGGTTCTCAAAATCATTGACCCCTCTTAAGAATATTACCAGCAAACCGACTGACTCATGAGAGTTGTTATATCCTTAAGATGAATCTCATTCGAGTATAGTATCGCGTATCAACTATTCCTGATAATCACCGCACTACATCCTAAAAGAATGGTTAAGGTTAAATATTTACTAATCCTCAGCTTCGCGGGTGCCTGGTGGAAAAAGTAATGTTTTCACGACTTGCTCGTTTAACATCAATAATTCCAAAAGGGTACCTCCACTGATTTGGTGGACTTTCAAGTTAGCTTGGTCGGGATTCACTCCGTATAAGCCTTCTTGAGTCTGCCACCTCCTATCTTAAAATATGCTCTCAAGCCCACTAAGGACTTTTTGACTCACCACATGTGTATTAATCACATTCCCAGATAACGGTAAATTAAACAAGTATGGCAGATAAGCAGATAGTATGATGGAAAATAGTAAATGATATCAAATGATAAAGCAAATAAAACAGCAAAAAAATATGCAATGTAAGGATTAACCCTCTTAGGGAATGGGAAAGTCCCCAGCAGAGTCGCCATTTTTCTGTAGCTCAGTTTTCGTGACGCGACCACTACCGCTTTGGGTGCTACTTTCTGATTTCTGTGTTTATCCTATTAAGCTTAAAAGGAAGGGGGAGATATCTCAAACTAACCCTGCGCACAAGTTTTATTCCTACAAATGCGAAGAGATCTAGAATCGGGGGTTGGTTATACAAAGGGAAGCTGTTAACACTCAGTGTATCTATAGTAATCTATAGGAGCCTTTATTTGCATATGTTTCTACTGTTATTTTGCTTAGTTGCTTAAATCCATTTACTATCGAATAGGGAAATTTTCTCCCTTGTGAAGGCTGAGGAAATGTTTTTGTTGCTTTTGGGATTTCTATTGTTTTGGGAAGGTACTGGACCTAAATTTTTTTTAGTGTGCTTGCTAAGATTTCGCAATCTTATGCCTACGTATTCCCGTAAAAAGATTTTGGGAAATCAGAGAAATCATAGCTCCTCTTATTCTATGGGAGGAAAAAAATTGGTGTCATGTTCAAAGCCCAAGATTGAAGCTAAAGGTTTGTGTCTTGTTCAAAGCCCAAGATTGAAGCTAGAGGTTTGTGTCTTGTTCAAAACCCAAGATTGAAGCTAAAGGTTTGTGTCTTGTTCAAAGCCCAAGATTGAAGCTAAAGGTGTGACTGAGAGAGAATTTTTCATCTCTAAAGGGAGATATCTCACATATTCATCAAAAACATTGAGGAATTGATTATAAGGGAAGTTACTTTAACTGGGATATGTGGAATCCAGCAATGCCACATCTTCCTTTATAAGTCTCTGCATGCTAAGAGAGAGACATTGACATGGAAGTGTAGAATCCAGAGGCTTGTCACTTACATCACTTAGATGAAAGAGAAATTTTAACCAGGATAAAGGAGGGACTCCAGCTTGGATTTTGAATTAACAAGTGTGCCACTTACAGTAATTTATTTGGGAAAAAGTTTTTTTGATTGTTTGTTTTGAAATGTGATGTATATAGGAAATATCCTTCTACAGAGAGTACTCACGGTCTCATCTATGGGGATGTTTAATTTTTTTGCCTTGATCAAAGCCCAAGGTTAAAGCTTAAAAAAAAGTTAAAAACTGACTCAACTGGAGAGTACTGTATCTGTCTTGTACAAAGCCCAAGATTGAGGTTGACTGGGAAAATCATTATATAAAGCCTAAGAGGAGGCTGACTTTTACTGAGGTTTATTCAAATCCAAGAAAAGGTCTAAATTGTTTTGAGGAATCCAAAGGGGAACTAACTCTTGTTGGGGATTGAAGAAGAGTTGACTTATCAAATTCCATGAGGTTCTGATTTTTTTTTGGGCTTGTTGGTGATAATCTGACCCTGGTTGGGGATTTTATAGATGAAAGCCACACCTTGTTGAGGATCAAGAGAGACTTAAAAGGATAAGTCTGACTGTCTTGTAGGTTTTGAATTTCTAGGGGACTGGTGTATAAATGACTAGGATCTATCTTATGCTTTTAGGAAGCCTGAGGGTCCTTGTATGAAGCCCAAGAGGAGGCTAGGGATGCTTCTAGGAAGCTTGTGGGTCCTTGTATGAAGCCCAAGAGGAGGCTATAGATGCTTCTAGGAAGCCTGTGGGTCCTTGTATGAAGCCCATGAGGAGGCTATAGGGAACTTCTAAGAAGCCTGTGGGTCTAAGCCTGAGAAAAGTTCAAGAAAGGTTTCACCGGGAAATAATCCTTTCTTTGTTGAACAGTTCTAAGGTTTAAAGAAATTCAAAAGAGGTTTCACCGGGAATTAATCCTCTTTAGGGAAATGAATTTCTTTGTATAAGAATAAACTAATTGATTGAACTGAGTCATAAGTATCCTATTGTTTGACCTAAGTGTGAACTGAGGATGACCTTAACTATTAAGGGAACCCTAAATAGAAAAGCACAGGTATACATATACAGGTATATGAACAGGCATATAAACAAGTATGAATTAAATTGAAAAGGTGGTGGGTCTTATTCTTTGGATAGAGGCCCAAGTGTATTGTGATTGGATGTATTGATTATCACTGTATGATTAAGGTTTTGAGAAATTGAAGAAAGTTTTGAGAAAAATTTGAGTTTGAATTTGAATTTAAAAAGAGGGTTTGGGGCTTATAACTCAAAGAGAGACCCAAGTGGTCTAAGAGAAGTTTCACCGGGAATAATGCTCCTCTTAGTACCAGTGTAATTGATTTGAATCTTCTTCTTTTTATTATTAAAAAGGGGGAAATGATGGGACTTATACCTTATCTAAGAGGCCCAAGATAATGTATTTTGAATGAAAGAATGAAAGAATGAAAGAATAGTATTGGGTCTTAGACTCGAGGAGAGGCCCGGTTGTTTTCAAGCAGTTCAAAACAGACATATGATTTTGAAAATAGAGGTACGGGGCTTACAACTCAAGGAGCGGCCCATGAGGTTGTTTATTGTTTAAAACAAAGTTTATGAAAATATTGGGGCTTATACTCAAGAGAGACCCAGATGATTTATTTGAAATTAGTGATCGCACTGCGATACCAAAAGACGTTGTGGCACTTATACTATAGTAGAGGCCCAAAATTTATTTATGTACATAGGGGGTTGGGTCTTACACTCTAATAGAGGCCCATGAGTGTTGAAATTAAGTTTTGAAATATCAAATCAAAGGAAACCCTAATTTCTATTTTTTAGGTATTTTTAAAAGGAAGAATCAATTAAAAACGATAAAAAAATATCAAATAAATCCAATAAACATGTTATGTATTATGATTAGGGTTTAGAAAATTAAGTTTTATTCATATGATGCTTTAAAATCAAATTGGTTTTGAAAAATCAAGAAAAATAAATTATTTAAAATGTTTAAAACAAATTAAAATAAAAATTCTTTAAAAAAATTCAAAAATAAATCAAATAAAAATATTTTTTTGATTTTCTTTGTGGAATAAATTTTTTAAATATGTGGAGGATTTATGTTTAAAAAATCATTTGAAAGAGAAATTAATTTTTGAAAATAATTAAGAAAATAATTAAAAATTCAAAAATTTGAACTAAATTTGAAAAATAGCGCCAACGGTCATCTTCTTCCTCGCGTGTTCCCTTCATGGCCGTTTTGCAAAACCTATCATATCTCTCTCAATGCGTAATGATTTTGCACGATGTAAACATGAAATTTGTTTGATTTTGAACAAGGATTTCAATGGTACCAATTAATTGCATTTCTTTTAAGTGTAGAGTGAGATATCATGTGAAGAACATATGAACCCTAATTTTTGCAAGAACACTATGAAATCCTATACACGATTGATATATAGTTATTGGCTGAGGGAAAACATTCTACATAAGTGCAGAAACATGTTGGTAACTTGAAAATAAGTTTATGATGCATGAATCATAGAGTTTGAGAAGTTCAGGCTTGCTTGTGCAAGAGGAATTCGAATCCTTAGTTGTAGGTGTTACAGAAGTGTTTTGATGATCTGGACAGCTTCCTTGGACCTCAAGTAGTGTGTTGACATGCTTGGAATGGATTGAAAACCTCTGGATTGGTGGGCACGACTCCAATTGCAGATGGCTTTGGGATGAGGTATGAACTTGATGAATCTGATATTACAGATGTTGTTTAAGTGTTTAGATCACTCATATATGATGTATGTGAGGTGTTAGGACCATTGGTTTGAGTGGAATTGCTCTCTATTTCAAAACACGATTCTCACTTCTTTGGAAATGGATTTTTGATGCACAAGAGAGAAATGGTGGAAAACATGTGTTGTGATGTTTTGGGGTGATTTAATCAACCAGAAATGACCTCTATTTATAGTAGAGGAAGTTTTTTTTAGGAATAGTGAATGGATGAAGGATCACTCTATTACCCAATGGATATGGTCATGTGCATGACTTGAATGCTAAGGTACCTCAAGTCTCCTCTAGCCATTGACTTGAGCTGAACTTACAGGTTTTAGGTCTTCTCATCTTTGGCTAAATCTTGACTCAATTGGATTGATATGTGTATATTCATGCCACCTCAATGCATCCAATCAATGCCACATGACAAAACTTGGATTTAGATTTGCAACATTAACTTCCATGTGCCTAAAGGATAATATTTTTGACTTAGGGCCCAAGTTTACAGGTTCTTCATGATTGACTGAGATTCTTGTTGAATTTGGATGAAGATCAATCTTGCATAGTCATCAAATTTGGACTTAAAATCGTGGGATGCAAGTTATGTACCATAATGTCGTCAAAAAACAGTTTATGTCAAGGCATGTTGTGAGGTTCATAACTCCTTGCTCAAGTTGAATTAATGGATGTTCTTGTACTCCTTTGAAAGCTTGTATATCATACTTCAAATTTGATTTTTTTGCATTTGGTCTTGATTCATCTTGGATCATAATGAAAAATGCCTCCAAAGTTGGGCAAAACATGAGACAGATTCTGCCTAAAATTTTTCTAAGAGTCAAAGTTCAAATCTTATGAAACCCTAACTTTATGGCTTTATAACTAAAAATCTAGGCAATTTTTTACCATGGATCAGTAGGACACTTTTGTAGTATGTAAGATGAGCTATCATTTGAGCTTTGGATGGGAGAAAATGGTTGCTTGGATCACAAGTTATGGCCTTGCAAAGTTGGGTAAAAACCATTCTTTTCCATAACTTTGTGAAATTTCAAGTTTCTCAAGGTTACCCTTTTTGCAAGTAACCTCACTTTTCTTGATTTTTCTTGATGTATGATGATCCAAATCACAAGTTAACAATGTTTTTGGCTTAAAGAAGCCATGTTTGTCAAAAAATTCCAAAAGTCAAACTTGGTTTTGATCACAGTTGACTTTTTCCATCAGATGAATTTTGAACTTTGTGATCCTTTATGAAATCAAGTCCTTGGGTTAAATTGAACCTAATGGATGGATTCCATAGATGTTTTTGAGTGTCTTGAATCATGTCCCAAGGTTTGAGGTCATGCTTTGCTCAAAAGTCAAAGGTATGGATGACTTTTTCTCAGAAACCCTAGTTTGTGGTCCAGATGAATTTGAATCCTAATATTGCTTATGAACCAAGTTCTTTGAATCAATTCAATCTTGTGAATGAATTAATATAATGTATTTGAGGTCCTTAAAGTATATGTTGAGGTCTTGGCCCCTGCCTTGCTCTAAAAGTCAACTTAGGGACTGAATTAGGTCAAAACCCTAATTCCTGATTTTTTGATAGAGGTATCCCCTGAGGCTATTTTGAAATTATGAATGGACTCATAATGTTATTTTGAGCTTCTTGAATCATATGTTGAGGTATTGGCTCATGTCCAGATGAAAATTTATCTCTGGAGGCCTTGGTCGACCAAAACCCTAATTTGGTGACACTGATGATCTTGAGGCTTGATCAACTTGAAATGTTACGTTATTGTCTTATATTCTTGATGTAGGAGACCTCTTGATACTTTATGGATGTTTGAGAGGCTTGACAAGTTATTGATCATGTCAATTCTTGATTAATCATTTGCTTGAATGCTCTGAGAGGGCTCAAAAACCCTAATCCTTGGTTGAGGTAAATACTCAACAATCTTTGAAAGGATTAGTGAGGTATGAAAATACATCCATATTGTGGTGATGATTGGCACAATGATGTGAAGTCTTGTAGTCAAAATTTAGGGTATGACAACGCGCACGAGCATGCGCGGCTAGGGGCATCATCATGACCCTAGCCTAGCCATCATTACGCATTAAATTTGGCACGTGGCTCGAGGTACGTGTGGCACTTCACCTCTTCAAATCACATCAACCGTTGGGCTACCCGCAAGCCGGGCACGCCGTGCAACGTTACAGGTCCCCCGGGCACGGACTCCCTCGGGAACCATGAAACAACCTCTTCAACAAGCGAAGACCATCTCTGGACCTCCCTAGGACTACGAGCTACCCTTAAGTCATCACTCTCATGCTCGGGAGCAACGACTTGGGGGCTCTTGTTCCAGACTGGCCCAATTACCTAAGTCCAGCCAAATTAGGGCAGCATTTACCTTTCTTCCTTTCTACCGGGGAAGGCTGGTCGGTTGACCTCCAGATTCAACTGCCCCTCCTCAGCAGTTCCTGCCCGTCACGCACGATTCCACCATCCAAAAACAGTCACGACTCCCGTGCCCGCAACTGCGCCTCTGCCCGTGGCAACGGCTAGTTTCGGGCACCTTTTCCCGTCCCAGCGGCTAGTTTATGGCAGTTACCTATTCTTTGGGGAATGATTATCTCGCTCAAAAATAGGAACCAATGGCCAAGCATTGGGGGAATTATAAAAACCCTCTAATTTGAGAGGGTCAGGTATTCTAAATCATCCTACGAAACACACACTTTGTACTTGCCTTCTCTTTCTCCCGATTCTTACTTTAGCATCGGAGTGCCTTGCAGGTACACCCCCTCCTCATCTTTAGCACCCAGCATCGCAGACGTCATCTCTGGCCCACTTCAGGTTTTGATCAGCCGTCAAGATCAATCACAATTGTCACAAATGGATGGGAAATGCTCGTATATCCAACACTGCACAATAAACACAAATTACAAAAACGAAATGTTTTTGATAAATAAGAATGAAATAAATAAAACATAATAAATATTCATACCTGAAATAGACTCATATAACTAACAAATTATCTCGTCTCAAAGACAATTGCCTCTCCAAGGGCAATATATAATATTGTCATTGCAGTACAACCCTATGCCTAGTCGAGATGCTCAAAGTCAACAAACAAGGATATATATAACATCAATGTATACATAAGACTTATCTGCTAAGATATTACATCCTATAAGATGCAACATGTATACCTTAGCGGTCGTCTCATGCATAGAGTGTTGCACTAGCGACTGGTACATATCCCAGAGCCAAGGGAGACTGATGTGAGTACCTCTGTTAGCTCTAAACATATATAATATCATCCCCCGCTTTATGCCTAGATATGTCTCAGCAACCATACATGCGATTCCTAGTTTATGACAGTAGCAGTGAAAAAGATACTTGCAAGGGGAAATGGAAAAGGTTGGGGACATCATCCAAGTAATCGTCATCTCACCAAATGGAAGATGAAAGGATGGTATCTTCTTATGCCATTGCTTAACAATAGCGAACATCAATGGAACGTCCAGCATGGTGAGGGAACAGTCTACCATCTGCAACAAGTTGGCATCAACGACAATCTCTCTGACCTCATCTGGCATTTGTACATTAGAGATTTTCTTTAACTTTGCCCCATGGGTAAACACCTTCAACGGGGTGTGGTCCTGTAACAATTTAAGCATAAAACATCGGTTATTTTCAATTAATTAGTAATAAATAGAAACAAATTAAAATAAATTTATACCTCTCCCTACCATACTCTAAATGCTACATGATCGGCATACACAATGAGCAAGGTAGGGTCATTGGACCTTTCAGGTAACCCTCAATGTGTTTGAACATGTGACTTTATATCAGCTTGAGTCTGCACCCCCGTATCAGCCAGAATCTATGGTACCTTTGTCCCAGCTATAATAAGAACCTCTATATCAGCCTATGGAGGAACCTCCACACCATCAACATTAACATCTAGTTAAACATCATGATCTTTAGGCTATCCAACTCTACATCCTCTATAGTGGAGAGTACGAGGTGCGTAAGACTGCTTAATCTTCCTAAGGTGAGAATCAGTAGGGACTATTCTACTCGCCCAATATGCAAATGGTCACCTTCAATTCCGCCGCCTCCACTAAAGCTTTCTATAAATGCTTTGTCGCTCAATCTAGGACTAATCTTGTCGTCTCTTCCTTTTGTCCTCACTAAAAACACAAGAAGAAAAAAATACCATATTTTTTAAAATATCCGATCAATTCCACGCATTTATCGGCATTTTTAAAATATGCGGTATCCTATAAAAGTTTTTATCAACATTTTTTAAATTGCCAATATGCATGTAATGCAAATAGAAATTTAAAAATTATCGGTTATTTTAAAATATTCGGTAAAAAAACATGTTTTTCTACAAAATATGCGGCATAAATGCAAAATTGCTGGTGTAAATGCATTGAAAAAATATTAATTTGTAAAAGCTTTGACAAATGGTTGTTTCAACTTTCAACAATGCAAGTTATAATTTTAAAATATGAGAGAATTATTGTAAAAGCATTAGTAAGGTGGGGGTGCCATGTATAACTAAAGGGTGTGTGGTAGAATTCACTTCGTAGTAGGTGGTGATCTTTATACAACATTCTAGTGGTATGACATGTTTGTCTTCTAAATAATTACAAAGTAAGACGTGAGGATTTTTTTAGTGTTTGGTTGAAGTAAGAGATTGTTGTCTCATGTTCATTGGAATTGTTTCCAATTTGTATCTTTTGTTCTAAAATAATCAATAATAAAGTTTTTTTTAATTATTTTTTATAGAAGTCATTTTTTGTTATAATTCTTTCAACGATAAAATTAAACGGAGTCTAACCGATCATTTGTTATATATTAAGAAAATTGATTTTAACTTTTGTTCTAGTATAGAAGCAGATCCAGTCCACAGGAAACAATATTACCTTATGCCATAGGATAAAGAGTAGACTAGAAAATATACTCGTCTTGGAGGTACACATCAGATTAAGGGTTTTCAACTATCACGGATCGTCAGATATAAGGATCTTAATGATTTACCTACATTTATCATTTTAAAAAGTGTCCCAAATAGAGATAGTTTTAATGCCTCAAACCATATGAATCTACTATAAAAGCTAAGAAAAACTCAATCTCAAGTTTAAACTATTCTAGAATCTAAAAACTCACACTTATGGGCGTTAGAGACTTAAACGTCAGAGAGTTTGCAGGTACAACCCAACCGTCAGGCATATTGCAAAGTCTGTCACACTAGAGTTCATTAAAAAAAAAGATATTTTTCAATACGACAATAACTCCTCCCCCTTCTGATACTGAGGTTTCTGCACTTGAAAACAAAAATCTGGGGCGTATTACGCAAATAATCGGTCCAGTACTCGATGTAGTTTTTCCACCAGGGAAGATGCCTTATATTTACAACGCTCTGATAGTTCAAGGTCGAGATACGGTTGGCCAACAAATTCGCGTAACTTGTGAAGTACAGCGATTATTAGGAAATAATCGAATTAGAGCTGTAGCTATGAGTGCTACAGATGGTCTAAAGAGAGGAATGGAAGTGATTGACACAGGAGATGCTCTAAGTGTTCCAGTTGGCGGAGCAACCCTAGGTCAAATTTTCAACGTGCTTGGAGAACCTATAGATAATTTGGGTCCTGTAGATACTCGCATAACATCTCCTATTCATAGATATGCGCCTGCCTTTATACAGTTAGATACACAATTATCCATTTTTGAAACAGGAATTAAAGTAGTCGATCTTTTAGCTCCTTATCGCCGTGGCGGAAAAATAGGACTTTTCGGTGGAGCTGGGGTAGGTAAAACAATACTCATTATGGAATTGATCAATAACATTGCCAAAGCTCATGGAGGTGTATCCGTCGGGCTAGTTGTTTGGATTTCCCATCTCCTGGGAAACCCTTTTCGCTACGCTTAGCCCTATCCCCTTCTAGGGGTATTTTAGTGATAGGTTCTATAACAACTGGACAATCCTATTTGCTCAAATCTTTAGCGACAACCTCCTATGTTCCTTTCATTACAGTATTTGTAAACAAGTTCCTGGAGAACTTTCCTAAGGGTTTTGATACGGCTTATGATGAGTACGACACAAGTAAGGAAAAGAAAAAAGATTTTCTTATTCTTCACGTCCAGGATTACGTCCGGGATCATTAGATAGAAATCCGAAGATGAAAAGAGAAACAAAGAATATCACTATCGTGTAAACAAATAGTTTTAGAGTAAGCATTAGAAAATCTCCAAGATAATTAAAAAAAACGACAGAGAAAGAGAATAGATTCTCTTCTATTTCATATTATGTTTCGCTTGACGGATAATTGCATTACCCTCGTGAGCAAGATCACGTCCCTCATTCCGAGCTTGTACACATGCTTCCAGAGCTACTCGATTCGCTACGGCACCAGGTGCATTTCCCCAAGGGTGTCCTAAAGTTCCTCCACCGAATTGGAGTACAGAATCATCTCCAAATATCTCGGTCAGAGCAGGCATATGCCAAACGTGAATACCTCCTGAAGCAAACTTATTAGATACCGGAATCAATGGTATCTACTAAGTTCTACCAATACCTTACCTACTATTGGATTTGAACCAATGACTCCTGCCGTATGAAAGCAATACTCTAACCACTGAGTTAAGTAGGTCATTTATAATCCTAAATAAAAAAAGTAGCTCTCGATCAGATCAATGGATTATAAATGTTATATTACTTATAAATAATACAAATGCAATATAAATCAAAGAGACTGGATCATGTAATTTAATATTTATCTTGACAAGAATTGATTTATCGAATATGATCCAATATGTACCAAAAGCACAAGGGCTATAGCTCAGTTAGGTAGAGCACCTCGTTTACACATGCGCCAGTGTTTTTTCATAGTTTTTTTAGAGTGTTTCAATTTCTACAAAAATTCGTAGAATTCATTACTATAAAAAACTTACTCATCGCTTCCCATTATCTGGATAGAAAGAACCGCCGAAAATCGAAAATCAAAATAAGGATCTATGTGGTGATATAATTATAGCAACGGAAATACAAAAATCAGATTATTAGTTGTAAAGCAATAAGAATATACAGATAAATGAAGGGGTGAAAGAAAGATAGAAAAAGGATATCAATGATATAGAATTCTACTATGTAAAGGTCTATGGGTCATCTCATAAAAAGTAGTGTAATAAAGCATCAATATTCAAAATTCATCCATATATGGTTGAATATTAGAATAAACAAGAGCCATGAATCAAGAAAACTGAGAAGGTTGATTCCACAAAAAAGAATAAAATAAGAAAATTTCACAAGATTTTAGTTTCGTTTTATTTATTTTCTTTTATTTATGTTTTATTATGCCGGTAGTTTATTGTGTTTTTCAAGTGCTTAAAAGAATGGATCTTATTTACAAAAGAAGAAAATGGAAGAGAAAAATGGAAGAAATAATGAAGGAAAGAAATGAGAAAATATTAAAAGAAAAGAAAAAAAAGGTGGGGCCCACCACACAACATAAAGGTGGCGCCTGCCACACCTTATGAAGGTGGCGCCCACCACAAGGGCAATGTGGCGACAGCCACAAGAGGAAAGGCATGAAATGTGGCGCTTGCCACATAGAAACAAGGAGGTGATGTGGCGAGGGCCACATAGAAGTAATGTGGCGACTGCCACAAGCCCACAACCCTATATTTCTCCAGTTTCTCCTCCACGTCTAGACTGATTCATTCAACCAATTGTTCCTATTTTCACGGAGAAACCGCCCGTAACCTACGAAGACCACTGAGTATAAATAGCAGTTTTCGTCTTCAGTTTAGGGGTCGAAGTTTTATGCGCGGAAGCGCTGTTCATAGTTTTAGGCAGAAATTACATTGTAAAAGTGGTAGTTTTATCACATTGAGGAAATACTACACAATTAGTATTAGGCCTATAATTTGTGTAACGCTTGGACCAAAGCTTGCCGCCATTAATAAAAGTTATTTCAGTTCCGTATTTATTCCAGGACCCGTAATTTATTTCCGGCTTTTATAGGTTTTTATCGCATTATTTGTTATTATCGTTTTTGTACTCTTTAATTAATTATCATGTTGTTTTCAATTGAAATTATCATGTTTAGTTTGTCTATGTTTAATTCCATGTCTTGCTAAATTGTTTAGAGTCTGGTATGTAAGGATCGTCGTTTTGACGGACCTCGGTAATTAAATTAGCGTTAACTTAGAATAAATTATGTTTTGGTCTTTGTTTCCAAGTTTAATTTAAATAGCTTTGTCACGAGAGTGGGAGGTTATTTAACATTGTTTCGTCATGAAAGTGAGAAGCAAGTAAAGGTTAGAGCCGGCACTGCGAGAGCGTGGGGATCGAACCAGATAGTGGGAACGGGGCATTGATTCTAAAAATAGCGAGAGCGCTTTAGGTATCGATTAGGATCTAATTGATTTTAAAAATACGTTTTCTAATTAGAACGGGCGAGCGAGAGAAAAATCCTGTGGTTAGGGGATGTGGCTTTAGTCAATAGCGCGAGAGTGTGAGGCGGAGTCTTTAGATCAATATTTTCTACGGAACATAAGTAAATTAACGCCAACCATTTACAGAGTGCCTGAGGTACACGGAATCCAAATTTCGGTCTCTCTTTTCTGTTATATTTTCTTAGTTTTTTTTCAGTTCTAGTCCTAGTTTCCCTTTTATCAATTATCATTAGCCTTAGCTTTACATCGCAGCAATAGATAACGGTAGGTTGACATTGGTCTCTGTGGGTTCGACAATCTTTTATATTACTTCGATATTTCCAGTGCACTTGCGGACGCATCAAGTTTTTGGCGCCGTTGCCGGGGACCAACAGTCAATATTGTGATTCCGTTGTTGCACCGTATAGACTAAGACACTCGTATCTCTAAATTACTATGTATCACCCAAATTTCTTCTACGATGACTACTCCCAAAATTTTGAGGATCCGCACCCAAATTTTCTCTTCGATTACCAACCGCCAGACTCCCGGTATTTTGAGGAACCTCACTTAACTTTTCTCTAAGATTACCACTCCCAATATTTTTAGGAACCAGAAGAATCCGTAAATTCCAACCTCGAAACATTAATGGAGGATTTCATTGAAATAACAACTAAATCTGGGCTAGAAACCATGATGGAGCACTTTGTGGAGACACAAACTCTCCAGAATGAAGAGCTTAGAAGACAACATCTCGATACTTATGAAACCCTTAGGCAGATAAACACTATGGTCGAGTCCCTCGCGACTCACACTAAGGCATTAGAGACTCAAATCTCCATGCTTGCACAGAAACCTATAGGACCCTACCCTGAGGAACATGTGGATGTTGTAGCGACCAATAGTGAAGAACAAATAGAAAATCCTTGGGAGAGTGATATTGAAATTGAGGAGAGTTCTGGTGGGAAAAGCGTAGAGAAAGATACACCAACGCCACCTGAAAGGGAGGTTGTCGAAGAAGTAGAAAAGGAAGCATTTAATGTCATTCTTCCTCCCTATACCCCACTGATTCCTTTCCCGCAGAGGTTTGTAGAGGCTAAGGTAGAATCCCAATCCAAAACGTATGTGGAGGTATTGTAAAATATCCACACCGATGCATCTTTGTTTGAGGTCACGCATAAAAAGAGAAAATTCGAGGACCATGAAACTAGGATATCATTACTGTTAAGAGGGTAAGGTTAAACTTTGAGGTGATGGATGAAATAACTAAGCTTAAACTTGAAAAATTGATACTTAGGATAGATCCAGAACCACCACCACAAGTTCAAAAGAATGAACCACCCCACAGAAGGAAGAAAAGAAAAGGTGAGGGATATGTGAGATGGCTGGATAAATGGCCATGGAAACCGAAGATTAACAATCCTAACCGTCGAGCTATCGACGTTAAACAAAGCCCTGTGTGGGAGGCAACCCACGAGCTTTTAATTTAATGTTTTCCTTTTATTGTGTGTGTTTGCATAAAATAAAGAATTGTATTGCTTGTCACGTCTCAACTGCATTTAGGCGAAAGATCTCTAGATGACAATCCCTTAAAATGACCTGGTGCCCACGGACATTCCTACGAATGTCGCTGCTGGTGGTGACACCGATGATGAGTATGATAGGAGAGAGAGCATATCTCTCCTGTTCATGACTCACCTTCTCCTTGTCCTTTCGCATGGTCAGGTTCCACCTGCACACACCGCACCGTATTTTTCTAACATTTTTTGCAGGTACTTCCTTCAGAAACAAGTAGTATGATGAGTGGCTTCAGTAAAGTGAAGTTTCAGCAAATTCAGATAACTCGTAATACAAGACACCGGAGTAGAAGTGGCCAGCGAAGGCAGGGACAACATGGGAAGAATTAGAGCGAATTTGGTCGTGGCATTCATACAGGTTATATCCTTCCTTTACCACCTTTTATCAAAACATTGAGGACAATGTTTGGTTTAAGTGAGGGTGAGGAACATTTACCGCTTTCATTTTACCGCTTTCTAGTTAGATTTACTTTTTTCTAGCAAGATTTTAAAAAAAAAATCTGTTTCAAATGTTAGCCTAGGATGAGTATCCGTATACACCATTTCTCTCGCGAGTCATGGTTTTCTTAAGGACAGGCAAAGGTTTAAGTGTGGGGGAGTTTGATAACACGAAAATGTATCGTATTTTTAGACCTGATTCACATGGATTTTAGTTTCATTTTATTTATTTTCTTTGATTTATGTTTTATTATGCCGGTAGTTTATTGTGTTTTTTAGGTGCTTAAAAGAATGGATCTTATTTACTAAAGAAGAAAATGGAAGAGAAATGGAAGAAATAATGAAGGAAACAAAGAGGAAGGAAAGAAATGAGAAAATATTAAAAGAAAAGAAAAAAAAAAGGGTGGGGCCCACCACACAACATAAAGGTGGCGCCTGCCACACCTTATGAAGGTGGCGCCCACCACAAGGGCAATGTGGCGACAACCACAAGAGGAAAGGCATGAAATGTGGCGCTTGCCACATAGAAACAAGGAGGTGATGTGGCGAGGGCCACATAGAAGTAATGTGGCGACTGCCACAAGCCCACAAACCTATATTTATCCAACTTCTCCTCCACGTCCAGACTGATTCATTCAACCAATTGTTCCTATTTTCATGGAGAAACCGCCTGTAACCTACGAAGACCACTGAGTATAAATAGCAGTTTTCGTCTTCAGTTTAGAGATCGAAGTTTCATGCGCGGAAGCGCTGTTCATAGTTTTAGGCAGAAATTACATTGTAAAAGTGGTAGTTTTCTCACATTGAGGAACTACTAAACAATTAGTATTAGGCCTATAATTTGTGTAACGCTTGGACCAAAGCTTTCCGCCATTAATAAAAGTTATTTCAGTTCCGCATTTATTCCATGACCCGTAATTTATTTCTGGCTTTTACAGGTTTTTATCACATTATTTGTTATTATCGTTTTTGTACTCTTTAATTAATTATCATGTTGTTTTCAATTGAAATTATCATGTTTAGTTTGTCTATGTTTAATTCCATGTCTTGCTAAATTGTTTAGCGTCCGGTATGTGAGGATCGTCGTTCCGACGGACCTCGGTAATTAAATTAGCGTTAACTTAGAATAAATTATGTTTTGGTCTTTGTTACCAAGTTTAATTTAAATAGCTTTGTCACGAGAGTGAGAGGTTATTTAACATTGTTTCTTCACGAGAGTGAGAAGCAAGTAAAGGTTAGAGCCGGCACTGCGAGAGCATGGGGATCGAACCAGATAGTGGGAATGGGGCATTGATTCTAAAAATAGCGAGAGCGCTTTAGGTATCGATTAGGATCTAATTATTTTTCAAAATACGTTTTCTAATTAGAATGGGCGAGCGAGAGCAAAATCCTGTGGCTAGGAGATGTGGCTTTAGTCAATAGCGCGAGAGTGTGAGGCGGAGTCTTTAGATCAATATTTTCTATGGAACATAAGTAAATTAATGCCAACCAATTGCATAGTGCCTGAGGTACACAGAATCCACATTTCGGTCTCTCTTTTCTGTTATATTTTCTTAGTTTTATTTTAGTTCTAGTCCTAGTTTCCCTTTTATCAATTATTAATAGCCTTAGCTTTACATCGCAGCAATAGATTACGATAGATTGACATTGGTCTCTGTGGGTTCGACAATCTTTTATATTACTTCGATATTTCCGTGCACTTGTGGACACATCAAACATCTTCGAATCTTTCTACTCTATTTCTATCTTAATGGCAAACTCTAAACATGAGGCAATCGAATGATTTCTCTCTATGCAATGCATCAATAGTTTCTTGAGAAGTCTTCTAGAAAATGTTCAAAGACAATCAGAACATATGGAGAAACATAACAATTGCGTGAGGTAGTCAAGTTAAAAAAGAGTGAAGAAACTAGTGGTGCAAGGAAAATCTACCTCTTCTGTCAAGACTTTAAACCAGTGGGATGACTCTCTCACTATGGTGAACACGTAAGGACGACTTTGCATATTTTTCGAACTGCAATATAGCGGCAAGAAGCAAAAGATTTGGAAGAATTACCTCTAGGTTTTTATCGTCTCCACAGGGATCGGTGCGAGGGAAAGAATGTTGTTCAATAATCTCTATCTCTCTAAGCTTGGGTTTAAATGGTTTGAATGAGTAAAGTGCGGAAAGTAAAAGATATTAACAAGTAAATAATGCATTCTTTAGAGAGGAGAGAACTCTTCAGGAATTGAATTTCATCTACCCATCAAATACTAAAAAATATATCAATCAACTGTACACAACCTAAATCACTCGTCAATATCATCACGTATCGCTCACAACAGAGGTTATGTCTAACACAAAGTTGAGAGAACAACCGTATCGTCTCATCGGTGATGTCTCACGCAACTCAACGACACAGAGCATTAAGAACCGATACCTGTAGCGTGCGATTTTTGTCGGTGACGCGACCACCTTATCGCAAATAGTTTTCTCCTCACCTTAATGAGGAGGAGTGGGGTGCTACTTTCTGATTTCTTATTTATCCTGTGAAACTGGAAGGGAAAGGGAAGCTATCTCAAACTAACCTTGCACGCGAATGTTTAACTGAACAAATGCTTAAAGAGATTGGGGGGTCAGGGGTCAGGTTATACAATGGGAAGTTGTCAATTACCCATCCTATATGTGGTTATCCATAGGTTGTTAGCTTTAGGTTCTGCTTTGTACTTGATGGTGTTTATTTGTTAATGGGTTGGGAAAGTTTATTGGGAAATATGAGAGAGGGAGTGAGTTTTAGTTGATGTTTGGGTTTTTCGATGTTTTTGGTAAGGTACTGGACCTAAGTTTTGATTGGTATGAAGGTACTGGACCTAGAGTTTTTTATTAGTATGCTCGCTAAGATTTGGCAATCTTATGCCTACATATTCCCGCTTAAATGAAACAGGGAAATCAGAGCAATCGTAGTTCCTCCTATTCTAAGGGAGGAAAAAAGATATTTTGGTGTCTTGTTTAAAGCCCAAGAGTGAAGCTAAAAGGTTGAGTATTTGTGTCTTGTTCAAAGCCCAAGATTGAAGCTAAAAAGTTTGACTGAGAGAGAATTTTTCATCTCTAAAGGGAGACATCTCGTCTGTTTATCACAACTGTTGGGTGACTGTTTATAAAGGAGGATTACTTTAACTGGGATATGTGAATCCAGCAATGCCATAATTTCCTTTATAGGGGTGTTATCCTGAAGGGGAAAACTTTAACTCAATGTAGAGCAATGCCATTTTTCCTTAGGAATTTCTCATGCTAAGAGAGGGACAGTGGCGTGGATGTAAACAATCCAGAGGCTTGCCGCTTACAGCAATTAGATGAAAGAGAGGATTTACTGGGATAAAAGATGGACAACAGATTAGATATTTGGATCAACAAGTATGCCACTTACAGCAGTTATCTGGGATTAAGATTTGTTTTGAATGTCTGTTTTGAAATGTGATAACACAGAGAAATGTCTTCCTGCATAGAGTTTTTTGTGTGCCTTGATTAAAGCCCAAGGTTGAAGCGAAGAGATTGATTGACTCCACTGGGGAAGTCCTTATACAAAGCCTAAGAGGAGGCTGTAAAAAACTGACTCAACAAGAGAATGTTTATTTGTCTTGTACATAGCCCAAGATTGAGGCTAAAAGAGAGTTGACTCTTTTGGGGATATCATTATACAAAGCCTAAGAGGAGGCTAAAAGTTTGACTTTTCCGGGGAAAATATTCTGTCTGTCTTGTACAAAGCCCAAGATTAACGCTAAAAGGGATTTCGACTCCGTCGGGGAGGGTTTGTATGTGTCTTGTACAAAGCCCAAGATTGAGGTTGAAAAGAAGCCTGACTCGGTGGGAAAGAAATCTTTATCTGTCTTGTACAAAGCCCAAGATTGAGGTTGAAGTGGGACTTTACTGACTCAGCTGAGGATATTTTAGGTGTCTTGTACAAAGGCCAAGATTGAGGCTGAAATAAGTTTGACCCTGTGGGAAAGTATTATCTGTCTTGTACAAAGCCCATGATTGAGGCTAAAAAAAGAGGATTGACTCTGCTTAGTAAATTTATATGGTGTCTTGTACAAAGCCCAAGATTGAGGCTGAAATAATTTTAACTCAACAAGAGAGTGCTTTTATCTGTCCTGTATAAAGCCCAAGATTGTGGCTAAACAAGATGGAGAAATCATTATACAAAGCCTAAGAGGAAGCTAACTTCTGTTAGTGGAAATCTTTATACCAAGCCTAAGAGGAGGCTGGAAAAGATTGTCTCAACAAGAGAATGGTTTTATCTGTCTTGTACAAAGCGCAAGATTGAGGCTAAAAAGGGTTGACTCAACAAGAGAGTATTGAAAGGTGACTGACTCAACAAGATAGTCTGAAAAGTTTAGCTCTGCTAAGGGGAAATCATTGTACAAAGCCCAAGAGGAGGATGACTATGCTGAGGAAAGGAAGGGTCCTTATACAAAGCCTAAGAGGAGGCTAACTTCTGCTGGGGATTATTGAGATCCCGAGGCAAGTCCAAATGGGGAATCAACTCTTGCTAAGGGTTACAGAAGAGTTGAAATATCAGAGACCTTGAGGTTCTGATTTGGGATAGTGTTATGTTGATGATAACCTAGCCCTGGCTGAAGAATTTTAGGAGAGAGACTGGGTATTAGAACCCATGGGTTTTAACTCTGCTGGAGATTGATCCAAAATGACCAGGGTTTCTCCTATATTTGTAAGGTACTTGAGAATGTCTTTGAGATCCGAGAGGGGATTAGACTGTCCAAGTCTACTGGTGTGGAATAGTTTATCTTTGTATATCGCCCAAGAGGAGGCTGACTCTTTTAAGGGATGAGTATCAACCCTAAGATTGGTCTGAGGTTTTGACTCTTTTAGAAAGACATCTCTAACAAAGGATGACTAAGTTCTGTCTTATACCTTTAAGATGTCTTCAGTGTCCTTATATTAAGCCCAAGAGAAGGCATGAGAACTTCTAAGAAGCCAGAGGGTCCTTGTACATAGCCCAAGAGGAGGCGGGGATGCTTTTAGGAAGCCTGTGGGTCCAAACTTAAGAAAGGTTCAAGAAAAGTTTCACCGAGAATAATCTTTTCTTTAGTGAACAGTTCTAGGGTTTGAAGAAATTCAAGAGAGGTTTCACCGAGAATTAATCCTCTCTGGGGAAATGAATTTCTTTGACAATTTCTAATAGTAACAGTCTGAGAAAAGTTTCACTGGGAATAATGCCTTTCTCTTTATTCCATATTGTTTAAGCCCAAGAGAAGGCAAGACTGTATCTGGAAATCCTATGGGGATCTAGCTTTGACTGTATTAAAGAGTGACCAACTGGCTTTATCTAGTTCTCGACTTAGTTGCCGGGGAAAACTCTAAGCAGATATACTAGTATATATATAGTTGATATATAACAAGTATTTAAAAGGATATGAAAGAAGGACTTACAAGTGAGCAAGCTTCACACAATACACTTATATATATAAGAGCATGTAAAGTAAAGCTGGTAAAAACTTACAGGTGAGCAAGCTTCCATAGTTGTATTGTTAGTCGTTCAAGAAATTAAAGAAAGTTTTGATAACAACTGTATATTTGAACTTAAATCAAAAAAGAATTTGTTTTTGAAAATATTGTTGGGGGCTTATACTCAAGGAGAGGCCCAGATGAAAAACAGCAATCTCACCGTTGTTTTATAAACTGTACTGGGACTTATACAATGGCTGAGGCCCAAAGAGGTTTTTTGTACAAAGGGATGGGTCTTACAACTCAAGGAGAGGCCCAAAAGTTTGAAAAAGAAAAGAAATGGGACTTACAACACAAGGGTAGGCCCAGTTGATGTTGTTTTGAAATGGTGATCGCGTCGAGATTTTATAAAACACAGTGGGACTTATACAACGACTGAGGCCCAAAATTATTTATGTACAAAAGAGGGTTGCGTCTTACACTCTAATAGAGGCCCATGGGTGTTTAAAATGTTTGATAATGATTAAAAATCAAAGAAACCCTAATTTCATTTTCTTTTAAAAGTAATTCTTTAAAGAAAATTAATAAAATGATAAAAATACCAAATAAGTTTAAATAAACTACTTGTGATTTTTGGTTAAGATTTGAAAAATGAGGTTTTAATCACAAGATGATTTAGAACTCATTTGGTCTTGAAAAGATCAAGAGGAAAGAAATATTTTCAAATGTTTAAAACAAATAAAATAAGTTCTTTATAAAAAAATATTAAATATGGACAAATAATATTTTTTTTTTTGTGAGTTTTTGTAGAATAAAATATTTTATCAATTTTGTGAATTTTTGCAAAAAGAACCAAACAAAAATGATGAAAAATTAATGAGAAATTAATTCTCAAAGTTATTAAAAGATTGGTGAAAAATGATAAAATTAGGTGGTAAAAAATTAGAAATGGTCCCCCAAGGTTTGAACTCACGCCCTTGGGGAGGATGGCTCAAAATTTTGCCAACTGAGCCACTTGCGTGGGCTGATAGAGAATGGCAAAGGATAATAATATGTGTAAAATGCCTTTGAAAATGATTGGAAAAAAATATCAAAAGGTCTGGGGCGTGGGGGATTCGAACCCCAGACCTCTCACTCGCTCACACACACAAACATACTAGTGTTTCCACTAGAGCGCAATGCCAATTCAGCTATAACATGGAAAGTGATAAATATATAGTAAAACAAGTTGAATTTCTGAAGAATTGCGCCATGGCCATCTTCATCCTCAAGCTCAAATACGTGAAGCCTCCTATCTCACTCATTTCTCAACCATTCCTCATGATCCAAATATGAAAATCATGCGTTTTCAGCCAAGGAACACAATGGCAATACTCAATTTTATTGAAATTGAGTGAATCAAAACATAATCTGACAAAACCTGATGAACCCTAAAATTGGCATGAACTCAATGAAATCCTATATACGAACTGTAAACAATAATTGATTGAGGGTAAATGATCTACAAACATTCAGAAACACAATGTTAATCACAAAATATATTTATGATGCATGATTCAATGAGTTTGACAGTTTGAGGCTTACCTCTGCAGATGAGAATTGAATTTGATGATGGAGGTGTTACAGTTGAGTTCTAATGCTTTGGACAGCTTCCTTGTACCCTAAGGAAAGTGTTTGAATGCTTGGAGTGATTGAGAGCCCTTTAGATTGATCAACCTGATTCCTTATGCAACAAGTCATGAGTTTTGTGCAATTGGATGACCATTTGGTGATTTTGATGTTACAGATGGGAGGTGAGTGTTCAGACACCTTCTATATGTTATATGTGATGTGTCTGAATTAATGGTTTGAGTGGTATTGATCTCCAACTCAAAACCCGATAGTAACCTCTCAAGAAATGAAGTTTTTAGGCCTAGGGAGTGAAAGAGAGAAAGCCTTGTTGTAATGAGCTTTGGTGTAGCTTGAATGATCAGCTAGGACCTCTATTTATAGTAGAGGAGTTGTGTTGAAGTGGTTCTCTTGAAGCTCAGAGGATAAGGTTATGGTTCAATGGTCTTGGCTTGGCATAAATGCCTCTTGCACTAGGTGCAACAGCTGTCCCAAATAGATCAACTATGCCTTGACTGAAATCACATTCTTTAATCCTTTTAATTGTTGTTTAATCAGAGAACTTGACTGAGGAGAGTGATAATCTTGAATGTGCACTATTCCACATTAATGCCCTTTGAATTCAAGGCATATATGCCAAAAACTCATCAATTCTCATGGATAAGCTCTTGGCATTTCAGTCCAAGTTTGAAGGTTGGATCAGATGCATTAGAATTAGATTGGATGAATGTGGCATAGTGATCATTGCTTTTTGGTTCAAAATCGTGTATGGCAAGAAATCACACAAACTGATTTTTCAAGACAGTTGTGCCATGGTGTCTTGCAGCAGCCATAGCTCTTCGCTTAAGCTGAGTTGTTTCATGCCAATGAGTTCCTTGGATTGTAGGCAATATGCATAACAACTTTGACGTTTACATCTTGAATTGATTCAACCTAGAACTATATGAAACAACCCTCCAAGTTTTGGTGTTTCACTTGTTTTTCTGACTTAGACAGAATTTTGTCTAAGTGTTGGAAAAGTGGTCAATTCCAAGTTTTTGTCATTTTGATCCAACCATAACTCAGAATCCATGAAGAGTTGGAAATTCTTGTAGTTGACACTTTTGAAGTATGTAATGAAGGCTTCCATCTGAGCTTTGAATGGGAGAAAAATGCCTTAGGGTTTGGGAGATATGGCCTTGCAAAGTTGGTATCCTAGCCACTTTGTTCCATAACTTAGAAAAATTCTAAGTTTTTTTATGGTTACCCCTTTAGCAAGTTAACTCACTTTCTTTGATTTTTCTCGATGAATGATGATTCAAATCACATATTAACTTTGTTTTAGGGTTAAGGAACCTTGGTTGACCAAAAATCCAAAAAAGTCAAACTTGGACTTTTGTACAGTTGACTTTTTCATCAGATGAAAATTTGACTTTGTGATCCTTTTGTGAAATCAATCCTTGGGCTTAATTAAACTTCATGGATGGATTCCAAGGGTATTTAGGAATGTCTTGGACCCCTCCCCAAGGTTTGAGATCAAGGGTAGGCCAACAGTCAAGGATAGGGTTGACTTTTTCCATCAGAAACCCTAATTTGTGATCAGATGGTTTTGAGATCTTGTGGCTTAGGATTTAAGCTCTTTGAGTCAATATAATCTTGCAAACATGTCAATATGATGTATTTGAGGACTTTGAAGCTCATTTTTGAAGCTTCAAGCCATGCCTCACTTCCCAAGTTAACTCAAGGGTTGAATTAGGTCAAAACCCTAATTCCTGATTTTTTGATAGATGGACCTTTAAGGTGATTTTGCCATTGTGGATGGGCTCATGAGATCCTTTTGAGCTTTTTGGACCATACATTGAAGCATTGGCTCATGCCCAGATGGAAATTTTCATCTGGGGACCCTGGTCGACCAAACCCTAATTTGGTGGCACAGGCTATCTTGAGACTTGATCCACTTGGAATGTTGCAACTTTGTGCTTGATTTTTGATGTGGGAGTCCTCTTGATCCTTTGTGGGTGTTTAAGAGGCTAGACAAGTTGAAGATCATGTCAATTCTTGATTGATCTTTTGTCTAAGTGCTCTGAGAGGGCTTAAAACCCTAATTCTTGATTGTAGTGAATGTTCAATCCTCTTTGAGGAGATTGATGAGGCATGAAAGTACATCCATACTGTGGTGGTGATTTGGACAATGATGGGAAATCTTGGTGGTCAAAATTTGGGGTATGACAGATGCCCCTATTTAATCTTCTTGGACCCGAAGGTGTGAATGGTGAAGGTATTTGAGCATTCGGGGTGCAAGAGGATTAAATATCGGAATACCCAAAATTTTGATGGTGGTTATGAATGGCTGCTTGCTCATCCATCTTCTTTTGCTAAGCAATGATGTTTAGAAAAAGGGTGAAACTTCCCCTCGATCCTGGTCTTCAGCCACGGAACTGGTCTCAGTTTCTGAAATAAACTTCCCCTCGATCATGGTCTTCAGCCACGTAACTGGTCTTAGTTTCTTTTGTCAATAAACTTCCCCTCGATCCTGGTCTTCAGCCACGAAACTGGTCTTAGTTTCTTTTGTCAATAAACTTCCCCTTGATCCTGGTCTTCAGCCACGGAACTGGTCTCAGTTTCTTTTGTCAATAAACTTTCTTGACAAGGGATGCTATTTGTAGCGGTTTTCCTCAAACTTCTCGCCGAATTTTCCTGGGGAGATGCCATTTGATGGGAAAAAGTTTTGATGCCAGACTCGCTGGGGAAACCCATTCGTCTGAGTTGTAGAGGTGTTCAAACTTCTCTGTTGGAGACGCCATTTGTTGACTCTACTGGGGAAAACGAGTCTCTTGAGAGGCTATTTCCTGCTTGTGGATATTACATCATACTTTTCCTCGAGATCTTCTCAGAGAAATGCCATGTGGTGTAATCCAATCTTGAGGTGCTGATGACTTCATTAACATTGACTCTCTTGGGGAGAAAAATCAATGTGTTGCTGAGAGTCTTTGGTTGTGAGGCTTTCTCTAGGGATTTTTCTTAATCCGGGAAAGCGAAGATATCATCTTCAATGGTGAAGAGTAACGTTTGTCAAATGTCTTCTTGTCTTTCAGAGGTTCAAGTTATCAAAGTGGTCAAGGACCAACTCCAATCCAGAAATAAACTGGAGGAGAGATCGTTCAGACGAAACACTTCCTGACGAGGAAAGAACTGACAACTCGAGTGAGAGGACTTTTATCACTTGGGGATAAGACCGACTAGAGTGATAGTGATGCAATATGAATATGAATCAATAATGCATGATGTATGTATGTTTATGCTGACAAAACTGACGCGACATACAGACTAATGAATGAACACGATTGGATACTTGGCCACTGTGGGGGATGAAAAGTATCACTATTCCAAGATAGCAATCCTGCCTTGCTTTGGAGAGATGGTCCCCGTGGGGAGAAAGAGTTGTTTAATTGGTCTCAAGAGGTCAGAACTCTGTCGGGGATGTCAGATGAAACATGGTATCTGACACGGTTGATCCTTCATTCAGGTGTACTGGTTTAGAAGGAGTACTTTGATTCTGCACTTTGAGGTTCAACCACCTTCAGAGAAGCGATCGATGTTCTTTCGATGTTCAAAGTCAAAAGGAAATGCCTTCTTTATTTTAAAAGCAAAACAATTTTTAACAAGTAAAGTCATTTTTGTTTTATTTCAAGAATCGTTGATCATGTTAAAAATGTCATTCTGTAAAGCTAAAATAAATAAGAATTGCAAACAAAAGCACTATGGCTCAAATTTTATTGATAAAATGGAAATCAGCCAATCGCTTGATCCCATAGAGTATTTACAAAGTTTAGAAAATGGTAATTTAAGGAAAAAGGGCTACATTGAAATATAACGACTGTTATCCTTCTACCAACTTTGAATTCTGGACATCCTGAGCTTTTGTCGGAGATGACCTTGACTGGAGTTTTCCTGATGGATGGCATTACTGCTAAGGAGTTGAACTGATTAGACGTAGTTACTTGCCATTAATCCCTAACTTTTTCCTGGATTGTACTTTGATATTTCCAATCCATCGGGATGATTTTTTTTTCTTATGTCTCTACTTGTTGCCTAGACCTCCCTTTCGGGTTTTCAATCCACCGAGACGTTTGTTTTTTTATTTAGGCGAAGTATTTCTTGACTACATCAACATTTGTGGGGTAGGCAAATTCCTCTCTATCCATGGTTGCGAGTCTCAAGGCGCCGCCTGAGAAGGCTTTCTTGACTACATAGGGGTCGTCATAATTCAGAGTCCATTTGCCCCGGGGATCAGTGAGAAATGATTGTATCTTTTTTAGCACAAGGTCTCCTTTCCTGAAGACACGGGGTCAGACCTTTTTGTCAAACACTTTCTTTGTTGATACAACTGACAGTGGCATAGTGTCGTTATTTGCTTTTCTTCGATCAGATTCAGTTCGTCGTGTCGACTTTGACACCATTCAGCTTCTGTTAGCTTAGCTTCCATCAATACCTGGATTGATGGGATCTCTACTTCTATGGGGAACACTACTTCCATGCCATATACTAGAGATAAAGGGGTTGCCCCTGTCGAGGTGCGGACAGATGTGCGATAACCGTGAAGAGCAAAGGGTAGTATCTCGTGCCAGTCTTTATAGGTTACAACCATCTTCTGAATGAGCTTTTTGATGTTCTTGTTAGCCGCTTCTACTGCTCCGTTCATCTTAGGCCGGTAGGGAGATGAGTTATGGTGTTCGAATTTGAATTCAGCACACAACTCTTTCATCATCTTGTTGTTCAAGTTGGATCCATTATCAGTAATGATCTGGCTTAGAACACCATAACGGCATATGAGATTGTTTTTGATAAAACGGACCACCACTTGTTGGGTTACATTGGCATATGACGCTGCTTCGACCCACTTGGTGAAGTAGTCAATGGCTACCAGGTTGAACAGACGTCCGTTTGAAGCTATGAGTTCAATCATGCCAATCATGTCGATTCCCCATATGGAAAAAGGCTATGGGGAAGAGAGAACTTTGAGATGTGTTGGCGGTACATGGATTTTGTCAGCGTATATCTGACACTTGTGGCATCTCCTCATGTGCTTGTAGCAATCAGATTCCATGGTCAACCAATAGTATCCTGCTCTCATAATTTTTCTCGCCATTGTGTGTCCGTTGGCATGAGTGTCAAAGGAGCCTTCATGAATTTCTTTTATCAGCCTGTTTGCTTCTGGTCTGTCTATGTATCGGAGCAAGATCATGTCAAAGTTTCTCTTATATAGTGTATCACCACTCAGGAAGAAGCTTCCAGCCATTCTTCTGAGAGTTTTCCTGTCTTTCCTGGATGCCCCAGGTGGGTACTCTTGTTTTTGAAGGAAGCATTTGATATCATGATACCAAGGTTTGTCGTCTATGACTGCTTCGATCGCGAAGATGTAAGTGGGCCTCCATTGACCTACACTAATCATGGAAAAGAGGGTGGCTAATGCATCAGCCATGTGATTCTCTTCACGAGGGATATGATGAAACTCGATTCTGTTGAAGAATGCTAAAAACCTCCTCACGTAATCTTCGTAAGGAATTGGTCCTGATTGGTATGTGTTCCAATCTCCTTTGATCTGATTGATAACCAGGGCTGAGTCTCCATATACATCCAAATTCTTAATTCTCGAGTCAATTGCTTCTTCGAGACCCATGATACAAGCTTCGTATTCGGCCTCGTTGTTTGTACACTTGAATGTCAGTCGAGCGGTGAAAGGAATATGGGTACCCTGAGGTGTTATGATGATTTCCCCAATTCCGTTTCCATAATGATTGACAGCTTCGTCAAAGATTAGTCCCCATAGGGAACCTGGTTCTGGCCCTTCCCTAGGTAGCGGTTCATCGCAATCTTTCATTTTCAATTACATGACATCTTCGTCTGGGAAGTCAAATCCGACTGATTCCTGATCATCAATCGGTTGATGAGCCAAATGATCGGCTAAAATACTTCCTTTGACAGCTTTCTGAGCATGGTACTCTATGTCGTATTCTGATAACAACATCTGCCAACGGCCGATCCTTCCCGTGAGAGTAGGCTTTTCAAAGACATACTTGATTGGATCCATTTCAGAGATTAACCAAGTAGTGTGACGAATTATATACTGGAGAAGACGTTTGGATGCCCAAGCCATAGCACAGTAAGTTTTCTCAAGCATAGTGTACCGAGTTTCACAGTCAGTAAATTTCTTGCTCAAATAGTAGATAGCGGACTCTTTTCTTTTTGTTTCGTCTTGCTGACCAAGCATACAATCCATGGAGTCTTCCAAGACTGTTAAATAGATGATCAGCGATCTTCCCTCCACTGGAGGTGACATAATCAGTGGATTCAATAGGTATTCCTTGATACTGTCGAAGGCAATTTGGCAGTCCTCTGTCCATACGCAGTCCTGATTCTTTTTGAGTAATTTGAGGATTGACGCGCATGTTGCGGTCATGAGGAATATAAATCTGGAAATGTAAATCAAATGTCCCAGGAATCCTCTGACTTGTTTTTTAGTCTTTGGAGAAGGCATTTCTTGAATGGCCTTGACCTTGTCCGGATCAACCTCAATTCCTTTTTGGCCGACAATGAATCCTAGCAGTTTTCCTGAGCGAACACCGAACGTGCATTTGTTGGGATTCAAGCGGAGTTTGTACTTTCTCAGATGCTTGAATAGTTTTGACAGGTGAGTCACATGCTGCTCTTCTGTCTTAGATTTGGAAATCATGTCATTGACATACACTTCGATTTCTTTGTGCATCATGTCATGAAACAGAGTAGTCATGGCCCTTTGATAGGTTTCCCCGGCGTTCTTCAAACCGAACGGCATTACCTTGTAACAAAAGGTGCCCCAAGGGGTGATGAATGAAGTTTTCTCCATGTCTTCCGGCGCCATTTTGATTTAATTATAGCCCGAGAATCCGTCCATGAAGGAGAAAACCTTGAACTTTGTTGTACTGTCTATCAGCATGTCTATGTGCGGTAAGGGAAAGTCATCCTTCGGACTTGCTTTGTTCAGATCCTTGTAGTCTACACACATTCTGACTTTTCCGTCTTTTTTCAGAAATGGCACTATGTTGGCTAGCCATTGAGGATATTCTGATGTGGCCATGTCCGGATGAGTTCGTCTTAGTCTTTGTTTTACTGGCGGACATTCTAATCTTAACGGTAAATGATGTTCCACGATGCTGGTATCCAACCCTGGCATGTCCTGATAGGACCAAGCGAATACATCGGGAAAATCTTTGAGAAGTTTTATCAAATCTTTTTTAACAGTCTGACTGAGCAGTGCCCCAATCTTGACTTTTTTTCTCTTTTCTTCCGAACCCAAGTTTACTATTTCCAACGGCTCTTTGTGAGGTTCAATGGACCTTTTCTCCCGTCTGAGTAATCGGGAGATCTCTTCTGGAATTTCTTTGTCTTCTTCTTCTTCAGCTTCAAATACCGGGAATTCAAAGTTGGGAGAAGGCATTATATCGTATGTTTCAATGGGGTTTAAAACAAGCAATCTACATGACGTGATGATTTATTTTTATAAGAGATAGAGAGAATACAAGAGTGTGTGTGTGTGTGTATTTTCTGAAAAATGCTTGTTTTTATTTTGAGTTGTTTTTTAGGATAACCATTTTCTGAAAAAGTGAAAACAGTAATAAATGCGGAAATTACAGAATGATGCTATTTTATTTATGATTTTGTCAATTCTTGAAACTACAACCCTATAAAACAAAACTCTGTCGCTTTGGGCAAAGCGAAGAGAGACATTTACAGAAAGTGAGCCCTATCAAAACATCTGTTTCACCTGGGCAGGGTGAAAGGTCAAAACAAAGACGGTAATTACTTAGACTTATGAACGACTTTCGGGACATCGACAACAACCCATTGGCGGCGAACTCCTAGGTGAATCACAAAGTCTGGTACCTTTCTTCTTGGTTTTTCTTCAGAAATAATGTTGATTCCTGGTGGAGCAGGATCGTTGGAGTCTGTCTCCCAGGCAGAATTGTCGTAGACGAACTCTTCTGTTGTATTTTTCACAGTGTTTGCACTCTCAGGTGAATCTCCCCATCCAGTGGGTTGGATGTCTTCGAGCCTGATACGAGAGCTTTCAAGAGTGGTGTACTTGACCAAGAATTCGTACTTGCCACTCGGTTGTCCTAAGGTGTCCCACACTTCTTTGGAACTGGAGGAGTCATCCCTTTTGATGACGTTGACCTTAGGAAAAGCGTAGTTGATGAATTCTTATCCTGCAATCTTCGCAGATTCATCGTCATGCTAGATGTTTTCTGAATGTTCTGGGTAATAATCCCATGATTCGGAGGGGACGCATGTATTCTTTTCAATGATGCTCAGCTGATATGCATCGTTTGGCTGACTCTTTTGCCCTAAGTCTCCTGGGTACGGTTGCCAGATAGGCAGGCCATCCATTGGGTCATAATAGTCATAGTCAAAGTTGTCTTTCATCGGAGTGTCCTCCTCTAATGAGTTAGGCGGAGCACGGCATCCTTCCGGATCACAATCTGCGTACATCATTTTGACATCTGATCTTGGTATATATCACGGACTTTGCGCGGGATAGCAAAATGGCGTAGGCGTTTCTTCCTGAGACATATACCCATCCTCGTTGAGATAGGACTTCCACTCTTCATCTGTATCGGAGGAATCATCCTCATTGATGGTATGTACTTCTTGAGGCACTGGGTGAAGGAAGCCTCCACTGTGGAAGAAGTCTTGAATGGGATGAAAACTTTCATCGTTAGTAGCAGTCTGGGTACAGGTTGAAGAAAAACCAAGACCTTTCTTTATCTTGTTGTCAGTAGGAACGACAAGTTGTCCCCATCCTTTGGCATTGTACTTTTGATCACTTCGAGAGCATTTTTGTACTAGGAAATCGATGTTCCATTTTCTGATTAGTTGTCATTGCTCACCAAAAGTGCTTGGAACTGGGTTCCAACAAACCCCTCTGGTTCTACACAAGTGGACGATGATAAGTTGCTCACGATCAAGGCTTGCTCTCCGCAGACTGTGACTAGTTGGTCATTCTTGATGAACTTCAGCTTCTGGTGAAGTGTCGAAGTGACTGCCCCAACCTCGTGTATCCAAGTTCTTCCTAATAAGCAGCTGTATGCTGCCCGGATGTCCATTACCTGAAAAGTGACTTGGAAAGTGTGAGGACCGATAGTAATGGAAAGGTCGACTTCGCCGATAACTATTTTTCTGGACCCATCGAAGGCTTTGACGATGACCTCTCTACCTCTCATCGGAGATCCTTGAAATGATAGTCGCATCAGAGTAGATTTTGGCATAACATTCAGAGCTGATCTTGTATCGACCAGTACGTTGGCTAAAGCATCGTCCTGGCAGTTGACTGTAATGTTGAGTGCCATGTTATGATTTTTGCCTTCTTCTGGCATTTCTTCATCACTGAATCCTAAATTGTTGCAGGAAGTGATGTTGGAGATGATGCTGTCGAATTATTTTATCGTTACATCTTATTCCACAAAGGCCTGCTCTAAGACTTTCTGTAGAGCTTCCCTGTGAGCTTCGGAACTGAGCAAGAGAGATAGCACAGAGATTCTTGAAGGAGTTTACAACAGTTGATCTACTATGTTGTACTCGCTCTTTTGGATGAGCTTCAGCATCTCATCGTTGTTCTTTGAAAGGTCAGGATTACTAGATTGACCGACTGGTTGATTTGGAACTTCTATTTGAGGTTTCTTTTCTCTGGTGGGTTCTCCAACTCCTCTATTGAAGACTCGACCGCTCCGTGTCACTTGACTGATGTCCGTAATATTCACGATGGAGGGTAATGGAGTTTCCTTTCCATTCTCAATTGTTGTTGCACCGTATTTGTAAGGGATAACCTTATCGGATTTGCACAGTATTGGTCCCGGCAGATAGATAACTACAAGAGCCTTTTGATTTTTCTGACCATCGTAGCCAGCCTCAATTGGTTCAATGTTGAGAATCTTTCCACTATTAAAAGGAATTCGTGATTCATGGAGTAGAGGGATTATGGCGCATACGTCTTTGTCCATTTCTCGTTTAGGGATTAAGACAACGTCTTTGGCTTAATCAGGGAAATAGTCTGACATTACGTGGATAAAACCAGAGCTTGAACATGGTCGAATCTCTTTGTGGTCCAACTGACTTTGAAGGGCTGCTCGCACGAGGTAACAGCCTTGGTTGTTCTCTGAGCAAACTCTATAGCGCTCATAGTTATGTGGTGGCACTCAGCCACGTCCACTTTGTATGCAGTGCAACCTCACTAGATCTGTTTCCATTGATTGAACATCCTGACTTTGATGCCTAGTAGGGTTCTCGTCAGCCATACTGACTTGTTGTGTGTCTTCATCTAGATAGATCGGAAGCCACCAGTGGTTCAACAAGTGTTGAAGCGTTCTTTGAAAAAGTGCACATCCTTGGTCATTCTCACGACATACTTTACAGTTTTGATAATCATGTAAAGCCAAAAAACCGAGCTGGACTTGCTTAGCGTGTAATTCCACCAGACTGGTATTCATCAAGTGGACATCAAAGATTTGAATCATATTAACTTGATAATGACTTCTATCACAGTAATCCTGGATCCATCCAAGATGCATCTGACGTTGGAGGGTCTCTCGTACAAAAGAGCATCCCTGATTGTTTATCGAGCATATTGGACAGGAATTGTAATCGTGCCGTGGCAGATCATCATGCTGGCTTTGCCTTGAGTGCATTGCCACCAAGTTGCCATTCATTGCTAGAATGTTGTGGTTTTGGATGATGTTAGAATTTGTATAAGTCATGTTGACCTCACGGATTCGGTGATCTTGGATCCATTCGAGATCCATCTGTTCTTGTAGAGCTGATTGCACTACGGAACATCCTTGATTATCTTTAGAGTAGATATCACACTGGTGATAATTGTTAAAGGGTACATGACCGTAGCCGCTCTGTCTGCAATGCATTTTGACCAGGTTGGTTCCCAATAGGAGTACATCATGAATTTGATAGCTGTGGTTGGACTCTTCCTCTATCAAATTTACTGCAGCTTTCTCGTGTTGAGGCAACGGGTTCGTCTGAACATTTGGATTTGTATCCTTGAAGGATAAGACCTCGTTCCTGACAAGCTTTTGCACATCAGATTTGAAGCTGAGACAGTTTTCTATGTTATGCCCCGGTCCTCCTTGATGGTATGGGAAAGTTTGATCTGCTTTGAACCAAAAAGGCATATTTTTTGGTACTGTAAGAGGAGACCTGGTTTGGACGTGCCCATTGACCAGTAGTAGCGGAAATAGTTCTATGAACAACATCGGTATATGTTCAAACCCTGGCGGTCGCGTTGTACTATTGTTATTGTTGTACTGAGGACGAGCCTGCTGAAGAGGTTGTTGTGTCCTTTGCTGATATTGTTGTTAATTCGGTTGGCTCTGAGCAACCTGAGGTTGATACGTGGGAACAGTCGTAAGGTTGACAGCAGGAGTTACAACTGCTACTGGTTTATACCGTCGCCTTTGCTTTCCAAGAGAGATATTACCAATATCTTGCTCTTTTTTCTTAGGGAAAGCATTATCGTATCTTTTGGTACTGCTTGATGTTCCGGTATCTTTGACTAGACGTCCTTCTCGGACTGCTTCCTCAAGATGTACTCTCATATTTACCATTTCAGTAAAGTCGTTGGGCGCACTGGCGACCATTCGGTCGTAGTAGAATGAGGTCAAGGTTTTCAAAAAGATCTTTGTCATCTCTTTTTCCTCAAGAGGTGGACAAATCTGGGAGGCAATTTCACGCCATCTCTGAGCATATTCCTTAAAGGTTTCCTTGTCCTTCTGCAACATGGCTCTGAGTTGATCTTTGTCTAGTGCCATGTCCAGGTTATACTTATATTGTTGAACAAAGGCAGCGCCAAGATCTCTGAAAGTGACGATCTTGGTGCGGTTTAAACCCATGTACCATTTGAGTGCGGCACCGGTTAAACTATCTTGGAAGTAATGGATCAATAGTTATTGGTTCTCTGTCTGAGTTGACATCTTTCGAGCGTACATCACCAGATGACTTTGAGGGCAAGAGTTGCCCCTGTATTTTTCAAATTCGGGCACTTTGAATTTGTGCGGAATTTTCACATTGGGGACCAAACAAAGGTCTGTGGCGTCCTTTCCGAATAAATCCTGACCGCGAATGGCATGCAATTCCTTCTGCATCTTCAGGAATTGTTCTTGGAATTCATTCATTCTGTCGCACATACTTTCATTTCCACCAGAGATTACTTGTGGAATCTGTTCTTCCGGGACAGTGTGCACGACGGGTTGTGGTATAGTCATTACGGCAGTGACTCTTGGTGCTTCCCTATCCCAAAGTTTGTAACCTTCAGGAGTTGCTGTTATGACTCTTGCATCTTCGCTTTCCCGAAGTTTGTAACCTTCAGGCCCAGCGGTTCCTGCTGCAGTTTCCGAATCTTCCGTGATCGGCGAAATATATCCTTCAGGGATAAAGTTGATAGGCATGCCCCAGGGACGATCTTTAGGCATGTTGTACCGAGGATTATACGTCTCTACTATGGGCGTAGATGTGATCTCTAAGATCACAGTCCTTTGTTGTTGTTTCTGAGCTGCTGCCAGAGATATCATATCACTGTGAAGTTTTTTCAGATCTTCTTTCAGAGCGTCGATTTCTTCTCTCAACTCTCTATTCTCTTCCTCGAGATCGTCCATTTTCTTTTGTCGATTGGCCCGAGTATTGTACGAATGAGACAGCTTGACTCTAGAATCGTGACACGAACATGAGATTCGAAGAAGAAAGAATGTGTTATGCGACAATGATGAATGATATGCAATGATTATATTTAAATTTTAATCAAAAGAAACTTCAACAATTGGATTGCAAATATCATACAGTGGGGAAACCCCATTTTATTGAATTCAAAGATTACGGAAATGGAAATACAGTATTTTACAAAGTACTGTAAAAGGAAATGTCTAAGCTTATGGATCCTGAGTCCTCTCTGAAGAGAGCTCAAGTGCTGGTTCTGGTATTTTCCTTTTCTTTGACCGGGGCTCTTGAGCTGTTGTCGGGTTGTCAGTCCTTTGCCAAGTGAAAGGAGCGAGCAAATTTCTTCGGTCTTCTTGACTTTCTACAGCATGTTGCTCTAAAATCTCGATCAGAGCATCTTTTTATTTTAACAGTTGCTGAATTTTGGTACACTCCACATTGAGAATACGATACTTGTTCTTCCAAGATATCTTTTCCCGTTGAACTTTGTTGAGAGTGACCTGGAATTTTTCCGTATCATACATAAAATAAAGGATAGATTCCTTTAGCGAAAGAACTTCTTGACGAGGGTAAGGCATCCTCAGCTTGAGGGCTCTAGTTTGTACCTAGTGGAGATAAGGTTCCATAGAGACACAATCTGGTTTTCCTAGAGACTCTCTTCCTTTCCTGTGAACATGTTTCCAGGCATGCACTATTTCTGTCTTTAGTGCCCTTTCATTTTCTCCTTCCTTGAAGAAAATACCTTCCAGATGGACATTTCGTGGGATATGCCTCATCGGGTATCCAAGTTGACGGTGAACTAAAATTGGATGATAGTTGATTCCTTCTTTAGTTCCTATGAGGGGTACATTAGGGAAGTTTCCACATTTGTCAATGGTCCTTATCCCGTCATAGATCTGATTGTACCAGTCTGTGTCAGAGTTGGTAAGAGACATGATTTTCTGTGACTAATGCAGAGTACTCTTATGATCCCAAAAAGCAACAGACTTGGGTAAATGGGAAGTGAACCACTTGTGAAGCAAGGGTACACAGCAGGTGATCATTCCTCCGCTGTACAAATTCCTTAAGTGTACAGAATGATAAGCATCTGCGAGCAGGGTTGGTACGGGGTTTCCAATTAGAAATATCTTAATGGTGTTGGTATCGACGAAGTTATCGATGTTGGGAAAAAGGAACAACCAGTATGTGAGTAGAACAAAGATATCTTCGAAAGCAGTAACGTTTCCTATACTGGCAAAGTATAAAGTATAGGGCTTTCTCTATCAAAAACTTGGCCGATAAACCTTGGACTCTGTCCTTAGCGATCATGTGAGTCCTGACTTCTGACTCGTCCAAATAGATTGCTCTTGCAATGGTTTGGTCCTTTGGAATTTCTTCCAGTCCAGAAAACAGAGCTTGGTCAGTGATGGGTAAATCAGTCAGGTGAGAATACTCCTCTAGTGTTGGTGCTAGTTGATAATCCGGGAATGTGAAACAGTGATAAACCGGATCATAAAACTGGATTAGCGTAGACAGGATTCCTTCAACTACATGGACCCTTAACAGAGACAGCAGTCCTTCGTATTTAGCTCTGAAAGCATCAAGGTTGGTGATCATCCTTGCCAACCCTCTCAAATCCTCTAGTTTTGGAACCTTGAAGGTGTACTTGTGCATCTTTCTTCTACCGAAATCCATAACGTAATGCTTCTCTCTGATATTTGCAATCATTGTCTTAGTTTAATTTGAAAAGGAGAGACTAGAAAAGAAGATTTTTTTCTTTGTTAAAGTTTTTTGTTTAGATGAATGCATGAATGTAGCACATAAAAACATAGAAAAAACATGGGTTCAAAGGTTCAGCGTCACGAGCATGGAGTCATGGCTCTACCCATCCCAAAGGTTGTATTATGGTGAATTTTTGTACCTGAACTGAAAATCATTGACCCCCCTTGGGATAGCAACAGCAGGCTGGTTCACCCGAGCGAGCTGTAGCATCTTAGGGTAATCTCAATTGAGTGTAGTATCACGTCACAACTATTCCCGATAGCTTCCGCACTACTAAATAGTCACACGGTTACTGTCTACTAAATCCTCAGTTTCATGGATACCACAATCGAACAATCTGCTTTCACAACCGAAGTCATTAGACATTGAATCCGCAAAGGGTATCTCCATTGATTTGGTGGTCTATCGGGACAGCTTATTCGGGATTCGCTCCCTTTAAGACAGCCCGTCTCTGCCATCACCTATCTTAGGTATCACTCAAACTTTCCACATGCGACATCACTCGCATTCCCATTAGCAGAAAAATAAACACGGATATCAAGTAGGAAAAGCGATATATATATATATATATATATATATATATATATATATATATATATATATATATATATATATATTCATCCCTAAAACTAACATCCTAGACCTCTTAAGAGCTATAATCCTAGTCCCTAACAAACAAAATGATTCCCCAGCAGAGTCTCTATTTTACTGTAGCGTGCGATTTTTTTCGATGACACGACCACCTTATCGCAAATGGTTTTCTCCTTACCTTAATGAGGAGGAGTTGGGTGCTACTTTCTGATTTCTTATTTATCCCGTGAAGCTGGAAGGGAAAGGGAAGCTATCTCAAACTAACCTTGCACGCAAATGTTTAACTGAACAAACGCTTAAAGAGATTGGGGGGTCCGGGGTCAGGTTATACAATGGGGAGTTGTCAATTACCCATCCTATATGTGGTTATCCACAGGTTATTAGCTTTAGGTTCTGCTTTGTACTTGATGGTGTTTATCTGTTAATGGGTTGGGAAAGTTTATTGGGAAATATGAGAGAGGGAGTGAGTTTTTGTAGATGTTCGGGTTTTCTGATGTTTTTGGTAAGGTACTGGACCTAAGTTTTGATTGGTATGAAGGTACTGGACCTAGAGTTTTTGATTAGTATGCTCGCTAAGATTTCGCAATCTTATGCCTACATATTCCCGCTTAAATGAAACAGGGAAATCAGAGCAATCGTAGTTCCTCCTATTCTAAGGGAGGAAAAAAGATATTTTGGTGTCTTGTTTAAAGCCCAAGAGTGAAGCTAAAAGGTTGAGTATTTGTGTCTTGTTCAAAGCCCAAGATTGAAGCTAAAAGGTTTGACTGAGAGAGAATTTGTCATCTCTAAAGGAGAGATCTCGTCTATTTATCACAACTGTTTGGTGACTATTTATAAAGGAGGATTGCTTTAACCGGGATATGTGAATCCAGCAATGCCATAATTTCCTTTATAGGGGTGTTATCCTGAAGGGGAAAACTTTAACTCAATGTAGAGCAATGCCATTTTTCCTTAGGAATTTCTCATGCTAAAAGAGGGACAGTCGTGTGGATGTAAACAATGCAGAGGCTTGCCGCCTACAGCAATTATATGAAAGAGAGGACTTACCGGGATAAAAGATGGACAACAACTTGGATATTGGAATCAACAAGTGTGCCACTTACAGCAGTTATCTGGGATTAAGATTTGTTTTGAATGTCTGTTTTGATATGTGATAACACAGAGAAATGTCTTCCTGCAGAGAGTTTTTTTATTTCCTCTGAAGGGATGTTTATTTTTGTGTGCCTTGATCAAAGCCCAAGGTTGAAGCGAAGAGATTGATTGACTCCACTGGGGAAGTCCTTATACAAAGCCTAAGAGGAGGTTGTAAAAGACTGACTCAACCAGAGAATGTTTATTTGTCTTGTACAAAGCCCAAGATTGAGGCTAAAAGAGAGTTGACTCTTTTGGGGATATCATTATACAAAGCCTAAGAGGATGCTAAAAGTTTGACTTTTCCGGGGAAAATATTCTGTCTGTCTTGTACAAAGCCCAAGATTGAGGCTAAAAGGGATTTCGACTCCGCCGGGGAGGGTTTGTATGTGTCTTGTACAAAGCCCAAGAATGAGGCTGAAAAGAAGCCTGACTCGGTGGGAAAGAAATCTTTATCTGTCTTGTACAAAGCCCAAGATTGAGGCTGAAGTGGGACTTTACTGACTCAGCTGAGGATATTTTAGGTGTCTTGTACAAAGCCCAAGATTTAGGCTGAAACAAGTTTGACCCCGTGGGAGAGTATTATCTGTCTTGTACAAAGCCCAAGATTGAGGCTAAAAAAAGAGGATTGACTCTGCTTAGGAAATTTATATAATGTCTTGTACAAAGCCCAAGATTAAGGCTGAAATAAGTTTGACTCAACAAGAGAGTGCTTTTATCTGTCCTGTACAAAGCCCAGGATTGTGGCTGAACAAGATAGAGAAATCATTATACAAAGCCTAAGAGGAGGCTAACTTCTGTTAGTGGAAATCTTTATACCAAGCCTAAGAGGAGGCTGGAAAAGATTGTCTCAACAAGAGAATGGTTTTATCTATCTTGTACAAAGCCCAAGATTGAGGCTAAAAAGGGTTGACTCAACAAGAGAGTATTGAAAGGTGAGTGACTCAACAAGAGAGTCTTAAAAGGTTAGCTCTGCTAAGGGGAAATCATTGTACAAACCCCAAGAGGCGGCTGACTATGCTGAGGAAAGGAAGGTTCCTTATACAAAGCCTAAGAGGAGGCTAACTTCTACTGGGGATTATTGAGATTTCGAGGCAGGTCCAAATGGGGAATCAACTCTTGCTGAGGGTTACAGAATAGTTGAAATATCAGAGACCTTGAGGTTATGATTTAGGATAGTATTATGCTGATGATAACCTGACCCTGGCTGGGGAATTTTAGGAGAGAGACTGGGTTTTAGAACCCATGAGTTTTAACTCTGCTGGAGATTGATCCAAAATGACCAAGGTTTCTCCTATATTTGTAAGGTACTTGAGAATGTCTTTGAGATCCGAGAGGGGATTAGACTGTCCAAGTCTACTGGTGTGGAAGAGTTTGTCTTTTTATATCGCCCAAGAGGAGGCTGACTCTTTTAAGGGATGAGTATCAACCCTAAGATTGGTCTGAGGTTTTGACTCTTTTAGAAAGACAACTCTAACAAAGGATGACTAAGTTTTGTCTTATATCTTTAAGAGGTCTTCAGGGTCCTTGTATTAAGCCAAAGAGAAGGCATGAGAACTTCTAAGAAGCCGGAGGGTCCTTGTACAAATCCCAAGAGGAGGCGGGGATGCTTTTAGGAAGCCTGTGGGTCCAAACTTAAGAAAGGTTCAAGAAAAGTTTCACCGAGAATAATCTTTTCTTTAGTGAACAGTTCTAGGGTTTGAAGAAATTCAAGAGAGGTTTCACCGAGAATTAATCCTCTTTGGGGAAATGAATTTCTTTGACAATTTCTAATAGTGACAGTCTGAGAAAAGTTTCACCGTAAATAATGCCTTTCTCTTTGTTCCATATTGTTTAAGCCCAAGAGAAGACAAGATTGCATCTAGAAATCCTATGGGGATCTAGTTTTGATTGTATTAAAGAGTGACCAACTGGATTTATCTAGTTCTCGACTTAGTTACCGGGGAAAACTCTAAGCAGATATACTAGTATATATACAGTTGATATATAACAAGTATTTAAAAGGATATAAAAGAAGGACTTACAGGTGAGCAAGCTTCCCACAATACAGTTATATATATAAGAGCATGTAAAGTAAAGCTGGTAAAAACTTACAAGTGAGCAAGCTTCCATAGCTGTATTGTTAGTCGTTTAAGAAATTAAAGAAAGTTTTGATAACAACTGTATATTTGAACGTAAATCAAAAGAGAATTTGTTTTTGAAAAGATTGTTGGGGGCTTATACTCAAGGAGAGGCCCATATGAAAAACAGTAATCTCACCATTGTTTTATAAACTGTATTGGGACTTATACAATGGCTGAGGTCCAAAGAGGTTTTTTGTACAAATGGATGGGTCTTACAACTCAAGGAGAGGCCCAAAAGTTTGAAAAAGAAAAGAAATGGGACTTACAACACAAGGGTAGGCCCAGTTGATGTTGTTTTGAAATGGCGATCGCGCCGAGATTTTCTAAAACACAGTGGGACTTATACAACGACTGAGGCCCAAAATTATTTATGTACAAAAGAGGGTTGGATCTTACACTCTATTAGAGGCCCATGAGTGTTTAAAATGTTTGATAATGATCCAAAATCAAAGAAACCCTAATTTCATTTTCTTTTAAAAGTAATTCTTTAAAGAAAATTAATAAAATGATAAAAATACCAAATAAGTTTAAATAAACTACTTGTGATTTTTGGATAAGGTTTGAAAAATGAGGTTTTAATCACAAGATGATTTAGAACTCATTTGGTCTTGAAAAGATCAAGAGGAAAGAAATATTTTTAAATGTTTAAAACAAATAAAATAAGTTCTTTATAAAAAATATTAAATATGGACAAATAATATTTTTTTGTGTGAGATTTTTGTAGAATAAAATATTTTATCAATTTTGTGAATTTTTGCAAAAAGAACCAATAAAAAATGATGAAAAATGAATGAGAAATTAATTTTTAAAGTTATTAAAAGATTGGTGAAAAAATGATAAAATTAGGTGGTAAAAAATTAGAAATGGCCCCCCCAAGGTTTGAACTCACGCCCTTGGGGAGGATGGCTCAAAATTTTGCTAACTGAGCCACTTCCGTGGGCTGATAGATAATGGCCAGGGATAATAGTATGTGTAAAATGCCTTTGAAAATGATTGAAAAAAAAATACCAAAAGGTCTGGGGCGAGGGGGATTCGAACCCCATACCTCTCACTCGCTCACACACACAAACATACTAGTGTTTCCACTAGGGCGCAATCTCAATTCAGTTATAGCATGGCAAGTGATAAATATATAGTAAAACAAGTTGAATTTCTGAAGAATGGCGCCATGGCCATATTCATCCTCAAGCTCAAATACGTGAAGCCTCCTATCTCACTCGTTTCTCAACCATTCCTCATGATCCAAATATGAAAATCATGCATTTTTAGCCAAGGAACACAATGGCAATACTCAATTTTATTGAAATTGAGTGAATCAAAACATAATCTGACAAAACCTGATGAACCCTAAAATTAACATGAACTCAATGAAATCCTATATACGAACTATCAACAACAATTGATTGAGGGTAAATGATCTACCAACATTCAGAAACGCAATGGTAATCACAAAATATATTTATGATGCATGATTCAATGAGTTTGACAGTTTGAGGCTTACCTCTGCAGGTGAGAATCGAATTTGATGATGGAGGTGTTACAGTTGAGTTCTAATGCTTTGGACAACTTCCTTGTACCCTAAGGAAAGTGTTTGAATGCTTGGAGTGATTGAGAGCCCTTTAGATTAATCAACCTGATTCCTTTAGCAGCAAGTCATGAGTTTTGTGCAATTGGATGGCCATTTGGTGATTTTGATGTTACAGATGGGAGGTGAGTGTTCAGACACCTTCTATATGTTATATGTGATGTGTCTGAATCAATGGTTTGAGTGGTATTGATCTCCAACTCAAAACCCGATAGTAACCTCTCAAGAAATGAAGTTTTTAGGTCTAGGGAGTGAAAGAGAGAAAGCCTTGTTGTAATGAGCTTGGGTGTAGTTTGAATGATCAGTTAGGACCTCTATTTATAGTGGAGGAGTTGTGTTGAAGTGGTTCTCTTGAAGCTCAGAGGATAAGGTTATGGTTCAATGGTCTTGGCTTGGCATAAATGTCTCTTGCACTAGGTGCAACAGCTGTCCCAAATAGATCAGATATGCCTTGACTGAAATCACATTCTTCAATCCTTTTAATTGTTATTTAATCAGAGAACTTGACTGAGGAGAGTGATAATCTTGAATGTGCACTATTCCACATTAATGCCCTTTGAATTCAAGGCATATATGCCAAAAACTCATCAATTCTCATGGATAAGCTCTTGGCATTTCAGTCCAAGTTTGAAGGTTGGATCAGATGCATTAGGATCAGATTGGATAAATGTGGCATAGTGATTATTGCTTTTTGGTTCAAAATCGTGTATGGCAAGAAATCACACAAACTGATTTTTCAAGACAGTTGTGCCATGGTGTCTTGCAGCAGCCATAGCTCTTGGCTCAAGCTGAGTTGTTTCATGCCAATGAGTTCCTTGGATTGTAGGCAATATGCACAACAACTTTGATGTTTACATCTTGAATTGGTTCAGCCTAGAACTATGTGAAACAGCCCTCCAAGTTTTGGTGTTTCACTTGTTTTTCTGACTTAGACAGAATTTTGTCTAAGTGTTGGAAAAGTGGTAAATTCTAAGTTTTTGTCATTTTGATCCAACCATAACTCAGAATCCATGAAGAATTAGAGATTCTTGTAGTTAACACTTTTGAACTATGTAATGAGGGTTTCCATCTGAGCTTTGAATGGGAGAAAAAGGCCTTAGGGTTTGGGAGATATGGCCTTGCAAAGTTGGTACCCTAGCCACTTTGTTCCATAACTTAGAAAACTTCTACGTTTTTTTATGGTTACCCCTTTAGCAAGTTAACTCACTTTCTTTAATTTTTCTTGATGAATGATGATTCAAATCACATATTAACATTGTTTTAGGGTTAAGGAACCTTGGTTGACCAAAAATCCAAAAAAGTCAAACTTGGACTTTTGTACAGTTGACTTTTTCATCAGATGAAATTTTGACTTTGTGATCCTTTTATGAAATCAATCCTTGGGCTTAATTAAACTTCATGGATGGCTTCCAAGGGTATTTAGGAATGTCTTGGACCCCTCCCCAAGGTTTGAGATTAAGGGTAGGCCAATAGTCAAGGATAGGGTTGACTTTTTCCATCAGAAACCCTAATTTGTGATCAGATGGTTTTGAGTTCTTGTGGCTCAGGATTTAAGATCTTTGAGCCAATCCAATCTTGCAAACATGTCAATATGATGTATTTGAGGTCTTTGAAGCTCATTTTTTAAGCTTCAAGCCATGCCTCACTTCACAAGTTAACTCAAGGGTTGAATTAGGTCAAACCCCTAATTCTTGATTTTTTGATAGATGGACCTTCAAGGTGATTTTGCCATTTTGGATGGGATCTTGAGATCCTTTTGAGCTTTTTGGACCATACATTGAGGCATTGGCTCATGCCCAGATGGAAATTTTCATCTGGGGACCCTGGTCGACCAAACCCTAATTTGGTGACACTGGCGATCTTGAGACTTGAACCACTTGGAATGTTGCAACTTTGTGCTTGATTTTTGATGTGGGAGTCCTATTAATCCTTTGTGGGTGTTTAAGAGGCTAGACAAGTTGAAGATCATGTTAATTCTTGATTGATCTTTTGTCTAAGTGCTCTGAGAGGGCTCAAAACCCTAATTCTTGATTGTAGTGAATGCTCAATCCTCTTTGAGGAGATTGATGAGGCATGAAAGTACATCCATATTGTGGTGGTGATTTGCACAATGATGGGAAATCTTAGTGGTCAAAATTTGGGGTATGATAATACCCACATGAATATTAGACCTAAATCTACGTCTAGAGTTTAGAGTCTTGAAATTCTGGTATGACAGACCCAGATGTCACATAACATGTCGAGACATCTGGTATGTTATCTACAACATATACAAGATATAGACAATTAAATAAGTTGCTGAAAAGTAAAGTGCACACAAGAATTGTTCACCCAGTTCGGTCTAACAACCTACATCTGGAGGCATACCATGCCAGGAAGGAAGTTCACTATCAGCAGTATCAATTCATAGACCATATAATCAACACACCCAGTGATGATCTACTCACTTAATCACTACCCAATGACCCTTCTACCTAAGTCCACCCTAGATAAGAGACTTCATCTCACTTCCAATCATCGCAATGATGTCTAGCTGTCAACACCTCAGCCACTGCATCAACAGCTTGATTTCCAACAACTCTTCAATCACAGAAAAGTAGAAGACACACTTCAAGAAACACAATCATCATTGCTTAAAAGCTTATAGATGATTGAGAAATACAACTCAACTAAAGAGTCCAACTCTAAGTACGAAACAGTACCAGAGTGGCACACAATTTCACACAAACCCTAATGATCTACATTTTGGACCCGTGCTTATTCTAGGTTACAAGCATTCTATTTATAACTTTTTCCCAACTGGATTTGGGCTTCTAATCACAGCATATCAGCTGCTACAAATCTGCAAAAGATTCTCCTACAAAATAGGTCTTCAATCAAATCCTTCCTAATTTATCTCCATAATTAGAAAGTCATTATTCTTCAATATTCTTCTTGATTCTGACTTGAATCTTCCAAACCTATAAATCAGCTCCACACAGGATACATAATATTTCCAGGATCTTATGTATCTTTTAAATCTTCACTTTTTAATTCAGCTGCAAGATCTTCTCCATAAAAATAGGAACAAATCTCCAAATAGTTTCCTAAAAAGTCTCCAAGATCCTTTTTATGAAATCCAATTAAATATGCACTTTGTTCCTAATAAATCTCCTTGACTTGCGTATAATGATGAGGTATATCCAAACAGATCTCATCAAATCAAATTAAATCCATCAAGAGATATACAACAGCAGTACTTGCTATCCCAGACAAAGATGTCGTGACATCTTCTTTGACATCTTGATTAAAAATCACATGACAGCAAAACAGCAACACCTGCTATACCAGACTAAGATGTCATGACATCTCCTTTAACATCTGTCACATAACAGCAACAACTGCTGTGCCAGAACCAAGATGTTATGACATACTGTCATGACAGTAAAACTGCCATATCTGTACTGATGTCTGATTAACCATGTCAGGACATCTTACCTAACATCCTGTTGTAACAGACAATGATGTTGTGACATCTCCTTTAACATCTTAATTAACCATCACAGAGCAGCAGTACCTGTTGTACTATATCAAGATGTTCTGTCATGACATTCCAAAGACAGCCACGTCACATAACCTTAAACATTCAGGTTCAATGAAGTGCTCATGACATCTCGGTCACACCATTACAACCATGCACTCATACTAGGTATGTGCAGCACAACATGTCAAGACATCACACTTGACATATAACTAATATGACAGAAACTGAACATAACCAGTTAGTGCAGAACAACATGTCAAGACATCCTGCTTGACATTTCACAACCTCCAACTAATCTGTTATGGCAGAAACACATACAGCATGTTAAAACACCTTCAGTGACACAAGAACTAACATAAAGGTTTTAACAAAATTTAGCCAACATACATACTGCATAGCTGCAGAACTAACAAACTCCCCTTTTGGCAAATTTTGGCTAAAATCAACAATCAGAGATACCAGCATCAGAAGACCAACACAGATTGTTAGCACAGTCACACACACAACAGCAGAAACTTCACAACAACAGATCAACACTCAACTACAACCTCACACAGCCACTCACATTAGCTCACCAGTTAGCATATCATCAGTTAGTGGCATCAGATATCAACAGCACATCATGCAATCACACACTCTCCCCCTTTTTAGCCATATTTGACAAAGCAATAGCACACCAGAGCAAAATGTAGATAACATAACCAGCTCCCCCTCAAGGAAACAACCAAGGAACACTACTACTACTTACTTCTCCCCCTTTTTAGCCATAATATACCAAACCAAGCAATTATGCATCTAAGGACAATCAACCAAAAGCAAGCAAGTCAGTAGCAGAACATATCCAACTCAGAAGCTTGTACAATCTGACAGGATACAATACTCTCCCTGTCATGGATAACCAATGCTCCATTGCAAGAAGAACACCCAAAATGAATGGAAAACACAAGACGCATCTTCATGTCTTCAAGAGCGCACCCTATGTTCAACACACCTACTGCTTGACCCTCAAGCAAACCATGTACCACAACAATACATAAATCAGATAGAAGCTTGTGTTCTCTAGAGACAAAAACCATAATATTCTGAACAGAATGTTCTGTCAACAGATGTTAAGACATCAGTCTTTACATCATTAACAGAATCCAGCTGCACTAAGAAAAACACCACATTCCAAATAAAAATAGAATCTCCAAGCTCCCCCTTAAGCCAAGGAACCAAAAAACCAGAAAACCAACAACAACCAGAAAACCAACTGCTTCAAACCAACATCAGAACATCACAGAGAACATCCTACAACAAAGCCCAAACTACTAACTACTCTCCCTCTATCTTTCTCAACATATGCTTCTTCAGCAAGAAACACCCCAAAACCACTACATGATATCATATGACAGCTTCATGATCATATAGTGTGTGGATACCCATAACCCATCCGTGTACCACAACCAACATACTTGAGATCAAAGTTCCAGGAATTTCCAGCCCAATTGTTCCATAAGCACTAAACTTATCCACTTCTAGCATGTCCCATTCACATCAGGCTTCCAAGACAATCCTTTACCCATCATTCTCCCGTATGACAAGATAAATACTTCTTAGATAAGATGTGAACTCAGAGTCCTACTCCAAGGAAAACTAACCCCGAAAATGTTCTAACATCTGTTAGGACATTCTTGACACATCACATACACCACACACCATGAAAAGAAATAAACAGCTAAAAAGAGAAAAGTAAATTCTCAACACTTCTGCAGTCCTGAACTTTTACATCAGACATATACATAGTCTCCCATCAATGTATTTTGTCATTAGTTGAAAGCACAACACCTTAGATACACGTACAGCTCCTGTCAGAGTATTCACTATTGGTTAGATGCACATCCTTATCAAAAGCAGACAAATACTCAACACCTGTCAAGGTATTTATCATATGTGATAAGGTAACCTTCTCACACAAGGTACGACATTCTTTTCCTGTACACTTGTGGCACTAGCTGATCCCTCTTTTATTAATCCACACCACTGATCATTTCAGATTAGGTAAGTGGCTTGACCTGATACTCCACCATGAGCACAACTAACTCCCTTGGTTGAGGAAGCAATGAACTGAAATAAGTTCCGACATCAGTCTAAAGCACATTAACCATCTACTATGGCTTTGGAGACAACAGTAAGCCACACATATCTCTTACAAGGGACACAAGAGGATCGACCATCAGTATCTGATCATCCTTCAAACCCTAACCATACACACAAGTAGGAACCTACATTAGGGGTGTCAAAACGGACCACCCGCCCCGCCAAAAGCCCGCCAAAAAAAAGAGCGGGGTGGGCATGCCCGCCAGGTGAAATGGGCATGAAATTCAAGCCCGCCCCGCCAAGGTGGCGGGTTGGCGGACGGCGGGCCGGCCCGCCTTCTTTTATTAATAATGTTTTCCCCTTTTTTAAAATAAATTAAAATATTTTGTTTACATTTCAAAGTTTAACACACCAACTCTCCGTACATGTTACCAAATTAGATTAATATAGCAAATTAACAAATAATGATAAACTAGCAAATTAGATTAATATAGCAAATTAGAAATGTAGCAGTAACTAACATTAATGTTCACCTTAACCACATAATTCAACACTAATTTCATTACCCTGCTATGAGTATACATGCTACCTTTTCAAAAATGCAGTAGAATAATTGGACTTGTTCCAAAGGTAAACACATCAACTCTCCATTCATATTACCAAATTATATTTAAACAATTAAAACTAATATAATAATATCATGACAAGCTAAACTAAAACTAATATAATATAAAAATTTAAACTAAAACTAAAGACTTCCATAAATAATAATAGTTTAAAACAAATATTGGGCCATATATTTTTTTTTCTTTCCAAATGGGCCATGGACATTTTCTAATCTATTTAGTTATTTTTTATTTTTTTTTAACGGGCTGGCGGGCCAACCCCGCCCCATTATGAATTCCGCCCGCGGGGTTTTTCGTTTTGGCGGGGCGGGCGAAATGGGTAGGCGGGCCCAAAATACATGCCCAGCCCGCCATTTTTTGGCGGGTGGCGGGCCTCGGCCCGTTTTGCCACCCCTAACCTGCATACTCTACATCTCAAGAATCTTCTTCTCAAACTTCAAATGTTCAGACCTTCTGTCTGTCTTTGAGATGTTGAATGCCATCCTTCTGCACCTAAAGAGGAGATTCCCTCTAACAGGTTTCAGGAGCAAAAAAATATATATATTGACTGGTCATCACAAACAGATTGCAAAAAATATGCTTCTCCCAACACTTCAACCTACAAGGATGCTCTTCAAGCCTTGCAAAAAAAAATTCCATTATATGAGGACACCACATAACTGAACTCCAGCTTAAGAAGACCCTTCTCATGCAAATACCAGGGAACCATAATCTTTTGGTCCCAAAAAAAACACCAACTCCTCCTTGCTCCAAACACAATTGTAATGCCAAATCTTTATCCACAAGATTCTGCACACTCTACTGGTGTCACAACACCATGGGATCCTTCAATTTAGACCTATGGATGGTCTTTCAGAGCCTTCTGATCTCCCATAAAAAAACTTATTGAAAATGCCTTTATGAGTGGACTTGGGTCAAACCTTAAGTATCTTTGGTCACTTTAATAAGTCAGTCAATATTATCCTCAAGTATCACAACACCATGTGATACACCTTCAGAGGAGAACAGAGTGTTGTGGCCTCAACACACAAAACCACCAGGAGTTTTCTGACAGATACATATGCAGCGGAACATAGATAAAGAAAAACCCTCAACAACCTTCAGGCAAAACGTAATAACCATTGCACAAACACCACACTCCAGGTGCAACAGGTCAGCATAGGTTGAAAATAAATCACCCTACAAAGAAGCTCACCACCAAAGCTACACGCCTGACAACTTCAAACAGAGCCAATACACACCCTATCATGAATAGTCCATCCTCCACTTCAAGGGACCATTCAAACAACATATGAACTGACTAAGTCCATACAACTTCTCAGCAAAACTATTTTCCTTGCACATGAACCAGAAAGTATCTTCCCTAGGATCTCACCCAGAATAACGAACAGGATGCCTGCTCTGATACCAATTGAAATTCTGGTATGACAGACCCAGATGTCACATAACATGTTGAGACATTTGGTCTGTTATCAACAACATATACAAGATATAGACAATTAAAGAAGTTGCTGAAAAGTAAAGTGTACACAAGAATTGTTCACCCAGTTCGGTCTAACAACCTACATCTGGGGGCATACCAAGCCAGGAAGGAAGTTCACTATCAGCAGTATCAATTCATAGACCCTACAATCAACACACCCATTGATGATCTACTCACTTAATCACTACCCAATTACCCTTCTACCTAAGTCCACCCTAGATAAGAGACTCCATCTCACTTCCAATCATCGCAATGATGTCTAGCAGTCAACACCTCAGCCACTACATCAACAACTTGATTTCCAACAACTCTTCAATCACAGAAAAGTAGAAGAAACACTTCAAGAAACACAATCATCATTGCTTAAAAGCTCATATATGATTGACAAATACAACTCAATTAAACAGTCCAACTCTAAGTACGAAACAGTACCAGAGTGGCTCACAATTTCACACAAACCCTAATGATCTACATTTTGGACCCGTGCTTATTCTAGGTTACAAGCATTCTATTTATAACTTTTTCCCAACTGGATTTGGGCTTCTAATCACAGCATATCAGCTGCTACAAATCTGCAAAAGATTCTCCTACAAAATAGGTCTTCAATCAAATCCTTCCTAATTTATCTCCATAATTAGAAAGTCATTATTCTTCAATATTCTTCTTGATTCTGACTTGAATCTTCCAGACCTATAAATCAGCTCCACAAAGGATACATAATATTTCCAGGATCTTATGTACCTTTTAAATCTTCACTTTTTATTTCAGCTGCAAGATCTTCTCCATAAAAATAGGAACAAATCTCCAAATAGTTTCCTAAAAAGTCTCCAAGACCCTTTTTATGAAATCCAATTAAATCTGCACTTTGTTCCTAATAAATCTCCTTGACCTGCGTATAATGATGAGGTATATCCAAACAGATCTCATCAAATCAAATCAAATCCATCAAGAGATATACAACAACAGTACTTGCTGTCCCGGACAAAGATGTCGTGACATCGTCTTTGACATCTTGATTAAAAATCACATGACAGCAAAACAGCAACACCTGCTATACCAGACTAAGATGTCATGACATCTCCTTTAACATCTGTCACATAACAGCAGCAACTGCTGTGCCAGAACCAAGATGTTATGACATACTGTCATGACAGTAAAACTGCCATATTTGTACTGATGTCTGATTAACCATGTCAGGACATCTTACCTAACATCCTGATGTAACAGACAATGATGTTGTGACATCTCCTTTAACATCTTGATTAACCATCACAGAGCAGCAGTACATGTTGTACTATATCAAGATGTTCTGTCATGACATTCCAAAGACAGGCACGTCACATAACCTTAAACATTCAGGTTCAGTGAAGTGCTCATGACATCTCTGTCACACCATTACAACCATGCACTCATACTAGGTAGGTGCAGCACAACATGTCAAGACATCACACTTGACATATAACTAATATGACAGAAACTGAACATAACCAGTTAGTGCAGAACAACATGTCAAGACATCCTGCATGACATTTCACAACCTGCAACTAATCTGTTATGGCAGAAACACATACAACATGTTAAAACACCTTCAGTGACACAAGAGCTAACATAAAGATTTTAACAAAATTTTGCCAACATACATACTGCATAGCTGCAGAACTAACAAGTCTAACAGATGTTCATCTTAGATCGAGTTCGAACTGAATATGTCTATAGCAATCAAAACCCATTAAGATAAATATTGAAATCAAAGATAACCATCGATAAAGATTTGTAAAAGAGATTTTATACAATGATCAATAAATATACATACAATCAAGATAAACTTACACACAAAACCCCAACAATAGAGGATACAAAGAGAAGAAGTAAGATGAAGAGGAATCTCTCAGTTTGTCAGCGCCGATTGAAACAACTCCAACTCTGGATCATCAAGATATACACTCTAATGTTGTTTCGAAGCCTCTCTATCCAAAGGAATGTTCTGATGGAGTTGGGTGTAAAAAACTCCAATAACATAACCTAAAAAATGATGTATAAATGTATTTATAATGTTTCAAAATTGCAAGCCCGCTTAGCCCGTGCAGAAGCCCGCTCAGTGCACTTAGAAAATAGAGAAAAATCAGAATTTGTTTTCGCCGTAACTTTAGAACCGTAACTCCGATTGACGCACGGTCAGAAGCGTTGGTAAGATTATTCAATGCTCTATGAGACAATGACTAAATATCATTGTTTGAACACTTACAAAAATGAGATAAAAATAATTAAACTCAATGATATTTACACGATAACACAATATATACACTATAACATAAACTATACAAAACATACACAAAAGTTGAGGTTTATTACTATAAAACGAATGAATTAAACCGATGAGTGCTAATTATTCACACTCAAATTCACAACAATTTAGCACTCATCACATATCCTAGGAATACTCGCCTCTTAATATTCTAGAAAAGGACAAGTCAAAAATAAAGAGATATTACTATGTCGATGGATAAATCAGAACCGAGGTTCAAGAGAAAAAGACTCTCTTTGTTCTTTTACAACAAGGAAATAATCATCAGAGGTACCCAACTACTATATCCTCTTATTGGTGAAGGTCACGATGGCAAAGTTCGACATTCTCCACGTGTTGGTGGACCAGGGGAGTTTGTGTGATGTCACACACACATTTTTATTTAACTCAATACATATCACACGACATTTACTACAATATTGTAGTGGAAACCTCTTGGGGTTTGATAACTTTGACACTAAGCCTTGGGGTATGTGGAGTTGTAGGTTAGATTTGGAAAACATTAGATAACAAAGAATGTAGAAGTTTAATTTTTAATGATCGAGAGCAAGTATTTGTACAATTTTATAGACAAGAAGTTAAATTTGGTTGAATTATATGCAATTTCGTCAACAATTCATTTGAAGGTGAAATAGCACATCAATATAAACGAAGTTTCCAAAATTGAAGTTGGTCAATGTCATACCCCAAATTTTGACCACTAAGATGTCCCATCATTGTGTCAATCATCATCACAATATGGATGAACCATCATGCCTCATCAAATGCCTCAAGGGTTGTTGAGCATTCACTACAATCAAAATTAGGGTTTTAAGCCCTCTCAGAGCCTTAGACAAAGGATCAATCAAGGAATGACTTGGTCTTCAATTTGTCTAACCTCTTAAACATACACAAAGGATCAAAAAGGACTCCCACTTCAAGGATTAAGCACAAGGCTGCTCCCTTCTAGGTGGATCAAGCCTCAAGATCGCCAGTGTCACCAAATTAGGGTTTTGGTCGACCAGGGCCTCCAGATGGAAAATTTCATCTGGGCACAAGCCAATGATCCAAAACATAACCTAATATACTCCATGGAACCTCATGGACCCAATCATCAAGTCAATTTTGCCTTAGGGGATGCATTTATCAAAAATCAGGAATTAGGGTTTCTTGACCTAATTCACCCCTAAGTTGACTTTTGGGACAAACCATGAGCCAAAACCTCAAAATGGCACTTTTTTTGCAATTTTCAAGCCATGTCTTGATTCAGTCACTTTCCAAACCAGATAAAACCTCAAACACACTCCAAATATCATCCTTGAAATGTCCCAAATGGCTCCCACCATCTGGAACACCATTTGAGGGAGTTGCTATTTTGGTCACTTTTAACCCCTTTTGCAAGAAAGGGACAGTTTGTGTTTTTGCAGGTACCAGCTGATTCCAATCATCCTAAAAGCATCCAAGGGATCATTTGAGGTGGTTCAAAGCATAAAATCATATCTGGAGCAAGAGGGTTGGCAGATTGCAGAGAAACCTCCAAAATCTCAAAGAAGGGTAAGCCTCTCAACTTGCACTCACCAAAACATGTGTGCATTTGAAGTCCATTGATCATAAACATCTCATACATGTCATATATGTTGTGTTTGAGCTAATTCACCATGTAATCCATGCTTGTACCAAGTTGTAGCATAGAAAATGCATTTATAGGTCATTTTCAAAACCACTATCGGGTTTTGAGGAGGGAGTGTGATCTGAAAAAACTACCACCACCATTGGATTCCTTATGAAATTCTGGCCCAGATGCATATAAATTTTGTCTCAATCCATTAAGAATTGAGAAAGTTATGACCTTCACGTTTTTGAGCCAAAACCAAGGCATGACTTGTGTATTTGTTGGTTTCTTTCAAACAATGGATGTATCACCACCCCAGTGGTAAGTGTTCGCTGTTGATCTTGGCGAACAACCTCTGGTTTACCAGAATGGTGAAATCTGGGTTACTTGCAGGATTAACCAAACAAATCCTAGGGCGTCGTGCGAAAACTTAGATCAACGTGATAAATTTTAAATTAAGGGTGATATCTTGGTTTTATGTATTTAAGTCTTTTGAAACAAAAGATTTCAACTAACTCTAAATGAAAGTGAGATAAAAGAAAATGAGTTTGAAAAGAACTTTTAAAGTAAAATTTCGAAGAAAGAACTTTAAAGTAAAATGACGAAGAAAACATAAAGATGCTGGTAAATGTAAAGGAATTGGTAAAAAAGACTTTGATTGATAAAGAAATTAAAAGATGGTGTTTACACGTACATTTTTCCAAATAACTCTTTTCTCTCACACGGGTACTTTGAGTAATCTCAGGAAGTTTTGTACAAGTTTTTTCACACACTTTTTCTAATAACAACTATCCTATTTATAGATAAACAAAATAACTGCTATTAACGACTAAACCCTAAAACTTCGACATCTGGCATTCTGCATGTCTTCCTTTCGCCAGGTGCTTCCACGCGTCTTCTGCCAAACGTTATAATTCTCCTGAATTTAAATCTTCAAGTTATGTCGAACAAATGCGTCCTTTCAAACTTGTCGAATTGTCGAACTATTGCAACCTTCTTCATACTTGTCCAAACCTTTTTTTCATTTTGCAGAAATCTTTACTTGACGAAATGTCGAAACATTGTCCTGTCGAAATGTCGAAGGATGTTGAAGAATATCTCCCAAGTAGATATACTCTTTCAGTTGTATTTCTTTTGGCATGTTCCTCCATTTGTCGAAAACAACTTTTTACGTGTTGAACTCATGGCGTCGAAAATACGCATATACAGTAAGGCGCGCGCCCTCCATGATCACCACTAAACTCAAAAATCATTTCCTCTTATAAATACATAAACCCCCATTTCTCTTTCTTTTTTACACTTTTGAACCTTTCTTCTTCACCATCATTCCAAATCTTCGTCTTCTTTTTTTTTAAACTTCCTGATTCAACAATGGCTTTTCAAAAATCATCAAGCAGCAAACCTTCCAAGAATGAGCAACCTTCCATCATCCCTCCTGCGCATAGGTTGGATGAACCAACACTGATTGGGGATCAACAATACATTCCTGAGCCTCCAAATGCGAGAGAAAAAGACTGCATTTTTAAATCCCAGGTACTCATCCCTGTTATTATTTCTGGTAATCACTATGCTATGTTAGGACCACTCCCTAACCCAGACATTAAACCTGAGCGTTTACAAGAGTTCTTTCCCACTTATTCTCACACAAAACCCATAGGTGCTGGGGTGAAACCCCCCACTCTAGAGAAACCAGTAGAACAAACTGAACCTCAAGGTTCAAGTGAAAAAGATGAGGAAGTAATAAATTTAACTTATCTGAATTATACTAGGATTTTTAGAACTTGCCCTTGGTCGAAAGACCTTTCAGACTACTTGTCTTGGTTGAACAGAGTTGAAAACGTTAAAGAAAAATTTTGGAAAGAAATAGGAATTTTTGACTTGATACAATTATCAAGAGTAGGACCCAATGTTTGCCCTAACATGCTGCTAGCCTCCCTTTACTTTTGGGATAGTACGTATAACACCTTCCACCTCCCCTGCGGGATGGTTACCCCTACGCTGTTCGACATAGCTGCCATAGTTGGCCTTAGTCCAGTCGGCATTGACTTCGACCCCACTCACCTGAACGAGGACTCCATAGATTTCGACACTAGTTTCGCCCCATACTCCCTTTTTATGTCTCACTACCATGGCGAAGATGACCAAGAAGTTTCTGACAAAGAGCGCATAGCTTTTCTAACCTTGTGGCTGACCAAATTCGTCTTTTGCTCCCGCTCACTTCAAGTGGCTAAGAGGTTCATCACTATGGCGAACCAACTCCATGCTGGGATCAAATTATGCCTGAGTGAGGTAATCTTGGCAAACCTATATGAGTCCTTGAGTGAAAGCGTGCGTTCTTTGAAGACATTGAAGGACAAAGGGAAGCTTAATTTGGCAGGCCCCTTTTGGCTCTTGCAACTATGGCTGAATGCCACTTTTGAAGCCTTTATTCCTGCGAAGCATGACATAAATGAAGAGGAATTCAAAAGCAGGAGTGTCGAATGGCCTAGATTGGTGCAATTGACACCAACTGATGAAGCAATTAGCCTTCGACGGGCCTTCACTAGCTACGTAATGATGTTTGCTGAGAGGCATCATTTTACTTCGACTATGGCTCCGTTTGCTGACAGAACAATTGGACCTGAATGGTTTACACGACAATTCCCCCTGCAAACCAAAAAAGATGAAAACATCTTCCTAAATGTCTGGGAATCCTTTTTGACCCCTAGGCTCCTGTTCTCCCACCGCAATACTACGAAACCCCAGATTGCCTTAATAGTTTATCAACTTAACTTGGTTGCTAGGCAGTTTGGGCTAATACAAATCATGCCTCGACCTCTTTTCCCTAAAAAAGGGGCCATCATTTTCTATAACTCCTTCCACGACGAAGCCACCAGCAGGGAATTGTTGAACAAGCTGACTGACTAATCTTTGGATATTCGACCGGTGGTTTTTCAACCATCATTCCTTTGCACTCCTGAGTTCGACACATGGTGGAGGGAATACTATGCTACCAAGTTTTTCGACGTAAAAGCTTTCACCACCCATCTGACGAATGCTTTTGCTCTTGTGCAGGAACGGACTAAAAAAGGTACACAAAGACACATCCAAGAAATACAAAAATTTCAAAAATATTTTGAAACCGTTTACAGACCTGATGATCTTAGTCGAACCATACGCGAAGCAGCGGTTACTTTAAAAGAAAAATTCACGGAGAAGTTGGAGAAGTTGACACTGCCTCCACACATTCGACCAGAAGTGCGTTACAACTTGGCTTTCAGCTATTACCCTCCTAAATTTCCACCTTTACCATCTGCTGAATTTGGTGTGGCTTTAAGTCCTCCATTTCCAGATTGGTTCACATGTGGGAATCATATGAAAATTCTTCGTGAAAGTTATATAAAACCTGCTAAACGCGTGGTTGCGACTAAGTATCATCTGGATAACTACCCAGGGCACCTTCATATTGGAATAGAACACGTTCGCGTGGAAGATCCCATTCTTGAAGGTGTTAACAACAACACGAATTTTGTCATTTTATTATCACATATTTCTCACTGCCTAACTTTCCCCTTTTTCTTTTTTAGCTGTGAAAGTGCCTGCCAAGAAAGCTTCCGTCGAAACTCCACAAAGTGCCGCCCAGACACCTTCGACTAAGGTATAAATCTCTTCCTCTTTTGATCTATTCTTTTATTTCTTTAAGACACTCACTATTTTTTATTTATGTGATCAGGTAAGTCAAAAAACCTCTACATTCCAAAAAAGAAAGAAAATACCAGAGATAATCCCTGTCGAAGAGTCCAGTGATGAGTCTCCATCTCCAAATCCCCCTCCTCAAAAGAAGAAAAGACTGCAGAAAATTGCCTCACAAAAATCCATTGTCAAATCCTCTAAAAGGGAATCTTCTAGCAGTCCTGCTGCAAAACATCAGATGAAGGATACGGGAAGTGGGAAGTCTAGCTCCAAAACTGAGACTTCTAAGGTAAATTTCAATCTCGACCCTTCTCGTTTATTTTATTTCATTTTTACCTTAGAAATTTTTTCTTTTGATAGAAGCCAAAGGTCGTCGAAAAGAAACCCGAGACAATCCAGGAGGAGGCAGCTCGAGAAGAGGACACTCCCATCAAAGAACTTGAGAGACAAACGGTCGAAGCATTCGACACTACTGCGGGAGCTGATTCTGATAACAACTCTCCTTCTCATCCTGGATTACACGCTGAGCAACAAAAAGATGATGATGTTGAAGCAGACACTGCTGTCAAAGGAGATCCTGAAGAGAAGACTGCTGACGAAGAAGATCTGTCGAAGCAACAGGAAGCTAGGCGAACTTCAGAGCATAGCAACCAGCCTACTCCTGACCAAACTCAAAGGAGTTCCCAAACAACTGGTTCGACTAGTCTTTCTCATGAAGAGCTTGAAAGTCTCAAAGTGCAGAAACCCTTGGACTACCTGAAAGCCATACTTAGCACCAGATTCAACTTTAAAGACTCTTCCTACAGCAGTTCGACTACCTCTGGAGCCACTTCTGAAGTGCAGTCTCTACCCAATATCATGACTCAGATCAAGGTGAAGATCCTTGATGTGGACTTGTTCCAAGTTCTAGAGGAGAATGCCACTGCTCCAATGGAATTGAAGAAACTGTTGAAGCAAGTTAACGTCTTGGATGCTTCTGTCGAAGTCTGCAATTTTGTGATAGAGCTGACAACTGTGATTGACTTATCCAGCGCAGATCTTCACCGTCGAAGAGACTTATGTCAACAAATCTCTAAAAAAATGGATCAACAAGCTGCTGAATGGAACTCTGTTTCTGTCTCGACAGATAAGGTTTCAAAACTACAAGAGCTTTCTGAAGCCTCTGTCAAGAAGATTGCTACTTGCCATAACCACATTCAAACATGGAAGAAACAAATAGCAGTTCTCCAAGAGAAAATTTCCAAAGAGGAGGAACTCATAGCTTCTATCCAGCAGCCTAGGCAAAGCGAGATTGATGAAGAGTTGAAGGTTGGTATTCAACACGTAGAGACCGCTCAAAAGATCAACCAAGAGATTGAAGTTGCCCATATTCACAGGAACCTCTATGATCGTCGACTTCAATTTCAGAAAGACAAATTTATCGCTTTGAAGGCACAGTTTGCAAACCTTCAGCTTTAGTCAAATTTTTCTGTCAATTTCTAGCCCTTTGAGGCTTTATTTGTAATGATTTTAACGCCATCTATCTGGCAGCACAATATTTACTTTCAATTTCCATTTTATTCGACTGCTATCTTTATTTCCTGTAATATTGGTTTATACCTTTTCAAATATTTGCCATTTATTTTTAATATCCTTTCGTCTTTCCCTATTTCTTCGACCTCATATGCGCCATTAGAAAATATTTTCAAAACTCTGAAAGGTCCTTCCCATTTGGGAGACCATTTTCCCATAACTCTGTCTTTTCGATCCATAGGAAGAATTACCTTCCACACATAATCACCAATTGAAAAAGTCTTAAATTTTACTTTTCTATTGTAGAACTTTTCGACTCTCTCTTTTTGTCTCTTTATGAGATCTAAGGCACGAAGCCTTTCTTCGTCTAAATCAACCAATTCATCCATCATCATACTCCAGTATGTCTCTGATGGGATCTGATGATGCCTTTGAACCCTAACCGATTGCAAATACAATTCGACTGGCAAAACTGCATCATGCCCATAAGTTAATTTAAATGGAGTCGAATTGGTTGCTTCTTTAGGAGATGTTCGACAAGCCCATAAAATTTGATCTAAGGTATTATGCCAAGTTTTTGGCTTCCCACCTACATGCTTTTTGATCAAATTTATCACTACCTTGTTAGCTGCTTCGACTTGTCCATTAGCCTGAGCATAATAAGGTGTCGAAGTAAGGAGCTTAAAACCTGTATCTTGTGCAAACCTCTGCATCTTTCGACCAGTAAATACAGATCCTTGATCCATAGTTATTGTTTCCGGTATCCCAAATCTGTAGATTATATACTTTTGGATAAAATCCATAACCGCTTCTTGATCTACATTTACCAATGGTATGGCTTCAATCCACTTAGTGAAATAATCTACTCCAACTAAAATGTACCTTTGCCCTTTTGAAGAAGCTGGTCGAATTTCACCAATTAAATCTAACGCCCAACCTCTGAATGGCCAAGGCTTTACAATCGAATGTAACTCACTTGCAGGAACATGTGGTATACCTGCATGTACTTGGCATTCTTAACACCCTTTTGCAAACTCGACACAATCCTTTAGCATTGTTGGCCAATACATTCCTTGTCGAAACAATAACCACTTCATTTTGTGGCCTGCTTGGTGTGCGCCACACGCTCCACTATGCACATTTGACAATGCTATGTATGCTTCGTTTTCGCCTAAGCATTTCAACAAGACTCCTTCCGCAGTCTTCTTGAACAATTCATTGCCAAAAAGTACATAACTCAAAGCTCTATATTTTACCTTTCGTTCGACTTTTTGATTTGGATCTTGCAAATATTCTTTGATGGGTTTCCTCCAGTCTTCGACTCCTGCATCATCTATGTTGCAGATCTCATAATTCTCCTCGTCACCATATCCCAATTTTATTGTTTCTAAATCTGACGGGGACAAACCTACAGATATGATTCTTCCTCTGACTTCAAGGCTTCTTCTAACTTCTCCTCCGACACTTTGTATCCTGATGCCAGTTGAGCAAGATCATTCGCCTCTTGATTCTCCATCCTGGGAATGTGCCTAAAAACCACATTGTCGAACTTCTTGAGAAGTCTATTTGCTATCACGAAGTACATTATTAGATTCTCTTTCACACATTTGTACTCCTTAGTCAACTGCTTTATTACCAACTCAGAGTCACCCATTATTTCGACTCTTGTTGCCCCCAATTCCAACAAGATTTCAAGTCCAGCAATCAAAGCTTCATATTCGACTTCATTGTTCGAACATAGCCCTTCGACTTTGTACTTGAACTTTGTTGGAATTTTATCCGGAGAAATAATCACCATCCCAATACCAAGTCCATTCTTATGCCTGGAACCATCGAAATACAGTTTCCATGGTGCTAATTCGACGTACTCCATGGTTTCGACTATAGAGTGGTCAGCTATAAAATCAGCCACCACTTGTCCTTTCATAGCCTTTAAAGGCAAATATTTTAAGGAGTATTCTGTTAGAGCCAAAGCCCACTTTCCAATTCGACTATGCAATATAGACTTAGACAACATATGTTTTATTACGTCGAAATGAGAAGATACATATACATCAACAGGCTTTATATAATGCTTCAATTTCATACAAGAGAAATATACACATAAACATAGTTTTTCTATAGCACTATATCTAGTTTCAGCATTATTTAAGACTCTGCTGAGATAATAGATGTCCCTTTCGACGCCATTCTCATCCTCTTGACACAACATACTTCCTAATGTCTTGTCTGATGCAGAGATATACAACCTCATGCTTCTTTTCCTACAAGGGGACATCAAGATTGGAGGACTAGCCAAGTACTCTTTGATTTTGTCGAAAGCCACTTGTTGCTCTTGCCCCCATGTGAATTCTTCTTTCTTTAGTCGAAGTAGAGGAGAAAAGGGCTGCGTCTTTCCACTGAGGTTGGAGATGAATCTCCTTAGAAAATTGATCTTCCCTAGTAGAGATTGCAATCCCTTTTTCGTTGATGGCGCTTTCGCTTCCATTATAGCTTTGGCTTTGTTTTCATTTATTTCGATCCCTTTCTTGTGGACCACAAAACCTAAAAAATCACCCGCCTGCACACCAAAAGCACATTTAAGGGGATTCATCTTTAGACCAAACTTTCTCATCCTCTCAAAGGATTGTCGAAGATGGTCAATATGATCTTTTCCTGAAACAGACTTGATTACAATATCATCAATGTAAATCTGCATAAATGTCTCAATAAAATCATGGAAAATTGAATTCATAGCCCTTTGGTAAGTGGCTCCAGCATTCTTTAAACCAAAAGGCATCACTACCCATTCATAAGTTCCAATTGCTCCAGGACAACGAAAAGCTGTCTTAGAAACATCCTCTTCAGCAATAAAAATTTGGTTATAGCCAGAGTATCCATCCAACATACTTAGATACTCGTGACCTGCTGCAGAATCTATAAGCATTTCTGCTACTGGCATAGGATATTCATCCTTTGGGGTAGCAGAATTTAAGTCTCTAAAATCAATGCATACCCTAAGTTTGCCATTTTTCTTAATAACCGGAACTATATTTGCAATCCAATCAACATACCTGGTAGTGCGGATGAAGTTGCATTTTAGAAGTCTTTCGACCTCTTCTTTTATTTTCGACAGAACTTCTGGTGCAAAGCGCCTTGGAGTTTGCTTGACTGGCTTCTTCCCTTCTATGATTGGCAGCTTCAATTCGACCAAACTTCTGTCCAAACCAGGCATTTCGTCATAATCCCATGCAAAGCAGTCTTTGAACTCCTTCAACAACTGGATTATTTCGACTCTGAACTGAGGATCCATCCTTGCACTTATGTAGGTTGGTCTTTTTTCTGCCCCCAGTCCCAAGTTGATTTCTTCTAAAGGATCCTGTGCCACCATCTTCAAATTGTTCGACACTGGATCTTTTTCGAACCCCAAAGGTTTCGTCATCGTAAATGGCGTTAAGTTTCTGGTGTTGCCATTCGTCTATTTGGTTGTTATCACTATTTTCCTCAACGTCTTTTTTGAGACATTGTTCATTTGAATCTTCATGATTGGCTTCAACAGCCATGTATTTTACTTCGGCCTCAAGAGCCGCTTTGAATTTGTTTTCGGCTATGTAAGCCGTAATTTTGTCGATCATTGCTTGTTCACTCATCATCATGGTCGAACTCATTCCCCCATCCCGTTGGTGCTACGTTGGTAGTCCCCCACATGTAGTTGGAGTCACCAATGACTTCCTTATCCCACTGAAAACCATGTGTAGGATGGAGATACATGGAACAGTACGCGTTGTCCGTTGCCTTCAAGTCAAATTTCGCCGGACTGCAAGGAGGTATGTGGGCTAAGTTTTTGTCGAAACTTCGATCACTTACACTGTTTACTTCGGACATGAAGTAACTTTGGTCTGCTTCTATGTTCTCGACGATTCCATCTGGCCTCCAAATAACTATTCTCTGGTGCATCGACGACGGAACAGCACCTATACCATGGATCCATTCTCTTCCCAACAGCAAGTTGTAGTTCGCCCTAGAAGCAATGACTATAAACATTGTTGGCCTCGTTATAGTACCAACTGTTAGATCCACTTGAATAACTCCCATGGTTGTTCCTACCTTTCCTTCGTAATTCGACAGAACCATGTTGTGGGGCTTTGCATCCGAGTCAGCATGAAATGGGGCATTAAATTCACAGCGGCACCACCATCCACTAGGATCTTATTCACACCAACACTCTCAATCTTTCCTTTGATAAACAAAGGCTTCAAGTGCGCCTTCATGGAATCATTTGGTCTTTCGAAGAAAGCATTTTGCTCTTCGACACAACCATTATTCATTACGTAGTAGCACACGGTCTTGTGCACCATCGTTTCCTCTTCCATCCCATCTTCTTCGTCTTCGACTTCCATGATCCTATCATAGTCTCTGGGAAGGACCGAGACCACGTTACAGACAACGTCGAAGGATGCCTCCGAATCCGACTTGAAATCATCTGTCATCTCGTCATCCTCCAACTTCTTCTCTTTGGGCACATTTTGCGCTGCCACGCTGTTTGGTTTGATTTGCTGGAGAGGCTTCTTATTGTTTGCCATCTGAGTGTTGCTGCTACATTCTGCTTCGTCCTTGTCTCCAGCCACTTTTCTCATCATACCTTTTTCAGCAACTTCTTTCTCAAACCTCTTTTGCCTTTGGAACCTCCTCCACTGGGATCTCGACATGGGGTTCTTCCCTTTATAATTCTCTGAAGGATATGGCCTAGGTTTATATTTTTCCAACTCCTTCTTATTTTCCATTGAAGTGCCTCTCTGCACATCGAAATTCTTCCACTTCTTCTGGCCTTGGGCATCTCTGATGGGTTGAACCCATTTGTCATCTATCACTTTGTTTGATGGCTTGTAAGTCCCATAGTGTCTGTTTCCGCTCCTCCATTGGTGGTGCTCACTCCTTCTTGGGTCATATCTTGTCACTCCCCCATTCGCCTTCCTTCTTGCTTGATCTGTTGCCTCCAAGTTGGTGGCAGCCTTTCTGTCGAAAATGGAACTGCAACGAGGGCATAACATCACGTCACTCTTCCTTCTCTGGCACCTTTTGATGAATTCGACCAAACTCTCATCTTCTTTGGGGTACGCCAGCTTTTGGTACTCCTCTCGACGTTGATCTTCATCTATTGCTGCCTGAGTTTTCTGCGAAACTTCTACCATATTGATCCCCACATTTTGCTTGTCAGCAATGGTTAGTCTGTTCATCTTTTCAATGAGCCTTTCCTCTTCGACTCTGTCCTTCTTTTTCGTCAGGTCGAACTTCCCTCCTGGGCAGCAACACCAGGATATGTTCCTAGGAGCATGCTTGCAGCAACAATTTTTTGACCTTTCTTTAGGGTCCTCCTCTATTCTTCGTAGGATCCCATAAGTCCCAGATTTCCCACGGCCATGTACAGCTTTTTCTTTCATTTTTGTGACTTCTTTGTCGAAAGGTCCCATGATGTTGACGCAGTAATTTGCAACATCTGCCTCCTTCGTGTTGTCAAGATCAAGGCCTTCAATAGCCTTGTTTTCAGCAACGAAGTCCTCAGTAACTTCTTCCTTGGTGATAGGGGAATCACCATCGTCATCAAAATCACTTCCCCAACCAGCTGGTTGGATTTCACTAATGTCGGTGTGATATGTTGCAGGAATAGTGTACTTCACCAGGTAGTCAAATTTTCCACTTGGCTGTCCCAAGCAATCCCAGATTTCTCCTGGTCGAACCACCACGTCTTCAGCAACACTGTCATCGTTCTTTTCGTCGGAACCCTCTATAGTTTTCTTCAATTTCTGATTGTCAAAGCTTTCAGTATCTTTGACCTTACCTTCATCGTCGAAGTCCTCAGCGACTTCAACTGTGTTTTTGTTGTCAAGATCTTCAGTGACTTTGACCACATTATTGTTGTTAAACGCTTCAGTACCTTCGACTTCGTTCTGGCCTGCAAGATCTTCAGTAATCTCGACCATGTTGACACTGGTGTCGAAACCTTCCATAGCCTCCACCATCTCGAAACTGCCATCAGAAGCAACTTCAATCTCCACCATATTCACAGTGGATGGTTCAGCATAGTGTGCTTCGACAACCTGCATAGGATTCGAATCGATCCCCATTTGTTGTTTTGGCTTCTCGCCAAACTTCAGCCTTCCATCACGGATAACATTCTGAACTAGATCCCTGAAAAGAAAACATTGAGATGTTTTATGACCCAAAAAGTTATGGTACTTACAAAAACCCCTCTTCTTCTGCTGTTCGACAGGCGGTTCTTTAGCGCCTGGTGGCTTTATTAACTGGCCATCTTTGACCAATAAATCAAAAATTTCGTCACACTTGGTGACGTCGAACGTATAAGTTCGTTTAGGAAACTTATCATTCTTTTCATGTTCGACTGGATTTTTTCCATTCGACGGAGCTAGTACTTTACAGGCGTATGGTGGGCCTGACTTTAGTTCTGCCAGATCAATTTCTTGTTCGTCGAACAAAATTAGTTCATTTTCGTCACCATCATCATCCTGGTATACTCCTACATAGGCCACTCTTTCCTTTTTATTTTTATTTGATCTGAATTTCTCAGCTTTTAGCCTTTCAATCTGTCTTACCCTATCTGCTAATTGTGCCATATCTCTTAAATATTGAGTGTCTAATTTCTTCCTTATAGAATAATCTAGACCCCCTGCAGCCATTTCGACTAACTCTCGTTCTGGCACTTGAGTGAAACATCTTGCCTTAAGCAACCTGAACCTATTTAGGTAATCATCTATAGGCTCTGAAAATTTCCTCTTAACACTGGCTAATTCCTTCAAACTTATCTTAGTCTGACCCATATAGAATTGTTCATGGAACAATCTTTCTAATTGGGTCCATGTGAATATAGAGTTCGCAGGCAAGGATGTAAACCAGGTGATTGCATTTTTTGTCAGGGAACTTGGGAAGTACTTCATTTTCAAATTTTCATTATTGACTATTTCTCCTGCTTCTATTAGATAACGCGCTACGTGCTCTATAGTAGATTCATTAGTATCTCCTGAAAACTTAGTAAACTTAGGAACTTTCCATCTTGGGGGTAGTTCCTCTTGCAGAATGTGTTCTGACAATGGGGAAGTATAAGTAGGCCTTTGCAAACCTATATTTACGCCATTTTGGGCCATTATCCTTTCGACCATGGCTGTTATGTTATTTTCGACAGGAAAGTTATTATATCATATTCGCTGTTGCAACACATCATCAGCAACTTGGCCTCTCTGGACTATTACCCTCCTAGGTTCTTGTTGAACGGGGATTTCGACACGAGGCTGTTCGACCACTGCCTCTTGGTTTCTAGGGTTTGCCTGAGGGTTCTCTAAAGGCCTTTGATTTATCGTGGGTTCCTCTTCGACATTTACTACTTGGTTTTGAATCACTTGTTCTCTTTGTCGTGCTTGAGGAACACCAAAAAAATCAGCAATGCGCGTCATTTGCGCGGCCAACAATTGGTTGGTTTGGGTAGTGTTTTGTATTAAAGGGTTAAACACTGCTCCCATTTGTTGAGTCAACATTTGGACCATATCATGATTACTTTCATCCATTTGTTGTCGAATTACTTGCGCAGAATTATTGGTAATCGCTGGCATTTGGAAATTTGGTAGGGATTGGTTCAATCTACTCATATTTCCACCATATCCTGATCCTTGCAATGGTGAAGACATGTGGACCATGGCGTCAGAATACAAGGGTGGTGCACTTTGCAAGTTTGCCATTACTGACGTTGGCATTCCATATGGTTGTTCTCTTCCGAACATAGGCATGGAAAAATTTGTCTGGAATGGCCTAAAATTTTGTCCTCCCGGAGGAGGCGTCCCCAAGGGCCTTGAATGTCCCATTGTGGAGGAACTAGGCATACTTTGGGAGAGCGAAACCGCTGGTACAGATCCTGTTGACGAAGGCATAACCTCCTCCAGAACAGGGTTTGAATCTACATTTCCCCCTGTCGAAGGTATAGGGTTGGAAACTGGAATATTTTCATTTGAATTTGGATTGAGATTAGGATTATTTGACTGATTCGCCATTTTCCTTACTCTAGTTCTTTTGGGTCTCTCTACGTCGGATACGGCTAATTTACCGCTTCTTAGTCTCATACAACGAAGACAAAACCTTAATAAAATATTTTGTTTTTTTTTTTTTTTTTAAGTTTTATATTGCACCTGTCCCACTGGGCGTGCCAATTTGTTCACTGTTGATCTTGGCGAACAACCTCTGGTTTACCAGAATGGTGAAATCTGGGTTACTTGCAGGATTAACCAAACAAATCCTAGGGCGTCGTGCGAAAACTTAGATCAACGTGATAAATTTTAAATTAAGGGTGATATCTTGGTTTTATGTATTTAAGTCTTTTGAAACAAAAGATTTCAACTAACTCTAAATGAAAGTGAGATAAAAGAAAATGAGTTTGAAAAGAACTTTTAAAGTAAAATGGCGAAGAAAGAACTTTAAAGTAAAATGACGAAGAAAACATAAAGATGCTGGTAAATGTAAAGGAATTGGTAAAAAAGACTTTGATTGATAAAGAAATTAAAAGATGGTGTTTACACGTACATTTTTCCAAATAACTCTTTTCTCTCACACGGGTACTTTGAGTAATCTCAGGAAGTTTTGTACAAGTTTTTTCACACACTTTTTCTAATAACAACTATCCTATTTATAGATAAACAAAATAACTGCTATTAACGACTAAACCCTAAAACTTCGACATCTGGCATTCTGCATGTCTTCCTTTCGCCAGGTGCTTCCACGCGTCTTCTGCCAAACGTTATAATTCTCCTGAATTTGAATCTTCAAGTTATGTCGAACAAACGCGTCCTTTCAAACTTGTCGAATTGTCGAACTATTGCAACCTTCTTCATACTTGTCCAAACCTTTTTTTCATTTTGCAGAAATCTTTACTTGACGAAATGTCGAAACATTGTCCTGTCGAAATGTCGAAGGATGTTGAAGAATATCTCCCAAGTAGATATACTCTTTCAGTTGTATTTCTTTTGGCATGTTCCTCCATTTGTCGAAAACAACTTTTTACGTGTTGAACTCATGGCGTCGAAAACACGCATATACAGTAAGGCGCGCGCCTTGTATGCTTGAGGTCGTGGGTTCAAACCCCACCCATGCCATTTTGTGATTTTTTTCACATTTTGCTATTTTTCCAACTATTTTCATGTTTTGTTAATTATTTGGAAAATTAATAACTCTTTCAATTTTAATTATTTTTTATTGGTTCTTTTTGCAAAAAATCACAAAAATGTTGAAATATTTTATTCCACAAAAAAATTGAGTTTGTATTATTTATTTAATACAATTAGTATTTTTGTGAATAAATTCATTTTTATTTGTTTTTAAGCATTTTAAAATGAATATTAATCTTGAAAAATCAAGACCAAATGAGTTTTAATATCTCTTGTGATTTATACCTCATTTTTAAAACCTTAAACAAAAATCACAAGTGGTTTATTCAAACCTATTTGGTATTTTTCATTGATTTTCTTTAAATATTTACTTTTAAAGAATAAAATTAGGGTTTCTTTGATTTTCACTCAAAACAAATCATTGTCAAACACTCATGGGCCTCTAATAGAGTGTAAGACCCGATCCTTTTTTGACCAACTCATTTTTGGGTCTCAGTGTATTGTATAAGTCCCGATACCGTCAAAAACAAACGGCGTGATCGTCACCTTTTGAAACATAACCTTTTGGGCCTCTCCTCGAGCTATAAGACCCATTCAAAATTTTTTGGGCCTCTATTAGAGTGTAAGACCCAACCCCCTTTTAACCAAAACCATTTGGGCCTCACTTATTGTATAAGTCCATCTGCGTTAAAAGAAAACCTCGGCGCGATCGCCATTTTTAACGAAAAATCAATTGGGCCTACCCTCGTGTTATAAGCCCCACTCTTTTTTCTTTAAACCTTTTGGGCCTCTTGAGAGAGTGTAAGACCCATCCCCTTTGTACAGAAAACCTTTTTTGGGCCACAGTCATTTGTATAAGTCCCTCTGTACAAATTCAAACAGTGTGCTCACTGATAAAACCCTGGGCCTCTCCTTGAGCTGTAAGCCCCAAAATCTTTCTTTTTCAAAGCACTTTCTCCTTTGATTTTGAATATACTGTTGTTTTCAATCTTTCTTTGTTGAACAATTAACCAAACAGCATGGAAGCTCTACAACCGAGTAAGTGGTTATTGCTTTCATTTACTGCTTTCATATACATATAAATGTATTGTGGGGCTGTTTTGCTGTAAGTCTTCTTTCATAAACTCATATCAACTGTGTAATAATAGTATAGATATTTGGAGTTTCCCCGGCAACTACGTCTAGCATTAAGCTCGTTGACCACTCTTAGAAATAGTCTAAACTAGATCCCCATAGGATTACCAGACACAGTCTTCCCTCCTCTTGGGGTTAAACAATATGGAGATATGAAAGGCAGCATTCCCTGTGAACCCTTTCATAGACTGTCACTCATAGAAGTTGACAAGAAACTCTATTCCCCAGAGATGATCTCTTCTCCGTGAATTGCATCTCTTGAGTTTCTTCCAAATTCTCGAACTTTCCTGACTTTGATCTATTCTCGGTGAATAGCATTGCCTTGAATTTCTCGGGGTTTGAGGACCCACGGGCTTCTTAAAAGCACTTGTCAAGAGACTCTACTCCCCATAGATGATATTTTCTCCGTGAATGGCATCTCTTGAGTTTCTTCCAAATTCTCAAACTTTCCTGGCTTGATCTATTCCTCGTGAATAGCCTGTCTTGAATTTCTCGGGGTTTGGGGACCCATCGGCTTCTTAAAAGCATCGGCCTCCTCTTGGGCATCGTACAAGGACCCACAGGCTTCCTAAAAGCAACCTAGCTTTCTCTTGGGCTTAGTACAAGGACCCGTCGGCTTCTTAGAAGTATTCACAGCCTCCTCTTAGGCTTCGTATAATGATCCTTTCCTCCGGGAATGATAGCCTCCTCTTGGGCTTAGTACAAGGACCGATCGACTTCTTAAAAGTTTCCAGCCTCCTCTTGGGCTTCGTACAAATTGTCCCGACGACCTCCTAGAGGTTTAGGAACAGAACTTAATCATCTCCATAGAACAGTCCTTTCATAGAGTCTACTACTGTTTCTCAAAGCACAGTACAAAAGATAAAACTCTAGACTTGGACGATCTAATCTCCTTGAGTCTCAAAGACATTCTCAAGTGACCCCTTCGTTAAATAGGAAGGAAACCCGTAGACTCGGATAGTCTCAATACCCTTCGGAGTTCCCGCTTCCTTAAAGAACAGGAATAACCCGGATCCTTGAATCAAATCCATGAGTACAGTGTTGCTCATATAAGAACTGATTTTCTCTTTCAAAATCAGTATACTGGACCTGTCACTTAAACAGTTACCTTAGCCTCTCTCTTGGGCTTTGTACAATGATTCTCCCCTGCGGAGTCAAACAACGTTTAGCCTCTCTCTCGGGCTTTGTACGAGACACATAAGAGACTCCCTCGTTGAGTCAATCACCCCTTTCGCCTCCATCTCGGGCTTTATATGAGATACAAAAAGGTTCTTATTGAGCCAAATAAACAACAGCCTCCATCTCGGGCTTTGTACGAGGTACAAAAAACTCTCTTGTTAAGTCAAATCGCCTCCATCTCGGGCTTTATACGAGATACCAAAAGACTCCATCGTCAGGCCAAAACCTTTTAGCCTCTCTCTCGGGCTTTGTACGAGACACATAATAGCCTCCTCTTAGCATCAAAGTTGTGCCTCGTTCACAGTACATAAACATCAACAACTCCTTCCCCATCTAATCGCTGTAAGCGGCAAGCCTCTGGATCATCTACATCCATGCCAATGTCCCCCTTTTAGCATGAGAAAATCCTAAGGAAAGATGGCATTACTCTACACTGAGTTAAAGTCTTCTCCTTCAGGTTGAAATCCCCTATAAAGGAAATTATGCCATTGCCAGATTCACAAATCCCGGTTAAAGTAATTCTCCTTTATAAAATAGTTGTGACATACAACCCCCTCTTTAGAGATGACAAATTCTCTCTAAAGTTGAGACTTTCAGCTTCATATCTTGGGCTTTGAACAAGATACAAACAGACTTTCAGCTTCACGTCTTGGGCTTTGAACAAGACACCAAAACACCCATTTCCTCCTATTCTACGAACGCTCTGATTTCCCTGTTTTGGATAAACAGGAATACGTAGGCATAAGATTGAAAGAAAAATCTTAGCGAGCACATTAAACAAAAACCCAAATCCCATATCTCCATCAATTAAAAAGCAGTAATTCAAAAACATCAGTCCTAACATCCTAATCCTTGTTCCCCGCCAGAAACCCTCTGTCTAGATAAAAAAAAACAGTATTGGCGAAAATACAAATAACCAGTACAAAGGCCCCCCCCCACATTGATAGCATCCGTAACCTAACAGACCGCTGTTTAAACTCAGTATGCAAAGCAGGGTTAATTTGAGACATCTATTTCCCTTCCTTCATCAGCTTTAATAGGATAAAAAATGAATTGACCTGTAGTTTAAAGCTCAAACCATAGAGAGCGACCAGCGCTTAAGAACCGCGTCCAAAATCGCTCGCTACAGAAAAATGGCGCCCACCGTGGGGCTTAGGTTTCTGTTTCTGCACTTTGTAATCTACTGTATTTCCATTTCTGTAATCCTTTGAATTTCAATAAAAAGGGGTTTTCCCCCCTGTTTGATATTTGCAATCTAATTGTCGAAGTTTATTTTGATTAAACCTTAAACAATTAATATAATCATTGCATTCATCATTCTCACATCGCGTATTCTTCTTACCTACTAATCTCACGTTTGCGTCTCGGTTCTAGAGTTAAACTGTCTCATTCGTATAATTCTCGGGCCAATCGTCAGAAAAAGATGGATGATCTTGAGGAAGAAAACAGAGAGTTGAAAGAAGAGATTGACGCTCTGAGAGAGGATATGAGAAAGCTTTGTAACGACATGCAAGCCATGGCAGAAGCTCAGCTATAAAGAACTGTGATCTCAGAGATCACCTCAACGCCCATAGTGGAGAAGTATGATCCTAGGTATCAGATGCCGAAAGATCATCCTTGGGGCATGCCTATTAACTATATCCTGGAAGGATATGTTCCGCCGATCACTAAAGATCAGGGAATCGCAACAAAAGCCGCTGGGCCTGAAGGTTACAAACTTTAGGAAAGCGAAGATGCCAGGGGCATACTGAAGACTCCTGAAGGTTACAAACTTCGGGAAACGCCAAGACTCACTGCCATAGTCACGGTACCACCCCCTGTGGTGCACACTGTCCCGGAAGGACAGATTCCACAGACACCTTCTGGTAAGAAGGAAACTATGTTTGACAGAATGGAAGAATTCCAGGAGCAATTCTTGGAAATGCAGAAGGAGCTGCAAGTCATTCGCGATCAGGATCTATTTGAAAAGGACGCCGCAGACCTCTGCTTGGTCCCAAATATGAAAGTTCCGCACAAATTTCAAGTGCCCGGCTTTGAAAAATACAAGGGTAACTCTTGCCCTCAGAGCCATCTGGTGATGTACGCTCGGCGGATGTCAGCCCAGACGGAGAATCAGGACCTACTGATTCACTACTTCCAGGATAGTTTAACCGGTGCCGCACTCAAATGGTACATGGGTTTAAACCGTGCCACGATCAGCACTTTCAGAGATCTTGGCATTGCCTTCGTCCAACAATACAAATACAATTTTGACATGGCACCCGACAAAGATCAACTCAGATCGATGTCGCAAACGGACAAGGAAACCTTTAAGGAGTATGCTCAAAGGTGGCGTGAAATTGCCGCTAAAATTTGTCCACCTCTTGAGGAAAAAGAGATGAAAAAGATCTTCTTAAAGACCTTAAGATCATTTTACTATGACCGAATGGTTGCCAGTGCGCCTAGTGATTTCACCGAGATGGTGGGCATGGGTGTACGTCTTAAGGAAGCCGTCCGAGAAGGACGTTTGGTAAAAGACCCTGGATCGACGAGCGGTACTAAAAAATACGGTTGTGCTCTCCCTAAGAAAAAAGAGCAAGATATTGGGAATATCTCTCTCGGAAAGCAAAGGCGACGTTATCAACTGGTAGCAGCTATAACTCCTGTTATCAACCCTGCGCCTACTCCTACGTATCAACCTCATGTTACGCAGAGCCAACCTGACCAGCAAAGGACACAACAGCCTCTTCAGCAGGCTCGTCCTCCATATAACAACAACCGTACAACACGGCCACCAGGATTTGATCCTATACCCGTAACGTACATAGAGTTGTTTCCATTACTACTGGCTAAGGGGCACATTCAGACTAAATCTCCTCTTATAGTACCGGAAAATCCGCCTTTTTGGTTTAAGGTGGATCAAACATGCCCTTATCATCAAGGAGGTTCAAGGCACAACATAGAGACTTGTCTCAATTTCAAGTCCGACGTGCAAAAACTTGTTAGGAGCGGGGTCTTATCCTTCAAGGATACAAATCCTAATGTTCTCACGAATCCGCTGCCTCAACACGAAAAGGCTACCGTCAATTTGATAGAAGGAGAGACTAACGATGTCTATCAAATTCATGATGTACTCTTGTTGAAAACCAATTTGGTCAAGATGCATTGTAGACAGAGTGGATATGGCCATATGCCACCTCATAATTATCACCAGTGTGATATCTGCTCTAAAAACAATCAAGGATGTTCTGTGGTACAAGCAGCTCTGCAGGAACAGATGGATCTCGGATGGATCCAAGAGCACCGAGTTCGTGGAGTTAACATGGTTTACACGAATTCTAATGTCATTTAAAACCACGACATTCGTGCGATGAATGCCAACTTGGTGGCGATGCACTCAAGGCAAAGCCAGTATCATAATCTGCCGCGGTACGATTACAGTTCCTGTCTGATTTACTCGATAAACAAACAGGGATGCTCTTTCATACAAGAGGCCCTCCAGCGTCAGATGGATCTTGGATGGATCCAAGACTACCATGATAGGAACCCTTATCAGATCAACATGGTTCAGGTCTTTGATATTCGTGTGGTGAATACCAACCTGGTAGAGTTACATGCTGAGCAGGTCCGACTCGGATTCTTAATATCACACGACTATCAAAGCTGTAAAGCGGGTTGCGAAAATGATCGATGTTGTACCCTTGTCCAGAAGGCACTTCAGCACTTGTTAAATCATTGGTGGATGCCAATCTACATGGATGAAGATACTCAGCAGATTAGTATCAATAACAGGAATCCCACTCGGCGTCAAAGTCAGGATGTCCGGTCTGTGGAAGCTAACCTAGTAAGGTTACATTGTATTCAAAGTGGGCGTGGCCAGGTACCACCACACAACTATGACAGTTGTAGCGTCTGTTCGAAAAGTAACTAAGGGTGTTACCTTGTGAGAGCAACTCTTCAGGGTCAGGTCGATCGTGGAGAAATTCGTCCATATCCGGGTTCTGGACCCATCGACTGGACGCCAAACTACCTTGCCGAGCAAGTTGAGGATGTTGTCACGATCTCTAGTCATCACGGGATCAGGGATGTTTTTTCCATCATCCCTCTACTTGACGAATCTAAAGTTTCCAACTGGGAACGAATCGAGATCACTTATGATGGTCAGAAAAATAAGAAGGTTCCCATAGTCATCTATCTACCGGGATCACTACCGTATGAATCAACTAAGGCTATCCCTTACATATACGGTGCAACGACAGTTGAAAATGGAAAGGAAATTCCATTACCCTCCGTCGTGAATATTGCAGACATCAGTCGTGTGACACGGAGCGGTCGAATCTTCAACCGAGGAGTTGGAGAACTTAACAAAGAAAGGGAACTTCAGACAGAAGCTCCCGATCCACCAGTCGGTCAATCCAGTGATCCCGACCTTTCGAAAAATAATGATGAGATGCTGAAGCTCATCCAAAGGAGTGAATATAACATTGTCGATCAACTGTTACAAACTCCTTCAAAGATCTCGGTATTATCACTGTTACTCTGTTCAGAAGCACATAGGGAGGCTCTAGAGAAAGTCTTGGAGCAAGCCTTTGTGGAACAGGATGTAACAATCAGACAATTCGATAGCATTGTCTCTAACATCACTTCCTGCAACAATTTAGGATTTAGTGAGGAGGAATTACCCGAAGAGGGTTGCCGTCATAACATGGCACTCAATATCACAGTCAACTGCCAGGACGATGCTTTAGCCAGCGTACTGGTAGACACAGGGTCAGCCCTGAATGTTATGCCGAAGTCCACTTTGATGCAATTATCATTCAAGGGCCCTCCGATGAGAATCAGCGAGGTCTTCGTCAAAGGGTTCGACGGATCCAAAAAAACAGTTATCGGCGAAGTTGATCTTCCCATAACTATTGGTCCTCACACTTTCCAAGTCACTTTCCAGGTCATGGACATCCGGGCAACGTACAATTGTTTATTAGGAAGACCTTGGATACATCAGGCTAGAGCGGTTACTTCAACCCTCCACCAAAAGCTAAAGTTCGTCAAGAACGGCCAACCTGACACAGTCTGTAGGGAACAGGCCTTGCTTGTAAGCAACTTGTCATCATCTACTGGTATAGAACCCTAGGAGGTTATTGGGACGCAGTTACAAGCACTGTCGATGAGCGAGAACAATCAGTTCAGAGGAGGAACCTCGATTTCCTCATACAAAGATGCTATCAAAGCGGTCGAGAGTACCGATACAACAGGATGGGGACAGCTTGTCATTCCTACTGACAATAAAACAAAGAAGGGTCTTGGTTTTTCTGCAACCTGTACCCAGACAGCTGCCAGCGATGAAAGTCTTCATCCCGTTCAAAACTTCTTCCACAGTGGAGGTTTTCTTCACCCGGTGTCTCAAGCAGTACATGCTATCAATGAGGAAGATCCCTCCGACACAGATGAAGAATGGAAATCCTATCTTAATGAGGACGGTTATATGTCTCAGGAAGAGGTGCCTACACCATTTTGCTATCCCGTATAGAGTCTGAGATTTATACCAAGGTCGGACGTCGAAATGATATATGGAGATTGTGATCCGGAAGGATGCCGTGCTCCGCCAAATTCATTAGAGGAGGACACTCTGATGAAAGACAACTTTGACCACGATTACTATGGCCCAATGGATGGTCTGTCAATGTGGCAGCCTTACCCAGGAAACTTGGGACAAGAAAGTCAGCCGAGCAATGAAAATCAGCTGACCGTCATTGAACAGAATACCTGTGTCCCCACTATGTCATGGGATCAACACTCAGGTCATTCAGAAACTACTCAACATGAAGATGAATTTGCAACATTTGCCGGACTTGAATTCATCAACTATGTTTTTCCCGAGGTCAACGTCATCGAGAGAGATGACTCCTCCAGTTCCAAAGAAGTTTGGGACACCTTGGGAGAACCAAGTGGAAAATACGACTTCATGGTCAAGTACACCGCTCCCGAAAGCTCTCGTATCAGCCTCGAAGACATCCAGCCAACTGGATGGGGAGATACACCTGAGAGCACAAATGCTATCCAAAATACAACTGAGGAATTCTCCTACAACAATTTTGCCTAGGAGACAGATTCCAATGATCCTGCTCCACCAGAAATCAGCGTCATTTCTGAAGACAAATCAAGGAAGGTGCCAGACTTTGTGATTCACCGAGGAGTTCGCCGCCAATGGGTTGCCGTCGAGGTTCCGAAGATCGTTCATCAGTCAAAGTAATTGCCATCTTTAACCTTTCACCCTGCCCCGGTGAAACGGATGTTTTGATAGGGCTCGCTTTCTGTAAATTTTCCCTTTTCGCTTTGCCCGAAGCGATAGAGTTTTGTTTTATAGGGCTGTAGTTTCAAGGATCAACTTGTTCATTAATAAAATAACATAGTTCTGTAATTTCCGCATTAATTGCTATTTCTCTTTTTGCTTTTTCAGAAAATGGTAATCCTAAAAAAACAATTAAAAATAAAAACAAGCAGTAATAAAAATAAAACACTGCACACACTTGCATTTTCCTCTATCTCTTCTAAACACGAATCATCACGTCATGCAGGTTGCTTGTTTTAAACCCAGTTGAAACATACGATCCGATGCCTTCTCCCAACTATGAGTTCCCGGTATTTGAAGCGGAAGAAGAAAATGACGACAAAATTCCAGAAGAGATCTCTCGACTACTTAGACAAGAGGAAAGGTCCATTGAACCTCACAAAGAGCCGTTGGAAACGGTAAACTTGGGTTCAAAAAAAGAGAGAAAAGAAATCAGGATTGGGGCACTGCTCAGTCCAACTGCCAGAGAGGGTTTGATAAAGCTTCTCAAAGAATTTCCCGATGTATTCGCTTGGTCCTATCAGGATATGCCAGGTCTGGATACCAGCATCGTGGAACATCACTTACCGTTAAGATCGGAATGTCCATCAGTAAAGCAAAGGTTGAGATGGACTCACCCGGACAGGGCCATCAAAATCAAAGAGGAGGTGCAGAAACAGATTGACGCGGGTTTCCTCGCTACATCTGAATATCCTCAATGGTTAGCCAACATCATACCCGTTCCCAAAAAGGACGGAAAGGTCAGAATGTGTGTCGACTACAGAGATCTGAATAAGGCAAGTCCAAAGGACGACTTTCCTTTACCACACATTGACATACTGGTAGACAGTACAGCAAAGTTCAAAGTATTCTCCTTCATGGATGGATTCTCGGGCTATAACCAGATAAAAATGGCACCAAAAGACATGGAGAAAACTTCGTTCATTACCCCATGGGGCACCTTTTGTTACAAGGTAATGTCGTTCGGTTTGAAGAACGCTGGGGCAACCTATCAAAGGGCCATGACTACTCTGTTTCATGACATGATACATAAGGAAATCGAGGTATATGTCGATGATATGATTGCAAAATCAAAAACAGAGAGTGAGCACGTTGAACATCTATCAAAATTGTTCGAACGTTTAAGAATATTCAAGCTCCGCTTGAATCCCAACAAGTGCACCTTCGGTGTCCGTTCAGGGAAACTATTAGGGTTCATCGTCAGCCAGAAAGGAATTGAGGTTGATCCTGACAAGGTCAAGGCCATTCAAGAAATGCCTTCTCCGAAAACTGAAAAGCAAGTCAGAGGATTCTTGGGACGTTTGAACTACATCTCCAGATTCATATTCCTTATGACCGCCACGTGTGCGCCGATTTTCAAATTACTGAAAAAGAACCAGGACTGCGTTTGGACAGAAGATTGCCAAACCGCATTCGACAGTATCAAGGAATATATGTTGAATCCTCCGATTCTATCACCTCTAGTGGAAGGAAGACCACTGATCATTTACCTCACAGTCCTAGAGTATTCAATGGGATATGTACTTGGCCAACAAGACGAAACTAAACGGAAAGAGTCTGCCATTTACTATCTAAGCAAGAAATTTACCGACTGTGAAACTCGGTACACAATGCTTGAGAAAACTTGTTGTGCTTTGGCTTGGGCAGCCAAACGTCTTCGCCAATACATGATTCGTCATACTACTTGGTTGGTCTCCGAAATGGATCCAATCAAGTACGTCTTCGAAAAACCTGCTTCACGCGAAGGATTGCCCGTTGGCAAATGTTGTTATCAGAATATGACATAGAGTACCACGCTCAAAAAGCCGTTAAGGGAAGTGTTTTAGCCGATCATTTGGCTCATCAACCGATTGACGATTAAGAATCAATCGGGTTTGACTTCCCAGACGAAGATGTCATGTATCTAAAAATGAAAGATTGCAATGAACCGTTACCCAGTGAAGGGCCAGAACCAGGTTCCCAATGGGGACTTATCTTTGATGGAGCAGTTAATCATTATGGAAACGGAATTGGGGCAATCATTGTTACCCCTCAGGGTACCCGCATTCCTTTCACTGCCAGACTTACGTTCAAATGTACGAACAATGAGGCCGAATACGAAGCTTGTATTATGGGTCTCGAAGAAGCGATTGATTTAAGGATCAAAAACTTGGACGTATATGGTGACTCAGCCTTGGTTATTAACCAGATAAAAGGAGATTAGAACACATACCAATCAGGATTAATTCCTTACAAAGACTACGCAAGAAGGTTGCTACCTTTCTTTAACAGAGTCGAGTTTCATCATATCCCTCGTGATGAGAATCACATGGCTGATGCATTAGCCACTATCTCTTCCATGATTAGTGTAGGTCAATGGAATGACATACCTAAGATCGACATCATGCGCCTTGAAAGGCCCGCTTACATCTTTACGATTGAAGCAGTCATAGACGACAAACCTTGGTATCATGATATCAAATGCTTCCTTCAGAGACAAGAGTACCCATCTGGGGCACTCAGAAAAGACAGGAAAACCCTCAGAAGACTGGATGGAAACTTCTTCCTGAGCGGTGACACTCTCTATAAGAGAAATTTTGACATGGTCTTGCTCCAATGCGTCGACAGACCAGAAGCAGACATGCTTATGAAAGAAATTCATGAAGGATCCTTTGGCACTCATGCCAACGGACATACAATGGCGAGAAAAATTCTAAGAGCAGGGTACTATTGGTTGACAATGGAATCCGACTGCTACAAGTACATGAGGAAATGTCTCAAGTGTCAGATATACTCCGACAAAATTCATGTACTGTCATCACATCTCAAAGTTCTTTCTTCCCCATGGCCATTTTCCATATGGGGAATCGACATGATCGACATGATTGAACCTAAGGCTTCAAATGGGCATCGGTTCATCCTGGTAGCCATTGACTATTTCACCAAGTGGGTCGAAGCATCATCATTCGCTAATGTAACCCGACAAGTGGTGGTTCGATTTATCAAAAATAATATCATTTGCCGTTATGGTGTTCCAAGCGAGATCATTACTGATAATGGATCTAACCTGAACAATAAGATGATGAAAGAGTTGTGCACTGAGTTCAAGATCGAACACCATAACTCCTCTCCCTACCGACCAAAGATGAACGGAGTGGTAGAAGCGGCTAACAAGAACATCAAGAAGATCGTTCAAAAGATGGTTGTAACCTACAAAGACTAGCACGAGATGCTACAATTTGCTCTTCACGGTTATCGCACATCTGTCCGCACTTCAACAGGGGCCACCCCTTTCTCTCTAGTATATGGTATGGAGGCAGTGCTCCCCATAGAAGTAGAGATCCCGTCAATTCGAGTATTGATGGAAGCTAAGCTCACCGAAGCTGAGTGGTGTCAAAGCCGACACGACGAACTGAATCTGATCGAAGAAAAGAGAATAACAGCACTATGCCACGGTCAGTTGTATCAACAGAGAATGAAGAGGGCGTTCGACAAAAAGGTCTGACCTCGTGTCTTCAGAAAAGGAGACCTCGTGCTCAAAAGGATGCAATCATTTCTCATTGACTCTCGGGGCAAGTGGACTCCAAATTATGATGGCCCCTATGTGGTCACGAAAGCTTTCTCAGGCGGCGCCTTGATACTTGCAACCATGGACGGGGAGGAATTTGCCTACCCCACGAATGTTGATGTAGTCAAGAAATACTTCGCCTAAAAAAAAAAGAAAAAAAAACGTCTCGGTGGATTGAAAACCCGAAAGGGCGGTCCAGGCAAAAGTTAGAGACATGAAAAAAAATCATCCCGATGGATTGGAAACATCATAGTACAATCCAGGCAAAAGTTAGGGATAATGGCAAGTAAATATGTTCAACAGAGGCAAGTCTCTCAGCAGCAGCGGTTACATCACCTGTCAGAAAACTCCAGTCAAGGTCATCTTCGACAGAAGTTCGGGATGTCCCGAATTCAAAGTTGGTAGAAGGATAGTGATCGTTATGTTTCAACGTAGCCCTTTTCCCTGTAAATTACCATTTTTCTAACTTTGTATATACTCTTTGGAATCACGCGTTTGGCTGATCTCCATTTTATCAATAAAATTTGAGCCCTTGTGCTTTTGTTTGTAATTCTTATTTGTTTTAGCTTTACAGAACGACATTTTAACATGATCAATGATTCTTGAAATGAAACAAAAATGAATTTACTTGTTAAAACTTTTTTCTGCTTTTAATAAAGACGGCAATTTCTTTTGACTGTTGAACATCAGAAGAACATCGGTCGCTGCTCCAGAAGTAATCGAACCTCAAAGTGGAGAATCAAAGTACTCCTTCTAACCCAGTACGCCTGAATGAAGGGATCAACTGTGTCAGAGACCTTGTTTCGTCTGACACGCCTTCGGCCGAGTTCTCATCTCCTAAGCCCGATCACCGGTATTCCCCATAGGGACTATTTTTCCTAAGCAAGGTAGAATTGCTACTTTTGGACCAACGGTACTTCTTCACCCCGCGATGGCCGAGTATCCAGTCATGTTCACCTGTCAGTTTGTATGTCGCGTCCATCTTGTCAGCATAAACATACATGCATCATTGCATTATTGATTTACATTCACATTTCATATTGCATCACTATCACTCTAGTCGGTCTTGTCCCCTGGTGATAAAAGTTCTCTCAATCGAGTTGTCAAACCTTTCCTCGTTAGGAAGTGAATCATCTAAGCAATCTCTCTCCCGTTTATCTCTGGATTAGAGACGGTCCTTGACCACTTTGATAACTTGAACCTCTGAGAAACAAGAAAACTTTCAACAAATGTCACTCTTCGCCATTGAAGATGGTATCCTTGCTTTCTCGGATTAAGGAAAATCCACAGAGAAAGCCCCTTAATCAGAGATTCGGCAGTACGGCAGTTTTTCTCCGAAAAAACCCTGATGAAAAGGTCATCGGCACCTCAAAATTGGATCCCATCATATGGCATTTCTCCGGAAAGATCCCGAGAAAAGTATGATGTAAGCCCCCAAACGAAAACAGTCTCTCAAGAGACTCGCTTTCCCTAGTAGAATCGACAAATGGCGTCTCCAACAGAGAAGTTTGTGCAACTCTACAACTCCGACGACTGGGTTCTCCAGCAAGTCTGACATCAAAGCTTTTTCCATCAAATGGCATCTCCCCAGGAAAATTCGGCGAGAAGTTTGAAGGAAATCCGCTACAAATAGCGTTCCTTGTCAATAAAGTTTATTGACAAAAGAAACTAAGATCAGTTCCTTGGTAAGAAACCAGGATCGAGGGGAAGTTTATTTCAGCGACTAAGACCAATTCCTTGGTAAGAAACCAAGATCGAGGGGAATTTTATTTCAGCGACTAAGACCAGTTCCTTGGTAGGAAACCAGGATCGAGGGGAAGTTTAAATCAGCAACTGAGACCAGTTCCTTGGTAGGAAACCAGGAACGGGGGGGAGGTTGACAAAAGAAAACTGAGACCAGTTCCTTGGCTGAAGACCAGGATCGAGGGGAAGTTTACCTTTTCTAAGCATCATTGCTCAGCAAAAGAAGATGGATGTGATCCGCCATTCATAACCACCATCAAATTTCGGGTATTCCGATATTTAATCCTCTTGCTCCTCGAATGCCCGAATACCTTCGTCATTCACACCTTCGAGTCCAAGAAGATTAAATAGGGGCATCTGTCATACCCCAAATTTTGACCACTAAGATGTCCCATCATTGTGTCAATCATCATCACAATATGGATGAACCATCATGCCTCATCAAATGCCTCAAGGGTTGTTGAGTATTCACTACAATCAGGGTTTTAAGCCCTCTCAGAGCCTTAGACAAAGGATCAGTCAAGGAATGAGTTGATCTTCAATTTGTCTAACCTCTCAAACATACACAAAGGATCAAAAAGGACTCCCACTTCAAGGATTAAGCACAAGGCTGCTCCCTTCTAGGTGGATCAAGCCTCAAGATCGCCAGTGTCACCAAATTAGGGTTTTCGTCGACCAGGGCCTCCAGATGGAAAATTCCATCTGGGCACAAGCCAATGATCCAAAACATAACCTAATATACTCCATGGAACCTCATGGACCCAATCATCAAGTCAATTTTGCCTTAGGGGATGCATTTATCAAAAATCAGGAATTAGGGTTTCTTGACCTAATTCACCCCTAAGTTGACTTTTGGGACAAACCATGAGCCAAGACCTCAAGAGAGGGTTTGAGGGTCTCTAATGAACTATATTGATCCATTTGGAACAATGGATTAATCCAAGAAGCTTGAGCAACAAGTCTCAATTTCATCTGCACCACAATTAGGGTTTTAAGGGAAAAGTCAACTGTAACTTTGACTTTTGACCAGGACATGCTCCCAAGCCCTAAGACATGATTCAATATGCCCTATGACACCCATGGAACATGTCCATCAAGTTTGATTTAGGTCAAGGACTTGATTTCATGAAGAATGGCACATTTTGGAATTCATCGGATAAAAAGTCAACTGTGCACAAAAGTCAACTTTGACTTTTTGAGATTTTTCACCAAAATGGATTTTTAACCCTAAAATGATGTTAATGTATGATTTGAATCATCATTCATCAAGAAAAATCAAGAAAAGTTGGATAACTTGTAAAAGGGGTAACCATAAAAACTTAGAAAATTTTCTAAGTTAAAAATAAAGTGACAAGGGTACCAACTTTGGAGGATCATAACACCTAAACCACAAAGCCATTTTTCCTCATACAAAGATGGATTTGTAGCCCTCATTACCCTCTACAAAAACTTCAACTAGGCCTAAGTCCAATTCATTAAGGATTTTGAGTTATGGAGTGATCAAAGTGGCTGAAAAGTGAAAATATCACTTTTTCCAACACTTAGTGAAATTTTCACTAAGTCCAAATCTGTCTTCACTTTTTGCCAAATGTAGGGGGATTTTTCACTTGGATTCAAAAGAGATCAAAACCAAACATGTTCAAACAGTTGTTGTATCATGTAAGGGCTTTCCAAAATGGTCAAGAGCATTACCAAATTCAACTTACACCATGAGATATGACATTGGCAAGTTGCCTTGCTGAAATCTGTCAAGGCAAGGCAGAATTTGCAATTTTGCTCGATTTTCCAAAATCAGCCAAATTCAAATGCTCCTATCCACTTGGACACATCTGAGGATTGAATCTAAAGGGGGCAATCACTGAGCCAAGTCTCCAAAGTCCATGGAACAAGAAATAGCATGTTGAACCTAGAATGGCCAAAATAGGGACAAGACTCCAAATTTGGATTGAAGCATTCAATGGAAGCATCAAGGTGGCATGGACTGAGCCATTCTCATCTGAAATCAGTCAAGACTTATCCAAGACCAAGGGAACCACAACCCTGTGCCCTAACCTCTAGTCAATGGCTAGAGGAGACTTGCATTTCCATTGGCCAACATTGAACAAACACCTGCTGTAGTTGCCATTCACTGTGGATCCCAAAACAAACTTGCTCTACTATAAATAGAGCTCAATTGTGTTCAGTTTGAGTACACCAAAGCCATCAAACAGATGCTTTCCTCAAAATCTCTTCTTTCACCTCAAACTTGCCTTCCAAAGCAAGTAATTCTGAGTTTTTGAGCTAGAGAGCAATTCCACCTAAACTAATCACACACACACCTCATATATATCATATGTAAGCTGTGCAAACCATCAAAAGTGACCTGTAATCACAACATCACAAAGTCACCTCTCAAAACCTCAAAATAGCACTTTTTTGCATTTTTCAAGCCATGTCTTGATTCAGTCACTTTCCAAACCAGATAAAACCTCAAACACACTCCAAATATCATCCTTGAACTGTCCCAAATGGTTCCCACCATCTGGAATACCATTTGAGGGAGTTACTATTTTGGTCACTTTTAACCCCTTTTGCAAGAAAGAGACAGTTTCGAATCATCCTAAAAGCATCCAAGGGATCATTTGAGGTGGTTCAAAGCATAAAATCATATTTGGAGCAAGAGGGTTGGCAGATTGCAGAGAAACCTCCAAAATCTCAAAGAAGGGTAAGCCTCTCAACTTGCACTCACCAAAACATGTGTGCATTTGAAGTCCATTAATCATAAACATCTCATACATGTCATATATGTTGTGTTTGAGCTAATTCACCATGTAATCCATGCTTGTACCAAGTTGTAGCATAGAAAATGCATTTATAGGTCATTTTCAAAACCACTATCGGGTTTTGAGGAGGGAGTGTGATCTGAAAAAACTACCACCACCATTGGATTCCTTATGAAATTCTGGCCCAGATGCATATAAATTTTGTCTCAAACCATTAAGAATTGAGAAAGTTATGACCTTCACGTTTTTTAGCCAAAACTTGCCTTGGGCCAGCCAAAACCAAGGCATGACTTGTGTATTTGTTGGTTTGTTTCAAACAATGGATGTATCACCACCCCAGTGGTAAGGCGCGCGCCTTGTATGCTTGAGGTCGTGGGTTCAAACCCCACCCATGCCATTTTGTGATTTTTTTCACATTTTGCTATTTTTCCAACTATTTTCATGTTTTGTTAATTATTTGGAAAATTAATAACTCTTTCAATTTTAATTATTTTTTATTGGTTCTTTTTGCAAAAAATCACAAAAATGTTGAAATATTTTATTCCACAAAAAAATTGAGTTTGTATTATTTGTTTAATATAATTAGTATTTTTGTGAATAAATTCATTTTTATTTGTTTTTAAGCATTTTAAAATGAATATTCATCTTGAAAAATCAAGACCAAATGAGTTTTAATATCTCTTGTGATTTATACCTCATTTTTCAAATCTTAAACAAAAATCACAAGTGGTTTATTCAAACCTATTTGGTATTTTTCATTGATTTTCTTTAAATATTTACTTTTAAAGAATAAAATTAGGGTTTCTTTGATTTTCACTCAAAACAAATCATTGTCAAACACTCATGGGCCTCTAATAGAGTGTAAGACCCAATCCTTTTTTGACCAACTCATTTTTGGGCCTCAGTGAATTGTATAAGTCCCGATACCGTCAAAAACAAACGGCGCGATCGTCACCTTTTGAAACATAACCTTTTGGGCCTCTCCTCGAGCTATAAGACCCATTCAAAATTTTTTGGGCCTCTATTAGAGTGTAAGACCCAACCCCCTTTTAACCAAAACCATTTGGGCCTCACTTATTGTATAAGTCCCTCTGCGTTAAAAGAAAATCTCGACGCGATCGCTATTTTTAACGAAAAATCAATTGGGCCTACCCTCGTGTTATAAGCCCCATTCTTTTTTCTTTAAACCTTTTGGGCCTCTTGAGAGAGTGTAAGACCCATCCCCTTTGTACAGAAAACCTTTTTTGGGCCACAGTCATTTGTATAAGTCCCTCTGTACAAATTCAAACAGTGCGCTCACTGATAAAACCCTGGGCCTCTCCTTGAGCTGTAAGCCCCAAAATCTTTCTTTTTCAAAGCACTTTCTCCTTTGATTTTGAATATACTGTTGTTTTCAATCTTTCTTTGTTGAACAACTAACCAAACAGCATGGAAGCTCTACAACCGAGTAAGTGGTTATTGCTTTCATTTACTTCTTTCATATACATATAACTGTATTGTGGGGTTGTTTCGCTGTAACTCTTCTTTCATAAACTCATATCAACTGTGTAATAATAGTATAGATATTTAGAGTTTCCCCGGCAACTACGTCTAGTATTAAGCCCGTTGATCACTCTTAGAAATAGTCTAAACTAGATCCCCATAGGATTACCAGACACAGTCTTCCCTCCTCTTGGGGTTAAACAATATGGAGATATGAAAGGCAGCATTCCCTGTGAACCCTTTCATAGACTGTCACTCATAGAAGTTGTCAAGAAACTCTATTCCCCAGAGATGATCTCTTCTCCGTGAATTGCATCTCTTGAGTTTCTTCCAAATTCTCAAACTTTCCTGACTTTGATCTATTCTCGATGAATATCATTGCCTTGAATTTCTCGGGGTTTGGAGACCCACGGGCTTCTTAAAAGCACTTGTCAAGAGACTCTACTCCCCAGAGATGATCTTTTCTCCGTGAATGGCATCTCTTGAGTTTCTTCCAAATTCTCGAACTTTCCTGGCTTGATCTATTCCTCATGAATAGCCTGTCTTGAATTTCTCAGGGTTTGGGGACCCATCGGCTTCTTAAAAGCATCGGCCTCCTCTTGGGCATCGTACAAGGACCCACAGGCTTCCTAAAAGCAACCTAGCCTCCTCTTGGGCTTAGTACAAGGACCCGTCGGCTTCTTAGAAGTATTCACAGCCTCCTCTTAGGCTTCGTATAATGATCCCTTCCTCCGGGAATGATAGCCTCCTCTTGGGCTTAGTACAAGGACCGATCGACTTCTTAAAAGTTTCCAGCCTCCTCTTGGGCTTCGTACAAATTGTCCCGACGACCTCCTAGAGGTATAGGAACGGAACTTAATCATCTCCATTGAACAGTCTTTTCATAGAGTCTACTACTGTTTCTTAAAGCACAGTACAAAAGATAAAACTCTATACTTGGACGGTCTAATCTCCTTGAGTCTCAAAGACATTCTCAAGTGACCCCTTCGTTAAATAGGAAGGAAACCCGTAGACTCGGACAGTCTCAATACCCTTCGGATTTCCCGCTTCCTTAAAGAACAAGAATAACCCGGATCCTTGAATCAAACCCATGAGTACAGTGTTGCTCATATAAAAACTGATTTTCTCTTTCAAAATCAGTATACTGGACCTGTCACTTAAACAGTTACCTTAGCCTCTCTCTTGGGCTTTGTACAATGATTCTCCCCAGCGGAGTCAAACAACGTTTAGCCTCTCTCTCGGGCTTTGTACGAGACACATAAGAGACTCCCTCATTGAGTCAATCACCCCTTTTGCCTCCATCTCGGGCTTTATACGAGATATAAAAAGGTTCTTATTGAGCCAAATAAACAACAGCCTCCATCTCGGGCTTTGTACGAGGTACAAAAAACTCTCTTGTTGAGTCAAATCGCCTCCATCTCGGGCTTTATATGAGATACCAAAAGACTCCATCGTCGGGCCAAAACCTTTTAGCCTCTCTCTCGGGCTTTGTACGAGACACATAATAGCCTCCTCTTAGCATCAAAGCTGTGCCTCGTTCACAGTACACAAACATCAACAACTCCTTCCCCTTTCATCTAATCGCTGTAAGCGGCAAGCCTCTGGATCATCTACATCCATGCCAATGTCCCCCTTTTAGCATGAGAAAATCCTAAGGAAAGATGGCATTACTCTACAGTGAGTTAAAGTCTTCTCCTTCAGGTTGAAATCCCCTATAAAGGAAATTATGGCATTGCCAGATTAACAAATCCCGGTTAAAGTAATTCTCCTTTATAAAACAGTTGTGACATACAACCCCCTCTTTAGAGATGACAAATTCTCTCTAAAGTTGAGACTTTCAGCTTCATATCTTGGGCTTTGAACAAAATACAAACAGACTTTCAGCTTCACGTCTTGGGCTTTGAACAAGACACCAAAACACCCATTTCCTCCCATAGAATAGGAGGAACTACGAACGCTCTGATTTCCCTGTTTTGGATAAACGGGAATACGTAGGCATAAGATTGAAAGAAAAATCTTAGCGAGCACACTAAACAAAAACCCAAATCCCATATCTCTATCAATCAAAAGCAGTCATTCAAAAACATCAGTCCTAACATCCTAATCCTTGTTCCCCGCCAGAAACCCTCTGTCTAGATAAAAAAGAAGAAGAAAACAGTATTGGCGAAAATACAAATAACCAGTACAAAGGCCCCCCCACATTGATAGCATCCGTAACCTAACAGACCGCTGTTTAAACTCAGTATGCAAAGCAGGGTTAATTTGAGACATCTATTTCCCTTCCTTCATCAGCTTTAATAGGATAAAAAATGAATCAACCTGTAGTTTAAAGCTCAAACCGCAGAGAGCGACCAGCGCTTAAGAACCGCGTCCAAAATCGCTCGCTACAGAAAAATGGCGCCCACCGCGGGGCTTAGGTTTCTGTTTCTGCACTTTGTAATCTACTGTATTTCCATTTTTGTAATCCTTTGAATTTCAATAAAAAGGGGTTTTCCCCACTGTTTGATATTTGCAATCTAATTGTCGAAGTTTATTTTGATTAAACCTTAAACAATTAATATAATCATTGCATTCATCATTCTCACATCGCGTATTCTTCTTACCTACGAATCTCACGTTTACGTCTCGGTTCTAGAGTCAAACTGTCTCATTCGTATAATACGCGGGCCAATCGTCAGAAAAAGATGGATGATCTTGAGGAAGAAAACAGAGAGTTGAAAGAAGAGATCGACGCTCTGAGAGAGGATATGAGAAAGCTTCGTAACGACATGCAAGCCATGGCAGAAGCTCAGCTACAAAGAACTGTGATCTCAGAGATCACCTCAACGCCCATAGTGGAGAAGTATGATCCTAGGTATCAGATGCCGAAAGATCGTCCTTGGGGCATGCCTGTTAACTATATCCCGGAAGGATATGTTCCGCCGATCACTGAAGATCAGGGAATCGCAACAAAAGCCGTTGGGCCTGAAGGTTACAAACTTCAGGAAAGCGAAGATGCCAGGGGCATACTGAAGACTCCTGAAGGTTACAAACTTCGGGAAACGCCAAGACTCACTGCCGTAGTCACGGTACCACCCCCTGTGGTGCACACTGTCCCGGAAGGACAGATTCCACAGACACCTTCTGGTAAGAAGGAAACTATGTTTGACAGAATGGAAGAATTCCAGGAGCAATTCTTGGAAATGCAGAAGGAGATGCAAGCCATTCGCGGTCAGGATCTATTTGGAAAGGACGCCGCAGACCTCTGCTTGGTCCTAAATGTGAAAGTTCCGCACAAATTTCAAGTGCCCGACTTTGAAAAATACAAGGGTAACTCTTGCCCTCAGAGCCATCTGGTGATGTACGCTCGGCGGATGTCAGCCCAGACGGAGAATCAGGACCTACTGATTCACTACTTCCAGGATAGTTTAATCGGTGCCGCACTCAAATGGTACATGGGTTTAAACCATTCCACGATCAGCACTTTCAGAGATCTTGGCACTGCCTTCGTCCAACAATACAAATACAATTTGGACATGGCACCCGACAGATATCAACTCAGATCGATGTCGTAAAAGGACGAGGAAACTTTTAAGGAGTATGCTTAAAGGTGGCGTGAAATTGCCGCTCAAATTTGTCCACCTCTTGAGGAAAAAGAGATGACAAAGATCTTCTTAAAGACCTTAAGCTCATTTTACTATGACCGAATGGTTTCCAGTGCGCCTAGTGATTTCACCGAGATGGTGGGCATGGGTGTACGTCTTGAGGAAGCCGTCCGAGAAGGAGTTTGGTAAAAGACCCTGGACCGACGAGCGGTACTAAAAAATATGGTAGTGCTCTCCCTAAGAAAAAAGAGCAAGATATTGGGAATATCTCTCTCGGAAAGCAAAGGCGACGTTATCAACCGGTAGCAGCTGTAACTCCTGTTATCAGCCCTGCGCCTACTCCTACGTATCAACCTCAGGTTGCGCAGAGCCAACCTGACCAGCAAAGGACACAACAGCCTCTTCAGCAGGCTCGTCCTCCATATAACAACAACCGTACAACACGGCCACCAGGATTTGATCCTATACCCGTAACGTACATAGAGTTGTTTCCATTACTACTGGCTAAGGGGCACATTCAGACTAAATCTCCTCTTACAGTACCGGAAAATCCGCCTTTTTGGTTTAAGGTGGATCAAACATGCCCTTATCATCAAGGAGGTTCAGGGCACAACATAGAGACGTGTCTCAATTTCAAGTCCGACGTGCAAAAACTTGTTAGGAGCGGGGTCTTATCCTTCAAGGATACAAATCCTAATGTTCTCACGAATCCGCTGCCTCAACACGAAAAGGCTGCCATCAATTTGATAGAAGGAGAGACTAACGATGTCTATCAAATTCACGATGTACTCTTGTTGAAAACCAATTTGGTCAAGATGCATTGTAGACAGAGTGGATATGGCCATATGCCACCTCATAATTATCACCAGTGTGATATCTGCTCTAAAAACAATCAAGGATGTTCTGTGGTACAAGCAGCTCTGCAGGAACAGATGGATCTCAGATGGATCCAAGAGCACCGAGTTCGTGGAGTTAACATGGTTTACACGAATTCTAATGTCATTCAAAACCACGACATCCGTGCGATGAATGCCAATTTGGTGGCGATGCACTCAAGGCAAAGCCAGTATCATAATCTGCCACGGCACGATTACAGTTCCTATCTGATTTGCTCGGTAAACAAACAGGGATGCTCTTTCATACAAGAGGCCCTCCAGCGTCAGATGGATCTTGGATGGATCCAAGACTACCATGATAGGAACCCTTATCGTATCAACATGGTTCAGGTCTTTGATATTCGTGTGATGAATACCAACCTGGTAGAGTTACATGTTGAGCAGGTCCGACACAGATTCTTAATATCACACGACTATCAAAGCTGTAAAGCGGGTTGCGAAAACGATCAAGGTTGTACCCTTGTCCAGGAGGCACTTCAGTACTTGTTAAATCATTGGTGGATGCCAATCTACATGGATGAAGATACTCAGCAGATTAGTATCAATAACAGGAATCCCACTAGGCATCAAAGTCAGGATGTCTGGTCTGTCGAAGCTAACCTAGTAAGGTTACATTGTATTCAAAGTGGGCGTGGTCAGGTGCCACCACACAACTATGACAGTTGTAGCGTCTGTTCGGAAAGTAACCAAGGGTGTTACCTTGTGAGAGCAGCTCTTCAGGGTCAGGTCGATCATGGAGAAATTCGTCCATATCTGGGTTCTGGACCCATCGACTGGACGCCGAACTACCTTGCCGAGCAAGTTGAGGATGTTGTCACGATCTCTGGTCATCACGGGACCAGGGATGTTTTTGCCATCATCCCTCTACTTGACGAATCTAAAGTTCCCAACCGGGAACGAATCGAGATCACTTATGATGGTCAGAAAAATCAGAAGGTTCCCATAGTCATCTATCTACCGGGACCACTACCGTATGAATCAGCTAAGGCTATCCCTTACAAATACAGTGCAACGACAGTTGAAAATGGAAAGGAAATTCCATTACCCTCCGTCGTGAATATTGCAGACATCATTCGTGTAACACGGAGCGGTCGAATCTTCAACCGAGGAGTTGGAGAACTTAACAAAGAAAGGGAACTTCAGACAGAAGCTCCCGATCCACCAGTCGGTCAATCCAGTGATCCCGACCTTTCAAAAAATAATGATGAGGTGCTGAAGCTCATCCAAAGGAGTGAATACAACATTGTCGATCAACTGTTACAAACTCCTTCAAAGATCTCGGTATTATCACTGTTACTCAGTTCAGAAGCACATAGGGAGGCTCTACAGAAAGTCTTGGAGCAAGCCTTTGTGGAACAGGATGTAACAATCAGACAATTCGATAGCATTGTCTCTAACATCACTTCCTGCAACAATTTGGGATTTAGTGAGGAGGAATTACCCGAAGAGGGTCGCCGTCATAACATGGCACTCAATATCACAGTCAACTGCCAGGACGATGCTTTAGCCAGCGTACTGGTAGACATAGGGTCAGCCCTGAATGTTATGTCGAAGTCCACTTTGATGCAATTATCATTTATGGGCCCTCCGATGAGAATCAGCGAGGTCGTCATCAAAGCGTTCGACGGATCCAGAAAAACAGTTATCGGCAAAGTTGATCTTCCCATAACTATTGGTCCTCACACTTTCCAAGTCACTTTCCAGGTCATGGACATCCGGGCAATGTACAGTTGTTTATTAGGAAGACCTTGGATACATCAGGCTGGAGCGGTTACTTCAACCCTCCACCAAAAGCTAAAGTTCGTCAAGAACGGCTAACCTGTCACAGTCTGTAGGGAACAGGCCTTGCTTGTAAGCAACTTGTCATCATCTACTGGTATAGAACCCTAGGAGGTCATTGGGACGTAGTTCCAAGCACTGTCGGTGAGCGAGAACAATCAGTTTAGAGGAGGAACCTCGATTTCCTCATACAAAGATGCTATCAAAGCGGTCGAGAGTATCGATACAACAGGATGGGGACAACTTGTCATTCCTACTGACAATAAAACAAAGAAGGGTCTTAGTTTTTCTGCAACCTGTACCCAGACAGCTGCCAGCGATGAAAGTCTTCATCCCCTTCAAAACTTCTTCCACAGTGGAGGTTTTCTTCACCCGGTGTCTCAAGCAGTACATGCTATCAATGAGGAAGATCCCTCCGACACGGATGAAGAATGGAAATCCTATCTTAATGAGGACGGTTATATGTCTCAGGAAGAGGTGCCTACACAATTTTGCTATCCCGTACAGAGTCCGAGATTTATACCAAGGTCGGACGTCGAAATGATATATGGAGATTGTGATCCGGAAGGATGTCGTGCTCTGCCAAATTCATTAGAGGAGGACACTCTGATGAAAGACAACTTTGACCACGATTACTATGGCCCAATGGATGGTCTGCCAATGTGGCAGCCTTACCCAGGAAACTTGGGACAAGAAAGTCAGCCGAGCAATGAAAATCAGCTGACCGTCATTGAACAGAATACCTGTGTCCCCACTATGTCATGGGATCAACACTCAGGTCATTCAGAAACTACTCAACATGAAGATGAATTTGCAACGTTTGTCGGACTTGAATTCATCAACTATGCTTTTCCCGAGGACAACGTCATCGAGAGAGATGACTCCTCCAGTTCCAAAGAAGTTTGGGACACCTTGGGAGAACCAAGTGGAAAATACGACTTCATGGTCAAGTACACAGCTCCTGAAAGCTCTCGTATCAGTCTCGAAGACATCTAGCCAACTGGATGGGGAGATACACCTGAGAGCACAAATGCTATGCAAAATACAACTGAGGAATTCTCCTACAACAATTTTGCCTGGGAGACAGATTCCAATGATCCTGCTCCACCAGAAATCAGCGTCATTTCTGAAGACAAATCAAGGAAGGTGCCAGACTTTATGATTCACCGAGGAGTTCACCGCCAATGGGTTGTCGTCGAGGTTCTGAAGATCGTTCATCAGTCAAAGTAATTGTCATCTTTAACCTTTCACCCTGCCCCGGTGAAACGGATGTTTTGATAGGGCTCGCTTTCTGTAAATTTTCCCTTTTCGCTTTGCCCGGAGCAACAGAGTTTTGTTTTATAGGGCTGTAGTTTCAAGGATCGACTTGTTCATTAATAAAATAACGTAGTTCTGTAATTTTCGCATTAATTGCTATTTTCTCTTTTTGCTTTTTCAGAAAATGGTAATCCTAAAAAAACAATTAAAAATAAAAACAAGCAGTAATAAAAATAAAACACTGCACACACTTGCATTTTCCTCTATCTCTTCTAAACACGAATCATCACGTCATGCAGGTTGCTTGTTTTAAACCCAGTTGAAACATACGATCTGATGCCTTCTCTCAACTATGAGTTCCCGGTATTTGAAGCTGAAGAAGAAAATGATGACAAAATTCCAGAAGAGATCTCTCTACTACTTAGACAAGAGGAAAGGTCCATTGAACCTCACAAAGAGCCGTTGGAAAAGGTAAACTTGGGTTCAGAAAAAGAGAGAAAAGAAATCAGGATTGGGGCACTGCTCAGTCCAACTGCCAAAGAGGGTTTGATAAAGCTTCTCAAAGAATTTCCCGATGTATTCGCTTGGTCCTATCAGGATATGCCAGGGTTGGATACCAGCATCGTGGAACATCACTTACCGTTAAGATCGGAATGTCCACCAGTAAAGCAAAGGTTGAGACAGACTCACCCGGACAGGGCCATCAAAATCAAAGAGGAGGTGCAGAAACAGATTGACGCGGGTTTCCTCGCTACATCTGAATATCCTCAATGGTTAGCCAACATCGTACCCGTTCCCAAAAAGGACGGAAAAGTCAGAATGTGTGTCGACTACAGAGATCTGAACAAGGCAAGTCCAAAGGACGACTTTCCTTTACCACACATTGACATACTGGTAGACAGTACAGCAAAGTTCAAAGTATTCTCCTTCATGGATGGATTCTCGGGCTATAACCAGATAAAAATGGCGCCAAAAGACATGGAGAAAACTTCATTCATTACCCCATGGGGCACCTTTTGTTATAAGGTAATGTCGTTCGGTTTGAAGAACGCTGGGGCAACCTATCAAAGGGCCATGACTACTCTGTTTCATGACATGATACATAAGGAAATCGAGGTATATGTCGATGATATGATTGCAAAATCAAAAACAGAGAGTGAGCACGTTGAACATCTGTCAAAATTGTTCAAACGTTTAAGAAGATTCAAGCTCCGCTTGAATCCCAACAAGTGCACCTTCGGTGTCCGTTTAGGGAAACTATTAGGGTTCATCGTCAGCCAGAAAGGAATTGAGGTTGATCCTGACAAGGTCAAGGCCATTCAAGAAATGTCTTCTCCGAAAACTGAAAAGCAAGTCAGAGGATTCTTGGGACGTTTGAACTACATCTCCAAATTCATATTCCTTATGACCGCCACGTGTGCGCCGATTTTCAAATTACTGAAAAAGAACCAGGACTGCATTTGGACAGAAGATTGCCAAACCGCATTCGACAGTATCAAGGAATATCTGTTGAATCCTCCGATTCTATCACCTCTAGTGGAAGGAAGACCACTGATCATTTACCTCACAGTCCTAGAGGATTCAATGGGATGTGTACTTGGCCAACAAGACGAAACTAAACGGAAAGAGTCTGCCATTTACTATCTAAGCAAGAAATTTATCGACTGTGAAACTCGGTACACAATGCTTGAGAAAACTTGTTGTGCTTTGGCTTGGGCAGCCAAACGTCTTCGCCAATACATGATTCGTCATACTACTTGGTTGGTCTCCGAAATGGATCCAATCAAGTACGTCTTCGAAAAACCTGCTCTCACAGGAAGGATTGCCAGTTGGCAAATGCTGTTATCAGAATATGACATAGAGTACCACGCTCAAAAAGCCGTTAAGGTAAGTGTTTTAGCCGATCATTTGGCTCATCAACCAATTGACGATCAAGAATCAATCAGGTTTGACTTCCCAGACGAAGATGTCATGTATCTAAAAATGAAAGATTGCAATGAACCGTTACCCAGTGAAGGGCCAGAACCAGGTTCCCAATGGGGACTTATCTTTGACGGAGCAGTTAATCATTATGGAAACGGAATTGGGGCAATCATTGTTACCCCTCAGGGTACCCACATTCCTTTCACTGCCAGACTTACGTTCAAATGTACGAACAATGAGGCCGAATACGAAGCTTGTATTATGGGTCTCGAAGAAGCGATTGATTTAAGGATAAAAAACTTGGACGTAAATGGCGACTCAGCCTTGGTTATTAACCAGATAAAAGGAGATTGGAACACATACCAATCAGGATTGATTCCTTACAAAGACTACGCAAGAAGGTTGCTACCTTTCTTTAGCAGAGTCGAGTTTCATCATATCCCTCGTGATGAGAATCACATGGCTGATGCATTAGCCACTATCTCTTCCATGATTAGTGTAGGTCAATGGAATGACATACCTAAGATCGACATCATGCGCCTTGAAAGGCCCGCTTACATCTTTAGGATTGAAGCAATCATAGACGACAAACCTTGGTATCACGATATCAAATGCTTCCTTCAGAGACAAGAGTACCCATCTGGGGCACTCAGAAAAGACAGGAAAACCCTCATAAGACTGGCTGGAAACTTCTTCCTGAGCGGTGACACTCTTTATAAGAGAAATTTTGATATGGTCTTGCTCCAATGCGTCGACAGACCAGAAGCAGACATGCTTATGAAAGAAATTCATGAAGGATCCTTTGGCACTCATGCCAACGGACATACAATGGCGAGAAAAATTCTAAGAGCAGGGTACTATTGGTTGACAATGGAATCCGACTGCTACAAGTACATGAGGAAATGTCACAAGTGTCAGATATACTCCGACAAAATTCATGTACCGTCATCACATCTCAAAGTTCTTTCTTCCCCATGGCCATTTTCCATATGGGGAATCGACATGATCGGCATGATTGAACCTAAGGCTTTAAACGGACATCGGTTCATCCTGGTAGCCATTGACTATTTCACCAAGTGGGTCGAAGCAGCGTCATTCGCCAAAGTAACCCGTCAAGTGGTGGTCTGATTTATCAAAAATAATATCATCTGCCGTTATGGTGTTCCAAGCGAGATCATTACTGATAATGGATCTAACTTGAACAATAAGATGATGAAAGAGTTGTGCACTGAGTTCAAGATCGAACACCATAACTCCTCTCCCTACCGACCAAAGATGAACGGAGTGGTAGAAGCGACTAACAAGAACATCAAGAAGATCGTTCAAAAGATGGTTGTAACCTACAAAGACTGGCACGAGATGCTACCCTTTGCTCTTCACGGTTATCGTACATCTGTCCGCACTTCAACAGGGGCCACCCCTTTCTCTCTAGTATATGACATGGAGGCAGTGCTCCCGATAGAAGTAGAGATCCCGTCAATTCGAGTATTGATGGAAGCTAAGCTCACCGAAGCTGAGTGGTGTCTAACCCGACACGACGAACTGAATCTGATCGAAGAAAAGAGAATAACGGCACTATGCCACGATCAGTTGTATCAACAGAGAATGAAGAGGGCGTTCGACAAAAAGGTCCGACCTCGTGTCTTCAGAAAAGGAGACCTCGTGCTCAAAAGGATGCAATCATTTCTCATTGACTCTCGGGGCAAGTGGACTCCAAATTATGATGGCCCCTATGTGGTCACGAAAGCTTTCTCAGGCAGCGCCTTGAGACTTGCAACCATGGACGGAGAGGAATTTGCCTACCCCACGAATGTTGATGTAGTCAAGAAATACTTCGCCTAAAAAAAAAGAAATAAAAACGTCTCGGTGGATTGAAAACCCGAAAGGGCGGTCCAGGCAAAAGTTAGAGACATGAAAAAAAATCATCCCGATGGATTGGAAACATCATAGTACAATCTAGGCAAAAGTTAGGGATCATGGCAAATAACTATGTTCAACAGAGGCAAGTCTCTCAGCAGCAGCGGTTACATCACCTGTCAGAAAACTCCAGTCAAGGTCATCTTCGACAGAAGTTCAGGATGTCCCAAATTCAAAGTTGGTAGAAGGATAGTGATCGTTATGTTTCAACGTAGCCCTTTTCCCTGTAAATTACCATTTTTCTAACTTTGTATATACTCTTTGGAATCACGCGTTTGGCTGATCTCCATTTTATCAATAAAATTTGAGCCCTTGTGCTTTTGTTTGTAATTCTTATTTGTTTTAGCTTTACAGAACGACATTTTAACATGATCAACGATTCTTGGAATGAAACAAAAATGAATTTACTTGTTAAAACTTTTTTCTGCTTTTAATAAAGACGGCAATTTCTTTTGACTGTTGAACATCAGAAGAACATCGGTCGCTTCTCCAGAAGTAATCGAACCTAAAGTGCAGAATCAAAGTACTCCTTCTAACCCAGTACGCCTGAATGAAGGGATCAACTATGTCAGAGACCTTGTTTCGTCTGACACGCCTTCAGCCGAGTTCTCATCTCCTAAGCCAGATCACCGGTATTCCCCGCAGGGACTATTTCTCCTAAGCAAGGTAGAATTGCTACTTTTGGACCAACGGTACTTCTTCGCCCCGCGATGGCCGAGTATCCAGTCATGTTCACCTGTCAGTTTGTATGTCGCGTCCATCTTGTCAGCATAAACATACATGCATCATTGCATTATTGATTTGCATTCACATTTTATATTGCATCACTATCACTCTAGTCGGTCTTGTCCCCTGGTGATAAAAGTTCTCTCAATCGAGTTGTCAAACCTTTCCTCGTTAGGAAGTGAATCATCTAAGCAATCTCTCTCCCGTTTATCTCTGGATTAGAGACGGTCCTTGACCACTTTGATAACTTGAACCTCTGAGAAACAAGAAAGCTTTCAACAAATGTCACTCTTCGCCATTGAAGATGATATCCTTGCTTTCCCGGATTAAGGAAAATCCACAGAGAAAGCCCCTTAATCAGAGATTCGGTAGTACGGCAGTTTTTCTCTAAAAATTCCCCTGATGAAAAGGTCATCGGCACCTCAAAATTGGATCCCATCATATGGCATTTCTCTGGAAAGATCCCGAGAAAAGTATGATGTAAGCCCCCAAACGAAAACAGTCTCTCAAGAGACTCGTTTTCCCCAGTAGAATCGACAAATGGCGTCTCCAACAGAGAAGTTTGTGCAACTCTACAACTCCGACGACTGGGTTCTCCAGCAAGTCTGACATCAAAGCTTTTTCCATCAAATGGCATCTCCCCAGGAAAATTCGGCGAGAAGTTTGAAGGAAATCCGCTACAAATAACGTTCCTTGTCAATAAAGTTTATTGAAAAAAGAAACTAAAACCAGTTCCTTGGTAAGAAACTAGGATCGAGGGGAAGTTTATTTCAGCGACTAAGACCAGTTCCTTGGTAAGAAACCAAGATCGAGGGGAAGTTTATTTCAGCGACTAAGACCAGTTCCTTGGTAGGAAACCAGGATCGAGGGGAAGTTTAAATCAGCAACTGAGACCAGCTCCTTGGTAGGAAACCAGGAACGGGGGGGAGGTTGACAAAAGAAAACTGAGACCAGTTCCTTGGTAGGAAACCAGGATCGAGGGGAAGTTTAAATCAGCAACTGAGACCAGTTCCTAGGTAGGAAACCAGGAACGGGGGGGGGGGGGGGGGGGGGGGAGGTTGACAAAAGAAAACTGAGACCAGTTCCTTGGCTGAAGACCAGGATCGAGGGGAAGTTTACCTTTTCTAAGCATCATTGCTCAGCAAAAGAAGATGGATGCGATCCGCCATTCATAACCACCATCAAAATTTCGGGTATTCCAATATTTAATCCTCTTGCACCTCGAATGCCCGAATACCTTCGTCATTCACACCTTCGGGTCCAAAAAGATTAAATAGGGGCATCTGTCATACCCCAAATTTTGACCACTAAGATGTCCCATCATTGTGTCAATCATCATCACAATATGGATGAACCATTATGCCTCATCAAATGCCTCAAGGGTTTTTGAGCATTCACTACAATCAAAATTAGGGTTTTAAGCCCTCTCAGAGCCTTAGACAAAGGATCAGTCAAGGAATGACTTGATCTTTAATTTGTCTAACCTCTCAAACATACACAGAGGATCAAAAAGGACTCCCACTTCAAGGATTAAGCACATGGTTGCTCCCTTCTAGGTGGATCAAGCCTCAAGATCGCCAGTGTCACCAAATTAGGGTTTTGGTCGACCAGGGCCTCTAGATGGAAAATTTCATTTGGGCACAAGCCAATGATCCAAAACATAACCTAATATACTCCATGGAACCTCATGGACCCAATCATCAAGTCAATTTTGCCTTAGGGGATGCATTTATCAAAAATCAGGAATTAGGGTTTCTTGACCTAATTCAGCCCTAAGTTGACTTTTGGGACAAACCATGAGCCAAAACCTCAAAATAGCGCTTTTTTTTGCATTTTTCAAGCCATGTCTTGATTCAGTCACTTTCCAAACCAGATAAAACCTCAAACACACTCCAAATATCATCCTTGAACTGTCCCAAATGGTTCCCACCATCTGGAACACCATTTGAGGGAGTTGCTATTTTGGTCACTTTTAACCCCTTTTGCAAGAAAGGGACAGTTTGTGTTTTTGCAGGTACCAGCTGATTCCAATCATCCTAAAAGCATCCAAGGGATCATTTGAGGTGGTTCAAAGCATAAAATCATATCTGGAGCAAGAGGGTTGGCAGATTGCAAAGAAACCTCCAAAATCTCAAAGAAGGGTAAGCCTCTCAACTTGCACTCACCAAAACATGTGTGCATTTGAAGTCCATTGATCATAAACATCTCATACATGTCATATATGTTGTGTTTGAGCTAATTCACCATGTAATCCATGCTTGTACCAAGTTGTAGCATAGAAAATGCATTTATAGGTCATTTTCAAAACCACTATCGGGTTTTGAGGATGGAGTGTGATCTGAAAAAACTACCACCACCATTGGATTCCTTATGAAATTCTGGCCCAGATGCATATAAATTTTGTCTCAAACCATTAAGAATTGAGAAAGTTATGACCTTCACGTTTTTGAGCCAAAACTTGCCTTGGCAAGCCAAAACCAAGGCATGACTTGTGTATTTGTTGGTTTGTTTCAAACAATGGATGTATCACCACCCCAGTGGTAAGGCGCGCGCCTTGTATGCTTGAGGTCGTGGTTTCAAACCCCACCCATGCCATTTTGTGATTTTTTTCACATTTTGCTATTTTTCCAACTATTTTCATGTTTTATTAATTATTTGGAAAATTAATAACTCTTTCAATTTTAATTATTTTTTATTGGTTCTTTTTGCAAAAAATCACAAAAATGTTGAAATATTTTATTCCAAAAAAAAATTGAGTTTGTATTATTTATTTAATATAATTAGTATTTTTGTGAATAAATTCATTTTTATTTGTTTTTAAGCATTTTAAAATGAATATTCATCTTGAAAAATCAAGACCAAATGAGTTTTAATATCTCTTGTGATTTATACCTCATTTTTCAAACCTTAAACAAAAATAACAAGTGGTTTATTCAAACCTATTTGGTATTTTTCATTGATTTTCTTTAAATATTTACTTTTAAAGAATAAAATTAGGGTTTCTTTGATTTTCACTCAAAACAAATCATTGTCAAACACTCATGGGCCTCTAATAGAGTGTAAGACCCAATCCTTTTTTGACCAACTCATTTTTGGGCCTCAGTGTATTGTATAAGTCCCGATACCGTCAAAAACAAACGGCGCGATCGTCACCTTTTGAAACATAACCTTTTGGGCCTCTCCTCGAGCTATAAGACCCATTCAAAATTTTTTGGGCCTCTATTAGAGTGTAAGACCCAACCCCCTTTTAACCAAAACCATTTGGGCCTCACTTATTGTATAAGTCCCTCTGCGTTAAAAGAAAATCTCGGCGCGATCACCATTTTTAACGAAAAATCAATTGGGCCTACCCTCGTGTTATAAGCCCCACTCTTTTTTCTTTAAATCTTTTGGGCCTCTTGAGAGAGTGTAAGACCCATCCCCTTTGTACAGAAAACCTTTTTTGGGCCACAATCATTTGTATAAGTCCCTCTGTACAAATTCAAACAGTGCGCTCACTGATAAAACCCTGGGCCTCTCCTTGAGCTGTAAGCCCCAAAATCTTTCTTTTTCAAAGCACTTTCTCCTTTGATTTTGAATATACTGTTGTTTTCAATCTTTCTTTGTTGAACAACTAACCAAACAGCATGAAAGCTCTACAACCGAGTAAGTGGTTATTGCTTTCATTTACTGCTTTCATATACATATAACTGTATTGTGGGGCTGTTTTGTTGTAAGTCTTCTTTCATAAACTCATATCAACTGTGTAATAATAGTATAGATATTTAGAGTTTCCCCGGCAACTACGTCTAGCATTAAGCCCGTTGATCACTCTTAGAAATAGTCTAAACTAGATCCCCATAGGATTACCAGACACAGTCTTCCCTCCTCTTGGGGTTAAACAATATGGAGATATGAAAGGCAGCATTCCCTGTGAACCCTTTCATAGACTGTCACTCATAGAAGTTGTCAAGAAACTCTATTCCCCAGAGATGATCTATTCTCCGTGAATTGCATCTCTTGAGTTTCTTCCAAATTCTCGAACTTTCCTGACTTTGATCTATTCTCGATGAATAGCATTGCCTTGAATTTCTCGGGGTTTGGAGACCCACGGGCTTCTTAAAAGCACTTGTCAAAAGACTCTACTCCCCAGAGATGATCTTTTCTCCGTGAATGGCATCTCTTGAGTTTCTTCCAAATTCTCGAACTTTCCTGGCTTAATCTATTCCTCGTGAATAACCTGTCTTGAATTTCTCGGGGTTTGGGGACCCATCGGCTTCTTAAAAGCATCGGCCTCCTCTTGGGCATCGTACAAGGACCCACAGGCTTCCTAAAAGCAACCTAGCCTCCTCTTGGGCTTAGTACAAGGACTCGTCGGCTTCTTAGAAGTATTCACAGCCTCCTCTTAGGCTTCGTATAATGATCCTTTCCTCCGGGAATGATAGCCTCCTCTTGGGCTTAGTACAAGGACCGATCGACTTCTTAAAAGTTTCCAGCCTCCTCTTGGGCTTCGTACAAATTGTCCCGACGACCTCCTAGAGGTATAGGAACGGAACTTAATCATCTCCATAGAACAGTCCTTTCATAGAGTCTACTACTGTTTCTTAAAGCACAGTACAAAAGATAAAACTCTAGACTTGGACGGTCTAATCTCCTTGAGTCTCAAAGACATTCTCAAGTGACCCCTTCGTTAAATAGGAAGGAAACCTGTAGACTCGGACAGTCTCAATACCCTTTGGATTTCCCGCTTCCTTAAAGAACAAGAATAACCCGGATCCTTGAATCAAATCCATGAGTACAGTGTTTCTCATATAAGAACTGATTTTCTCTTTCAAAATCAGTATACTGGACCTGTCACTTAAACAGTTACCTTAGCCTCTCTCTTGGGATTTGTACAATGATTCTCCCCAGCGGAGTCAAACAACGTTTAGCCTCTCTCTCGGGCTTTGTACGAGACACATAAGAGACTCCCTCGTTGAGTCAATCACCCCTTTCGCCTCCATCTCGGGCTTTATACGAGATACAAAAAGGTTCTTATTGAGCCAAATAAACAACAGCCTCCATCTCGGGCTTTGTACGAGGTACAAAAAACTCTCTTGTTGAGTCAAATCGCCTCCATCTCGGGCTTTATACGAGATACCAAAAGACTCCATCGTCGGGCCAAAACCTTTTAGCCTCTCTCTCGGGCTTTGTACGAGACACATAATAGCCTCCTCTTAGCATCAAAGCTGTGCCTCGTTCACAGTACACAAACATCAACAACTCCTTCCCCTTTCATCTAATCGCTGTAAGCGGCAAGCCTCTGGATCATCTACATCCATGCCAATGTCCCCCTTTTAGCATGAGAAAATCCTAAGGAAAGATGGCATTACTCTACACTGAGTTAAAGTCTTCTCCTTCAGGTTGAAATCCCCTATAAAGGAAATTATGGCATTGCCAGATTCACAAATCCCGGTTAAAGTAATTCTCCTTTATAAAACAGTTGTGACATACAACCCCCTCTTTAGAGATGACAAATTCTCTCTAAAGTTGAGACTTTCAACTTCATATCTTGGGCTTTGAACAAGATACAAACAGACTTTCAGCTTCACGTCTTGGGCTTTGAACAAGACACCAAAACACCCATTTCCTCCCATAGAATAGGAGGAACTACGAACGCTCTGATTTCCTTGTTTTGGATAAACGGGAATACGTAGGCATAAGATTGAAAGAAAAATTTTAGCGAGCACACTAAACAAAAACCCAAATCCCATATCTCCATCAATCAAAAGCAGTAATTCAAAAACATCAGTCCTAACATCCTAATCCTTGTTCCCCGCCAGAAACCCTCTCTCTAGATAAAAAAGAAGAAGAAAACAGTATTGGCGAAAATACAAATAACCAGTACAAAGGCCCCCCCCCCCCACATTTATAGCATCCGTAACCTAACAGACCGCTGTTTAAACTCAGTATGCAAAGCAGGGTTAATTGGAGACATCTATTTCCCTTCCTTCATCAGCTTTAATAGGATAAAAAATGAATCGACTTGTAGTTTAAAGCTCAAACCGCAGAGAGCGACCAGCGCTTAAGAACCGCGTCCAAAATCGCTCGCTACAGTCAAGACTCATAATTCACCTATTTTATAGTGTTAATAAAAAATATGAGGAATCCAAGGAAGCCACAACCCATTACAGATGACAATCTAGAGCTACAACTCATTACATATAATAATGATAACGAGGGAACATTACCTTTAGAGGAGCGAAAGATGGTTGAACACATGAGATAAATCATAAACTTCTTTGAGGTCCCTATGACGGACAACCCTTTTTATTTCATCAAAATATGACAACCTTACCCGATGAGGTAAAGAACTAGATCACAGTATGCTCGTCATCGATTCAGAGGTAGCCGGTATTATCTAGCCATACGCAAGACTGACTCTTATGTTGCCCATCGGTGGCATAATTAATTACTCGAGAAGGAAGAAAACATTAAGAAAGCAGTGGAATATCTCATAAAATCTATATTCATGGCTGAGGTGAGGTACACAATTTGGTTTTCCAACGTCGTACTTATCAAGAAGTTAAACAACAAATGGAATATGTGCATCAATTATTACGACTTTAACAAGGAGTGACACAAATATGCTTAACTTTTGCCCAACATAAAAAATTGGTATATAACTCATTCGACTTTAATCTCTTGTATTTAATGGATGCTTATTCTAAGTACAACTAGAAATTGATTGATCCCAAAAATTATGCAAAAATGACCGTCATGGCCAATATAGGTAATTTTTTCTTCAAAGTGATGCCCTTCGGGCCCAAGAATGCATGGGCAATATATCAATCGATGATGAAATTAATCTTCAAGATAAATTGGAGATATGTTAGAAGTGTATATGGAGGTCATGATAGTGAAATCCGATGAAGAAGTAGCCCATAATTTCCATGCGGAGGTCATGTTTAAAGAGGTTTGAAAGCATAACATGCAATTGAACCTAGAAAAATATACGTCCACAATTTGATATGGAAGTTTTGGGATATTACCTCATAGAGAGAAGGATTAACGTCACTTTGGTAATGCAAGGACATTAAAGAAATGAGGCCCCCAAAACAAAACAAGGTATACATAAAATAAACATAATGGTGATCTCCCTCTCAGGGTTAAATTCTCAGTCGATCCACCACACAATGTTGTTCTATGACACGGTGCAAGTGTACGATTATATCAAACTAGTAAAAGATAATCGTCCACAGAGACCGATTCGATTACCGAGTTCTAATATTTCTATGTTTATCTAAGATAATCGATTTTGTTGATTATTTTTCAAATAATTGAAATTTGATTTTAGTAGGTTTTTTTTGTAAAGAAGGATCTAGGACGATGATCTGTTCTTGAGAGTTACTCATACAAGTTTGATATCAGTTAATAACAAGAAGTTTATTTGTAGAAAAATAATAGAAATTATTGGTAACTCCTACTTTTAAAAATACAACTATTAAAATAGTGTAGCATTTCTCAGTTGATTCTAAGACACTTTCGCCGCCTTAGATTCAATTGTCCAAAATTTCTAAGTCAGATACCAATTATACCCTTTCAACGAATAATTGATGCTCAAGTTGTTCCTAATTTCATAGCGAACATATTCTTTGAAACACAAATATTGAAACATAAAGAACTTTCTCGTTATTAATCATTCATAAAAAACATGCATGTGGTGTGTTAGTTAGATAGTCCTCATGTCCAAAATCCTAAAAAAGTTCTACTCGGACATGCTTATGATTAAAGTAAATAAAACAACATGCATTAACACAAACATATTCATAAATAATGCTAGAATTAAAACATAAAAGTGCAGTGCAAGTTGATACAAAAGTTTTTCCAAGGAAACTTTAACAATAGCACAATAATAACACTTGCAGAAAATGAAAAATGCAAAAAAAATAACAAAGCTTAAAGTGTACTAATATGTAAAAATTGCTTTGTGTTTTTCTCAATGCTACATGGCTTTTTATATAACCTAAGTTAATTTAATTAAGCATTGATGACGAAAAGAAACAATTGAAATAATCAGGAATTGAAAGGCCTTCAAAAACAACACCTGTAAAAATGGAATGTGAGGCCAACCTCTGGTGCGCTATGGGTCGTAGCACTAGCTACGAGCAGACCATAAAATCCTCTGCTTTTATTAATGGTGAGTTAAAATGGAAAAGAGGAGGATCCCACTACGGGTCGTAATGCCAAATATGGCTAAGTTGTAGTGGGATCGGGTTTTTTATACTATAGGCCCCTTCCTTGTGTAGTCTTCTTATAAACTACCCTGATTCAGCTCCAATTTGTCCTGTCTTGTTCTTTTCATCTGAATCATAGAGAAAACACATATACGATGGTAAAATGCATCAAAATAGGGTTTAAATACTTAAGATTTGTAAATAAAAAACTCTTAAACATAGTTCAAATGCCATTAACCATTATACAAGAAGTTGATAAAAGAGACTTTCGAGTGAACCTACGAGTTCGGGGATACATTCACCAACTTAATATGATGTTATCTCAGACCCCTACCGTCTTGACTAGGCCATATGTTGAGGAAACTCTATTCAGATATCTATTTGTATCAACATAAGTGTTGAAATATAATATATTGTTTCCTTTTCTTATTATTCTAAATTTATGCTATTTTTATTTTTCTTATATCTCTCACAAAATCAAGGAATTGGTTGCTTGTATTTTCTCCTATAAAAAGAGCCCATGTTTTCATAATAATTTATCACGATATTATTCTCTACAATAATTCATTGAGTTTATCCTAGTGCAGAAAGACGAAGAGTTTCAGAGATTAGTCAATTTCACTAGCAATGTGTTGTAGGGACTAAAAAATGATACTCAAATTTGGAAAAGTTGCATCGACCTTCATAACTGAAGGGAAACCTAAAATAAAAAAGTAAATGCAATATATATGCAAATGTTCAACCTCTTAATGAGTCTCATACAAATAATTTCGCACTTATGTTACTTATGCTTTAGAGGTTGTGTACCTTTGGCCTATTCGGTGCAGGGAGACTTGATATAACGATGAAGAACACATACCCTCGGAGTAGGGTGGGTTGTAGAAAAAATTCAGAAAATCCTGCCTCAAGATTAACAAAGGTTCATCCCAAGATAAAAAATTCGAGCTAATGAGTTAGAAGGCCAGGTCAGCCTATCCGATCCAAAACCAACATAAGAGGAATAACCTAATAAAAGATGATTAATGCATTAATACTTAATTAAAGGGAAATTAATAAAAGTTATGAGTCAAGTTCAAGCAAGGGAACCATGTCGTTAATGGTCATTAACTGATCTCGCTCAATCAGTGAAACAATGACCTAGACAACCTTTAACGAGTCTCAAATTCACAAAATATTAGAAGGACTATGTAAACTCGTGATTATGAAAGATAAAGGATATACACAAATAATTACCAATACGATTGAAACTTTATTAACCCTTGATGGTAAAGTTACACTAATGATACTTTTTTTAGTATATTTGGTGCCCACCCTGGAGTCCGGTAAAACTAACTTGGGCCACACAAACAATTTTTAACAGCAGATTGTTCCCGTATCACAATGGTAAGGGTTATCACGAGTAGTAACAACAATGATCGAGTTTCCATAGCGGAGATGCAAGGCGGTATGGTGGAGTTTCATCACCATAAGGAACATTACATGATAATGTTCATGATCTACAACAGCAACAAGCACAACCAAATGTAATCGAGCAAAAATAACATGCAGATCCTCAACCGATCATTGTTGAGATTTGAGACACTCAAGTATCTGACAATCTCAAAACATTGTCCCTAGTAGGGTTTGATGGAAGATTTTTTAGATCATGCTATTATGCTAATGAACACACCACTTTTTCCTTCTAGGGTTTGATAGCGCCTCGATGATTTTGGAGTGTGCCACTATTGACCGATTTCAATACTTTTCTATGATTTTCGTATGTTCATCATGTTACATTCCTCTCTTTGTTTCTTCATTGTAAATATCAAAGTAAAATATTATGATTTGTCTGGTTAGGATGATTTCAACAAGTATTAGTCTTTTCCACAAATTTTTGGAATCTTTATTAAAACCTGCAAAACAAAATGAACTAATAGTAAAAAATACTCTTAAAACCCACATATTTAACAACTAAAAAAGTAGTGTAACAGACTGTTATCAATGAAATAATGGATTTGATAAAAAATTTGAAGTGTGATAGTGAAATTAGGAGAATTGATAAGTATTGTAAATTATAGCTTAGGTGATGATGATTATGAATGGTGTGGTTCTATGTGCTATGAAGGTAAATGTCTTCTAAAGGTTTTAGGTATGAAAACTAAACAAGAAAGAATAAATCTCAAGCATCATAAGTCAAGAAAGTGGCATGCACAAGAACAAGCGTTCAATTTCCACTTGAAATATTTAAACAATGTTAAATAAAGTAATAAAAAGGAACTAAAGTCGTGAAAGCTCACCTTATCTCGGGTTTAGTGTTTTGTCTTGTAGTTTGATCAGTTAAATGTAAATGAAGTAAGAGTAAGTCTTGTTATACTGAGGCAACACACACACACACACACACATTAAAACCTTTTGGAAAATCTTTTTTTTCTTAAAACTTCTTTTAAGCCAATATGGGCAAGTACTTAATTTATTAAGAAGTTTTCTAATTAATTAGGAAAGCAAAAATTAATTGTCTAATCGATTAAGTACTTCAACTAATACATTAGCGCAAGAGTAACACCTCATAATTGAATAGGAAGCTTTGTTAATCGATTAAGTGATGTAGTAGACTAGAGTTTTCTTTTTAGGCTTAGCCTAATCGATTAGGTTGGTGTTTTAATCGATTTGGAAGCGATCAAGCCCATGGGTTGATGCATTTTTTAGACAATTATTTTCATATATATATATATAAGGTGTTTTCCACCTTTTCAACAATTTTATTAATTACCCATTCTCCTATCTCACTCATTCTCCTCCCTATATATGTTTTTTTCAATATAAGTTGTCTTAATGTTGAGAGAGTGAAAATCTTCATCTGCTAGTTGTGTTCTTCTATTGTTGTGCTGAATTTGTTTATTCAAGAGTTTGGTTCTCTTGTGATCTTGTAATAGATTTTAAAGTTATAAGATAAACATGTAAAAATCATGGTGGAAGGTTGTTGGAATGAACATGTGTAAAAGTTCAAGTTGTTGTAATATTATTGAACTGGGCCTGTGTAAGAAATCAGGTTGTTGATGTAAGGTTATTGGGTTAAACCTGTCTAAAAGCTCTAAGTTGTTTTTAGTGGAAATCTCAAGAGGGGGCCAGAGTAGGTTGCAGGGTTTTCGATCAAACTAGGATAATCTCTGGTGTGATCTTTCTTACCCCATCTCTTCATATTTTTATCATTTATATTTTCCTCCATCTCTTATATTTTATGCTGCTTAATCTCTTCTTGTATATTCTTCTAATAAAAGTATTTTTAAAATCACTAGTTTTTTAAAATTTTTTTAGAAATTTGAATATCTAAATTATCCTCCTCTTTTGTTTGGAGTCGTTTGTACAACAAATGACATCAGAGTCTAACTTTTGTCATAAAACTAATCGTCTCAAGCGGTAGGACTGACTTTAAATGATTCACTAAATATATCCCAATTATTTAATGGAGAGAGGTATTTCATTGGAAAGAGAAGGTGAAAATCTTCATAGAGGGGATGAATTGTGATATCTGGACTTTTATAAAAAAAAATCTCTTTGTTCCCATACATCTAGTTGATGATGTTCTTGAAAAAAATCTAGAAAATTTGAACTAAAAGAAAAAATGTAGTACAATTTGAAAGCAAAAATAAATCATCACTATTTTTTAGGAATGAATAAGTTTTTGCGTGTTTCACATTGTAATTCTACAAAAAAAATGTGGGACGCTCTTCAACTTTTCTGGGAAGATACTACCGAGGTAAAAAGGGCATGGATAAACACATTGATCCAATAATACAACTTATTTAAAACGAAACCAAAAGAAAATATTTTATTCATATTGTGAATAATATGAGAACTCTGGAAAAAACTTTTTCAAATGAGGATTTGACTAACAAAGTCCTTAGATGTCTAAACTGCAGCTGGTAACCTAAAGTCATTGCAATTTATGAATCTAAAAATTTATCTTGTGTGAGTTTGACTACCTTATTTGGAAAGTTGTATGAACCTGAAATGGAACTAAAAAAGCTAGCTAAGAATGAAGAAGGAGAATCCAAATATATGGAGTCAAACGATAAAGACTGCCAAAGTGAAAGTGATGAAGATATGAATCTCATATTTCTAAAATTAAGGCATGGAAACAAAAACTCCAAAATTTCAGAAGCAAAGTAAAGGAACGATCAACGGTCATTCCAACTTGCTTCCAGTGCAGAAAGAAATGTCACATAACAAATTAATGACTTGCATAATACACTTGATAATTTTACTAAAGGGAGAGATAACTTGATTCTCATTCTAGGTAATCAAAGAGAAACTATAGTACAATAGGTCTAGGTTATGAACCTAAAAGTAATGCTAAAAGTTATAGTAACATATGTCATGCAAATATGACCTCTAAATGTTATATGCTTAAATGTAATTATTAAATAAAAATGGGCATGTTGCTTTATTTTGTTTTGTTATAAAAAGTCATGAAAGTAAAAATGTCTATCCTCTTTTTTTATTTCTAAAAATAATTTCATGATAATAAAATGAGAAATGTGTCTGCTTCAGCGATTATAATTCTAGTCGAAAACCTATATATGATATGCATTCCACTAACACAAGATGGTCCAAAACGATTTGGGTACCAAACGTCAAAAAGTTAAATTATGATGCACATATGCTTGACAACTTGAATTCAAAATGTCATATTAACAATGGATGTTCAAATCATATATGAACGAAGATATAAGTATTTTCTCTTATTTTACTCCTACGTGAGGATAAATTTCCTCTTATGGTAACAACAAAGGTAAATCTATTGGATCTACAACTATTAGTAAGAACCCTAAACCTATCGTTGAGTTGTTATGATTATTGAAATTTCATAATACAATGTACTTAAGTATTAAGTAAGTTGTATTACAAAGGTAATAAAGTATCCATTCTAGGTGTCTAAAAACCAGAAACAAATTTCTTCTAGTAAAACCTTTTCAAAAGCATAAAAGACCATGACTATACAAGAGTTCACACATTTTACCTTTGATGAATTAATCCAATATTTGTTGTAGAGGTAGACTTCTTTGTGTCTGCACATATTCTAAGAGAAAGCCTCTTAGTAGATAAAGATAAAGAAAAATCTCAAAAAAGGAATGCATCCTTAAATAGATCAATTTAAGGAGCGTGAAATGCAAAAAGAAATCTAAAGCACGAAATCAATAAAAATGAAGAAGACAAACTAAAATTTTCGCTTAATGAACTAGTCTCAAAGTTAGATGTCACCCATATTGGGAAGTAGTATGGTCTCTATGTGTTTATTTTTCCATTTCTTTATCACAAAACTCTTCCCTTTTATATGATCTATTTTTTATAATGTTGTTATATGTGATGTTTTTTTATCTCTGTATGTCTTTCTCGCATTTTAATAATGAAAAAAAAGGGTGAAGAATACTCTCAGAGGGAGTATAGTACACTTTATTTATCTATTAGAGGGAGCTTAACAACTCATATTATTTCTATTTTTGTTTTCTAGTTTAGCATTATCTTGAGAGACGCGTTGTCATCATCAAAAAGGGAGAAAACGTGGTTCTATGTGTTGTGCAGGTAAATGTCTTCTAAAGATTTTGATAATGACAAGTGAACATGAAATAATACATCTAAAGCTTAATCAGTCAAGAAGCAAGCATAAAAGCAAGTGTTCAAGTTCAAGTTGAAAGAGGTAAACAAGGTTGATTCAAGTAGTTAAAAGGAACTAAAGTTATGAAAGCTCACATGATTTCGCGTTTAGTGCTTTATCTTGTAGTTTGATCAATTAAATATAAATGAAGAAAAATTAAGTCTTGTAGTACTAAAGTGATACACACGAACTAAAAACTTTTGAAAAATATTCTTTTTTTTCTTAAAACTTCTAATAACCAATCTGAAATTAAAGGAGTATTTTCCCCACTTATCAACATCAATTCTCTAAATTAATCCACTCTCTTATTCACTCATTCTCATTCTTTTATAAGTTTAATTCAATATAAGTTGCCTTCGTGCTGAGAGAGTGAAAACCTTCATTTAAAAGTTGTATTATTCTACTATTGTGTTGAATCTATTTGTTCAAAAGCTTACATCTATTGTGGTATTGTAATATATTTGAAGGCTCTAACTTAAACTTGTAAAAATTTTAGTGGAGGGTTGGTGGGTTGAACCTGTGTAAAATCTTAAGTTGTTGTTGTAAAATTATTGGGATGAGCCTGTGTAAAAGCTCAAGTTGTTGTTATGTAAGGTTGTTGGGCTGAACTTGTGTAAAAGCTCAAAATTGTTTTTAGTGGTTGTTAATAGTAGGGGTGTTCGCGGTGCGGTTTGAACAATTTTAATACTAAAAGTCATCCTAACTGCAAGATAAAAAATGTGTGGTTTGGTTTGGTTTGGTTTCCTTTAAGAAATTAAATTAAACTAAACCAAACCATTGTTGTTTGGGTTGGTCAGTTTTTTTACAAGATTTTTCTTAAGCCATACATACGCGTATAAACAACAACATAACTTTCTCTTTAGTCATTGATACATTACCAAATAACAAATAACAATATCAACGAGTACAATTTACAACACCATTTCAACACCAAATTAAAAAGAACTCAAATAAAAAACAATGTGTATTACAAAGTACACATCACTTAAACAAAAAATAGGTTATTTGTCACACGAGACAACCGAAAAACACTACAATTCTATACTAAACCTTAAAAACGCAACACTTTCTCTCAAGACAACAACAAAAGCATCTCATACTACTAGAAAACTCAGTCACAACACCACCAAACTCTTCCATTAAAACCACGATATCCCAATATCCTCCATTAGAGCTCCTTACATATCCTAATATAAGAGGTTAATACTTAATACAAAGTGAAAAGATTTAAAATGAATGAATAAGATTTTAAAACACACCATTTCATTTTCAAGCACATCTACTAATCAAATTCAATATCAGAAAATCTCTCATTTAGTTGTGAGATCGGAGCCATTTTTATTTAGTTGTGAGATTGAAGGCATTTCTAAAAATATATCAAATATATTAATATAATACAGTTTGATTTGATTTCGTTTGTAAAATATAAACCGCAAACTAAACTAAACTGTGCAGTTTTATTAAAATATAGTCTAGACAGATTCAAATAAAATACAATTTTTTGCAGTTTTTTATTTAGTTAGATTAAGTTAATGATTTTTTATTGAGTCAATTCGGTTTGAACACTCTCATTATATTAAAACTAGCGTCCAGACGGACACTTACGTTTCCGTCTGTCCGCTTTCTCTGATGCTGACTTTCATAAAATATAATTTATTTATAAAACTAGCGTCCAGACATGTATTTTGATAAAATTTCCAAAGATTCTAGGAAGTATGTGATATTTTTTTTCCTTTGCGCACTCTAGTTTTTAGGAAAAAGAGGTCCTAATAATCCAGAGCTCGTACCGAGAAGTATTGATACAGACCAAGTATTGTTTCTACCATAAATCGAACTCAGTATTCCTCAAACCTTTGTCCCTTAGCAGGAACTCGTTTATCACTCGAGCCAAGAACTTGGTTAAGTATGTGATATTTTAATTTTGGGACTATATCCATAAATAAATCAGCAAATTCAATATCATCCAAATCTGAATCGTGCTTCTGCGGCGGAGACGGCGGATGAAAAGGCAGCTGAAGTGGTGGTGCACCTTGAAGTCCGAATGAATTCACAAACCCTCACTCGGAAGCGTAGCTTTTAATCGGTGATTATAACGCAGTTCTTGGTGTTCATGAGAACAAAAAGCGATTCTCTCCACCTAAAGTGCAAAATTTACCTGGTCAAACGCTCGTTCAGCTATGGCTCACATTGAATCTCGGCTTCATCACACACCGTTGTTAATGAACCAAAATTATTGTTCGCTATTATCATTTTCACATGGCGGAGAAACTTATGCAAGCGGTTCAGTACGATTCGTATGGCGGAGGTGCATCCGGATTGAAGGTTATCACCAATTTCTCATCTCTTTCAATGTTTTTTTAACCTAGTTTCATTTACATCTTCGTAACTGATTCTGATTCTGATTCAATTCAATTATTGATTTTAAACAGCATGTTGAACTTCCTGTTCCAACTCCAAAGGACGATGAAGTTTTACTCAAATTGGAAGCAACTGGCATTAATCCTGTTGATTGGAAGATTCAGAAGGGTGCTCTTCGCGCAATGCTTATGCCGGGAAAATTTCCCCATATACCTTGTATGATTCACTAATCCATATCCTTTTACTTAAATATGTGTTTCAATTGGCTTATAAAAACAATTTAGTGCTTCTTTAGATAAACAACTTATTTTTATTTGTAGTTTATAGCCAGACATCCTTATCAAAATAAGCACTTATGAATAAGTTCTCATAAGGCTATTTTATAACAAAAGATAAAATAAATTTAAATTGTTTTATATGCGTTATAAGTTGTTTTTACTATCTATTTTGAAGAATTTATATAAATAAGTTCAAAAAAATGTCATAAACTGTTTTGATTAAGTCTCCCAAACAATGGCAGTAGATAAACTCATCCAAACATTTAGGCTAGGTTGTCGATAGCGCGGCATAACGTAGCTGTAAAGGACCTCGATGCCACGCTTTTGGGCTGCTAACCGCTATCTGCGATAGCAGAAATAGAGGCTGCTATTTTTGGAGTTGTGGTGGCGTAATAGCGGTTATGTAGCGATTTAGAGACCGCTATTATGAAGATGAGGGCAATATTGTTAGTTTGATTTTTTTTTAACAGCAAATTGGTATTTTTTCCCTTTTATTTGACTAATATAAAAGTTGTTAGTGATGCTTTAGGTCACTCAAATCAGCAAGCGAGGGATCTTTTGACCTAAAAATTTGTCGTTCTCTCTCTTCGCAAATTTTCTTCTTCGACGTTTTCTCAAATTAGGAAGCATCCATCTTTCTCATCCATTCTTCCACATTCCTCTTTCTTTTTTATTCACTTTCTCATCCATTCACATCTATTTCTCCCTTGTTTTGCTGATTTCTCATCTATTAGCAACTATGGTATAATCTTCTGCCAGTTTAACACAAACAAACTTCCAACAACAAATGTTTTTCTAAACCTATTGGTTGACATAGGGTGACAATATTGACCATTCACATCTATTTTGTTTATGTTTGTTTACATTTAGAATTTGGTTTAGTCATTTTGAACACATTCATAATTTGATTTTGCTGGGAACTTATATTGTGGTGCTGTTGGAATTTATGCATGTTGTTGCAACTTCTGTTTTTAAGGCATTATGTACGTTGTTGGAACTTATTTTAAGTAGTATTTATGTATTAATGTTAAGTATTTATTTACCTTGGTTTTTAAAAACTCACAATAGCGGTCATTCCGCTATCTGTATGCCGCTATAGCATTTTGGAGGTCCGACGCTACGCATCTCTATCTGAGATTAACAACCTAGCATTTAGGTTTATTGATGAGGGCATAAGCACTTGTCCGAGTGTTAACTCATTACATGACATGTCTCTAAAAGCTATTTTCAGTGTCTCTAATGCGATTTTCAATTTATGAAAACAGATCTACATAATAGTTTATCAAAACTAATTATAGCTTATATGAAAATAATACTGTAGAAACGAGTCTATTTTATTGGCATGAGCACTTTGTCTCCTCTATAGTTTATGAAAACAACTTGCAATATGAAAATAATTTGATTATATTTTTTCTTTGATTGTAGAAATGGCTTATAAGTGCTTAAATAATTTGACTACAAGCACTTAAATAAACTGTTTTTACAAACAAACTCATTCTCTGCTTACTTTACTATATAATTAACCTTTCTATGATCTTGGGACTTTGGTTCAGGCACTGATGTATCAGGAGAGGTAGTAGAGGTTGGACAGCAAGTGAAGGATTTTAAAGCTGGTGATAAAGTTCTTGCTAAACTATCAACTCAAGTACATATCTCTTTCTTTCACTCTCTTAGTTTACTGTTTTTCATTTCTTCTTTCACCTATGTTATTTCAAGTGTGAACAGCCAAACCATGCCACATGGGTAGCCGCCCGCGACCCGCTCCAAGATATGGCGTCTTTCGCACCTGCGATCGTAAACTGGGATCCGCACCTTGGATCCGTCGTGCATGGGAAAATCCCGGGATAGGGGCTGCTATTAATAACTCTGGTCTATACTAGTTTAAAAACACGCACTCTTGCATGGTGCACATAGGATTCTTTTGATAAATGAGTAAATATTAATATATATTCATATCTCCAATCCAACTATTTTTTTATTCATATATATTAATATATTAATTACAATGGTTATTATCCAATTTCATGTTATGTTGTATGACAGTATGGAGGTGGACTAGCTGAGTTTGCGGTGGCCAGCGAGAACTTGACAGTTGCTAGACCATCTGAAGTTTCAGCTGCTGATGCTGCAGGTTTACCTGTAGCCGGTCTCACAGCTCATGACGCGCTCACAGAGATTGGAGGAATTAAGCTTGATGGGAGCGATCCCAAGAATGTTTTGATAACTGCTGCTTCAGGCGGTGTAGGTCTTTACGCTGTTCAACTTGCCAAACTAGGAAGCAACCATGTGACAGCCACTTGTGGCGCTCGCAACATTGACCTCGTTAAGGGCTTAGGTGCTGACGAGATTCTTGACTACAAAGCTCCAGAGGGAGTATCATTAAAAAGTCCGTCTGGTAAGAAATACGATGCAGTGATAAATTGTGCCACTGGAATACGATGGTCAACTTTTGATCCTAATTTGGCTAAAAATGGAGTTGTAGTGGATTTAACACCTAGCCCAAGATCAATGTTTACTTTTGCCCTGAAGAAACTTACTTTTTCGAAGAAGCGGCTGGTGCCTTTTATTGTATCTACAAAAGCCGAGGGCTTGAAACTTCTTGCTCAGTTAGTGAAGGATGGAAAACTGAAGACAATTATTGACTCCAAGTTTCCTTTGAGCAAAGCTGAAGATGCTTGGGCTAAGAGCATTGATGGCCATGCTACTGGAAAAATCGTTGTAGAACCATAGGCACAGTTACTTGGGGATGTGTGTGTTTGTTTATATAGAAATGAATAATCTGGGATACATTAAATGTTGAAAGTATTTTAAGTTCATATATCTATTGATTCTTTCTTGTTGGTTTGTATGTGATATAGAATGGTTCTCTTCTTTGATAATTGATTTGGAAATAAATGACTTCTTTGATATAAGAGTGCTTCTCTTCTTTGATGAGTGATTTAGAAACAAATGACTTATGTTTTGGATAAGTGCGTGATATGACTTCATAAGGTCAATTAATTCACGTGGCTGATCTTATATACTGAGTATTTTGTATTTACAAAATTGAGGGATTTCAAATACCATCTAATAGAGAATTTCATAATTCCACCGTCTCGCGTCTTTGACAAGCACACTGTGATCTACAATTCCCTGTCACTTGAGTTTATCACTCCATGTTATTCTCTATCCCTCTTCTCTCTTGACACATATTACATAAGTATATCGATCAAAGCTGATGTAAGACTAGGTAGCATATCAGAATTTGTACAACATGCTATTTTTCACTATGAGCCGAAAGTATTGGAAAGAACTCATTTTGTGTGTAATCATTGAGAAATAATGAACTAAATATGTTACCACATTGCTATGTACATAGAATACATTTGCCTTTTATGTTATTTTGTTTGGAATTTCTAAATTTTTTGAATTAATAATCTACTAAGGCAATAAACTAATTCTTTTGATCATAAGAACTCGACATTTCCTTCCAATCCAATTACTTGCCCATGGTGGATCTTTAGACACAACTTGGTAACCAGCATTTGTGTACAATGTTTGAGCACCCACATCCTCTTCATAAGCTCTAAGAACAAGAAACTCGAAACCCCACAAATTCGAAATCATGTCACATGCTTTCAACATTACCGTCCCTATTTTCATCCTCCTATGCCATCAATTAGTATCAATATCAACATTCATTTTCATAACATAATAAAAACTATGAACTATAAAACAAACATGACACAGACATGTTAATCACCTGAAAGCATTTGAAACACCTATTCCTGAAACGTAAAGGTACTCTTGTGCTTCATCTGGAAGATGTTGAAGAACATCTTGATCTCTCATGACAGTGACATCTACGACACCAACAAGTTGTTTGGGTGAATCTTGATCATTCTCAGCAACCAAACAAGCATACCTAAATAATAGTTAATGCATAACATTAGTTGCTAGCGGTTTACACAAAATCAATTTCTTATCTCATGTTTCAGGCTCATCATTCATGAGTCTCTTTGGAAATTTCTTATATTGATAAATGATAATCTACATAAGCCTGTTTAGAAATAAGAACCAATGTACCTATTGGGAGGTGAGTGTTTAAGCTTGTAAAGAAGCCCTGATAGCACTTCAGCCTATTTGGGTCAGAACAGGATAGAACATTAAACTTCGACGCTGTAGGCATAAAACTACGGCTTAATACCGTAAAAGACTACAAAGATATTTGATATATTGATAGCGTAGTTTCAATCTAGTAATTATTCACTTCTTAGAACTTAGTGGAACGCAAATTTATTGCAATCACTGATTCACGCATTCGGTGCATCAGAATGCATACATTCAATGCATCAAAATGCGTGCATTAGTGGCGTCAGAAATTTACATCCCACTTCGCGAATCTTCTTAGAATAAAGAAAAGTATGTGCAAATTAAATAAAAATGAAGAGGGTCAATAAAATGAGAGAAGAAGAACCTTAAAGAATTGAAAGAACAAGTCATTGAAAAGAGCCATTGGAACATGAAAAGCTTCAGCTTGAACTTGAGCTGCCATTTTTATCTCATCAGCATTCACAGTTAATCTCCTTATCCTCCATCCATATTCACACGCCAAAATCTCAAACTTTTGCTTCAAATTCTCACCACCATTCTCATTCTCAACCTCAAACTTCATTCTCTGATCACCAAAGTATGATGACTCTTTTGAACTACCTGTGCTGCAGCATTGCAACACTGAACCATTCCATATTTTTTTCCTTCTAACTCTATAACATGCATTTTTTGGTGTTGTTTTAACACTATAATACCTAATGTTTGAACATATAACTAGTTTATGAGAAGTGTTGGAGGTTCTTGAAAATAAATTGGCCATTCATAAACCAAAAAAATTGCTACAATACATAGCCTAGTTTGTTAATGCTCACAAAAATTCTACTTGAAATTTGGGTTTTTCTTTTGTTATCATAAGAAAATCTATTGTAAGATTTAAAGTGGGGCCTGTTTGGTATTTGTGTGGCTTCTTTTAGTTTGTTGCCAACTATGTTTATCTTTCTAGAAGCCAGGTGTGATTATATCAGCCAAAGAAACTTTGTTATTTTTTTTTTTTGGTTTTGTTATTACAAGGAGTGTGTTGCTTGGTTAATTCCAAAGCATATCCCTATCTTCATAAAATTCACTAGTTGTGACAACATCACTTTGATTGAGAGTTATAAGGGGGTGGGTGAATTTGAAGGAAGGGGAACATAGGAAAAGGAACTAATTTAAAAGATCAACTTAAATTAGTTAACCTTTTAAAGTGAAGCTCCAATTTATTTTATAAGGCATTATTTTGAATTAGTTGAAGGTCATTAACAATTACAATTAAATTCATATTCAATTGATATTTGTAAAAAATATAATTAAATATAATTATAATGAATAAGATAAGAGTATACATTTTAGATACGAATACATATGCGGTTCTAGTTCATGTAGATACTATATTAATATCCACTCGTACATACATAATATATATTTTTTATTTCTATTTATATTATAATATAAAATTATGCGTATATCAATTTTAAAAGATAAATGATTATAAATTATTAAATATTTTTAAAAAATAATATATAATATAATACAATTGAATGTTTTTTATAAATAATATGTAATACAAATATATCGATTTAGGTATTCATAGTTTCGATACATCCTTTAAAGAGACGATTTTTTTTGCTTATAACATCGTCCACATGCAATCTGACTTTGAACCATTAGGGAGCGTAGTGGATGATTCATTCGTTCAATATAGGATATGTGTTTAGTCAATCAATGAGACTAGGGATTATTCAGTTATGATATGGAAAGTTTTATCACTTGTTGGAACATGCTTCACCTTCTATTAAGCATGACGCCATTAATACGATTAAGGTTGAGTTTGATTGTGGTCTGATTGGTGTAGACGACTGCTTTTAGATCAAATGGTGATTATCGAAACCTTTAAGTGTGACATTAATGACATAAATAATTAAAACGTCTTGGGAATGTCTAGTTAATATGAGTCATCCATTGATTTGTATGCCTGTGAGCAAAGACTTTAATGTTCTGTCACGTTAATGATGACTATTTAGACTAGAATAGATGTTCGATTTTTTATAAATACTAGAAAGTTTATATTCCATTTTTTATTGTTCTTTTGTCGAGCAACAATTTCACTTAGAAACTGTTTCCTCTTGCTAATTTTCTCGTTCCTACGTACTACAGGTATTTCCTTATTCCATTTTATAAATCTTTATTTTCATACTAATAGAATGGAGTTCCTTAAAGATTGCAATGCAAGCGGTAATGTAATCGAGCTTAACACCCATGAGAAGAGGTGAGAGTTATGGCACCGGTGCGTTGAGAGTTCAAGGAGAATATGCGGAAACGTGAATTGGAGATCCGTTGAAATGGAGATGTTTGAGAGTTACGATAGTAGTTATAGTAGCTTTATTAGAAACGAGAGTAACAATAATGATGTTGTTTTGGTCTCTTCTTAGTAGAACTGACGGGACTAGTGATGGCCACTTCGGACACAAGCTTGACATGTTTTAGTGACAAAGTGGTGAAACTCTAACTCCTTGTTTAGTAAGGAATCAAGGGTAAATGCGCTTCAGAATGATATGTACATATTATCGACTATAAGCGATGAAGATGTCTTGAAGGAACCTTGCTTGGAGGGTGAAAATGTTTGAATGAGGCGTCCACAAGGTATGAATGGAGAGTATTTCTTCATGTACGTTTGCGTCATATCTGATTTAGGGGTGTGGATCTTCTTTACCATCTTTGAGGCTGACATTTTGAAAGTAGTCAATGTTGCCCCTCACAACTTCACCCAAATAATTAGTCTTTTGTGTGGGGATTCAAAATCCTTGGTGGTGCCCTTGGGATTAAGCTTATTGTTGGTGTTTTGTTCTCATTTTATGGTCCTAAGGAGGTCGAAAATGGAAGTTGGATTTCCATAAGTGCCATTCCATACAAAGGGTTGTTTTCCCTTAACTCGTCTAACTACAAAAATTGGAGGGACAAATTTCTTTGAGTTATAGGGGATGTTGATTGCCACAAGGTGATTTTTTTTAGGACAATGCGACTCACAGATTTATTAATTATTGGACGGGTGAACCCATATCTATATTGGTCTTTGATTATGATAAGTTAAGCGATACACAGAAGGATGAGGTTTATTTTCCAGACCAATTCTCTATTTTAAACGTTAGGGGGGTGATGGAGTATGAGGATGACAAGACGATGCTTGACGAGTATATCTGTAAGTTTGGTTTGTTCCTTTATTTTCATTCTCGTTTATCTATCTTTACTCTAAATTTTTAATATTGTTTTTATGTATAGAGAATGGCTCATTTGTTAGTGTAAATGAGGAAAGCTTATTTGGAAAAGGCTAAAGCAAAGAGAGGCAATGTGGGAGCCGCCGTTTCGAATGATAATATTAGCTCCCAAGAAGAGGAATCTGGAGGCCAAGAGCAAATTATTCAAGATACACCTATATTCACTATAATGCCTCCTCCGTCCAGTGAGACTAGATCTTTGCCTAAGAATATGGCTGAATTAGGGAAGATTCATATTGACTTGGAGGCGGATACCTCTGTAGACATGGAAAAGGGAGCACCTATAAAATACATTGTGTAAGGCTCATCTTAAGGCATATCTTCTAAGGTTCTTTCTAGAGGCCAAAAGGTGTCCTCTTTTTGGGACAAAAGTTTCAAAGATATCATCTTCATTAGCGTCCATCTTGATTCTCCTAATGACTTGCAGAAGGTGAGAAAGTTAGGCTAGAAGAAGATTCTTCAAATTATGGGAACCTACATGCTCAGAAACGCTCTTCTAGGAAAACCTATGTTTAAGGAGTTCGATTTGGTTGAGAAGAACGAAGGAAAATGGAAGACTGATTTGGAGACAATGAAGGAAGGTTTGGATACGAAGAATATCTTATTGGACTCATCGACTAAAACACTTTCTTCCATGGAGAAGAAGCATAAAGAGGCTCATCGCTCTATGGAGAAGTTGGAGACGGGGAAGAAGGAAAATGAGGATGGCTACAACAAACTGGGTGATGAGTTATCGTGGGTGAGGGAGGAAGTGAAGGCTTTGAGGGATGCAACCCAAACTAAGCTGTTACGAAGGTGTGTCTAGTCCATCTAATATGATGTATGCAATGAAATTATCAAGGTTTGGGCTTTAAACTCCTTTAGCAGTTTGTAGGTGAAGTCGAATTCAGAGAGTTCTATGACCCTCTTTGTCATTATTTAAGCTAAATGTGATTTGAAAAGTATTTATCCAATGGGATAATCTATTATCACTACATTGTGAAGTGCTGGGAAATAATGCTTCACCAATTTGGGTCTTTCACTCTTTGGGTTGTTCCTTTTGTTGGGCTTTTATAGAGTATACATTGGTCTAGACCATAACAAAATCAATATTAGTGTATAAATCGTTAAGTGATTGCAAACAAAAAAATATGATAATAGAAAGAAAATCCAAATACTTAAATTCTTGATTTATGATAAAATTAATTAAATTTTAATTTATTTGTAAGAATTAATCACCTACAAATTAACAAAATTTACATAATTTTATCATCAAAATCACTACGAGCTACTCAATGTGATATATGAACAAAAAGATAAATATTGATACTTTCTTTAAATTAAGAAATCGTATAAATTTTGAATTTTATTTTTGACTCCAAAAATAATATAGATATTAATGCAGACAAAAGTGTAACTCAAATCATGAGCTTTTAGATTTTATAGAATTTTGGTTTGGGAAACCAGACTCGAGTCAGCAAATGGCTTAACTTGAATCATGAGTATGAATTGAAAAACAAATTTTGCCACATAATATGTGGCTCGAGTCACATATTCTTTTGGTTCAAATCATGACTGATTTTGATTCAAGTCAGAAAAGTGATTGACTTTAATCATGGGCTAGTCATGGACAAATCTTGACTCGAATCAAATTAGTGAAAACCTGAGTTTTCTTATCTTATTTCAATTCATTCCTTTACTAGACTTAAATCATTTTATTCTCTTTTGACTCGAATCAAATGATCATTTTTAATTCATTTTTAGTGCATTTCTCAAGGACATATAAATTAAATTTTCTCTCTCTAGCTCATAACTAGCAAAATTTTGTGCATAACTTGCCAAAAGAATTTTGCATGCCCATTCACCATTCTAAAAACCACAACTTTCTATTTCAATTCAAACTTGAAGAATTTTTTTTATTTGTGTTGAATTCGTGAGATTTAAACTAGTGTGTGATGTTCTTCAAGAAAACTTCATTTTTTTTACATCTAGACAAAAACCTACTCCGTGTGCTTTTCTCAAATTCAAGAAGTTCATTAGTGTTCTAATGTCTTGTAAAAGTTTGTTTTCAAATTGAATATTCAAATTATGATTGGTTTTCTAGAGATTGATATCTAATTAAGAAAAATAAGAGTTTATTCTCCAAAGGGAATTTCAATATGATCAAATGAAGATTGCTACAGATGAAAATTTGGAAAATTTAGTATCTTCTGCAGTTCAAAGACTTAGATAAGGTAATTTCGATGAAATCGAGTAAAGATAATTGTAGACAAAATCTTGGAGTGCTTTGGTTATGAGAAGGTGAACTGATTCAAGGGTTAGTGAAAATCTTGAGGAAATTGTAGCTTAGTGAGTTGTGTACAAGAAAAGGAAAATCAAGCTTTAGATTTGTGTTGCTTAGTAGTTGCTTTAAGTTTTCAATTTGTTTGTGATTTTCTGTTGTATAAAAAGACACTTGTAAATTTCAAATTAGTGGTAAACTAACAGACTTTCAATGGCTTAGCATTGGAAACTAGACCAAGTGCAAGTGGGGAAGACACATCGAACTAATATAAATACCAGTGTATTTTCTCTCTATCTTTCTCTTTTAATTTATGCATAACTTGCATGTTATTAGGTTTTAATTGTTTTCTAGAATTTTATGTTGTTGTGGTTTATCATTTATGGTGGTTTATGTTTAAGTTTAGGTTTGTTTAAATCTTGTTTGCTAAACATGATTTCTGGTGATTAATTCTGAAAATATGTAATTATTAGATTATTGTATTAATTAATTGAATTGTATTTAAATGTCTTGTTTAAATCCAAATTAGATTAATTACCATATTGTGTTTCACAGATTCATTATCAACTAGCTATCATTGTATCATTCTTGTATTCATTTGTACACACATACTCAATTGCGTAATTCAATTTATAAAAAGCTTTTAAACTTACGCTCCCGCGCATTTCAAAACTCTAATTTTAGGAAACTTTTCGAAAAGATTTTTAATAGGGGGAGGTATATTCAACCTCCATTCTAGATCATTCTACTATCATATTAAACCCAACAGTCCATACACCAGAAAATCCACATCTGAGTATTATGTATATCTTGGGGACAACCCCTTCTCTTGATCTGCCAAACGACAACCTACATTGTCTTGTTTCAGTGTTGAAGCTGAATAACATGAAGTCGTTAATGTAGTATATAAGTCATGTTGGCATATGAATCTTTGTTTAAAACTACATTGCCCTGTCTCGAAGGTTATGTTAGTCTATTGTGATAACATAAATGCCATGTATCTCACCATAATCCCGTTCAACATTATCTCACTAAGTATATTGAGATGAATGTTTACTTTGTGCATAAGAAAGTTACTCGTGGCTAAGTTCGTGTGTTACATGTCCCTTCATGATGCCAAATAGTCGACATCTTCACTAAGGACCGCAAATGACAACTCTTTGATGATTTTTGAATTAGTCTCAATCAAGGTTTTAAAAATAGAATCAGACCAACTGGTCGAACTAGGAACCTGACGAGTCACCAGTCTGGTCTAACTGTTGGATTAGATGAGCTATTAAACTAATGAAAATAGGCCATAACCAGTCAAAACTGGTAAAAACCGATGAACTGACAGTTTTGATAAATGCTTACTTTTTTTCTTAGACAAAACGATGTTGTTTTGATAAATTTAAAAAAAAAAATTAAAATATAAGTAAAGTTTTTTAAAATTTTATTTGAACCAACTTTTCCTCCATGAAATTAAATTATTAGTCATTGCAGTTATTTTATTATTCAGAATATGTTACAATTAGACTTTGTTTAAAATTAATTTGGATTTGTATTTTGTACTATTTTGTTGTGTTTAAACATTGAATTTAAAAAATGAACTTGTAAAATTTTAAAAATTTGTAGGTGTCGTGATTTGTTTTAGAGACATAGTGATTTTTTTTTCGAACGGTTTAATACCTATTTAGTTTTATTATAAAAATCGATTTGTTCAATGGAGCTATCCGGTTTAACCACGTGGTTTGATCAATGACATAATTGTTCGACTAATAAAATAGTGATCCAATACTCTTATCGATTTAATGACCATTCCAATTTTTAAAACATTAATCTCAATACTTGACAACCTCTGATTTCGACTTTATAGTGTATTAAAATATTAAAAATAATTAAAAATATTTTTTTTAATCAAAAAATCATTTTTTCTATCATATTTTAAACGAAATAAACAGCTAAATCCATCCCAAGTAAGAAAATAAGAATAGTGGGTGAAATAATAACAATAATAACAAAACAACTACACGACTTTACAATACAATGACATACAGCATAGGATTCGGCAGCTGAATGAATGTTGTCTTTTGATACCATCTACACGTCCCCTTCTCACTCCTTTACTTACTTGTTCCACTTCCTTTCTTACTTCAATTTCAACTCCACCGTTCTCTCTCTCTCACAATAAATATCCCATTACTTCAACTTTAACCTTTACCTCACTCTCTCTTTCAAATGGCCGAAAATAACAACTCAAACCCTACTCCTCCTCCACCCTCACCACCACCTCTCACACCGCCGCAACCACTAACCGATTCATCTCAGCCAGAACCAGAACCAGAACCGAAACCGGAACTCCCGGTTACCAACCAAAAAGAACTCCCCGATCCACCACCCCAACTCACCGAATCAGAAACCGATTCAAAAGGTAATCAGTCACAAGATGTAGTAGCACCTGAACCCTCACCAGAACCAGAAACCGAACAACAACAAACTCAACAGAACCTTCAACAGAAGAAAATTCCAGTAAACTTAGTTTCATTCAAAGAAGAAAGCAACAAAGTAAGCGATCTCTCCGATTCCGAACGAACCTCCCTCGACCAACTCAAACACCTCCTAACCGAATCAATCAAACCAGAACAACAAGTTTCAATCTACGGCGTTCCGTTACTCCAAGACGAGCGAACCGATGTAATCCTCCTCAAATTCCTCCGAGCACGCGACTTCAAAGCGAAAGACTCCCACACAATGATCACCAACACGCTCCAATGGCGAAAAGACTTCAACATAGACGCCCTTCTAGAAGAAGATCTAGGTGATGATTTAGACAAAGTTGTTTTCATGCATGGCTTTTCAAGAGAGGCACATCCTGTTTGTTATAATGTCTATGGGGAGTTTCAGAATAAGGAGCTTTATGATAAGACTTTTGGGAATGAGGAAAGGAGGAACAGGTTTTTGCGTTGGAGGATTCAGTTTTTGGAGAAGAGTATTAGGAAACTTGATTTTTATCCTGGTGGTGTTAACACTGTTTTTCAAGTTAATGATCTTAAAAACTCCCCGGGTCCGGCTAAAAGGGAACTTAGAATTGCTACTAAACAGGCTTTGCAGTTGCTTCAGGATAATTATCCTGAGTTTGTTGCTAAACAGGTTCATTCATATTCCCAATTTTAGTGTTTTGATATCTATGTATGTTGTATGTTGTGTCTATCATCTACGAGTCAATTATCATTTAGTTGTCAAAATTTTAAGATCAGATACTTGAAATTGTAGGTAGTTGAATTTATTTTGGAATGATGTTGAGGTGTTTGGTTCTTCTAGAGTAGAATTGATTTGCCTTCCCGAATTGATTCTACTTGAAGCTATACTTTGTAGCTTTTGAGTTCAAAGGTGATTTTTACATTGAAATCTATTGAACTCTACTTTTCAATCATAAATCACTTTATCTTCGACTCACTTTTAGCCAAAATCTATTTTACCAAATCAATTCACTCAAAATCAATTTTTTTAAACTCTTTTCGCCGCGTAACCAAACACACTCTTAATCCTTGAGTCATATGACAAATTTATAAATGTTGAGATGCCGTATAGTTTTGGACATGTTGAGTAGCAGCGGGTTTTTGGAAACTTTGTTGATGACTATTTGTGATTCAGATTTATCAAATTTGATTCATTGAGAGACTAAATTGATTGTCGATATTGGATTTAGGGATTAATTTGTCATTTTGTAAATTTGGAGGTTCAAATTGCTTGATTGATCTTTACAATTTTGAGGATAAAATAGTGTGTTTCACTCCTTTATCTTTTTGTTTATATGGAAAGGTGAAATTAATAGTAAGTGATGACGAAATGATGGCTGATATGGTGTGTTCCTTTGTTTAATTTCAATTTATAGGTTTTTATCAACGTGCCATGGTGGTACCTTGCATTCTATACCATGATCAATCCGTTCTTGACTCACAGGACGAAGAGTAAATTTGTGTTTGCAGGCCCATCGAAGTCTCCTGACACACTTTTCAAGTTAGTGAAGTGAAAAACAAGCATTGTTAATCACCCTTAAAGTTTGAATTTTTTTTCAGATTTAGCTTTTTGGTTTTGTTTGTTAGGTTGTGATTTGTGAACTCACTTTCTATATTTGTTTGTGGAATTGAATAGGTATATTTCTCCTGAGCAAGTGCCGGTTCAGTATGGTGGCCTGAGTGTTGATTTTTGTGATTGCAACCCGGATTTCAGCATCAATGATCCCACCACAGAAATTCCTGTAAAGCCGACCACTAAGCAAACTGTGGAAATTGCTATATATGAGGTGCGTTTGCATACCTCTTTTTTCTCTTGTTCTAACTATGCAAGACTCTATCGTGTTATTATGAATATCTCAGTGAATTGTCGTGTGATCTGCAGAAATGCATTATTGTCTGGGAGTTGCGCGTGGTGGGCTGGGAAGTTAGTTATAGTGCTGAATTCAAACCCGATGCTGAGGATAGATATGCAGTTATTATACAGAAGGCTACGAAGATGGCCCCTAGCGATGAACCAGTAGTTTCCAACAGCTTTAAAGTCAGTGAACTAGGGAAATTGTTCCTCACTGTCGACAATCCTACCTTGAAAAAGAAGAGGCTTCTTTACAGGTTCAAGATCAAACCTTACTCTGATTAAGAGAAAATCGCTCTAGTCTCGAATTATTTTCGATATATGAAGGAAGTAGAGCTCGATGAGTAAGAAGTATGTGTGTCATAGTTTGGTCCGCCCATTATTCATCTATAGTTTTGGTCTTGAGTTGTTTGCATATGGTGTTCTTTGTTTTTTATTGTATTTAATACTTTATTTATTGCTAGAAAACATTATATAGCTAGTCTAAATTTGTTGATTTTAATTTTATTTTATTTTCTAGCACATGGAATTGGAAATGATGTTGGTTTGAGATTATGTGTTCTAGCAGAATTATCTTTTATGATAGAAATAGTTTATGCATAAGCACTTATATGAAAAATGATTATGTTAGAAACACTTAATTAACTAGTTTATTCAAACATCACATTCTTGTGCATATCCAATGAGAAACTCTTATGTTGCATTTCACACCAATCCCAATTTCAAAGTAAAGTTGAGGGTCTTGGTATGCAGTCGACATCTTATCCAAAAGTTTGTCTAGTTTGGTGTTTGGTTCAGCTATAAGCAAAACTCTTGCCTTTTCTGCAATTTATTATTATAATTTTTCTTTGATATTCATTTTATTTTCTAAACTTGTGATTGGTAGTACTATAGTCTCAATTGAACATTGCACATGCTGTGTTGTCTTTCTTGTTTGTACATTTGCTCTCCATTTGATGGTAATTTGGTTCTTCTACATTGTTTTCTATGTTATATTTAGATTTACCTGTGGGGTGGGGACTCTAGCTGGCTGAGAATATAGCTCTATTCCTCATAATGTGACCCCATATTTGTTTGGGAACTTCCAAAAGTGTAAAAAGAGGTTATTTAAATGTGTTTTTGAAAAGGGTTGTTCAGTGTATATATATCTCCATGAGTTTTGAAATTTCCCTCTAATCTTTTATTAACATGTAAAGAAATCATCTGCAGGCTGCGGCTACTAGCCACATTTTATGTGTTGTGAATATAAGTGAGTATTGAAGTTCCAAACATATTATAAATTGGATAAATTAAAACAATATAGGAGAATAGACTTGAGAATGTGGATCAAGAGAATGTTGAGTAGATGGATCATTCAAACCTATTAAAAACTGAATTTAAGTGCAGAACACATGGATTCACATGCATTGATGGATAGATACATTGTTCTAGTGAAAGTGAGATTTATTCTAAAATTTCCTATTGTGACATGGTTGAACACATAAATGCACATTTCCATGTATTAATGCATTATTTTTCATCATAGTTATACCTAGACCTTCTTTTAGAAAAATCTTTATAGTATTGTCCATAGGGTAAAAAAAACCATATACTATCTACAACTAGGCATCCCATGTTCTTCAAACTACCTATTACTAGTAATCTCAATCACAAGCCAATACAGTCTCAAACCCACTATAACCTAAGACTAGTAATTCGAAGAGAATTTTGTATGGCATCATATGTGTTTCAAAGTCAAATTTCATCAAACAAAGCTCAATGGAATTCAAGGGAATATCAATCTTCATCTGTAATATCATCCAATTTCATCAAAAACATCAATTACAAGTAAGTTTTTCGAGTTTCCGATAAATGCCTGAGTTTTGGTGTAAATGAGTAGAAATTAATGATTAGGGTTAGAAATGAGTAGAAATCACATCTAACATAGTTTAGACATGGTGTATTGTTTGTTGGTTGAAAATGATTACCAGAACAAATTTTTTTGACCTTGCATGTGGTATATTACGCCATTGACGCCATTCTGAGTTGCAGAAAATTTCAGAGATCCATCTCCAAAATTGTTTAGCGTTTCATATGCCGCAGAAAATTTCGGAGATGCATATTCGGAATTTTCTACAGCATTTTTTTTGCTTGTATGTTGTTTGCGTGCATTAATGGTATGCCTTACTTTAACTTACATGCATAATTAATGGCTGATAGACATGACAGACTGAGGCATGGCAGGATTGTTCAGCACACATCCGTTCGACGGGAGCAAAGCAAGTAGGTTCTTGAGGCTTCAGGTCCCTCTGGTCAGGCAGAGTCGTTTACTTCTAGGGCTCGTGCTTCTTCTCAGGCCACTCCACCTTCTTCTTTCCATAGGAGACGAGATTCACCATCTAACGTATCACTTCCCACATCCTCCCGCAGGCGTCAAGTTTCACCAGTGCCACCTCCTACGGATGATGTTGTTGATCAACCAGTCCCACCTCCTGTCCCACCTCCTATTGATGCTGCTGCTAATCTAGTGTTAATCCAGAGGGTGAGACTGTTGCGGATGCCGAGCCAGAGGCTTTTGGAGGAGGTCTAGTTGATTTCTCCTTACTGCCTCTGTATCCAGACCATACTGTTAGACATATCTAGGAAGGAGATGTTGCATTAGTCGGCTTCTTTATTTTTTTACGTTAATTTTAATTGTTGACATTGATAATTTCTGACATTCATTATTCCTGACATTGATTATTTCTGACAAATTTCAGGAGCGTGATCCCTAGAAATTTGTTAACCACTGGAGGAAGATTGTTGCCTTGCCTCAGCAGAACGAGGATTGGTTTAAGTCGGTTTGGCCATTATCTGACTTGAAAGACTTGTGCATGGCCGATTACACTACATTCAAGCACAAGATGCGTAATGCATTGGTGGAGAGATGGCAATCGAAGACCTCATCGTTTCATCTCTCACATTGTGAGATGTTTATCACACTGGACGATGTCTCCTGTTTGCTACATCTTCCGATCAGATTCCTAGACCATGAGAGGATTATCAAAGACGAGACAACCGAAATGATGGTAAAGCATCTTAGGGTTGATCTAGGGGAGGCGAAGGAGGAGGTGGATAAGACCAAGGGTGATCATGCTAGATTTGAGTTTCCGAAGACGAACTATGAGGATGAGATCCTTAGAGCACAAGAGGTTGACGGTGATGATGAGCAGGTGGCGCTCCACAGATCGCATGCATTGAGAGCATACCTGCTTTATTTGGTTGGCACTGTGTTTTTTTGTGGACAAGAGTGCCACATATACAAACATCGTATACCTACGGTACTTCGTGGATTTCAAGCGGATCCATGAGTACAACTGAGGTGCGACTTGCTTGGTCTACCTGTATTCGAAGCTGAAAGAAAGTTGTATGTGGAAGACGAAGTAGGTCACAGGCAACGTGACACTACTGACGATAATAATTATTTGTCTTTAAATGTTTTTCTATTATTTTCATTTCATCTTTTCAAAACCATTACCGACGATTCGTGTGTTCCAAATTTTTTATTACTATTTCAGGCTTGGATCCTCCAACACTTCCCTTGCATCTCTGGTTGTGCGAGTGTACCTGTTTATATTGAGAATATGTCGCGTGCTACTGCTTTTATCCCGCTTAGATGGAGCCAGGCGATCGCGATTTTTAGAGTCTATCTTGACCGTTTGGTTGCTAAGGAGATGCACTTCAACATCTATGTTGATTATCGTGAGACGCAACCATTTGATGAGATAATGTTATGCTCTGGATGGTTGACTTGAGGATTGTGTGTCACTCATCATCATCTAACCAAGTGCGTCATGCGACAATTCGGTTGCACTCAGACTATTCCCAGACACCCGACAGTCTCTGTTCCTCTTGCCTTGACAGGTAGACAGATAGAAGAGATGTTTGATGATTATGAGAGTCATATGGTATCGAAGGAGGTACGGGCTACCATAGTTAAGAGCGACTGGAGCTACGTCGGAGGGTAATCAAATGGTTCTTTAGGGTGTTACATCCGTACATGATGCATGCTGCTCCAGGAGATCCGCCGAGACCAGCTCATCAGGAGATACTAGAGGAGGAGTAGACTCAACTAGATCATACTGATGATATCTTGCCAGAGTGTCTTGCCTATGTGCCTAGGTGACGTTGCATAGATAAACAACTTATAGCATGAAATACTTGTTATGATACATTTCGAAGATGTATCTCTAGAATATTTACGGAGATGCATCTTCGATACAATTCAAACGTAAATGGCTTCTGTATGAGATGTATTAGATGTTTTAAATTGTTCTGGAGATGCATCTCTAGAATATTTAAACGTTTATTTAGAAATTGGTGCGTCCGGAGATGCATCTTTGGAAGTTAGGGACATTTAAATAATTTTGCGTGGTGTCTAAGAAGTATTTAGGGTGCATTAAGAAATTCTCAATTCGAATCACAAGCTAATATAATCTCAAATCCACTATAACCTAAATGTGTAAATTTACTAAATTCTCCCGTGGTGTATGAGACATTCATATCTACTATCCATAAAAGAAAACCTTAATCAACATTAAAATAAGGAAAAAAAAAAAAAAAACTTTAGTATAACTCACAAAAGAGAACATACACGATTGTATAAGGGAAGGAGGGAAAAAATCAAATTTGATGATGTATCTTAAGCAAATTCGTGAAATGAAGGCAATTCTTTGTTCATCTTGTTCTTATGGAAAGCCCTAATCAAATTTCGTCAAGTGAAGTGAAGATAATTGGTGAAACGTGGATGGAAGGAATGCTATTTTGATCTTCGGCTCCATCTTAGCAATTCAATTTTGGTTTCTTTATTGCGAAAAATTTACTCTATACCTCAACAATTATTCCCCCACCCTTATATTTTTCAAAATATTTCAACTATACCTTTATTTATGTATTATTATTTTTTTTTTTAAATTGAAATTTTTTGTACTGATACGACAATATACCAGAAAAAACATTACTTAAAGAATTCTGATACATAATTTCTCTTTACCGATTAACTTGCAATCAAGTATTATGGTAGAATCATATCTTAACTAAATAATTTACAAAAAAATTATCCGGTATTTTAATCTTTACAAAGTAACTTGGTTATAAGTTTTCCGGTAGTTATTGTCGCGGTGCGAAAAATACCCGGACGCATCGCACGCTCGAAAATACAACAGAGTTGCCACTGAATTTTATTTATTCTAAGAGAAAGGGAAAATATCAATAAAACTCTAAGGGAAGAGAAACGAGTAAGGAAGTCAGTTATGCAAGAGAAATGTATTAGCATCCCTCATATCCGTTGTACTCAACGGGAACCGTTTTGATTGTTCTTTGCGCGAATGGGTGTTATTATCTAAATGTTACTTGCGATTGATTTTAATTAAGGGAAAATTAATTTTTTAATTAATGTGCTCACCAAGATTTCAAAATCCCGTGCCTACGTATTCTCATAGTGCAATGATAAAATCAGAGCTCTGTAGTTTGTAGAGTAGAAAATAAGTATTTGTAGGTTGATTTTAGGGAACAATGTTGTAATTGTATCCTAGAAGTATTTTAACGTTAGCTGTTTGACCCTCTCTCGGATGCTCTAAGCTTTTAGCCTAACTGCTAATGAATGAATTATAACAGTTCGTTTATGAAAAGGAATTGCTATTCGGACAATGAATTGGAAAGGTTTGTAAAAGTTGGTGTCTGGACCAAGGGTGTGGTGTTTAAACCAATGCCTTGGTGTCTGAATCAAGAATGATGTGTCTGAACCAAGAAAGAGGTGTTTGAACTAAGGATGTGGTGTATAAACCAATGCAGTGTTGTAGGGGTTTACCAAAACTAGGGGATCAAGGCAGATAAGGGTTTCCATAAACCAAGGGATTAACAAGGCAAACAAGGGATTTCCTAAACCAAGGGATTAACAAGGCAAAAATGCAAGAGGGGTTGCCTAAACCAGAGGATTAACAAGGCAAACATGCAAGAGTATGAGTGTCAATACCAAGAGATGTTTTGTTGGGTCCAAAGAGAATGGTGTTTTATGATATTGATATGGATTGTAGTCTGGAAATGAATGTTGAAAATTGTCTTGATTTGAATTGCACTAAAGTATGTGAGTAAAAGTGAATACTTTGAACAACTGGGTCATGTGTCCCGTATCCAAAGATATTCAGAATAAGGATATGAATACTCCCTATTATTCCTTCTCCACTTCTTAACTTTTTAAGGCCCGTGGTGCATAATTCGCATCGTATTTTGTTAATTATTTTAAATTTATTTAAGAAAAGAGAAGTTTTAGTTTTCATGTTGGATAAGTTAAAGACATGATCAGAAGCATGGGATATGGCATCAAAGAATGGGATGAAGTCTAATGTTGTCACGCATTGATGGTCCTATTTCTAGTGTTTAAGAATGAGAACTTGACCTAAGGGACCATGTGTAGTGCAAGCATGCAATGGTACGAGTCCTAAGGTTCATCTAATTCAAATTAAGTGATCAAAGGACTTTTGATCACATATTTGAATAAATCCCTAAGGGATCATGCAATTTGCTTTTAAAGTTTAACTAAGAAGTCCTAAAGACATTAATCTAAATAATTGACCAAAAGCAGTTTAATCAATGAAGTAGATCAATCCCAATGGGATCATGCTAAAAATTAGGTCAAACTATACACATTAAGAGCCATGAAATTATGAAGAAAACAATTAAAGGAAAGAAAAAGGGTAACATTGATAAAGATGTAACCCTAATTTTGCATTAATTCTAATATATTATTAATTAGAAATCTTAATTCTAAGTTAAAGATTAATCCTAGTTTAGAATTAATAAACCTAATTAACTATGTTAAATTCACTTGCTATTAAAATGTCTTTTGAATGAGTTAAAAAACTAAAAGAAAAAAATTATTAAAATAAATAGGTGAATAATAGTTACTTTGCCAGGGGGTATGAACATTGAAAGAGTGGGTGTGGCTAGCATTGGGCACATGCTCAGACATTGCAAGGCTCATGTGTTCTGTTGTTATTGTTATTTAGATTCAGCAAGCTGGGGTGTATCAACAATAAGTAGGATGTGTGAGAAGTAAAAGGCTTTTGATCTGATTTTTGGCCCAAGGTAGAATATCAGAATGAGGGAAAGAGGGGCGAAGGTCCCTCATTCAAAACATGTCCAAGAACGACTCAGGTTCTCCTTTTTTCTCCCAAGTGACTAAAAATTGCTCCATCGCGCCAGAAATTGCCTCCGGCGGCGGTGGAGCCCAGAAACGCCTCAAACCACCATCATCTTAAACCTTTCTTCATTCCTTAACACCAATTGCTTTGAATCTCAACCTAACCTATGAGATCTTAACCTAAACACAAACCCTAATGTTCTTCAAACAACAATTAAATCACCTCTATTCATGAATCCAAGGCGTAAACATAGGGTTTCAAATCAAGTAAGCATCCTCTACAGCATGGCAACAAAGATGAAGAAGATATGAAGGATTAAAGCCACCTACCAACGGGATCGAGGTTTGTCCCGTTCGTTGTTGCAAGGTTATTAGAAGTGAATATTAAAGAGAAAGAAACCCATAGACGCGCATGACTTCCAAGTAATAGCTTTGAACCAAACTATTTGCAAGTTTTTCTTCTTCTCCTCTTTTTTTTTTCTTTTCTCTGGTTGTTGTGATTGATTGATGTTGTTAGAATAGTGTAAAATAGGGATTAGAGTGATGAACTTAGGCTATTGGATTGCATAGTAAGTGATGATGATGGATAATGGGGTTAAGGTGCATGATGTAGGCTTAGCTCAACTTGATGCAGAGCTTCAATGTGAAGCTCTCATCAATGGTGAAAATAAAGCTTTGGTGAGTTTGGGAGGTTTAAGGAATGAAACTGTCAGAGTTTCTTTAGGGTGGATAATGATTGCTAATGAAGCAATGAGAGTGAGGTTTATATAAATGGAAATGAGGAGAATTTAGGAGGGAAGGGTAGTTACAAACAGTTAGGATTGAATCAATTTTCACCCTTAAATGGTGATCCTAGACTTGGGTTTATTAAGGGTTGAAAATAATTGATGAATTGGTTAGGGTTTGATTTAGTTGGAGTGAAGAAAAAAATGGAATGATTTGTGTTTCTTTTAAACTGAAATCAGTGTGACAATTGGGATAGAAGTGTGCTTGTTTGGGCTTTAGAAGTTAGTTATGGTTTTGAAAGTTAGTAATTGTGTTTGGAGGGAACTTTGAATTTAGGGGTAGTTTGGGAATTAGCTTATCACACGTGGCAGTTAGCTGGCAGTTAATTTGTCAATGACAGTTAGAAGTTTGTTAGTAGTTAGCTTATAACTGATGGGAGTTAGGTTAGATAGTTATGGAATTACAAGTTGATTAATGGTTTGAAGTTAGTTTGTTAATTGTTTGCTTTAGGGTTAAGTCAGTAACTAACCTGGTCAGCTAACTGGTGGTTAGGGCAAGTGGTTAAGGCCTTGTAACTGACTTTGTCAGTTAGTAGTTAGGGCAGTTATGAAGTTGGGTTTTAGGGTGCAACTTAGTTTGGGATTTGTTAGTAAGTTAATGGCTTATTGGTCATGACAGTTAGTGTTGCTAGCTTGTTAACTGTTAGTTAGATGTTAACTAACTTTAATTGACAATTGGGAATTGTAGCTGCCATGTTTATTTAGGGCAGGTACTTGTAGGTATTAGGGTAGTGTTTTTTTTGGCATAATGACTTGGTAGTTAGTAGGTTAATTTAGGTATTGCTATGACAATTAAATAACAACTTTGAATTCCTTATAGTGATGTATGTATGATGGATTTATTGTGGGAACTACTAGGAAAAAGCAATCTTGGGTATGAATTGTATGTATGTTGAATGAAATGGTTGGATCATGAATCATAGGTTAGGTTATGTACTTAGATGTTACATGTAGATGCAAGTACAAATGAATGATCCTAAATATGAATGATTGGGGTAAATGTATGTAGATGAATCATGAGTCATGAGCCGAATGAAATGAAGATAGGTAGGATAAATTTTGGGATATGACAGTTACCATGTTGTTCACCGGATAACTTGGTTGTAACATTTTTGGTAGTTTACCTTTTTTTTCACTGGATAACTTGGTTATAAGTCTTCTTTTTTCAACATAATAAACCACAATTAAAAATCTTTGCCAAAAGTAAAAAGATCATGCTTAAAACTGTTGTCAAAGTGAATTTGTTTGATTAGAAAAATATTTACAACAATTAAGGCAACACAACGGTTTACCACAATTTAATTTTAGGCAACTATTTTCTTTACGTTATGCCACCGTTTTTAATTGTTTCCTAAATTCATTTTTATTGTAATCACTGGAAAACTTACCTATAAGTTATCCGGAAGGTAATTTTTTTTTAATATGGACCAAATAATTTAGTAGAAAGACTTTCAGAGAACTTGGTATTATAGGCAACATTTTTCTTTACTTTAGGTCACAATTTCTAACTGTTGCTTAAAGTCATGTTTATTGTAGTCATCATATAACTGTTGTTGCGGAAAAGCGGCAAGCAATAATATTATTTTCGGAAGAATTGCCTACGGGATTTATGTCGTGTCCACAGAGATTGAGGCTATTGAACTTCCGTTAGACAATTTAAATGTTAATGAGTTTGGGTTAAAATGAGTTTAAAGTAAATGCAGAAAAGTAAACTTATCCGGCATGCATATAATCGACTCGTCACAAACTTAAACTTATCGACCAATCATACTCAACTTACAATACTCCTCAATATCATTCAGCATCGCTCATAACAGTGTCCATCTCTGACACACTGAGCTGAGAGAACAACCGTGTTACCCTCGTCGACACTCTCGCACCCGACTCAAGATACAGAGGCATTAAGCTTCGACACCCATAAAGATTGTTAGCTCTAAATCTATCTCTAACATCCCGAAACTAACATATAATCATCCCAAATCAAAGTTTGCGATGTTTATCTCTAACACAACCCAAACCCCGGGCATAAAGCAAAAATCAAGGACAATCACCGATAAAGATTTGTAAATCAGATTAAATACAACGCCATGGGCGACAAATATACATGAGTTCAAAGTAAATACATATACAAAACCCAACAAAGAAGAAATACAGAAAGAAGAAAAGAAATAAACCAAACATCTCGCGGTTTGTCAACGCCGGTCGATGAGAAATCCACCCTGGATCATCCGTATGCAACCTTCAATGTTGTTTTCTAAGCTAATCCCACTGAAAAATGAGTTTGATGGAGTTGGGAGCAAAAATACCCAAAACCATAACCTAAAAAATGAATGAAATGACTTAAATATCATTTACAAAATTTGTCAAGTTCGCAATGCGAACTTTTATTCGCAAAGCGAACATCAAATTTAGGCACCTGATGCCTCAGGAACAATTAAACCGCCTCTGCGATTCTGCAAAAGTTCGCAATGCAAACTTTTATTCGCAAAGAGAATATTCGCTGGAAAGTTTGCAATGCGAACTTTGGTGCCTTTTTCTACTGCATCAAGTCTGGGAGCATTCGCTGGAAAGTTCGCAAAGCGAACATGACAACACACCAACCCTTGTTTTGACCATAACTTTTGAACCGTAACTCCGTTTGACACACGGTCGAAAGCGCTGGAAAGCTTATTCAACGCTCTTTATGAATATGACAAGATATATTTGCTTGAATACGTATAAAAATGAGAGAAAATCAATTAAACTCAATGATATTTACACGATACGCAATATATACACTATAACGTAAAGTAAACGTATTTACAAACAAATCGGGGTTTATTCGAACAATATTAACAAAAAATATCGATAAGTGCAACAGAAATTATATACAAAAATAGCTACAATTTTCACTAATCAAACTTTCCCCAACTTAAACTTGTTTGTCCCGAAACAAGAATCAAGCGACTCAAAGAAACAGAGTGACAACCAAAGAATAACGAATCAACATGTTTTGAAAAACAGAAACAAATGAATGGTTCAAATGGGAGACGGTACACACAAAGTAAATACTTACCACTAAACTACGACGATTACATAGTCATGAAACAAATGCAAAATACAAAAATCATGCCAAACATCCTAAAATAACACAAGTTCAAACATGAATCACACCTAGCAAAAATAATCATCGGTAGATGAAAAACACAAAATGAGGTACTTTTCACTCACACAACAATCTTGCAAACAAAAGACTAAATTATGCATTCATCCAAAAATTCACATTGAACATACAAAGGTAAGAATCACAAGGGCTTTCAAGGTTGTAGCATGGTCGGGTAAACAAACAAGGGGGAATTTCTAAAGGTAATTGAAACAAAAACTTTCCTAAATCTAAGGTAGTGATCAACTCACAAAGACTCAAACACAAAATTTCAATCAACTTCTTCCAAAATCCCAAGTGTTACACAAAACACAATACTTATTTAGCACAATTATTTGAACTCTTTTTGTTTCCTTTTACAGGGATTTTCTTTTTCTTTTTATTTCTTTTCTTTTCTTTTCTTTTTCATATTTTTCTCTTTTTTTTTTAATTTTCTTTTTCAACCTCATAGAAACCAACAAATGAGTAAACAATTATTCTCTCCCCAACTTGAATTCAACCACATCATCATGTGAATACTCCCTTCTTTCTAAGGTAAGATAAAAATCCATACAACAACACAAAGTTGAGGGTTCAAGAAAAAAAACAATCAATCAAAATCCATACAAAAAGTGAATTCAATACTCATAGACAAACATTAAGTTCAAACAACATGGATAATGATAGAAAGGCACAAAGGGGTTTAACAAATGCTCACACGCTCACAGGGTGAATTGACTATTTGGTTAGGTAGTTGTGCTCAAAATGAAACAAAATGCTTTGATCCTTTTCATGCTTTCATATGATCAACACAAACAAAAGATTAAGCAAAACAAAATCCAGTTAGAACAAGAATGTTGGTACTCCGCGCATATATGAACAATGGAAAGCTACCTCACAAAAAGGGTGGGAACTAAAGTGATTCACATCAAGAACAAGTATACAAAAGAATGAATGGCATGGAAGTTTGTAAAATGCCTAAGTATCATGAATATGCTAAAGTCTAGAAAGTGATAAACACATACCTTAGACGTGTACAAAACTTAACAATATCATCACCATACATCCGCAAGTTGAAACGATCTAACTTGGAACATCACCTTAAATTCCTCAAGCTACTCATAAAAAGCTCATTAACAAACACAAGAATTATTAATATAAACATACTAAAACACCGGATGAAAATGGATTAAACAAGTTGTAAAGTGAAGATTTGAGAATTTTATGAATAATCCGAGTACAACTTGTTTAATGAAAGTTCACCACACTACCAAAGGTAGAATGAAAAAGTAATAACGAAACAAAAAACGATAAAACATGCTTGTTTTACGTCGTAAGCTCGACGCCTTTACTATGCTTAGCTAGTAACTTCCTCCCTTCATGCCATGGTGATGCCTCACCGCGCAAACCAAAAGCAAGTGTCCTAACCAAACACTTGAACAAACGTTACGGGAACAAAATGTATACATCATTTGAACAAACATAATGGAAAATAAAAGCAAAACGAGTATCTATACAAGCATATATACAATATAAACAATTATGTACAAAGCTCCAAAACATCGAAACTATCGCAATGCAATTCAATATCAAAACCAATCCCCAGCAACGACGACATTTTGTTGTTGTGGTAAAGCGGCAAGCAAAAATATTATTTTCGGAAGAATTCCCTCCGGGATTTATGTCGTGTCCACAGAGATTGGTGATATTGAACTTCCGTTCGACAATTTAAATGTTAATGAGTTTGGGTTAAAATGGGTTTAAAGTAAATGCAGAAAAGTAAACATTAACACAAAAAGAATTCATTCTTCAGAGAGAAGAAACTTATCCGACATGCACATAATCGACTCGTCACAAACTTAAACTTACCGACCAGTTATACTCAACCTACAATACTCCTCAATATCATCCAGCATCGCTCACAACAGTGTCCATCTCTGACATACTGAGCTGAGAGAACAATCGTGTTACCCTCGTCGACACTCTCGCACCCGACTCAAGATACGGAGGCATTAAGCTTCGACACCTATAAAGATTGTTAGCTATAAATCTATCTCTAGCATCCTGAAACTAACAGATAATCATCCCTAACCAAAGTTTGAGATGTTTATCTCTAACACAACCCAAACCCTGGGCATAAAGCAAAATTCAAGGACAATCACCGATAAAGAGTTGTAAAGCAGATTAAATACAACGCCATGGGCGACAAATATACATGAGTTCAAAGTAAATACATATACAAAACCCAACAAAGAAGAAATACACAAAGAAGAAAAGAAATAAACCGAACATCTCGCGGTTTGTAAATGTCGGTCGATGAGAAATCCACCCTGGATCATCCGTGCGCAAGCTTCAATGATGTTTTCTAAGCTAATCCTACTGAAAAATGAGTTTGATGGAGTTGGGAGCAAAAATCCCCAAAACCATAACCTAAAAAATGAATGAAATGACTTAAATATCATTTACAAAATTTTTCAAGTTCGCATTGCGAACTTTTATTCACAAAGTGAACATCAAATTTAGGTACCTGATGCCTCAGGAACAGTTAAACCGCCTCTGCGATTCTACAAAAGTTCGCAATGCAAACTTTTATTCGCAAAGTGAATATTCGCTGGAAAGTTCACAATGCGAACTTTGGTACCTTTTTCTAGTGCCTTAAGTCTGGGAGCATTCGCTGGAAAGTTCGTAAAGTGAACATTCGCTGGAAAGTTCGCAAAGCGAACATGACAGCACACCAGCCCTTGTTTTGACCATAACTTTTTAATCGTAACTCCGTTTGATGCACAGTTGGAAGCGTTGGAAAGCTTATTTAATGCTCTTTATGAATATGACAAGATATCCTTGCTTGAATACCTACAAAAATGAGAGAAAAACAATTAAACTCAATGATATTTACACGATACGCAATATATACACTATAACATAAAGTAAACGTATTTACAAACAAAACGGGGTTTATTCGAACGATATTAACAAAAAGTATCGATAAGTGCAACAAAAATTATATACAAAAATAGCTACAATTTGCACTTATCAATAACTCACATAAATTTATCCGAAATGCAATTTTCTTTTTAATTTTCATGGGCTTTTTTTCAAATATAATACAAGGATATTTTGGTCAAATTAAATGAATTATATGGTGTGAGGATAATTGTGGGAGTATGTGGTAATACTTTCCTTTATTATGTTGATCCTATTTGTTTTCGTATGAGAGAAATGCTATTGTCCACCGTGCGAGAGTCATAATAAGTCATGTTAATGTAAAAATGGCAATTAATACAAAATCTATATAAAATAAGGAGAAAGAGCATTAAAGTTTAGAGAACAAATAATAAAATTTGTGTTGTATTATTTTCAAGTGTCACTTTACATAGTAATTTAGCTCCTATTTATAGGATACAAATAGTAGACAAGAAACTCTACGGCATCACCTCACAAACCAAACTCCACGGCGTCACCTCACATACCAAAATAAGATCTCAAAATTGCTCAATCATGTCCATCTCTTTAATAATCAATGCTGGCATATGCAAGGACTTTCTACTCAAACCATGTGCCACCACATTAGCTTTACCCGGATGGTAACTCGACTCGAAGTCGTAGTCTTTCAAGAACTCAAGCCACCTTCTCTACCTCATGTTCAAATATTTCTGGTCAAATAGGTATTTTAAACTTTTACGATTGATGAAAAATTCAAATCTAGAGCCATACATATATTGTCTCCAAACTTTAAGCACAAATACCAACTCCCAACTCTAAATCATGGGCAGGATAATTCCTCTCGTGAACCTTTAGCTGTATTGAAGCGTACTTAATAACCTGAAGATTATTCATAAGAACACCACCTAAACCCATCTTAGAAGCATCACAATACACAAAAAGGATTCCCTTGCATCAAGTAAGATCAAAATTGGTGCCTTTATTAATCTCTTCTTCAGGTCTTGAAAGCTTTTCTCGCACTGAGCATCCCACACATAAGCTTGTGATCATTGAGTCAACTAAGTCAAAGGCAAAGCTAACCTAAAAAATCCTTCTATAAACCTCCTGTAAATACCAGCCAAACCAAATAACATCTAATCTCAGTAACAAATTTATGAGTTTCCTACTGTAACACTAGGTCTACCTTAGACGGATCGACTGCTATACCACCACTGGAAATAACGTGACCATGGAAGCTTACTTCACGCAACCAGAACTCACACTTGGACAACTTCACATATAACTTATTCTCTCTCAAAGTCTACAACACATTTTCCAGATGTCCTGCATGTTCTTCATCTGATTTCGAATACACCAAAATGTTGTCGATGAATATCACAACAAACTGATCCATATATGGATGAAATATTATGTTCATGTACTCTATAAAGACACATGGCGCATTAGACACACTGAACGACATCACTGAGTATTCATAGTGACCATATCAGGTTCTAAAAGCAGTCTTCAGAATATCTTATGCTTTCACTCGATTCTGATGATAACCTAATCTCAAATCAATCGTGCTAAAAACACAAGCACCTACCAACTGATCCATCAGGTCATCAATTCTCAGAAGAGGATACTTGTTCTTAATAGTAACCTTATTCAGTTATTGATAATTAACACACAACCTCATGCTACCATCTTTCTTCTTCACCAACAACACCGGTGCTCCCCACGATGACGCACTAGGTTTAATAAACTTCTTTTCAAGCATATCTTCTAATTATTTCTTCAACTCGCCCAACTCTGACGCAAACATTCTATATGGAGCCATTGACACAAGTCTAGTATCAAGTACTAAGTCTATGGCGAACTCAACTCTTCACTCCGGTGGAAAGTCATAAATATCCTCAGGAAAAACATCAAGAAACTCGCACACCATAAGCATATCACTAGCCATAACATCGTTCTCCAATCTCAAAGAATTGAACATCACGAGCACATGATCGTCTCCCTTCAAGGACATCTCTACCTGATCGTCGGACATGAATCTTGAATACATACTTCATTCGGGTTCAGGAAATAACACAGCCTCACCCAAAAACCAGCACTCTTGCAATCAGCGGCGGGCTGAACCAACCATCCACACCTGAAACATCTAATAGAAATAGAAGCTTCTACCCACTTGCTTCAATCCCGTTCCTACTGGAAAGTGGTTAGAAAAACAAACGAGCACCAACAGTGTTTCACACACACACACACATGTCGCATACCTGAGAACAAGCAAAGTTACACAACCTAGCAGGATGGACCGATCTGCTTTGATACCACTATGTAACACCCTAGTTCCCCAATTCAACATTGAATAAAGTAATTCAATTTTTAAATCAACATTTAGAGTGTCACACATGTTTCACCAAACATAAAAACCAACAAAATATAATCATGTGAATTAAGCAACGGAAACAATAAAGTTTGACATATAACTTCTCAACAACAAATGAATAAGAAAGTGATAACTTCAAAGTGAATAAGACATGCAATAATGAAATATAGATAGCCTGTCCCTGGAACTACATATGAGAGCGACTCTACTAAAGACCCAAATGATAAATAACTAAAGAGACCTAAACAACATCCTCTAGCTTAAGCATATGGAGGAGCACTAACATCCTCTAACTAAAGAGACCTAAACAACATCCTCTAACTAAAGAGACCTAAACAACATATGGAGCTACATATACCTGATTTTCTATACTCTAGATGAGCACTAACACCACAACAAACTAACAGGGGTGAGAATACGCTCAAATATATTAATGGTTCAAAACATAGCAAGGGTAGCCTATTCACACAAATTAACAAACACATCACATATTCTTAACTACGAAATAATTCACAATATTTTTATGTATACAATGTGACCAACAATCTTGACTCAATGCATGTGGTACCAATTTAGAAATCAGAGGTTTATTATTGATTTTCGTCCATATTCGCTCCTGGTTCTCTCTTCTAAACCATAGCCTACCATAATCATTATTGATCTTAATTACTAAATCATTAACGCTTCACTGATCCCATTACTAAAATCTGCTACTCGCTTTCGGTCCCCACTTCTAAACTAGAGTTCACCATAATTGTCACTGATCCCCACCACAAAATCAATAATGCTTCACTGATCCCATTATTGAAATCAAATACAAGCTCCCGATCCCCACTTCTGAACCAGAGTTAATCACTGAATCGAAGTCTGTACAACATGATGCATGGACTCAACAACAACATGCAAATATGATCATTCACAATTGGCCCCACTTCTGACCGTGTACACATATTCAATCATACATAATCATACAATTATATCCATATTCCAAATTTTATTCAATTCCTCATAACATCAACATCAACATCCCTCCTCATAGGGTAATCATTAATTCAATCAATCACAACAATCAGAATAAAATGTTTTCATCTTCATTAACCATTAATTAGTGTTACACAACAAGTTACATCATATAATCTCGTCCTCAAGTACACTACTAACCTCTAAGGACGTTACCATAAGATAATACTACGTGTTAGCTTTCCAACACTTCAAACCGCATCTAAATTGGAGTCACGAAACTCAAGTTATGACGAAAACAATTTGTGAACAAAATCAGCCTTGTCTGATTCGAAACATGTAGTTTTCCTGATTCGAATCAAACATGGCTGCAACGTTTTTCAGCTAAATTTTCATGATAATCTCACTCCCAACCCCAATTTATCCAACCTAGACTTATCCCATTTCAGTTTGAACATGAGTAATCACACATACTATATAACATATCAATTACCACACATATTTGTCATATTAACATCGATTTATCATAAAATCTTCAATTTATTCTAAATCTAAGAACATGTTTATCAAACCAAAACCCCATGAACATAAACTTTCAAACTCATATTTGCACATACACATCATACACGAAATTCATCAATAAAACAAGGCACTAATTTAATATGAATTACAACAAGTATGATAAGTTTTACAGAATCTCATTTGAAACTCACAAAACATCAACAATGGAGAAAAACATGAGAAAAACCTAGAGGAAAGTGAGGGTCCGTCTCTATCCTTCATGCATTTGACACCCATATAAGAGTAGTTATCCTCCTTACCTTAACTACCAGCAAAGAAATCCAAGCTTTGGTTATGGCTTCTCCTTCCTAGAGCTCTCCTTAGGATTCTTTGCATTTTCTCACAATTTTCTATTTCTCCTAATTTCCTCTAATTTCACATACTAATAATTCCAAAAGCTCCACTAATCATCCTTTTAAACTTAACCTAATTTTTATATTTCTAATTATTTCACCTTGGCCTTAAGTTACCTTAATTTCTCACCACTTTACCCTATATTTTCATTATTCCTAGTTTCCACCAAAATCTCATGAATTCCCTACTTTCTTATTATTTTAATCATTTAAAACTAACTAAAATTCTAAATAATTCTCACCACTCTCAATAAATCCCACCAAAATATTCAAGCACACCAATAATTAAATAAAACTAATTTTAACTCAATTAAAAACAAAAATACGAAATCGGGGAGTTACACAAGGTGTTACCTGGCATGTGTTGTTTTGGGTTTGCCAAAGTATATTGGGGAACATATGCATTTAATGCACTCCCATAATTGAAACATTTCTCCGTTCTTTGACATGTGACCTTAAAAGGTACGAAATGGCGTGACGTAGCTTACTGTACACTTGAGTGCACTTGAGTTGGATTATGTTCCCAAGGAGAAATTTGATCGTTGATCCACACTTGCTTCTTACTTTAAATCTGACCTGCTCGATTTTATTTTTCTATATAAGGACAGAGGGAATGTGGAGAAACCTTTCCTAATATTGTAGAATGAGTTTCCCTTGTTTCTTTCGAGTCTCTTCCTCTTCTTTGAGAGAATTTTACTGGAGTATCCGTTACCTTCCATTCAATGCTTCAAAACTTAAAACTTTGGCTTTCTGCTTTGCGTTACTGCTTTCGACCTTACAATTTGAGGTACATTCCTTTCCCTTCTGTCATACCCCAAATTTTGATCACCAAGATTTCCTGTCATTGTGCAAATCATCACCACAATATGGATGTACCATCATACCTCATCAATCTTCTCAAGGATTATTGAGCACTCACCTCAACCAGGAATTTGGGTTTTGAGCCCTCTCAGAGTACTCAGACAAAGGATCAATCAAGAATAGACATGATCCTTAACTTGTATAGCCTCTCAAGCATCTATAAAGGATCAAGAGGACTCCTACATCAAAAATCAAGCACAAGATTGCAACATTCCAAGTGGTTCGAGCCTCAAGATCGCCAGTGTCACCAAATTAGGGTTTTTGGTCGACCAGGGCCTCCAGATGAAAATTTTCATCTAGGCATGAGCCAATACTTCAAAACATGATCCAAGAAGCTCAAAGGGACCTCATGGACCCAATCATAGAGTCAAAATAGTCTCAGGGGATACATCCATAAAAAATCAGGAATTAGGGTTTCTTGACCTAATTCACCCCTAAGTTGACTTTTGGAGCAAGACATGAGCCAATACCTCAAGAAGTGTTTTGAAGACCTCCAATCCGTCATATTGATCCATTTACAAGGTTTGATTAACTCAAAGAGCTTGGTCCACAAGCAATACAAAGATTCAAATTCATCTGGGCCAATTAGGGTTTCCTGATGAAAAGTCAACTGTACCTTTGACTTTTGACCAAGACATGATCCCAAATCTTGGGACATGATTCAAGACACTATAAAACACCTATGGAATCCACCCATTAGGTTTGAATTAGGTCAAGGACTTGATTTCATAGAGGATCACAAAGTTTGAAATTCATCTGATAAAAAGTCAACTGTGCCAAAAACCAAGTTTGACCTTTTGAGTTTCTTGACAAACAAGGTTTCCCTAAGTTAAAAACAATGTTAATTCATGGTTTGGATCATCATCCATCAAGAAAAATCAATAAAAGTGAGGTTACTTGAAAAAGGGGCAACCTTAGGAAACTTAAATTTTTCTAAGTTATGGAGCAAAATTGATTTGGTACCAACTTTGCAAGGTCATAACTCCAAAACCATAAAGCCATTTGGTTCCATCTAAAGCTTAAATTAAAGCTCTCATTACATACTTTAAAATTGTCAACTACATCAGATTCCAAATCATCATGGATTTTGAGTTATGGATTGATCAAAATCACAAAAACATGAAAATGACCACTTTTTCCAACACTTAGTGAAAATTTTGGACATAATCTGTCTTGGATTTTAACCAACTTTTAGGCCATTTCTCACCTTGATCCAAGTTGATTCAAGACCAATGTTGGAAATCAAAGTTAAAGTAGGATATACAAGCTTTCCAAAGAGTACCAGAACTCATCCTAGTTCAACTTGAGTAGGGAGTTATGAGCATGGAAACATGACACCTCCAAGACTGGTTTTGCAAGACAGTTTTGCACTTGCCCCACGATTTTGTCATTTCCATGGCTTCGCAAGCCTTGTAACCATACAAGACAAGTTTCTAAAGTGCAACAGACATGATCTCTGCAGAGCTACAACACCATAGAGCCTTACAAGTCCAAAACCTCATCATTTGGCATGTGACATTCAAAGTTCAAATCCAAAACCTTCAAATTTTTCATGAGGAATTGAATGGATGCATAGAGATAACATGTATCAGTCCACAACATTGCAAATGAGTCAAGATAAACTCAAGCATCAGAAGACCATAGGCCTGCACGATTGACCCAAGTAAATGGCTAGAGGAGACTTTGGCAACAAGACAAAGTTCAATGGATAATAGAGTGATCCATCCTCCATTCACTATTGCTCCCAGAAAAAACTTGTTATACTATACATAGAGCTTCTTTATGATCAATTCAAGTACACCAAAGCACCATAACACATGCTTTCCTCCAAATCACTCAAAAACCAGATTTTGCTTCTCATTCAAGTAACATTCGAATTTTCCATTTGAGAGCAATTCTATCAAAATCAATCATGCCAACACCTCACATAATACATATATGAGTGATCCATAATCTTAAAACTCATCTGGAACATCAGAATCACAAATTCACCCCCATTTGCTCAAACTTTTTGGCCTGTTTGCAGTTGAGGTGCCACAACAAGTTCCAAGCTGATTCAATCCATTCCAGGCCTTCAAACACATTACTTGAGGTCCATTGAAGTTGTCCAGATCATTACACAACATCTGTAACACTTCCAACATATAATTTGAATTCTTCTTGCAAGAGGTAAGTCTGACACTCTCAAACTCTATACTACATGCATCATAAATTTGTTTTTAAGTTACCAACTTGTTTTTGGTAGTTCATAGAGTAATAACCCTCAATCAATTGCATGATTTCATTTGTGTTTTAAGATTTCATGATAGTTTTTGCAAATTCTAGGATTTTTGTGTTCATCATAATTATTTCACTCCACACTTAAAATAAATGAAATTAAACACCATCATCATGTTCCTTGATCAAAAGCGAGTAAGATTGATATTTGAATCATTCCATTTCATCACGTATTGACTGAGATTGAGAGGGTTTTGCGAATCTGGAAAACTAGAGCTCGCGCGAAGAAGATGACTTGTTCTTGGCGCCTGTAGCGAGTGATTTTGGATGTGGTTCTTAAGCACTGTCGCTCTGGGGTACTACAGGCCGATTCATTTTTTATACTATTGAAGGTGATGAAGGAAGGGAAATAGATGTCTCCAACTAACCCTGCTTGTAAACTGAGGTTAAACAGTCAAAACTGTTGGTTTACAGATGCGGTTTTAGTTCGTGGGCCTCTCTCTGCTTATTTTGTTCAGAAGAAATACCGGGACTGTTCATGGGGAATTTGTTGGGATCCTGCGCCAGATTGGCTGGAGGTAGGGGACTTTGGGTTTTTTTTTATTAGTGTGCTCGCTAAGATTCTTTTTCAATCTTATGCCTACGTATTCCTGGGATAGGGAAATCAGAGCGATCGTAGTTCCTCCTATTCTATGGGAGGAAATAGTGTTTTGATGTCTTGTTCAAAGCCCAAGACATGAAGCTAAAGGTGGTTTGTATCTTGTTCAAAGCCCAAGATGTGAAGCTGAAGGGTCTATTTGTATCTTGTTCGAAGCCCAAGATGTGAAGCTAAAAGGGTGTTGACTTTAGAGAGAATTTGTCATCTCTAAAGGGGAATATTTGGTCTGTTTGGCACAACTGTTGGGTGTCTGATTATAAAGGAGAATTACTTTAACTGGGATATGCGAATCCAACAATGGCATAATTTCCTTTATAGGGGATTTTCAACCTGAAGGAGAAGAGTTTAACTCAGTTTAGAGCAACGCCATCTTTCCTTAGGAATTTCTCATGCTAAAAGAGGGACAATGGCAAGGATGTAAATAATCCAGAGGCTTGCCTCTTACATCAATTAGACGAGGGAAAAGGAGTTGTTGATGTTTGTATGCTGTGACCAAAGCATGATTTGATGCTAAAAGGTTGATTGAATCAAACGGGGATTTCTTTATACAAAGCCTAAGAGGAGGCTATTGACCCAACAAGAGGATGCTTTTGTGCCTCGTACGAAGCCCGAGATAGAGGCTAAAAGGGTTGACTCAACAAGAGAGTGTTTTTATATGTGTCTTGTACGAAGACCAAGACGGAGGCTAAAAGGGTTTGACTCAACAAGAGAGTCTTTTATACTCACCAAGAGAGTGATTTGTATCTCGTACGAAGCCCGAGATAGAGGCTAAAGGCGATTAACTCAATAAGAGAGTCTTTTTATACTCAACAAGAGAGTGATTTGTATCTTGTACGAAGCTCGAGATATAGGCTAAAGGTTTGACTCAACAAGAGAGTCTTTTATACTCAACAAGAGAGTGGTTTTGTATCTCGTACGAAGCCCGAGATGGAGGCTGTAAAGGTTAGCTTTGCTGGGGAGAATCATTGTACAAAGCCAAAGAGGAGGCTAGGGTTACTGTTTCAGTTGAGTGACAGGTCCAGTATGTTGGTTAAAAGAGAAAATCAGTTCTTATATGGGTAATGTTGTACTCATGGATTTGATCTGAGGACCAGGATTATTTCCTGTTCTTTAAGGAAACGGGGAATCCGAAGGGTATTGAGACTACCCAAGTCTACAGGTGTTTTTTTCCTATTTTTGAAAGGAACTTGAGAATGTCTTCGAGACTCAAGGAGATTAGACTGTCCAAGTCTAGAGTTTTATCTTTTGTACTATGCTTAAGAGAGATCAAGAGACAGTATGTTCGCCGTAGGAAGATCTAGACTCTTTAAAAGACTGTTCTATTAAGATGACTAATTTCTGTTCCTATACCTTTAAGAGGTCGTCGAGACAATTTGTACAAAGCCCAAGAGGAGGCGAGAAAAACTTTTAAGAAGCCGAAGGGACAATTTGTACGAAGCCCAAGAGGAGGCTATCTTCCCGGAGGAAGAATCGTTATACGAAGCCTAAGAGAAGGCTGTGAAAACTTCTAAGAAGCCGACGGGTCCTTGTACAATGCCCAAGAGGAGGCGGGGATGCTTTTAGGAAGCTTGTGGGTCCTTGCACTAAGCCCAAGAGGAGGCTGATGAACAGTTCCAGAAGGGGTTTCACTTGGAACATTGGCCTTCTGTATATGAACTATTCAAGGGGGAGATTTCTTAGATATAGTTATCTAAAATTGTTGTAAAAGAAAATTCTCATGGTTTAGGTTATGTTGAAATATCCGGGAGAACGTCAGATGTAAGGAGACGAGGTTTTGTCTAGTTCTAGACGAAGTTACCGAGGAAACTCTAAATATCTATACTAGTATTACACAGTCGATATGAGTGTCGCGGTCGGCAAAAATATTCGAGTCTCCACCATATTTTTTTTTAAGGAAAATAATGATAAACCTAAATATCCTTATCCTAAGGTAGAGATTCCTACGGTTCGGGAGTCATTTAAGCGAAGGGAAGGTATTAGGCACCCTTCACTTCCATTGTACTCAATGGGATCCACTTTTGAGTTTAGGGTATGTTTGTTTGTCTAAATGAAAAGAAAACCTAAGTTTTTTCCTAATTATACTCGCTAGGGTTGGTTTGCAACCCTATGCCTACGTACCCTCAAGATGAAGGATCAGAGTAACCGTAGTTCACCTCCCCTATTCCTACCCCCTAATCCTATTCCTAAATCCCAAATCCTATCCCTAAATCCCATCCATATTTATACTCTTGGGTAAAGAGTTCTATCCCTTAAATCTAGTGTTTATACTCCTAGATGAGGAGTTCTATCCCTTAAATCCCTTTGTCCATTGTTTATACTCTCGGAGGAAGAGTTTTATCCCAAAATCCAAATCCCTTAACCCATCCTTTATTTAGGCTCTCGTACCAAGAGCTTTATCCCTTTTGTAAATCCCTTAAAAAACTTAAACGTACCTTTGAAAACCAAATTCTAACTTTTTTACAAAAAAAAAATTTAAGCAAAACATTCAATAATTTAATATGACAAAAAACACAAAATTAATCCAACATAAAGTTCAAGTTCCAAATAATTCCCCCAAAAATATTTACCCCAAAAAATAATTTATTATTTTTTTTATCCTAATCCCTTTAAAACAATTTTCCTAAAAAACAAATTCTTTATAAAATTTTATTTACATGAGTTATAAAAACTTAATTACCACACATCTAACTAAAATTAATAATTTTCATTAAATAATTAAAAAAAGAACAAAAAACCTAAATTGACAAATAAAAAAAAGAGTATTTTTTTTTATTATTATTACTACTTTAAATCAAGGAATTGATTCAATTGTGATTTTTTTATAAAGTAAATAAAAATAAATTTAACAAAATAAAATCCAAAAACCAAAAACCAAAAACCTCAACATAAATCCCTAAACCCCTAATTTCATCCTAAATTCCATATATTTTTTAAAATCTCCTAATTAACCCTAAAACATAATTAATAATTAAATTAAATTATGTTAAATAATTCAATTAATTAAATAAGAAAAAGAAGAACCAGGGGGTGTAAAAACCTTTGAAAAAAAACAAATGGGCCATTGATGGGGGTCTGAATAGCATTGGGCGTAAAGCCCAATGGCCAAAACCATCCCAGAAAAAAAACAAAAAAAAAAGATGAAATGAATGGGATCCGTCCGTTGGATCAATCTTGCGGTTCTCCCCAGATTTCCTCATGACCGTTTGATCAATCCAGTGTATTATATCCTTTTAAATCTATGGCGTCCGATCCGTCTACTTTTCCCAGGTCGTATCATCTAATGGCTCAGATGATGAGCCATGTTTGCTTATGATGTACGCGCAGGTAGGGGAGTCATTGACTCCAACGGTTAAACTATATCAAGTGGCTCAGGTGAGGCCACTTGGCGCGCATCTGACGGTACGAAGGAGGGGTATTGAAACCCAAACCCTTCAGAAAACCTTCATTTTTCCATTTCTTTCTCTCTCTAAGCTTTCTCCCCTTCTCTCTTCTCTCGTCTCACTCCTTCTCCCATCGCTTCCCTTCGCCACCGGTGGATTCCCTAACCACCGCGCGCCACCCCCAAAACCTCCATCAAACCCAGGTTTCCAGTTGAACTTCAACCGGAACCTTCAAACCTTCAACCCCTTTCCAGAAACCCAACCCAGATTCTTCAATCCTCATCGTTTCTGGGTTCTTCAGATGAACCCTAGGGTTCTGACGAAGAACCCTAACCCTTCCTTCAAACAAAATCCATATCTCCCCTCAAACCCTATGAACCCTAATGGACCCTAACCCTAACCCCAAGAACCCTAAACCCTAAACATGAACCCTAAACCCTAAAAATCCAGAAACTCCCCCCAATCACATGCAAATTCAACGATTAACACCACCCGGAGGCGGATTTACAACAATCAAAAGCAATAAACAAAAGTTACGTAGGCCTACCTCTCCCGCAGTGACACTGGTCGTATACTTTAATTGTTGTTTCCTCTTCTAATCCCTCTCTAATCCTCCCTCCCGTTGATTTTTTTTTGCAAGTACGGATGGTTGAAGGCTAAGCTCAGAAGAATTAGGGTTCGAGTGTTGAACCCTAACTTTCTACAATTTTTAGAGCTTTGGTGCAAGGGTGGGGTTTGCGCAGCTGCAGATTTTTTCTTAGGGTTTTTTCCTCCCTTTTTCTGGATTCAACCCTTAGTTTATATAGTTTAGAAATTAGGTTTAGGAATTAATTTGATTAGATCCAGTTTAGAAATTTTTGATGTAATCTTCTGTAATTTGATTTGTTTTGATCAGATTTAGATTTAGGATTTGTAATTGATTTGTTCTGTGTACATTTTGATTCAAAAAATTAATGAAATTGATTTGATTTTCCAATCTCTGCGCGCACAGCTAGGGTTAGAGTTGGGGAAGGAGAAAACCCACTCTTTGGGTCAACAATCTTGACCAAAAATAAAATAAATGAAAAAAAAAAAATAATAATAACAACAACCATTTTAATAAGTAACTAATAATAAAACTAATAATCCTAAATATTACCCTAACGACAACCTGATTAATAAAACCAAAATAAAATAAAATAATAATAACCCTTAATAAATAAAATATATATTAGATTAAAATTAACATTATGTATATATATTTAAAAAGTAAAACAAGCAAAGAAACCTACTAAATTAGCCTAATAATCTTTTAATCCTTAAATAAAAAACAACTAATAAAGATCCAAAAGGTCCTTTTTAGTAACAAGTCTAAAAATCTATAAAAAAACCTAATTATCAGAGCTAATCCCCTAGTTAAACCATAAAAATCTAAATCAATAAGAATAAAACTAATTAATAAAAGGATATTAATAAAACTTAAACTAAATTAAAAAAATAATCCTTTTCTAATTAATTTACCAACAAATAAAAATCTGAGATAATAAAAATAAAAAAAACCCAAAACATCCTTTTTATTATAATTAAACCAAAATTCTAAAAACTAAGACTATTAATCTAAATACACCTAATTATCTCTAATTAATCTAAAATTCCAAAAATAACAACCTAATTATCCTAGAAAATCTAATTTTAAAAAAAAAAACTCTAATAACCTTAATTATTAATAAAACCCCAATTCCTAATTAATTTAAAAATAAAAATCTAATTTCTATAAAAAATAAAATGACATTAATTTCAAAACAACATTCCTAATAGAATTAAATAAATAAACTTAATTATCTATTTTTAAATGAATAAAACAAAAATTCAAAAATAAATTAGTACTAACTGTCGCACCTCAAAAATTCATCGAGAATACGACTCTCGCGCGAAAGGCGCGGAAACGGTTCGACAGAGTCGCCACCGAACTTTATTTATCCCAAAAGAGGGAAAGGAAAATATCGAGAAAACCTTTAAGGGGTGGATAAGAACGTAGTCGTCGCAACAACATTCCGGGTTCGGGAGTCGGTTACGTGCGGGGAAGGTATTAGCACCCCTCACGTCCGTTGTACTCAACGGGAACCTCTTAGTTCGAATTGTGAGGAATGTTATCTAAGCTTGTTTGTTTTCTTCTCAATGGTAAACGTGAAACGATAAGATAAAGGGAAAAGATACTAAGGGGAAATGGGGTGGTTTTAGGTTAGGGTGCTCGACAAGATCATCGTGACCTCGGGCCTACGTATGCTCATTCGGACGAGAATGAGGAATCAGAGCAATCGTAGTTCGACTACGGGGTTTGACAGAAAAAGATGGTAGTGTGCTCGCCAAGATCATCACAATCTTGTGCCTACGTATCTTTACTCAGACGAGAATAAAGAATCAGAGCAGTCGTAGTTCGTGGTCGCGATGATCTTGCCGAGCACCCTATCCTAAAACCACCCCATTTCCCCTTAGTATCTTTTCCCTTTATCTTATTGTTTCACGTTTACCATTGAGAAGAAAACAAACAAGCTTAGATAACATTCCTCACAATTCGAACTAAGAGGTTCCCGTTGAGTACAACGGACGTGAGGGGTGCTAATACCTTCCCCTCACGTAACCGACTCCCGAACCCGGAATGTGGTTGCGACGACTACGTTCTTATCCACCCCTTAAAGGTTTTCTTGATATTTTCCTTTCCCTCTTTTGGGATAAATAAAGTTCGGTGGCGACTCTGTCGAACCGTTTCCGCGCCTTTCGCGCGAGGGTCGTATTTTCGATGGATTTTTGAGGTGCGACAGATGGCGACTCTGCTGGGGATAATGGTAAGTCAACTCAGGGGTTGAAAAAGGTAACAACATCGACTCGGGGGTCAAGAACAAATCAGAATATCAACGCAGGGGTTGAGGAAGGAAATAACATTGATATCGACTCGAGGGTCAAGAATAAGAACAAGATATCAACTCAGGGGTTGAGAAGGTGAAGACAATATCGACTCAGGGGTCAAGAATAAGAACGAGGTATCAACTCAGGGGTTGAGGGAGGAAATGACAATGATATCGACTCGGGGGTCAAGGAAATAAAGACAGCATTGACTCAGGGGTCAAGAGAATAAAGACAACATTGACTCAGGGGTCAAAAACAAATCAAAATATCAACGCAGGGGTTGAGGAAGGAAATTGATGATATCGACTCGGGGGTCAAGAATGTAGAGACAACGTTGACTCAGGGGTCAAGAACAAAAACAAGGTATCAACTCAGGGGTTGAGGGAGGAAATGACAATGATATCGACTCGGGGGTCAAGGAAATAAAGACAGCATTGACTCAGGGGTCAAAAGACAATATTGACTCGGGGGTCAAAAACAAATCAGAGTATCAACGCAGAGGTTGAGGAAGCAAATTAATTGGGTTATGTATGCATATGGCGCATGCATATGTGAATGCAGGCAGGTGATTGGTTTTATGTGGGTGCCAAGGAAGGTTGGGCTTTAGGAGGTGCCAAGCAGGGTTGGACTTTGGTTTCGGGGTGCCAAGGAAGGTTGGGCTTTTGGTAGGTTGCCAAGCAGGGATGGACTTTTGGTGAAAGGATTTGACTTCCCGACACTCGGTATTTGACGGCGCGATGATTAGAAGACAGATGTGGATGCTTATGGTGCTCCAAGCTTGATTATTTGTAGCAGTTGCGTGCTTGTTCTTGAGAGACCTCGCTTCTAGCTAATGTGTCGTAATGGCTTGTAGATGATTGTGTGAGCGTAGCGACTTATCCAATGTATATTGATTACGCTTTTGCTCTGCCCCAAGGCTTTTTGACACTTGTTGAACTCCAAGGTAGCTTAGTGTATGACATGGTCAGCTTGACAAACTTAAATGCATGAAGGGAATTTGATCCTTCGCAAAATGTTTGCCTCAGCCCGTAGGGTCTCTGAAGGAGTTCTTCTTGGAAAAGTTTATGCCATGACATAGTCTGAGATGATTTTCCCCAGCGTCTGAATCTTGCAGTGGTCTACCCCCATTCTTGGCCTTTGAAAAACTTGCCCCAGATCCAAAAGGTCACGAGAAAGTCTTGATTCATGTCAGCGCCAACAGATGTTCAAGTTCCTCTTTGATTTCTCTTGGTTGGAATTTCCATAATGTCAAGTACTAATTTGCAGTTAAAATTGATCATTCAGAAATGGTAATTTTAACGCGACATTCATGCAAGTTTTGAAAAGACATTTATTAAAATGATGTGAAAATGTGTGACAGTGGACCATTAATCCAAACGTGTGCTGATTTACTGATGTGTGAAAGATATGGCAAGGAGAATGACACCAATGCTGAAGATTAACAACTATGGGGAGTCAGTTTACGCAACCTTGCTGTAGTATGCTTTCAGAATAAACCCTGCCTCAATTAGGTCTTTCGAGGGTTGTAACGTGGCCTGGCTCACGGTTATTGAAACAAAGGATATTAGGCTCAAAACTTATTTTGGTACCCACCCCTTCTTCATGATGATTCTCTAGTCCTACGTTCAGTTAAATTGACACACACATCTAGAGTTTGACGGTGTAAGAGTGAAGATCCAAGATTTTCGTGAAATGATAGTCACCTTAATTATGTTTTTGATGGATGTCAGTGGCCCTTTGGTTTTGATTTGGTGGTCACTGAGTCTTATTTTGTTTTTGGTGAGGATTTGAGGGCCTCTTTCAATTTTTGTTTGTTTGTGATCCCTATCTTTTGCATGGACTGATTTTGCTTGTCGAGTCCATCAGGGTTGCCTTGATTTTTGCCTAAGTCTCCTTTGAGGTGTTTGACTTAGCAGGCTTCTGATTTTTTTGTTTTTGTTTTGTTTTGTTGGAGGATAGTGACAATTATTTGATAAACGAGACGTCGGCCTCACAACCAATTAATCGAGGCATTATTGGAATGCTAGATCCCAACGACACCTTTTTCATTCGATTAATTTATGAAATATTGTTTGATGAACAAAAAAAGTACCTCGTGGAATGCTAGATTCCAATGGCATTCTTTTGTCCAAATAGTTTAGTTTCCCCGAAGAAGGCAGACATGTTGCCATCCCATCATTTACATTCTTGTATTTTCGTCTTTATTTGTTTAAGTACTGTATGCTTTAAACATTGTCGTTTGTATTTGGTTTTCTTAATGTAGTGATTATGCATGTTTTGAATCAGTTATGTCGTATTCACTCATTTTTCCATCTACTGCAAAACACAGATACATTTGTTTCCACTTCACTCCCTTTATCATACTGTTGTTAGCAATGATTGGAGGGAGGATGATGACAACGAAATACTCATAATTGCTAACTGTATGCTTTCAGATAAAATCCTGCTGATGATGTACAGGCATTGTTTCAAATCCCCTAAACACCGGAGAGATAAGGAGTTAATCCCTAGTAAACCACTTCGAGCCTAGAAGTAGCAGTTTCTTTCGGATATTCAAACCCTTACACTTAACCTGGGGCAGGGTAGTGTTCAGCTAATCCAATTACGCACTCAAATCAGCTGTCGCTACTCAAAAAATAGTCGACCGGAGGCGAAAAGGAAAGAAACAGGAGAGTCGCCATCGAACTTTATTTATCCCATGAGGGGAAGGGAAAACATCGAGAAACCCCAAAGAAGAAAGGATAAGATGGTCTCGCAACCAAATTACGGGTTCAGAAGCCGGTTATGCGAGGGGAAGGTATTAGCACCCCTCACATCCATCGTACTCGATGGGAACCATTTGATTGTCTATGTGTTAGGATGTTTGCTAAAGGTATTGCATTATAAGAGTGCTCTAAGAGGGAAAGAGAAGGGTGAGAACCAAAGAATGTGAAAGAAAACAAAAGAAAAGGTAGGGAGAAGAAGAGGGGAAAAGAAAAGGAGAAAAAAAAAAGGAGAAAAAAGAGAAGGAGACTCGATAGGATCTCGTGGTCCTATGCCTACGTATTCCCTCGTGCAATGGGAAAGTCAGAGTCAACGTAGTTCGAAGGACTACGGGTAAAGAAAATGAAAGGGGGTATGTGGACGATGGTAACGTGCGCATTCTAGCAGTTAGGTGTATTGCGGCTCGCTCGTGGAGTCTTATGCGTTACCTGTTTGCGGTAGAACGGACGTAACATGTCCCTTTTTGGGGGGAAGAAGAAGAAATGGTGTGGAAAACGGAAGATGGATAGAAGGTGGCTCGCCAAGATCATCACAATCTTGTGCCTACGTATCTTACATTCGGACAAGAATGAAGAATCAGAGCGATCGTAGTTCGACCTATGATTTGTTGGTGTTTTTTATGGACGATGTTAATGTGTGGGTTCTAGCAGTTAGGTGTTTTGCGGCTCGCTCGTGGAGTCTTATGCGTTACCTGTTTGCGGTAGAACGGACGTAACATGTCCTTTTTGAAAAGGTTGATTTTCGCCATCAAGGCAAGACGTCTCATTTGATTTGTTGAGATTGGTTTTAAGGGGTGAAATAAGTCCTCGGATAGGAACCCCTTCGGGTAGTACCCAATTCTTTATCTCAAAAGGTTTGTTATGAAAATTGTGTGGCGAATATAGTCACGTCTTCGTATTGAAAGACGAGTATCGAGACCACACACTCTAAAGTGAGCATCCTAATACTCGAAAAGGAAGAGGCCTTCACCCAATCCTCTCTCTTTAATTCAATACAAAGAGAACTTTATTCTCTTATTAAAAGTGTTTTTGGTTTTAGATGGTAAGTGCTTTACGACAGTGAACCCTAAAGGTAATGTCAAGCACTCGGGATAGGAGAAGGCCTTCGCCTAACCACTCCACGACCGTCTAAGTTTATTGAGAAAAGTTTTTGAAAATGCACTTGGTACGGGACCAAGGTTTTTAGACACAAGGAGATAAAAGGTGTTGAAAGAATGGGTGGTGAATATAGTCACGTCTTCGTATTGAAAGACGAATATCAAGACCACGCACTCTAAAGTGAGCATCTTAATACTCGAAGAGGAATAAGTCTTCACCCAATCCTCTCTCTTTAGTTCAATACAAAGAGAAAATTTGAAAATGAGCACTTGGTACTAGACCAAGGTTTTGACTTAAGAAGAGAATGAAAATGAGAAATGAAATAGAAACCGAAATGAAATCGAAAAGAAAATGGCCTCATATTGATCAAGATTTTGAATCGATTGAAGGAAATCAAGTAATCATGATTTTTGTTATATCATTGGCCAAAAATAAAATCGAAAAGAGAATCGAAGATGAAAAGTAAATCGAGAAATGAATCTAAACAAAGTGATAATCAAAATATAATTAATTAAAAAAAGTTTGAGAAAATAGTTTAAACAAAAGTAACAACAATCTAAATATAAACACTATTTAAAAAATAATCAATGACATTTAAACAATATTAACAAAGATTTTTTTAAAGAAAAGTTATAAACTAAAATATTAACAAAAGGTTTGTTAAAAATTATTAAATATAAACCATCTAAAATTGACAAAATTGATATTTAAAAAGAAATGAAATAGAAAGGGTGATATGAGAGCATTCCGGGCTTATGAGCCCAACAAGCCAACCAAAAACTGACCAAAAAAAGACTATGGGCCCGGGGCGGACAGATTGCCTTGTATGATCCTGTTCAGCTTCAATCTATCACAATGAGAAACCCTAAAAATGGAAAAAAGAAAGACACGACTGCTGCAAAGGAAAACACGTTATTTTCCTTTTTCTTCCGACACTATTAGGATGCTTTTATCATATCCACTATTTTTAACACAAAACAGATTTTCTTGCCAACGAACAAACACCCATGTACAAAAGAATTCCTGAAACAATGGGTAGCAACAAAAACCTAGGAAATGGAAAAAAAGGATGCGCTCAGAACATCGTCACCATCGTGCATGGTCAAACGAGAGAAGAGGAATGATGATGAAATAACACACGGTTGAATGGAAAACCCAACCTTCCTCTCGTCGGATCTCCGCCTCGACTCCATTGTGATTCAAGACCTTTCACGGCTCCACGACTTCACAGATTCATTCAATCATTTTGTTTCTGTTTTTTTTTCGAATCAGGTTGGTTGGTTTATGATCCGTCTCATTCTTCTCACTCTATTTCATCTCAATCCCTGATTCTGATCTGTTTTATGATTTGGATCTTATCCTTTCCTTCTTTGGGTTTTCTCGATGTTTTTCCTTCCCCTCATGGGATAAATAAAGTTCGATGGCGACTCTTCTGTTTCTTCCTCTTTCGCCTCCGGTCGACTATTTTTCGAGTAGCGACACTAACCACTAAAGCGTTATGATCTAAAAAACAAATTCACTAAAAACCTCAAATAGGACCATATCCCAAAATGAGCCCAAAAATTACTAATCAGACCCCCAATGCCCAAAATGGCACTCCCTAAAAAAAATCCAAAACCAATGGTCAAAATTTAGGGTACTACAATGAGTTTATGAAAGAAGACTTACAGTGAAACAGCCCCACAGTACAGTTAAAGACATATGAAAGCGGTAATTGAAAGCGGGTAAACACTTACTCGGTTGTAGAGCTTCCATGCTATTTGGTTAGTTTGTTCAACAAAGAAAGCTTTGATAACAATATTATATTCAAAATCAAAGGAGAAAGTGCTTTGAAAAGATTGTTGGGGCTTACAGCTCAGGGAGAGACCCAAAGTTTAAGGATGATTGCACCGTTGTTTTGAATTTATACAGAGTGACTTATATAAGTAACTGAGGCCCAAGAAAGATTTTTTGTACAAGGGGATGGGTCTTACACTCTCTCAAGAGGACCAAAATGATTTAAAGTGAACAAAGATGGGTCTTATAGCTCAAGGAGAAGCCCAATGGTTAATTTTGAAAAGAGAGGCGATCGCGCCGAGGTTTTGAAAACACTGTGGGTCTTATACAATGACTGAGGCCCAAAAGTTTTTGGTTTCAAAAGGGGATTGAGTCTTACACTCTATTAGAGGCCCAAAATAGTTTTGAATGGGTCTTATAGCTCAAGGAGAGGCCCAGATGGTTTGTTTTAAACGGGCGATGATCGCGCCGAACTTTTGAAATACAACGGGACTTATACAACATTTGAGGCCCAAAATAGGTTTGTATTTACAAAGGATTGGTTCTTACACTCTATTAGAGGCCCAAGGTTTTGAAAAAGTTTTATGAGGGTTGAATTAATCAAAAACCCTAATTTGTTTTCAAAATGCATTTTAATTGAATAAAAAATTCAATTAAAATGACCAAAATTGTTTAACATGTGGAAAATAAATTGTGATCTTGGATTAATGTTTCAAAAATCAAGTTTTGACCTACAAAATGATTAGAAATCATTAAAATTTGCAAAATCAAGAAGGAAAAAATATTTTAAATGTCAAAAACAATTAAAATATTAATTCTTGGCAAAAATATCAATTATATGAAATAAATAATATTTTTGGGATTTTTTGGTAAAATAAAATATTTTAACATTTTTTTGAATTATTAAAAAAAGAACCAACTCAAAATCATTAAAACTCAGAGAGAAATTAATTTTTGAATCAATTAAATAAAATCACAAAATTCAAATATTTGAATTTTTGAAAAAGGGTGCCAAGAACAAGGCAAGAACACGCGCCCTTCCTCTGTTTCTGCAGATTTGCGTTTTCTATCCAATCTCATTGAATACTTGATTATATCATGCAATCTACATATCAATCTACTCGTTTCAACCTCACGATCATGTCTATGGTCTTTAATTTCATTTATTTTAAACATGGAATAAGAAATCAAAGAGAAACCTCAAGAACCCTAAATTCTGCATAAAGGTTCCAAAATTCCATACACGATTCATACAAAGCAATTGACTGAGGGTAAACACTCTATGCATGATTATGAACATATGGCCAAATTATTGTGCAGCAAAAAATGCATGGATCATAGAGTTAGAAGAGCTCATGCTTACCACTTGCAGCTGGTGATCGAGTTCTAGGTTGGAGGTGTTACAACTAGGTTTCAATGATGTGGATAGCTTCCCTAGGTGCCATGGAGTGTGTTTGGATGCTTGGAGTGGATTGAAACGATCTGGAACTTGAGATGGTACCCCAACTGCAAATCTGTCAAAGGCTTGAGCAATTGGCTGGTGATTTTGTAATTTTGGTGTTCCAGATGTTATGTGAGTGTTTGGATCACTTCTATATGATGTTTATGAGGTGTGTGTGTGATTGGTTTGGTTGGAATAGCTCACAAACTCAAAACCCGATGGTGACTTGCCTTAGAAGGAAAAACTGGAAGTGAGAAGGTGATTTTGAGGAAAGCATCTGTTTGATGGCTTTGGTGTACTCAAACTGAGCACAAATGAGCTCTATTTATAGTAGAACAAGTTTGTTTTGGGATCAATAGTGAATGGCAACTGCAGCAGAGGTTTGGCCAATGTTGATAAATGAGAATCCAAGTCTCCTCTAGCCATTGACTAGAGGTTAAGGCACAGAGCTGTGGTTCCCTAGTTGTTAGATCTTTCTTGACTGAATTCAGTTGCAAATGTGTCAGTCCATGCCACCTAGGTGCATCCATTAAATGCTCCAATCCAAAATTGGAGTCTTGTCCCTCTTTTAGGGATTTCTAGGTTTGGCATGCTACTTCTTGTCCCAAAGACTTTGGAGGCTTGGATCAGTGTTTGTTCCCTTTAGATCTGATCCTCAGGTGTGTCTAAAGTGATGACAAGGCTTGGAATTACCTGATTTTGCCAAATCGAGCAAAAGTGCAAAATTCTGCCTAGCCTTGGCAGTTTTCAGCAACGCATATTGCCATTGTCACTATGCCATAAAGGCCTTTAGACATCGCTTTTTTTGGCATTACACAGCGCTTAAAAGCGCTGTCTAAACTAGCGCTGCTAAAAGATTAGACAGCGCTTTGGTTAATGTAAGAAGCGCTGTCTAAAGGGGTGTTTTGACTGAAAAAACGCTGTCAAAGCACCGCTTTAGACAGCGCTTTTACAATAGACAGCGCTTTTGTTTATATTTTAGACATCGGTTTTTTTGTAAAGGCGCTGTCTAAATGGTGCTTTAGACAGCGCTTTTTGTTTTTTTCAGACTAACATTAGACAACGCTTTTTGCCTTTTTTTTAGTATACCTTAGACAACGCTTTTGCTTTTATTGGTATACCTTAGACAGCGCATGTTGGTATAAGCGCTGTCTAAACTCCACTTTAGCCAGCGCTTTTTGCGAATGTGCTGTCTAAACCCCACCTTAGACAGCGCGTTTAGTGTAAAGCGCTGTCTAAGGTATACGAAATTTTTTATATAAATTACTTAAAAAAAGCGCTGTTTGTTTTATACAGTTTTATATGCACTTGTTTTTAAACCAGAATTTGCACCAGGTTTTCAACCACAATTTGCACCTGTTTTTCAACCACATTTTGCACCAAAATATCATAAATTGGAGTTTTAAACCAATATATACGCACCAATTTTGCCTATTTATATATACAATTTTCATCCAACAATTTATATATACAAAACAATTGATGATACAAATCATTTCATCCAACAAAACATTTTGCTTCAAATCTACATATTACTTATAGAAATGCTAAGCAAAAAGAAATGCACATCAATATAACTCTATCTTCTACTTTGCACATATAACCTGAAACAGCACAAAAAGATTGTAATTCAATTAAAACAAGACATAAACAATGTCTATAGTTACAAAGTTATACATACTCAAAATTCTCATCAATTAAAGTAAGAGTACAATATACCTTATAAAACTCCGAGCTCAATAATGAATTGACACCAATCCTCTTTAATTTCATCCAAATGATCTCTTGAGTAATACGCACACTTGAATTCATCAAAGTACTACATAATAATATAACATAGTTTGATTTAGTTTCAACTATTTAATTATATGAGAAATATGTGTTAAATATTAAAATAACTCATAAGTTAGAAATACATACATCGGATGGAATCTCTATTCGATCCAAAAAAAGAGTTTCTCTCATAAACCTTAACATGAAATAACCGCAATCTATATCATTACGTTGCCGAGGACACTACACATGAAAACAAAATATGGATAAATCCTAAGTTTTATCAAGTATCATCACTAATATAATAAAAAATGTGATAATTAATATACCTTCACTCCAATCCATATAATGCTAATAAAATATAAATGAATATTTAGAACAATTCACATAAATAAATAAATAAATGAATAAAAAATTATAATATATATCATTTTATTATATTACCTCTTTCACTAACATCTCTTTCTTTTCTTGGTTGGAATATGAATTACTTGTTTCTTAGCAATGCGGACGGATGAATTGATCCAAATTCCCTCGTTATGATCATTTCTGATATATGACTCACCCGCTATAAGATCCTCATCTTGATCATTTCTATTATACAACTCATTCCATCTAATGCATGACTCTTCTCAACATCAATATCACATTGATCTACACCGCTATCATCAACAACTTTGTTAGATAAAAGCACTATAGACCATTTCGTACTCGTCGGGTCAGTGACATAGAACACTTGTTTAGCTTGAGATGCTAGAATAAAAGGGTCATCTTTGTACCCCACCTTATTAAGATCCACTTGCAAAAATCCTGACTTATCCATTCGTATGCCACTACTATTTACCCACTTGCAACCAAAGATAGGAATCTGAAACTTCTCGTAATCAAACACCCAAATGTGCTCAATAACTCCAAAATATTCATATTGTCACAATTTTATTTCCAATTAATTGTTTACCTTCCTTTTTTTTTCGAAAATATGAGTTTTGGGGAGTCCAATCGATTGAACATTGGACAAATATTCAGTACAAAACTCAACCGCTTCTTCAACAATGTATCGTTCAACAATACAACCCTCTGGTCGACTTCGGTTTTTCACGTACCCTTTTAATATTTTCATATAACGTCCAGCAGGGTACATCCATCTCATATAAGCTGGTCCACACAACTGTGTCTCTTTCACAAGATGAACAACTAGATGTACCATTATGTCAAAAAAAGAGGGAGGAAAATACATTTCAAGCTCACACAAGGTAATAACTATTTCTTTTTGTAGTGTTGGTAAGATCTCAGGATCGATCACCTTACTACAAATTGACCTAAAGAAAAAACACAATTTAGTTATGGCGCTTCTTACTTTTTCTGGCAAAATAGAACGTATACCTATTGGTAGAAAATGTTCCATTATAACATGGCAATCATGTGTCTTTAAACTCTTCAACTTGAGGTCTTTCATAGACACAAGTCTTCTAATATCTGAAGAGTATCCTTCTGGAACTTTAACTTCACTCAGAAACTTACACAATATTTTTTTCTCCTTTCTTGATAGAGTAAAAGCAGCAGGTGGTAGATATGTTCGTCTTCCTTTCTTCACGGGTGCTAATTCAGTTCTTATTCCCATTTTTAACATGTCCTCCCTTGCTGTAAGGCCATCCTTAGACTTTCCTTTTATATTGAGTAACGTACCAATAACACTTTCAAATACATTTTTTTCAATATGCATAACATCGAGAAAATGTCTCACATACAAAGACTTCCAATATGGCAATTCAAAAAATATCGACCTCTTCTTCCACCCACCTTTGACAACCTTATGTGCAAAAGGCTTGCCAAACTGAGTACGCACATCTTTCACCTTTTCAAAAACTTGGTCACCTGACAATGCAGGTGGAGCTTTACGCTGTTTGGTGTCTCCATTGAATGCTTTTCTCCACCCACGATAGTGATGATTAGAATTTAAGAATCTACGATGACTGAGAAAGACATTCTTCTGACCAAACTCCAATCGCGTCGAATTTGTTTTATCTTCACAAATAGGACACGCATCTTGACCTTTTATGCTGTACCTTGATAGATTTCCGTATGCTGGAAAATCATTAATTGTGCCAAACAACATCGCCCTCAAGTTGAAACTTTCTTTCCTATACCCATCATAAACCTCCACACCATTCTCCCACAAAAACTTTAAATCTTCGATTAAGGGTGCCAAGTATACGTCTATGTCATTCCCTGGTTGTTTAGGCCCAGAAATTAACATAGATAACATCATGTACTTACGCTTCATACATAGCCATTGAGGTAGGTTATAAATCATAAGAATCACAGGCCATGTGGTATGTGAGATACTTTGAAGACCATGCAGGTTCATTCCATCAGTAGATAATGCCAATCGAAGGTTTCTTGCTTCTTCTCCAAAGTCAGGATAATCTTTATCAATTTTCGACCACTGTGGTGAATCAGCCGGATGTCGATACTTTCCATCAATAATTCTTTCATCTGCATGCCAATTCAGGTGTCTTGCGTCGGTTTCACTACGAAACATACGCCTAAATCTCAGAATTATAGGAAAATACCATAAGACTTTTGCTGGAGACAATTTTTTCTTATATCGAGACAAACTGCATTTCGGGCACTCAGTTAAAGATGCATATTCGTTTCGAAACAAAACGCAATCGTTTGGACAAGCATGTATCTTATCATAGCTCATGCCAATAGAGCACAACATTTTTTTGGCCTCATAGGTTCGATTAGGAAGAACATTATCCTCCGGTAGCATTTCTCTCATAAGGGCCAACAACTCTGTGAAACTTTTATCCGACCATCCATTTCCCGCCTTTAAGTTGTACAACTTTAATATCGTAGACAGTCTTGTGAATTTAGTGCAACCTTTATACAACCGTTTCTCTGCATTGCTTACCAACCTCTCAAACATTTTGGGACAATCATGAAGATCTTCTTCAAGTGCTTCTGTAATCTCTTCGACTCGATCACAATCGTATGTTTCCGTGTCTTTGTCATCTGAAGCATAGGTCGTATTACTTTTCCCACTCGGTTCAACATTCTCGTTAGTTTTCTCACCATGAAATATCCAACACTTATAACTTCGATCAATTCCATGCATCAGTAAATGCGATTTCAATCCATCTGCGTCAACCCGACCCACATAACAACAACCCAAGCAAGGAAATTTCATTCGAATGGGGTCTTCAACGTGTTGAACAGCAAACTTAACGAATTCCAATACCCCATTCTCGTACTCTTTGGACAATCGATCGACAGACATCCATTTTTTATCCATGGTTTTCCTACTTATTAAGGTAAACAAAAACACTACTATAATTATTCACGCAACTATTTCAAAAGAACATAAAAGAAGATTAATACAAACTTTTATTTCACTTATCGTCTACCATATGAAGATTTGAGTGCAAGAATAAAATACCTTTCTCGTAGTAGCACTTGGTTCAAAACAAATTCTCCTCAAACAACAATCTGAAAAGAACAATCACAAGAGAGGTTAAGGCAGGAATAAGCCATTGAAGAATTCCAAAATTGAATCATTTATAGTTTTGAATTTAATAGCATAAAACCAAGATATTAATATCCATAAGAGAACAACAAAACACTTAGTACCTATACCCCACTCTATATCTTGATTTAATTTTTTTGGTTAATCAAGGCATAGTTGTTTATAAAAGAGACAATATGGTTTACATCAATCAGATTCCTCAAAGAAGAACCCTAAAAGCAGAAATGTTCATATCAGAAAATGGGCCTTACAAATCCATGGAACAGTTGTTGGATGACTGAGAAAAAACTTGTAATGATTAAAGTAATGGAGTCTTGTTATGACCCTAACCATCTCTAACGTTAACCATAACAGAAAAGAAGAAATCTTACTGAAACGGTGGAGAACGGTGGAGTATGGTGGAGGACGGTGGAGGACAATGGAGGAAGGACAACAGCGAGACTGTAACTGAGACGGTGGAGGAAGGTGGACGACGGTGGCGTGAGCTGTTCTTCGTTCGTTCTCGTCGTTCGCAGTTCGCAGCAGAGGGAAAGAATAGAGATATGAAAAATAGAATACTGATACTATTCAGTTTTTTATTTTAATTAATAAGACCTTAGACAGCGCTTTTTAGAAAAGCGCTGGCTAATATAGGCCTTTAGCAGCGCTTTTTACAAGCGCTGGCTAATATTGGCCTTTAGCAGCGCTTTTGAGATTATTTTTTTTAAATTTATATAACTCTAGAAAGCGCTTTTGAGAAAAGCGCTGGCTAATATAGGCCTTTAGCAGCGCTTCTCAGAAGCGCTGACTAATGTGGTCCTTTACCAACGCTTTTAAAAAAGCGCTGTCTAAGGTAGGACTTTTAGCAGCGCTTTTTACTCTTTTTCGTATACAGTTTCCGTGTTTTATTTTTTATTTAACTTATAGCAGCGCTTTTACATAAAAGCTCTGTCTAAGGTGCGCTAGTAAAAGTCATTTTTGGCGTAGTGTGTCATATCTCATGGCTCAAGTGGAATTTGATGGAGTTCTTGGCCATTTTGGAAAGCCCTCATATGATGCAATAACTGTTTAATCATAATTAGTTTTGATACTTTTTGGATCCAAGTGAAAAATGCCCCTACATTTGGAAAAAATTGAAGGCAGATTCCGACTTAGTGAAAATGTCACTAAGTGTTGGAAAAAAGTGACATTTTCACTTTTTGTGATTTTGATCATTCCATAATTTAAAATCCATGGGGAATTGGAATGAGTGGTAGTTGAAGCTTTTGTAGAGGGTAATGAGAGCTACAAATCCAGCTTTGGATGGGAAAAAATGGCCTTGTGGTTTAGGAGTTATGATCCTCCAAAGTTGGTACCCTAGCCACTTTGTTCCATAACTTAGAAAAATTTCTAAGTCCTTTATGGTTACCCCTTTTACAAGTTATCCCACTTTTCTTGATTTTTATTGATGAATGATGATTCCAATCACACATTAACATCATTTTAGGGTCAAGGAACCGTAGTTGTGAAAAATCTCAAAAAGTCAAAGTTGACTTTTTATCAGATGAATTCCAAACTGTGCGATCCTCTATGAAATCAAGTCCTTGACCTAAATCAAACTTGAAGGATTGAGTTCATAGGTGTTATAGGGTGTATTTAATCATGTCTTAGGGTTTGGGAGCATGTCCTGGTCAAAAGTCAAAGATACAGTTGACTTTTTCCGCGAAACCCTAACTGTGGTTCTGATGAAATTGAAACTTGTTGCTCAAGCTTCTTGGATCAATCCATTATTGCAAATGGATCAATGTGATGTATTTGAGACCCTCAAATCCCCTCTTGAGGTCTAGGCTCATGTTTTGTCCCAAAAGTCAACTTAGGGGTGAATTAGAATTAGGTCAAGAAACCCTAATTCCTGATTTTTTGATGAATGCATCCCCTGAGGCTAAATTGACTTGATGATTGGGTACATGAGGTTCCATGGGGCATCATAGGTTATGATTTGAAGCATTGGCTCATGCCCAGAGGAAAATTTCCATCTGGAGGCCCTGGTCGACCAAACCCTAATTTAGTGACACTGGCGATCTTGAGGCTTAATCCACCTGGAATGCTACAACATTGTGCTTGATTCTTGCTGTGGGAGTCCTCTTGATCTATTGTGGATGTTTGAGAGGTTTAGACAAGTTGAAGATCATGTCATTTCTTGATTGATCCTTTGTCTAAGAGCTCTGAGAGGGCTAGAAACCCTAATTTTTTATAGCAGTGAATGCTCACCCATCTTTGGGGAGACTAATGGTTCATCCATATTGTGATGATGATTTGCACAATGATGGCAAATCTTAGTGGTCAAAATTTGGGGTATGACAGATGCCCCTATTTAATCTTCTTGGACCCGAAGGTGTGAATGGCGAAGGTATTCGGACATTCGGGGTGCAAGAGGATTAAATATCGGAATACCCGAAATTTTGATGGTGGTTATGAGTGGTAGTTCGCGCATCCTTCCTCTTTTCTAAGCAATGATGCTTAGAAAAGGTAAACTTCCCCTCGATCCTGGTTTCCTACCAAAGAACTAGTCTCAGTTTCTGATTTAAACTTCCCCTCGATCCTGGTTTCCCACCAAGGAACTGGTCTCAATTTCTGAAATAAACTTCCCCTCGATCCTGGTTTCCTACCAAGGAACTGGTCTCAATTTTCGATATAAACCTCTCCTCGATCCTAGTTTCCTACCAAGGATCTGGTCTCAATTTCTGAAATAAACTTCCCCTCAATCCTGGTTTCCTACCAAGGAACTGGTCTCTGTTTCTTTTGTCAAAAAACTTTATTGACAAGGGACGTTATTTGTAGCGGTTATCCTCAAACTTCTCGCCGAATTTTCCTGGGGAGATGCCATTTAATGGAAAAAGTTTTGATTGTAGAGAAGCACAAACTTCTTTGTTTGAGACGCCATTTGTCGACTCTAATGGGGAAAACGAGTCTTCTTGAGAGACTGCTTTCGTTTGGGGATATTACATCATACTTTTCTTCGAGATCTTCTCGGAGAAATGCCATACAATGTATTCCAATTTTGAGGTGCCGATGACTTTGTTGTCATTGACATTCTGGAGAGAAAGACCAATGTGTTGCTGAAAGTCTTTAGTTGAGAGGCTTTCTCTAGGGATTTTCCTTAATCCGGGAAAGCGAAGATATCATCTTCCATGGCGAAGAGTGATGCTGGCTGAGGGTTCTCTCTGGTCTTTCAGAGATTCAAGTTATCAAAGTGGTCAAGGGCCGACTTCATCCCAGAAATAAACTGGAGGAGAGAGGTAGTTCAGATGCAACATTTCCTGACGAGGAAAGAACTGACAACTCGATTGAGAGGACTGTTATCACTAGGGGATAAGACCGACCAGAGTGATAGTGATGCAACATGAATATGAACGCAAAGTAGTAATGCATGATGTATGTGTGTATATGCTGACAAAACTGACACGACATATAAACTAATAGATGAACACAACTGGATACTCGGCCACTGCTGGGGACGAAGAGATATCGCTGGTTCAAGATAGCAATTCTGCCTTGCTTAGGAGAAGTAGTCCTCGTGGGGAGCTACGTTGGTCGGGCTTAGGAGATAAGAACTCTGCCTGGGGTGTAAGATGAAACAATGGTCTCTGACACAGCTGATCCTTCATTCAGGTGCACTGGTTTAGAAGGAGTATTTTGATTCTGTACTTTAAAGCTCGCTTACTTCTGGAGAAGCGATCGATGTTCTTTCGATGTTCAACAGTAAAAAGAAATTGCCATATTTATTTTAAGCAGAAAATTTTTACAAGTAAATTCATTTTTGTTTTATTTCCAAAATCGTTGATCATGTTAAAATGTCGTCCTATAAAGCTAAAACAAATAAGAATTGCAAACAAAATCACAAGGGCTCAAATTTTATTAATAGGATGGAAATCAGCCAAACGCGTGATTCCATAGAGTATTTACAAAGTTAGAAAATGGTAATTTAAGGGAAAAGGGATACATTGAAACATAACAACTACTATCCTTCTACCAACTTTGAATTTGGGACATCCTGAGCTTCTGTCGAAGATGACCTTGATCGAGATTTTCTGATGGATGGCATGGCTGTTGCTGAGGGATTTTCCCCTGTTGGACGTAGTTACTTGCCATTATCCTTAATTTTTGTCTAGATTGTACTTTGAGGTTTCCAATCCACCGGGATGATTTTTAATCATGTCTCTAATTTTTGCCTGGACCGCCTTTTCGGGTTTTCAATCCACCGAGACATTTGTTTTAAAAATTTTTTTTATTAGGTGAAGTATTTCTTGACTACGTCAACATTTGTGGGGTAGGCAAATTCGTCTCCGTCCATGGTTGCAAGTCTCAAGGCGCCGCCTGAGAAAGCTTTCTTGACCATATATGGGCCATCATAATTCGGAGTCCACTTGCCCCGAGAATCAGTGAAAAATGATTGTATCTTCTTGAGCACGAGGTCTCCTTTCCTGAAGACGCGAGGTCGAACCTTTTTGTCGAACGCCTTCTTCATTCTTTGTTGATACAACTGACCATGGCATATTGCTGTAATTCGCTTTTCTTCGATCAGATTCAGTTCATCATGCCGACTTTGACACCATTTAGCTTCTGTTAGCTTAGCTTCCATCAATACCCGGATTGATGGGATCTCTACTTCGATGGGGAGCACTGCTTCCATGCCATATACTAGAGAGAAAGGGGTTGCCCCTGTTGAAGTGCGGACAGATGTGCGATAACCGTGAAGAGCAAAGGGTAGCATCTTGTGCCAATCTTTGTAGGTTACAACCATCTTTTGAACTATCTTCTTGATGTTCTTGTTAGCCGCTTCTACCGCTCCATTCATCTTGGGTCGGTAGGGAGATGAGTTATGGTGTTTGATCTTGAACTCTACACACAACTCTTTCATCATCTTATTATTCAAGTTAGACCCATTATCCGTAACGATCTGGCTCAGAACACCATAACGGCAGATGAGATTGTTTTTGATAAATCGTACCACCACTTGTCGGGTTACAGTAGCGTATGACGCTGCTTCGACCCACTTGGTGAAGTAATCAATGGCTACCAGGATGAACCAATCTCCGTTCGAAGCCTTGGGTTCAATCACACCGATCATGTCGATTCCCCATATGGAAAAAGGCCACAGGGAAGAGAGAACTTTGAGATGTGTTGGCGGTACATGGATCTTGTCTGAGTATATCTGACACTTGTGACATCTCCTCGTGTACTTGTAGCAGTCAGATTCCATTGTCAACCAATAGTACCCTGCTCTTAGAATTTTTCTCGCCATTGTATGTCCGTTGGCATGAGTGCCAAAGGACCCTTCGTGAATTTCTCTTATCAGCATGTCTGCTTCTGGTCTGTCGACGTATCGAAGCAAGACCATGTCAAAGTTCCTCTTATAGAGTGTATCACCGCTCAGGAAGAAACTGCCTGCTAGCCTTATGAGGGTCTTTCCGTCTTTCCTTAGTGCCCCAGGTGGGTACTCTTGTTTCTGAAGGAAGCATTTGATATCGTGATACCAAGGTTTGTCGTCTATAACTGCTTCAATCGTGAAGATGTAAGCGGGCCATCCAAGGCGCATTATGTCGATCTTAGGTAATTCATTCCATTGACCTACACTAATCATGGAAGAGAGAGTGGCTAATGCATCAGCCATTTGATTCTCCTCACGAGGGATATGATGAAACTCGACTCTGTTGAAGAAGGGTAACAACCTTCTTGCGTAATCTTTGTATGAAATCAGTCCTGATTGGTATGAGTTCCAATCTCCTTTGATCTGATTGACGACCAAAGCTGAGTCACCATATACATCCAAGTTCTTGATCCTCAAATCAATCGCTTCTTCGAGACCCATAATACAAGCTTCGTATTCGGCCTCGTTATTTGTACACTTGAACGTAAGTCTAGCGATGAAAGGAATGTGGGTACCCTGAGGTGTTATGATGATTGCCCCAATTCCGTTTCCGTAATGATTGACAGCTCCGTCAAAGATTAGTCCCCACTGGGAACCTGGTTATGGCCCTTCACTGGGTAGCGGTTCATCGCAGTCTTTCATTTTTAGATACATGACATCTTCGTCTGTTAAGTCAAATCCGACTGATTCCTGATCATCAATCGGTTGATAATCCAAATGATCGGCTAAAACACTTCCTTTAATGGCTTTTTGAGCGTGGTACTCTATGTCATATTCTGATAACAACATCTGCCAACGGGAAATCCTTCCCGTGAGAGCAGGCTTTTCAAAGACATACTTAATTGGATCCATTTTTGAGATTAACCAAGTAGTGTGATGAATCATGTACTGGCGAAGGCGTGTGGCTGCCCAAGCCAGAGCGCATCAAGTTTTCTCGAGCATAGTGTACCGAGTCTCGCAGTCGGTGAATTTCTTGCTCAAATAGTAGATGGCAGACTCTTTTCTTTTTGTTTCATCTTGTTGGCCAAGTACACAACCCATTGAGTCTTCCAAGACTGTTAAATGGATGATCAGCGGTCTTCCTTCCACTGGAGGTGATAGAATCGGCGGGTTCGACAGGTATTCCTTGATACTGTCGAAGGCAGTTTGGCAGTCTTCTGTCCAAACGCAGTCTTGATTCTTTTTTAGTAATTTAAAAATCGACGCACATGTCGCGGTCATGAGGAATATGAATTTGGAGATGTAGTTCAAACGTCCCAGGAATCCTCTGACTTGTTTTTCAGTTTTCGGAGAAGGTATTTCTTGAATGGCCTTGACCTTGTCAGGATCAACCTCAATTCCTTTCTGGCTGATGATGAACCCTAAAAGTTTCCCTGAACGGACACCGAAGGTGCATTTATTGGGATTCAAGCGGAGTTTATACTTTCTCAGGCGCTCGAATAGTTTTGACAGGTGGGTCACATGCTCCTCTTCTGTTTTAGATTTGGCAATCATGTCATCGACATATACCTCGATTTCCTTATGTATCATGTCATGAAACAGAGTAGTCATGGCCCTTTGATAGGTTTCCTCGGCGTTCTTCAAACCAAACAACATTACCTTGTAACAAAAGGTACCCCATGGGGTAATGAACGAAGTTTTCTCCATGTATTTCGGCGCCATTTTGACATGATTATAGCCCGAGAATCCATCCATGAAGGAGAAAACTTTGAAATTTATTGTACTGTCTACCAGCATGTCAATGTGTGGTAAGGGAAAGTCGTCCTTTGGACTTGCCTTGTTCAGATCTCTGTAGTCGACACACATTCTGACTTTTCCGTCCTTTTCCAGAACTGGTACTATGTTGGCTAACCATTGAGGATATTCTAATGTAGCGAGGAAACCTACGTCAATCTGTTTCTGTACCTCCTCTTTGATTTTGACAGCCATGTCTGGATGAGTCCATCTCAACCTTTGTTTTACCGACGGACATTCTGATCTCAATGGTAGATGATGTTCCACGATGCTGGTATCCAACCCTGGCATATCCTGATATGACCAAGCAAATACATCGGGAAACTTTTTGAGAAGTTTCGTCAAATTTTTTGACAGTTGGACTGAGCAGTGCCCCAATCTTGACATCTTTTCTCTCTTCTTCCGATCCTAAGTTGACTGTTTCCAGCAACTCTATGTGAGGCTCAATGGACCTTTCCTCTTGTCTGAGTAGTCGAGAGATCTCCTCTGGAATTTCTGTCATACCCCAAATTTTGACCACTAAGATTTCCCATCATTGTGCAAATCATCATCACAATGTGGATGAACCATCATGCCTCATCAAATGCCTCAAGGGTTGTTAAGCATTCACTACAATCAAAATTAGGGTTTTAAGCCCTCTCAGAGACTTAGAAAAAGGATCAATCAAGGAATGACATGCTCTTCAACTTGTCTAACCTCTCAAACATCCACAATGGATCAAGAGGACTCCCACTTCAAGGATTAAGCACAAGGTTGCTCCCTTCTAGGTGGATCAAGCTTCAAGATCGCCAGTATCACCAAATTAGGGTTTTGGTCGATCAGGGCCTCCAAAGGAAAATTTTCCTCTGGGCATGAGCCAGTGATCCAAAACACAACCTAATGTACTCCATGGAACCTCATGGACCCATTCATCAAGTCAATTTTGCCTCAGGGGATGCATACATCAAAAATCAGGAATTAGGGTTTCTTGACCTAATTCACCCCTAAGTTGACTTTTAGGGCAAATCAAGAGCCAAGACCTCAAGAGAGGGTTTGAGGGTCTCTAATGAGCTATCTTGATCCATTTTTAACAATGGATTAACCCAAGAAGCTTGAGCAACAAGTCTCAATTTCATCTGCACCACAATTAGGGTTTTAAGGAAAAAGTCAACTGTAACTTTGACTTTTAGCCAGGACATGCTCCCAAACCCTAGGACATGCCTCAATATACCCTATGACACCCTTGGAACATGTCCATAAAGTTTGATTTAGGGCAAGGACATGATTTCCTGAGGAATTGCACAGTTTGGAATTCATCTGATAAAAAGTCAACTGTGCACAAAAGTCAACTTTGACTTTTTGAGATTTTTCACCAAAATGGATTTTTAACCCTAAAATGATGTTAGTGTATGATTTGAATCATCATTCATCAAGAAAAATCAAGAAAAGTGGGATAACTTGTAAAAGGGGTAACCATAAAAACTTAGAAAATCTTCTAAGTTAAAAATAAAGTGACAAGGGTACCAACTTTGAAGGATCATAACTCCTAAACCACAAAGCCATTTTTTCTCATCTAAAGATGGATTTGTAGCCCTCATTACCCTCTACAAAAACTTCAACTAGACCTAAGTCCAATTCATTAAGGATTTTGAGTTATGGAGTGATCAAAATGGCTGAAAAGTGAAAATGTCACTTTTTCCAACACTTAGTGAAATTTTCACTAAGTCCAAATCTGTCTTCACTTTTTGCCAAATGTAGGGGGATTTTTCACTTGGATTCAAAAGAGATCAAAACCAAATATGTTCAAACAGTTGTTGTATCATGTAAGGGCTTTCCAAAATGGCCAGGAACATTGCCAAATTCCATTTGAGTCATGAGATATGACATTGGAAAGTTGCCTTGCTGAAATCTGTCAAAGGCAAGGCAAAATTTACAACTTTGCTCGATTTGCCAAAATCAGCCAAATTCAAATGCTCCTATCCACTTGGACACATCTGAGGATTGAATCTAAAGGGGACAATCACTGAGCCAAGCCTCCAAAGTCCATGGAACAAGAAATAACATGTTGAACCTAGAATGGCCAAAATAGGGACAAGACTCCAAATTTGGATTGAAGCATTCAATGGAAGCATCAAGGTGGCATGGACTGAGCCATTCTCATCTGAAATCAGTCAAGACTTATCCAAGACCAAGGGAACCACAGCTCTGTGCCCTAACCTCTAGTCAATGGCTAGAGGAGACTTGGATTTCCATTGTACAACATTGGCCAAACCTACTTACCAGTTGCCATTCACTATTCCTTGCAAAACAAACTTGCTCTACTATAAATAGAGCTCAATTGTGATCAGTTTGAGTACACCAAAGCCATCTAACAGATGCTTTCCTCAAAATCTCTTTCTCTTGGCAAAAATGCCTTTCTTAGCAAGGTAGCTATCGGGTTTTGAGTTTGAGAGCTTTTCCAATCAAACCAATCACTCACACACCTCACATACATCATATAGAAGTGATCCAAACACTCACATAACATCTGGAACACTGATTTGACAAAATCACCAGCCAATTACTCAAGTTCTTGACAGTTTTACAGTTGAGGTGCCATCTTCAACTCCAAACCATTTCAATCCATTCCAAGCACTCAGACACATCACTTGGTACCAAGGGAAGCTATCCACATCATTGGAACCTAGCTGTACCACCTCCAGCACAAATCACGATCACCAGCTACAAGTGGTAAGCATGAGCTCTTCTAACTCTATGATCCATGCAATTTTTGCTGCACAATAATTTGGCCATATGTTCATAATCATGCATGGAATGTTTTCCCTCAATTAATTGCATTGTTTGGATCGTGTATCAAAAATCCTAGCCTTCATGCAGAAATTAGGGTTCTTGATGATTTTTCATGATTTCTTGTTATATGTTTAATTTAAATGAAATTAATGGACATAGACATGATCGTGAGGTTGAGACGAGCATAATAATATGTGGATTGCATGTTATAATCAAGTATTCAGGGAGATTGGATAGAAAATGGAAATCAGCTAAACCCAGAACACGCGCGTGTTCTTCAGCTTGTTCTTGGCGCCATTTTTAGAAATTTGAATATTTGAATTTTGTGGTTTTTATTTAATTGATTCAAAAATTAATTTCTCTCTGAGTTTTAATGATTTTGAGTTGATTCTTTTTTTAATAATTCACAAAAATGTTAAAATATTTTATTTTATCAAAAAAATCCCAAAAATATTATTTATTTGATATAATTGATATTTTTGCAAAGAATTAATATTTTAATTGTTTTTGACATTTTAAATATTTTTTCTACATTGATTTTGCAACTTTTAATGCTTTCTAATTATTTTGTAGGTCAATACTTAATTTTTGAAGCATTAATCCAAAATCACAATTTGTTTTTCATATGTTAAACAATTTTGATCATTTTTAATTGATTTTTTATTCAATTAAATACATTTTTGAAAACAAATTAGGGTTTTTGGATTAATTCAACCCTTATAAATCATTTTCAAAACCCTTTGGGCCTCTTGAGAGAGTGTAAGACCCAACCCACTTGTACAGAAATATTTTGGGCCTCATTCGTTGTATAAGTCCCCCTGTACATTTTCAAATAAACGGCACGATCATCGCCTTTTGAAAAATAACCTTGGGTCTCTCCTTGAGCTATAAGACCCATTCAAAAACACTTTGGGCCTCTAATAGAGTGTAAGACCCAATCCCCTTTTAACCAAAACATTTTGGGCCTCACTTATTGTATAAGTCCCTCCGCGTTAAAAGAAAACCTCGGCGCGATCGCCATTTCAAACGGAAAAATCATCTGGGCCTACCCTCGTGTTATAAGCCTCACTCTTTTTCTTTAAACCCTTTGGGCCTCTTGAGAGAGTGTAAGACCCATCCCTTTGTACAGAAAACCTTTTTTGGCCTCAGTCACTTGTATAAGTCCCTATGTACAAATTCAAACAACACGCTCACAGATAAAACCCTGGGCCTCTCCTTGAGCTGTAAGCCCCAAATCTTTCTTCTTCAAAGCACTTTCTCCTTTGATTTTGAATATACAGTTGTTTTCAATCTTTCTTTGTTGAATAACTAACCAAACAGCATGGAAGCTCTACAACCGAGTAAGTGTTTATACGCTTTCATTTAGCGCTTTCATATACATATAACTGTATTGTGGGGCTGTTTCGCTGTAAGTCTTCTTTCATAAACTCATATCAACTGTGTAATAATAGTATAGATATTTCGAGTTTCCCCGGCAACTACGTCTAGAACTAGGTGACGCCGTTTCGTTTATTCGTAGAAATAGACAACTAGATCCCCAATAGGATCACCAGATACAGTCTTCTCTTCGACTGTCCTCATTAGGAATTATCAAGAAACTCTATTCCCAGAGATGAATGTATTCTCCGTGAATGGCATCTTTGAGTTTCTTCCAAATTCTCGAACTTTCCTGACTTTGATCTATTCTCAGTGAATAGCATTGCCTTGAATTTCTCGGGGTTTGGAGACCCACAGGCTTCTTAAAAGCACTTGTCAAGAAACTCTATTCCCCAGAGATTATCTTTTCTCCGTGAATGGCATCTCTTGAGTTTCTTCCAAATTCTATAACTTTCCTGACTTGACCTACTCCTTGTGAATAGCTTGCCTTGAATTTATCGGGGTTTGGGGACCCATCGGCTTCTTAAAAGCAATCGGCCTCCTCTTGGGCTTAGTACAAGGACCCTACGACTTCTTAGAAGTATTCACAGCCTCCTCTTAGGCTTCGTATAATGATCTCTTCCTCCAGGAATGATAGCCTCCTCTTGGGCTTAGTACAAGGACCCGTCGGCTTCTTAAAAGTTTCTAGCCTCCTCTTGGGCTTCGTACAAATTGTCCCGACGACCTCCTAGAGGTATAGGAACAGAACTTAGTCATCTGCATAGAACAGTCCTTTCAAAGAGTCTACTACTGTTTCTCAAAGCATAGTACAAAAGATGAAACTCTAGACTTGGACAATCTAACTTCCTTGAGTCTCAAAGACATTCTCAAGTGACCCCTTCGTTAAATAGGAAGGAAACCCGCAGACTTGGACAGTCTCAATACCCTTCGGATTTCCCGCTTCCTTAAAAAACAGGAATAACTCGGATCCTTGAATCAAATCCATGAGTACAGTATTGCTCATATAAGAACTGATTTTCTCTTTAAAATCAGTATACTGGCCCTATCGCTTGACTGAAACAGTTACCATAGCCTCCTCTTAGGCTTTGTATAATGATCCTCCCCAGCGGAGTCAAACAATGTTTAGCCTCTCTCTCGGGCTTTGTACGAGACACATAAGAGACTCCCTCGTTGAGTCAATCCCCCTTCCGCCTCCATCTCGGGCTTTATACGAGATACAAAAAGGTTCTTATTGAGCCAAACAAACTTTAGCCTCCATCTCGGGCTTTGTACGAGATACAAAAACTCTCTTGTTGAGTCAGATAGCCTCCATCTCGGGCTTTATACGAGGTACCAAAAGATTCCATCGTTGAGTCAAAACCTTTTAACCTCTCTCTCGGGCTTTGTACGAGACACATATTAGCCTCCTCTTAGGCTTTGTATAAGAAAACCACTGGTTAATCCAATTAACCTTTTAGCATCAAAGCTGTGCCTCGTTCACAGTACACAAACATCAACAACTCATTCCTCTTTATCTAATCGCTGTAAGCGGCAAGCCTCTGGATCATCTACTTCCATGCCACTGTCCCTCTTTTAGCATGAGAAATTCCTAAGGAAAGATAACATTGCTCTACACTGAGTTAAAGTCTTCTCCTTCAGGTTAAAACCCCCCATAAAGGAAATTATGGCATTGCCGGATTCACAAATCCTGGTTAAAGTAATTCTCCTTTATAAAACAGTTGTGACATACAACCCCCTCTTTAGAGATGACAAATTCTCTCTAAAGTTGGGACCTTCAGCTTCACATCTTGGGCTTTGAACAAGATACAAACCACCTTTTCGCTTCACGTCTTGGGCTTTGAACAAGACACCAAAACAACCATTTCCTCCCATAGAATAGGAGGAACTACGAACGCTCTGATTTCCCTGTTTCGGTAAACGGGAATACGTAGGCATAAGATCGAAAGAAAAGATCTTAGCGAGCACAATCAACAAAAAACCTAAATCCCATATCTCCATCAATCAAAAGCAGTAATTCAAAAAGCATCAGTCCTAACATCCTAATCCTTGTTCCCCGCCAGAAACCTTCCGTCTAGATAAAAAGAAAGAAAACCGTATTGGTGAAAATACAAATAACCAGTACAAAGGCCCCCCACATTGATAGCATTCGTAACCTAACAGATCGCTGTTTAAACTCAGTATGTAAAGCAGGGTTAATTGGAGACATCTATTTCCCTTCCTTCATCAGCTTTAATAGGATAAAAAATGAATCGACCTGTAGTTTTAAGCTCAACCGCAGAGAGCGACCAGCGCTTAAGAACCGCGTCCAAAATCGCTCGCTATAGAAAAATGGCGCCCACCGTGGGGCTTTATCAAGGTTAGATCTAGGCACGGACTACCTTTTCACCTCTTGTGTGGAAACCACAGATTGGGGCTTCCGTCGGGGAACCCATTTTCTGTCAGGAACTTAGGATTCATAGCTTTAAAGGTCTAGGATGTTTAGGACAAATATATATACTGCTTTTTCTAATTGCTATACATGTTTATTTTTCTGCTAATGGGAATGCGGGTGATGCCATATGTGGAAAGATTGAGTATACACTTAAGATAAGTGATGGCGACGGGGTCGACCATCAACCTCAGTGGAGGCTGACCAACGCAACCCATTCTCTCACCTAGACAACGGGCCGGTTGTTAAGTCTGAGAAGCTGAGGAACCAAACCCTTTCGTAGTGCGGAAACTATCGGAAATAGTTGTTACACGATACTAACCTCATTTGAGGCTGGTGATCTATTCTCGGTGAATGGCACTTACTCTAAGATTGCTCTACAACTCGCTGGCGATCCGCTTGTTGTTTTACTTTCCTGGGAGGAGCTGATGATAATGAGTATAGGTACAAAAATCACCCTAGTATAAACCTTTGGAGATGGGTAGAGCCTTGACTTCATGACAACGACCCTTTGACCCCATGTTTTTTCTATGTTTTTGTGTACTGCATTCATGCATTCATTTAATAAAACATTAAAACATTCAAAAAAATCTTCTCTTCTAGTCTCTCTGTTTTTTCAAATTAAACTGAGATTGTGATTGCAAATATCAGAAGAAAGGATTGCACTAATGGATTTCGGTAGAAGGAGAACTCACCAGTATACCTTCAAGGTTCCAAAACTAGAGGATTTGAGAAGGTTAGCGAGGATGATCACTAACCCAGAGGCTTTCATAGCCAAGCACGGAGGTTTACTACTACTGTTAAGAGTCCATGTGATTGAGGGAATCATGGATGCGCTCATTCAGTTTTATGATCCAATTTATCACTGTTTCACATTCCCAGATTACCAGCTCGCACCAACGCTGGAGGAGTATTCTCACCTGATTGATTTACACATTACAGATCGAGCTCCATTTTCTGGACTGGAAGAAATTCCAAAGAATCAGACCATTGCGAGAGCAATTCATTTGGACGAGTCTGAGGTTAGGACTCACCTAATCACTAAGGGTGGCATCCAAGGTTTGCCAGCCCAGTTCTTGACAAAGAAGGCCCTGTATTTTGCCAGTATAGGAAATGTGACTGCTTTTGAAAGCATCTTTGTCTTGCTCACCTACGGGTTATTTTTGTTTCCCAACATTAATAACTTCGTCGATATTAATTCTATTAAGGTTTTTCTCATTGGAAATCCTGTGCCGACTTTGCTCGCAGATGCGTATCATTCTCTACACTTGGGAAATTTGTACAGCGGAGGGGAGATCACATGCTGTGTACCTTTTCTTTACAAATGGTTTATCTCTCACTTGCCCAAGTCTGCTGCTTTTTAGGATTGTAAGAGTGCCCTACGCTGGTCGCAGAAGATCATGTCTCTTACCAACTCTGATATAGATTGGTGTAATAGGATTTACGATGGAATCAGGATCATTGATCATTGTGGAAGCTTCCCCAACGTACCCCTCATAGGAACTAAAGGAGGAATCAACTACCATCTGATATTGGTTCTTCGTTAATTTGGATACCCGATGAGGCACATCCCACTGGGTGTTCATCTGGAAGGTCTTTTCTTCAAAGAAGGAGAAAATGACAGAGCACTAAAGATGGAAATTGTGCACGCTTGGAAACAGGTTCATAAGAAAGGTCGAGAGTCTCTAGGAAAACTGGACTGTGTCTCGGTGGAGCCTTACCTCTAATGGGTACAAACTAGAGCTCTCAAGCTGAAGATGCCTTATCCTCGTTACGAAATTCTTCCGCCGAGGTAATCTGTCATGTACTTCATGACGGAAACTGAAAAGCTTCAGGTTACTCTCAACAAAGTTCAAAGGGAGAGGAGGTCTTGGAAGAACAAGTACCGCACCCTCGACATAGAGTGCATCAAAATACAGCAATTACTGAAAGAAAAATATGCTCTGATTGAAATTTTGGAGCAACATGCTGTAGATAATCAGGATGACCAGAGGAATTCGCTCGCTCCTTTCACTTGGCAAAGGAATGACAACTCAACAACGGCCCAAGAGCCCCAGTCAAAGAAAAGGAAGATACCAGAATCAGCACCTGATTTCTCTTCAGAGAGGACTCGGGACCCATTAGCTTAGGTTTCTGTTTCTGCACCTTGTAATCTACTGTATTTCCATTTCTGTAATCTTTTGAATTCAATAAAAAGGGGTTTCCCCACTGTTTGATATTTGCAATCTAATTGTCGAAGTTTATTTTAATTAAACCTAAAACAATTAATATAATCATTGCATTCATCATTCTCACATCGCGTATTCTTCTTACCTACGAATCTCACATTTGTGTCTCGGTTCTAGAGTCAAACTGTCTCATTCGTACAATACTCGGGCCAATCGTCAGAAAAAGATGGATGATCTTGAGGAAGAAAACAGAGAGTTGAAGGAAGAGATCGACGCTCTAAGAGAAGATATGAGAAAGCTTCGTAACGACATGCAAGCCATGGCAGAAGCTCAGCTACAACGAACTGTGATCTCGGAGATCACCTCAACGCCCATAGTGGAGAAGTATGATCCTAGGTATCAGATGCCAAAAGATCGTCCTTGGGGCATGCCTGTTAACTATATCCCGGAAGGATATGTTCCGCCGATCACTGAAGATCAGGGAATCACAACAGAAGCCGCTGGGCCTGAAGGTTACAAACTTCGGGAAAGCAAAGATGCCAGGGGCATACTGAAGACTCCTGAAGGTTACAAACTTCGGGAGACGCCAAGACTCACTACCGTAGTCACGGTACCACCCCCTGTGGTGCACACTGTCCCGGAAGGACAGATTCCACCAGCACCTTCTGGTAAGAAGGAAACTATGTTCGATAGAATGGATGAATTCCAGGAACAGTTCTTGGAAATGCAGAAGGAACTGCAAGCCATTCGCGGTCAGGATCTATTTGGAAAAGACGCCGCATATCTCTGCTTGGTCCCAAATGTGAAAGTCCCGCACAAATTTCAAGTGCCCGACTTTGAAAAGTACAAGGGTAACTCTTGCCCTCAAAGCCATCTGGTGATGTACGCTCGGCGAATGTCAGCTCAGACAGAGAATCAGGACCTACTGATTCACTACTTTCAGGATAGTTTAACCGGTGCTGCACTCAAATGGTACATGGGTTTAAACCGTGCCACGATCAGCACATTTAGAGACCTTGGTACTGCCTTCATCCAATACAAATACAATTTGGACATGGCACCCGAAAGAGATCAACTCAGATCGATGTCGCAAAAGGACAAGGAAACCTTTAAGGAGTATGCTCAAAGGTGGCGTGAAATTGCCGCTCAAATTTGTCCACCTCTTGAGGAAAAAGAGATGACAAATATTTTCTTAAAGACCTTAAGCTCATTTTACTATGACCGAATGGTTGCCAATGCGCCCAGTGACTTCACCGAAATGGTTGGCATGGGCGTACGTCTTGAGGAAGGCGTCCGAGAAGGACGTTTGGTAAAAGACACTGGATCAACGAGCGGTACTAAAAAATATGGTAGTGCTCTCCCTAAGAAAAAAGAGCAAGATATTGGGAATATCTCTCTCGGAAAGCAAAGACGACGTTATCAACCGGTAGCAGCTGTGACTCCTGCTATCAACCCTGCGTCTATTCCTACGTATCAACCTCAGGTTGCACAGAGCCAACCTGACCAACAAAGGACACAACAACCTCTTCAGCAGGCTCGTCCTCCATATAACAACAACCGTACAACACGGCCACCAGGATTTGATCCTATACCCGTGACGTACGCAGAACTATTTCCATTACTACTGGCTAAGGGGCACATTCAGACTAAATCTCCTCTTACGGTACCGGAAAATCCGCCTTTTTGGTTTAAGGTGGATCAAACATGCCCTTATCATCAAGGAGGTTCAGGGCATAACATTGAGACTTGTCTCAATTTCAAGTCCGACGTGCAAAAACTTGTTAGGAGCGGGGTCTTATCCTTCAAGGATATGAATCCTAATGTTCTTACGAACCCGCTGCCTCAACACGAGAAAGCTGTCGTCAATCTGATTGAGAAAGAGACTAACGATGTCTATCAAATTCACGATGTACTCTTGTTGAAGACCAATCTGGTCAAGATGCATTGTAGACAGAGCGGATATGGCCATGTGCCACCTCATAACTATCACCAGTGTGATATCTGCTCTAAAGACAACCAAGGATGTTCTGTAGTGCAAGCAGCTCTACAGGAATAAATGGATCTCGGATGGATCCAGGAGCACCGAGTTCGTGGAGTTAACATGGTTTACACGAATTCTAACGTCATTCAAAACCACGACATCCGTGCGATGAATGCCAATTGGTGGCGATGCACTCAAGGTAAAGCCAGTATCATAATCTGTTGTGGCACGATTACAGTTCCTATCTGACTTGCTCAGTAAACAAACAGGGATGATCTTTCATACAAGAGGCCCTCCAGCGTCAGATGGATCTTGGATGGATCCAAGACTACCATGATAGGAACCCTTATCAGATTAACATGGTTCAGATCTTCGATATTCGCGTGATGAATACCAACCTGGTAGAGTTATATGCTGAGCAGGTCCGACTCGGATTCTTAATATCACATGACTATCAAAGCTGTAAAGCGGGTTGCGAAAACGATCGAGGTTGTACCCTTTTCCAGGAGGCACTTCAGCACTTGTTAAATCACTGGTGGATGCCAATCTATATGGATGAAGATACTCAGTAGATTAGTATCAGTAATAGAAACCCCACTTGGCGTCAAAGTCAGGATGTCCGATCAGTGGAAGCTAACCTAGTAAGGTTACATTGTATTCAAAGTGGGCGTGGCCAGGTGCCACCACACAACTATGACAGTTGTAACGTCTGTTCAGAAAGTAACCAAGGGTGTTACCTTGTGAGAGCAGCTCTTCAGGGTCAGGTCGATCGTGGAGAAATTCGTCCATATCCGGGTTCTGGACCCATCAACTGGATGCCGAACTACCTTGCCGAGCAAGTTGAGGATGTTGTCACGATCTCTGGTCATCACAGGACCAGGGATGTTTTTGCCATTATTCCTCTACTTAACGAATCTAAAGTTCCCAACCGGGAACGGATCGAGATTACTTATGATGGTCAGAAAAATCAGAAGGCTCCTGTAGTCATCTATCTACCAGAACCGCTACCGTATGAATCAGCTAAGGCGATCCCTTACAAATACGGTGCAACGACAGTTGAAAATGGAAAGGAAATTCCATTACCCTCCGTCGTGAATATTGCAGACATCAGTCATGTAACACGGAGCGGTCGAATCTTCAACCAAGGAGTTGGAGAACTTAACAAAGAAAAGGAACTTCAGACAGAAGCTCCCGATCCACCAGTCGGTCAATCCAGTGATCCTGACCTTTCGAAAAACAATGATGAGATGCTGAAGCTCATCCAAAGGAGTGAATATAACATTGTCGATCAACTGTTACAGACTCCTTCAAAGATCTCGGTGTTATCACTGTTACTCAGTTCAGAAGCGCATAGGGAGGCTCTACAGAAAGTCTTGGAGCGGGCCTTTGTGGAACAGGATGTAACAATCAGACAGTTCGATAGCATTGTCTCTAACATCACTTCCTGCAACAATTTGGGATTTAGTGATGAGGAATTACCTGAAGAGGGTTGTCGTCATAACATGGCGCTCAACATTACAGTTAACTGCCAGGACGATGCTTTAGCCAGCGTACTGGTAGACACAGGGTTAGCCCTGAATGTTATGCCGAAGTCCACTTTGATGCAATTATCATTCAAAGGACCTCCGATGAGAGTTAGCGAGGTTGTCGTCAAAGCATTCGACGAATCCAGAAAAACAGTTATCGGCGAAGTTGATCTTCCCATAACTATCGGTCCTCACACTTTCCAAGTCACTTTCCAGCATAGTTTTAAAAACCGGACCGGACCGGCCGGTCGGACCGGTCAGGTAATCGGTCGGGTTCGCTTGCTGGATCGGGCATGTCTTCGAACCGGTGAGAACCGGTGTGAACCGGGAAAACCGGCGGTTCAACTGCATATTTTAAAAAATATTTTTTTTTTTAATTTTTTTTTTTAATTTTTTTTAAAATTTTTTTTTAATTTTTTTTTAAAATTTTTTTAAAATTTTTTTTATTTTATTTTTTTACTCAAATACATAGGAACTTTTCTTCAAGAATAATAGTAATCACTCATTTAATTCAAGTGATACACAAATTAAGTTTTGTAATATCCACAAAACTATTTTTACTATTTTGTATTTATATTGATTGAAAAACCATCATACAAATATTTGTATAGAAATTTAAGAACACAAATTAAGAAACAAAATATAATATAATTTTAGACTTAACTGATTTCCATTATATATATATATATATATATATATATATATATATATATATATATAGACTTGGAAAATTTATTATTTAAAATAATGTTAATATTTGTATTGTTTTAATTATTAACATTAAAACTTATCTTTTATTAACATTAAAACTATGAATTTAAATTAGACTCTGTTTAATTTAGACTCTGTTTAATATTTACAATTAGACTCTTTTAAAATTTGAATTTAAATTATGAATCTGTGAATTTATGATATGATCTTTTCAAAAAATTTAAGTGCTAGTTATAGTTTTTAGAGACTGAATCATCTGGTTCGACCGGTTTTACCGGTTTTATACCTATTATAATGATAGGTTTATTCAACCGAGTTATCCGGTTTAATCCGGTTTGGTCATGCGGTTCGACCAATGACCCAGTGGTTTGACCGATAAACCAGTGAACCAGCACCCTCACCGGTTTGATGACAGGTCTGGTTTTTAAAACACTGCTTTCCAGGTCATGGACATCCGGGCAACATACAGTTGTTTATTAGGAAGACCTTGGATACATCAGGCTGGAGCGGTTACTTCAACCCTCCACCAAAAGCTAAAGTTCGTCAAGAACGATCAACTTGTCACGGTTTCTGGGGAACAAGCCTAGCTCGTGAGTAACTTGTCATCATCTACTGGTATAGAACCCGAGGAGGTTATTGGGACTCAGTTCCAAGCATTGTCGGTGAGCAAGGACAATCATTTCAAAGGAGGAACCTCGATTTCCTCATACAAAGATGCTATCAAAGCGGTCGAGAGTACCTATACAACAGGATGGGGACAGCTTGTCATTCCTACTGGCAATAAAACAAAGAAGGGTCTTGGTTTTTCTGCAACCTGTACCCAGACAGCTGCTAACGATGAAACTCTTCATCCCCTTCAAAACTTATTCCACAGTGGAGGTTTCCTTCACCCAGTGTCTCAAGCGGTTCATCCTATCAATGAGGAAGATCCCTCTGACACGGATGAAGAATGGAAGTCCTATTTGAATGAGGACGGTTATATGTCTCAGGAAGAGGTGCCTACGCCTTTTTGCTATCCCGCACAAAGTCTGAGATTTATACCAAGGTCAGATGTCGAAATGATATACGAAGATTGTGATCCGGAAGGATGCCGTGCTCCGCCAAATTCATTAGAGGAGGACACTCTGATGAAAGACAACTTTGACTACAATTACTATGGCCCAAAGGATGGTCTGCCAATGTGGCAGCCTTACCCAGGAAACTTGGGGCAAGAGGGTCAGCCGAACAATGAAAATCAGCTGACCGTCATTGAATGGAATACCTGTGTCCCCACCATGTCATGGGAGCAACACTCAGGTCATTCAGAAACTACTCAACATGAAGATGAATTTGCAACGTTTGTAGGACTTGAATTCATCAACTATGCTTTTCCCGAGGTCAACGTCATCGAGAGAAATGACTCCTCCATTTCGAAAGAAGTGTGGGACACCTTGGGACAACCGAGTGGAAAATACGACTATATGGTCAAGTACACCGCTCCCGGAAGCTCTCGTATCAGGCTCGAAGACATCCAGCCAACTGGATGGGGAGATACAGCTGAGAGCACAAATGTTATGCAAAATGCAACAGAGGAATTCTCCTACGACAACTCTGCCTGGGAAACAGATTCCAATGATCCTTCTCCACTAGAAATCAGCGTCATTTCTGAAGACAAATCAAGGAAGGTGCCAGACTTTGTGATTCACCGAGGAGTTCGCCGCCAATGGGTTGCCGTCGAGGTTCTGAAGGTCGTTCATCAGTCAAAGTAATTGCCATCTTTAACCTTTCACCCTGCCCAGGTGAAACGGATGTTTTGATAGGGCTCGCTTTTTGTAAATTTCCCTCTTCGCTTTGCCCGAAGCGACAGAGTTTTGTTTTATAGGGCTGTAGTTTCAAGGATCGACTTGTTCATTAATAAAATAACGTCGTTCTGTAATTTCCGCATTAATTGTTATTTTCTCTTTTTACTTTTTCAGAAAATGGTAATCCTAAAAAACAATTCAAATAAAAACAAGCAGTAAAATAAATACACTGCACACACTTGCATTTTCTCTATCTCTTCTAAACACGAATCATCACTTCATGCAGATTGCTTATTTTAAACCCCGTTGAAACATACGATCCGATGCCTTCTCCCAACTTTGGGTTCCCGATATTCGAGGCTGAAGAAGAAAATGACAACGAAATTCCAGAAGAGATCTCCCGATTACTCAGACAAGAGGAAAGGTCCATTGAACCTCACAAAGAGCCATTGGAAACGATAAACTTGGGTTCAGAGCAAGAGAGAAAAGAAATCAGGATTGGGGCACTGCTCAGTCCAACTGCCAGAGAGGGTTTGATAAAGCTTCTCAAAGAATTTCCCGATGTATTCGCTTGGTCCTATCAGGATATGCCAGGGTTGGATACCAGCATCGTGGAACATCACTTACCGTTAAGATCGGAATGTCCGCCAGTAAAGCAAAGGTTGAGACGCACTCACCCGGACATGGCCATCAAAATCAAAGAGGAGGTACAGAAACAGATTGATGCGGGTTTCCTCGCTACATCTGAATATCCTCAATGGTTAGCCAACATCGTACCCGTTCCCAAAAAGGACGGAAAGGTCAGAATGTGTGTCGACTACCGAGATCTGAACAAGGCAAGTCCAAAGGACGACTTTCCTTTACCACACATTGACATACTAGTAGACAGTACAGCAAAGTTCAAAGTCTTCTCCTTCATGGATGGATTCTCGAGCTATAACCAGATCAAAATGGCGCCGAAAGACATGGAGAAAACTTCGTTCATTACCCCATGGGGTACCTTTTGTTACAAGGTAATGCCGTTCGGTTTGAAGAATACTGCGGCAACCTATCAAAGGGCCATGACTACTCTGTTTCATGACATGATACATAAGGAAATTGAGGTATATGTCGATGATATGATTGCAAAATCGAAAACAGAGAGTGAGCACGTTGAACATCTGTCAAAATTGTTCGAACGTCTAAGAAAATTCAAGCTCCGCTTGAATCCCAACAAGTGCACCTTCGGTGTCCGTTCAGGGAAACTACTAGGGTTCATCGTCAGCCAGAAAGGAATTGAGGTTGATCCTGACAAGGTCAAGCCCATTCAAGAAATGCCTTCGCCAAAAACTAAAAAGCAAGTCAGAGGATTCCTGGGACGTTTGAACTACATCTCCAGATTCATATTCCTTATGACCGCCACATGTGCGCCGATTTTCAAGTTACTCAAAAAGAACCAGGATTGCATTTGGACAGAAGATTGTCAAACTTCCTTCGACAGTATTAAGGAATATCTGTTGAATCCTCCGATTCTATCACCTCCTGTGGAAGGAAGGCCACTGATCATTTACCTCACAATCCTAGAGGACTCAATGGGGTGTGTACTTGGCCAACAAGACGAAACCCAAAGGAAAGAGTCTGCCATTTACTATTTGAGCAAGAAATTCACCGACTGCGAAACTCGGTACACGATGCTTGAGAAAACTTGCTGTGCTTCGGCTTGGGCAGCCAAACGTCTTCGCCAATACATGATTCGTCACACTACTTGGTTGGATTCCGAGATGGATCCAATCAAGTATGTTTTCGAAAAGCCCGCTCTCACGGGAAGGATTGCCCGTTGGCAGATGCTGTTATCAGAATATGACATAGAGTACCACGCTCAGAAAGCCGTTAAGGTAAGTATTTTAGCCGATCATTTGGCTCATCAACCGATTGACGATCAAGAATCAATCGGGTTTGACTTCCCAGACGAAGATGTCATGTATCTAAAAATGAAAGATTGCGATGAACCGCTACCCAGTGAAGGGCCAGAACCAGGTTCCTAATGGGGACTAATTTTTGACGGAGCTGTCAATCATTACGAAAACAGAATTGGAGCAATCATTGTTACCCCTCAGGGTACCCACATTCCTTTCACCGCTCGACTTACGTTCAAGTGTACGAACAATGAGGCCGAATACGAAGCTTGTATTATAGGTCTCGAGGAAGCGATTGATTTAAGGATAAAAAACTTGGACGTATATGGCGACTCAGCCTTGGTTATCAATCAGATAAAAGGAGATTGGAACACATACCAATCAGGATTGATTCCTTACAAAGACTACGCGAGAAGGTTGCTACCTTTCTTTGACAGAGTTGAGTTTCATCACATCCCTCGTGAGGAGAATCACATGGCTGATGCATTAGCCACTATCTCTTCCATGATTAGTGTAGGTCAATGGAATGACATACCTAAGATTGACATCATGCGCCTTGAATGGCCCGCCTACATCTTTACGATTGAAGCAGTCATAGACGATAAACCTTGGTATCACGATATCAAATGCTTCCTTCAGAAACAAGAGTACCCACCTGGGGCACTAAGAAAAGATAGAAAGACCCTCAGAAGATTGGCTGGAAACTTCTTCCTGAGCAGTGACACTCTCTATAAGAGAAATTTTGACATGGTCTTGCTCCGATGCGTAGACAGACCAGAAGCAGACATGCTTATGAAAGAAATTCATGAAGGATCCTTTGGCACTCATGCCAATGGACACACAATGGCGAGAAAAATTCTAAGAGCAGGGTACTACTGGTTGACCGTGGAATCCGACTGCTACAAGTACATGAGGAGGTGTCACAAGTGTCAGATATACTCTGACAAAATTCATGTACCGCCATCACATCTCAAAGTTCTCTCTTCCCCGTGGCCTTTTTCAATATGGGGAATCGACATGATTGGCTTGATCAAACCTAAGGCTTCAAACGGACATCGGTTCATCCTGGTAGCCATTGACTATTTCACTAAGTGGGTCGAAGCAGCATCATACGCTAATGTAACCCGACAAGTGGTGGTCCGATTTATCAAAAACAATATCATCTGTCGTTATGGTGTTCCAAGCGAGATCATTACTGATAATTGATCTAACTTGAACAATAAGATGATGAAGGAGTTGTGTGCAGAGTTCAAAATTGAACACCATAACTCATCTCCCTACCGACCAAAGATGAACGGAGCGGTAGAAGCGGCTAACAAGAACATCAAGAAGATCATTCAAAAGATGGTTGTAACCTACAAAGGCTGGCACGAGATGCTACCCTTTGCTCTTCACGGTTATCGCGCATCTATTTGCACTTCAACAGGGGCAACCCCTTTCTCTCTAGTGTATGGCATGGAAGCAGTGCTCCCCATAGAAGTAGAGATCCCATCAATCCGAGTACTGGTGGAAGCTAAGCTCACCGAAGCTGAATGGTGTCAAAGCCAACACGACGAATTAAACCTGATCGAAGAGAAACGAATCACGACACTATGCCACGGTCAATTGTATCAACAGAGAATGAAGAAGGCGTTCGACAAAAAGGTCCGACCTCGTGTCTTCAGAAAAGGGGACCTCGTGCTCAAGAAGATACAATCTTTTCTCACTGATTCCCGGGGCAAGTGGACTCCGAATTATGATGGCCCCTATGTAGTCACAAAAGCTTTCTCAGGCGGCGCCTTGAGACTTGCAACCATGGACGGAGAGGAATTTGCCTACCCCACGAATGTTGATGTAGTCAAGAAATACTTCGCCTAAAAAAAAAACCGTCTTGGTGGATTGAAAACCCGAAAGGGCGGTCTAGGAAAAAGTTAGAGGCATGAAAAAAAATCATCCCGATGGATTGGAAATCTCATAGTACAATCCAGGCAAAAATTAGGGATAATGGCAAGTAACTATGTTCAACAGAGGCAAGTCCCTCAGCAGCAGCAGTTACATCATCTGTCAGAAAACTCCAGTCAAGGTCATCTTCGACAGAAGCTCAGGATGTCCCGAATTCAAAGTTGGTAGAAGGATAGTGGTCGTTATGTTTCAACGTAGCCCTTTTCCCTGTAAATTACCATTTTATAGCTTTGTATATACTCTTTGGAATCACGCGTTTGGCTGATCTCCATCCTATCAATAAAATTTGAGCCCTTGTGCTTTTGTTTGTAATCTTTATTTGTTTTAGCTTTACAGAACGACGTTGTTAACATGACTAACGACTCTGGAAATAAAACAAAAATGAATTTACTTGGTAAAACTTTTTCTGCTTTTAAAATAAAGACGACAATTTCTTTTGACTGTTGAACATCAAAGGAACATCAATCGCTTCTCCAGAAGTAAGAAAACTTCAAAGTGCAGGATCAAAGTGCTCCTTGTAACCCAGTACGCCTGAATGAAGGGATCAACTGTGTCAGAGACCTTGTTTCGTCTGACAGCCCTCGGCCGAGTTCTTATCTCCTAAACCCGATCAACGGTATTCCCCGTAGGGACTATCTCTCCTAAGCAAGGTGGAATTGCTATTCTGAACCAACGGTACTTCTTCGCCCCGCGATGGCCGAGTATCCAGTCGTGTTCACCTGTCGGTTTGTATGTCGCGTCAGTTTTGTCAGCATAAACATACATACATCATGCATTATTGATTTGCATTCACATTTCATATTGCATCACCATCACTCTAGTCGGTCTTGTCCCCTAGTGATAAAAGTTCTCTCAATCAAGTTGTCAACCCTTTCCTCGTCAGGAAACGCTGCGTCTGAACATCCTCTCTCCTCCAGTTTTATTTCTGGAATGAAGTTGGCTCCTCGACCACTTTGATAACTTGAACCTCTAAAAGACCAGAGGAACCTTCAGTCAGCATCACTCTTCGCCATTGAAGATGATATCCTTGCTTTCCCGGATTAAAGAAAAATGCCCCAGAGAAAGCCTCCTAAGCAGAGATTTGGCAGTACAGCTGCCATTCTCCGAAAAGATCGCTGATGAAAAGGTCATCGGCACCTCAAAATTGGACCCCATCACATGGCGTTTCTCTGGGAAGATCCCGAGAAAAGTATGATGTAAGATCCCCAAGTGGAAACAGTCTCTCAAGAGACTCGCTTTCCCCCAGTAGAATCGACAAATGGCGTCTCCAAACAGAGAAGTTTGTGTACCTCTACAATTTAGACGACTGGGTTCCCCAGCAAGTCTGACGTCAAAACTTTTTCCGTCAGATGGCATCTCCCTAGGAAAATTCGGCGAGAAGTTTGAGGGAAATCGCTACGAATAGCGTCCCTTATCAAGAAAGTTTATTGACAAAAGAAACTTAGACCAGGTCCTTGGTAGGAAACCAGGATCGAGGGGAAGTTTAAATCAGAAACTAAGACCAGGTCCTTGGTAGGAAACCAGGATCGAGGGGAAGTTTAAATCAGAAACTAAGACCAGTTCCTTGGTAGGAAACCGGGATCGAGGGGAAGTTTAAATCAGAAACTAAGACCAGGTCCTTGGTAGGAAACCAGGATCGAGGGGAAGTTTAAATCAGAAACTAAGACCAGTTCCTTGGTAGGAAACCAGGATCGAGGGGAAGTTTATTTCAGCAACTGAGACCAGTTCCTTGGTAGGAAACCAGGATCGAGGGGAAGTTTGTTTTCGCAACTAAGACCAGTTCCTTGGCTGAAGACCAGGATCGAGGGGAAGTTTACATTTTCTAAGCATCATTGCTTAGCAAAAGAAGATGAATGCGCAAGCTACCATTCATAACTACCATCAAAATTTCAGGTATTATGATATTTAATCCTCTTGCACCCCGAATGCCCGAATACCTTCGTCATTCACACCTTCGGGTCCAAGAAGATTAAATAGGGGCATCTGTCATACCCCAAATTTTGACCACTAAGATTTCCCATCATTGTGCAAATCATCATCACAATGTGGATGAACCATCATGCCTCATTAAATGCCTCAAGGGTTGTTAAGCATTCACTACAATCAAAATTTGGGTTTTAAGCCCTCTCAGAGCCTTAGACAAAGGATCAATCAAGGAATGACATGATCTTCAACTTGTCTAACCTCTCAAACATCCACAATGGATCAAGAGGACTCCCACTTCAAGGATTAAGCACAAGGTTGCTCCCTTCTAGGTGGATCAAGCTTCAAGATCGCCAGTATCACCAAATTAGGGTTTTGGTCGATCAGGGCCTCCAAAGGGAAATTTTCCTCTGGGCATGAGCCAGTGATCCAAAACACAACCTAATGTACTCCATGGAACCTCATGGACCCATTCATCAAGTCAATTTTGCCTCAGGAGATGCATACATCAAAAATCAGGAATTAGGGTTTCTTGACCTAATTCACCCCTAAGTTGACTTTTAGGGCAAATCAAGAGCCAAGACCTCAAGAGAGGGTTTGAGGGTCTCTAATGAGCTATATTGATCCATTTTTAACAATGGATTAACCCAAGAAGCTTGAACAACAAGTCTCAATTTCATCTGCACCACAATTAGGGTTTTAAGGAAAAAGTCAACTGTAACTTTGACTTTTAGCCAGGACATGCTCCCAAACCCTAGGACATGCCTCAATATACCCTATGACACCCTTGGAACATGTCCATAAAGTTTGATTTAAGGCAAGGACATGATTTCCTGAGGAATTGCACAGTTTGGAATTCATCTGATAAAACGTCAACTGTGCACAAAAGTCAACTTTGACTTTTTGAGATTTTTCACGAAAATGGATTTTTAACCCTAAAATGATGTTAATGTATGATTTGAATCATCATTCATCAAGAAAAATCAAGAAAAATGGGATAACCATAAAAACTTAGAAAATTTTCTAAGTTAAAAATAAAGTGACAAGGGTACCAACTTTGAAGGATCATAACTCCTAAACCACAAAGCCATTTTTTCTCATCTAAAGATGGATTTGTAGCCCTCATTACCCTCTACAAAAACTTCAACTAGACCTAAGTCCAATTCATTAAGGATTTTGAGTTATGGAGTGATCAAAATGGCTGAAAAGTGAAAATGTCACTTTTTCCAACACTTAGTGAAATTTTCACTAAGTCCAAATCTGTCTTCACTTTTTGCCAAATGTAGGGGGATTTTTCACTTGGATTCAAAAGAGATCAAAACCAAATATGTTCAAATAGTTGTTGTATCATGTAAGGGCTTTCCAAAATGGCCAGGAACATTGCCAAATTCCATTTGAGTCTTGAGATATGACATTGGAAAGTTGCCTTGCTGAAATCTGTCAAAGGCAAGGCAGAATTTGCAACTTTGCTCGATTTGCCAAAATCAGCCAAATTCAAATGCTCCTATCCACTTGGACACATCTGAGGATTGAATCTAAAGGGGACAATCACTGAGCCAAGCCTCCAAAGTCCATGGAACAAGAAATAGCATGTTGAACCTAGAATGGCCAAAATAGGGACAAGACTCCAAATTTGGATTGAAGCATTCAATGGAAGCATCAAGGTGGCATGGACTGAGCCATTCTCATCTGAAATCAGTCAAGACTTATCCAAGACCAAGGGAACCACAGCTCTGTGCCCTAACCTCTAGTCAATGGCTAGAGGAGACTTGGATTTCCATTGGACAACATTGGCCAAACCTACTTACCAGTTGCCATTCACTATTCCTTGCAAAACAAACTTGCTCTACTATAAATAGAGCTCAATTGTGATCAGTTTGAGTACACCAAAGCCATCTAACATATGTTTTCCTCAAAATCTCTTTCTCTTGGCAAAAATGCCTTTCTTAGCAAGGTAGCTACCGGGTTTTGAGTTTGAGAGCTTTTCCAATCAAACCAATCACTCACACACCTCACATACATCATATAGAAGTGATCCAAACACTCAAATAACATCTGGAACACTGATTTCACAAAATCACCAGCCAATTGCTCAAGTTCTTGACAGTTTTGCAGTTGAGGTGCCATCTTCAACTCCAAACCATTTCAATCCATTCCAAGCACTCAGACACATCACTTGGTACCTAGGGAAGCTATCCACATCATTGGAACCTAGCTGTAACACCTCCAACACAAATCACGATCACCAGCTGCAAGTGGTAAGCATGAGCTCTTCTAACTCTATGATCCATGCAATTTTTGCTGCACAATAATTTGGCCATATGTTCATAATCATGCATGGAATGTTTTCCCTCAATTAATTGCATTGTTTGGATCGTGTATCAAAAATCCTAGCCTTCATGCAGAAATTAGGGTTCTTGAGGATTTTTCATGATTTCTTGTTATATGTTTAATTTAAATGAAATTAATGGACATAGACATGATCGTGAGGTTGAGACGAGCATAATGATATGTGGATTGCATGTTATAATCAAGTATTCAGGGAGATTGGATAGAAAATGCAAATCAGCCAAACCCAGAATACGCGCGTGTTCTTCAGCTTGTTCTTGGCGCCATTTTTAGAAATTTGAATATTTGAATTTTGTGGTTTTTATTTAATTGATTCAAAAATTAATTTCTCTCTGAGTTTTAATGATTTTGAGTTGATTCTTTTTTTAATAATTCACAAAAATGTTAAAATATTTTATTTTATAAAAAAAATCCCAAAAATATTATTTATTTCATATAATTGATATTTTTGCAAAGAATTAATATTTTAATTGTTTTTGACATTTTAAATATTTTTTCTACATTGACTTTGCAACTTTTAATGCTTTCTAATTATTTTGTAGGTCAATACTTAATTTTTGAAGCATTAATCCAAAATCACAATTTGTTTTTCATATGTTAAACAATTTTGATCATTTTTAATTGAATTTTTATTCAATTAAATACATTTTTGAAAACAAACTAGGGTTTTTGGATTAATTTAACCCTCATAAATCATTTTCAAAACCCTTTGGGCCTCTTGAGAGAGTGTAAGACCCAACCCACTTGTACAGAAATATTTTGGGCCTCATTCGTTGTATAAGTCCCTCTGTACATTTTCAAATAAACGGCACGATCATCGCCTTTTGAAAAATAACCTTGGGCCTCTCCTTGAGCTATAAGACCCATTCAAAAACACTTTGGGCCTCTAATAGAGTGTAAGACCCAATCCCCTTTTAACCAAAACATTTTGGGCCTCATTTATTGTATAAGTCCCTCCGCGTTAAAAGAAAACCTCGGTGCGATCGCCATTTCAAACGGAAAAATCATCTGGGCCTACCCTCGTGTTATAAGCCTCGGAAAAATCCCCTTTTAAAGAAACCCTTTGGGCCTCTTGAGAGAGTGTAAGACCCATCCCTTTGTACATAAAACCTTTTTTGGCCTCAGTCACTTGTATAAGTCCCTCTGTACAAATTCAAACAACACGCTCACAGATAAAACCCTGGGCCTCTCCTTGAGCTGTAAGCCCCAAATATTTCTTCTTCAAAGCACTTTCTCCTTTGATTTTGAATATACTGTTGTTTTCAATCTTTCTTTGTTGAACAACTAACCAAACAGTATGGAAGCTCTACAACCGAGTAAGTGTTTATACGCTTTCATTTACCGCTTTCATATACATATAACTGTATTGTGGGGCTGTTTCGCTGTAAGTCTTCTTTCATAAACTCATATCAACTGTGTAATAATAGTATAGATATTTCGAGTTTCCCCGGCAACTACGTCTAGAACTAGGTGATGCCGTTTCGTTTATTCGTAGAAATAGACAACTAGATCTCCAATAGGATCACCAGATACAGTCTTCTCTTCGGCTGTCCTCATTAGGAATTATCAAGAAACTCTATTCCCAGAGATGAATGTATTCTCCGTGAATGGCATCTTTAAGTTTCTTCCAAATTCTCGAACTTTTCTGACTTTGATCTATTCTCGGTGAATAACATTGCCTTGAATTTCTCGAGGTTTGGAGACCCACAGGCTTCTTAAAAGTACTTGTCAAGAAACTCTATTCCCCAGAGATGATATTTTCTCTGTGAATGGCATCTCTTGAGTTTCTTCCAAATTCTTGAACTTTCCTGACTTGATCTACTCCTTGTAAATAGCTTGCCTTGAATTTATCGGGGTTTGGGGACCCATCGACTTCTTAAAAGCAATCGGCCTCCTCTTGGGCTTAGTACAAGGACCCTAAGGCTTCTTAGAAGTATTCACAGGCTCCTCTTAGGCTTCGTATAATGATCTCTTCCTCCAGGAATGATAGCCTCCTCTTGGGCTTAGTACAAGGACCCGTCAGCTTCTTAAAAGTTTCCAGCCTCCTCTTGGGCTTCGTACAAATTGTCCCGACGACCTCCTAGAGGTATAGAAACAGAACTTAGTCATCTGCATAGAATAGTCCTTTCAAAGAGTCTACTACTATTTCTCAAAGCATAGTACAAAAGATGAAACTCTAGACTTGGACAGTCTAACTTCCTTAAGTCTCAAAGACATTCTCAAGTGACCCCTTCGTTAAATAGGAAGGAAACCCGCAGACTCGGACAATCTCAATACCCTTCAGATTTCCCGCTTACTTAAAGAACAGGAATAACTCTGATCCTTGAATCAAATCCATGAGTACAGTATTGCTCATATAAGAACTGATTTTCTCTTTAAAATCAGTATACTGGCCCTATCGCTTGACTAAAACAGTTACCATAGCCTCCTCTTAGGTTTTGTATAATGATCCTCCCCAGCGGAGTCAAACAATGTTTAGCCTCTCTCTCGGGCTTTGTACGAGACACATAAGAGACTCCCTCGTTGAGTCAATCCCCCTTCCGCCTCCATCTCGGGCTTTATACGAGATACAAAAAGGTTCTTATTGAGCCAAACAAACTTTAGCCTCCATCTCGAGCTTTGTACGAGATACAAAAACTCTCTTGCTGAGTCAGATAGCCTCCATCTCGGGCTTTATACGAGATACCAAAAGATTCCATCGTTGAGTCAAAACCTTTTAGCCTCTCTCTCGGGCTTTGTACGAGACACATATTAGCCTCCTCTTAGGCTTTGTATAAGAAAACCACTGGTTAATCCAATTAACCTTTTAGCATCAAAGTTGTGCCTCGTTCACAGTACACAAACATCAACAACTCCTTCCTCTTCATCTAATCACTGTAAGCAGCAAGCCTCTGGATCATCTACATCCATGCCACTGTCCCTCTTTTAGCATGAGAAATTCCTAAGGAAAGATAGCATTGCTCTACACTGAGTTAAAGTCTTCTCCTTCAGGTTAAAGCCCCCCATAAAGGAAATTATGGCATTGTCGGATTCACAAATCCTGGTTAAAGTAATTCTCCTTTATAAAACAGTTGTGACATACAACCCCCTCTTTAGAGATGACAAATTCTCTCTAAAGTTGGGACCTTCAGCTTCACATCTTGGGCTTTGAACAAGATACAAACCACCTTTTCGCTTCACGTCTTGGGCTTTGAACAAGACACCAAAACAACCATTTCCTCCCATAGAATAGGAGGAACTACGAACGCTCTGATTTCCCTGTTTCGGTAAACGGGAATACGTAGGCATAAGATCGAAAGAAAAGATCTTAGCGAGCACAATCAACAAAAAACCCAAATCCCATATCTCCATCAATCAAAAGCAGTAATTTAAAAAGCATCAGTCCTAACATCCTAATCCTTGTTCCCCGCCAGAAACCTTCCGTCTAGATAAAAAGAAAGAAAACCGTATTGGCGAAAATACAAATAACCAGTACAAAGGCCCCCACATTGATAGCATTCGTAACCTAACAAACCGCTGTTTAAACTCAGTATGCAAAGCAGGGTTAATTGGAGACATCTATTTCCCTTCCTTCATCAGCTTTAATAGGATAAAAAATGAATCGACCTGTAGTTTTAAGCTCAACCGCAGAGAGCGACCAACACTTAAGAACCGCGTCCAAAATCACTCGCTACAATTTCATAGTCATTTTCTTCTTCAGGCTCAAATACCAGAAACTCAAAGTTGGGAGAAGGCATTGGATCGTATGTTTCAACGGGGTTTAAAACAAGCAATCTGCATGACGTGATAATTTGTTTTTAGAAGAGATAGAGAATGCAAGAGTGTGTGTAGTGTTTTATATATATTTTTTGAACAATGCTCATTTTATTTTAGGATTACTATTTTCTGGAAAAAACAGAAAGAGAAAACAGTAATAACTGCGAAAATTACAGAACAACGTTATTTTATTTATGAACAAGTCGATTCTTGAAGCTACAACCCTATAAAACAAAACTCTGTCGCCTTGGGCCAAGCGAAGAGGGATATTTACAAAAAGCGAGCCCTATCAAAACACCTGTTTCACCTGGGCAAGGTGAAAGGTTAAAGTAAAGATGGCAATTACTTAGACTTATGAACAATCTTCGGAACATCGACAACAACCCATTGGCGGCGAACTCCTCAGTGAATCACAAAGTCTGGTACTTTCCTTGATTTGTCTTCAGAAATGACGCTGATTTCTAGTGCAGTAGGATCATTGGAATCTGTCTCCCAGGCAGAGTTGTCGTAGGAGGATTCCTCTGTTGTATTTTGCAGAGTATTGGTGCTCTCAGACAAATCTCCCCATCCAGTTGGCTGGATGTCTTCGAGCCTTATACGAGAGCTTTCGGGAGCGGTGTACTTGACCATAAAGTTAAATTTTCCACTTGGTTGTCCCAAGGTGTCCCACACTTCTTTGGAACTGGAGGAGTCATCCCTCTCGATGACGTTGACCTCGGGAAAAGCATAGTTGATGAATTCTAGTCCGGCAAGCTTTGCCAATTCATCATCATACTGGATAAGTTCGGAATGACCTGAGTGTTGATCCCATGACATGGCGGGGACACAGGTATTCTGTTCAATGATGCTCAGCTGATTTTCATTGTTCGGCTGATTTTCTTGCCCCAAGTCTCCTGGGTAAGGCTGCCAGATAGGCAAGCCATCCATTGGGCCATAATAGTCGTGGTCAAAGTTGTATTTCATCGGAGTGTCCTCCTCTAATGAATTTAGGGGAGCGCGACATCCTTCTGGATCACAATCTCCGTACATTATTTTGACATCTGACCTTGGTATAAATCTCGGGCTCTGTGCAGGAAAGCAAAAGGGAGTTTGTGTTTCGCCCTGAGACGTATAACTGTCCTCGTTGAGATAGGACTTTAATTCTTCATCTGTATCGGAGGGATCTTCCTCGTTGATGGTATGTACTTCTTGAGACACTGGGTGAAGGAAGCCTCCACTGTGGAAGAAGTTCTGAATGGGATGAAAAATTTCATCGTTAGCAGCTGTCTGGGTGCAGGTTGCAGAAAAACCAAGACCTTTCTTTTTCTTATTGTCAGTAGGAATGACAAGCTGCCCCCATCCTGTTGTATTGGTATTCTCGACCGCTTTGATAGCATCTTTGTACGAGGAAATCGAAGTTCCCCCTTCGGATTGATTGTCCTTGTGTAGCGAAAGTGTTTGGAACTGGGTTTAGATTACCCCTCCGGTTTTGCATAAGTGGATGACGATAAGTTGCTTACGAGCAAGGCCTGTTCTCCACAGACTGTGACGAGTTGGCCGTTCTAGACGAACTTTAACTTTTGGTGGAGGGTTGAAGTGACCGCCCCAGCCTGATGTATCCAAGGTCTTCCTAATAAACAACTGTATGTTGCCCGGATGTCCATGACCTTGAAAGTGACTTGGAAAGTGTGAGGACTGATAGTTAAGGGAAGGCTGACTTCGCCGATAACCGTTTTTCTGGATCCGTCAAATGCTTTGACGACGACCTCGCTGGTTCTCATCGGAGGACCTTTGAATGATAATTATATCAAAGTGGACTTCGGCATAATATTCAGGGCTGACCCTGTCTCTACCAGTACGCTGGCTAAAGCATCGTCCTAGCAGTTGACTGTAATGTTGAGCGCCATGTTATGACGACGACCTTCTTCATGTAATTCCTCATCACTAAATCCCAAGTTATTGCAGGAAGTGATGTTAAAGACAATGTTATCGAACTGTCTGATTGTTACATCCTATTCTACAAAGGCTTGCTCCAAGACTTTCTGTAGAGCCTCCCAGTGCGCTTCTGAACTAAGTAACAGTGATAATACTGAGATCTTTGAAGGAGTTTGTAACAGCTGATCAACAATGTTGTATTCAATCCTTTGGATGAGCTTTAGCATTTCATCATCGTTTTTTGAAAAGTCGAGATTACTGGATTGACCGACTGGTGGATTGGGAACTTCTGTCTGAGGTTCCTTTTCTTTGATGGGTTCTCCAACTCCTCTGTTGAAGATTCTACCACTCCGTGTTACTCGACTGATGTCTGCAATATTCACGACGAAGGGTAACATAATTTCCTTTCCATTCTCAATTGTTGTTGCACCGTATTTGTAAGGGATAGCCTTAGTTGATTCATACGGTAGTGGTCCCGGTAGATAGATGACTATGGGAGCCTTTTGATTCTTCCAACCATCGTAAGTAATTTCGATCCGTTCCTGGTTGGGAACTCTCGATTCGTCAAGTAGAGGGATGATGGCACAAACATCCCTAGTCCTCTGATGATCAGAGATTACGATGACGTCCTCGATTTGATCAGCGAAATAGTTGACTGATCCAGAACTTGACCATGGTTGAATCTCTTTGCGGTCCAACTGACTTTGAAGGGCTGCTCGCACGAGGTAGCATCCTTGATTATCCACTGATCAAACTCCACGCCGCTCAGAGTTGTGTAGTGGCACCTGGCCATGTCCGCTTTGAATACAGTGCAACCTTACTAGTTCTGTTTCCATCGACCGAACATCCTGACTTTGATATCTAGTAGGATTCCCGTTATTGATACTAATTTGCTGGGTGTCTTCATCCATATAGATTGGAAGCCACCAGTGGTTCGACAAGTGCTGAAGTGTTTCCTGGACAAGGGCACAGCCCTGATCGTCTTCGCAACCCGCTTTACAGCCCTGATAATCATGTGATACCAGGAACCCGAGCCGGACCTGTTTAGCATGTCACTCCACCAGGCTGGTATTCATCACGCGAATATCGAAGATTTGAATCATGTTGATTTGATAATGATTCCTATCATGGTAGTGTTGAATCCATCCAAGATCCATCTGACGCTGGAGGGCCTCCTTTATGAAAGAGCATCCCTATTTGTTTACCGAGCAAGTCAGGCAGGAATTATAATCGTGACGCAGCAGATTATGATACTGGATTTGCCTTGAGTGCATTGCCACCAGGTTGAAATTCATCGCACGGATATCGTGGTTTTGAATGATGTTGGAATTCGTATAAACCATGTTAACTCCACGAACTCGGTGCTCTTGGATCCATCCGAGATCCATCTGTTCCTGTAGAGCTGATTGCACCACAGAACATCCTCGATTGCTTTTAGAGCAGATATCACACTGGTGATAATTATGAGGTGGCACATGGCCATATCCACTCTGTCTACAATGCATCTTGACCAAGTTGGCCCTTAACAAGAGTACATCATGAATTTGATAGATGTTGTTAGACTCTCCCTCTATCAAATTAACTGCAGCTTTCTCATGTTGAAGCAGCGAGTTCGTGAGAACATTCAGATTCGTATCTTTGAAAGATAAGACCCCGCTCCTAATAAGCTTTTGCACGTCGGATTTGAAACTGAGTAAGTTTTCTATGTTATGCCCTGGTCCTCCTTGATGGTAAGGGCAAGTCTGATCCACCTTAAACCAAAAAGGCAGATTTTCCAGTACTGTAAGAAGAGACTTAGTCTGGACATGCCCCTTGGCCAGTAGTAACGAAAATAGTTCTGCGTACGATACGGGTATAGGATCAAATCCTGGTGGCTGCGTTGTATGGTTGTTGTTGTATTGAGGACGAGCCTGCTGAAGAGGCTGTTATGTCCTTTGCTGAAATTGCTGCGACTGCGGTTGGCTTTGAGCAACCTGAGGTTGATAGGTAGAAACATGCACGGGGTTGATAGCATGAGTTACAACTGCTACTGGTTGGTACCGCCACCTTTGCTTTCCGAGAGAGATATTCCCAATATCTTGCTCCTTTTTCTTAGGGAGAGCACTACTATATTTTTTAGTACCGCTTGTCGACCTAGTATCTTTGACTAGACGTCCTTCTCGAATGGCTTCCTCGAGACGTACTCCCATACCGACCATTTCGGTGAAGTCCTGGGCGCACTGGCAACCATTCTGTCGTAGTAAAATGAGCTCAAGGTCTTTAAGAAAATCTTTGTCATCTCTTTTTCCTCAAGAGGTGGACAAATTTGAGCGGCAATTTCACGCCATCTCTGAGCGTATTCCTTAAAGGTTTCCTTGTCTTTTTGCGACATTGATCTGAGTTGATCTCTGTCTGGTGCCATGTCCAAATTGTATTTATATTATTGGACGAAGGCAGTGCCAAGATCTCTGAAAGTGCTAATCGCAGCGGTTTAAACCCATGTACCATTTTAATGCGGCCCCGGTTAAACTATCCTGAAAGTAGTGAATCAGTAGATCCTGGTTCTCTGTCTGAGCTGACATTCGCCGAGCGTACATCACCAAATGGCTTTGAGGGCAAGAGTTACCCTTGTACTTTTCAAAATCGGGTACTTGGAATTTGTGCGGGACTTTCACATTGGGGACCAAACAAAGGTCTGCGGCGTCCTTTCCAAATAAATCCTGACCACGAATAGCTTGCAGTTCCTTCTGCATTTCCAGGAACTGCTCCTGGAATTCATCCATTCTATCGAACATACTTTCCTTTCTACCAGAAGGTATATGTGGAATCTGTCCTTCCGGGACAGTGTGCACTACAGGGGGTGGTATTGTTACTACGACAATGAATCTTGGCGTTTCCCGAAGTTTGTAACCTTCAGGAGTCCTCATTATGCCTCTGGCATCCTCGCTTTCTCGAAGTTTGTAACCTTCAGGCCCAACGGCTTCTGCTATGATTCCCTGATCTTCAGTGATCGGCGGAACATATCCTTCCGGGATATAGTTAACAGGCATGCCCCAGGGACGATCTTTCGGGAATTGATACCTAGGATCATACTTCTCTATTATGGGCGTTGAGGTGATCTTTGAGATCACAGTTCTTTGTAGCTGAGCTTCTGCCATGGCTTGCATGTCGTTACGAAGCTTTCTCATATCCTCTCTCAGAGTGTCGATCTCTTCTTTCAACTCTCTATTCTCTTCCTCGAGATCATCCATCTTTTTCTGACGATTGGCCCGAGTATTATACGAATGAGACATTTTGACTCTAGAACCAAGACACAAATGTGAGATTCATAGGTAAGAAGAATACGCGACGTGAGAATGATGAATGCAATGATTATATTAATTGTTTTTTTGGTTTAATCAAAATAAACTTCGACAATTAGATTGCAAATATCAAACAATGGGGACACCCCCGTTTTATTGAATTCAAAGGATTGCGGAAATGAAAATACAGTAAATTACAAGGTGCAAAAACAGAAATCTAAGCTAATGGGTCCCGAGTCCTCTCTGAGGAGAACTCGGGTGCTGATTCTGGTACTTTCCTTTTCTTGGACCGGGGCTCTTGGGCCGTTGTCGGGTTGTCATTCCTTTGCCAAGTGAAAGGAGCGAGCAAATTCCTTTGGTCATCATGATTTTCTACAGCATGTTGCTTCAAAATCTCAATTAGAGCATCCTTATCTTTCAGCAGTTGCTGTATTTTGGTACACTCCACATTGAGAATGTGATACTTGTTCTTCCAAGACCTCTTCTCCTGCTGAACCTTGCTGAGAGTAACCTGAAGTTTTTCCGTTTCAGTCATGAAGTACATGACAGATTCCCTTGGCGGAAGAACTCCGTGACGAGGATAAGGCATCTTTAGCTTGAGAGCTCTAGTTTGTACCCAGTGGAGATAAGGCTCCACCGAGACACAGTCCGGTTTTCCTAGAGACTCCCGTCCTTTCTTATGAACATGTTTCCAAGCGTGCACTATTTCCATCTTTAGTGCCCTGTCATTTTCTCCTTCCTTGAAGAAAAGACATTCCAGATGAGCATTACGCGGGACATGCCTCATCGGGTATCCAAATTGACGACGAACTAAAACTGGATGGTAATTGATTCCTCCCTTAGTTCCTATGAGGGGTAAGTTGGGGAAGTTTCCACAACAGTCAATGATCCTGATCCCGTCATAAATCCTATTGTACCAATCTATGTCAGAGTTGGTAAGAGACATGATTTTCTGCGACCAACGTAAGGCACTCTTATGATCCCAAAAAACGGCAGACTTAGGCAAATAGGAGATAAACTATTTATATAGCAGGGGTACACAGCACGTGATCATTCCTCTGCTGTATAAATTTCTTAAGTGTACAGAATGATACGCATCTGCGAGCAAGGTTGGTATGGCATTTCCAATGAGAAAAACCTTAAAGGCGTTGATATTTATAAAGTTATCGATGTTGGGAAACAAAAATAACCCGTAGGTGAGCAAAACAAAGATGCTCTCGAAAGCGGCCACGTTCCCTATACTAGCAAAGTATAGAGCTTTCTTTACCAGAAACTTGGCTGGTAAACCTGGGATTCCTCCCTTGGTGGTCATGTGAGTCCTGACTTCTGACTCATCCAAATAGATTGCTCTTGCAATGATTTGATCCTTTGGAATTTATTCCAGTCCAGAAAAGGGAGCTTGATCAGTAATGGGTAGATCAATCAGATGAGAATACTCCTCCAGCGTTGGTGCGAGCTGGTAATCCGGGAATGTGAAACAGTGATAGACCGGATCGTAAAACTGAATGAGTGCCTCCAGGATTCCCTCAATTAAATAGACCCTTAACAGAGGTAGCATACCTCCGTACTTGGCTCTGAAAGCGTCAGGGTTAGTGATCATCCTTGCTAATCCTCTCAAATCCTCTAGTTTTGGAACCTTGAAGGTATACTTGTGAGTTTTTCTTCTACCGAAATCCATTAGCGCAATCATTTTCTCTCTTTTGCATTTGCAATCATTGTTTTAGTTTAATTTGAAAAAGAGAGGCTAGAAGAGAAAATTTTCCTTTGCTTAATGTTTTTTTTTTAAATGAATGCATGAATGCAGCACACAAAAACATAGAAAAAACATGGGTTCAAAGGGTCGGTGTCATGAAGTCAAAGCTCTACCCATCCCAAAGGTTTATACTAGTGATTTTTGTACCTGTCTCTCAAAATCATTGATTCTTGTCGAGATAACATCAGCGGGCCGGGAACCGTGCTAGGTGATGTATTTAGAAGAATCTCATAAGAGGGTAGTATCGCGCGACAACTATTTCCGATAACTTCCGCACTACTGAAAGAGGTTTTTCCTAGGTGTATACTCAATCTTTCCACATGCGGAATCACACGCATTCCCATTTGCAGAAAAATAAACACAGATATCAATTAGGAAAAGCAGTATATATATTTGTCCTAATGTCCTAGACTTTTTAAGAGCTATGAATCCTATGATCCTAACAGAAAATGGCTCCCCGGCGGAGTCACCATTCTGTGGTACCTTCCCAACTTAAAGGTTTTTTATCGAAGATCCTAGTGAGGGCCGATCCTAATAATGACATTCCCCGATGGAACCGTCATTCAGTGGTACCTTGTGAACCCAAGGACTCGTCCTAAGATAAGGTTTCAACCAGAGAGATAAGAGAGACAAGATTCCTTTGTTTGGCCCCACGGTGGGCGACATTTTTCATGTGGCGGCCACCGCCATGAAAATGACTTGTCCAAGGTTTTCACCTTAAATTGTAAGAAAGAAAGATGAGAAGGCCCCACGGTGGGCGCCATTTTTCTGTAGCGAGCGATTTTGGACGTGGTTCTTAAGCACTGTCGCTCTGGGGTACTACAGGCCGATTCATTTTTTATCCTATTGAAGCTGATGAAGGAAGGGAAATAGATGTCTCCAACTAACCCTGCTTGCAAACTGAGGTTAAACAGTCAAAACTATTGGTTTACAGATGCGGTTTTAGTTCGTGGGCCTCTCTCTGCTTATTTTGTTCAGAACGAAATACCGGGACTGTTCATGGGGAATTTGTTGGGATCCTACGCCAGATTGGCCGGAGGTAGGGGACTTTGGGGTTTTTTTTATTAGTGTGCTCGCTAAGATTCTTTTTCAATCTTATGCCTATGTATTCCCGGGATAGGGAAATCAGAGCGATCGTAGTTCCTCCTATTCTATGGGAGGAAATGGTGTTTTTGTGTCTTGTTCAAAGCCCAAGATGTGAAGCTGAAGGGTCTATTTGTATCTTGTTCGAAGCCCAAGATGTGAAGCTAAAAGGGTGTTGACTTTAGAGAGAATTTGTCATCTCTAAAGGGGAATATTTGGTCTATTTGGCACAACTGTTGGGTGACTGATTATAAAGGAGAATTACTTTAATTGGGATATGCGAATCCAGCAATGCCATAATTTCCTTTATAGGGGATTTTCAACCTGAAGGAGAAGACTTTAACTCAGTTTAGAGCAACGCCATCTTTCCTTAGGAATTTCTCATGCTAAAAGAGGGACAGTGGCGTGGATGTAAATAATCCAGAGGCTTGCCGCTTACAGCAATTAGACGAGGGAAAAGGAGTTGTTGATGTTTGTATGCTATGACCAAAGCATGATTTGATGCTAAAAGGTTGATTAAATCAAACGGGGATTTCTTTATACAAAGCCTAAGAGGAGGCTATTGACCCAACAAGAGGATGCTTTTATGTCTCGTACGAAGCCCGAGATAGAGGCTAAAAGGGTTGACTCAACAAGAGAGTGTTTTTATATGTCTCTTGTACGAAGCCCAAGACAGAGGCTAAAAGGGTTTGACTCAACAAGAGAGTCTTTTATACTCACCAAGAGAGTGATTTGTATCTCGTACGAAGCCCGAGATAGAGGCTTAAGGTGATCGACTCAACAAGAGAGTCTTTTTATACTCAACAAGAGAGTGATTTGTATCTCGTAAGAAGCCTGAGATAGAGGCTAAAGGTTTGACTCAACAAGAGAGTCTTTTATACTCAACAAGAGAGTGGTTTTGTATCTCGTACAAAGCCCGAGATGAAGGCTGCAAAGGTTAGCTCTGCTGGGGAGAATCATTGTACAAACCCCAAGAGGAGGCTAGGGTTACTGTTTTAGTTGAGTGACAGGTCCAGTATGTTGGTTAAAAGAGAAAATCAGTTCTTATATGGGCAATGTTGTACTCATGAATTTGATCTGAGGACTGGGATTATTTCCTGTTCTTTAAGGAAACGGGGAATCCGAAGGGTATTGAGACTGCTCAAGTCTACAGGTGTTTTTTTCCTATTTTTGAAAGGAACTTGAGAATGTCTTCGAGACTCAAGGAGATTAGACTGTCCAAGTCTAGAGTTTTATCTTTTGTACTATGCTTAAGAGTGATCAAGAGACAGTATGTTCGCCGTAGGAAGATCTAGTCTCTTTGAAAGACTGTTATATTAAGATAACTAATTTCTGTTCCTATACCTTTAAGAGGTCGTCGGGTCAATTTGTACGAAGCCCAAGAGGAGACGAGAAAAACTTTTAAGAAGCCGAAGGGACAATTTGTACGAAGCCCAAGAGGAGGCTATCTTCCCAGAGGAAGAATCGTTATACGAAGCCTAAGAGGAGACTGTGAAAACTTCTAAGAAGCCGACGGGTCCTTATACAACGCCCAAGAGGAGGCGGGGATGCTTTTAGGAAGCTTGTGGGTTCTTGCACTAAGCCCAAGAGGAGGCTGATGAACAGTTCCAGAAGGGGTTTCACTTGGAACATTGGCCTTCTGTATATGAACTGTTCAAGGGGGAGATTTCTTAGATCTAGTTATCTAAAATTGTTGTAAAAGAAAATTCTCTTGGTTTAGGTTATGTTGAAATATCCGGGAGAACGTCAGATGTAAGGAGACAAGGTTTTGTCTAGTTCTAGACGTAGTTTCCTGGGAAACTCTAAATATCTATACGAGTATTACACAGTTGATATGAGTTTATGAAAGAAGACTTACAGTGAAACAGCCCCACAGTACAGTTATATACATATGAAAGCGGTAAATGAAAGCGGGTAAACACTTACTCGGTTGTAGAGCTTCCATGCTGTTTGGTTAGTTTGTTCAACAAAGAAAGCTTTGATAACAATATTATATTCAAAATTAAAGGAGAAAGTGCTTTGAAAAGATTGTTGGGGCTAACAGCTCAGGGAGAGGCCCAAAGTTTAACGATGATTGCACCGTTGTTTTGAATTTATACAGAGGGACTTATACAAGTGACTGAGGCCCAAGAAAGGTTTTCTGTACAAGGGGATGGGTCTTACACTCTCTCAAGAGGCCCAAAATGATTGAAAGTGATCAAAGATGGGTCTTATAGCTCAAGGAGAAGCCCAATGGTTAATTTTGAAAAGAGCGACGATCGCGCCGAGGTTTTGAAAACACCGTGGGTCTTATACAATGACTGAGGCCCAAAAGTTTTTGGTTTCAAAAGGGGATTGGGTCTTACACTCTATTAGAGGCCCAAAATAGTTTTGAATGAGTCTTATAGCTCGAGGAGAGGCCCTGATGGTTTGTTTTAAACGGGCGATGATCGCGCCGAATTTTTGAAATACAACGGGACTTATACAACATTTGAGGCCCAAAATAGGTTTGTATTTAAAAAGGATTGGGTCTTACACTCTATTAGAGGCCCAAGGTTTTGAAAAAGTTTGATGAGGGTTGAATTAATCAAAAACCCTAATTTGTTTTCAAAATGTAAATGACCAAAATTGTTTAACATGTGGAAAACAAATTGTGATCTTGGATTAATGTTTCAAAAATCAAGTTTTGACCTACAAAATGATTAGAAATCATTAAAAATTGCAAAATCAAGAAGGAAAAAATATTTTAAATGTCAAAAACAATTAAAATATTAATTCTTGGCAAAAATATCAATTATATGAAATAAATAATATTTTTGGGATTTTTTGGTAAAATAAAATATTTTAACATTTTTGTGAATTATTAAAAAAAGAACCAACTCAAAATCATTAAAACTCAGAGAGAAATTAATTTTTGAATCAATTAAATAAAATCACAAAATTCAAATATTTGAATTTTTGAAAAAGGGCGCCAAGAACAAGGCAAGAACACGCGCCCTTCCTCTGTTTCTGCATATTTGCGTTTTCTATCCAATCTCACTGAATACTTGATTATATCATGCAATCTACATATCAATCTACTCGTTTCAACCTCACGATCATGTCTATGGTCTTTAATTTCATTTATTTTAAACATGGAATAAGAAATCAAAGAGAAACCTCAAGAACCCTAAATTCTGCATGAAGGTTCAAAAATTCCATACACGATTCATACAAAGCAATTGATTAAGGGTAAACACTCTATGCATGATTATGAACATATGGCCAAATTATTGTGCAGCAAAAAATGCATGGATCATAAAATTAGAAGAGCTCATGCTTACCACTTGCAGCTGGTGATCGAGTTCTAGGTTGGAGGTGTTACATCTAGGTTCCAATGATGTGGATGGCTTCCCTAGGTGCCATGGAGTGTGTCTGGATGCTTGGAGTGGATTAAAATGATCTGGAACTTGAGATGGTACCCCAACTGCAAATCTGTCAAAGGCTTGAGCAATTGGCTGGTGATTTTGTGATTTTGGTGTTCCAGATGTTATGTGAGTGTTTGGATCACTTCTATATGATGTTTATGAGGTGTGTGTGTGTGTGATTGGTTTGGTTGGAATAGCTCTCAAACTCAAAACCCGATGGTGACTTGCCTTAGAAGGCAAAATTGGAAGTGAGATGGTGATTTTGAGGAAAGCATCTATTTGATGGCTTTGGTGTACTCAAACTGAGCACAAATGAGCTCTATTTATAGTAGAGCAAGTTTGTTTTGGGATCAATAGTGAATGGCAACTGCAGCAGAGGTTTGGCCAATGTTGATAAATGAGAATCCAAGTCTCCTCTAGCCATTGACTAGAGGTTAGGGCATAGAGCTGTGGTTCCCTAGTTGTTGGATCATTCTTGACTGAATTTAGTTTCAAATGTGTCAGTCCATGCCACCTTGGTGCATCCATTAAATGCTCCAATCCAAAATTGGAGTCTTGTCCCACTTTTAGGGATTTCTAGGTTTGGCATGCTACTTCTTGTTCCAAAGAATTTGGAGGCTTGGATCAGTGTTTGTTCCCTTTAGATCTGATCCTCAGATGTGTCCAAAGTGATGACAAGGCTTGGAATTACCTGATTTTTCTAAATCGAGCAAAAGTGCAAAATTTTGCCTAGCCTTGGCAGTTTTCAGCAAGGCATATTGCCATTGTCATATCTCATGGCTCAAGTGGAATTTGATGGAGTTCTTGGCCATTTTGGAAAGCCCTCATATGATGCAATAACTGTTTGATCATAATTGGTTTTGATACATTTTGGATCCAAGTGAAAAATGCCCCTACATTTGGAAAAAAGTGAAGGCAGATTCTGACTTAGTGAAAATTTCACTAAGTGTTGGAAAAAAGTGACATTTTTACTTTTTGTGATTTTGATCATTCCATAATTTAAAATCCACGGGGAATTGGAATGAGTGGTAGTTGAAGCTTTTGTAGAGGGTAATGAGAGCTACAAATCTAGCTTTGGATGGGAAAAAATGGCCTTGTGGTTTAGGAGTTATGATCCTCCAAAGTTGGTACCCTAGCCACTTTGTTCCATAACTTAGAAAAATTTCTAAGTCTTTTATGGTTACCCCTTTTACAAGTTATCCCACTTTTCTTGATTTTTCTTGATGAATGATGATTCCAATCACACATTAACATCATTTTAGGGTTAAGGAACTGTAATTGTGAAAAATCTCAAAAAGTCAAAGTTGACTTTTGTGCACAGTTGACTTTTTATCAGATGAATTCCAAACTGTGCGATCCTCTATGAAATCAAGTCCTTGACCTAAATCAAACTTGATGGATTTATTTCATAGGTGTTATAGGGTGTATTGAATCATGTCTTAGGGTTTGGGAGCATGTCCTGGTCAAAAGTCAAAGATACAGTTGACTTTTTCCGCGAAACCCTAACTGTGGTTCTGATGAAATTGAAACTTGTTGCTCAAGCTTCTTGGATCAATCCATTGTTGTAAATGGATCAATGTGATGTATTTGAGACCCTTAAATCCCCTCTTGAGGTCTAGGCTCATGTTTTGTCCCAAAAGTCAACTTATGGGTGAATTAGGTCAAGAAACCCTAATTCTTGATTTTTTGATGAATGCATCCCTTGAGGCTAAATTGACTTGATGATTGGGTCCATGAGGTTCCATGGGGCATAATAGGTTATGCTTTGAAGCATTGGCTCATGCCCAGAGGAAAATTTCCATCTAGAGGCCCTGGTCGACCAAACCCTAATTTGGTGACACTAGCGATCTTGAGGGTTAATCCACCTGGAATGCTGCAACATTGTGCTTGATTCTTGCTGTGGGAGTCCTCTTGATCCATTGTGGATGTTTGAGAGGTTTAGACAAGTTGAAGATCATGTCATTTCTTGATTGATCCTTTGTCTAAGAGCTCTGAGAGGGCTAGAAACCCTAATTTTTGATAGCAGTGAATGCTCACCCAACTTTGGGGAGACTAATGGTTCATCCATATTGTGATGATGATTTGCACAATGATGGAAAATCTTAGTGGTCAAAATTTGGGGTATGACAGCACCTTTTTCAAATATTCAAAATTTTGAATTTTCTTTTATTTTATTAAATGATTTCAAAAATTAATTTCTCTTTCATTTTTCATTATTTTTTATTGGTTCTTTTTTTAAAAAGTCACAAAAATGTTAAATTATTTTATTCTACAAAAAAATCACATTTATATTATTTATTTAATATAGTTTAACTTTTGAATTTAATTTAATTTTTATTTGTTTTTAACATTTTAAAAATGAAATTCCCACCTTGATTTTTCAAAACCAATTGGATTTCAAGCTTTCATGTGATTAAACATGATTTTTCAAAATATTTTTTAAAGTTGACAACTTGTTCTTAAATATATTTGATATTTTGTATCATTTTATATTTAATTTCCTTTAAAAAATTATTTATTTTTTAATTAAAATTAGGGTTTCTCTTAATTTTAATTTTTCAAACATTTTTCAAAATAATCTTGGGCCTCATTGTAGAGTGTAAGTCCCATCCTTTTGTAAATAAACCAATTTGGGCCTCAGTCATTGTATAAGTCCCGATACGATTTAAAAAATCTCGACGCGATCGTCGTTTTCAAAACAATTTTCATCTGGGCCTCCCTTTGGTTGTAAGTCTCATTTTCCTTCTTTTTCAAACACTTTTTGGGCCTCTAATAGAGTGTAAGACCCACCTATTTTGTAAATAAATAATTTGGGCCTGAGTCATTGTATAAGTCCCAATACGATTTTCAAAATAACTAAGCTATCGTTGTTTTTCATCTGGGCATCTCCTTGAGTTGTAAGCCCCATCTCTTGTATAAAAATAAACTTTTGGGCCTCTAATAGAGTGTAAGACCCATCCTCTTTGTAAATACAATAATTTGGGCCTCAGTCATTGTATAAGTCCCTCTGTTGTTTTCAAAACTATGACGCGATCGTCGTCTTTTCAAAAGAGATCATCTGGGCCTCCCTGTGAGTATAAGCCCCAAAATTCTTTTTAAAAACAACTTTCCTTTTGATTTAGATTCAAATTCAAAGTTTTATTAAAACTTTCTTCAATTTCTTGAATAACTAACCATACAGCTGTAGTTACTATGCTTGGGCTTGCACAACTGTAAGTTCCACTATCTCTTCAATACATACTTATTTATATATATATATATATATATATATATATATATATATATATATATATATATATATATATATATGCTTAGAGTTTTCCCCAGCAGTTAGGTCTAGGTCTAGATCAAACCTGTGGTTACTCTTTCAACATAGGTAAAACTAGTTATCCATAGGAAATTCGAGATACAGTCTTGCCTCCTCTTGGGCTTATACAATATGGAACAGATAAAGGCATTATTCCCGGTGAAACTTTTCTCAAGACTGTTCAAACTTAGAAATATATGAGTATTAGAAATTCATTTCCCCAAAGAGGATTAATTCCCGGTGAAACCTCTTTTGAATTTCTTCAAACCCTAGAACTGTTCTGCAAAGAAAGGACTTATTCCTGGTGAAACATTTCTTGAACTTTTATTAGGCTTGGACCCACAGGCTTCCTAAAAGCATCCCCAACCTCCTCTTGGGCTTTGTACAAGGACCCACAAGCTTCTTAGTAGTTCTCAACCTCCTCTTGGGCTTAGTACAAGGACCTGAAGACCTCCTACAAGTATAGGACAAAACTGAGTCATCTCTACTAGTTCAATCCTTAGGATAGTCAAGAATTCCCAAACATCAAACCACTCTAGGGTTGATCTTCATCCCTTAAACCCTCAGCCTCCTCTTGGGCTTCATACAAGTAGACTTGGACAGTCTTAGCCTCCTCTTGGGCATCATACAAAGATCATTCTCCAACTAAGAGTCAACCTCTTCATGCCAGTAGACTTGGAAAGTCTCATTTTCTCTTGGACCTTACCAAGAAAAACCCTCAAGTTTCCTAGAAGCACAGGAAAAAACCCTGATCATTTCATTAATCTCCAGCAGAGTTAAAACCTCCATAGGTTTTCAAACTCAATCTTTAAACCTTCACCTTAAAAAACCATCCAGGTTTAATTTACCATCAATAAAACCCTAACAGAATCAGAGCCTTAGGGCATTTGATATTTTAACTCTCCTTCAATCCCCGGCAAGAGTTGGTTCCCCAACACATATTGGACCTGTCTCTGGATTTCAATAATCTTCAGCAGAAGCCAGCCACCTCTTTGGCTTCATATAAGAATTTCCCCCAGCCAGCCTCCTCTTAGGCTTTGTATAATAATTTTTCTTAGTATAGTCAGCCTCAATCTTGGGCTTTATACAAGATAGATAAAAAACCTCCCCAGTGGAGTCAATCTCTTTTCAGCCTCAATCTCGGGCTTTGTACAAGACAAATATAAATCTCCCTAAACAATAGTCAATTTTTTAGATTCAACCTTGGGCTTTGATCAAGGCACACAAAAATCATCATCCCCTCATAGGAAATCATGAGTTCTCTCTGTAAGAAGACATTTCTCTGTACATCACATATCAAAACAGACAATAAAAAAACCCTAATTCCAGATAACTGCTGTAAGTGGCACACTTGTTTATTAAAAAATCTAAGCTGTGGTCCCTCTCTTATCCTGGTAAACTTCCTCTTTCATATAATTGCTATAAGTGGCAAGCCTCTAGATTATTTACATCCAAGCCAATGTCCTTCTCTTAGCATGAAAGATTTATAAGGAAAAAATGGCATTACTCTACACTGAGTTAAAGCTTTCTTCCTTCATGACATCACCCTTATAAAGGAAATTATGACATTATTGGATTCACATATCCCAGTTAAATTAATTTCCCTTATAATCAATTTCCCAACACTTGTGATGAATATGTGAGATATCTCCCTTTAGAGATGAGAAATTCTCTCTCAGTCACTCCTTTTAGCTTCAATCTTGGGCTTTGAACAAGACACAACACTACTACGAAAAACCCATTTAACAACGGTTGGGAAAGATGTATAATCACGGGGGCGCATGCGTTGTTATGTAGAGTGTCGTTGTATATATGATACTTACAATCACGGTCCAGTAACCGTTGTAATAAATTGGAAAGCACGCTACCTATAATGACAGTTATTTTAAATACCCGCTGTAGTATGTCTTTTAAAAAATAAAAAATTACAGCATTAGAATAAGAACAGCAACAAGAGCAATAAGAACATCAAGAACAACAATAATAACAACATCAAGAACAACAAGAACATCAAGAACAACAATAACAAGAAGAAGAAGAAGAAGAAGAAGAAGAAGAAGAAGAAGAACAACAACAACAACAACGACAACAACAACAACAACAACAATAATAACAATAATAACAACAAGAACAACATTAATAAAAAAGAACAACAAGAACAACAATAATAAAAAAGAACAACAAGAACAACAATAATTAAAAAAGAACACCAACAACTAACATTGCTAACTCGAGTTCTGAAATTTGTTCTGAATTTGGTTTAGTGGAGAAATAGAGTATCATAACTAAAAGATGATGTTTGGAGGTAGAAGATGTAGTTCGTCTAAGTTTTACGTTTCACGCGGATCACTAATAGTAGTGTCTTAGCCATTGATAATCACTAAATAGACGACCAAGATTTGTTTAAGGATAGTGAATAAACACAATATGCGCGCCACCTATAATGTTGGTAATGAGAATTGAAAAAATAAGTAAAAAAACCAAAACTATAGGCTATAATGACGGTTGAAAACATACCCGTGGTGAAAGGCTGTCAACATTTTGAAAAAATATGTGAAAAACCATAAATGTTGGTGCTGGGGCTTGAACCCATGACCAGACGCTACCTATAATGACGGTTCTTTAAATACCCGTGGTGAAAGGCCTCACATTTCACCACGGTTTGAATATTAACCGTCATTAAAAAAATGTGTGAATCTAATACAACGGTGTATAGGAAAGTCGTTGTAAAGTTGGCATTGTTGTTTGCGCGCTTTATAGTAGTGCAAATACCCCTTTAGCTTCAATCTTGGGCTTTGAACAAGACACAAATACTCATCTAGCTTTAATCTTGGGCTTTGAACAAGACACCAAACATTTTCCTCCTATAGAAATAAGAGGAACTATGTAGGCATAAGATTGTGAATTCTTAGCAAGCACACAAATCAAAAATTTTAGGTCCAGCGCCTTCTCAAAAACAACGAAAAACCCGAAAACAACAAAAACACTCTCTCAACACTCCCAAAGGAGAAACTTTCCCAACCCACAACAGATAAACACCAGAAAGTATTTAAACCAACAGAAAAACATGCCATAAAAGGTCCATGGATAACCATATTGTTGGTGTAAGCCCTAGAGGCCAACACTTTTGGTACTTGTATCAAAGTATTTATTAATAATAAAAGGCATTTCTTTATTATGTTTGTTTTTCCAAAATGATAAAGTCCCTAGAATAGCTAGTTCGTTTAATAAAACATTAAGTATGACTTAATCATGAGATTCCATTAAACATAAGGACACTATTCTTAAAGCATCCATAGTCGAGCTTTAATGTGAAATGGGATAGCCTTAAAGCATTAAGACTATTATGTAGATAAACTGATGATCACATCTCATGGATCATGGATAAGGAGTTATCAAGTCTTGACATAGGTATGAATATTAGGAGTAATATTTATACTGGATTAACCCACTATGAGAGTACTACATAGAATGTTATGCAAAGTGTCATAAGTTACTCTCATGGTGATTGTGGTGTATACCACCCTTCGACCCGAAACTACTATGTACCCTAGATGCAGAGTCAAGTACTTTATTGCTGATCAAACATTGTCCGTAACTGGATGATCATAAAGACAGTCGATGGGTACTTCACAAAGCATGCTGAGGGACATAGTAGCCTAGATGGAATTTGCCCATCCTGCATAACAGGATAAATGTCTAAGGGCCCAATATTGAATTGGACAAGGATGACACGGTATATGCCTTGTGTTCAATATAGACATAGGGGAAAAAGGGTAATTGTACACACAAGTACTATCACAAAAGGTTTTGTCAGATCACATGACAATTTTGTGACTTGGGTAGCAGTGATGTGTTGCTAGATACCGCTCACTGTTTATTATGTTAAATACATGATTTAATATAATTGCCAACGTCGCGAAATCCTACAGGGTCACACACATAAGGACAGTTGGAGAAGAAATAGAGTAAATAAGGAACACCGTAAGGTACGGTGCACTTGAATGGAATACGGAATGTGGTAAGGTTCCATGTAATATAATAATAGTTATTATTAATTTTATAATAGTTATAATAATATAATAATAATAAAATTATATTTATTATAATAATAGTTATTATAATAATATAATAATAATACAATTATATTTATTATAATAATAGTTATTATAATAATATAATAATATTGAGTTGGGCTTTTAGCTTGTAGCCCACACAAGTAGTTCTATAAATAGAACCCTTGTGCAGAAGCTCAATAGTAGTTGTTGTTGAAACCCTGGCCGTATTCTATTTTCCCTCTCCCTCACTCAAAACCTTCAATCATAATCAGCTAGCACTGTGACTGAAGGAAGCTATTCGTGTGGACTGAGTAGAGGCGTTGTTCATCGTACAACGCTCGTGATCATCCATAGGTTTGGAATCAAAGGTTTCATCGCCACAAAAGGTAACCTTTCTATCACAGATCATGATCTTTCGTAAGGATCTCTAAAGGGAAATTTTTGTTTTCCGCTGCGTTTAGATCGCAAATTTCCCTTCAGTGGTATCAGAGCCACTTACGAAACCATGAGTCTGGTAATTGTTTATTTTCTGTCATTTTTGTTTTAATTGGATTAAAACATGTAAAAATTAAATCAAATCCAGATATAGAATTTGTTGGCATCAAATTGTGTACGGTTTGGATGATTGATATTGACTATGCTTCGGAATCCGAAAATAGTATGGTGAAGCAGCGATATGTCAATCGTCCATAAGTTACACATATATGATCGATCTAATTCATATGTGATATGATTAACTTTGATGCAAAGATGGTATATTGGATATACTATTTTATTTCGTCAGTTAAAATCACGTAATGATTATCATTCGGTTTAGCGATCTGTGGTTATCTCCTTCAGAATCCAACTTTAGTATGGTGAAGCGATAGCATACGGATCAATCATATTGAATTATTGATCATGGTGTGTTGTATGTATGAAATTGTGGCATTAGAGTGTGACGGCACAAGGGTTGTGCCGTCTAGGATTAAGATTACTCATTTTGCAGGTGTAACGGTCGCCATAGCCTTGTGACGGTCGTCATCGGCTGATGTGTGACGGTCGTCATGGAAACTGTGACGGTCGTCACAGGCAGTATGATGGCGCATATGTTGCGTCAATACAGTCTGCGCTTTAGGTCATGCATTCGCCAAAAATTTAACTTGATTTATTTAATAAACAGGATTTAAATTAATAATAATAAAATTTATTTATTATTTTTCTTGTGGTGATCAATTTTGGCCTTAGTTTATTTTTCTTTGTTTTGGATTTTCTAAATACGACCTGCGTGTCGTGCCTCTCTCTTATTCTCATTATGTAACTTCTTTTCTCATCTCACTCCCTCGTATGTAAAACGAGTTTCCTTTATGTAATGTATTATTATGAAGAAATAGAAGACTACAAAACAAAGAAGGACAGCCTTGGAGATCTTGCTTGGAGAAGTGAAGATCGTTATTAGGTTTAGCTTAAGTTCTCTCATTGGCTTGGGAGAATAATTGCGCTAGGGCCATAACTGTTTCATTTGTATGTATGTATGTTGATATATATTGTATGCATGAGTGAGGAACGATTTATATGATAAATAAGCCGGTGAGATCAAACTAATTAAAAATCCCTCAAAACAAAATATTAAGTATTTGCTTTCCAAGTTTTAGAACTCATCAAGACTAGTATCGAATATTGTAGGTTTCGCGTAACGCGAGGTGCATGTTCCATATTAGTAAGGTGCGATGGGATAATTGTAATATCCAATTTCTAAAATAATGGGTCAAACTTAACTAAACAAAATATAATAAGATTATATGCTTTTAGAAGCAAGAGTTGGGAATAGTCCATATGATGGATTGGAATAAGGAGTTATTCACCCAACTGAAATATTTGAGAATTGTATTGGATACAATTGGAAGGAGTTGCTACCTAAATAGCTAAGTTTTGTGTAATCATCCTAACGTTGACTTAAAACAAAGTGAAATATGGATCTCGATCCACTAGAAAATCTTCCAACGGGATTTTCTGAATCAAATGATGAGGGTCATTTGGTTTGAGTAAAATAGTGGGAGCATATTTAATTAAAGGCCTAATTGAATATGTTATGATACTTATATTTTTCCATTCCATTTTGTAGATTACCATGACAACAAACACATCTAATAACATTTTGCGAACAATCCTGGATAACGAAAAATTGTCTGGGACAAATTTTCTGGATTGGCACCGAAATCTGAGGATTGTCCTCAAACATGACAGAAAGCTGTATGTCTTAGAGACACCTGTTCCTGATGAGGAACCTCCTAGTTCTGCTCCTAAGGCTAAAAGAGATGCTTATAAGAAGCATGTCGATGATACCAATGAAACTGCTTGCCTCATGCTGGCTACCATGAATTCTGAATTGCAAAAGCAACATGAAAACATGGCAGCATTCGATATGATCGAACATCTGAAAATGCTCTATCAAGAGCAGGCAAGGCATGAAAGGTTTGAAATTTCAAAAGCCCTTTTTCAAACCAACCTTTCTGAGGGAACCCCAGTAGGTCCCCATGTACTCAAGATGATTGGGTATGTGGAGAATCTTGAAAGATTGGGATTTGCCCTAAAAAAGGAGCTTGCGACTGATTTGGTCCTGCAATCGTTGTCAGAAAGCTTCGGTCAATTTGTCCTTAATTTCAACATGAATGACATGGACAAAACTCTTCCTGAATTACTAAGCATGTTAAGAATTGCTGAGCAAAACCTGAAGACAAAAGGGAAATCCATTTTGATGGTCAGTAAGGGAAAGAAACAGAACAAAAGGCCCAACAAGCAGGTTGTTAAATGGAATGGCAAGGAAGTTGCCAAACCCAAACATACTACCCTTGCTATGAAGCCTAGTGGAGGTATAGCAAAGGAGGGCACTTGCTTCTATTGCGGTAAGACCGGACATTGGAAAAGAAACTACCCAAAGTACCTGGAAGATAAGAAGAATGGAGTGGTGACTTCGACTTCAGGTATTTTTGTTATAGAAATAAATTTACCTATTTCTGCATCATGGGTATTAGATACTGGATGTGGTTCTCACATTTGTACCAATGTACAGGGACTAAAAAGGAGTAGAGATTTGGCAAAAGGTGAAGTTGACCTACGAGTTGGAAATGGAGCAAAGGTTGTTGCTTTAGCCGTAGGAACTTATGTTTTGACTTTACCTAGTGGTTTAATAATTCAGTTAGAGAACTGTTATTATGTACCTGCAATTAGCAGGAATATTATTTTCGTTTCTTGTTTGGACAAGTTTGGTTTTTCATTTATAATAAAGAACAATTGTTGCTCTATTTATTTGAATGATATATTCTATGCTAATGCACAAATGAACAATGGATTATATGTCCTTGATCTTGAAATGCCAATTTATAACATTAATACTAAAAGGATGAAACCTAACGAGTTAAATCCAAGCTACCTTTGGCATTGTCGCTTAGGCCATATAAATGAGAAACGCATCTCCAAACTCCATAAAGATGGACTATTGGACTCTTTTGATTACGAATCATATGATACATGCAGATCTTGTTTAATTGGAAAGATGACAAGGTCCTCATTCACAGGAAAAGGTGAAAGGCCTAATGATCTTTTGGCCCTCATACACACTGACGTATGTGGACCACTAAACATACCAGCCAGAGGAGGTTTTCAATACTTCATCACATTTACCGATGATTTCAGTAGATATGGTTATATCTATTTAATGAAACACAAATCTGAATCCTTTGAAAATTTCAAGGAATTTAAGAATGAAGTACAAAACCAACTAGGTAAGAATATTAAAACTCTTCGATCAGATCGAGGCGGTGAATATTTAAGCCTAGAGTTTGATGACCATCTAAAAGAGTGTGGGATTCTATCCCAACTCACTCCTCCAGGAACATCACAATGGAATGGTGTATCTGAGAGAAGAAATCGAACCTTGTTAGACATGGTCCGATCCATGATGAGTCATGCCGATCTTCCAAACTCCTTTTGGGGACATGCACTACTGACAGCAGCTTACACACTTAACCGTGTTCCATCCAAAAAGGTTGAAAAGACACCATATGAAATATGGAGTGGTAAGAAACCACATATGTCTTACATGAAGATTTGGGGTTGTGAAGTTTATGTAAAATGACAAATTTCAACTAAGCTTGAGCCCAAATCTGACAAATGCTTATTTGTGGGGGATCCTAAAGAAACAAGAGGGTATTACTTCTACAATCCTTCTGAGGGCAAAGTGTTTTTCGCTCGAACTGGAGTTTTCTTGGAAAGGGACTTTATTTCTAAAGGAATCAGTGGGAAGAAAGTAGAGCTTGAAGAAATTCAAGAATCACAAAGCATTGATACACCTATGGAGGAATTAGAGTAGGAACCACAAGTAGTTGTGGAAGAGCAACCTGCTCAAGTAGAACAAGACCAGCGTAGGTCGAGTAGGATACGTCACCAACCAGAGAGATATGGATATCTCATAAATGATTAAGGTGAAGTATTACTCATGGATCAAGATGAGCCTGTAACCTATCAAGAGGCCATAACTGGTCCTGAGTCTGAGAAGTGGCTAGAAGACATGAAATATGAAATGGATTCCATGTACACAAACCAGGTTTAGACCTTGGTAGAGCCTCCTGTAGGAATTAATCCTATAGGATGCAAGTGGGTCTTCAAAAAGAAGACTGACATGGATGGTAAGGTACATACCTATAAGGCAAGACTGGTTGCCAAAGGTTATAAACAAATTCATGGTGTAGACTATGATGAAACCTTTTCACCAGTTGCAACGCTTAAATCTGTTCGGATTTTACTTGCTATCGCTGCATATCATGATTATGAAATATGGCAGATGGATGTCAAGACTGCTTTCCTTAATGGGAATCTTCTTGAGGATGTGTACGTGACGCAACCTGAAGGATTTGACATACCCGAAGAAGCCCAAAAGATATGCAAGTTACGGTGATCAATCTACAGATTAAAGCAAGCTTCCAGAAGCTGGAATCTTCGTTTTGATGAAACTGTAAAATAATATGGATTCATAAAGAATGAAGATGAGCCTTGTGTCTACAAGAAGGTTAGTGGGAGCATAATCGTTTTCCTGGTATTATATGTAGATGACATATTACTCATTGGAAACGATATCCCTACCTTGCAACAAGAAAAAGCTTGGTTAGGGAAATGCTTTTCTATGAAGGACCTTGGTGAAGCAGCCTATATATTAGGAATCAGGATCTATAGAGATAGATCACAAAAACTGCTTGGTCTAAGTCAGAGTACATACATAGACAAAGTGTTGAGACGCTTTAATATGCATGATTCCAAGAAAGGATTCATACCAATGCAACATGGCCTATGTCTATCAAAAACACAATCCCCTTCAACAAAGGAAGAAAGGGTTCGCATGAACAAGATTCCATATGCATCTGCAATAGGATCTATCATGTATGCCATGTTATGTACTCGACCAGATGTCTCGTATGCTTTAAGTGCAACGAGTAGGTACCAATCTGATCCTGGTGATGCTCACTGGATAGCTGTCAAGAATATCCTTAAGTACTTGAGAAGGACTAAGGACTCATTCTTGATATATGGAGATCAGGAAGAGCTCGCGGTAATTGGTTACACCGATGCTAGCTTCCAGACAGATAAGGATGACTTTAGATCGCAATCTGGTTATGTGTTCTGCCTAAATGGTGGCGCTGTGAGCTGGAAAAGTTCAAAGCAAGAAACAGTTGCTGATTCTACAACCGAGGCCGAGTATATTGCTGCCTCAAATGCAGCGAAGGAAGCTGTTTGGATCAAGAAGTTCATTAGTGAACTTGGCATAATCCCTAGCATTATGGCCCCCACTGATCTCTATTGTGATAACAATGGTGCTATCGCACAAGCTAAGGAGCCTAGATCTCACCAACGATCCAAACACATACTTAGGCGTTATCATCTCATTCGAGAGATAATAGATCGTGGAGATGTAAAGATATGCAGAGTACCTACACTTAACAATATTCCTGAGCCACTAACAAAACCTCTTGCGCAGCTGAAGCATGATGGTCATACTAGATCTATGGGTATTAGGGGTATGCCTGATTGGCTCTAGTGCTAGTGGGAGATTGTTGGTGTAAGCCCTAGAGGCCAACACTTTTGGTACTTGTATCAAAGTATTTATTAATAATAAAAGGCATTTCTTTATTATGTTTGTTTTTCCAAAATGATAAAGTCCCTAGGATAGCTAGTTCGTTTAATGAAACATTAAGTATGACTTAATCATGAGATTCCATTAAACATAAGGACACTATTCTTAAAGCATCCATAGTCGAGCTTTAATGTGAAATGGGATAACCTTAAAGCATTAAGACTATTATGTAGATAGATTGATGATCACATCTCATGGATCATGGATAAGGAGTTATCAAGTCTTGACATAGGTATGAATATTAGGAGTAATATTTATACTGGATTGACCCACTATGAGAGTACTACATAGAATGTTATGCAAAGTGTCATAAGTTACTCTCATGGTGATAGTGGTGTATACCACCCTTCGACCTGAAACTACTATGTACCCTAGATGCAGAGTCAAGTACTTTATTGCTGATCAAACATTGTCCGTAACTGGATGATCATAAAGACAGTCGATGGGTACTTCACAAAGCATGCTGAGGGACATGAGTAGCCTAGATGGAATTTGCCCATCCTGCATAACAGAATAAATGTCTAAGGGCCCAATATTGAACTGGACAAGGATGTCACGGTATATGCCTTGTGTTCAATATAGACATAGGGGCAAAAGGGTAATTGTACACACAAGTACTATCACAAAAGGTTTTGTCAGATCACATGACAATTTTGTGACTTGGGTAGCAGTGATGTGTTGCTAGATACCGCTCACTCTTTATTATGTTAAATACATGATTTAATATAATTGCCAACGTCGCGAAATCCTACAGGGTCACACACATAAGGACAGTTGGAGAAGAGATAGAGTAAATAAGGAACACCGTAAGGTACGGTGCACTTGAATGGAATACGGAATATGGTAAGGTTCCATGTAATATAATAATAGTTATTATTAATTTTATAATAGTTATAATAATATAATAATAATAAAATTATATTTATTATAATAATAGTTATTATAATAATATAATAATAATACAATTATATTTATTATAATAATAGTTATTATAATAATATAATAATATTGAGTTGGGCTTTTAGCTTGTAGCCCACACAAGTAGTTCTATAAGTAGAACCCTTGTGTAGAAGCTCAATAGTAGTTATTGTTGAAACCCTGGCCGTATTCTATTTTTTCTCTCCCTCACTCAAAACCTTCAATTGTAATCAGCTAGCACTGTGACTGAAGGAAGCTGTTCGTGTGGACTGAGTAGAGGCGTTGTTCATCGTACAACGCTCGTGATCATCCATAGGTTTGGAATCAAAGGTTTCATCGCCACAAAAGGTAACCTTTCTATCACAGATCATGATCTTTCGTAAGGATCTCTAAAGGGAAATTTTTGTTTTCCGCTGCGTTTAGATCGCAAATTTCCCTTCAGTGGTATCAGAGCCACTTACGAAACCATGAGTCTGGTAATTGTTTATTTTCTGTCATTTTTGTTTTAATTGGATTAAAACACGTAAAAATTAAATCAAATCCAGATATAGAATTTTTTGGCATCAAATTGTGTACGGTTTGGATGATTGATATTGACTATGCTTCGAAATTCGAAAATAGTATGGTGAAGCAGCGATATGTCAATCGTCCATAAGTTACACATATATGATCGATCTAATTCATATGTGATATTATTAACTTTGATGCAAAGATGGTATATTGGATATACTATTTTATTTCGTCAGTTCAAATCACGTAATGATTATCATTCGGTTGAGCGATCTGTGGTTATCTGCTTCAGAATCCAACTTTAGTATGGTGAAGCGATAGCATACGGATCAATCATATTGAATTATTGATCATGGTGTGTTGTATGTATGAAATTGTGGCATTAGAGTGTGACGGCACAAGGGTTGTGCCGTCTGCGATTAAGATTACTCATTTTGCAGGCGTGACGGTCGCCATAACCTTGTGACGGTCGTCATCGGCTGATGTGTGACGATCGTCACAGGCAGTATGATGGCGCATATGTTGCGTCAATGCAGTCTGCGCTTTAGGTCATGCATTCGCCGAAAATTTAATTTGATTTATTTAATAAACAGGATTTAAATTAATAATAATAAAATTTATTTATTATTTTTCTTGTGGTGATCAGTTTTGGCCTTAGTTTATTTTTCTTTGTTTTGGATTTTCTAAATACGACCTGCGTGTCGTGCCTCTCTCTTATTCTCATTATGTAACTTCTTTTCTTATCTCACTCCCTCGTATGTAAAACGAGTTTCCTTTATGTAATGTATTATTATGAAGAAATAGAAGACTACAAAACAAAGAAGGACAGCCTTGGAGATCTTGCTTGGAGAAGTGAAGATCGTTATTAGGTTTAGCTTAAGTTCTCTCATTGGCTTGGGAGAACAATTGCGCTAGGGGCCATAACTGTTTCATTTGTATGTATGTATGTTGATATATATTGTATGCATGAGTGAGGAACGATTTATATGATAAATAAGCCGGTGAGATCAAACTAATTAAAAATCCCTCAAAACAAAATATTAAGTATTTGCTTTCCAAGTTTTAGAACTCATCAAGACTAGTATCGTATATTGTAGGTTTCGCCTAACGCGAGGTGCATGTTCCATATTAGTAAGGTGCGATGGGATAATTGTAATATCCAATTTCTAAAATAATGGGTCAAACTTAACTAAACAAAATATAATAAGATTATATGTGTTTAGAAGCAAGAGTTGGGAATAGTCCATATGATGGATTAGAATAAGGAGTTATTCACCCAACTGAAATATTCGAGAATTGTATTGGATACAATTGGAAGGAGTTGCTACCTAAATAGCTAAGTTTTGTGTAATCAGCCTAACGTTGACTTAAAACAAAGTGAAATATGGATCTCGATCCACTAGAAAATCTTCCAACGGGATTTTCTGAATCAAATGATGAGGGTCATTTGGTTTGAGTAAAATAGTGGGAGCATATTTAATTAAAGGCCTAATTGAATATGTTATGATACTTATATTTTTCCATTCCATTTTGTAGATTACCATGACAACAAACACATCTAATAACATTTTGCGAACAATCCTGGATAACGAAAAATTGTCTGGGACAAATTTTCTGGATTGGCACCGAAATCTGAGGATTGTCCTCAAACATGACAGAAAGCTGTATGTCTTAGAGACACCTGTTCCTGATGAGGAACCTCCTAGTTCTGCTCCTAAGGCTAAAAGAGATGCTTATAAGAAGCATGTCGATGATACCAATGAAACTGCTTGCCTCATGCTGGCTACCATGAATTCTGAATTGCAAAAGCAACATGAAAACATGGCAGCATTCGATATGATCGAACATCTGAAAATGCTCTATCAAGAGCAGGCAAGGCATGAAAGGTTTGAAATTTCAAAAGCCCTTTTTCAAGCCAAGCTTTCTGAGGGAACCCCAGTAGGTCCCCATGTACTCAAGATGATTGGGTATGTGGAGAATCTTGAAAGATTGGGATTTGCCCTAAAAAAGGAGCTTGCGACTGATTTGGTCCTGCAATCGTTGTCGGAAAGCTTCGGTCAATTTGTCCTTAATTTCAACATGAATGACATGGACAAAACTCTTCCTGAATTGCTAAGCATGTTAAGAATTACTGAGCAAAACCTGAAGACAAAAGGGAAATCCATTCTGATGGTCAGTAATGGAAAGAAACAGAACAAAAGGCCCACCAAGCAGGTTGGTAAATGGAAAGGCAAGGAAGTTGCCAAACCCAAACATACTACCCTTGCTTTGAAGCCTAGTGGAGGTATAGCAAAGGAGGGCACTTGTTTCTATTGCGGTAAGACCGGACATTGGAAAAGAAACTGCCCAAAGTACCTGAAAGATAAGAAGAATGCAGTGGTGACTTCGACTTCAGGTATTTTTGTTATAGAAATAAATTTATCTATTTCTGCATCATGGGTATTAGATACTGGATGTGGTTCTCACATTTGTACCAATGTACAGGGACTAAAAAGGAGTAAAGATTTGGCAAAAGGTGAAGTTGACCTACGAGTTGGAAATGGAGCAAAGGTTGTTGCTTTAGCCGTAGGAACTTATGTTTTGACTTTACCTAGTGGTTTAATAATTCAGTTAGAGAACTGTTATTATGTACCTGCAATTAGCAGGAATATTATTTCTGTTTCTTGTTTGGACAAGTTTGGTTTTTCATTTATAATAAAGAACAATTGTTGCTCTATTTATTTGAATTATATATTCTATGCTAATGCACAAATGAACAATGGATTATATGTCCTTGATCTTGAAATGCCAATTTATAATATTAATACTAAAAGGATGAAACCTAACGAGTTAAATCCAAACTACCTTTGGCATTGTCGCTTAGGCCTTATAAATGAGAAACGCATCTCCAAACTCCATAAAGATGGACTATTGGACTCTTTTGATTACGAATCATATGATACATGCAGATCTTGTTTAATTGGAAAAATGACAAAGTCCCCATTCACAGGAAAAGGTGAAAAGGCTAATGATCTTTTGGCCCTCATACACACTGACGTATATGGACCACCAAACATACCAGCCAGATGAGGTTTTCAATACTTCATCACATTTACCGATGATTTCAGTAGATGTGGTTATAATTATTTAATGAAACACAAATCTGAATCCTTTGAAAAGTTCAAGGAATTTAAGAATGAAGTACAAAACCAACTAGGTAAGAATATTAAAACTCTTCGATCAGATCGAGGCCGTGAATATTTAAGCCTAGAGTTTGATGACCATCTAAAAGAGTGTGGGATTCTATCCCAACTCACTCCTCCTGGAACACCACAATGGAATGGTGTATCTGAGAGAAGAAATCGAACCTTGTTAGACATGGTCCGATCCATGATGAGTCATGCCGATCTTCCAAACTCCTTTTGGGGACATGCACTACTGACAGCAGCTTACACACTTAACCGTGTTCCATCCAAAAAGGTTGAAAAGACACCATATGAAATATGGAGTGGTAAGAAACAAGAGGGTATTACTTCTACAATCCTTCTGAGGGCAAAGTGTTTGTCGCTCGAACTGGAGTTTTCTTGGAAAGGGACTTTATTTCTAAAGGAATAAGTGGGAGGAAAGTAGAGCTTGGAGAAATTCAAGAATCACAAAGCATTGATACACCTATGGAGGAATTAGAGTAGGAACCACAAGTAGTTGTGGAAGAGCAACCTGCTCAAGTAGAACAAGACCAGCGTAGGTCGAGCAGGATACGTCACCAACCAGAGAGATATGGATATCTCATAAATGATCAAGGTGAAGTATTACTCATGGATCAAGATGAGCCTGTAACCTATCAAGAGGCCATAACTGGTCTTGAGTCTGAGAAGTGGCTAGAAGACATGAAATATGAAATGGATTCCATGTACACAAACCAGGTTTGGACCTTGGTAGAGCCTCCTGTAGGAATTAATCCTATAGGATGCAAGTGGGTCTTCAAAAAGAAGACTGACATGGATGGTAAGGTACATACCTATAAGGCAAGACTGGTTGCTAAAGGTTATAAACAAATTCATGGTGTAGACTATAATGAAACCTTTTCACCAGTTACAATGCTTAAATCTGTTCGGATTTTACTTGCTATCGCTGCATATCATGATTATGAAATATGGCAGATGGACGTCAAGACTGCTTTCCTTAATGGGAATCTTCTTGAGGATGTGTACATGACACAACCTGAAGGATTTGACATACCCGAAGAAGCCCAAAAGACATGCAAGTTACGGCGATTAATCTACGGATTAAAGCTAGCTTCCAGAGCTGGAATCTTCGTTTTGATGAAACTGTAAAACAATATGGATTCATAAAGAATGAAGATGAGCCTTGTGTCTACAAGAAGGTTAGTGGGAGCATAATCGTTTTCCTGGTATTATATGTAGATGACATATTACTCATTGGAAACGATATCCCTACCTTGCAACAAGTAAAAGCTTGGTTAGGGACATGCTTTTCTATGAAGGACCTTGGTGAAGCAGCCTATATAATAGGAATCAGGATCTATAGAGATAGATCACAAAAACAGCTTGGTCTAAGTCAGAGTACATACATAGACAAAGTGTTGAGACACTTTAATATGTATGATTCCAAGAAAGGATTCATACCTATGCAACATGGCCTATGTCTATCAAAAACACAATCCCCTTCAACAAAGGAAGAAAGGGATCGCATGAACAAGATTCCATATGCATCTGCAATAGGATCTCTCATGTATGCCATGTTATGTACTCGACCAGATGTCTTGTATGCTTTAAGTGCAACGAGTAGGTACCAATCTGATCCTGGTGATGCTCACTGGATAGCTGTCAAGAATATCCTTAAGTACTTGAGAAGGACTAAGGACTCATTCTTGATATATGGAGGTCAGGAAGAGCTCGCGTTAATTGGTTACACCGATGCTAGCTTCCAAACAGATAAGGATGACTTTAGATCGCAATCTGGTTATGTGTTTTGCCTAAATGGTGGCGTTGTGAGCTGGAAAAGTTCAAAGCAAGAAACAGTTGCTGATTCTACAACCGAGGCCGAGTATATTGCTGCCTCAAATGCAGCAAAGGAAGCTGTGTGGATCAAGAAGTTCATTAGTGAACTTGGCATAATCCCTAGCATTGTGGACCCCATTGATCTCTATTGTGATAACAATGGTGCTATCGCACAAGCTAAGAAGCCTAGATCTCACCAACGATCCAAACACATACTTAGGCGTTATCATCTCATTCGAGAGATAATAGATCGTGGAGATGTGAAGATATGCAGAGTACCTACACTTGACAATATTGCTGACCCACTAACAAAACCTCTTGCGCAGCTGAAGCATAATGGTCATACTAGATCTATGGGTATTAGGGGTATGCCTGATTGGCTCTAGTGCTAGTGGGAGATTTTTGGTGTAAGCCCTAGAGGCCAACACTTTTGGTACTTGTATCAAAGTATTTATTAATAATAAAAGGCATTTCTTTATTATGTTTGTTTTTCCAAAATGATAAAGTCCCTAGAATAGCTAGTTCGTTTAATGAAACATTAAGTATGACTTAATCATGAGATTCCATTAAACATAAGGACACTATTCTTAAAGCATCCATAGTCGAGCTTTAATGTGAAATGGGATAGCCTTAAAGCATTAAGACTATTATGTAGATAGACTGATGATCACATCTCATGGATCATGGATAAGGAGTTATCAAGTCTTGACATAGGTATGAATTTTAGGAGTAATATTTATACTGGATTGACCCACTATGAGAGTACTACATAGAATGTTATGCAAAGTGTCATAAGTTACTCTCATGGTGATAGTGGTGTATACCACCCTTCGACCTGAAACTACTATGTACCCTAGATGCAGAGTCAAGTACTTTATTGTTGATCAAACATTGTTCGTAACTGGATGATCATAAAGACAGTCGATGGGTACTTCACAAAGCATGCTGAGGGACATGAGTAGCCTAGATGGAATTTGCCCATCCTGCATAACAGGATAAATGTCTAAGGGCCCAATATTGAACTGGACAACGATGACACGGTATATGCCTTGTGTTCAATATAGACATAGGGGCAAAAGGGTAATTGTACACACTAGTACTATCACAAAAGGTTTTGTCAGATCACATGACAATTTTGTGACTTGGGTAGCAGTGATGTGTTGCTAGATACCGCTCACTGTTTATTATGTTAAATACATGATTTAATATAATTGCCAACGTCGCGAAATCCTACAGGATCACACACATAAGAACAGTTGGAGAAGAGATAGAGTAAATAAGGAACACCGTAAGGTACGGTGCACTTGAATGGAATACTGAATATGGGAAGGTGCCATGTAATATAATTATAGTTATTATTAATTTTATAATAGTTATAATAATATAATAATAATAAAATTATATTTATTATAATAAAAGTTATTATAATAATATAATAATAATAATACAATTATATTTATTATAATAATAGTTATTATAATAATATAATAATATTGAGTTGGGCTTTTAGCTTGTAGCCCACACAAGTAGTTCTATAAATAGAACCCTTGTGCAGAAGCTCAATAGTAGTTGTTGTTGAAACCCTGGTCGTATTCTATTTTTCCTCTCCCTCACTCAAAACCTTCAATCGTAATCAGCTAGCACTGTGACTAAAGGAAGTTGTTCGTGTGGACTGAGTAGAGGCGCTGTTCATCGTACAACGCTCGTGATCATCCATAGATTTGGAATCAAAGGTTTCATCGCCACAAAAGGTAACCTTTCTATCATAGATCATGATCTTTTGTAAGGATCTCTAAAGGGAAATTTTTGTTTTCCGTTGTGTTTAGATCGCAAATTTCCCTTCACATATATACACTGGGTGATTGACAACTTCCCTTTGTATAACCTGACCCCGACCCCCCAATCTCTTAGCATTTGTTAAAGAAAACATTTGCGTGCAAGGTTAGTTTTAGACAGCTTCCCTTTCCTTTCCAGCTTTTTAGGATAAATAAGAAATCAGAAAGTAGCACCTAATTCCAACCATTGCGGTAAGGTGGTCGCATCACCGACAAAAATCGCACGCTACACCTTCACCTTTTCATTCCAGTATTTCCTGTACTTTCGTTGCAATGAAAGATAACCCTATCATCATCGAGAGTGATTCAGAGGGTAGTGTTTCTTCTACTCCGAGAAGGGGAATAAAGTCTGAATCACATTCATTTTCCTATATCAACGGGAATTTTAAACCAAAAATTATCCTTTTGACTCATGATTCAAAAATGGAAGGAACATTTAGAGAATCTCTTTTAGACGGGGCTCTATCTAGGGATTCTTTAAAGACTCTATTTCAAGAGAAACCTGATAGGGACGAAAACTTCACGGAGAAGCTGATGTTTCCCCTGATTGAGGAAAAAATAGAAGCGGCCCATCAAAGGAGGGAATTCACCGATAGCTTTGGCAAAACATACAGTGGAGTGACTGGTCATGATCCTAGCAATGTAGAAATCACTCATCATTTAGAGGGCCAGAGGCAGTCTGATGCTGTATCTTGGGTCAGCCCTAATAACCATTATAAAGCTGATGTACTGGCTCGTAAGGGGCTCCAGCTAATTTTGATGTCTAATGCCAATATATACAACTAGGTGTTCGCTGAAGTGGTTGGAACAAACTCCTTCCATCTTGAATACTGCCGAGGCTGTCACAAAAGCTGGCATCATGGTTGGAAATTCTTTAGATTAGCTGATTCTCCCATTAGGCCTAAAGGAGAGGATATGCAAATCATTTGAGGGTTGATTGATTCCTATGTATAAATGCCTCTTCGACGTGTTAGGGACACACTCGCCCTTCTATGATTTTAAGGTGGTCGTCATGGATCATTTGAAGGTTGCCCATTCGTGGCTTCATCCCAGAACCTGGGATTTCATGAAGGCGTTCCAACTCAATGCCGAGTGTAAATATTGGAAACCTTCCTTGAGTATCTTTTTTGACCATTATTCTATGGTTTTTACTTCTCAGAATAATACCCTGACACCAGAGATTAGTCTCCCTTCAAACCTAAGTACCTTGGTTTAGCTATTTCGCCACCAACTAGGGTAATTTCCTAAAACGTTTCATACTGGTGAAACCTGCTACTCATGGAACTGATCTTTCCTTTTGTTTGCCTTTGGCCCCAATGGGATGTGCACATTCTTGTAGAAGTGGTTTCAGAAGTATTGGTCTGGGGTGAATTTTCACCGACCTATTTGTTTTTGCCATTTCGGGCTAACCCATATGTCCTCCAATGAGGTAAAGATGAAAGAGGATTTATATGCCTTATATCAAGGGCTCGAATATGAAGAAGGAATTAGTCTCGACGAAGTGCTCTCTTTTTAACAAAAGAAAAGGCGAATATATACTTACACAATTATTTGTAGATCCGATCATTCTGAGAGACAAAATCTATTTTGAGAGGATGAGGGTACGGGGCACCCTTTTTTAATGTTACTCATGTCTTGTAGATAACATGGATCACTTGAATAAGGATCTTGTGCTCACCAAGGATCAGGGTCTTATGACCAGTTTTTCTATCCGCATGCCAATGGCTCTTATTGTTGCTTCTACTTTTTCCCCGACGATCTAGATTTTGGTTGTAGTTACGGCTACGACTAAGGTGGAAAATTGACGATTGCAAATAGTGGTTTTTTCTATTCACGAGCCTTCACCGTCCCCTTCTCATGTCAAAAGAACTCTGGGTGATAACTGTAACACCATACTCTACCCATTCTTATAAAAATTAAAAATATGAAAACATTGAGGAAATAAATCAGAGTTAATACACGTAGGATGCCACATTTCAAAAACATCAATGTGAAGTATCAAATCGCTTAACGTCTTATTCATTAATAAAACAAATACTTAGGTTTAACAGTGGAATTAAATCGAAGGTTTAGCATTAAAGCTTTAATTACATCAAAAACTCCACATAACACGTGGTTCCATAACAATACTCAAAACAGATACGTAACAAATACAACAACAAATAAAATAAAGAAAATACGCAGTCCTTATCCTTTATGTGTTACGTATCAGAGCAATTCCTAAGACTCGATCAAATAGCAACACGTGCTCCAAGCACGACTCAGATACCTGGTCATCTGTACTCCCTAAGGAACACAGACCCAACAAACAAAAAAGGGGTGAGAACTACATTCAATAAATACATGGTGAAAAACAATTTCTAAGGAGTAGTTCATACACAAAACACATTAATCATACAAGTACAACACACATACAAGTGCCACATCATTATTCGGTATAATCAGCTCATATTCATTCATATACACATGCAATGCGACTCAACTGACATGACACAATGCATGCGGTACCATCACAATCACATACGGTTCACCCAAGAACCCTTTTCCCGTCGGAATATGGATAAGTCGTATACGTTCCACTGAACTACAACTTATCTCCACACGACTCCCACATAGAGTCCGGACAAAACTAGGCACCCATCATGGATTCCCACCTAGCTCATCTCCACATAACATGATATGAATGCATGACACAAATTATGCACACATAATAATTATTCAAGCATAATTTCACTATCCTCAATGATCACACACGAGCCACATGCTCACCGTAATTCTCTCAAGAATTACCACCACAGCACAAGACCGTCCACACACGACAATCTTGGCCCACACACATCCAACATGTCTCAACTATACATTCTAAAAAAATCCCACGTTTTATCCCACTTAATGTTATTACTAGTTTCCTTTATGTCCAATTATACCATCTTAGTCTTACGGGTCAAGAGAAATTGCATTACACGCGAAATCGGGACCGAAATCGCAAAAACGAGAGATTTTCACCACAGCCCTGCCCATACGTGCATGGACTCAATTCTCTTGCCCCAGGCCTGCGTATCATACGCGTAGGACACATCTGCCCAGGCCTCATACGCGTATGGCCTTGTGGTGCGCGCGTATCACTAGAGAGTGATTTCTCTCTGAAATCCTTCGAAAACTTTCCCTACGCGTATGGCCACTCCCCATACGCGTATCAGCAGAGGGTCGTGCTGGCTTCGGGGACAAGGCGCGTATGCTACGTATAAGGCCTCCCTCATACGCATATGACCAAATGCATACCAAAAACTCAGATTTGGCATCAGTGCAAAATTTCTCCCATTGAAGCACTTTCAAGCTTCTAAATCATACCTAAAACCATCTTTAATTCAGTATAGTTTCAAATTCCTAATTCTACTTCATTGTTTCATCAATCTATCAACATTTTTTGTCATTAAAACCTATGTTCGTTAACCCCCAAAACCCACAATTTTCCAGATCCGTTCTACATCAGAACTCAGCAACAATAGTACCAGTTTGCACGAATTCACTGTTCAAAATCAACATACAATAAAAATTCACACATACATGCATTACACAACTATGGTTTAACAACAACAATCACACAACGATTATTCAATTACAAAAATCAAACAAGGAGAAGAAATGCACAGACCCTAAGAGGGAAAGGAGCCCTCACTACCCTCTCATGTTATTATCACCATTATTGACACCATTCTCCCCCCTACCTGAAATTTCCAAGCTTTTCTTTCTTTAACAATGGTGGAAAACCTCTTGCCCTAGCTCTCTTCTTTCACCCTTTCTCTTTTACGTGAAACCAAAACTGATGTTGTAACCTCCCACTAATATCTCTCAATTATGTTTTATTTCTTTTTAATTTTCTAAATAATGATAATAATTCAAATAATAATCCTAATATTACTCCTAATAATAATAATTTCATTAATAATGCTAACAAGGATAACAATATTAATAATCATATTAATAATAACATTAATAATAACACTAATAATGTTAGTTATAATAAAATCTCATTTATTGACATTATTATTAATTACAAGATTGTCCGAAGCCTTAATTTTATTTAATTCCTTCCACTAATTCTCACACTCACCCTGACACACTAACCTTTAACCAAGACAATGCCAAACAATCACACAAAATAAATCATAAAACGACTAAATAATTAAATGGGGTGTTACAACTCTCCCCCACTTAAAATATTTTCGTTCTAAAAAATGTACATGCTGAGAGCAACTTCGGATACGACTCTCGCATCTTGCTCTCCAATTCCTAGGTCACACTTCCTCCAGCAACTCCTCCCCAAGCTACTCTCACTAAAGGGATGTCTTTGCCCCTTAGCTGCTTCATCTTGCGATCCTCGATTCTTATTGGCATTACCTCCACGATAATATTTTCTTGAATCTGTACTTCATCCCTCTGAATCACATGGGATAGGTCAGCAATATACTTCCAAAGTTGCAACACAAGAAACACGTCATGCAAATTCGAAAATTCAGGTGGCAGCGTCACCCTATAAGCAACAGTCCCAACTCTCTGCAAAATCTGATACGGTCCAATGAACTTAGGATTCAACTTCTTCGATTTCATCGCACGACCAACACTGGTCACGGGATTGACCCTCATAAACGCATGGTCGCCTTTGCTAAATTTCAAGTCTTTTATCCTATTATCATGATAGCTTTTCTGCCTACTCTGAGAAGCCTTCATCTTCTCTCTAATCATCTGAATTATCTTGATAGTATGTTGCATAATCTTGGGTCCGAGTATAGTACTGTCGCCCAACTCATACCAACATAGAGGTGTCCTACACCTCTTATCATACAATGTTTCAAAAGGTGTCATTCCGATACTAGAATGGTAATTGTTATTGTAAGTAAAATCAATCAGCAGCAAATGAGCATCCCAAGCACCTCATTGCTCGAGTATACAAACTCCCAACAAGTCTTCCAGCGACTGAATAGTTCTCTTAGACTGTCCATTTATCTGCGGATGATAAGCAGAACTCAACTTCAAACTAGAACCCAAAGCTTCCTGCAAGCTCTTCCAAAATCCAGAAGTAAACCTCGAGTCTCTGTCAGACACAATGTTTGATAGAACCCCGTGCAACTCCACTATTATCCTGATATAAATCTCTGCTAACTTTACCAAAGGAAAAATGACGTTAATTAGTATAAAATGTGCCGATTTCGTCAGTCTATCCATGATCACCCAAATAGCATCAAAGCCTCTCGCCGTATTCGGCAACCCAGTCACGAAATCCATCGCGATACTATCCCACTACCACTCTGGTATTTCCATTGCTTGCATCAAACCAGAAGGTTTCTGATGTTCCACTTTTGACTTCTGGCAAGTCAAACAAGCATACACAAAACGAGCTATGTCTTTCTTCATACCTGGCCACCAAAACAATTTATTAAGATCCTGATACATTTTCATAGCTCATGGGTGAATACTCAAGCTACTCCAGTGGCTTTCCTCTAAGATCATTTTTCTCAATTTAGGATTATCTGGCACACAAATTCTGCCTCGAAATCTCAACACACCAAAAGCATCTACTTTAAAGTCACCTTCTGCATCCGACCCTCATGCGGTCATCAAATCCACAAGCTTCATATCAAGTTTCCGACTCTCTCTAATCTAATTTAGGAACTCATTAATAACCTTCAACATCCCCAACATCACACTCTCAAGAGTCAATTCACAAATCATACTCACGTCTCTAAACTGTTTAATTAAATCCAACTCTTTAATCATCAATGTCGACATATGAATTGTCTTCCGACTCAAAGCATCCGCTACAACGTTAGCTTTACCGGGATGGTAACTCAAGCTAAAATCATAGTCCTTCAAGAATTCCAACCATCTTCTATGTCTCATATTCAGCTCTTTTTGGTCAAATAAATATTTCAAACTTTTATGATCACTGAACACTTCAAATCTCGACCCATACAAGTAATGTCTCCAAATCTTCAACACAAAAACCACTACAGCAAACTCAAGATCATGAGTAGAATAATTCCTTTCATGTACTCTCAGTTGTCGTGAGGCATAAGCCACGACCTTACCATCTTGCATTAATACTCCGCCTAATCCCATTTTAGACGCATCACAATATACCACAAAAGGTTCATCTGGCTTGGGTAGAATCAACACTGGTGCTGTAGTCAAATTTTTCTTCAATTCCCAGAAGCTCTCTTCACACAAGATATCCCACACAAAGGCCTGACCCTTTCTCGTCAACTGGGTCAGAGGAAGGGCCAAATTAGAAAATCCTTCAATAAACCTGCGGTAATAACCTTCCAAACCCAAGAAACTCCTAATCTCTGTCACTAATTTCGGAGGTTCCCACTGAAGTAAAACACTTACTTTGGATGGATCCACTGCTATGCTATCACCAGAAATAACGTGTCCCAGAAAACCCACCTCATGCAACCAAAACTCACATTTTTGAAGTTTCATAACTATCTTGTTGTCTTTAAACACTGGTAACTTCACGATTAACTTGCAACGATGCAAACTGAAATTCTGGTATCAGATGTGTGATGTTAAGGTGTGATGTCACAACAACACACTCTGCACAATTGACAACAATAACAGTAAAATAACACCAAGAATTGTTGACCCAGTTCGGTTACAACCAACCTACTCTGGGGGCGACCAAGCCAGGGATGGAATTCACTACTTGTAGATATAATTTACAGACTCAACGACCCGTTGACAATCTCCTAAACTTATACTCTACTAATGACTTCCTACCTAAGAAACCACTTAGGTATGAGAACACCACTCAATCCCTTACAAACACTCAAAGAACCCACTTTGAGCACCCTTGATCTTACTTCACAGTTTCGATCAATTCAAACAACTCTCTTTGCTTCACAACTTTAGAGAGGACAGAAACTTAACACCTATTCAAACCCTAGAATAGTGTAAATACAAGCACTTTAAACAAACTCTAGACACTAAGCCTTCTGCTCTTGATCTTCTGAATGTTTTCTGTACTTTTTCCTTTGGTCTTGTGCGCTTTATATAGCTCCTGAATTGGGCTTGGACTTGTCACAATATTTGATCAGATTTGTTAATTAAAACTGAATCTTCAAAACAGATTTTATCCCCAAAATCTTTTTAAATCTTCAACCTTTTAATTCTCCAACAGATCTGAAATCAAATCTCCCATGTAACAGAAAATATCTATCCCAAGATATTCTCATCCAATGAGTTAACCACTCTCCACAATTCCAGCTAATACGCGTGCCCTAATAACATATCCTGCTGTTATTAATTCTACAGGTCTGATGTTACAACATCACCTGTGTGACATCAGACATCCATCTTCAGCATTTAACAACTTAACACAGCCCAGTGTTAAGACTTCAATGTTACAACATCAGCACCTTGACATCAACATTGAATAAACTTTGTTTTACCAAAATTCCAGCTAATCCAGGAACTATCAATCTCCCCCTTTGGCTAATTTTGGCTAAAACACTCTCTGCACTCTGCAAACAACTTCTGCACTCTGCACCTTCAGAGATTTCAGCAGCGGAATAATCTTCAGAAATTTGAAACTTCTTAGCAGCAGATTGACACTTTGCATAGTCTTCATCACTTGATCTGCTGCAGCACCATCTTCATTATTGACAGCAGCCAATTGGTGCTCCCTCTCTAAAACATGAACCAGCATCACAGCTGTTCAGTAGCTCATTATGTGCAGTAATTTACTCCCCCTAGATGTCGGCTTGGCTGCACTCTTCACAAGTCATGATATCTTCAATACTCCCCCTCAAAAACTGCATCACCACTTTTCAACTAAACACCTTTTAGCAGCATCTATCTCCCCCTTAATCTCTGCATCACATCAGCAGCATATGGCAATAAAACTCTTGACTATCTAGGCTATTTTCTCCCCCTTTTTAGCCATAATTAGGCAAGCTTCTATAAACTATAGTCAGTATACCCTAGCTCTCATTATTAGCCTCTCAGTTAGTAAACAGGCAAAACAAATCATAGAAGGAAACTAAAAACATAAACAGTGCATAAACCAGCACAATATTCAAGTTACAAAACCAACAAAGCAAGAACTAAAACTACTAAAACTACTGAAAGCAAGAGAACATAAGCTAGTCTTCTTCTGAGCTTGCTTCATCTGCACTATCTTGTCCTTCATGATTCTCTTCCTCCTCCTCAGAGCTATCCCCTCTGGCATCAACTTCAGAGTCATCAACATCATCATCACCACTGTTCAGTTCTAACTGCTGGATCAGCTTTTCAAGTCTCTCTTTTCTAACCAAATTGGTACTGATTACTTCATCAAGGTCTTTGCACATGGTCTTCAATTCTTCGATCAGTTCAGCCTTTGTAGTCTTCTTCTTGACTTTAGCAGTTGATGTTAGAACAATGTCTGGAACATGATATCCTAAAAATAGTTTAGGGTGTAGGGACAAGGCTGTCTTCCTCTGGCACGCTATGTCTGAGCTTGTTAAAGTCTCAGGATGTTGCTCCAAGATGATACCACACACAAAAGATGGGAATGCTATGGGTAACTTGATAGCGTTTGTTCCAGCATGTTTCACCACTTGCTCAAAGATGTAGCTATAATAGTCAAACTTAATCTTCTTCCCAATAGCACATATAAACCTGCCCAATCCAACAGCGATTGTTGTCTTGTGGTTTGTTGGCACCCAGTTGGCAGCACCAATTCTGTGAAGAATTGCATACTTGATGCTAAGTTTACTGGCTGGCAACTTCTTTTTCAATGGCCAAACCCTTATCTGACCAGCTGTAATCTCTTTACATATATCATTATCAGTCATCTCAAGTTCACTACACTCTTCATCATCTCTTCCTAGATACTTATTGATAGTACTAGGAGAGAAATTAATGCACTTTCCTCTCACATAAACTTTCATGAAATCAGTGCTCTTTTTATCAGTAATATTTCCAGAAATGTTGACATCAAATTCTTTAACAAGACTTTCATAGCACTTAGGAAACTTGGTCACAGTCTTTACCAATCCAGCCTCCTTAATCAGCTCCATGATATCCTTCATTTCCAAAGCTTCTTTCCCAAGCTCCCTCTCTAGGGCCAGTCTTCTCTGACAAACATATTTCCATAATGATGCACTGTTGGCATAGTGAAAGGAAATGTTGTCGACTGGAACTTCAGGAACTTTGTCAGAGATTCTCTTCAAAATTGTCCTTCTTATAGGTGTGATGTTATGAACATCATCCTCACCATCACGGTCAGAATTAGAGTCTTCCCTTATTTTCCTCTTTTTGGATTTCACAGCCACTTTGCTCCATGATTTGGTTGGACCAACAGCAATGTTCTTCTTGTCTTCAGTCTTCTTTAGAGAGGAATCAACGGTCTTTCCTTTCCTTGTCTTCAGTCTCTTAGCAATACTTGGGACAGCTTTTCCAATGATTTCATCATCGAATAAGTCAACTACATTGATCATATCCTCATCCTTTTCTTCCCTAACATGTGAAGTTCCGACATCTTCCTTAACATTAGCTTCCTCCTGTACATCATCTTCTTCTATTCTTACTTTAGAATCTTCAACAACAGACATAGCAAGTCTATGAAGATTTGTAGCTGCACTTTGCATGTCGCTCTTTTCCCTTTCAGAATGTTCCACAGGCATTTGTCTCAGTGGTCTAGATATACCTAAGCTTTTATCCACGTCTACCCTTTCCTCAACAGTTTGAGAAGTGGATAAACTAGGTGCTATTTTATTACTAAATAGCACACTCGTAACAAGATTTTTCGTTTCAATATCTCTAAAAATAGTCCCAGCCCTTTTTGGAACAAGTTTGGAAGGTCTAGATTTACCTGATTCAGGAAGAATGGTTGAGAGGGGCTCAACGTCCATGGGATTGAATGCTGAACCTTCGTCAGGGGAAACCCTAGCTCTTTCTTTTGTGGAACTCTGACACTCAGATTTCTTGGATGGAGACGCCATGACTCTTTTTAGTCAGAGTTGATTCTTGAAGTCGAAGGAGTTGATTCGTAGCGAGAGCAGAGCTTTGAAGACGCGTGATGTTGTAGTACCGGGAAAGGGGGTTTTGAGGCTAGGAGCTTGATTTGGAGTGTCAATGACTTTTTCCCTCCATAAAAACTTTCCTTTTAAAACACTCACATCAGAACTTGTTAACTTTGAGTGTCCTTTCAGCATCCTGATGTCATAGTCTGATGTTATGACATCAACATCATTAGTTGAATTCCCTTCAAGAGAAGTCCACTGATAGCAGTTGTCTTTGGTTCTGGTACCCTTCATAATAACCTGATTATGTTCATCAGAAACCACACACCCATCCTTAGTGTAGTTTACCCTGTAACCTTCATCACACAACTGGCTTATGCTGATCAAATTTGCACTTAAGCCCTTGACAAACATAACATTGTCAAGTTCAGGTCTACCATCACCTTGCACTTTCCCAACTCCTGCAACAACACCTTTTCCTCCATTGCCAAATATGACTTCATGAGAGGGACAAGGTCTAAGATCATCAAACATGGATCTACATCCAGACATGTGCTTGGAACACCCACTGTCAAAATACCATGTTCCTTCTTTATCACCCATGAGATCCAATAATCACTTCACCTTCTTCTTAGGTACCCATTGTTTAATAATTTTGGGTTTGTGCTCTCTCCATCTGTTTTGAGGCTGAGGGTATCCATGCAGCTTATAGCAAGAGTACTGCATATGTCCAAATCTTCCACAATAATAGCATCTCACCCTTTCATCTCTGAATCTTCTGCCATGATGAGATTGCCTATGCTGCCATCCATGATGTGGTCTCCTCCTACCATAACAGCCCTACCATCTATTCTGTTGATATCTTCTCCCATAAGACGGCTGAGAATGCTTTTTCCTGGATTGTCTCCCATGATGGTGTGGCTTTCTTCTTCCATATATATAAGGAACAGTATTGGTGTATCCATATCCATGACCATACCAGTTGTCCTGATGTTTAGACATCTGATGAGACATGTGATGTTTGATCTGAGCAGCTTGCATGCTCTCATGGTATTGTGGGGGCATATACTGACTAGCTCCCTGTGGCTGCTTTCTCTTCTGATAGGGACCAGTCTTCTTCTCAATCTTCTTAGGTTGTGAAACATCAGCTTTCCTAGGGGTAGGATCCTGCTTCTTTGGCTGATGTTGAGATGAAAGTTGTGACACTTCCTTCTTTGAACCTGAAGTGCTTCCTTCTAAAGTTCCCTTGTCCTCAGCCACATAACCTATCCCAACTTTGTCTCCAGCAGCTTTTTCTGACTGAAGTATCTTGTCAAGTGTGTCTGTACCACAGCTCAGCATCCTAACAGACTTGGTCATTTGATCAAGGTGAGCTCTAACTAGCACCACTTCATTTTCCAGATTTGACTCTTCATTCTCTAGCTGAGCAATCTGTTGCTTGTGGCACTTGTTTTCTTGACAAATTTCAGCACTCTTTATACACAGCTCTTGATAGGTAGATGCCAACTCCTCATAAGTTACTTCTCCATCGCTCGAATCATCATCAGAAACCACAGCTCCTGTTAAAGCTCTCACATGCTTTGCTGACTCGCCTTCACTTTCACTATCAGAGTCAGACCAGGAAACTGTCATGCCCTTCTTTTGCTTTTTCAAGAAGGTGGGACATTCTTTCTTGACATGTCCATACCCTTCACACTCAAAGCACTGCACTCCTTTATCTTGGGCAGTTTTCTCTTCATCCTTCTTGCTGGTGTCAGAAGTCATGTTCTTGACATTAGGCCTAGAGTTATTATTCATTCTCTTGAATACTTTGGTGAACTGTCTTCCCAACATCACTATGGCCTGGGATAAATCCTCCTGGGATTCAGAACTCTTTCCTTTATCTTCTTCATTATTTGACACCAGGGCTATACTCTTTGGCTTCTTTTCTGGTTCTTCTTCATTCAACCTAAGCTCAAAGGTTTGAAGAGATCCAATGAGCTCATCTACTCTCATCTTGCTGATGTCTTGTGATTCTTCAATGGCAGTAACCTTCATCTTATACTTCTTAGGTAGGGACCTAAGAATCTTCCTCACAAGCTTTTCATCTGACATCTTCTCTCCAAGAGCACTAGATGCATTGGCCAGCTCAAGAACACTCGTGTGGAAATCATGAATAGTCTCATCTTCCTTCATCTTCAAGCTTTCAAATTTTGATGTTAAAATCTGAAGTCTTGACATCTTGACTCTAGATGTTCCTTCATGAGTAGCCTGCAAGATATCCCATGCTTCTTTAGCAACTTCACAGGTATTGATTAACCTGAAGATGTTCTTATCCACTCCATTGAAGATGGCATTCAGAGCTTTGGAATTTCCAAGGGCAAGCTCATCTTCCTCCTTGGTCCACTCTTCTTCAGGCTTTGGCTTAGAGGTGCCTTCTTTATCTTTGCCAGAATCATCCTTTTCACACATAACAGGAGCTTTCCATTCTTTAATAACAGCCTTCCAAGCCCTACTGTCCAAGGATTTTAAGAAGGTGGTCATCCTTGGCTTCCAATAGTCATAATTGGATCCATCCAAAATAGGGGGTCTGTTGACGAATCCTCCAACTTCTTTGTCCATCTTTACACCAGAAAGTAACTTCCCTAGATCTCACCCAGAGACAGACAGGATGCCTGCTCTGATACCAATTGAAATTCTGGTATCAGACGTGTGATGTTAAGGTGTGATGTCACAACAACACACTCTGCACAATGGACAGCAATAACAGTAAAATAACACCAAGAATTATTGACCCAGTTCGGTTACAACCAACCTACTCTGGGGGCGACCAAGCCAGGGATGGAATTCACTACTTGTAGATATAATTTACAGACTCAACGACCCGTTGACAATCTCCTAAACTTATACTCTACTAATGACTTCCTACCTAAGAAACCACTTAGGTATGAGAACACCACTCAATCCCTTACAAACACTCAAAGAACCCACTTTGAGCACCCTTGATCTTACTTCACAGTTTCGATCAATTCAAACAACTCTCTTTGCTTCACAGCTTTAGAGAGGACAGAAACTTAACACTTATTCAAACCCTAGAATAGTGTAAATACAAGCACTTTAAACAAACTCTAGACTCTAAGCCTTCTGCTCTTGATCTTCTGAATGTTTTCTGTACTTTTTCCTTTGGTCTTGTGCGCTTTATATAGCTCCTGAATTGGGCTTGGACTTGTCACAATATTTGATCAGATTTGTTAATTAAAACTGAATCTTCAAAACAGATTTTATCCCCAAAATCTTTTTAAATCTTCAACCTTTTAATTCTCCAACAGATCTGAAATCAAATCTCCCATGTAACAGAAAATATCTATCCCAAGATATTCTCATCCAATGAGTTAACCACTCTCCACAATTCCAGCTAATACGCGTGCCCTAATAACATATCCTGCTGTTATTAATTCTGTAGGTCTGATGTTACAACATCACCTGTGTGACATCAGACATCCATCTTCAGCATTTAACAACTTAACACAGCCCAGTGTTAAGACTTCAATGTTAAAACATCAGCACCTTGACATCAACATTGAATAAACTTTGTTTTACCAAAATTCCAGCCAATCCAGGAACTATCACAAACATTACAAACATCAAGGCTTCACCTCCTAAAAGTTCATCCACTTGCTTAGCCGACAACCACCTCAGATCTCTACTATCACCAAAATCAGATCTATACTCTGGAGGCAAGTCTCACTTATCTTCAGGGAAACATCAGGAATTATACACCACTGGCATATCTCTAGCCGTCTCATCGCTCTCTACTCCCTGAGAAGCAACCATCAATAATACCTGGCCGTTCTCCCTTAGAAACATTCCAACTTGACCGACGGACAAGGAACTCGAATCCGCCTCATCTTCATATATAAGAACCTGCATCGACTCATCAAAACAATCTGTAAGCACTTGGATTAACTCCAAACAATTCACTGTACACACCATCTAAGTTGGCAAGCCACGTCTATTCCATCCAACATAATCCCGCCTGTTATCAACAAGAGATTAAGGGTGATCACTTCCTCAATTTGTCAATAAACAGCCGACGATCACGGCAGGGCATAAACTATAACACCCCCAATCTAAACCCCCAACTAAATAAAGCGATAAAAATTTCATCAGAGTATAATTAAACATTCATGGCATAGACGGAGGCGTCACATCAATTGATACCAAACACAATAAACCTGCTCATAAAGATATGCAACAATCAGGTAGCAAATAACAGAGGAACTTAGTTCCTACTACCCACAATTTAGATACAGAATAAAAGCGAAAAATCTGCAACTGAATCTCATATATATCTATCACATAAAAAGTTAGTCTGTCATATACAGATTCATACATATACAATCCAAAAGATATCTATACATATACACATAAATCACAACGATCTCCCCGACTACCCGGTACTACATATCAGAGCCAACAAAAGAATGAAGACCTAAGCTTCACAAAAAGACCTCCAGCATCTAATCTGTAATGCCTCATAGAGCATTCAAAATAGCAGAAGGGTGAGAAACACAATCATAATATAATTGCATACAATTATATAATAATACAAAAATACACATGTAAAATTTTCTCACCACAACTTATACCAGAATTCAAACACAAAACAACACAATGCATATCTCATATATCCATCACCAAGGCATATATAATCAAGCTCAATGCATTTATCAACAACATAAATATATGTATCCCAAATCATCAATTCCATTCACAATTCCACACAAAATCAACCCATTCATGATTTATGCAAATGCAAAGAGACCGACACAATGACTCTATGCACATGCGGTACCATCCATCCGTCAATCTCAACATTAGTTCACTCAGGAACTATTGGAACCATCGCTTGTTACTTAATGTAACTCCCTGTCAGGAAAACAATGTTCCCCGTCACTTTCGGTCCTCTTGGTATAAGGCTCACGACGTTTATGGATCGCTTTCAGTCCTCCTTGTATAAGGCTCACGATCCGATCGCTTTCGGTCCTCTTTGTATAAGGCTCACGATCGCCTATAATCATCGCTTTAGGTCCTCTCGGTATAAGGCTCACGATGTTATAGCGGATTCCCTCTGGAACCGATTCGTCGCTTACACCCACTAGGGCACACGACATCTCAAGAATGCATATCATGATGCTTGACATACAATGACTCATGACATTCAAATGCACACATATACACATCCATAATCATGCATATATATTCAAACACAACACAATGCATTTTCTTGCCCTTAGGCCATAAACCATCATCACAACATTTCATCACACGCATTCACATCATATGACATTGCACAAGTCATACGATATATATCAAAAGCATATTGCATGATAACGCATCAAATACACACCATTAAAACGGTAAAAGTCGACAAAATGACACATTTCCAAATTCTCGACATAATTAAATCAGCCACCAACCTCGAAACCATTCCTATAAGAAATAACATCTCATTAGCTTTCTAACGCACCCAACCGCGCCTCAATCCGACTTACGGATCAAAAGTTATGAAGAAAACAAAATTGCACAAACTGTCATGTTCGCTAGGCGAACCTTCTAGCGAGCATTCGCTACCACCTTCGCTAGGCGAATGTCCAGGCGAAACCACAATCAGACCAAAACAGACACAAAGTTCGCTAGGCGAACTCCTTGCTGTTCGCTTCGCGAATCCCTGGGCGAACCAAGGCAGCAACAAACATAACTGAAAAGATACAAAGTTCGCTAGGCGAAAAACGTTACTGAACATTTGCTGACCTTTGCTGACTGGCTCGCTAGGCGAACCCTCGAAAATCATTCGCTTTCGCTTCGCCCCAGGTTCGCTAGGCGAACTAAGGAAAACTCAGAAATTCTGCAGCGCTGTTATGGGTCTAAAACCATATTTCTTCAACCAAAATCTCTTCCAAACCATAACATAACCACTAAAACATACCACAATCATAACAACAAGTATCCTACAACATTTATATCACATTCCAACCGCGAAAACATCGATTCCCAATCATTTTTCTCATTTCCAACCTAGAATTGAAAACTATGGAAAGACAAATAGACTTCAAACATACACATACATATTCATACACAATGATAAGATAATCGAGTTTCACACCGTTACCCAATTTAATCATGTTTGAAAAGTCGGTTGATCGATTTTCTTCCTTTCCAAGTTTTCTCTCTTCTTCTTTCTCTTCTCTTTTCTTTCCCTTTTCCTTCTTCTATTTTTCTTTCTCTCTAATTTTCTCTCTTCTATTTCTATTTACTAACTTAAGGAAAAATAAAGTGAAATGACCAAAATATCCCTACACCCAAATATCTCGCAAACGTTCCCAAAACGCGATAAAACATATTCACGATGAAAAATAATATATTATCAAATAAAAGTCAAAAATAAAATAATATAATAATAGAAATAATCAAATCGACTCGATTAAATAAAAATAATTAAAACTGGGGCATTACAACTCTCCCCCATTTAGAAATTTTCGTCCTCGAAAATATTACCTGAGACGAACAACTCCGGATACGACTCCCGCATCCGACTTTCCAACTCCCAAGTCAAATTGCCCTCAGCAGCGCCTCCCCACACTACTTTCACAAGCGCAATATCCTTGCCTCTTAACCGCTTTAACTCGCGATCCAAAATCCTCACTGGTAATATCTCAACCGTAAGGTTCTCCCTTACCTCAACCTCATCCATCGGAATCACATGCGACGGATCCGGAACATACTTCCGAAGCTGTGAAACATGGAACACATCGTGTAAATTCGAAAGACTCGGCGGCAACGCCACCCGATAAGCCACAGCACCCACTCTCGCAGATATCTGATAAGGACCAATAAACCGAGAAGTAAGCTTCTTCGACTTCAATGCACGAACAACACCCGTCATCGGTGTAACTCTCAAAAATACGTGATCGCCTTCCTGAAACTCAAGATCTTTCCTCCTTCGATCATGATAACTCTTCTGCCTACTCTGAGAGGCCTTCATTTTCTCACGAATAAGCTTCACCTTTTTCGTAGTCTGTTGCACCAACTCCGGTCCAACCACCGAACTCTCACCAGATTCATGCCAACACAAAGGTGTTCGACATCTCCTTCCATACAACGCTTCAAAAGGTGCCATTCCAATACTCGAATGGGAACTGTTGTTATACGTGAATTCAACCAACGCAAGATAACTATCCCAAGCACCACCTTGCTCAAGAACACAAGCTCGCAACAAATCTTCCAACGACTGAATAGTTCTCTCAGTCTGACCATCCGTCTGCGGATGATAAGCAGAACTTAATCTTAACTTAGAACCTAACGCCTTCTGCAAACTTTCCCAAAATCTGGAAGTAAACCTCGGATCTCGATCTGAAACAATACTCAATGGAACACCATGTAATTTCACAATCACACTGATATAAATCTCAGCCAACCTTTCCAAAGAAAAACTGATATCAATCGGAATAAAATGCGCCGATTTAGTCAGCCTGTCCACAACCACCCAAATGGCATTATGTCCCCTCTGTGTATTCGGCAACCCTGTCACAAAATCCATAGAAATGTTGTCCCATTTCCACTTGGGAATATCCAACGGTTACAACAATCCACTAGGCTTCTGATGTTCCACCTTAGACTTCTGACACATTAAACACGCATAAACAAACTGAGCCACATCTCTCTTTAACCCGGACCACCAAAAGATCTTCTTCAAATCTTGATACATCTTATTAGCTCCCAGATGTATACTCAAATTACTCCGGCGTCCTTCCTCCAAAATCATCTTTTTCAAGTCCGAATCATCAGGAATACAAATCCTACCACGAAATCTCAAAACACCCTTATCATCCACTTTAAAGTCACCATTCACACTTTGATCTCCCACCATCAACAAATCAACAAATTTCACATCCAACTTCTGTTTCTCGCTAACGGTTAACAGAAAATCATTAGTGACCTTTAACATACCAAGCCTCACGCTACCAGATGTCAATTCACACACCAAACTCAAATCTCTAAATGCTTCCAAAAGTTCCCACTCTTTAACCATCAAAGCGGACATATGCAAAGATTTCCGGCTTAACGCATCAGCTACCACATTAGGTTTACCAGGATGGTAATTCAAGCCAAAGTCGTAGTCCTTCAAAAATTCCAACCATCTCCGTTGCCTCATATTCAACTCTTTCTGATCAAACAAGTATTTCAAACTTTTATGATCACTAAAGACTTCGAATCTTGCACCATAGAGATAATGCCTCCAAATTTTCAATACAAAAACCACTGCCGCTAATTCCAAATCATGAGTAGGATAATTTTTCTCATGAATCCTCAACTGCCTCGAAGCATAAGCCACAACCTTACCTTCTTGCATCAACACTCCTTCTAAACCAATCAAAGACGCATCACAATACACCACAAACGGTTTACTCGGATTCGGCCAGATCAAAATCGGAGCTGTAGTCAATCTTCTCTTCAGCTCACTAAAACTTTCCTCACACCGAATATCCCAAATGAATGCTTGACCTTTACAAGTCAACTGGGTCAAAGGAAGTGCTAACTTGGAAAAACCTTCAATGAATCTTCGATAATATCCGGCTAAACCCAAAAAGCTTCTAATTTCAGTAACAGATCTAGGAGCCTCCCATTGTAGAACTGCATCTACTTTAGATGGATCCACAGCGATACCATTACCTGAAATCACATGCCCAAGAAAACTCACTTCCGACAACCAGAACTCACACCTGGATAACTTGGCAAAAAGTTTCCTTTCCTTCAAAATTTGCAACACAACACGCAAATGCTCTCCATGTTCCTCCCAGGACTTAGTATAAATCAAAATGTCATCAATAAACACAACAACAAATCGATCCAAATGCTCATGGAAAATACGATTCATATACTCCATAAACACGCCCGGCGCATTAGAAACCCCGAACGGCATCACAGAATATTCGTAATGACCATATCGTGTCCTAAAAGCCGTCTTCTGAATATCTTCCTCTTTCACTCAAATCTGATGATAACCTGATCTCAAATCAATCTTACTAAACACACAAGCACCTACCAACTGGTCCATCAAATCATCAATTCTCGGAAGAGGATACTTATTCTTAATCATCACCTTATTCAGCTGGCGATAATCAATACACAATCGCATACTTCCATCCTTCTTCTTCACCAATAACACTGGAGCACCCCAAGGCGACACACTTGGCCTCACAAACCTCTTTTCTAATAATTCATTCAACTGCTTCTTTAACTCAACCAACTCAGATGCCGACATACGATAAGGTGCCATAGATACAGGTCTAGTACCAGGAATTAGATCTATAGAAAACTCCACCTCTCTCTCTGGCGGCACATCTGAAATATCCTCAGGAAACACCTCTGGAAATTCACACACAACTGGAAACACATCAAGTGCAACTTGACTATCCACTGTCAACGATGCAAACAACCCAAACAACTGAGCTACCTCCGCCAAAAGTTTCTTCAACTCTTTGGTAGATAAGAAACTCGACTCTTCGTCTTCTTCAAGAGAAGGAAATCTTACCAGCTTATGATAACAATCAATATGAACCCGATTAAACTGCAACAAATTCATACCCAGAACCACATCTAAACCCTCCAACGGCAAACACACCAAATCCATCTCAAAATCTTTACCATAAATGGTCAAAGGACAACTTAAACAAACCAAAGAAGTAGTTACTGACCCCATTGCTGGAGTATCAATAACCATCTTTCCACCCATTGAAGACAACAAAAGATTCAAACGCTTCGCGCACTCAGACGAAATAAACGAATGAGTCACTCCAGTATCAATAATAGCAACTAAAGGCGTACTATTAATAAAATAAGTACCTCTGATCAGACGGTCTGCACTTGTAGTCTGAGTCCCTGCCAATGCAAAAACTTTCCCACCAGCCTGAGCTTGCTTTGGTTTCGGACACTTCGTGCTAATATGACCAGCTTCACCACAGTTGAAACACTTCACCACATTCTTCCTCTTACACTCAGCTGTTACATGCCCTATACCTCCACAATTGAAACACTTCTCCAAATTCTTCCTACATTCGAACTGACGATGTCCTAAGTCACCACACCTATAACATCTCAGAGGACCAGACATACCTCCCCCACTTGGTCTTTTCTCAAAACTACCCCTTTGTTTACCCTTATCAGCTGGTGTCACATAAGGACCACCACGAAACGGTTGCTTCCCTTTCCTTTCGTTCACACTCTTATAGTGAGTAGAACGAGCTTTGCTATCTTCTTCATAAATTCTACAACAATCCACCAAGTCTGAAAACCTCCTACTCCTTTGATAACCGATTGTCTGCTTTATCTCAGGACGCAATCTGTTCTCAAACTTCACACACTTAGAAAACTTTGCAGTCGCTTCAGCATAATGTGGGTAAAATTGTACAAGTTCCACAAACTTAGCAATGTAATCAATAACAGACATATTACCTTGTTTCAACTCCAAGAACTCTATTTCCTTCTTTCCCCTAACATCTTCAGGAAAATACTTCCTCAAAAATTCCCTGCTGAACAAAGTCCAAGTAACCTCTTCATCTCCAGCTTCTACACATTACGTGTACTAACCCACCAATCATCAGCCTCCTCCTGCAACATGTGAGTACCCAGTCTCACCTTATTTTCCTCAGCACAATCCATCACTCAAAAGATTCTTTCAATCTCCTTAAGCCAAATCTGTGCACCATCAGGATCATGTCTCCCTTTAAAGACAGGCAGTTTGTTCTTTCTGAACTCATCATTCTCACCAGCATTAGGTGCACCCTGCACAGCCCGAGCCATAGCTTGCATAGCAGCAGCCAAAGCAGCATCATTCCTACCAGCCATATTCTTTTCATTTCCAATAACAGCAACTATGGTTAAACAAACAGCTCACCCAAACACAATGACCAACAAGTACTGACACAACCTGACACGGACTGGCTCTGATACCACTTAATGTAACACCCCCAATCTAAACCCCCAATTAAATAACGCGATAAAAATTTCATCAGAGTATAATTAAACATTCATGGCATAGACGGAGGCGTCACATCAATTGAGACCAAACACAATAAACCTGCTCATAAAGATATGCAACAATCAGGTAGCAAATAACAGAGGAACTTAGTTCCTACTACCCACAATTCAGATACAGATTAAAAGCGGAAAATCTGCAACTGAATCTCATATATATATATATATATATATATCACATAAAAAGTTAGTATGTCATATACAGATTCATACATATACAATCCAAAAGATATCTATACATATACACATAAATCACAACGATCTCCCCGACTACCCGGTGCTACATATCAGAGCCGATCGACAAAAGAATGAAGACCTAAGCTTCACAAAAAGACCTCCAGCATCTAATCTGCAATGCCTCATAGAGCTTTCAAAACAGCAGAAGGGTGAGAAACACAATCATAATATAATTGCATACAATTATATAATAATACACAAATACACATGTAAAATATTCTCACCACAACTTATACCAGAATTCAAACACAAAACAACACAATGCATATCTCATATATCCATCACCAAGGCATATATAATCAAGCTCAATGCATTTATCAACAACATAAATATATGTATCTCAACTCATCAATTCCATTCACAATTCCACACAAAATCAATCCATTCATGATTTATGCAAATGCAAAGAGACCGACACAACGAATCTATGCACATGCGGTACCATCCATCCGTCAATCTCAACATTAGTTCACTCAGGAACTATTGGAACCATCGCTTATTACTTAATCTAACTCCCCGTCGGGCAAACGATGTTCCCCGTCGCTTTCGGTCCTCTTGGTATAAGGCTCACGACGTTTATGGATCACTTTCAGTCCTCTTTGTATAAGGCTCACGATCCGATCGCTTTCGGTCCTCTTTGTATAAGGCTCACGATCATCTATAATCATCGCTTTAGGTCCTCTTGGTATAAGGCTCACGATGTTATAGCAGATTCCCTCTGGAACCGATTCGTCGCTCACACCCACTAGGGCACACGACATCTCAAGAATGCATATCATGATGCTTGGCATACAATGACTCATGACATTCAAATGCACACATATACACATCCATAATCATGCATATATAATCAAACGCAACCCAATGCATTTTCTTGCCCTTAGGCCACAAACCATCATCACAACATTTCATCACACGCATTCACATCATATGACATCGCACAAGTCATACGATATATATCAAAAGCATATTGCATGATAACACATCAAATACACACCATTAAAACGGTAAAAGTCGAAAAAATGAAACATTTCCAAATTCCCGACATAATTAAATCGGTCACCAATCTCGAAACCATTCCTATAAGAAATAACATCTCATTAGCTTTCTAACGCACCCAACCGCGCCTCAATCCGACTTACGGATCAAAAGTTATGAAGAAAACAAAATTGCACAAACTGTCATGTTCGCTAGGCGAACCTTCTAGCGAGCATTCGCTACCACCTTCGCTAGGCGAATGTCCAGGTGAAACCACAATCAGACCAAAACAGACACAAAGTTCGCCAGGCGAACTCCTTGGCAAACCTTCGCCTTGCCATTCGCTTCGCGAATCCCTGGGCGAACCAAGGCAGCAACAAACATAACTGAAAAGATACAAAGTTCGCTAGGCGAACAACATTAGCGAACATTGCTGACCTTTGCTGACTGGCTCGCTAGGCGAACCCTCAAAAATCATTCGCATTCGCTTCGCCCCAGGTTCGCTAGGCGAACCAAGGAAAACTCAGAAATTCTGCAGCGCTGTTATGGGTCCAAAACCATATTTCTTTAACCAAAATCTCTTCCAAACCATAACATAACCACTAAAACATACCACAATCATAACAACAAGTATCCTACAACATTTATATCACATTCCAACCACGAAAACATCGATTCCCAATCATTTTTCTCATTTCCAACCTAGAATTGAAAACTATGGAAAGACAAATAGACTTCAAACATACACATACATATTCATACACAATGATAAGATAATCGAGTTTCACACCTTTACCCGATTTAATCATGTTTGAAAAGTCGGTTGATCGATTTTCTTCCTTTCCAAGTTTTCTCTCTTCTTCTTTCTCTTCTCTTTTCTTTCCCTTTTCCTTCTTCTCTTTTTCTTTCTCTCTAATTTTCTCTCTTCTATTTCTATTTACTAACTTAAGGAAAAATAAAGTGAAATGACCAAAATATCCCTACACCCAAATATCTCGCAAACGTTCCCAAAACGCGATAAAACATATTCACGATGAAAAATAATATATTATCAAATAAAAGTCAAAAATAAAATAATATAATAATAGAAATAATCAAAACGACTCGATAAATAAAACTAACTAAAACTGGGGCGTTACATAAACTATATTTACCAAACTATAATAATGTTCAGCAACACACTGCCATCACTCCACCCTTGAGCCATCTTGGAGAAGCACAAGCCTTCTCCCCACTTATTTCCATTCTCGCTCCTGCAGACAATCGATTAGAAGGAAAGCAAGCACCGATCGTGTTTCACACACATGTCACATACTAAGGAACAAACAACAATACAGATTAGAAAAACACATGACTATATCGACTCTATAGTCAGACTCTACTACTACACTGGCCGGACGGACCGACCTGCTCTGATACAAATTGTAACACCCTACTCTACCCATTCGTATAAAAATTAAAAATACGAAAACATTGCGGAAATAAATCAGAGTTAATACATGTAGGATGCCACATTCTAAAAACATCAACGTGAAGTATCAAATCGCTTCACATCTTATTCATTAATAAAACAAATACTTTGGTTCAATAGCGGAATTAAATCAAAGGTTTAACATTAAAGCTTCAATTACATCAAAAACTCCACATAACACGTGGTTCCATAACAATACTCAAAACAGATACGTAACAAATACAACGTCAAATAAAATAAAGAAAATACACGATCCTCGTCCTTCCCGTGTTACGTATCAGAGCGACTCCTAAGACTCGATTAAATAGCAACACGTGCTCCAAGCACTACTCAGGTACCTGATCATCTGTACTCCCCAAAGGAGCACATACCCAACAAACAGAAAAGGGGTGAGAACTACATTCAATAAATACACGGTAAAATACACATGCTAAGGAGTAGTTCATACACAAAACACATCAATCATACAAGTACAACACACACACAAGTGCCACATCATCATTCGGCATAATCAGCTCATATTCATTCATACACACCTGCAATGCGACTCAACTGACACGACACAATGCATGCGGTACCATCACAATCACATACGGTTCACCCTAGAACCTGATTCCCATCGGAATCCGGATAAGTCGTATATGTTCCTCTGAACTACAACTTATCTCCACACGGCTCCCACATAGATTCCGGACAAGACTAGGCACCCATCAAGGATTCCCACCTAGCTTATATCCACATAACATGACATGAATGCATGACACAAATTATGCATAATATAATAATTATTCAAGCGTAATTTCACGATCCTCAATTATCACACACGAGCCACATGCTCACCGTAATTATCTTCGAAATTACCACCACAGCACAAGACCGTCCACACACGACAATCTTGGCCCACACACATCCAACACGTCTCAACTAGACATTCTCATAAAATCCCACGTTTTATCCCACTTAATGTTATTACTAGTTTCCTCTATGTCCAATTATACCATCTTAGTCATATGGGTCAAGAGAAATTGCATTACACGCGAAATCGGGACCGAAATCGCGAAAACGGGAGATTTTCACCACAGCCCTGCCCATATGCGTATGGACTCAATTCTCTCGCCCCAGGCCTGTGTATCGTACACGCAGGGCACATCTGTCCAGGCCTCATACGCGTATAGCCTTGTGTTGTACGCGTATCACCAGAGAGTGATTTCTCTCTCAAATCCTTCCAAAACTTTCCCTACGCGTATGGCCCTGCCCATACGCGTATGGTCACTCCCCATATGCGTCTCATACGCGTATCAGCAGAGGGTCGTGCTGGCTCTGGGGACAGGGCGCGTATGCTACACGTATGCCCCTGGGAGTGCCCCCTCATACGCGTATGGCCTCCCCCATACGCGTATGACCAGATGCATACCAAAAATATCAGATTTTGCATCAGTGTGAAATTTCCCCCATTAAAGCACTTTCAAGCTTCTAAATCATACCCAAAACCATCTTTAATTCAATACAGTTTCAAATTCCTAATTCTACTTCTTTGTTTCATCAATCTATCAACATTTTCTGTCATTAAAACCTATGTTCGTTAACCCCCAAAACCCACAATTTTCCATATCCGTTCTACATCAGAACTCAGGAACAACAGTACCAGTTTGCACAAATTCACTGTTCGAAATTAACATACAATACATATTCACATATACATGCATTACACAACTACGGTTTAACAGCAACAATCACACAACGATTATTCAGATACGAAAATCAAACAAGAAGGAGAAGAAATGCACAGGACCTAAGAGAGAAAGGAGCCCTCACTACCCTCTCATGTTATTATCACCATTATTGACCTCATTCTCCCCCTTACCTGAAATTTCCAAGCTTTTCTTCCTTCATCAATGGTGGAAAACCTCTTGTCCTAACTCTTTTCTTTCTCCCTTTCTCTTTTACGTGAAACCAAAACTGATGTTGTAACCTCCCACTAATCTCTCTCAATTATGTTTTATTTATTTTTAATTTTCTAAATAATGATAATAATTCAAATAATAATCCTAATATTACTCATAATAATAATAATAATTCCATGAATAATGCTAACAAGGATAACAATATTAATAACCATATTAATAATAACATTAATAATAACACTAATAACGTTGGTATTAATAAAATCTCATTTATTGACATTATTATTATTACAAGATTGTCCTAAGCCTTAATTTTATTTAATTCCTTCCACTAATTCTCACATCCACTCTAACGCACTTACCGTTGACCAAAACAATGTCAAACAATCACACAAAATAAATCATAAAATGACTAAATAATTAAATGGGGTGTTACAGCCGTTAACTCTTGTTGAAAAAGGTTCTTTTATATATATGAAAATTTGAAATACACATAAACATAAAACTTTATATATAAAAAATTCCGATTTTGTATCTTTATTTTATTTTCTCATAATTTAAATAACTCCATTTTGTTGAAGAAGGTTTTTCCAAACGGGCTTGCTTGTTGCAGGGTACCTAGCACGAGGCTCTTACACATTTCTTCTGGCTTCCTGCTATTTTTCCACCCCGGCTTCCTAGCACCTTAGAGGAATTTGCCTCTATCATTGCTAATGAGGATTTGACTTTTGTCCAGAGCTTATCCGCAACTGACCGTCGAGGTATTTTTGGAGACGCTTCCCATACTTTGTTCAGGGCTGGATCCATGGTTTCTATGGTAGCTGATGGCCAAGATGATGTCCTGGCCTCTGGCGACCTTTTTAGGGAGCGACATGAGCTGAAGGAGAAATGTGAAGTCCTTGAGTGAAACAATTCTGAAGCTGAAAAGGAGTTGATCATTATACAAGAAAAACTGAGTCTGTTTACTCTTTGGAGGAAGTGGTAGCACTCCAACGCCCAAGTGAGTTTAGGATTCAAGATAGTGGTATTGAAAGTGGAGATTAAAGATTGTGAATAGTGCTATCAAAATGGGATACCAGGCGTTAAACGGGCCGACCTTGGTGGGCTCGGGCTTTTCAGGGCTGGGTCAAAAAAGCCCATTTCTAATATAGGCTCGAAAATTACTACTCGAGCCCGGCCCTAGATGGGCTTCGGGCTGTCCCGCCCTAAACGGGTTTTTTTTAAATAAAAAATAAAAATAAAAATGCCATGATATTTATTATAAATTAAATTAAAAATTATATTATTTTAAACATAATACATTTTTAAGTACTATATTATCTTTTATAAATATTATATAATGTGTTTTTAAATACAATACATATCTAAATTGTATAAAATAGTACTAGAATATTTAACATAAGAGAAAATAATAGAATACGAGAAAAAATGTTGATTATATTAATGTATGATATTTAAAAGAGAAAGATTGAATAGAATAGAGATGATATTTTGTAAGGTGAGAAAAATCAATGTGTTATTTTGGAGTAGGACAATATAAATATTAATATAAAATTTTAAAATTTATAACGATGTGAGCCTAATGGGCTACCCACTGCCCATATGGGCTACCCTAATGGGTAGCGAACTTTTTAGGGTTGTGCTAAAAAAATCCTAAAAAATATGGGATTTAATTTTAAGGCCTACGCCCTATGATTTTTCGAGCCTACCGGCCGACTCATATGGGCTAACCTATTTTGACATCTCTAAATGTGTACCTGAAAAATCTTTGTAAAGATATTTATATCTTGGATCTGACAGAGCATATTAGATTAATGGGTCTCGTGCTATTGGACATTTGGTCGGCACGAAGCAATAGGTCCTTTGACCTTTGGCTGACACAAAACAATTTAGAATAATTATAAACCATATATACTTAAAAATTGTAAACACATTAAAAAAAAATCCAATATATATATATATATATATATATATATATATTTTGTGGTGTCCTTTGACCTTTGACCGACACAAAACAATTTAGAATAATTATAAACCATGTAAACTTAAAAATTGTAAACACATTAAAAGATAAATTCAATTTATATAAAACAAAATGATGTAAAATAACATTATACTCATATAACATTTCTTTAATTTTTAAATGACTTTAATAACAATAATAGTTAGATTATAATGTGAAAAAAATAATGGCTAAATAAATAGTGATAAATTAATCACAATACAATTCTAAAAACAATTGTCTAATAATTTTACAATTCATACTAATAAATTTTAGCATGAATTTTACGACCTTCATGTATCTTTTCAACAATACCAATAATGATATCTACTATATATTTTTATATTATATACAAAAATTATACGACATAAAATTTAGGCTTAAATACATTTTTAGTCCCTCTGTTTTGGTTTTTTCACAGTTTTAGTTCCTAAATTACAAAACCTGCGATTTTGGTCCCTAAATTTTGATGGTCTTTGCAATTTTGTGGTCCCTAAATTTTGATGGTCTTTGCAATTTTGTGGTCCCCTCCAATTTTGATCCAACTGTTCATGCACTGTTCATGTACGGTCATGCACTGTTCATGTATGGTCATGCACTGTTCATGTACGGTTTTGGATCAAAATTGGAGGGGGACCACAAAATTGCAAAGACCATCAAAATTTAGGGACCAAAATCGCAGATTTTGTAATTTAGGGACTAAAAGTTCAAAAAATCAAAACTAAGAGGACCAAAAGTGCTTTTAAGCCTAAAATTTAACAATTTTTATCAAAAAGTAATCAAACGGACTAGTTGACTAACAAATATTCACTCTAATTTCTCAAACAGAAAAAAAAATAGTTTTTAAAGACATTAAATAATTAATGTATTTAAAATATATAATTGATACATTAAATATTTGATTAGTAAAGATCAGAGAAAGTATGCATTTAAGGAATTTAATAGTAATGTTAATTAAATAAAAAATTAACAAAAATTTGTTAGAAACTAAGCATCTAATTAAAATATATTTTAAAAGATAAACTTAGAAACACGTCTTAAACAAATGTTACTAAACTAATCAATTGTGTTTAGTGCAAGAAATGATTGCAAGTGTTACAAAAGAAGTAGTAGATCATAGATGCTTTACAGTTGGAAAGGCATGACGATGACTACACAATTGTTGAATAAAAAGTAGCTAATCTGTCCTTAGTTGTAGGTCCATTCCCTTCTAGTAGGACAAGCTGTGTTTGTTTAAACTCTTTCTCTCTTGGAAGCAATTATTAAGGTGGAGAAATGTCTCAAATAGATCATACAATATCCACCCCACGTTATCACAAAACCACATGTTAGTATAATTACTTTACTAGTACTAGTAGAAGACTCGTGCGTCCGCACAGATAAAAACATTTATAGTTTAAGATTATTTGATAAAATTTGATTGTTGTTTTGATATATAATTGATATTATAAAATCACTAATAATGGCAAATATTAAAAAATAAATACGTAACAAATCATCAACATTATAAATTTAATATGTCTAATAACTATATATATTTATAAATATCATTAATAATTATAAATATTTATAAATATTTAGTTGATTAAAAAAAAAATATCGTGGTGATAGTGACTCGTGAAAATAGTGAGTTTCAGTGATAAAATTCACAGAAGATGGTAAGATTTACATATATCACTATCATTGTTTCCTTTGAATACAATGATAAATTGATTGTTTAAGTGTTAAATTTAATAATTTATAGTACATTGAAAGTAAATGCACATTGAAAGTAATTTTTATACAATGAGATCTAATTGGTTGTGTCCCGTGGGATTTTAAAACTTATACTATTTAAATTAAGTTTATTGATATTTGTACATAAATAATTATACAGCACAACCATATTGAAAGGATCATTGTGTGTTAGGTTTAGTACATAGTGTAAAATAGATGATATATAATCTGTTAGTATAAATTTTGGTTTCATGTCTTTTGTATATAAATCATTTTATAGAACATATTAGCATAAACTAATTAATGTTATGTTTTATGTGTGATATAAAACGATGGAGGTATAGAATTCTGAGCATAACAAATTTCTTTTGCTAATCAATTTATTTGAGATGTCATTATGTACAACAAAATCCACCAACTCGGAAGATAAAATTCAGATACTACACTAACAGCATAACAGAGATACTACACTAACAACATAAAATTCATCTCTATCATCGTCGTCCTCTTCATTGTCCCTTCTTTTTCTCGAGCTTCTCCAATTACTTTCATTAGTAAAAGACGAATAATCAGCATCATCAGAAGCATTTGGATGTCGATCTCCTTCATAAGCACTACTCGATTGTTCAGAATCTTTCTAGTCATTCTTTTTCTTCTGAACCACATGTTGCCATATGTTCTTCAAAGCCTCCATACGAACCGGCTTAATCAGGTAATCACAAGCACCGTGTGTTACACCAGTCATAACAACATGTTTACCATCATCCGCGGACATAACTGTAATCATGATAAAAAACATTTTTTACTCAAATCTCAATAACAATGCAGTCTACTAACAGATCTAAGTTGCGAAAAAATAAAACCGAAGTACTCACTAATAACCGGAAGGTTCATTTCCAATCCAATGTGTTCCAAGAGCTTAAATCCATCCATGTCTGGCATATGAACATCACTGATAACAATGTCAAATCCATTCTTGTTCTCCCGAAATAGCGAAAGTGCAACTTCGGCTCGATTGCACTGCGTAACTGAAATGAATTCAACAAAATTATTACTTAAAATCCATAATCAATTGAATCAACTGAATCAAATGAATGATAACAATTAAGTTATGAGTCAACAACCTCCACAGTCCCTGGAGTCTGTTCAAAAAGTCCAGCCAATCTCTCACTATCAATATCAAACGGAAAATTCCCAACAAAAATTTTCAATTCCTCAGACGGTTCCTCGTAACCCCCAAGCTCACCATCGCCTTCGTTACCATTAACACTGCAAAACAATGAAAAGGCATTGCTTAAAGTATATGGGTAGTCATGTCAACTATAAACAGAATGTTTCATTCATGTCAATGAAAAGCAGTAGATAGACACCTCTCTTTGCAGATGCTTGTCAAGTTCCTGCTTATTATTTGGTGTATTATCTGTTGTGTACAACTGTGTAAAACATCATGTTACCCTGAAAACAAAATAAGAAGGCAACTATAAATAAGAAGGCAACTATTAATTTTGGATATTAAACACATAAATACAGAAATGTTACCGTACAAGCAGTAAATAGGCACCCCTCTATGCAAAGCCTTGTCAAGTTCCTGGTTATAATTTGGTGTAATATCTTTTGCATACAACGTGTAAAACAATCCCTTAGCCTGAAAAGAATTTAGTTCTAACAAAACACAACAGAAACACTAATTAGCAGACATTATTCAAGTAGCATCACATTATAACATGCAGATACTTACCTCTAAAACTGGCTCAGAAAACATTTGAAGAATGAGTCATAGTGGCTCAGAAAACACCTTCAGAAATCATTAGTCAACGTAATACCATAGAAGAAAATGACAGTTGTAAGAAGGGGCTTTTTATCATCATTGCCAGTGAAAATTGAAAATGATGAATAATACCTATGGGTCTGGAGAAGACATAATATATAGCGGCAAAACGCAACCAAACAAATAGCCAATATACTGACTTCAATTAAAATATTAAAATGCATATAATGTAGCAACATGATTCCAAAATACACATGAGTTGAAGTAGATCCTGACAATAATAAACTATTTTATCATAGATTTGATACGAGCCCTAGATGAAAATCTAAAATTTTAAATATCAAATCTAAAAGCCCTAGCCCGCATAAAGTTAGTCCAGCTAAAAGGTGCTTCGTCTTCATCATCTGAATCGAATATATGTCTCCTTCTCATCCTTCTTCTTGCCCTTCTTAATCGTCTCCTGGCTTGTCTTCTTCGCAATGCAGCCGCTTCTTGGGTCTCGGCAGCTTCCTCGGCCTGGAATAGTACTTCCTGTTGAACCTGGTGTATTTGTTGGACCTCATCAAGCACAGGGATTACCTGGAGAACATGTTGGACGTTTTGTGGTTGTTGATCTTCTGATGTTGGTTCGACCTGGACAACATCATTTGAATTCATTTCGTTTTTCCCTATCCTAAGGTGATGGTTGTGTGATAATAAGAAGAGAAAATAGGATTTTATAATGGTTTCTTTGATTCTTGATATTCTTTTTACATTGGAAATCTACAACTTTTTGGTGGGTTGTCATATTTGCTTGGTTAATTCAAAAGCCAATGTTGGTTATTGAATTGTGATGGTCAAGCTTATCAATCACGTTTTAATAAATTGGTATACAATACTTAAGGTCAAATTAATGATTTACATTGGTAATTCAAACATTTTAAAACCACAGTAATTACAACATTCACATAGTAAAGTCATGACTAAGTAACAGAATACCAATCAACATGACAACTAATCATATAGTATGAAGCCAATATAAATTAGGGGAGAGAATTACCATAGTCAAAAGTGTGAAAACATATGATGGTGCCATATTAAAGGATCTACTTAATTGACGTAGTACCTCCCCCAAGACTATCAATCTCAGAAACCTTAAAGCAGTGACCCAAAATCAAAATATTAGGTCTTAGTTTTGGATATTAAACACATAAATACATAATCAAGAAAAAGCAATAGATAGGTACCTCTCTTTGCAAAGCCTTGTGAAGTTCCTGCTTATCATTTGGTGTAATATCTTTTGTGTACAACTGTGTAAAACAATCCCTTAGCCTGAAAACAATATAGTTCTAACAAAACACAACACAAACACTGATCAGCAGACATTATTCAAGCAGCATCACATTATAACATGAAGATAGTCACCTCTAAAACTGCCTCGAAAAACATTTGAAGGATGAGTCAAAGTGGCTCAGAAAGCATTTGTTGGATGAGTGAAACTGGCTCAGAAAATACCTTCATAAATCAATAGTCAATCTACTATCATAGAAGAAAATGGCAGCTGTAAGACCGGACTTGTTATCATCATTGCCAGTGAAAATTGAAAGGTACAGATGTGGATGAAATATATTCAAACCAAATAGCAGTCATGATTGTCAAGAGAAGAAAGGTCACTGTCGAAGAAAAGTGTAACGCCCCGATTTAATTTAATTATTTTTCGTGATTAAATTGAATATTATTGTATGAAGTGTGTATTGGGTATTTTGGTCAAGTTTGGGTTACCCTTAGAGTGGGGTAGTGCCCTTAGGATTATGAAGGATAAGGTGTCGGAGGACAGGGTTAGTTGATTAATACTATTATTTAAATTATCAGAGAATATTGTTGTTATTATTGAATTGGTGAAGTAATAATAATAATAATATTTAGATAATAGTAATAATATTAGAAAATAATATTTGGATAATAAGGAAAATGGAAGGGTAAGGAGGTAAAATCGTAGGAATAAGTAAGGGTAAAAGAGGCGAATCATATTTAGGGGTATGTAAAGAGTGGAGAATGTAAGTTATTCTCAGATACGTGAAAAGGAGAGAAAGTTGAAGAGCTGAAGGGAGAAAGGGTGAGAAGAAGCTAGGGCAGAGAAGAAAGGCTTCATTGTTAAGGGAAGATTTCAAGAATCCTAAGGTAAGGGTGGGAATTCTTTATCTCTTAAGGGTTTGATGATATATGTATGTGGGTATAATCGTTAGGTTGAATCCATAAGAACGATGTTTGTGGGTTGAATGAGGGTTTTGGTAGAATTCATGGGAATGTGATTGGAATAGATGAATTAGTATTGTTTGATTTGTTTGTTTGGATGGCCATAGTTAGATGTAGACTATAGATGCATAATCTGTGTGAAATTGATGTTAAAAATCAAATTTAGAGCAGAAAATCGCAGGTGAGAAGATGCTGTCATCGCAGAGTTTTTCTGCAAAAATCGCAGAGCCCGCTTAGCGCGGTGTAGCGCGCTTAGCACGGTCTGGAAAATCTCGCCTCATCGAGGCAGTAGGTAGCGCGCTTAGCACGGGTGGGGCGCGCTTAGCGCGACCTGGGACTGAAAAATAATATTTTTATTAGTTGAAAATTAGTGGAAAATTGTATAATTTATATTATGTGAATGTTGCTTTGTTGCTGTGATGTTGTGAGCATGTATTGGAGTATTATATGCTTGTTTTGTTAATATTGATGTGATAATATGAAATGCATGACTAAATGATGCATAGGTGTGTCGTGGTTGTATGACACAATGAGGTATGTTTGATAAAATGCGTGTTGATTGTTGATTGATGATGTGATGTAACAATGGTATGTCATGTATTCACATTAGTCGTTGTTGCATGTTGTCGTTGAAGGTGCATAAACATGTGCAGGAGTTGAGGGATGGCGTGTGCCCATGTGGGGTGTGAGCGTTATCTGGATTCCTTAATGGAATCAATGTGGTGGTTGTTATTGTTGAGGTGATTGTGTGCCCATGTGGGGTGTGAGCAATCATGATTGTCGTGTGCCCATGTGGGGTGTGAGCAATCATGATTGTCGTGTGCCCATGTGGGGTGTGAGCGATTAATCGACGTCACCACGGGGATTGTGATCATGAAACAGGGATCGAAATGGTACCACATGCATTGAGTCTAGTAGGTGTCTCATTGTATTTTCTTGATGGTTGTGTTGCAGTGTGTTTTCGAGTACATATCTGTGGTAGCGTTAAGTGTGGAATTGTTACTGAATTTCATGATATGGGAGAATTACTTGATGATTTATACTTACATATTATATCATCTTATTCTTTTGATTGATTGAGAATCTCACCCCTTCTGTTTGAATGTTACCTCCACGTGGGTAACGTGCGGATACGCAGGAGTAGTCGTCAAGTGGAGTGGTGAAGACGAGGTCTTCTGGTGTGAGTTATCGAGTCGCGTCTGCTCTGAGTTTGTAACATCGGGGGTGTCGAAACGCTAGAGTCTTTTAATTCTATTTTATGTTGTTACTGATCTAATTGGAGACATTATGTATGGCAAAACATGTTTCAATTTGAGTTGATTAATTCCGCTATGTATGAATGTTAATATACTAGGCTGATATGATTTTATATTATGACATTGTTATAGCATACATGTTAAGTTGAGTAGTTGATGTAGCATCCTAAATTCATGTGTTTTATTTTCTTACTCTGATAAATTATGCTTAAATCATCGTGGGGATTTGGGGTGTTACAAAGTGGTATTAGAACAGGTCGGCCCGTCCGGCCAAGTCGTCGAGTCGTTGAGTTGTTGTCGTTGTTGTGTGTGACAACCGATTACTGTCGGTGTAGGTTCCTTAACCATTGTTTCTGTTGTTGATGCGTAACAGATTTCAAATGGCTAGAAGAAACGATGCTGCACTTGCTGCTGCTATGCAAGCTATGGCTCAAGCAATACAGAATCCGCCGCATGCTAACGAGAATGATGAGTTTCGGAAGAATAACCCGCCTAATTTCAAGAGAAGATATGATCCGGATGAAGCGCAGGCTTGGCTCAAGGAGATTGAGAGAATCTTCCGGGTTATGGAGTGTCGTGAGGCACGGAAGGTACGATTGGGTACTCACATGTTAGCTGGAGAAGCCGATGATTGGTGGGTTAGCACTCGTCAATTATTAGAGGCGACCGGGGAAGAGATCACTTGGGCTGTGTTCAGTAGGGAGTTCTTGAGGAAGTACTTTCCTGAAGATGTTCGGAGGAATAAAAAGATCTAATTTCTGGAATTGAAGCAGGGTAGCATGTCGGTTACAGATTATGCTGCCAAGTTCTCAGATCTGGCCAAGTTTTATCCACACTACAGTGAGGCGAGTGCTGAGTTCTCGAAGTGTATCAAGTTCGAGAATGGTTTGAGGCCTGAGATCAAATAGGCGATTGGGTATCAGCGAATCAGGAGGTTTCCAGATTTAGTGGATTGCTGTAGGATCTTTGAGGAGGATATCAAAGCTCGATCGGCTCACTTTAAGGGGTTGGTCGAGAGGAAAGGAAAATAACAGATGCATCGCGGGAAGCCGTATGCAGCTCCTACTGATAAAGGTAAACAGAGGTATATTGATGGCAAGAAGTCAAGTGGGGGAGGTGCCTCTGTTCCTCTGAAGTGCTACTGATGTGGTGAGCTGGGTCATTGTATTAGTGAATACACGAGTGACGTGAAGAAGTGTTTCAAGTATAGACGGTTCAGGCATTTGATTGCTGATTGCAAGGTTAATATGGTGACTTGCTACAATTGTGAAGAGCAGGGCCATATTAGTACTCATTGCCAAAAGCCAAAGAAAGCTTCAACTGGGGGAAGGTGTTCGCTTTGACAGGAACTCAAACTTCCACTGAAGATGGACTGATCAGAGGTATTTGTTACATTAATGATACACCTTTGATTGCTATGATTGATACTGGTACCACGCATTGTTTTATTTTTGCTAATTGTGTGAAAAGATTAGGCCTTGTTGTTTCTTCTATGAAGGGAGAAATGGTTGTCGAAACTCCTGCGAAGGGATCAGTGACTACTTCCCTAGTTTGTTCGAAATGTCCTTTGTCGATTTACAGTAAGGACTTTGGTGTCGATCTTGTTTGTTTGCCGTTGGATGGTCTTAATGTGATTTTGGGAATGAACTGGTTAGAATTCAATCATGTTCATATCAACTGTTACAACAAGACGGTGCGTTTCCTTGCTCTGGAAGAAGAGAAGGAAGATGGTTATTTATCTGCTAGAGAATTGAAGGAGCTCTTAAACGAAGAAGCTCAAGTGTTATCATTGTTTGCGTCTTTGTCGGTGGAGAACGAGTTTGTGATTAATGAGTTGCAAGTGGTACGAGAATTTCCAGAAGTATTTCCAGATGATGTTGCTGATATACCACCAGAAAGGGAGGTGGAGTTTGGCATTGATCTTGTACCTGGTACTAGACCTATTTCTATGGCTCCATATCGGATGTTGGCGTCAAAATTAGCAGAACTGAAGAAACAGTTAGAAGAATTGTTAGCAAAGAAGTTTGTGAGGCCAAGTGTGTCACCTTGGGGAGCTCCAGTGTTGCTGGTGAAGAAAAAGGATGATAGTATGAGGTTGTGTATTGACTACAGACAGCTGAATAAGGTGACGATTAAGAACAAGTACCCACTTCCAAGGATAGATGATTTGATGGATCAGTTAGTGGGTGCTCGTGTGTTTAGTAAGATTGATTTGAGATCGGGGTATCATCAGATACGAGTGAAGGACGAAGATATTCAGAAGACGGCTTTTAGGACTCGATATGGACATTACGAGTATGTTGTGATGCCATTTGGAGTTACTAATGCACCTGGTGTATTCATGGAATATATGAATTAGATTTTTCATAACTATTTGGACCAGTTTGTAGTTGAGTTTATTGATGACATTCTGATTTATTCTAAGTCAGAAGAGGAGCATGTTGAACATCTATGGGTTGTATTACAAGTGCTGAAAGAGAAGAGGTTGTATGCTAAGTTTTCGAAGTGTGAATTCTGGTTGAGAGAGGTGAGTTTTCTTGGTCACGTTATTTCTGGTGACGGTATTGCTGTAGATCCACCCAAGGTAGACGCTGTTCTACAATGGGAGACTCCGAAGTCGGTGACCGAGATTAGAAGTTTCTTGGGTTTGGCTGGTTATTACCGAAGATTTATTGAAGGGTTTTCGAAGTTGGCACTTCCGTTGACTCAGTTTACGTGCAAGGGTAAAGCATTCGTGTGGGACGTTCATTATGAAAGGAGTTTCATTGAACTGAAGAAGAGGCTGACCACAACTCCAGTGTTGGTTCTACCAGAACCAAATAAACCGTTTGTAGTGTATTGTGACGCTTCTTTGTTGGGTTTGGGTGGTGGGCTAATGCTGGATGGTAAGGTTGTGGCATATGCTTCACGACAATTGAGGGTGCATGAGAGGAATTATCCGACTCATGATTTGGAGTTAGCCGCAGTGGCTTTTGTCTTGAAGATTTGGAGGCATTATCTATATGGTTCCAGATTTAAAGTGTATAGTGATCATAAGAGCTTGAGATATCTATTTAATCAGAAAGAACTGAATATGAGACAGAGACGTTGGTTAGAATTCTTGAAGGATTATGATTTTGGCTTGAACTATCACCCCGGTAAAGCTAATGCCGTGGCAGATGCTCTAAGTCGGAAAAATTTGCATATGTCGTCTATGATGGTTAAAGAGTTGGAATTGATTGAACAGTTTAGAGATATGAGTTTGGTTTGTGTACGGACTCCACATAGTGTAATGTTGGGTATGCTAAAGGTTAATAACGATTTTTTTAACAGCATCAGAGAGGGTCAGAAGTTGGATGTAAAATTAGTAGACTTGATGGTTGGGAATGAACGTGCGGGCAATAGTGATTTCCGAGTGAATGAACAAGGTGTATTGAGATTTCGTGATAGAATTTGCATTCCTGATGATACTGAGTTGAAAAGAATGATTCTTGAGGAGAGCCACAGGAGTATCTTGAGTATTCATCCAGGAGCTACAAAGATGTATCAAGACTTGAAGAGAATATTCTGGTGGCCTGGACTGAAATGTGATGTGGCGCAGTTTGTGTATGCTTGTCTGACTTGTCAGAAGTTGAAAGTAGAACATCAGAAACCTGCTGGTTTGATGCAACCGTTGGATATTCCAGAGTGGAAATGGGACAGTATTTCTATGGATTTTGTTACGGGGTTACCTAATACTCCGAGGGGACATGATGCGATTTGGGTGATAGTGGATAGACAGACGAAGTCGACTCATTTTATTCCGATTAATATCAGTTTTTCCTTACAGAAGTTGGCGGAGATTTATATCCATGTAATTGTGAAGTTTCATGGAATTCCTTTGAGTATTGTGTCGGATAGAGATCCGAGGTTCACCTCTAGATTTTGGGAGAGTTTGCAGGAAGCCTTAGGTTCGAAGTTGAGATTGAGTTCGGCCTATCATCCGCAGATGGATGGTCAGACAGAAAGAACTATCAAGTCCTTGGAAGATCTGTTGAGGGCTTATGTACTAGAACAAAGAGGTACTTGGGATAGTCATTTGTCACTGATCGAGTTCACTTATAACAATAGTTATCACTCCAGTATTGGAATGGCACCTTTTGAAGCGTTGTATGGTCGGAGATGTCGGACGCCTTTGTGTTGGCACGAATTTGGTGAGGGTGTGGTGCTCGGACCTGAGATTGTTCAGCAAACTACCGAAACGGTGAAGTTGATCAGGGAAAAGATGAAAGCTTCGCAGAGTAGGCAGAAGAGTTACCATGATAAGAGGAGGAAGGACCTTGAGTTTCAAGAAGGGGACCATGTGTTCTTGAGAGTCACTCCAGTGACCGGTGTTTGTCGTACGTTAAAGTCGAGGAAGGTTACTCCTCGGTTTATTGGTCCATATCAAATATCTGCAAGGGTTGGACCTGTTGCCTACAGAGTGGCGTTGCCACCCAATTTGTCGAATTTGCATGATGTGTTCCATGTGTCGCAGCTTCGGAAGTATATTCCGGATCCGTCGCATGTGATTCCGATGGATAATGTGGAAGTAAGAGATAACCTTACGGTTGAAGCCTTACCGATACGAATTGAAGACCGCGAGGTAAAACAACTAAGGGGCAAAGAGATCGCCCTTGTGAAGGTAGTGTGGGGAGGCGCTGCAGGTGGAAATATGACATGGGAGTTGGAAAGCAGGATGCGAGAATCGTATCCGGAGTTGTTCGCATGAGGTAAATTTTCGAGGACGAAAATATTCTAAGTGGGGGAGAGTTGTAACGCCCCGATTTAATTTAATTATTTTTTATGATTAAATTGAATATTGTTGTATGAAGTGTGTATTGGGTATTTTGGTCAGGTTTGGGTTACCCTTAGAGTGGGGTAGTGCCCTTAGGATTATGAAGGATAAGGTGTCGGAGGACAGGGTTAGTTGATTAATACTATTATTTAAATTATCAGAGAATATTGTTGTTATTATTGAATTGGTGAAGTAATAATAATAACAATATTTAGATAATAGTAATAATAATATTAGAAAATAATATTTGGATAATAAGGAAAATAGAAGGGTAAGGAGGTAAATTCGTAGGAATAAGTAAGGGTAAAAGAGGCGAATCATATTTAGGGGTATGTAAAGAGTGGAGAATGTAAGTTATTCTCAGATACGTGAAAATGAGAGAAAGTTGAAGAGCTGAAGGGAGAAAGGGTGAGAAGAAGCTAGGGCAGAGAAGAAGGGCTCCATTGTTAAGGGAAGATTTCAAGAATCCTAAGGTAAGGGTGGGAATTCTTTATCTCTTAAGGGTTTGATGATATATGTATGTGGGTAGAATCGTTAGGTTGAATCCATAAGAACGATGTTTGTGGATTGAATGAGGGTTTTGGTAGAATTCATGGGAATGTGATTGGAATGGATGAATTAGTATTGTTTGATTTGTTTGTTTGGATGGCCATAGTTAGGTGTAGACTATAGATACATAATCTGTGTGAAATTGATGTTAAAAATTAGATTTAGAGCAGAAAATTGCAGGTGAGAAGATGCTGTCATCGCAGGGTTTTTCTGCAAAAACCGCAGAGCTCGCTTAGCGTGGTCTAGCGCGCTAAACGAGGTCTAGAAAAATCCCGCCTGCTCGAGGCATTGGGTAGCGCGCTTAGCGCGGGTGGGGAGCGCTTAGCGCGACCTGGGACTGAAAAATAATATTTTTATTAGTTGAAAGTTAGTGGAAAATTGTATAATTTATATTATGTGAATGTTGCTTTGTTGTTGTGATTTTGTGAGCATGTATTGGAGTATTATATGCTTGTTTTGTTGATATTGATGTGATAATACAAAATGCATGACTAAATGATGCATAGGTGTGTCGTGGTTGTATGACACAATGAGGTATGTTTGATAAAATGCGTGTTGATTGTTGATCGATGATGTGATGTAACAATGGCATGTCATGTATTCACATTAGTCATTGTTGCATGTTGTCGTTGAAGGTGCATAAACATGTGCAGGAGTTGAGGGATTGCGTGTTCCCATGTGGGGTGTGAGCGTTATCCAAATTCCTTAATGGAATCAATGTGGTTGTTCTTGTTGAGGTGATTGTCTGCCCATGTGGGGTGTGAGCAATCACGATTGTCGTGTGCCCATGTGGGGTGTGAGCGATTAATCGACGTCCCGGCGGGAATTGTGATCATGAAACAGGGATCGAAATGGTACCACATGCATTGAGTCTAGTAGGTGTCTCATTGCATTTTCTTGATGGTTGTGTTGCAGTGTGTTTTCGAGTACATATATGTGGTAGCGTTAAGTGTGGAATTGTTGCTGAATGTCATGATATGGGTGAATTACTTGATGATTTATACTTGCATATTATATCATCTTATTCTTTTGATTGATTGAGAATCTCACCCCTTCTATTTGAATGTTACCTCCACGTGGGTAACGTGCAGATACGCAGGAGTAGTCGTCAAGTGGAGTGGTGAAGACGAGGTCTTCTGGTGTGAGTTAACGAGTCGCGTCTACTCTGAGTTTGTAACACCGGGGGTGTCAGAACGCTAGAGTCTTTTAATTCTATTTTATATTGTTATTGATCTAATTGGAGACATTATGTATGACAAAACATGTTTCAATTTGAGTTGATTAATTCCGCTGTGTATGAATGTTAATATACTAGGCTGATATGATTTTATATTATGACATTGTTATAGCATACTTGTTAAGTTGAGTAGTTGATGTAGCATCCTAAATTCATGTGTTTTATTTTCTTACTCTGATAAATTATGCTTAAATCATCATGGGTATTTGGGGTGTTACAAAAAGTGAATCAGAAAAAACACCTTCATAAATCATTAGTCAATGTAATACCATAGAAGAAAAGGACAGCTGTAAGACGAGACTTTTTATCATCACTGCCAGTGAAAATTGAGAATGATGAAAAAATCAATATAGTTCTAACAAAACACAACACAAATATCTGGTTGTTGCTTGAAACACGCTTACCACAATAGTTCTTGTTTCCATAATCCTCAGTTCCAACACAATTATTTTTAGCTTAAATGAAGGTACCAGAATCGAGGAATGATGATACTAACCACTAAAACTGTCTCAGAAAACATTTGAAGGATGAGTCAAACTGGCTTAAAAAATACACTCAGGAATCAATAGTTAATCTACTACCATAGAAGAAAATGGCAGCCGTAAGACCGGCCTTGTTATCATCATTGCCAGCGAAGATTGAGAATGAAGAAAAATACAGATTCTACAGAATGATTTATACCTCCCAAATGTTAATCACATATTCTACAGTAACATTACAACGCTGATTTATACCTCCCTTCTTGACCTTCTTTGCCATATTTGTTTCTCCTAAAAATCATCCGACAGAAACCCACAAATATGGGTCACCGATTCCAACGACGACGAATATCAGCATCACTAAGGTCAGTTAGTGGTGCTCAACTTATTCGTTTTTCAACTGGCTTAGAAAACACCTTCATAAATCAATAATCAATCTACTACTATAAAAGGAAATGGCAGCCGTAAGACTGGACGTTCAATCATCATTGCCAGTGAAAACTGGAAATGATGAAAAATACCAATAGCTATGATGATTAAAGCCAATATCGTATAATACCTGCAGGACTCTGAAAGTTGACGAACCAATTCAAAAACACTCAACATCATTATATCTATAACAAAGGACAGTATGATGCAAGACATGATAGTATGATGCAAGGAATGTAGGCCATGATGGCAAACCTGCACATGATCAATAACTCCATCAGCATTAATATCAGAATGTAGGCCACTTTCATGAAGGAGAAGTTGGTAAGTTTAAAATTGCACAGTTTCAGTGTTGAAGACAGAACAGAGAAATATCAGAAAAATCAAAACCCTAAAATCGAAATCATAAAAATTGAAGAAAGCTAAAGGTATGCTTATTGTTACCTTGTCAGAAAGGTGAACGACAAAACCAGCGGTGGTGACGATGAACAATGGTGAAGAAGGAGATGAGAAGTAACGGAGGAGTGAGAAAGAAGTGATGATATGAACAAATGAAGTATGGTACTTCTTTAGTAGAGGGAAAATGAAACTCGGTAAAGCTACCTGTCATATTTCTGCTATGATATTGATAGCTTCCATCGATTTAACACAACGGGCTCCAACGACACCAAGAACAAACACAAGAAACGGATAAGGGGTAAACAACCATCAGAAATGCCAACATCATGTGAATTTAGAGTATGCCGGTTCTCTCGCTGTGGTACCCAGATTATGAAATAACAGCATAATTGATTCAACAACAACAATATCAAATCAGTCAAAGTAAAACAACAATAACTTCAATTTTAGACCAAAGAACACATCCACATCAATGTCCAGCATACGATAAAATATCAAACCAAATTGAAAGATAAATAAGTGTTCGAACATAATTCATAAACGAAAGCAAAACCAACCAAAGGTGATGATTTCTCATATTCCTTTGCCAAACCTGCCAATAAATATCTCACAAATTCATTATCGATTTATAACCATGAACAATGTAATTCGTAGAAAGATAATTTGTAGAACAATGTAAAAAACTATTAAATGAAAGGCAGATGTATCTCTGTCTGAATTAGTTGTACCCAAATCAATACCAATGACATCATTTCCAGCATGCCTTGAACTACATAACAATAAGAGATATTATGAGTAATTCTGAATTCAAGACATAAGAGGGTGATCACTTACAATGGTTATCAATTGCCATTTAGCAACTACACACCATTTCCAATGAACTTGTTGAGAGTAGGACGACGGGAAGATGTAGTAAATTGTTCAAAATCTAATTTAAGCACAAAGCTACCATTAACACTACAATCAAAGTCAAACAGAAACAAAACCATTGAAAATATTACAACATTAAAGAGTAAAACAACAATAACTTCAAAGATATGACAATTTTACCTTAGAGATTGTTTCATGTAGCACACTTTCTTAGCTTCATATGTTTCTTCCATTACAACATAGCAAAAACGATAGCTAAATTCAAATGAACAAAAAAGAGCAGAATGGTATGACATTCTATATTAAGAGGTCGGCATCATTTCAATACCTGTACACCAAAATGGAGGAAATAGTTATATATTATTCTGTATCTCCATATCAGTATGGTATGGCATTCTATATTAAGATGTCGGTATTAACATAATTATAAAATCTTGTACCAAACCTCATATCCCAGGGCTACTTGTGCACATCAGAAATGGTGCAGAAAAATCAGAAATAATTCCATTCCTAGTTTTAAGTAAGCCTGAAAATCAACAGAGATCAATTTGACAGCAATGACAAAGTTTTAGTCAAAATACTTGATAACCACTGAAAGTAACTACTCAAATAGAAAATACAACCATGTAAAATAAGATAAGGCAAGAAAACATGGAAAATAATTGTAACGCAACGCAGAAGTTTTCACAAACACTTGGTGCTCAAAGGAAGCATTATATCAAACATAGAGTGCAAAAGTATAATCAAGCATAATCACACTATATAATCAAGTATAACTCATTGTATAATCAAGTATAATCAAGTATAACTCACAGTATAATCAAGTAAAAAATATTGAGTCACTGTATAATCAAGTATACACACTATATAGATCTACTCTCTAACCCGGGTCAACCTTTATTCTTTTTCATTTTCGCAGCTTCACCCAACCGCTGAGTTTGTTTTTTTCCTCTGCCCACTCAAAATCTTTCTTCTGTCTGTAAGGTTTGAAGGGAAAAGAAGAGAGGAAGAAAGAGAGGTGACAAAAAAAGAGGGAGGAAGAGGATAGAAGGAGAAAGAGAGGTGACGAAAAAAAAGGGAGGAAGAGCTAAGAACAGAAAGAGAGATCTGGGAGATGAGAAAGAGAGAAAGAAAAGGGAAAAAGAGAGAGATCAGGGAGACGAGAAAGAGAGAAAGAAAAGGGAAAAAGAGAGAGAGAAAGAGCTAAGAGTAGAGAGAGAGAGATATCTGGGAGATGAGAAAGAGAGAAAGAAAAGGGAAAAAGAGAGAGAGAGATCAGGGAGACGAGAAAAAGAGAAAGAAAAGGGAAAGAGAGAGAGAGAGAGAAAGAGGAAAAAAGGAGAGATGAGTGAGAGAGGTAAAAATTCAAAATTGTTGTGCCAAGTGTACAAAAGTAGGATTGTGATTGGTGAAATAATATTGAGTTAGTCAATTACTGAAAAAGGCATTTGGTAGTGTGAATTAAAAAAGAAGGAATGGTAAATTAGGGAAAGCATAAGCACTTTCCAATCTTAATTAGGAAGTTGACTAATAAATAATTTATCTTAAGTATCCACTAATTTAATCATAACTTTATGTGGTTGGTCCAAACATTAATCAACATCCTAACCTAGAGTCGGTGGTATTAGAAAATTTAAAATTTATGCAGGGTTAAATATTTTTGTGATCTTTCTAAATATTTTATATTTTATTATTAGTTTTTTAAAAATTATTTTAAAGAATTTTGTTTTTTTTTAATTTCATCTAAGTTTTTTGGTTCATCCTATAACTTAGCCAGGGCGGATCCTGTGCAAGAGCAACAAACTCTACCGCACAGGGCCCCAAATATTAGAGGGCCCCAAATTTTAGAAGTTACAATTTTTTTATTAATATTAATAAATATAAAAAAATTATAATAAAAATTCAATAAAATAAATAAATACTATTATAAAAAATCAATATATAAAAAAATGAGATGAATGAAAGTCAAAATAATTATAATAATATTTACTTTTTTTTTCGGAAATAAAATAACTTTATTAACCAAAAGAGAGAAGGAAACAAAGCGATCCCAAAGGGGATCCAGCTACACCAACAGACAACCAACGACCAAGGACACTAACCTAAGGCATAAGTAAACTACTTATGGGTTCCCTAAGGTTGGTTTTCATCCAACATCTATAGACAATGTTCTATATGATTCTGTCACCAATTTTGTCCCTATTACAATCATTCCCAAAATAGATGTCATTTCTGAATCTCCATAACTCATATAGAGTTTCAGCTAAGGCACGCTTAATAGTTCTACGCCTAGGGCTCTTAGACTTGCTCATCTTACTAGCCCAAACTATCTCATCAGACCAGGCCCCAGGAGTATGCACTATTTGAAGCCTCTCTAAGATGTCCTTCCAAACTTTCTTCATAGGCCTGCAATTAAAAAAGAGGTGATTGAGGGTCTCTTTTTCTTTACAAAAACAACAGCAGTCATCACTTATCAGACCAAACCTCATCATCTTATCCTTCGTTGCCAATGTCTTTTGGCAAGCCATCCAAAGAGTGAACTTGGCTCGAGGACGGGCTGGGTTATTGTAAAAGATTTTCCTCCACTCCATGATACTATTTCTGTCATTCAAAATAACATAGAGTTATTTCTTAGAAAACCTGTCTTCCTGTACAAACTGATTCCACATATTCAAAGCATTCACAATAGGCCTCATTTTTAGGATTGCCTTCATAATCCATGATGAGCTGTTCTTGATGGCCATTGTCATTACACTTTGGTCTTTAATGTAATAAGAATGTATCCACTTGATCCAAAGGCTGTCAGTTTTCCTGTTAATATTCCACATCATCTTGGCTAAACAAGTTTGGTTCCAATTAGAGAGATCAATGATGTTCAGCCCCCCTTGCTTTTTAGGAGCACAAGTTTTCTTCCAGGTAATGGGAGCTTTCCTAGAGACTTTATCAGTGTCAGTCCACAAAAAAGATCTGCACAGAGCATCAATTCTAGCCAAGACAGCCTTTGGCAAAGGCATGCATTGCAACCAGAAGTTAGAAAGAGTAAATAGAACACTGTTGATCAGTTGGGGTTCTACCTTCCATAGAGAGAAGTTTGGAACTCCAGTGATTGATTTTGCAGCAGATCCAATCAATGAGGGGAAGGTAGTGGGATATGTTCAACTTTTTGCTAGTCAAAGGAATGCCAAGATACCTAAAAGGTAACTGGCCTTCAGAAAACTGAGTGATCTCCTGAATTTTGCACCTGACATCCTCATCCACATTACCATAAAAAGCCTTACATTTGGCAGGGTTTATCTTGAGACCAGTGGCTTTAGAAAAATCATCAAACACTTCCATCAACATCTCAACAGATTTGGAGTCACCTCTAGCAAACAACAACAAGTCATCAGCAAAACTCAAGTTAATAATTCCCAAATTTTCACATTTGGAATGAAAGTTGAAATCAGGTTTCCCCTTGAGCTTTTGCATCAACCTATGTAAGTACTCCATTACAATCACAAACAGCAGGGGGGATATAGGGTCCCTTTACCTAAGCCCTTTCTTAGCTTCCACAATTTTAGAGATGTTGCCATTCACCTGAAATCTATATGAGACAGTTGTAACAGTTAGCATTATCCATCTAATAAATTAATGAGGAAACTTAAGCTCCTTCAAAATAGCTTCAAGGGCAGACCACTCAACTGTGTCATAAGCCTTTTGCAAATCCATCTGTAACATACATTTAGGGGCTCCCTGTTTGGTACTATATCCTCTAATCAGCTCAAAAGCTAGCAGAATATGATCATGGATTTTTTCCCAGGGACAAAGGCAGCTTGACTGTTGTGGATAATGCTATTCAAAACTTGACCAAGTCTTTTGGCCATTATACGAGAGATCACCTTATATAAGATAGTGCAATATGATATAGGTCTAAAATCCTTAACCATGTTGGCCTCACTAGTCTTAGGGATCAGGGTAATCAAGGTGCAATTGATAGCTTTGTATATTCTCTCTTTCTAAAAAAAATCCTTAATGGATCTAATGAAGTCATGCTTGATACACTCCCAAGAGCTTTTGAAATTTTTTGCATTAAACCCATCTATTCCAGGAGCAGATAGGTCCTTGATGCCCTTCAAACTCTTAAGGATCTCATCATCTGTTACATGGGCAGTCAGCATCTCACACTGGTCTCTCCTCAATTGAGGCCCCTCTCTCACAGCCTTTATATCAATGCTAGCCAAATTATTCTGGGAATTGCCTATGAGGTTTCCATAGAAATTCAGGATCATATCCTCAATCTCCTCCTGGTTATGAATATCTTTCCCACTATTATCTTTCGGTTTGTCCAAGTGGTTCTGACTCTGTCTAGTCTTCAAAGCAGCATGAAAATACCTGTTGTTACCATCACCAAGTTTGATCCACTCAACCTTTGCTTTTTGTTGAATAATACTCTCCTCCAAACTGCTCAATCTCAGAACCTCCTTAGTACAACTACTGACATAATCTATGCAATGAGGATTCATTCTATTTTTCACCAATTCCTCTTGAGCCCTTTCTAATAGATCTCTAGCTTCTTTTAACTGAAGGCTTATGCCATTGAGAGACCTACTAATTCTTCAGATATCTGGCTGGAGTCTCTGAAGCTTCTTCCACATGACAAACATTGGTTGACCCTCCATAGGCTGCATCCAGCTTTTCTTCACAGTTTCAATGTACTCAGCCTTATAAGTGATCACATTTTGGAACTTGAAGGGAGTTCTATGAGGCCCTATAATATTAGAACCTTGCAGGCACAGTAAGGCATGATCAGAGACCCCCTGTTTCATAATGGTGAGTTTTATATCAATGTTTTGCTGCTGCCAATCAATATTGCCCAACACCCTATCAATTCTGGAGTAGATCATGTTATCCCTTTGATTGTTACACCAAATATAATAATCACCCTGACTGTCCTTTTCAAATAGCCCAACTTTTGTCATCATGTCACACAAGTCTCTATACTCTTTCTCATTAACCATGTTGCCTCCAACTCTGTCTTGGGCTTTAAGAACATTGTTGAAGTTTCCCATAAGGCACCAAGGACCACTAACATTATCCTGAATGCTACCAATAGCTTTCCACAACTTTTTCCTCTGCTCACGGGTATTATAGGCATAGATAGCAGTTAGTCATAACCTTTTGTTATCCTTAAGGTATGACACCTTACAGTGGACAAATTGAGCTTCTATAGTGTAGAATTCTAACTTTACTTTTGTCTCATCCCACAAAAGCCAAATTCTCACATTATTCTGCTTTATGTAATTATCAACTATTTTCCACTTAGTACCAAATTTTTTCCTGACTTTAAGAACTTTCTGAGGCTTCACTCTAGTTTCAAGAAGAATAACCAGCTCAGGGCCCATTTGATTGAGGTGAGAGGTAACCTCATGGCATTTCCCTGAGTTATTGATCCCTCTCACATTCCAAGAAGCCATCATGTTGCCTCACCTTGGAACCTTTCAGAAATTCCAATCCTCAAGGCCTCAAATCCATTTTGGCAAGTAATGTCTTCTTGAATACTAGTGGTAATAATGCTTTTCCCTTTGTTACTTCCACCACTTCTCACACTTTCCCATCCTTTGTTTTCCAATTTCTCATTTTCTCCCTTGCTGTCAGTATGTGCTGCAGAACTTTCAGGTATTTCCTTATCTTCATTTGCCTTATCCAGCTTTGGAGCATTAAGTTGAGGAGGTTTAGGCTGCCACTGTTTCTTAGTTTTCACCTTACATTGGTGCCCTACCTTTTGACAAGTTTCACAATACAAAGGTCTCCATTCATACTCCACTATCTATTTCCTCTTGTTTCCTTCATTATCTTTAATTAGGATAAAATCTTTCTGCTTTTGAGTGACATCTATCTCAACCAAGCTTCTAGCATAGGAAACTCTCAATTTGTTTGCGATGCACTCATCAGTAAACAGAGGAACACCTAAAGCACTTCCAATTTTCCCTAAGCTTCTAGCACCCCAAAGATGTAAAGGAAGATTGGGGAGCTTCACCCAAACCGGTAAGGTTCTCAACATGTCTCTCTTAAAGTCAAAATTGGGAGTCCAATCCTTGAGCCCCATATGCATGTTTTGGATTGTATACGGACCCCTCATAACCACCATATCTTTCTCCTGATGAGACTTAAACCTCAAAATGAAATATCCTTCCTCATGGAAGAATAAGTCAGGCAATTTGATAAAATTCCAGAATTTAGTCATATATTGTTTGACAGCATTTAAGCTCAAATCTCTGCCTATAACATACATTATTAGGGCAGACCCCTAGAAACGTACCTCAGATTCGATGTCCTCTTCTGCAATTTCAACTTCAACCTCCCCCTCCACTAAGTTGGGGGCAACAAATTCTATCGCAGTTCCATTAGAATGGATTCTATTTCCACTTATAACATCCACCCAAAGCTTTGGGGTAAGTTCTTCCAGCTTTTCTCCACTAACGGGCTCAATGTTCTCCACCACCGGGGTAGCAGGAGACTTCACTTCTGGTGTCTCGTTTTCCACTTCGCAACTCTTCACAGAGTCGGTTTCAGCACCCAAGGATGATACTCTCTCAGAATCTTCATTTCTTGTTTTATTTTGCAAGAGGGTGGTTAAGATCGACGGAGACGGCACCTTGTTCCTCTTAGGTCTCCCCCTTCCTCAACCGATATTCCTCTGATATCCTGATTCAAAACACACCGGGGAGGTCCCTAGTCCTAGAACTAGGAGTTTAAACCATCCAGGTATGGTTTCAACCAGGCAACCCCTACTTGAAACGCTAGGACAAGTTCGCCGGAGAAAGAGCACAGACTCGCCTACTTTTAGTTAATATATAATTATATTTTTATACGTCATTTTTAATTATTTTAATTGCATTTTTCTTTAAAAAATTAGGTCCATTTTTAAAATTAGAACGAGACCTCCAGATTTATTGGGCCGGCCCTGAACTTAGCGATTATTTTTATAACTTAGTAACAGAATTAACAACAGTTTATTATTTAATGACGATTTTTACATGAAGAACCAAAAGTGCGAATGCAATTTTTTTGATGAAAGAAATTTTTTAAAAGATTAAAAATAAAATATAAAATATCTAGGAGAATCATTTAATCGTATAAAGATTTTTTTATCATCATTAAAAAGTATAAGATGATGTGTTATTACGTTATCCTGTACACCCTTAAAAAACGTATAATTTTTTATTGAAGCGGTTCATACTTCATAATATATATTGTGAATATTTCATATTTATCACGTGGTTATGAAAAAAGAGAACCAATCTACCATTGGATTTATCCACGGATATCCCTATGCAAGCATGCATTTATGTACAAACATGTTTATTTACGTGGGCCTGTGTATATATAAATTCTTATTGTAGGTTACAAAACTTTTCTTTTTCTGTATCAATGTCACATTTTATGTCTATTCCCTTTTTGTTTGAGTGGATCGCTATTTTATTTTCTAGTCCAAAATTAATGGTTTAATTGGAAGCTACTGCTAGACATGTCTCTGCAAAACTAGGTTTATACGAATAAATCATTACATAATCTTCTTAATTGTTAGACTTATTTGAGAATTTTTGGTTAGGTTGATTATTTGATTTGAATGTGTTTTGGCTTATTTTATATGTTTCACTTTACTTAACTTTTTTTGTGATGTTTGGTATATCTCTCCACTAATCTTGGTTGGTTAGTTTAATCATTGTTTGCAATGTAATTGTTTGAACTATTATTTGCTACACCCTCTAATGGTTTTTTTAGTTCTCAGATTTTTAGGAAAAAAATTGTGTTAGCTTATACTATAATGTGAAATTATAGTTGATTAAATAATTATGATATTAAATTAATTAAAATAAAAGTATACCCAATGTAAATCTTAATTAGTTTAATTATCTTAACTATTTTATTTTATTCTCTAGTTTCATTTTTTAAAAGGATTTAGATTAATTAATGATACAAAAATATATTTAATTTGTATATTTACTCACATTTAGCCTACTTTATACTTAACTTTAACTTGTTCGAGTCTCCTATTTTCTCAACTCATTTCCATGAAAGATGTTATCCAAAATATTAGAAAGATTGACAAATATTAATTAAAATATAATATTTAAATTCATAAATTTTGAATTTATTTTTATTATAAATTCAAAATAACTTTAACACAAAATAAAAAAAATTAAAATATATAAAAGAGATATTTAATCACGAACTAAAGTTTCATCTTTTGTTCTTTTAAAAACTTAAATTCATCAATAATTAAATTAGTATTGAAATATTAAACTACTTTTTTTTTCAATATAAAATATTATATTATTAGAAAAAAAAAAGTCATTCTTCATCTTAGTATACATATCTTGGTCTTGATTATCTTTATTGTTGAAAATGATATTTTCGTAATAGCGATAGAAATAAGAAGAGTTAAGATAAGGTAGATTAATTAATTAATTAATAATATCAATATCAGTTTTCCTTTTCTTTAGAATTTCACATAATTATGATATGATTGGCAAGTCTACTATCTACCCAATACAAATAGGTTGCATGAACTGCCCAAAGTGTCATTGCACTAAAAATTATTTGTTCTACCAAAAGGACATTTTCGTAACTAACAAATAACACAAATAATACACTGCAAACCTCTATTTGCATGCTAAATGTCAATCAACCATTAGCTACTTCAAATAAAAATATTTTCTCATTTCCACCAAAACCATTCTCTCTCTACTTTCCTCTCTAACTTTCTCTCTCTTTCTCACTCTTTCTCTCGTCTGCCCCTTTCTCTCTCCATGTTCTCTCTTTCACCTATAACCCTAAATCACGTCGCCATATCTCCGTGTTCTCTCTTCTTTCTACGCTCCAACTATGGCGGATAGGGTGGACACGCTTGCAAGATTAGCACAGTGGAAAATCGACAATTTTGGACCTTATTCCTACAAAAAATCCGATCCTTTCAAGCTTGGAATCTGGAACTGGTCTGTGTGTCTCAACTCTCTCTATCTCTAACTCTATTGTATTTCAACGAGCTTTAAATTTTCAATTTTTCTTTGTTTCCTTTTCTTTCCCAATTCTCCAGGCACTTTACAATCGTAAGGAATCGATTCTTCTCCATTCATCTTTTTCCAGAACCTTCTCATGTTTCTAAGGAACACCCACCCGTTGCTAGATTCATTCTTCGAGTCTCCGTTGCTGGTTCATTCCGCAAGTTTATTATTTCTCCTGGTAACTCTATTCACCAACACTTTTTTTGTTTATTTACTATTTATTTGTGTGTTTTTGATAACATTATATGACATTTTAATTGCATAAATGTGATCTACAGGATAAACTTTATTATATATTGTACACTACATTAGTTGTAAACTTTCATTTTCAAGGGACGGAGCTGGATTAGTTGCAAGGAAAACACACTGACCAAGATTTTGGTTGAACGTTTCATTTTCAGTTCATTTTCATTTCGTGTTGTTTTTGGTTATCTGCTCAAGATTTCATTTTCATTTCATGTTTGTTGGTGTTTCTGTTTCTCAGTTTATCGCTCAGGTGCAGAGTTCGTCGGTTGCGTATCGCTGGATTTTGGCACAGCTTGATTTCATCTCCCTTACAGTAAGTTAATCTCTTCTCTGAAGCTACTTTGTTCTTCTCGTGGAAATGTATTGTTTATTGACTCTTTCATCTTCCATCCTATTTTTTCAACGCACGATCCATGGAGATTTACAGTTTGGTGTGATTTCCGATAATTTTAAAGTTTAAATGGTTGTTGAACACTCTTAACTTTATGTATATTTGTTTAGCTTTGGCTTGGTTTGTGTTTTTGAACACTTGGTGTTAGATTTAGCAATTTCTTGGTTTATGTTTTTGTTTTTTCATATTTCTAACATGGAGCTTAACTTTTATTTGTTAATGATTTAACAGCTTGACAAAGAGACGATGGGACAAACCAACTCTTATTTAGGTGGGTTTTGAGGCGGCGAGTGAAGAGAAACCACATGAATTATCCATTTGGATCGACGGGCATTTTGGCCCATCACGTTTGAGACTAACAGACTGGGGCCTGCTGCTTTATATTTTAATTTGTAAGCAAGGATTATTATGGGTCTTTTCAAAAATATTTTTTGTTTTGATTTACAGATAAGAATGTAAGATACTTTAAATATAAAATATTGTAATGCTGGTTCGAATAATACATTTTGAATATAGTGAAAATATTATTTTTTGCCTTTTTATTTGTTTGTCTACAATTACAAGTCTTTTTTGTATTTTTGTTAGCACACAAAAACTACAATTTTTAAAAATTAAAAGTAAACAATATTTTGAAAAGAAAGAAGTGTGATTTGTTGGACACTTTATGATTTTGTTATTAAAGTCTTTGTACTATTATGAACTTTATTTCGACTACTATATTTTTTATTGTTGTGATTTTGGTAATGAAAGGTTTATTGTCTACTATTTTGGACTGAATCTTATCTATTTCATTGTAACTTTTATTGTGTTATATTTTCTAATAATCTCATATATGCTTTTTTATAATCATATAAAATGTTTAATTTTAGTGGTCACTATCAATAAAATACCTATTTTATTTTAATCAACACTAATCTTTACTTGAGAGGCAAAATCATTATTTTTAAATCTCACATTTTTTTCTTTTTTTTTTCTCTCATTATCTCACAAATCCTTTTTTTCCTTTTTGTATTATTGTTTAAAACAATTAAATTTATATAATTATTATTTATTTTAATTTACAATTAAATAATACATTTCAAATTATATATTTTTTTTTTATATTATATCAAACAAAATTTACCCGTGCAGGAGCACGGATATCTTACTAGTTATGACTAACAACAATAATATGAACGTGTTCAAGATGAATCTCAAACTTATTATCTCTTGTTTGCTAAAGTTCAACAAATTAAATATACTTTGTTTACAAGAGTACATTTATTATTTATAATAATTGGTTTGTAAATATCCTCATAGTGATTTTGGATAAGTTCTTTAATTATAAAAAAATTTAAAAAAATTTGGACAAAATTCATTCTTTTGATAAAAAATATGAAGAATCAATAAAATGATAGAAATCTATGAAATGTTTTATCCAAATTAAATTTAATGATTTTAAAATAACGTCTAAAAAAAAATCCTCTCAAACTCCATAATATGTGAATGTCAAATTAATTAGTAATACTCGATTCAAATTTTGCAAGTTGGTCCTCATTTTCTAAAAGTTTTAAATTGACCTCCAAAATTTTTCAAAAAATTGCAAATTGTTCCTTAATAATTTTCAAATTTTTTAAATTGGTCCTTTAAATTTTTAAAAATTACAAATTAATCTCTATTTTTCAAATTTAAAATATGGCCCCAAAAATTTAAATTTTATAATGGTTGTCCCAAAATTTTAACAACGAATAATTTTAACAATCTTTCAATCAAAAAATTTGAAAATAAATAAATTTCAATTGAATCATTTCAATTGCTTAAAACTTTGAATTCCGTAAAATTTTCCAATTACCTCATTTTAAGAAGTGAAACTAATATTTTGAGCAAATTTAAAATGATTTAGACAAAATTTATTGTTTGCATAAAAAATATAAAGAATTGTTAAAATGATGGAAATCTGTATTTTGTCCAAGTTAAATTTTATGATTTTAAAATGATACTTAAAATTAAATAGTTTCTAATTTCTCTCATACTCCATAGAATTTGAATATCAAATTGGTTTATATTATCATTTCAAAATTTGCAAGTTTATCCCCATATATTTTAAAATTTTATAATTGACCCTCAAAACTTTAAAAAAATAATTACAAATTAATCCTTGATAATTTTCAAATTTTATAAATTAGTCCCTTTAAATATTAAAATTGTAAATTAGTTTCTATTTTTAAAATTTAAAATTTTGTATTAAAATTTTAAAATTTATAAAAATGACAAAAAAAAATCTAACAATGATTTATCTAAATACTCGATCTAAATAAAAAAAATTAAAATGAATAAATTTTAATTAAATCATTTTAATGCCTTAAAAATTTAAATTCTTCAAAAAAATTCCAATCACCTTGTCTAAACATACTCACAAAACATTTATTCAATTTTCGTGATTCACTCTAAAATATTAACAAATTGTGACGTGTCCTGTTTGATAATGTTTACCATCTATCGAGAATCAGTATCATAATTTTCATAAAGTAATATTATATTTTAAAATAAATCATCCGGAATTATCGTTACTTATATCAGACTTTTTCAAGTGTTATGTTTATACCAAAGTTATGGTTGAGCCAAAATTATGCATCAGTTGAATGCATATTTATCATGGAAACATATTTAACAACAGAGTTTGGTTTATTTATACTAGAACATAGCTTTGTTAATATCAGAGTTTGATTTATTTATACGAAACATAATTTTTCTTCATTATCATTCAAAAAGAATCTAACTTGTTCATAAACACATAAAAGAATTTAGCTTTCTCCAACAAACATAATGCTTGTTCAAACAGACATAAACCATATAAGAGTACACATAAATAAATTAAATAGTCTTTTTTTTTAGACCTCTTTGTTGGAGTTGTCTTCCTCGTAGTTGGTCCAATTGCATTCCTTGCTGCACCCAATCTAATAGTAGAACCTGGGGAATGGCTTTTGTTGGTGCCCTCCTAACATTCAACCTAGTTGCCCTTCCTTGACTTGATTTAAATGGATGACTTGCCTGAGATTGTTGACTTGGTTGAGTTTGCTGACTTGGTTAATTGTCATGAGTTTGTTAAATTGGTTGATTTCTTTGAGTATGCTAACTTGGTTGGTTGCTCTGACTTTACTGACTTGTTGGATACTCTATTTTAACCCACAAATTTGAGTCATTGACAAGATATATGACATGATTGATATCTGGATTTTCCTAAATTTGCTAATTTGTAGACTGTTTGCTATCTGGATTTCTTGTATATCTCAGGGATGTAATCATCTACCTTAAGGTTCCTACTTTTCATTGATGATATTTCACGAACACATGGCAGAGATGTGAGCTCCAATTTCTACATGAGCGTACATTGTCCTTCAAGTTGACTGAAAACATTTGTCCTGGAATTTCAATGTATCTGACCTCAAATATATGCTCAGCTGACATCCTAAAGACTCAAAATTAATAAGTGAACAACAAAAATTGGACAATTACCTTACAATCCATAAGTTAGTGTATGCCCCAGTTTTCTCAATTTTCCTTTTAATGTTGGGTAAAACATCTTCATCACTTAAGTTTGGAAATCTCATCCTATTACTGGCTCACCTTTCCATCATGTAAGTTCTGATTTCTTCCACCATAGTTATCAATGGTTTAGTCATTTATTCAAGAATCCCACTATTAAGTGCTTCTGGCATGTTGTTAAGAATAGAGTCACATTTTGTATTTGTCCTAAACTGTGATTTACTCTAAAACTTAAGTGAAGTTTTCATCATATGAACAAAAGCCTCTGCATTCACCATTCTCATTGCCTTAATTTCTCTTTCTTAGGCCTGCGGGTAAGTTGATTTTGCACCCTTCCATATGATTTCTTTTAACATATTTCTAGGATACTTCTTCCTAAAGTTAGTATACAAGTGCCTCACACAAAACCTTTCTTCAACCCCAGGGAGAAGCTCATCCATAACATACAACAAACTCTGCAATACAACATACAATACAACATAAAATACATGAATACAATTACAATTAAAATATAACATAAAAGAAATGAATGAATTTAATTATAGTTAAAATACACCATATACCTTTTGTTGATCAGAAATGAAAGTGTAGGAAAGACACTCATCCCTACCTCAAACATCATTAATCCAAAGTTCCAAAAACCATGTCCAACATAGATTTTTATTGCTTCCTTAAAATCACATTTGGTAATAAAAAATATTCCTAACTCTCACTTACAATTAGTCATATCTTTATTCAACTTGAAAATGTGATACTTCTTCTTAGTAGTTCCGTTAGTCTCATCATTTTTATATCCACTTTCCAACTTTTCATTTTCATTTTCACTTCCATTAACTCCATTCATATGTTCTTTGTGTGTATTCAACTTGTGTTCTTCCCACTTCTATTTCTTTTTATTGCCAGTACCCTATTGAGCATTTTCATAGTTAATTATATTATCCATTTCCTCATCAACAAAATCAACATTATCATCAGAGTCAGCAAATGTAAAATCCAATGCACTATCATACTTAAAATTCTCATCATACTATCATCAGAACTTAATTTTCCACCCTCATTCACCATACATTCATTACCCTCATTAGTGTGCAACCCATCATGAACACCATCATGTTGTCTCTCACCTTCTTGAACACCGCCACCCTGCCAATCATCATGTTGTCCCTCACCTTCTTTAACACCACCCTACAAACCATCATGTTGTCCCTCACCATTCTATCCCTAACTTTCTATAATTACTTCTTCATAAAGTTTAGCAAGCAATTTTTCTTCCTCCCCAAGATCAATAATTTTCTCAGAATTTAATTCTTCTTCCTCAAGAGGACCCTCATAGAACTCGGGCTCAGACACATCATATTTTATATAAATACCCACACTGAAACGCAACTTACAAAGATCTACAATGTCTAATGCACCTTTGTCATCACTCAAAACATGCATCCCAAATGTTAGGTACTTATACAATATTGTGTCTATTTTCCTATAACCTAGTTCTTTCAATATGCCTACCAACTCAAAATACCTCCACCTATCAACATCAATTTTTAATTTTGTCATAGTTCCTCCTTCATATACATTTAGTTTATATTCAAAAAATGAACCAACGTGATGAATCAACAAAAGAAAATCTTCTTCCATTACTACCTATGTCCAACAAATTTATAATTAGAAAGGGGGCAAAAATCAGGATAACCCTAAAACCTAAACCTCACATAGATCTACGCATAAAACCCAAAAATCTAAAACTGAAAAATGATAAAACCTAATACGTATAAATCCTAAACTATTAAAAATAAAAAATCCTACTACAAGTGAAACATATATCAGTTGAAAACGAAAGTTCCTAGTAAGAAACGAACACAATAAACACTAAACCTAAATTAGAAAGAAGGTACAAAATACTAACTGATTTGAAAACATAATCTTCAAATGCGCCTTCGCCTTCGCCCCCGTGTTCCCCAGAAAACGATTTTCGTACCTTTGATTTCGCCTAAGCACTAATTATCTCTAACATTTTCATCACTCTCTCCATGGCCTATCCCTTTGTTAGAGTTTTCAGATACTAACAAATGAAATGACAAACCTTTTACTTAACTTAGAGCCCTTTAATCAATCATACATGTATTAACTTAATCTTTGCATCAATGCCAAGTGTACATGAAATGGCTAGTACGTTTAAATTTGATCAACAAATATAACATAAATGATAAACATGGCACGATTTGAATAAATAAGGGATCAAATTGTCCATTTAAAAAGAAAATGGACCAAAACAGACTTAGAGGTATAGTTAAGAGACGAAAAATAATATTTAACCTAAAAACATTAACTTGGTTCTAATCCAACACCTAAATTTAAAATTCACATCAATAATTTTAATTATTTTATTAAAGGATGGTGCGGTGAGCGTAGAGGAGAAGATGTCGTCAACAAAGTATGAGATTGAGAAATTTACCGGTGTGAATGATTCGGTTTGTGGCGCTTGAAGATGCAAGCCCTAGTGGTTCAACAGGGTTTGTTAGAAGCGTTGAAAGGATCAAAGAAGATCAATTTTTCCCTAACGAAGAAGGAGAAGACAAAGATGATCGAGAAAGCCCACAACTCCATCATATTGAGCCTTGGTGATAAGGTTCTCCGACAAGTTTCAAAGGAAAAAAATGTAGCGGGTGTGTGAAGCAAAATTGAGGGTTTGTATATGACCAAATCTTTGGTCAATTACCTCTACCTGAAGCAAGCTTTGTATTCATTCAAGATGAGTGAAGACAAAGTCTTGGCTGTGCAGCTAAATATGTTTAACAAGTTAATTCTTGATCTTGAAAATATTGAGGTCAAGTTTGATGATGAAGATTAAGCATTGTTGCTATTGTGTGCTTTACCTAAGTCTTTTGCTCGTTTCAAAGAAACTCTCTTGTATGAAAGAGATTTGTTAACCTTTGAAGAAGTTCAATTAGGCTTTTACTTTAAAGATTTGAACGAATAAAAGGAGCATAAGAGATCTTCTATTGGTGAAGGTTTATCCGTTAAGGGGAAATTCTTGAAGAAATATGGTAGGTTTAAGAAGAAGAAGGGTAAAGTTCTACAAAATTCTTATGGTGAAAATGCTCCTACTATTAGGTGTTATCATTGTAAGAAGGATGGTCATACAAGAAATATGTGCCCTGAACATTTGAATAACCATGGTGGAAATGATAATGGTAATGCAGCCATTAATGTGCAAGATGGTTATGAATCATCTGATGTCCTGGTGGTTTCAAGCAACGACTTTAGCAAGGAGTGGATTATGGATTCAGGTTATACTTGGCTCATGACTCCAAACAAAGACTCGTTTGAGGAACTATGTGATCAAGATGATGGGTCAGTGTTGTTGGGAAACAACAAAGCTTGCAAAAATTGCAGGTATTGGATCTGTGAGATTCAAGCTCCATGATTAGTCAATAAGGCTATTGAATGATGTTAAGTATGTATCTAAACTTAAGAGAAATTTGATTTCTCTTGGTGAATAAAGGATATATTTTTAAAGGAGATCAAAGTATCCTAAGGGTAATGAAGGGGACGAAGGAAGTCTTGAGAGGCGTGAAAAACAAGGCTTGTATATTGTATACCCTTGAGGCCGAGGTTGTAAGTGGTTCAACATATGTGGCATCCACAAAACCTGTGTCGAAGACTGAGCTATGGCACAAGAGACTTGGCTATGTCAGTGAAAAAGGCTTATTCAAATTGTCAAAACAAAATCTGCTATATGGTGATAAGGTATAAAAACTGGATTTTGTAAACCTTGTGTATTTGGTAAATCCTGTAAGGTAAAGTTTAACACGGGTAAACAAAGAACACATGGATCCCTTGATTGCATTCATGCTGATCTTTGGAGGCCTGCAAGGAACCCCTCACACTCAGGTGTAAGATATTTTTTATCCATAGTTGATGATTACTCACAAAAGTTGTGGGTATTCATTCACAAAACTAAGGATGGTCAAGAGGTTGAGTATCGACAATGGTCTTGAATTTTGCAATGAGGCTTTCGACAACTATTGTGTTGCGTATGGTATTACAAAGCACAAACTATTATAGGTACTCCCCAACAAAAAGGTTTGGCTGAAAGGTTTAATTGAACCATTCTAGAAAGGGTTAGATGTATGTTGGTTAGTGCTGGATTGAAGAAGATGTTTTGGGTCGAGGTTGTTGTGACTGCATCATACGTGATAAATATGTGTCCTTTGACTGCCTTGGGGATGAAGACACCTGAAGAAGTTTGGTCAGGTCATCCACCATAGCTCGTCAAACTAAGAGTATTTGAATGTGTAGCATATGCTCATATTAGGCAAGACAAAGCCGAACCTAGAATTCTGAGATGTATGTTCCTTGGATACCCTGAAAGAGTCAAAACTTATAGGTTGTGGTGCCTAAAGTCAAGTCATAAGAGGTGTCTCATAAGTCGAGATGTAGTTTTCAATGAAGCTGAGATAACTTTCAAGAAAAGTGATGACGTTGGTGGAAGTACGAAGATCTCTACAAAAGAGATGGAACATGAAGAGATTCCTGTTGAGGTGAAGCATAGTGATGTTGAATTGCATGACGTAGATGAATTCGAAGAACAAGCACAAGTTGCTGATGAAGATGAAGACACTGATAATGACTACCTGTTGGCAAGAGACAGGTCGAGAAGAGTCATAAAGCCACCTCAGAGACTTATTTATGCAGATCTCATAGATTATGCCTTAATCTCTGCAAGTGAGGTTCTGGATAAAGAACCTAAAGACTATAAGGAAGTTATGAGGAGTCGAAATAAGACTGAATGGCTGAAAGCCATTGATGAATTATGTTAGCTTGTTGTGTTAGTATGTTGAATTGGGTCAGTATGTTGGGTCAATTGTTTAGTATGTTAGTTGAAGACTAGGGTTTAGTATTCTTATAAATAGCATACTAGTTCTTACTTCTCCATTAATCTCTGATAATCCTAATCAGAGAGAGAAAGTGGTGTGGTTGAGATTCAATTGTAAACGTTATTCCCTAATGTGTAATTGAATCAAGAATCTAATTTTTAACCACTTTAATTTGTTTTTCTCGTCCCTTCTTTCTTTTCCTTTACCTTGTAGTTTTCTTGTTGATCAAAAAGCTGATCATACTCTATTTTTTTTAGCATCGTTTCACAACAAAGAAAAAATAATATATTAATAAAAATATATAAACCATTAAAATACAAATAATCTCAAAAGTGTCTAAATGACTATCAAAAATAAAATAAAAAATTCAACAAAAATAAAAATCCATGCCGACACCGGAGCAACAAGCTAAATAAATCAGACAACCGACATTTAAAATTTGAGTTATGAGTTAGAGTTCACACCATCCGAACTTCCATCAAGATAATATTAATAATGATTTTATTTCATGGATAATAAGAGAATAATACTATTTCTTCTTCATACATGATGATGATACATAGTTGGTGATAAATTAAAAGGAAATAGGTATAGCTTTGACTCTTACGTGTCATTGAAATTTCTTGGATAATCGACATAATCGTTTGTTTTTTATTGTAAATTAAACATGTCATGCAAGATTGATAGAAGGATAAATACAACTTATTGTTTACTAATTGGTAGTTGGCATGGACCCTCAAAGATGCCTCTATCACCAAATTAGGTGGACCAATTTCTCAATCTTTTGTCCATTCTCAATCATGAGTTGTAATAACTTGTAATACTCACTAGAATTAAAGAAAAAATATTTTTAGCAAAAATCATAATGATTATTATTATTTTATATGTAAACAAATTAAGACAACGCAACAAGGCAAGGTGCCATATACCAAGTTTGTGTGAATTGCATATTTAATTCTCCACTCAATTTGAAGATTTTTCATATTTTACTTAAATAAATTCCTACATTTCTCTTCAATAAAATATAGTATATTTTCATCAAACACTTCAAATTTTAAATATAGTAAATTAAACTTAAATATTTAAATATATTTTTTATCTTCTATTTTGATCAAAATAATTTTTTATTTTATTTTATTTTAAAATTGAGCTTTTTTGAGTTGCATATCTTACATATCATAAGATTTTGTTATCACCTGCAATTTTCATGATGTGTCGGTTTCATTTATACCATAACAAACATATAATTGTATTCACGTCATTAATTGTTTGAGGGTAATTAAAATAATTAAAATAGTAATTATTATCTATAGGATTAATATTATTTTTGTATATTGTTATATGAGTGAATTCTTATTTTATCTTTAAAAAAAATAGATTTCAACCGTGTAATATAAAGATTCTTTAGTTTTGAATTTTCGTGACATTTGACTCACCAAATAATATGTAATTTAAATTTTTTTAAATATTTTTCAAAGGCACTTGATATTTTTTTTGGTAGGATTATAGATGTCAATTTGACCCATTTCCAATGGGTACCTATTAAATTATCCACAATGGGTAGGATAAAAATGCGCAAAAATAGGTACGGGCACGAGCTCGGGTAATTACCCACTTAAATAAGCGGGGATGAGTGCGGGAATGGACACCTTACTACCCACTCCGCCTCATACCCGCATAATATATATTTATATGATTTAATTATATTATTATATAAAAATAATTTTTTATAATTTAAAAAAAAACATCAATTTTAAACTACTACACATTTAATATAAGTGATCATTTATTTTATCATTCAACAATAACTTTTTTTTTTTAACTTTTTATTGTTTTTAAAAACTTAAAATATTTTAATATTTTATACTTAATATATTTATTTTTATTAGAAATGCGGGTAATGGGCATGAGTATGGGCACTTATATACCCATAGGGTACGGGTACGAGTGTCGATATTGATACCCAAGCGGGTATAGGCTCGGGTACGAGTTTTTTTTTCAACTGCGGGTATGAGGACGGGTACTATAGTACCCTACCCAAACCCTGCCCATTATCATCCCTAGGTAGGATGGAAAATTCAGTAAATTATTATTTGTAAACAAATGTATTAAACTAAAAGATTTTGCAATAAGGTCCTCTTTTTCATTCCACCTAAATTTTCAAGCTTGATACCTTGGGATACCAAAATAACGCCAACATCATTCGAGGATGATGTGCTCTATTTCTCTATTTTCTTTTGTTACAAATTCATCAATCAAGCTAAATATTATGAAGAGTTATTAAAAAATTTCAATATGAAACAAAATCAATCTTCACTCCAATGAGCACTTCGCGATGTTTAGATAAGGATGGATGAGGAAAAGCATTAGAAGAAAGAAAATATTGAGGTATAATCAATTCCCTTATTTACCTTACATCATCTCGTCTTGATGTTATATTTGTTGTTTGATTGTGTGCACATTTTCAAACAAAATCCAAAGAATCACACCTCTTTGTGGTCAAGTGCATTATGAGGTACCTCACTAGCACACCACTTATGAGTATATGGTACTCTCAAAAGGAATGATTGTGCTTTAATTAAATACTCTGATTCCGATTTTAGTGGTTGTAAATTGGATCAGAAAAATATTAGAGGTATGTGTCACTTGCTTTGGAATTCACTTATCTATTTACATAGTAAGAAACAAGCAAATGTTGGATCATCCACACCTAACACATAATATGTCAGTGCATATAGTTATTATGCGCAAGTTATCTGAATGAAACAGCAATTAAGTGATTACAAAGTTAATCTCGGACCTGGCCTAATAAAATGAGAGCAAACTAGCGCCATAAACCTCACTAAAAATATAACACTCCGCTCTTTGGCGAAACACATTGACATTAGACACCATTTCATTAGGGATCATGTCAAAAAAGAGGACTGTGTACTTTAGTTTGTGTCTTTATTTAAACAACTGGCAAATATTTTTACAGAACTCTTTCGTATTGATTTTTTTTTATAAGAAATGAGGTAGAAATTTTTAACCAACCATGCATGGATTAATGTATTAAAGTGTTTATTCTCCTTCTTCTTCTGCTTCTTCCATTTCTCAATGTGATATTTGTGTTCTGTGTGTCATTTATATCTTCTTCTTATCCTTTGATGTAGGAAGGTTGGCTACATGTATCGAAGAAGAAATCGCGTGTAGGAAAGCATTTTAATATTTTACACAATTTTATGTTTTATTTATGTTTTGGATTAAAAGCCCATTAAGGTCTCTTTAACCCCATTAGGTTTTTTTCTGTATTTAAACACTCTTGGGAGTGGTTGTCAGGATTATCTTTGATTTAACAAATATTCAATAGTTTATTTGTCTGGTAGATTTCAGTGTTTATCTAACAGGTTTTGCGCTTGAAATCGTGTGTTCTCATGCTAAGTTTAGCGCTTGATAATCCATAATGTTTATGACTGCATTAGGCGGAATCAAAGCAGGTATTCTCCTGTTTCTTTTCGTAACTTGATCAACCATGGGAGATCAACTGGTAATTAGAGAAAATCTTGAGGGAATTACCTCGGCTCTAACTGTTTTACCTGAATAGATGAAGAATTTAGAAAATAAAGTGAACAACGCCAATAATAATGGGAATCAATGAAGAGACAATGGAACAGAACAAGTTAGGGTTCTGCTGGTTGTCAATAATCATCGTGTTGTTATTGCAGAAAATCTAAGCTTTGAAGAAGAACTCTACGAGGAAGAGGTATTTGATCATGGGAATTAACATAACCTTGATTATCGAGTGAAGGATGATATTCCATTATTCTATAGAACGATTGAAGTGGGGGAATTTCAAGATTGGAATATCGACGTTGAGAGGTTCTTCGACGTAATGGGTGTTCCTGAGAACAAGCAACTTAATATGGTGATGATCAGGTTAAAGAGCACTACTATTGTTTGGTAGGATAAATTTGTTGTTCAAAGGCAAATCTAAGGGAATGGACCAATAAGATCTTGGCGAAGAATGAAATAATTGATGCTGGAGCAGTTTTTACCAGAGGAAGAATATCATGAGAGGGTCAATTTTGTGTTACAGAGAATTTTACTCACATCCAAATATGAAGGGTAGTGCAAGAATTTATTTAAAACACATTGTTCTATCTGGAACAAAGTGTGTAATCTGATTGTGGATAATGGTAGCACAAAGAATCTGGTGTCACTGAAACTGGTGGATTATTTGAAGTTTTCCAAATAACCCAATGAGAATCCATACACCCTCAGTTAGGTATACAAGGTCTCCCAAGTTAGAGTAATGCTATCCTGCAGGATTCCCATCTCCATCAAAAAAACATTACAGAGAGGAGGTAGTTTGTGATGTTCTTGATATGGATGTTTGTCATATTTTACTTGGTAGACCTTGGCAGTTTGATGATGATATCCCTTATCGAAGACAAGATAATGTGATGATATTTACATGGGGAACACATAAAATTTTTATGGCTCCTGTTTTGTACTTTGATAAAAATCTAGGAGGAAAGAAGTGTATTTTCTTGGTGATGACACATAGTGAAAAAAAGCTTGATGAGGCTATTAAAGAAATTGGATGTTTCAATCCAGTGGTGATTAAAGGGTTGATGAGGTTTATAAATAAGGAAACAAAAATCCTAAAAGAAGTGTTAAAGATCTTAGAGGATTTCAAGGAGCTGTTCATAGAGGCACAACTAAAAAAATTTGTCTCCTATGCGAGATATTCAGCATCAAATTGACCTCATTCCTGCGTAGTAGATATCATCAAATCATAATCAGACTTGGGGATGAATGGAAAATAACTTTCAAGAGCAAATATGAATTGTATGAGTGGTTGGTGATTCCTTTTGGATTGTCAAACTCCCATAGCACCTTCATGAGATTGATGAATCAGGTTCTGCATCCATTTACTGGTTCTTTCATAGTGGTTTATTTTGATGATATTCTGATTTATAATAAGACCAAAAAAGAGCATTTGGAGTATGCGAAGCACGTGTTACAAGTCTTACATGAGAACCAATTGTACATTAATCTAAAAAAATCCACATTCAACACCAACGAATTACTTTTCCTACGCTTTGTTATTGGTGAGGTTGATGAAGATAAGGTTAGTGTTATTAGGGATTGGCCTGCAACTAAATCCATGACTGAGGTTCGTATATTTCATGGTATAGACACATTATATATAAGGCCTATCAAGGACTTTAGTACTATCACTGCACCTATTACTGAATGTTTGAAGAAAGGGAAGTTCAATTGGGGGTTTGAGCAAGAGCAGAGCTTTGCATTGATTAAGGAGAAGATATGTATTGTGCCAATTTTAGCACTTCCCAATTTTGAAAAAGTATTACAAGTTGAATGTGATTCTAGTGGAGTGGGAATATGAGATGTGTTGTCTTAGAAGAAGAAATCAGTGGCATTTTCAGCAAAAAATTGAGCGATGCTCACTAGAAATAGAGTATTATGATCAGGAATTTTATGCACTCTTTAGAGATATACATCAGTGGGAACATTATTTTGTCCATAAGTAATTCATTTTGTTCACTAACAATCAATCCTTGAAGTTTCTTCATAGCCAGAAGGTGATAAACAAGATGCATGCTCGGGGGGTGAGTTTTTTTGCAAAAATTTCCTTTTATTATTCAACATAAGTTAGAGGGTATTAATAAGGTAGCAAATGCATTTTTGTAGGAAGGCTTACTTACTAATTACTTTAGCGTATGAAATAATGGCCTTTGAGTGACTGGAAAATTTGTATGAAAGTGATGTTGAGTTCAAGGAGTTATGGGCCAAGTGCGGTGGAAAACATCCTTGTGCAGATTTTGATATTCGAGATGGCTATCTTTTTAAAGTGGATCGGCTATGAATTTCTTACTCCTCTTTAAGAGAGAAGCTAATTCGAAACTTGCATGGTGGTGGTCTTAGCGGTCATCTGGGTAGAGACTAGACAATTTCCAACCTTGAGGAAAGATATTATTGGCCTCACTTGAGGAGGGACGTTGGTGCTATAATCAAGAGGTGTTATACTTGTCAAGTTTCTAAAGGTCAATCTCAAAATACTGGTTTATATCTGCCTTTACCGATTCATAATGATATTTGGCAAGATTTAGCTATAGATTTTGTGTTGGGCTTGCCTCGTACATAAAGAGGTGTAGATATTGTGTTCACTGTAGTAGACAGATTCTCTAAGATGACACACTACATTGCTTGTAAGAAGATTGTTGATGCATTCAACATAGCCAAAAAAAATTTCAGGGAGGTTGTGCATCTTCACGGGGTTCCTAAGTCAATTACTTTAGACAAATACCCCAAATTTCCTAGTCATTTTTGGATTACTCTTTGGAGATTGTTTAGAACCGCGATAAACAGGAGTTCTTCAGCTCATCCTTAAATAGATGGACAAACTGAGGTAACCAACAGAATTTTGGGGAATATGATTTAGAGTGTTTGTGGAGACAAGCCGAAGCGGTAGGATTTAGTTTTACCTCAGGTTGAATTTTCTTATAATAGCGGTGTGCACTCAGCTATAGGGAAATCACCATTTTCTATGGTTTATACTTATGTTCCTAAACATGTGATTAACTTGTTTAATTTTCCTAAGACACCTAGAGTTAGTGTGGCTACCAAGAATATGGATGAGGAAATGGTAGCTGTTATAGAAGCTGTCAAGGCTAAGTTATAGGCTACTAGGTAGAAGAATAAGGTAGCTGCTGATAAATGCAAGAGAGTTAAAGCTTTCAATGTAGGAGACGATGTGATGGTGTTTCTGCATAAGAAGAGATTCCTAGTTGGTACTTACAACAAACTACAACAACCCAAGTATGGCCCATTCAAAGTGACCCGAAAGATCAATGATAATGCTTATGTGGTAGCTCTCCCGAATTTCATGAATATATCCAATACTTTCAATGTTGCAGACATTCATGAATATAAAAAAGATGAGGCTCTTTATCAAGAGGAGAACTTGGGTCGAGTTTTTCAGAGGTGAATCATACTAATGTAGGAAGTTTGGTTGCGTGCATTGAAGAAGAAATTGTGCGTCAGAGAGAATTTTAATATTTTACGCAATTTTATGTTTTATTTATCTTTTGGATTAAAAGCCCATTAGGGTCTCTTTAATCCCATTAGGGTTTCTTTTTTATGTATTTAAACACTCTCGGGAGTGGCTGTCAGGGTTACCTTTGATTTAATAAAAATTTAGTAGTTCATCTATCTAGTGGATTCTAGTGTTTATTTGACAGGTTTTGCATTTGCAATCCTGTGTTCTCATTCTAGGTTTAGCGATTTCTAATCCATAGTGTTTCCAACTGCATCATTCTTCTTATTCTTCTTCTTCTTTTGTTTTCTTCTTTTTGATAATGATAAACGAATAAAAGTACACTCTCAGGGGGAGTAGAGTATACTCTAGTTATTTGTGAGAATGAACTTAAAATCTCCATATTTTTATCTATATTTTTCTAGTTTTCCACCTCCCTGATAGATGTGTTGTCATCAATAAAAAAAGAGAAGGATGTGGTTCTATGTGTTTTTCAGGTTAAAGTCTTCTAAATGATTTGATGATGGTAACTAAGCAAGGAAAAATCAAATCACAAGTATCATCAATCAAGAAGAAAGCTCGAAGCAAAGTATTCAAGTTCCTCTTTGAAGAGCTAAAAAACTCAAATCAATCAAAAGGAAATGAAGATGTGAAAGTTCGTTGCATGCTTAGTGTTTTTATATTATATTTGATCAGTTGAATGTAAAATGAAGCAATAGTAATTCTTACAATACTAAGGAGATACACATACGCACTAAAAATCATTTTAAACTCTTTATCTTTTTTTCAAAACTTTTTTAAAACTAATCTTGGCCAATACGTAAGTGATTAAGAAGTAATTTTGATCAATTAGGAAATCTAAATTCATTGTCTAAACGATTAGAATCTTTATCTAATCGATTAAAGCACAAGATTGACCTCCTAAACGATTAGAAATACTTTTAATCAATTGCGTTACGTAGCAGATTAGGGTTTCTTCTTCTGGTTTAGTCTAATTGAGTAATTTTTCATTTCTATTCGACTTTACAACGTCCAAGCCCATGATTTTTTGTCTTTTTGAACTAATTTTTTTCCTATATAAAGGAGTGTTTTCCTGAGCTATACACTCTTCTATCTCACTCATTCTTACTTTGTTATTTGTTTTGTTCACTTGAAATTTCCTTAGTATTTAGAGAGTTAAAAGCTTCATTTAATAGTTGTGTTTCTGTTTTTGTGCTGAATTTTTGTAATCAAGAGCTAGTTATGTTGTTCTATTTTAACAAATTTGAAGGTTGTAAGCAAAAGTTGTAAAAAGCTTAGTGTAAGATTGTTGGGTTAAATATGTGTAAAAGCTTAATTTGTTGATAGTGGATATCTCAAAAGGAAACTCTTGGGGACTAAAGTAGGTCGGATAGTTTAAGGTCGAATCAAGATAATCTCTTATGTGATTTCTCTTACCTTAATTATTTATTTTTCTGTCATTTATCTTTTTCATTGTTTATTCTCTGCTTCTACACTTTTATTAAAGTTAATTGTTTTAAAAAAAAAATTTGAAAACCAAACATCACAATTCACTTTCCCTCTCTCTTGTGTATGGAGTCGCTTGTTCAACACTAACAATCTCATGTACACTTAAATGACATCTACATCAAATGTATCATGGTATAAAGATGGTGGTGGAATATCAAAATATCATGTATGTAGGATAATAACCAAAAATTTTAATTTTAATATCAAACTAACCAACATTCCCCATAATTCTCAATATACTCATGTTTCAAACAAAAAAATGGATTAAAGAGAATTGGCACCTCCTATATTTTTTTTCTAGCTACCTGCAGATTTTCCTGTAGATTTGATGTTACCTAAAAATTTACCTGCAGACAAGAAAATAAAAAATATGCAGGTAAATTTGCATGTAGCTAAGAAAATTTATATATATATATATATATATATATATATATATATATATATATATATATATATATATATATATATGAGGCACCAATTAACTCTAATCAATTATTTTTGAAACATTTATTTATTGGGAATTGCGGGGAAATGTTGGTTAAATAGGTATTAAAATTTATAAAGTTGGTTATTTACATAAAATTTTCTATTTTACATGTTTTTTTTTAAGTTTAAATGTGTGTAAATTTAATATTTTTGTGATTATTATTTATAATATTTTATTAATTATATAACAATGTTGAATTCACAAATACTTTCTCTAAGACTTGGTGTTAAGTGTCCCACATCGGATAATAAATGGCATGAACACGTCTTTATAAGTGGGGGCAATCCTCACCTTACCAACCGGTTTTGTAGGTTTGAGTTAGGCCCAACCACATTTCTTAACATTGTATTAAGAGTCTCATTTAAGATCCGGTGGGTCACCTTTTATGATTTCCTCTATCGGGCCACCCACCATTTATTTCCATGCTCCAATTGTCTAGACTTGAGCGTGAGGGTGTGTGTTAAGAGTTCCACATCGAATAATATATGGCATGAACATGTCTTTATAAGTGGGGGCAATCCTCACCTTACCAACCAGTTTTGTAGGGTTGAGTTAGGCCCAGCCACATTTCTTAACACTTGGTAATCAAACCAAGTTGTAGATTGTAGGTGGACAAATTTTTTTAGTCCGACCAAATTTCGATAAATCTGAGAGAAAATATAACATACGGTCAGTGGTTGATCGGTCTACGGAACTATAAAACCAAATGATCAGTTTAACATAGTTATTTATGTTAGAATTTTGGGTCACAAGTGTAACATTTAAGGTGTTATAGCCATTATTTTAATTAGTCAAGACTTAAAGTGATCTAATTAATATAATATTAAGTTTGTGGTTAAAAATATAAATGTCATGAAATGTCAGGTTATTGTGTAAATACCATAAGTCAACATCTGATTTGATGAGAAACTAAATTAGAATATTGAAAACTATTAAATAATATAATAATAATTATATTATTTATTATTTATAATAAATAATATTTTTTTATTGTTGTATACTAATTAACCGTTGTATTCTATATACATCATTATTTGCATATGAATTGGTCTTAAAGAAAAAATATATCATGGTTTAGTATATCATTATGTTTGTTGAATCATAAGATTTATTTTTTGTGAATTCAAGTAATTATAATATGCTCCTTATTATTGTTTTGACATAGGGTTTATTTTTACTGTATCAAGTTATTATAAGGTTTAACATATACAATTAGTCATTATAAGGTTTTGACCTCGGTTTAGCGTATACAATTAGTGAATCATAAGGTTTATTTTTACTGCATCAAATGATTATGAGAAGTGAGATCGCTCTAGTCGCATGAGTCATGGTTTGATTTTTTTAGATCAATTTAGCTTCAGTACCTGGAAACACTTGGTGGTTAAACTCTAGTGCAACTACTAACATCAGAGTTTCAATGAAGGGTTGCCTGAACTACCGAAATCCAAATGATGTTGAAAGATACATCTATGTGGGAGATGGCAAGTTGGTGGAGGTGGAAGCTGTTGGGCATTTTAGATTATTGTTGTGTACCAGATTTTATTTGGATTTGAAAGACACTTTTGTGGTTCCGTCATTTAGACGAAATTTAATTTCAGTTTCTTATTTGGATAAATTAGGTTATTTTTGTTCATTTGGAAACAATATGTTCAAGTTGTCTTTCAATTCAGATATTGTTGGAACTGGTTCACTTATGGGTCATGGTAATCTATACTTGCTTGACACAATAGCTACCTATGGTGAATCCTTGAATGTGGAATCACGTGGTAGTAAGCATAAAATTGATGATAACAATTCAAGAGCACTATGGCACAAGCGCCTATGTCACATCTCTAAAAACAGAGTTGAACGACTAGTGTCCGATGAAATTTTAAATTCCATTGACTTCACAAACTTTGATGTTTGTGTTGAGTGTGTTAAAGGTAAACAGAACAAAACAAAGAAATTTGGTTCATATAGAGCTACAAATGTCTTAGAATTGATACATACATACATTTTTTTTACCATTTCCAACACCATCTTGGAATGGTCAACAATATTTTATATCATTCATAGACGGTTATTCTAGATATGAGTACATATTTATTATACACGAAAAGTCTCAGTCAATGGATGTGTTCAAATTGTTTAAGGCTGATGTTGAGAATCAACTTAACAAAAGAATTAAGAAAGTCAAATCTGATCGTGGTGGTGAATATTACGGCAGATATGACGGTTCAGGTGAACAACGTCCATGACCTTTTGCTAAATACTTGGAGGAATGTGGAAACGTCCCACAGTACACCATGCCAGGATCTCCTAGCATGAACGATGTTGCTGAAAGATGAAACCGGACTCTTAAGGATATGGTAAGGAGTATGATTTCTCATTCTACCTTGCTAGAGTCGCTCTAGGGAGAGACACTAAAGACTGCAACTTATATTCTAAATAGAGTACCAACAAAAGAAGTTGCCAAAACACCTTATGCATAGTCTCAAACATTTTCATGTGTGGGATGTCCAGCTGAGGGGAGGCCTTATAGGCCAAATGAAAAGAAATTGGGCTCCCGAACAGTGAGCACCTACTTTATTGGCTATTCTAAAATATCTAGGGGCTACAAATTTTACGATCCCATATTAAATACAATTTTTGAGACGGGATCAACCACATTCTTTGAGGATATTGAGTTTGGGGGGAAGAATATGGTTAGAGACTTTGTCTTAGAGGAAGAATCGGTAACAATTCCTGAACCGATTCATATAGTTATTTTTGATCAAGCAAGAACGAAACCTCCACAAGACATTGTTGAAATTCCTCCAACTCAAGAGGATTTGGTAATTCATGAAGAACAAATTCAAGATCCGCAAGAACAAGTGTTACAAGAACCAATGCCTCTGCGGAGATCCACTAGAGAAAAGAGAAATGCTATTCCGGATGATTACATAGTCTTTCTCCAAGAACATGAGGAAAATAATGGTACGGTGGAAGATGATCCAATTAACTTCCGTCAAGCCATGCAGGATTTCAACTCGGAAAAGTGGATTTAAGCAATGAAGGAGGAGTATAAGTCCATGCAAGACAATAAAGTTTGGGAAATTTTCCCTTTACTAGAAGGTATGAAACCCATTGGTTACAAATGGATTTTTAAGACCAAGCGGATTCTAACAGTAATGTGGAGAGGTATAAAGCTTGTCTTGTGGCTAAGGGTTATACTCAAAAGGAAGGGATTGACTTTAAAGAAACCTTCTCTTCGGTTTCATCGAAGGACTCTTTTAGGACAATCATGGCTCTTGTTGCACATTATGATTTGAAATTCCATCAAATGGATGTCAAGACGGATTTTCTCAATGGCAACATTGATGGAACGATCTATATGTTACAACCAGAAAACTTTGTGTCGGGAGACTCAAAGAATATGGTTTGCAAATAAAAAAAAATCCATTTATGGACTAAAACAGGCATTTCGTCAGTGGTACCACAAGTTTCATGAAGTAATTCTCTCATTTGGTTTTAAGGTGAATCTTGTTAAAGATTGTGTGTATCACAAATTTAGTGGGAGCAAATACATTTTCTTGGTCCTATATGTTGATGACATATTACTTGTCGCCAATGATATAGGCACGATGCACGAAACCAAGACATTTCTATCAAGAACATTCGAGATGAAAGATCTTGGTGGCGCCTCCTTAGTATTAGGAACTCACATACATCAAAACTGATCTCATGGTATTCTAGGATTATCTCAAAGGAGCTTTATCGAAAAGGTACTTAAAAGGTTTGGCATGCAGGAATGTAAATCAGGAGATACTCCAATTGCTAAGGGATACAAATTCAGTCTTAGTCAGTGCCCAACTAGAAACTTATAAATTCAAGAAATGCAAAAAATTCCATATGCATCAACAATAGGGAGTCTGATGTATGCCCAAGTGTGTACACGTCCAGATATTGCGTTGATAGTTGGGATGTTAGGAAGATATTTGAGCAATCCATGAATGGATCATTGGAAATCATCCAAAACGATTATGAGTATTTAAAGAGAACAAAAGACTATATGCTCACATATAGGAGGTTAGACCACTTAGAGATCACTGGATACTCAAACTCAGATTTTTTTGGATGCCAAGACAATAAAAGATCCACTTCAGGCTATATTTACATGTTGGGTGGTGGTGCAGTTTCTTAGTACAGGGCTAAGCAAACTCTTACGGCTTCATCCACCATGGCAGTAGAGTTTATAGCATGTTATGAGGCATCCAACCATGGGATTTGGCTGAAGAATCTTGTCACTGGGCTGCAAATTATGGAAGGAATTGAAAGGCCACTTAATTTATAATGTGACAACAAATTATTCGTCTTGTATTCCAACAATAATAGGAGCTCCTCTAAGTCAAAACATATTGACATCAAATTCCCAGTTGTTAAGGAATGGGTACAGAGTGGAAAGATTTCCATAGAACACTTGGGGACAAACTCCATGATAGAAAATCCTCTTACAAAAGGTCTTCCACCTAAGGTCTTTCATGAGCACACTGCTCGCATGGATGTTTTATCGTTAGAAGAGTCTTTGGTTTAGTGGGAGTTAGTCGATTATGAATTTTATGTTTTGTGTTTGGTATTATGTATGCATACTATGATTTTAGATATTTTCCAATTAATAAATTTTAATGTTCAGTAGTTTACATTATGTACAATAAAGTTATTGAATGATCTCACTAAAGTAAAGTAGGACCGGTTGAAAATCGACATATACAGACCAACTTCATATGATTTTTAAGTTGCACATTTCATGATGGATCTATGTCATTTAGTTTTGTCATTGGTGATCATTGATGGGTTTAATTATGATTGATATAACAAAATCACCTTGGTTCTGAATAGTGGCATGATTAATGGACAAGATAATTTGGATATGCTTGAAGTATGTAATGGAAAATTTTGAGCTCATAAAGTCTAACACGCATGTAAAGTTACATATGTGACCAGTGGGAGATTGTTAGAATTTTGGGTCACAAATGTAACATTTAAGATGTTATAGCCATTATTTTAATTAGTCAAGACTTAAAGGTGTTTAATTAATATAATATTAAGTTTGTGGCTAAAAGCGTAACTGTCATGAAATGTCAGGTTATTGTGTACATACCATAAGTTAACATCTGATTTGATGAGAGACCAAATTAGAATATTGAAAACTAAGAAATAACCCTAGGGTTATTTAAATTGGTTATGGTCCCCATTTGTAGAGAACGATCAAAATAAGGTCTATTAGATTTTCTCTCTTCATCCCTATCAGAGGAGATTCAAGGAATCCTAAGGAACTCTACAAATTGGAAGATCACATATCCGCAACCTTCAACTATTTCAAAGGAAAATTCAGGTAAGCTTCCGCCTTCATTCTCTAATTGAATTCTGGTATGGGTTTATGGGTTTAAAGTTCTATTGTTGATTTCTATATCGGTAGAAATCATAAGGTTATGAACGGATCTAACAATTTATGGTCGGTTTTGAATTGTAAATACACAATTGTTGGAGACCGTGTTCGACCGCCTTATATATTTACTGCAAGCACTTTTTTATTATAAAATTTATGATCCTCGAGCATTACAACTTCACAGCTTTTGCCTAAAGAATTATATATTTATTCTTATTGTGTGGTCACATCATTTGTATTCAGAGAAGAAAAATACCATGTTTATATAAAACGTATGTAACACCCTTTTCTACCCCACAATTATCGCAGTGGAATAAACATAAAATCATAGTAAAATCAGAATCACCTCAAAGGGTGCACATTTCTCAATAAATTCAAATCAACAAAATTGCTCTGTAAACCATGGGTTTTCCTCAAAATGCCTTCAAAGAGCAGCAGAACCACCATAACCACAAAAATCCCACAAAAAGGGTTTAGTAAGATAAACCATAGTCATCAAATAATTAATAAAATAACAGCCAAATAAAACTCAACATGGTTCGACTCAATGACCGAACCCGATGTTACACTATCGGAGCAAGACCCTCTACATCGACCAAAAGCAAATAATACTTCAAAAGTCCTCAAAAACATCCACAACTAATCCTGATCACCTGCACGTTACCCATGTGGAGGCAACATTCAAATAGGCAGGGTGATTAATACGATTCATTATAATCAATATAAAATAAGATATGCATAAAAATGGCGTCATTATCATATACAACATCGTCAGAGTCATCACAAGGCAAACATCAAAACACATCATCATAAATCACAACAAATGTCACATAAATGCAATGCACGGCGGGACTCATGCATGTGGTACCAATCGTCACAATCGATGGACACTTAGGCCATCACCCTCCAAAGATCCCCGTCAAATAGGATCGGCTCCACACAAGAACCGGAGCACATCATAAACCACTTCACATCCACACAATGGGATGGAAGCCACAATGGGCAAAATCAACAATGGAGCAGTCGTTAATCTCTTTTTCAATTCTATGAAACTCTCTTCACAAGCTACATCCCGCACAAAAGCTTGACCCTTTCGAGTCAACTGAGTCAAAGGTAATGCCAACTTAGAAAAGCCCTCGATAAACTCGCGGTAATAACCCGCCAATCCCAGAAAACTTCGTATCTCAATCGCAGACTTCGGAGTATCCCACTGCAACACAGCATCAATCTTGGAAGAATCTACAGCAATTCCACCACTCGAAATCACATGGCAAAGGAAACTCACTTCCTTCAACCAAAACTCACACTTCGACAGCTTTGCATACAACTTCTTTTCCTTCAATACTTGCAACCCAGTTCTCAAATGCTCAGCATACTTTTCTTCAGACTTAGAATATATCAGAATGTCATCGACGAAAACCACCACAAACTGATCCAGATACTCATGAAAAATCTGATTCATATACTCCATGAACACACCAGATGCATTGGACACACCAAACGACATCATAGTGTACTCATAGTGACCATACCTCGTTCTGAAAGCTGTCTTCAGAATGTCGTCAGGTTTAACACGAATCTGATGGTAACCCGACCTCAAATCAATCTTGCTAAACACACAGGCACCTACTAACCGATCCATCAAGTCGTCGATTCTCAGAAGTGGATACTTATTCTTGATAGTCACTTTATTCAACTACTGATAATCAACGAACAATCTCATACTTCCGTCTTTCTTCTTCACTAACAACACATGAGCACCCCACGGAGAAACACTTGGTCGAACAAACCTCTTCTCAAGCAATTCTTCCAACTGTTTCTTCCATTCACTTAACTCAAAAGCTGACATCCGATAAGGAGCCATCGACACTGGACTCGTACCTGGTATTAAGTCCACCGCAAACTCTACTTCATGCTCTAGAGGCAAATCACTGATGTCATCTGGAAATACATCTAGAAATTCATAGACAACAGGCAACTCCACACTCGCAGCTTCACGATCAATCTGCAACGATGCAAACATTGCAAACACCAAGGCTTTATCTTCCATAAGCTCGTCTACTTGCCTAGCAGACAGGAACATCAACTCTCCACTATCACCAAACTCAGGAAACTCCACAGTCTTAGTATAATAATTGATATGAACATGGTTGAACTCCAACCAGTTCATTCCAAGGATTACATCGATTTGGTGCAAGGGTAAACACACCAAATCCATCACAAAACTCTTCCCAAAAATCGTCAAAGGACATCTCAAACACACAAAAGTAGTAGTAATAGAACCATTAGTAGGAGTCTCTATTAGCATACTACCATTCATATCAGATAACTTCAAACTCAATCTATTAGCACATTCAAGCGAGATAAAAGAATGAGTAGCACCAGTATCAATCATAGCAACCAACTCAATATCATTAATAAAACAAGTACCTTGAATCAGGTTGTCCTTCTCTGACACTTCTGCACCACTCAAAGCGAACACTCTACCACTGGTCTGAGCAGCAGTAGCTGTCTTCTTCAGTTTCTGACACTTGGTACTGATGTGACCCTTCTCACCACAATTGAAATAATTTGGACCCTCGTCCTTGCAATCATTAGCTCTATGACCCTTCTTACCACACCTGTAGTACCTCAACACACTATTAGTACAAACATCAGCACGGTGACCTTGCTCGCCACACCTATAACACTTCCCAGAAGCGGGAGCTGCTCCCCCACTTGTCTTTTTCCCATCTGAAGCCTTCTGCTTCCCTTTGTCAGCTGAAGTCGTATAAGGTTTCCCCCTATACCGCCATTTCTTATCACTCAACTGCTTGTAGTGAGCAGATCGATCTCGGCTATCCTCATCATAGATTCTGCACTTGTCCACCAACTCAGCATACCTGCAAATCTGTTGATACCCAATACCCTGCTTAATCTTTGGTCTTATCCCATTCTCGAACTTGAGGCACTTGGACATCTCAGCATCAGCACGGTTGTAGTGAGGACAGAACTTCACCAGCTTCTCGAACTTCGCAGCATACTCTGCAACAGTCATGTCTCCTTGCTTCAGCTCAAGGAATTCCACCTCTCGCTTACCACAAGCATCCTCTGGATAATACTTTCCCATAAATTCCTGCTTGAACACAGCCCAGGCTATCACAGTGCCAACATCTTCCAGTCTCTGACGGGTGTTATCCCACCAATCCCCAGCCTCCTCTGACAGCATATGAGTTCCAAACTGAACTTGATGCGCGTCAGTACATCCCATCCCTCGGAAGATCTTCTCGATCTCCTTCAACTACTTGTGTGCACTTGCTGGATCATGAGTACCCTCAAACTTCGGCGGATTGTTCCACTTGAACTCCCCCAAAGCACAAAACTCATATGGGACTCCACCATTCGGATTGAGTTGCGTCACCACATTAGCAACTGATTCTAAAGCATCAGCAATAGCACGATCATTTCTTCCAGCCATCCTGCACACCACCAACAAGGTTAGAAGAACTAAAACATCGACAATGTACACACACTTGTCGACCGACGGGAGACAGACATCACGTAAAAACCTGGTCGGACGGACCGACCCGCTCTGATACCACTAATGTAACACACTTTTCTACCCCACAATTATCAGAGCGGAATAAACATAAAATCATAGTAAAATCAGAATCACCTCAAAGGGTGCACATTTCTCAATAAATTCAAATCAACAAAATTGCTCCGTAAACCACAGGTTTTCCTCAAAATAACTCAAAATGCCTTTAAAGGGCAGCAGAACCACCATAACCACAAAAATCTCACAAAAAGGGTTTATTAAAATAAACCATAGTCATCAAATAATTAATAAAATAACAGCCAAATAAAAATCAACATGGTTCGACTCAACGACCCAACCCGATGTTACACTATCAGAGCAAGACCCTCTACATCGACCAAAAGCAAATAATACTTCAAATGTCCTCAAAAGCATCCACAACTAATCCTGATCACCTGCACGTTACCCACGTGGAGGCAACATTCAAACAGGCAGGGTGAGTAATACGATTCATTATAATCAATATAAAATAAGATATGTATAAAAATGGCGTCATCATCATATACAACATCGTCAGAGTCATCACAAGGAAAACATCAAAACACGTCATGATAAATCACAACAAATGTCACATAAATGCAATGCACGACACGACTCATGCATGTGGTACCAATCATCACAATCGATGGACACTTAGGCCATCACCCTCCAAAGATCCCCGTCAAATAGGATCGGTTCCACACAAGAACCGGAGCACATCATAAACCACTTCACATCCATACAATGGGATGGAAGCCACAATAGACCAAAGTCTAACATCATCATCACTGGACCGAAGTCCTAACATCATCACCAGAATATGCTATGAATGTATGATACACAACGTTAATAATTATCATCATCAAAAATATCATTATGTGTATCATCATTCACCAAAACATCATGTTAATCATGTCATCATATATTCATCAAAACATCACAAATCATCATCTCATAATCATCAGTAACATCAGAGTAAACCATCAGAAAAATCACAGCGTCAAACATCAAAACATCACAACATCATAAGCAAAATTTCAAAAACAGCAGACGCTCGCTGCTGAGTTTGCTGTGCGAACCTGCTCACTGGGACCTTCGCTTTGCGAGCTCCAACGAGTCCCCCAATTCCCACACAGAACACCAGAAACTCCATCTGTCAGCCTTGCCACTGCATTCGCTGTGCGAACCCATTCGCTGGGTGATTCGCTTTGTGAACTAAGAGTCATTTCCAATCCCAGTCCAGTATCCCAAAAACATAGTCATCGCGCATTCGCTGCGCTGCTCGCTTTGCGAGGCTTAGCGAATGTCCGCCGTGCGAAAAAAACCGTTCGCTTTGCGAACCCGCGATTATAGCAAATCGCTGCTACGTATTAGTAGTACCACAGCCCCAAAAGTACCCGCGATTTCATCCCCAATTAACCCAAAAACATCCCTACAACATTCCTAATGCATCACGGAAATCAAAGGCATAAAACTACGTCTATTAGGTCGATTCGGAACACTACGGGAAACCTTAAATCCCCTAAACCTTCAAAACTCTCAAGCTTCCCATAAACCCCATAAATCCCTTTCTCATACAAGATCCCACATATCATAAAAAAGGTTTTGCCTCAAAGGTTTATTTTTACCCGAATCAATTCAACCCTTAATAATCCATCATCGATCCTCAAAAATATCCCTAAATCATCAATAACTCATAAACCCTTCAAAAACCCCCAAAAACCTCAAGATCCATTTTAAACACATTACGTCTTATATTGAAAACAATGAAAGACAATACTCCCCATACCTTAGATTGTCGATTCAGAGCTTTCTCTACCGATTCTTCGGAAACCTTCTCGAATCCTCGCCTTTTCCTTCTTTCCTCAGAGCTCTGCACTTTCTCCTTATTTTCATGATCTAACAAAATGAATCCTATTCCTTTCCAATTCCTTTTTGTTAAACCCTTGGGCTTCCAAAATGGGCTTTCTCCATAATACCTTCACTAATCCTCCTCAAAAGTCCATCTTACCCTTAATTCCTTTAATATTATTTAAATTAATAATAATACTAATATATTCATATTATATACTCTTATTAATTAAAATAACCAAAACTCCACCAAAATACCGACATCGACACAAACCACCAAAATTCACATAAAATTTACAAATATTATATTTAAATAAATAAAATAAATATTCTAATAAATTTGGGGTGTTACAACGTACACTACTGTTCATTTTCTTTTAGAAATAGTAAAATACCGTGTCTATAGCTTATACCATATATTTTGTATTTTAAAATTATATTTTAAGGTTTCTTTACTCTCTCTCTCTCTCTCTCTCTCTCTCTCTCTCTCAGACGACTATTTTTCTCTTCATCTTTTAACTTCTTATTCTCTCGAATATAAATCATGCGTTTTCATCTTCATTTCATCTTCTATTCAAGTTCCTCTTTTCTTATTTTTTTTTTAATAAAATCTACTTTTATTTATTTTTCTTCTCCTCATAAAAATATATAACTTTTTAGTTTATCTTAATTTTTGTGATAATCTTTTGCACAATTTTTCAGATCTCGATTTGCTTCTCACTTTTATTTTTAGATTTGAATTCACATGTTTATTTCTTTAATTTTACATTTTCTATATTTGAATCTATTAGTAAATTAAAATGTTTGGTATATTATTCTTTGTTGTGGAAAGAAGGAAAGTGTGAAGAAGTTATTACAATTTTGTTACTACTGAGTTTGATGTTTAGTTTTGTTCCCAAAATAAAAAATAAAAATCCTACAAATCTATCAATGAACAATAAGACTCAACAATGGCACAACCCGATTCAACTGAACCGCATAATCTGTTATCCTGAAACCCATAACCTGTCCAAACCGATTATCAAATGGTCAAAATTGGGTCTTTATATAACACCTGAGGGATGGGCTGGATTGAACATTTGGGCCTGAACGCAACCTTACCCGACCATTGTCCACCCCTAGTATATTATTTGTGATCGACCAGATGAAAGCACTCGAGCGTTACAATGGAAATATAAGCAGTGGAGTCTTAAAGTTAACGACTATTGTGGCCTTATAGTCACGTTGACACCTACACATGTCATATGGTAGGAGTTTATGTGGGCCGGTTTGGGTTGGGTTTGTCTAAACCTAATACCTAATCCATATAAGACAATTTGGTTTGAGTGAGGTAATATAACCATCCATTACACCAATAGGCTTATTTGGGCAGATCCACTAATTTTCGGGTTAGGTTGGATTGGGTAGTGGGTTTTCCAAATAATTTTTCTGTTTTATTAATATTAAATGATTCAATGACGAGTCGTCATATTTTTTTCATAAAATATATTCAACATTTTTATCTTCTTAAAAAAAATTAAATAACAAAATTTTACTGTCTTTTAGCATCATAAAATAATAAATGATATCATAAGCTAATAAAAACTATCATAAAATACTACCAACAAACTAAAGTTGCATGACATAAAATTGTATTAGCATCAAAATAATTAAAGAGTGAAACATTTAAAATTAGTTAAAGTCTTGGTTCACTAAAATAGTAAATGTTAAGAGATTAAAATTGCAACAACTAAGTTAATATTCACCAAAATCATTAAAATTGTAATAATAAATGTTTGATTAGTAGGTAGGTGGGTTTTTTTGCTTGAGTATGATTTTACCCGAAACCCGGGTTTTTAATAGTTTTTTAGTTTTTATACCCATATTCACCCAATTACCCGACCGAACCCACTTTTTTTAGTGGGTTTGATCGGACTTTGTGGGTTAACCCAACTCATCTACACCCATATCATATGGCGTCTATTTTAAACTCATTGACAATCCATCCCATTTAACGACATATCTCTATTTAGAGATTGTATTCGTTGGTGCATCAATGTAGTTCATTACTTGTCTAACGCGTGCCTCTGACAATAGGGATACTTACATGGGAAATTTTATGTAAATAACCAAAATTTTTAATTTTAATATCAAACTAACCAACCTACCCCCATAATTCTCAATATACCCATCTTTCAAAAAAAAAAAAGAATTAAAGAGAATTGATGCCTCCTCTATTTTTTTAGTTTTTTTTCAACTACTTGCGGATTTTCCTGCATATTTGATGTTACCTGTGGATTTATCTGCAGACAAGAAAATAAAAAATTACCACCCGACCAATGAGAAATAAACTAGAGCTCAAAAACGAGAACTACCATCATTAGAACACCATGCTCTAGTAGCATCTTGAAAGAACACAACTACAAGAATCCAAGTCACAAACACTCAAACCGTTATTTATTCAAGTAGAGAGAATGGAGTTCTAAAACCACAGAGAGAATGTACATGAGTAAATCGATGACATGTCCAAATATCATTTGCAGATCAGGAAAATGTGGGTAGTAAGCATTACTGTAGCGATGCTTTATATTGGCAATGAAATTACATGACTCATTTTATAATAATTTGATGAAGCGTTGAAATAGACTGATTGGAAAGGAAATGTAGTAATTACATTGGCAATGGGAATGGTTTAATAATCCTATAGCTTATAATAAAATAAATTAATTGGCAATGAATTGAAAGTGGTACTATCTTTAATTAAGAACCATAATAAATAATTAAATAGATATTGGATATTGAAATGTTATATAATAATAATGTTTTACTAAATACCTAATATTTAATTAAAATATTAATTTGTTATTTAAATTTGATTATTTAAATTAAATATTGGTTATTTATTTAAATATTAATTATTCATTCGAGTATTGATTATTTATTTAGATATTGGATATTTACTAAAATATTGGTTGTTTATTTAACATATTGATTATTTATGGAATAGTGAATATTTATTGAATATTTGATTCGATTATTGGTGATTGATTAGTTATTCTATATTTGATTGGTAATGTGTATTTTGTGAGTTGTGATTGAATCAAATCGATACTTGCGTATTACTTGCTAATTGTGGTGATGATGTTTGAAGTATGAATGCTTTGATTTTGAAAATGTGTTTGTGTGTGCAATTGTGTGGTAATTCAAGTGTGATGAATTATTGGAGATATGCATTATATTAAGATTAGGGAATGGTCTTAATTGCATATGTGTTTCGCGCGAAACAACTGCTAGCCTCCTATCGCAGGTTTACTCGCGGGATCGGCCACAGAATCCCAGAACAATGGGCTGAAGTGTACGTTTTGTTGGGTTGACGGTTTTCTTTGTGATAACTTGAACGGAATGAAAAAGGTTTCGAGTTGATAAATGAAAACAAAGCAAAAGAAAAAGAAAAAGAAGAAATAGGCAAGTAAATGACAATAACTTAAACTTCGTTCAAATAAATTGCATGAAAATAACAAGTGCGGACGCTCTCATAAATTTTGTGGGAGTGACTCGTTTCTCTTAACGCTAAGTACTTAGAGTGTTTCTCTTTGCAATGTTACAAATGCGACTCCTAAAATGGAAATAACTATTGCTTTATATAGACTAATAAAATAATTGTTCATCTCCCCATATTGGTTTTGGTCGTGACACGTGTCACCCCACTATCTTTCTAACTTCCCATGTTCTTGGAGTTTTCAACGTTTCCCGCTCAAAAGTGTTTATCCTTGTGTCGGTTTCGTCCACCACTTGACGTCCTCCGACGACAATGCCTCCAAGTCTTCTTCTGACACGACCTTCATCCGCGTCGATTCAACGCTCCAGCCTCCCTTGGCGTCGACTCACTTTGGATATTCCACCATTCCTTTATTCTCTTTATTTGGTCGAAATCTCTTAGCCAACAAATTGCCCCCCCCCCCAAAAGGCCAGTTTCGATTGAGCGCCGTGTCGACTGAGAATTCTGGTGTTTTGCTTTTCTGCGAGATTTCGATGACGCTTTTGGTTTCGACTCAACAAACAACGTGTCACTCACCGTCTAACATGATGATGGCAACTTTCACACCATGATTTCCAAGACAGCGTCATGATGGCTATCTCGTCCTAAATTATGGGTCTCGAAACCACCCCCACTTACTTCAGAATTTGAACAGTTTGTGATCTTTCATCTGCATGCGTTTTTTCTATAAACACCACTAAGCCCAACTGGTTTTCTTTTTCACCGTCTTCTTCATAACTCCTCCTTCTTTAAGTCTTCCTTGTTCTTGAAAAAAAACCTATGCATTCTCTTTTCCAATGGCCTCATCCGCGAACGCTACTGCTTCTACTACCATACCACTGGAAATAACCCTATTGCTTTCGTTCTTACCAAAAAAGAATCCCTCGGGCCTCTTCCTCAACCGTTGTCCCCTGATGAAGCAGTGGTGAACGACTGGAGTCATCAGATGATCATCCCTTTCGCGGTGGCTGGTAAGATCCACGCTTTTCATGGCCCATACCCGAAAAAAAAACCAAACCACCAAGAACTTCAAGAGTTTTTTCCTTGTTTCGCGCCTACTATCCCACCAGCTTTCGAGAAAGGTGGCACTTTGGACCTACAATTCATGGCGCCCAAGTCTAGAGTCTACAGATCCATGCCTACACCTTGAAATAAAGACTACATTGCCTGGCTCAACAGAGTCGAAGGCCAGCGCAAAGAGCAATGGAAGACGGCTGACATTTTTGACGCCATTCTACTTTCCAGAAATGCTCACAGGGTCAACCTTTGCTTGCTTCTTGCGTCGATGTACTTTTGGGAAGAGTCGACCAATATATTCCACCTCCCCTGTGGCATGTTTACACCAACACTTTTCGATGTGGCGGCCATTACTGGCCTTTCGCCACTAGGCAAAACGTTCGACCCGACTCTGGAAACAAACAACTCCTTCGACTTCGAGCGTGCTAGTTTCCAAAACTACATAGAGGATCACCACGACAAACGCTCTAAAAAGGTGTCTGATGAAGAACACATTGCCTTCCTGACGCTGTGGTTGTCCTACTATTTATTCTGCCCTGGTTCTCTGCAGATAGCCAAAAGTTATATCAATCTGGCAATCCAAATCCACGAGGGTCGAGAAGTCTCTCTGGGTAAGCTTATGCGAGCCTCCCTTTATCATTCTCTTGGTTTTTCAGCTATGCGGCTAAAACTCCTTCATCAAACCACCAAGGCTCTAAATATCTCAGGGCCTAGGTGGTTGTTGCAACATTGGCTCAATGCCACTTTTGAGCATATCTTGGGATACCCTGCCTCTGCCATAATGGAGCGTTTGAACAACGAGCGTTTCGTAGAGGGCATACGACTTGCCTTGATGACCACCCAAGAAAACCCTTTTTATGAGGTATCTCAATATGTTTGTGGAGACCACTTCCTTCAACCCCAGTATGGCGCCTTTTGTGGAACGCAAATTTGGTCCGACGTGGTTTAAGAACCCGTTTCCTGGAGTCTCCCCAAAGCCGCAGCGCAGTCAAACTCCATATGGCGGGCATTTCTAACTCCCACCATGCTATCCTTTCGGATTGAGACGGGGAACAAAGGCTACGGTTTTATGAATTACCAGCCTAATTTAGTGCCCCAAAAATTTGGCTTGAGCCAAATGCTTCCAAAATCCTTGGTGAAACATTCTGCCGACATCGTGCGGTCTGGCTGACACTTGAACTTGGCAAGTCATAAGGCTTGCCTGAAATTTGCCAAATCTACGCAACATCTTGAACTGCCTGTCTTTACATTCCAACCTTCCTTTTTCATTACACAAGAGTTCGACGTCTGGTGGTCAGACTACCAAGCTCAAATTTTCACGCTAAACCTTTTCCTGGAGAACATGGTCAATGCTTTTGCTTTCCTTGCTGGTGAAGCTCCTAATCCACCAATTTCCGCTCCTGTCGAGGACCCCCAAGCTGCTGACGTCACAGAAGACCCATCAAAGAAGGTAAACTCTGGACTCTTCAATTCTATTCCATCCATGAGCTTTAACTAACCATTTCTGCTTATCCCTAGGGTCGAAAACGGGAACCGGATGCTGTGTCGACCTCTACCAGGCCTGCCAAGAAAACCAAGACCATCATTCCACAAGTATATCTTGTCTCCTTATTCCTTCGGATTCGGTTCTGCCATTCGTCTGACTTTTTGTCTGCATAGGCTTCTGAAAAAGCCCCATCTCCTGAGGGGTCCGCGTCGGACGAAAGTACCCAATCCCGGGTCTTCCCTACTACAGCTCCAGCATCTCCTCCAGCCACTCCATTGGTGAGAAAGAAAAGAGCTTTAACCAAGAAAACGCCTTCAAAAGTGGCTACTTCGACTGTGGACCCTGTTGTCCCCAAGAACCTTGATAAAGTCTTCAAGCCCGTTCAAGCTGAAGCACCTCCTAAACCAACTCCTCCACAACCTGCAAAGGTATTTATCCTCCCTGCTCCATTATTTCAGATGGTATTTGGACCATCTTCTCACTGAAACTTGTCTTGCAGGAAACTGTGGTTGCTTCGACCACTGTAGAAAAATATGATATTGAACCAGCTGCCAACACCAATACTCCTGAAACCACAACCATGCCAAGTCCTCAGACAGTCGACAAATTCCATATGACACGAGAGAGGATAACTTAGTGGCAAAAACGTCCCCTCCTCAACATGTCAACCTCTGCCTGTTGTCGACAAAATCCTTACCCCAGAGGAGATTCTGGCAACCAAGCAAACGAACCCAGTAGCGACCCTGAAGGCACTGCACAAGCTTCATAAAGAATCTGAGGACGTTTAACCCACTAGTTTGACGGCCATACCAACTCCAGACCTGGATGCCTCATTCTCCCTCAGGCTCCAACAATTAAGGACCTACCTATTCGAGGAAGAATTTCTGGCAGCCGTCGCCGAAGAGGTTTTTGTAGCTTGTGACATGTTCAAGATCTTGGATGAACTTGCTGAATTCCAACTTCCTGCTCCTATGGCCACGTACTTAATTGAGTTCGAGGCCTTTTTTATGCAATTGTCCAAGGACCTTTCCATGTGTCATCAGGCCGACGCTCAAATCAATTTGAAAAACAACGACATAAAACGCGAGTGGTATCTCAGCTCACTTTGTGAGAAGAAACTTGGGGATTTTGAGGCTAAGAAGCAAGAGCGTTTCGACAAACATCGTGCTTTGGATCAGTAGATCTCGGACTACCAGGATCAAATAGCAGAACTGACAAGAAAGATTGTCGAGGTCGAACAACAAAAAGCCTCTTTGGATTCCGCTGAACCCTTGCCTACTCAGGAGACAATCGACCAAGAAATCGCCCAAGGCATTGCTCATGTCGAAGCGGCCATCAAGATAAAGGATGCCATTATTCGAATGCGGAAAAAGAAAGTGCTTCTTGAGAGCAAGGTTGTTCATGAGAAAACTCTTTTTGAAGATTTCAAATCTAGGTTCCCCGTTTTTCCTTAGTGTTCATGTCGAACAACTGTACATGTCGAACAACTGTAATTTTATCTAGAGATTTTGTAAGCCATTTTGGCCTCCTAGCCTATTTTGGCTTTTATTAATGAGAAAGTTATGCTTTAATGTGAACCTCTTGTAGCATAGGTTTATATTTCTTCAAATATTTCCCATTTACCCTTAAGACTCGTTGGTCCAGCCCTACCTCCTGGACCTCATATGCATTGTTGCTGAAAGATTGGCTCACTTTGAACGGTCCTTCCCAGTTTGGTGACCATTTCCCTAGCGTTCGATCCCGTCGATCCATGGGAAACACCGATTTCCACACGTAGTCGTTAACAAGGAAGGTCTTCTTTCTGACCTTCTTATTATATGCTTTGGCAACTCGTGCCTTCTGACGCAATAACATATTCAATGCTGCCATTCTTTCTTCGTCTAAATCCACGATCTCATCCAGCATCATACTCCAGTATTGTTCCGACAGGATTTCATGTTGTCGTTGCATTCTGACTGATTGCATGCATATTTCTACTGGTATCACAGCATCGTGCCCTAAAACAAAACGAAGCGGAGTCGAATTTATTGATTCTTTAGGGGATATTCAACAAGCCCATAAAATCTGACTCAACGTTTTGTGCCAATTTTTTGGTTTTTTGTCCACGTGTTTCTTAATGAGCCCAATTACCACTTTATTAGCTGCTTCGACCTAACCATTTGCCTGAGCATAATATGGTGTCGAAGTAACCAACTTGAAGCATGTTTCTGCTACGAACTCTTGCATTTTCTATCCAATGAATACAGAGCCTTGATCCGTCGTGATGGTCTCAGATATCCCAAATCTATACAAAATATAATTCTGGATGAATTCTATCATAGTCTCTTAATCTACTTTCACTAGGGGCACAACCTCTATCCATTTTGAAAAATACTATATCCCTACGAGGATGAATCTTTGTTGTTTCGAAGAGGCTGGTCGAATCTCCCCTATGACGTCCAAAGCCCAACCTCGAAAGGGCCATGGTTTGACGATGGCGTGTAATTCGATGGCTGGAATATGCTGAATGTTTGCATATTTCTGACAGTCTTGGCATCCCTTCGTGAAGTCCATGCAATCTTTGAGCATGCTTGGCCAATAGACACCCTGTCAAAACAGTAACCATTTCATCTTGTGGCCAAATTGGTGAGCTCCACACGTCCCACTATGAATTCAGAAATTGCCAAGTAGGCCTCTGTGTCCCCTAAACATTTGAGCAATATTCCCTCTAGAGTCTTCTTTAGCAACTCGTTTCCCATCAGAACGTAACTCAATGCTCTATATTTAGTCTTCCTATCAGCGCTGCCCACCGGATTCTCCAGATACTCGATGATTGGTCTTCTCCAATCTGTTGATGACAGACTGCCGATAGCAAAAACTTCGTAACTTTCCAACCCCTCGATCAAGCTTTCCGACGAGACGTTGGCCCTCACTGCCTTTGATATTGACCAGTCTGATGGTGGGTGTATGTTCGACACCATCTTCTCCCTAGTTTCAATGAAGTCCTTCAGCTTTCCTTCCGACACCTTGTAACCAGAGGCGATCTGTGCTAGCTCATTAGCCTCTTGGTTTTCTATCCTGGGTACGTGCGTAATACTGACAATTTCAAAATGTTCCAAAAGGTGCTTCTCCATCGAGAAGTAAATCAAAAGGTTCTCTTTGACGCACTTATATTCTCTCATGATTTGTTTGATCACCAGTTTTGAGTCTCCTCTTATTTCGACTTCCTTGGAACCTAAGTCCTTGAGTATTTTGAGGCCAGTGATCAAGGCTTCATACTCTGCCTCGTTTTTGGAACATTTCCCGTCGACCTTGCACTTGAACTTAGTTGGAATGCCATGTGGGGATACTATCAGAATTCCAATGCCTGCCCCATTTCTATGGCTCGGCCTATCGAAGTATAACTTCCACGTGGCAATGTCGATACTACATATCGATGGTTCGAATAGTGCATGGTCGACATTAAAGTCTGCCACTATTTGACCTTTCATAGCCCTTAAAGGAACGTATGTCAGGGAAAACTCAGTCAATGCTAGTGCCCATTTCCCAATTCGTCTATGCAAAATAGGTTTGGACAACATATGTTTGATAACATCAAAATGCGATGAACCATAAACATCAACTGGTTTAATATATTGTTTTAATTTCATACATGAGAAGTACAGTCATAGGCATAATTTTTCAAACATAGTATACCTAGTTTCAGCATCTATTAACATTCTACTAAGGTAATAAATGGGTCTTTCGACGCCACTACTATCTTCTTGTGCTAACATGCTTCCTATGGTCGTATCCGACGCTGCAATGTACAACTTCATGTTTTTATTCATACTAGGTGGCAATAGGATTGGAGGTCTTGTAAGATACTCCTTGATTGCATCGAAAGCCTCATGTTGCTCTTGTCCCCAACGGAACTCATTTTCCTTCTTGGCTTTGAGTAATGGCGAAAATACCTTCGGCTTGCCACTTAGATTCGATATGAACCTTCTCAAGAAGTTTATCTTCCCCAACAAAGACTGGAGCTGCTTCTTTGTCGAAGGAGGCTTGAGATCCAAGATCGCTTTCGTCTTGTTCTGGTTTATCTCAATGCCTTTCTTATGGACCACGAATCCCAGGAAATCCCCTGCATGAACACCAAAGGCACATTTTAGTGGATTCATTTTTAATCCATATTTTCTCATTCTCTCGAATGAACGTCGAAGGTGCTCTAGGTGACCATTCTCTGATGAGGATTTTATCACAATGTCATCAATATACACCTGCATGAAATTCTCAATAAAGTCATGGAATATAGCATTCATAACTCTTTGATAGGTTGCCCCAGCATTTTTTAAACCAAAAGGCATTACAACCCATTCGTATGTTCCCAAAGCCCCAGGGCACCGAAACGCAATTTTGGGAACATCCTCTTCGGCTATGAGAATTTGGTTATAGTTGGAGTAGCCGTCGAGCATACTCAGATATTCAAAACCTGCCGCTGAGTCGACAAACATCTCTACCACAGGCATCGAATATTCATCTTTAGGGGTAGCGTTGTTTAGGTCCCTAAAGTCTATATAGACCCTAAGGGCTCCATTTTTCTTGATAACGGGCACTATGTTTACTATCCATTCGACGTACCTTACAGTTCTGATAAACTGGCTTTTGAGCAGTCTCTCGATCTCCTGCTTGATCTTCGACGTCACCTCTGGAGTGAATCGTCGAGGCTGCTGCTTTACTGGCCTTTTAACTAGCTGAATTGGAAGTTGATGCTCCACCACGCTTCGACTCAAACCAGGCATTTCGCCATAGTCCCAGGCGAAGCAATCCTTGTATTCCTTTAACACCTCAATTAGCTTGGCCTTCATCTTTGACCCAACTTTGGTGCTCACATAGGTAGGTCTTTTAGTAACTTCATCTCCTAAGTCAACCTCTTCGAGTGGGTTCTTCGCCTGCATTCTTTGCAGCTCACTACTTGGGTCTTTCTCGAACCCCAAAGGCTCATTTTCATAGATACAATCAAGCCTCCGGCTTTCTGAAACTGTTGTCTGGCCTTGTGGGCCATTTGTTTGTGCATCGCAGTCGGCTCTGCTAGCTCTATTTTGTTGTTCTTCCACTTCTAATGCTGACATTCTCTTGTTTTCAGCCAGATATGCCAAAATTCGAGTCATGTTTTCTAACTCAGCAGACATTCTCATCGACTACTGGCCACCCCATGGGTGGATTTTCTGTAGGCTCCATGGTTTCGTCGATAACATCCTAGATAAACCCATAGTCAAGATCTAAGTTCAGGTCACGACCCGTGTCGACGGAAGTATAGGACCCCGACCCGTCATCACAAGGAGCCACATTTGCTAGGTGCTGATCAAAGGACTTCTTATTGCCCTTAGCTTCGTCAATCTTATAATAACTCTGATCAGCCTCAATATTCTCGGCGATGCCATCTTTCCTCCAGATGTTCAATCTCTGGTGCATTGTCGACGGCACTGCCACTATTCCATGAATTCACTCCCGACCCAACAACAAGTTGAAATTCGCCTTTGAGTTGATAACCATGAAGAGTGTTGATCTGTTGGTTGTGCCTACTGCTAAGTCCACCTGAACAACTCCAAGGATGTTACTGGTCTTTCCTTCGTAGTTGGTGTCATACCCCAAATTTTGACCACTAAGATTTCCCATCATTGTGCAAATCATCATCATAATATGGATGAATCATTAGTCTCCCCAAAGATGGGTGAGCATCCACTACAATCAAAATTAGGGTTTCAAGCCTTCTCAGAGCCTTAGACAAAGGATCAATCAAGGAATGACTTGATCTTCAACTTGTCTAACCTCTCAGACATCCACAATGGATCAAAAAGGACTCCCACTTTAAGGATTAAGCACAAGGTTGCTCCCTTTTAGGTGGATCAAGTCTCAAGATCGATAGTGTCACCAAATTAGGGTTTTGGTCGACCAGGGCCTCCAGATGGAAATCTTCATCTGGGCACAAGGAAATGATCCAAAACATAACCTACTATACTCCATGGAGCCTCATGGACCCAAGCATCAAGTCAATTTGACCTCAGGGGATGCATACATCAAAAATCAGGAATTGGGGTTTCTTGACCTAATTCACCCCTAAGTTGACTTTTGGGACAAATCAAGAGCCAAGACCTCAAGACATGATTTGAGGGTCTTTAATGAAGTATATTGATCCATTTGGAACAATGGATTAATCCAAGAAGCTTGAGCAACAAGTCTCATTTTCATCTGCACCACAATTAGGGTTTCGCGAGGAAAGTCAACTGTAACTTTGACTTTTGACCAGGACATGCTCCCAAACCCTAGGACATGCCCCAATATACCCTATGACACCCATGGAACATGTCCATCAAGTTTGATTTAGGTCAAGGACATGATTTCCTGAAGAATTGCACAGTTTGGAATTCATCTGATAAAAAGTCAACTGTGAACAAAAGTCAACTTTGACTTTTTGAGAATTTTCACCAAAATGGATTTTTAACCCTAAAATGATGTTAATGTATGATTTGAATCATCATTCATCAAGAAAAATCAAGAAAAGTTGGATAACTTAAAAAAGGGGTAACCATAAAACTTAGAAATTTTTCTAAGTTATGGAAAAAGTACCACTAATACACTAAATTTGGAGGATCATAACTCCTAAACCACATGGCCATTTTTTCTCATCCAAAGATGGATTTGTAGCCCTCATTATCCTCTACAAAAACTTCAACTAGACCTAAGTCCAATTCATTAAGGATCTTGAGTTATGGAGTGATCAAAATCAAGAAATCACACTTTGTTCCAACACTTAGTGAAAATTTCACTAAGTCAGATTTTGCTTCACTTTTTACCAAATGTAGAGGGATTTTTCACTTGGAATCAAAAGAGATCAAAACCAAACTTGTTCAAATAGTTGTTGTGTCATGTAAGGGCTTTCCAAAATGGCCAAGAACATTGCCAAATTCCATTTGAGTCATGAGATATGACATTGGAAAGTTGCCTTGCTGAAATCTGCCAAAGGCAAGGCAGAATTTGTAACTTTGCTCGATTTGCCAAAATCAACCAAATTCAAATGCTCCTATCCACTTGGACACATCTGAGGATTGAATCTAAAGGGGACAATCACTGAGCCAAGCCTCCAAAGTCCATGGAACAAGAAATAGCATGTTGAACCTAGAATGGCCAAAATAGGGACAAGACTCCAAATTTGGATTGAAGCATTCAATGGAAGCATCAAGGTGGCATGGACTGAGCCATTCTCATCTGAAATCAGTCAAGACTTATCCAAGACCAAGGGAACCAAAGCTCTGTGCCCTAACCTCTAGTCAATGGCTAGAGGAAACTTGGATTTTCATTTGCCAACATTGGCCAAACCTACTTACCAGCTGCCATGCACTATTCCTTGCAAAACAAACTTGCTCTACTATAAATTAAGCTCAATTGTGATCAGTTTGAGTACACCAAAGCCATCAAACAGATGCTTTCCTCAAAATCTCTTCTTTCACTCCAATTTTACCTTCTAAGGCAAGTCACTATCGGGTTTTGAGTTTGAGAGCTCTTCCAATCAAACCAATCACTCACACACCTCACATACATCACATATGAGCTGATCAAACACTTAGATCACTTCTGAAACACCAATTTCACAAAATCACCAGCTGGTTGCTCAAGGTTTTAACCAAGTTGTAGCTGAGGTACCACAAAGTGATCCAGCTAATTTCAATCAAGTCCAACCATCCAAACACACTCCATAGGGTGTAGGGAAGTTGTTCAGATCATCACCACTCATCTGTAACACCTCCAAATCAAAAAACACATTGCACTTGCTGTCACGGCCTAGAGGTAAGCACATACTTGGTCATCTATCAATCTATGCATATTTCCTCGCACAATAATTTGGCCATATGTTCATAATCATGCATGGAATGTTTTCCCTCAATTAATTACATTGTTTGAATCGTGTATCAAAAATCCTAGTCTTCATGCAGAAATTAGGGTTCTTGAGGTTTCTTCGTGATTTCTTGTTGTATGTTTAATTTAAATGAAATTAATGGACATAGACATGATCGTGAGGTTGAGACGAGCATAATGATATGTGGATTGCATGATATGATTACGTATTCAGTGAGATTGGATGGAAAACGCAAATCAGCCAAACCCAGAAAAACGCGTGTGTTCTTGCTTGTGTTCTTGGCGCCTTTTTCACAAATTCAAATATTTGAATTTTGTGATTTTGTTTAATTGATTCAAAAATTAATTTCTCTCTGAGTTTTAATGATTTTGAGTTGATTCTTTTTTTAATAATTCACAAAAATGCTAAAATATTTTATTTTAACAAAAAATCCCAAAAATATTATTTATTTCATATAATTGATATTTTTGCAAAGAATTAATATTTTAATTGTTTTTGACATTTTAAATATTTTTTCCACATTGATTTTGCAACTTTTAATGCTTTCTAATTATTTTGTAGGTCAATACTTAATTTTTGAAGCATTAATCCAAGATCACAATTTGTTTTTCATATGATAAACAATTTTGATCATTTTAATTGAATTTTTATTCAATTAAATACATTTTTGAAAACAAATTAGGGTTTTTGGATTAATTCAACCCTCATAAATCATTTTCAAAACTCTTGGGCCTCTAATAGAGTGTAAGACCTAATCCTTTCTTGACCAAATCATTTTTGGGCCTCAGTGTATTGTATAAGTCCTGATACCGTAAAAAACAAACGGCGCGATCGTCGCCTTTTCAAAATAACCCTTGGGCCTCTCCTTGAGCTATAAGACCCATTCAAAAACCTTTTTGGGCCTCTATTAGAGTATAAGACCCAAACCCCTTTTAACCAAAATCATTTGGGCCTCACTTATTGTATAAGTCCCTTCGCGTTAAAAGAAAATCTCGACGCGATCGCCATTTCAAACGAAAAGTCAACTGGGCCTACCCTCGTGTTATAAGCCCCACTCTTTTTCTTTAAAAACCTTTTGGGCCTCTTGAAAGAGTGTAAGACCCATCCCTTTGTACAGAAACCCTTTTTGGGCCTCAGTCACTTGTATAAGTCCCTCTGTACAAAAACAACAGTGCGCTCGCTGATAAAACCCTGGGCCTCTCCTTGAGCTGTAAGCCCCAAACCTTTCTTTTTCAAAGCACTTTCTCCTTTGATTTTGAATATACTGTTGTTTTCAATCTTTCTTTGTTGAATAACTAACCAAACAGCATGGAAGCTCTACAACCGAGTAAGTGGTTATTGCTTTCATTTACCGCTTTCATATACATATAACTGTATTGTGGGGCTGTTTCACTGTAAGTCTTCTTTCATAAACTCATATCAACTGTGTAATAATAGTATAGATATTTCGAGTTTCCCCGGCAACTACGTCTAGAACTAGGTGACGCCGTTTCGTTTATCCGTAGAAATAGACAACTAGATCCCCCAATAGGATCAACAGATACAGTCTTCTCTTCGGCTGTCCTCATTAAGAATTGTCAAGAAACTCTACTCCCCAAGATGAATGTCTTCTCCGTGAATGGCATCTTTGAGTTTCTTCCAAATTCTTGAACTTTCCTGACTTTGATCTATTCTCGGTGAATAGCATTGCCTTGAATTTCTCGGGGTTTGGGGACCCACGGGCTTCTCAAAAGCATTGGCCTCCTCTTGGGCATCGTACAAGGACCCACAGGCTTCCTAAAAGCAACCCCGCCTCCTCTTGGGCTTAGTACAAGGACCCTACGGCTTCTTAGAAGTATTCACAGCCTCCTCTTAGGCTTCGTATAATGATCTCTTCCTCCGGGAATGATAGCCTCCTCTTGGGCTTCGTACAAGGACCGATCGGCTTCTTAAAAGTTTCCAGCCTCCTCTTGGGCTTCATACAAATTGTCCCGACGACCTCCTAGAGGTATAGGAACAGAACTTAATCATCTGCATAGAACATTCCTTTCATAGAGTCTACTACTATTTCTCAAAGCATAGTACAAAAGAGAAAACTCTAGACTTGGACAATCTAACTTCCTTGAGTCTCAAAGACATTCTCAAGTAACCCCTTCGTTAAATAGGAAGGAAACCCGCAGACTCGGACAGTCTCAATACCCTTTGGATTTCCCGCTTCCTTAAAGAACAGGAATAAACCGGATCTTCAAATAAAATCCTTGAGTACAGTATTGCTCATATAAGAACTGATTTTCTCTTTCAAAATCAGTATACCGGACCTGTCACTCAACTGAAACAGTCACCCTGGCCTCCTCTTGGGCCTTGTACAATGATCCTCCCCAGCGGAGTCAAACAACGTTTAGCCTCTCTCTCGGGCTTTGTACGAGACACATAAGAGACTCCCTCGTTGAGTCAATCACCCCTTTCGCCTCCATCTCGGGCTTTATACGAGGTACAAAAAGGTTCTTATTGAGCCAAACAAATTTTCACCTCCATCTCGGGCTTTGTACGAGATACAAAAACTCCCTTGTTGAGTCAATTAGCCTCCATCTTGGGCTTTATACGAGATACCAAAAGATTCCATCGTTGAGTCAAAACCTTTTAGCCTCTCTCTCGGGCTTTGTACGAGACACATATTAGCCTCCTCTTAGGCTTTGTATAAGAAAACCACTGGTTAATCCAATTAACCTTTTAGCATCAAAGATGTGCCTCGTTCACAGTACACAAACATCAACAACTATTTCCCCTCCATCTAACTGCTGTAAGCGGCAAGGCTCTGGATCATCTACATCTATGCCAATGTCCATCTTTTAGCATGAGAAATTCCTAGGGAAAGATAGCATTGCTCTACACTGAGTTAAAGTTTTCTCCTTCAGGTTAAAATCCCCCTTAAAGGAAATTATGGCATTGCTAGGATCCGCGTATCCCGGTTAAAGTAATTCTCCTTTATAAAACAATTGTGACATACAACCCCCTCTTTAGAGATGACAAATTCTCTCTAAAGTTGAGACCTTTTAGCTTCATATCTTGGGCTTTGAACAAGATACAAATCACCTTTCGCTTCACGTCTTGGGCTTTGAACAAGACACCAAAACAACCATTTCCTCCCATAGAATAGGAGGAACTACGAACGCTCTGATTTCCCTGTTTCGGTAAACGGGAATACGTAGGCATAAGATCGAAAGAAAAGATCTTAGCGAGCACACTAAACAAAAAACCCAAATCTCATATCTCCATCAATCAAAAGCAGTAATTCAAAAACATCCATCCTAACATCCTAATCCTTGTTCCCCGCCAGAAACCTTCTGTCTGGATAAAAAGAAAGAAATCAGTATTGGTGAAAAATACAAATAACTAGTACAAAGGCCCCCCCACATTGATAGCATTTGTAACTTAACAGACCGCTGTTTAAACTCAGTATGCAAAGCAGGGTTAATTGGAGACATCTATTTCCCTTCCTTATTCAGCTCACAATAGGATAAAAAATGAATCGACCTGTAGTTTTAAGCTCAAACGCAGAGAGCGACCAGCGCTTAAGAACCGCGTCCAAAATCGCTCGCTACAGAAAAATGGCACCCACCGTGGGGCTCTATTTCTGATTTCCTTTTTCACCTCTTGTGTGAATACCACAGATTGGGGCTTCCGCCAGGGAACCCATTTTCTGTCAGGAACTTAGGACTCTTAGCCTCATAGGTCTAGGATGTTTAGGACAAATATATATACCGCTTTTCCTAATTGCTATACATGTTTATTTTTCTGCTAATGGGAATGCGGGTGATGCCGTATGTGGAAAGAATGAGTATACACCTAAGATAAGTGATGGCGACGGGGTCGACCATCAACCTCAGTGGAGGCTGACCAACGCAACCCATTCACTCTCTTAGCCAATGGGCCGGTTGTTAAGTCTGAGAAGCTGAGGAGCCAAACCCTTTCGTAGTGCGGAAACTATCGGAAATAGTTGTTACGCGATACTACCCTCATTTGAGGCTGGTGATCTATTCTCGGTGAATGGCACTTACTTTAAGATTGCACTACAACTCGCTGGCGATCCGCTTGTTATTTTGCTTTCCTGGGAGGAGCTGATGATAATGAGTACAGGTACAAAAATACCCTAGTATAAACCTTTGGGGATGGGTAGAGCCTTGACTTCATGACAACGACCCTTTGACCCCATGTTTTTTCTATGTTTTTGTGTGCTGCATTCATGCATTCATAAAAAAAAACATTAAAACATTCAAAAAATCTTCTCCTCTAGTCTCTCTGTTTTTTTCAAAATAAACTAAGACTGTGATTGCAAATATCAGAGAAAAGGATTGCGCTAATGGATTTCGGTAGAAGGAGAACTCACCAGTATACCTTCAAGGTTCCAAAAATAGGGATTTGAGAAGGTTAGCGAGGATGATCACTAACCCTGAGGCTTTCAGAGCCAAGCACGGAGGTTTGCTACCACTATTAAGAGTCCATGTGATTGAGGGAATCATGGATGCGCTCATTCAGTTTTATGATCCGGTTTATCACTGTTTCACATTCCCGGATTACTAGCTTGCCCCAACGCTGGAGGAGTATTCTCACCTGATTGATCTACACATTACAGATCGAGCTCCATTTTCTGGACTGGAAGAAATTCCAAAGAATCAGACTATTGCAAAAGCAATTCATTTGGACGAGTCTGAAGTTACGACTCACCTAACCACTAAGGGTGGCATCCAAGGTTTGCCAGCCCAGTTCTTGACAAAGAAGGCCCTATATTTTGCCAGTATAGGAAACATGAGTGCTTTTGAAAGCATCTTCGTCTTGCTCACCTACGGGTTATTTTTGTTTCCCAACATCAATAACTTCGTCGATATTAACGCTATTAAGGTTTTTCTCATTGGAAATCCTGTGCCGACTCTGCTCACAGATGCGTATCATTCTATACACTTAGGAAATTTGTACAGCGGAGGGGAGATCACACGCTGTGTACCTTTGCTTTACAAATGGTTTATCTCTCACTTACCCAAGTCTGCTGCTTTTGGGATTGCAAGAGTACCTTACGTTGGCCGCAGAAGATCATTGACCGTTGAGGGAATCAGGATCATTGACCGTTGTGGAAATTTCCCCAACGTACCCCTCATAGGAACTAAAGGAGGAATCAACTACCATCCGGTATTGGTTCGCCGTCAATTTGGATACCCGATGAGACACATCCCACTGGGTGTTCATCTGGAAGGTCTTTTCTTCAAAGAAGGAGAAAGTGACAGAGCACTAAAGATGGAAATAGTGCACGCTTGGAAGCATGTTCATAAGAAAGGACGAGAGTCTCTGGGAAAACCGGACTGTGTCTCGGTGGAGCCTTATCTCCATTGGGTACAAACTAGAGCTCTCAAGCTAAAGATGCCTTATCCTCGTTACGGAATTCTTTCGCCGAGGGAATCTGTCATGTACTTCATGACGGAAACTGAAAAGCTTCAGGTTACTCTCAACAAAATTCAAAAGGAGAGAAGGTCTTGGAAGAACAAGTACCGCACCCTCGACATAGAGTGCATCAAAATACAGCAATTACTGAAAGAGAAAGATGCTCTGATTGAAATTTTGGAGCAACATGCTGTAGATAATCAAGATGACCAAAGGAATTTGCTCACTCCTTTCACTTGGCAAAGGAATGACAACCCGACAACGGCCCAAGAGCCCCGGTCAAAGAAAAGGAAGCTACCAGAATCAGCACCTGATTTCTCTTCAGAGAGGACTCAGGACCCATTAGTTTAGGTTTTGTTTCTGCACTTTGTAATCTGCTGTATTTCCACTTCTGTAATCCTTTGAATTCAATAAAAAGGGGTTTCCCTACCGTTTGATGTTTGCAATCTAATTATCGAAGTTTATTTTGATTAAACCAAAAAACAATTAATATAATCATTGTATTCATCATTCTCACACCGCGTATTCTTCTTCCCTACGAATCTCATGTTTGTGTCTCGATTTTAGAGTCAAACTGTCTCATTCATATAATACTCAGGCCAATCGTCAGAAAATGATGGATGATCTTGAGGAAGAAAACAGAGAGTTGAAAGAAGAGATCGACGCTCTGAGAGAAGATATGAGAAAGCTTCGTAACGACATGCAAGCCATGGCAGAAGCTCAGCTACAAAGAACTGTGATCTCAGAGATCACCTCAACGCCCGTAGTGGAGAGGTATGATCCTAGGTATCAGATACCGAAAGATTGTCCTTGGGGAATGCCTGTTAACTATATCCCAGAAGGATATGTTCCGCCGATCACTGAGGATCAGGGAATCACAACAGAAGCCGCTGGGCCTGAAGGTTACAAACTTCGAGAAAGCGAAGATGCCAGGGGCATACTAAGGACTCCTGAAGGTTACAAACTTCGGGAAGCGCCAAGACTCACTGCCGTAGTCACGGTCCCACCCCCTGTGGTGCACACTGTCCCGGAAGGACAGATTCCACAGACACCTTCTGGTAAGAAGGAAACTATGTTCGATAGAATGGATGAATTCCAGGAACAATTCTTGGAAATGCAGAAAGAACTGCAGGCCATTCGCGGTCAGGATTTATTTGGAAAGGACGCCGCAGACCTCTGCTTGGTCCCCAATGTGAAAGTCCCGCACAAGTTCCAAGTGCCCGACTTTGAAAAGTACAAGGGTAACTCTTGCCCTCAAAGCCATCTGGTGATGTACGCTCGGCGGATGTCAGCCCAGACGAAGAATCAAGACCTACTGATTCACTACTTTCAGGATAGTTTAATCGGTGCCGCACTCAAATGTTACATGGGTTTAAACCGTGCTACGATCAGCACTTTCAGAGATCTTGGCACTGCCTTCGTCCAACAATACAAATACAATTTGGACATGGCACCCGACAGAGATCAACTCAGATCAATGTCACAAAAGGACAAGGAAACCTTTAAGGAGTATGCTCAAAGGTGGCGTGAAATTGCTGCTCAAATTTGTCCGCCTCTTGAGGAAAAAGAGATGACAAAGATCTTCTTAAAGACCTTAAGCTCATTTTACTATGACCGAATGGTTGCCAGTGCGCCCAGTGATTTCACCGAAATGGTCGGCATGGGCGTACGTCTTGAGGAAGCCGTCCGAGAAGGACGTTTGGTAAAAGACACTGGATCGACGAGCGGTACTAAAAAATATGGTAGTGCTCTCCCTAAGAAAAAAGAGCAAGATATTGGGAATATCTCTCTCGGAAAGCAAAGGCGACGTTATCAACCGGTAGCAGTTGTGACTCCTGCTATCAACCCTGCGTCTATTCCTACGTATCAACCTCAGGTTGCGCAGAGCCAACCTGACCAGCAAAGGACACAACAGCCTCTTCAGCAGGCTCGTCCTCCATATAACAACAACCGTACAACACGGCCACCAGGATTTGATCCTATACCCGTAACGTATGCAGAACTATTTCCATTACTACTGGCTAAGGGGTACCTTCAGAGTAAATCTCCTCTTACAGTACCAGAAAATCTGCCTTTTTGGTTTAAGGTGGATCAAACGTGCCCTTATCATCAAGGAAGTCCAGGGCATAACATAGAGACTTGTCTCAATTTCAAGTCTGACGTGCAAAAGCTTGTTAGGAGCGGGGTCTTATCTTTCAAAGATACGAATCCTAATGTTCTTACGAACCCGCTGCCTCAACACGAGAAGGCTGCAGTCAATTTGATAGAAGGAGAGACTAATAATGTCTATCAAATTCACGATGTACTCTTGTTGAAAACCAATCTGGTTAAGATGCATTGTAGACATAATGGATATGGCCATGTGCCACCTCATAACACTCATCAGTGTAATATCTGCTCTAAAGACAATCAAGGATGTTCGGTAGTGCAAACAGCTCTACAGGAACAGATGGATCTCGGATGGATCCAAGAGCACCGAGTTCGTGGAGTTAACATGGTCTACATGAATTCTAATGTCATTCAGAATCACGACATCCGTACAATGAATGCCAACTTGGTGGCAATGCACTCAAGGCAAAGCCAATACCATAATCTGCCACGGCACGATTACAGTTCTTGTCTGATTTACTCGGTAAACAAACAGGGATGCTCTTTCATACAGGAGGCCCTCCAGCGTCAGATGGATTTTGGATGAATCCAAGACTACCATGATAGGAACCCTTATCAGATCAACATGGTTCAGATCTTCGATATTCGTGTGATGAATACCAACCTGGTAGAGTTACATGCTGAACAGGTCCGACTCGGATTCTTAATATCACATGACTATCAAAGCTGTAAAGCGGGTTGCAAAAACGATCGAGGTTGTACCCTTGTCCAGGAGGCACTTCAGCACTTGTTAAATCACTGGTGGATGCCAATCTATATGGATGAAGATACTCAGCAATTAGTATCAGTAATAGAAACCCCACTCGGCGTCAAAGTCAGGATGTCCGATCAGTGGAAGCTAACCTAGTGAGGTTACATTGTATTCAAAACGGGCGTGGCCAGGTGCCACCACACAACTATGACAGTTGTGGTGTCTGTTCGGAAAGTAACCAAGGGTGTTACCTTGTGAGAGCAGCTCTTCAGGGTCAGGTCGATCGTGGAGAAATTCGTCCATATCCGGGTTCTGGACCCACCAACTGGTCGCCGAACTACCTTGCCGAGCAAGTTGAGGATGTTGTCACAATCTCTGGTCATCACCATACCAGGGATGTTTTTGCCATTATCCCTCTACTTGACGAATCTAAAGTTCCCAACCGGGAACGAATCGAGATTACTTATGATGGTCAGAAAAATCAAAAGGCTCTTGTAGTCATCTATCTACCAGGACCGCTACCGTATAAATCAGCTAAGGCAATCCCTTACAAATACGGTGCAACAATAATTGAAAATGGAAAGGAAATTCCATTACCCTCAGTTGTGAACATTGCAGACATCAGTCGAGTAACACGGAGTGGTAGAATCTTCAACCGAGGGGTTGGGGAAGTTAACAAGGAAAAGGAACTTCAGACAGAAGCTCCCGATCCACCAGTCGGTCAGTCCAGTAATCCCGACCTTTCGAAAAATAATGATGAGATACTGAAGCTCATCCAAAGGAGTGAATATAACATTGTCGATCAACTATTACGAACTCCTTCAAAGATCTCGGTGTTATCACTGTTACTCAGTTCAGAAGCCCACAGGGAGGCTCTGCAGAAAGTCTTGGAGCAAGCCTTTGTGGAACAGGATGTAACAATCAGACAGTTCGATAGCATTGTCTCTAACATCTCTTCCTGCAACAATTTGGGATTTAGTGATGAGGAATTACCCAAAAAGGGTCGCCGTCATAACATGGCGCTCAACATTACAGTCAACTGTCAGGACGATGCTTTAACCAGCGTACTGGTAGACACAGGGTCAGCCCTGAATGTTATGCCGAAGTCCACTTTGATGCAATTATCATTCAGGGGCCCTCCGATGAGAGTCAGCGAGGTCGTTGTCAAAGCATTCGACGGATCCAGAAAAACGGTTATCGGCGAAGTTGATCTTCCCATAACTATTGGTCCTCACACTTTCCAAGTTACTTTCCAGGTCATGGATATCCGGGCAACGTACAGTTGTTTATTAGGAAGACCTTGGATACATCAGGCTGGAGTGGTCACTTCGACCCTCCACCAAAAGCTAAAGTTCGTTCAGAACGATCAACTTGTCACAGTCTGTGGAGAACAAGCCTTGCTTGTGAGTAACTTGTCATCATCTGCTGGTATAGAACCTGAGGAGGTTATTGGAACTCAGTTCCAAGCATTGTCGGTGAGCAAGGATAATAAATTCAAAGGAGGAACCTCAATTTCCTCATACAAAGATGCTATTAAAGCGGTCGAGAGTACCGATACGACAGGATGGGGGCAGCTTGTCATTCCCATTAACAATAAAACAAAGAAGGGTCTTGGTTTTTCTGCAACCTGTACCCGGACAGCTGCCAACGATGAAAGTCTTCATCCCCTTCGAAACTTATTCCACAGTGGAGGTTTTCTTCACCCAGTGTCTCAGACAGTTCATGCTATCAATGAGGAAGATCCCTCTGACACAGATGAAGAATGGAAGTCCTACCTTAACGGGGACGGTTATATGTCTCAGGAAGAGGTACCTACGCCATTTTGCTATCCCGCACAGAGTCCGAGATTTATACCCCGGTCAGACATCGAAATGATATATGGAGATTGTGATCCGAAAGGATGTCGTGCTCCGCCAAATTCATTAGAGGAGGAAACTCTGATGAAAGACAACTTTGACCACAACTACTATCTCCAAATGGATGGTCTGCCAATGTGGCAACCTTATCCAGGAGACTTGGGGCAAGAAAGTCAGCCGAGCAATGAAAATCAGTTGACCGTCATTGAACAGAATACCTGTGTCCCCACCATGTCATGGGATCAACACTCAGGTCATTCGGAAACTACTCAACATGAAAATGAATTCGCAACGTTCGCAGGACTTGAATTCATCAACTATGCTTTTCCCGAGGTCAACGTCATCGAAAAGGATGACTCCTCTAGTTCTAAAGAGGTGTGGGACACCCTAGGACAACCGAGTGGTAAATACGACTTTATGGTCAAGTACACTGCTCCCGAAAGCTCTCGTATCAGGTTCGAAGACATCCAGCCAACTGGATGGGGAAATACAGCTGAGAGCACAAATGCTATGCAAAATACAACAGAGGAATTCTCCTACGACAACTCTGCCTAGGAGACAGATTCCAATGATCCTGCTCCACCAGAAATCAGCGTCATTTTTGAAGACAAATTAAGGAAGGTGCCAGACTTTGTGATTCACCGAGGAGTTCATCGCCAATGGGTTACTGTCGAGGTTCCGAAGGTCGTTCATCACTCAAAGTAATTGCCATCTTTAACCTTTCACCCTGCCCAGGTGAAACGGATGTTTTGATAGGGCTCGCTTTCTGTAAATTTCCCTCTTCGCTTCGCCCAAAGCGACAGAGTTTTGTTTTATAGGGCTGTAGTTTCAAGGATCGACTTGTTCATTAATAAAATAACGTCGTTCTGTAATTTCCGCATTAATTGTTGTTTTCTCTTTTTGCTTTTTCAGAAAATGGTAATCCTAAAAAACGAAACTATAAAAAACAAGCAATAAAACAAAACACTGCACACACTTGCATTTTTCTCTATCTCCTCTAAACACGAATCGTCACGTCATGCAGATTGCTTGTTTTAAACCCAGTTAAAACATACGATCCGATGCCTTCTCCCAACTTTGAGTCCCTGATATTCGAGGCTGAAGAAGAAGATGACAACAAAATTCCAGAAGAGATCTCTCGATTACTCAGACAAGAGGAAAGATCCATTGAACCTCACAAAGAGCCGTTGGAAATGGTAAACTTGGGTTCAGAAAAAGAGAAAAAAGAAATCAGGATTGGGGCACTGCTCAGTCCAACTGCCAGAGAGGGTTTGATAAAGCTTCTCAGAGAATTTCCCGATGTGTTCGCTTGGTCCTATCAGGATATGCCAGGGTTGGATACTAGCATCGTGGAACATCGCTTACCGTTAAGATTGGAATGTCCGCCAGTAAAGCAAAGGTTGAGACGGACTCGCCCGGACATGGCGATCAAAATCAAAGAGGAGGTACAGAAACAGATTGACGCGGGTTTCCTCGCTACATCTGAATATCCTCAATGGCTATCCAACATCGTACCCGTTCCCAAAAAGGACGGAAGGGTCAGAATGTGTGTAGATTACAGAGATCTAAACAAGGCAAGTCCAAAGGACGACTTTCCTTTACCACACATTGACATGCTGGTAGACAGTACAGCAAAGTTCAAAGTATTCTCCTTCATGGATGGATTTTCGGGCTATAACCAGATCAAAATGGCACCGCAAGACATGGAGAAAACTTCGTTCATTACCCCATGAGGCACCTTTTGTTACAAGGTAATGCCGTTTGGTTTGAAGAACGCTGGGGCAACCTATCAAAGGGCCATGACTACTCTGTTTCATGACATGATACATAAGGAAATCGAGGTATATGTTGATGATATGATTGCAAAATCAAAAACAGAGAGTGAGCACATTGAACATCTGTCAAAATTGTTCGAACGTTTGAGAAAATTCAAGCTCCGCTTGAATCCCAACAAGTGCACCTTCGGTGTCCGTTCAGGGAAACTCTTAGGATTCATCGTCAGCCAGAAAGGAATTGAGGTTGATCCTGACAAGGTCAAGGCCATTCAAGAAATGCCTTCTCCGAAAACTGAAAAACAAGTCAGAGGATTCTTGGGACGTTTAAACTACATCTCCAGATTCATATTCCTCATGACCGCCACTTGTGCGCTGATCTTCAAGCTACTTAAAAAGAACCAGGATTGCGTTTGGTCAGAAGATTACCAAACCGCCTTCGACAGTATTAAGGAATACCTCTTGAATCCGCTGATTCTATCACCTCCAGTGGAAGGAAGACCACTGATCATTTACCTCACAGTCCTAGAGGACTCGATGGGATGTGTACTTGGCCAACAAGACGAAACTAAAAGAAAAGAGTCTGCCATCTACTATTTGAGCAAGAAATTCACCGACTGTGAAACTCGGTACACAATGCTTGAGAAAACTTACTGTGCTTTGGCTTGGGCAGCCAAACGTCTTCTCCAATACATGATTCGTCATACTACTTAGTTGGTCTCCGAAATGGATCCAATCAAGTACGTATTTGAAAAACCTGCTCTTACAGGAAGAATTGCCCGTTGGCAGATGCTGTTATCAGAATATGACATAGAGTACCACGCTCAAAAAGCCGTTAAGGGAAGTATTTTAGCCGATCATTTGGCTCATCAACCGATTGACGATCAAGAATCAGTCGGGTTTGACTTCCCAGACGAAGATGTCATGTATCTAAGAATGAACGACTGCGATGAACCGCTACCCAATGAAGGGCCAGAACTAGGTTCCCAATGGGGACTTATCTTTGACGGAGCAGTTAATTAATATGGAAACGGAATTGGGGCAATCATTGTTACCCCTCAGGGTACCCACATTCCTTTCACTGCCAGACTTACGTTCAAATGTACGAACAACGAGGCCAAATACGAAGCTTGTATCATGGGTCTCGAGGAAGCGATTGATTTAAGGATCAAAAACTTGGACGTATATGGCGACTCAGCCTTGGTTATCAATCAGATAAAAGGAGATTGGAACACATACCAATCAGGATTGATTCCTTACAAAGACTATGCAAGAAGGTTGTTACCCTTCTTCAACAGAGTTGAGTTTCATCACATCCCTCGTGATGAGAATCACATGGCTGATGCATTAGCCACTCTATCTTCCATGATTAGTGTAGGTCGATGGAACGACCTACCTAAGATCGACATAATGCGCCTTGAACGGCCCGCTTACGTCTTCACGATTGAAGCAGTCATGGACGACAAACCTTGGTATCACGATATCAAATGCTTCCTTCAGAAACAAGAGTACCCACCTGGGGCATCCAGGAAAGACAGAAAAACCCTCAGAAGATTAGCTGGAAACTTCTTCCTGAGCGGTGACACTCTCTATAAGAGAAATTTTGACATGGTCTTGCTCCGATGCGTAGACAGACCAGAAGCAGACATGCTTATAAAAGAAATTCATGGAGGATCCTTTAGCACTCATGCCAACGGACACACAATGGCGAGAAAAATTCTAAGAGCAGGGTACTACTGGTTGGCCATGGAATCCGACTGTTACAAGTACACGAGGAGGTGTCACAAGTGTCAGATATACTCCGATAAAATTCATGTAGCGCCGTCATATCTCAAAGTTCTTTCTTCCCCATGGCCTTTTTCCATATGGGGTATCGACATGATCGGCTTGATTGAACCTAAGGCTTCGAACGGACATCGGTTCATCCTTGTAGCCATTGACTACTTCACCAAGTGGGTCGAAGCAGCGTCATTCGCTAATGTAACCCGACAAGTGGTGGTCCGATTTATCAAAAACAATATCATCTGCCGTTATGGTTTTCCAAGCGAGATCATTACTGATAATGGTTCTAACTTGAACAATAAGATGATGAAGGAGTTGTGCGCATAGTTCAAGATTGAACACCATAACTCATCTCCCTACCAACCCAAGATGAACAGAGCGGTAGAAGCGGCTAACAAGAACATCAAGAAGATTGTTCAGAAGATGGTTGTAACCTATAAAGACTGGCACGAGATGCTACCCTTTGCTCTTCATGGTTATCGCACATCTGTCCGCACTTCAACAGGGGCAACCCCTTTCTCTCTAGTATATGGCATGGAGGCAGTTCTCCCCATAGAAGTAGAGATCCCATCAATCCGGGTATTGATGGAAGCTAAGCTTTCAGAAGCTGAATGGTGTCAAAGTCAACACGACGAATTAAACCTGATCGAAGAGAAGCGAATCACGGCACTATGCCACGGTCAGTTGTATCAGCAAAGGATGAAGAAGGCGTTTGACAAAAAGGTCTGAACTCGTGTCTTCAGAAAAGGAGACCTCGTGTTCAAGAAGATATAATCATTTCTCACAGATTCCCGAGGTAAATGGACTCCGAATTATGATGGCCCCTATGTGGTCACAAAAGCTTTCTCAGGCGGCGCCTTGAGACTTGCAACCATGGACGGAGAGGAATTTGCCTACCCCACGAATGTTGATGTAGTCAAGAAATACTTCGCCTAAACTAAAAAAAACGTCTCGGTGGATTGAAAACCCGAAAGGGCGGTCCAGGAAAAAGTTAGAGACATGAAAAAAATCATCCCGGTGGATTGGAAATATCATAGTACAATCCAGGCAAAAATTAGGGATAATGGCAAGTAACTATGTTCAACAGAGGCAAGTCCCTCAGTAGCAGCAGTTACATCATCGGAAGAAAACTCCAGTCAAGGTCATCTTCGACAGAAGCTCAGGATGCCCCCGAATTCAAAGTTGGTAGAAGGATGGTGGTCGTTACGTTTCAACGTAGTCCTTTTCCCTGTAAATTACCATTTTCTAACTTTGTAAATACTCTTTGGAATCACCCGTTTGGCTGATCTCCATTTTATCAATAAAATTTGAGCCTTTGTGCTTTTGTTTGTAATTCTTATTTGTTTTAGCTTTACAGAACGACATTTTAACATGATTAACGATTCTTGAAATAAAACAAAAATGAATTTACTTGTTAAAACTTTTTCTGCTTTTAAAATAAAGATGGCAATTTCTTTTGACTGTTAAACATCGAAAGAACATCAATCGCGTCTCCAAAGGTGTTCGAACCTCAAAGTGCAGAATCAAAGTACTCCTTCCAGGCCCAATATGCCTGAATAAAGGGATCAGCTGTGTCGGAGACCTTGTTTCGTCTGACACACCTCGGCCGAGTTCTCATCTCCTAAGCCCGATCAACGGTATTCCCCGCAGGGATTATCTCTCATAAGCAAGGTGGAATTGCTGCCTTGAATCAGTGATATCTCTATACGCCCCGCGATGGCCGTGTATCCAGTCATGTTCATCTTGTAGTTTGTATGTCGCGTCAGTTTTGTCAGCATAAACATGCATGCATCATTGCATTATCGATTTGCATTCACATTTCATATTGCGTCACTATCACTCTAGCCAGTCTTGTCCCTTAGTGATAGGAGTTCTCTCAATCGAGTTGTCAGCTCTTTCCTCGTCAGGAAACGTTGTGTCTGAATAATCTCGCCACCAGTGTATCCTTAAATCAGAGTCGGCACTCGACCACTTTGATAACTTGAACCTCTGAAGAGCCAGAGAACCTTCAACAGATGTCACTCTTCGCCAATGAAGATGATATCCTTGCTTTCCCGGATTAAAGAAAATCCCCAGAGAAAGCCTCTTAAGCAAAGATTCGGTGGTACATCAGTGTTTCTCCGAAAATCACTGATGAAAAGGTCATCGGCACCTCAAAATTGGACCCCATCATATGACATTTCTCCGGGAAGATCCCGAGAAAAGTATGATGTAAGATCCCAAGTGGAAACAGTCTCTTAAGAGACTCGCTTTTCCCAGTAGAATCGACAAATGGCGTTTCCAACAGAGAAGTTTGTGCAACTCTACAACTCAGACGACTGGGTTCCCCAGCGACTCTGACATCAAATTTTTTCCGTCAAACGGCATCTCCCCAGGAAAATTCGGCGAGAAGTTTGAGGAAAACCGCTACGAATAGCGTCCCTTGTCAATTAAGTTTATTGACAAAAGAAACTAAGACCAGTTTCTTGGTAGGAAACCAAGAACGAGGGGAAGTTTACAACAGAAACTAAGACCAGTTCCTTGGTAGGAAACCAGGATCGAGGGGGAGTTTACAACAGAAACTGAGACCAGTTCCTTGGCTGAAGACCAGGATCGAGGGGAAGTTTACCTTTTCTAAGCATCATTGCTTAGCTAGAGAGGATGAATGCGCAAGCTGCCATTCATAGCCGTCAAAATTTCAGGTATTCCGATATTTAATCCTCTTGCACCCCGAATGCCCGAATACCTTCGTCATTCACACCTTCGGGTCCAAGAAGATTAAATAGGGGCATCTGCCATACCCCAAATTTTAACCACTAAGATTTCCCATCATTGTGCAAATCATCATCACAATATGGATGAAGCATTAGTCTCCCCAAAGATGGGTGAGCATCCACTACAATCAAAATTAGGGTTTCAAGCCCTCTCAGAGCCTTAGACAAAGGATCAATCAAGGAATGACTTGATCTTCAACTTGTCTAACCTCTCAGACATCCAAAATGGATCAAAAAGGACTCCCATTTTAAGGATTAAGCACAAGGTTGCTCCCTTTTAGGTGGATCAAGTCTCAAGATCGACAGTGTCACCAAATTAGGGTTTTGGTCGACTAGGGCCTCCAGATGGAAATCTTCATCTGGGCACAAGGCAATGATCCAAAACATAACCTACTATACTCCATGGAGCCTCATGGACCCAAGCATCAAGTCAATTTGACCTCAGGGGATACATACATCAAAAATCAGGAATTAGGGTTTCTTGACCTAATTCACCCCTAAGTTGACTTTTGGGACAAATCAAGAGCCAAGACCTCAAGACATGATTTGAGGGTCTCTAATGAAGTATATTGATCCATTTGGAACAATGGATTAATCCAAGAAGCTTGAGCAACAAGTCTCATTTTCATCTGCACCACAATTAGGGTTTCGCGAGGAAAGTCAACTGTAACTTTGACTTTTGACCAGGACATGCTCCCAAACCCTAGGACATGCCCCAATATACCCTATGACACCCATGGAACATGTCCATCAAGTTTGATTTAGGTCAAGGACATGATTTCCTGAAGAATTGCATAGTTTGGAATTCATTTGATAAAAAGTCAACTGTGCACAAAAGTCAACTTTGACTTTTTGAGAATTTTCACCAAAATGGGTTTTTAACCCTAAAATGATGTTAATGTATGATTCTAAGTTATGGAAAAAGTACCACTAATACACTAACTTTGGAGGATCATAACTCCTAAACCACATGGCCATTTTTTCTCATCCAAAAATAGATTTGTAGCCCTCATTACCCTCTACAAAAACTTCAACTAGACCTAAGTCCAATTCATTAAGAATTTTGAGTTATAGAGTGATCAAAATCAAGAAATCACACTTTGTTCCAACACTTAGTGAAAATTTCACTAAGTCAGATTTTGCTTCACTTTTTGCCAAATGTAGAGGGATTTTTCACTTGGAATCAAAAGAGATCAAAACCAAACTTGTTCAAACAGTTGTTGTGTCATGTAAGGGCTTTCCAAAATGGCCAAGAACATTGCAAAATTCCATTTGAGTCATGAGATATGACATTGGAAAGTTGCCTTGCTGAAATCTGTCAAAGGCAAGGCAGAATTTGTAACTTTGCTCGATTTGCCAAAATCAGCCAAATTCAAATGCTCCTATCCACTTGGACACATCTGAGGATTGAATCTAAAGGGGACAATCACTGAGCCAAGCCTCCAAAGTCCATGGAACAAGAAATAGCATGTTGAACCTAGAATGGCCAAAATAGGGACAAGACTCCAAATTTGGATTGAAGCATTCAATGGAAGCATCAAGGTGGCATGGACTAAGCCATTCTCATCTGAAATCAGTCAAGACTTATCCAAGACCAAGGGAACCAAAGCTCTGTGCCCTAACCTCTAGTCAATGGCTAGAGGAGACTTGGATTTTCATTTGCCAACATTGGCCAAACCTACTTACCAGCTGCCATGCACTATTCCTTGCAAAACAAACTTGCTCTACTATAAATAGAGCTCAATTGTGATCAGTTTGAGTACACCAAAGCCATCAAATAGATGCTTTCCTCGAAATCTCTTCTTTCACTCCAATTTTGCCTTCTAAGGCAAGTCACTATCGGGTTTTGAGTTTGAGAGCTCTTCCAATCAAACCAATCACTCACACACCTCACATACATCACATATGAGCTGATCAAACACTTAGATCACTTCTGAAACACCAATTTCACAAAATCACCAGCTGGTTGCTCAAGGTTTTAACCAAGTTACAGCTGAGGTACCACAAAGTGATCCAGCCAATTTCAATCAAGTCCAACCATCCAAACACACTCCATAGGGTGTAGGGAAGTTGTTCAGATCATCACCACTCATCTGTAACACCTCCAAATCAAAAATCACATTGCACTTGCTGTCACGGCCTAGAGGTAAGCACATACTTGGTCATCTCTCAATCTATGCATATTTCCTCGCACAATAATTTGGCCATATGTTCATAATCATGCATGGAATGTTTTCCCTCAATTAATTGCATTGTTTGAATCGTGTATCAAAAATCCTAGCCTTCATGCAAAAATTAGGGTTCTTGAGGTTTCTTCGTGATTTCTTGTTGTATGTTTAATTTAAATGAAATTAATGGACATAGACATGATCGTGAGGTTGAGACGAGCATAATGATATGTGGATTGCATGATATGATTACGTATTCAGTGAAATTGGATGGAAAATGCAAATCAGCCAAACCCAGAAAAACGCGCGTGTTCTTGCTTGTGTTCTTGGCGCCTTTTTCACAAATTCAAATATTTGAATTTTGTGATTTTGTTTAATTGATTCAAAAATTAATTTCTCTCTGAGTTTTAATGATTTTGAGTTGATTCTTTTTTTAATAATTCACAAAAATGCTAAAATATTTTATTTTAACAAAAAATCCCAAAAATATTATTTATTTCATATAATTGATATTTTTGCAAAGAATTAATATTTTAATTGTTTTTGACATTTTAAATATTTTTTCCACATTGATTTTGCAACTTTTAATGCTTTCTAATTATTTTGTAGGTCAATACTTAATTTTTGAAGCATTAATCCAAGATCACAATTTTTTTTTCATATGATAAACAATTTTGATCATTTTAATTGAATTTTTATTCAATTAAACACATTTTTGAAAACAAATTAGGGTTTTTGGATTAATTCAACCCTCATAAATCATTTTCAAAACTCTTGGGCCTCTAATAGAGTGTAAGACCCAATCTTTCTTGACCAAATCATTTTTGGGCCTCAGTGTATTGTATAAGTCCCGATACCGTCAAAAACAAACGACGCAATCGTCGCCTTTTCAAAATAACCCTTGGGCCTCTGCTTGAGCTATAAGACCCATTCAAAAACCTTTTTGGGCCTCTATTAGAGTATAAGACCCAAACCCCTTTTAACCAAAATCATTTGGGCCTCACTTATTGTATAAGTCCCTTCGCGTTAAAAGAAAATCTCGGCGCGATCGCCATTTCAAACGAAAAGTCAACTGGGCCTACCCTCGTGTTATAAGCCCCACTCTTTTTCTTTAAAAACCTTTTGGGCCTCTTGAAAGAGTGTAAGACCCATCCCTTTGTACAGAAAACCTTTTTGGGCCTCAGTCACTTGTATAAGTCCCTCTGTACCAAAACAACAGTGCGCTCGCTGATAAAACCCCGGGCCTCTCCTTGAGCTGTAAGCCCCAAACCTTTCTTTTTCAAAGCACTTTCTCCTTTGATTTTGAATATACTGTTGTTTTCAATCTTTCTTTGTTGAACAACTAACCAAACAGCATGGAAGCTCTACAACCGAGTAAGTGGTTATTGCTTTCATTTACCGCTTTCATATACATATAACTGTATTGTGGGGCTGTTTCACTATAAGTCTTCTTTCATAAACTCATATCAACTGTGTAATAATAGTATAGATATTTTGAGTTTCCCCGGCAACTACGTCTAGAACTAGGTGACGCCGTTTCATTTATCCGTAGAAATAGACAACTGGATCCCCCAATAGGATCACCAGATACAGTCTTCTCTTTGGCTGTCCTCATTAAGAATTGTCAAGAAACTCTACTCCCCAAGATGAATGTCTTCTCCGTGAATGGCATCTTTGAGTTTCTTCCAAATTCTCAAACTTTCCAGGCTTTGATCTATTCTCGGTGAATAGCATTGCCTTGAATTTCTCGGGGTTTGGGGACCCACGGGCTTCTCAAAAGTATCGGCCTCCTCTTAGGCATCGTACAAGGACCCACAGGCTTCCTAAAAGCAACCCCGCCTCCTCTTGGGCTTAGTACAAGGACCCTACGGCTTCTTAGAAGTATTCACAGCCTCCTCTTAGGCTTCGTATAATGATCTCTTCCTCCGGGAATGATAGCCTCCTCTTGGGTTTCGTACAAGGACCGATCGGCTTCTTAAAAGTTTCCAGCCTCCTCTTGGTCTTCATACAAATTGTCCCGACGACCTCCTAGAGGTATAGGAACAAAACTTAATCATCTGTATAGAACAGTCCTTTCATAGAGTCTACTACTCTTTCTCAAAGCATAGTACAAAAGAGAAAACTCTAGACTTGGACAGTCTAACTTCCTTGAGTCTCAAAGACATTCTCAAGTAACCCCTTCGTTAAATAGGAAGGAAACCCGCAGACTCGGACAGTCTCAATACCCTTTGGATTTCCCGCTTCCTTAAAGAATAGGAATAAACCGGATCCTCAAATCAAATCCTTGAGTACAGTGTTGCTCATATAAGAACTGATTTTCTCTTTCAAAATCAGTATACCGAACCTGTCACTCAACTGAAACAGTCACCCTGGCCTCCTCTTGGGCCTTGTACAATGATCCTCCCCAGCGGAGTCAAATAATGTTTAGCCTCTCTCTCAGGCTTTGTACGAGACACATAAGAGACTCCCTCGTTGAGTCAATCACCCCTTTCGCCTCCATCTCGGGCTTTATACGAGGTACAAAAAGGTTCTTATTGAGCCAAACAAATTTTCACCTCCATCTTGGGCTTTGTACGAGATACAAAAACTCTCTTGTTGAGTCAATTAGCCTCCATCTTGGGCTTTATACGAGATACCAAAAGATTCCATCGTTGAGTCAAAACCTTTTAGCCTCTCTCTCGGGCTTTGTACGAGACACATATTAGCCTCCTCTTAGGCTTTGTATAAGAAAACCACTGGTTAATCCAATTAACCTTTTAGCATCAAAGTTGTGCCTCGTTCACAGTACACAAACATCAACAACTCTTTCCCCTCCATCTAACTGCTGTAAGCAGCAAGCCTCTGGATCATCTACATCCATGCCAATGTCCCTCTTTTAGCATGAGAAATTCCTAGGGAAAGATAGCATTGCTCTGCACTGAGTTAAAGTCTTCTCCTTCAGGTTAAAATCCCCTTTAAAGGAAATTATGGCATTGCTAGGATCCGCGTATCCCGGTTAAAGTAATTCTCCTTTATAAAACAATTGTGACATACAACCCCCTCTTTAGAGATGACAAATTCTCTCTAAAGTTGAGACCTTTTAGCTTCATATCTTGGGCTTTGAATAAGATACAAATCACCTTTCGCTTCACGTCTTGGGCTTTGAACAAGACACCAAAATAACCATTTCCTCCCATAGAATAGGAGGAACTACGAACGCTCTGATTTCCCTGTTTCGGTAAACGGGAATACGTAGGCATAAGATCGAAAGAAAAGATCTTAGCGAGCACACTAAACAAAAAACCCAAATCCCATATCTCCATCAATCAAAAGCAGTAATTCAAAAACATCCGTCCTAACATCCTAATCCTTGTTCCCCGTCAGAAACCTTCTGTCTAGTTAAAAAGAAAGAAAACAGTATTGGTGAAAAATACAAATAACCAGTACAAAGGCCCCCCCACATTGATAGCATTCGTAACTTAACAGACCGCTGTTTAAACTCAGTATGCAAAGCAGGGTTAATTGGAGACATCTATATCCCTTCCTTATTCAGTTCACGATAGGATAAAAAATGAATCGACCTGTAGTTTTAAGCTCAAACGCAGAGAGCGACCAGCGCTTAAGAACCGCGTCTAAAATCGCTCGCTACAGTTGGACATAATCATGTTGTGTTGTCGAAGGTCAGCCTCCGTCTTTCCAATCTTTCTGAATAAGTTGTGAGGCATTAGATTGACAGTTGCCCCACCATCTACAAACACCTTGTTGACTGCCACTCCGTCAACCTTCGCCTTTATGAATAACGGCTTCAGATGGTACATCATCCCAGGGCTGGGTCTCTCAAACATGGTTGTTTGTTCCTCAACCACACCATTATTCATTACATAATAGCATAGCGGTTTGTCCTCCGTATTTTCGTCAGGTACAAAATCCTCTTCTGCTGCAGAGATTTCTGACACCACATCGTATTCAGCTGGTAGTATCGAAACGATACCACAGTTCAAGATGAAATCTTCACCATAGGTGTCATCATTGGTGTCATCGTACATGTCTTCGTCGAAGTCCCCGTCTGGTGAAGGGGTATACTCATCGTCCGACTGAGGAGAATACTTTGGCTCTTCCTCATCCGATTGAGGGGTGTATTCTGGTTCCTTCTTGGTTTCAATCAGCGAAGTACATTTTGAGGTTTGGGTCAAAACTACCCCCTTTTGTCCTGACGCTTCCACGATTACTGCCATGGTCTGATTTGTCACAACTTTATCCTTTTCTACCCATCTTCCTCTTGGGTGTTACGGCTTTTGTCCAGAAGTTCCGACAGGCTTCAACTGTGAAGTAGCAGCCTCTTTCTCAGCTTTCTTGTTTCACTGATAACGTCTCCACTGAGTCCTGGTCATGGGGTTTTTCCCTTTGTAGTTGGGGGACACCACATAACCCCTAGGTTCGACTCTTTTGTCAGAGACTTTCGCCTCCTTTTCCAAGTCCAAAACCTTCCATTTTGGACTTTTGTTTCCTTTCTGGCTTACTGGTACCATCCATTTTTCTTGTGGGGTGTTCGACGGTGGCACAATGGCCTTGGGTCGTGCCTCTTGGAACAGCTTCATGTACTCCTCGTTTCGACGAGGTGCACCGCTCCAGTCGAACACAAACCTTGGGACATGTGGCTTATCTTCTTGCGGCATTTCTTTCTTGTTCGCCTTAAATCTCTCAGCAACATTCTCATCAAACACAGCATTGTACCTAGCGCATAATGCTACCTTCGACCCGCTTACCCTGCACTTTTCTTGGAAATCTGCCAAGCTTTCGCCAGCTTAGGGGTAAACTACCTCGAGTTTTTCCTCAGCCCTTTTGTCGGAACAGTCAGTGGCTTTGACCATCATGCATTCCACAGATTCAGTTGCGGATTGTTTGTTGGGACCCTCAGTAACCTCAACCATCATGCACTTATACAGTTCCGAATACAAAGCCTCTTCGACCTTTAGCGGGTCGGTGTCAACCTGCATCTTGGCCTTTCGCCAAATTGAAGTCGGCCCTCCTTCAAAGCCTTCTACACCAAATCCCTGAAAAGAACACATTGAGCTGTTTTATGACCAAGGAAATTATGAAATTTACAAAATCCCCTTTTTTCTTTTGTTCTAAAGGGGGGTCTTTTAAACCAGGAGGAACAATTATCTAACCATCTTTAACTAACAAGTCAAATATTTCGTCGCATTTAGAAACTTCAAAAGTATAAGTTTTAGCAACGTGTTTATCTGTTTTTCCAGTTTCTACGGGATTTTTCTCGTTTGATGGTTTTAGTAGTTTACGTGTGTATGGGGGCCCTGGCTTGAGTTCAGCCACGTTGACCTCGCTTTCGTCGACGGACTCTTTGTCGTCAGAGGAATATTCGTCAGCTGCCATATACGACACTTTTTCTTTCTTACGGTATCTGTTAGTCTGAGTTTTCTCAGCTTTCAACCGTTCGACTTGTCGGACTCGGTAGGCCAGTTGCGCCATATCCCTGAGATATTGCCTGTCCAGCTTTTTCCTGATGGAATAATCTAAATCGCCCACTGCCATTTCGACTGGCTCATGTTCAGGAACTTGAGTGAAGCATCTCGCCTTCAAAAGTCTAAACCTGTTAAGATATTGGTCTACTGATTCCGTGGCCTTCCGTTTGACACTGGCCAACTCTTTCAAACTAATTTTCGACTTCCCCATGTAAAACTGCTCATAAAACAATCTTTTTAATTGTGCCCACGTGTGGATAGACTGAGGGGGCAATGTGGTAAACCATGTAAACGCATTCTTCGTGAGGGAACTTGGGAAATAATTCATTTTCAAGTCTTCATTATTTGCTATATCACCGGCTTCGATTTGATACCTAGCAACCTGCTCGACGGTGGATTCCTCAGTATCACCAGCGAACTAGGTGAACTTCGGCACTTTCCAACCCCTAGGTAATTCCGTTTGTAAGACAAAATCTGGTAATGGGGACGTGTACGTTGGCCGTGGAAGGCCTAGATTTTCCCCATTACGGACCATAATGTGTTTGACCATGGCTTCCAAGTTTGGTTCGCCAGCCAAAGCATCATGTCGAACTTGTCTGACCACATAGTCGGGATCTTGGTTCCTATGAACTAGCACAGGAGGCCTTTGGGCCATTCTAGGGACTTGCTCAAACTCCTGGGGTTATTCAATTATTTCGTCGAAGACCTCATCTTGACGAACGGACGTCTCCGGTCGAGGCGGAGGGGTCTGTCGACCCTGTGCCCTAGGAGCGCCTAGGAAGTCACCTATCTGTGTCATTTGAGTTGCCAATTATTGGTAACTCTGGGTCGAATCTTGTATTAATGGTCTCAATATGGTGCCCATTTGTTGAGTCAACATATGAACCATCTCGTGATTACTCTCATCCATCTGCTGCCTCATGACTGCAACAGAACTTGAAGTGAACATGGGTATTGATTGGGATAATATACTAAAACCTGGGGGTCGAGTGACTTGGTTTTCCAAAGGCCCTAAGCATTGGTATGGTAAGAAAAATGGGGACGGACTTTCCCCAAACACTGGACCACTAGAATGTAAACTCAACATGAACTCTGTCGGCATCCCAAAGGATCGTGGGATGGGCATTGTGATACTAGGCACATACTTCCTTGTAGTCCCTGCCATTGTCGGCCTCGGGTCGTGTCGACGTGACGTCGCGGTTGGCCCACTAGGGGTGGTTGAAACCGCTAACACGGTCCCAGAGCCAACATCAGTTGTTTGCGTTATAACTGTACTTTCCATCGAAGACGGTTCTTTGTTCGAACGTGGTGTCACCATCTTACCATTGTGCAAATGCATACACTTAACTCACACGGGTCCCACCGGGTGTGCCAATTTGTTTCGCGCAAAACAACCGCTGGCCTCCTATCGCGGGTTTACTCTCGGGATCGGCCACAGAATCCCAGAACAATGGGCTGAAGTGTACGTTTTGTTGGGGTGACGGTTTTCTTTGTGATAACTTGAACAGAATGAAAAAGGTTTCGAGTTGATAAATGAAAACAAAGCTAAAGAAAAAGAAAAAGAAGAAATAGGAAAGTAAATGACAATAACTTAAACTTCGTTCAAATAAATTGCATGAAAATAATAAGTGCGGACGCTCTCATAAATTTTGTGGGAGTGACTCGTTTCTCTTAACGCTAAGTACTTAGAGTGTTTCCCTTTGCAATGTTACAAATGCGACCCCTAAAATGGAAATAACTATTGCTTTATATAGACTAACCAAATAACTGTTCATCTCCCCATATTGGTTTTGGTCGTGACACGTGTCACCCCATTATCTTTCTAACTTCCCATGTTCTTGGAGTTTTCAACTTTTCCCGCTCAAAAGTGTTTATCCTTGTGTCGGTTTCGTCCACCACTTGACGTCCTCCGACGACAATGCCTCCAAGTCTTCTTCCGACACGACCTTCATCTGCGTCGGTTCAACGCTCCAGACTCCCTTGGCGTCGACTCACTTTGGATATTCCACCATTCCTTTATTCTCTTTATTTGGTCGAAATCTCTTAGCCAACAATATGACTATTGATTGCATACACATCATTTGTGTCAAGAGGCAATGTTTGCTAGTTCCGTGGGAGCTAGTGACTTGTCCCAAACCTAGAGCGAGGTTTGAAAGCTTAGGGAACGGGCTTTTGTATGTTATTGGTCTAGGGAACGGACCCGGTTTAAGTGTAAAAACCAAAAAATAATAACAAGTGTTGGTACCACATGGCATGAGTTGCATTGAGTCTTGCATCGAGTCTCATTGCATATATGTTTGTTATATGAAAGTATGTGTATGTATGTGACTTGTTGAATTGGCGAAATTGTGAATTGTATGGTTACTTAAGTAATACTTTGTTGATGAAACTTTGAAGTGTGAGAATGATTGTAATTATGTTTGTATGTTTTTAAATTAATTATTATCTTATGATTTCAATAATGATGTGAATTATCACCCTTCTGTTGGAATGATGTGTTGTACGACATCGTTCAGGTACCGAGGAGTAGAGTTGCTTCTAGCGCGAGGCAACCGTTGAAGTAGCTGATTAGTTTCCTTATTTATGGTGGGTCGAGTCATGTTCTGATCATGTAACATTGGGATCGTTTTGGTTTATGTTTGCGAGATACATTATGTACTCTACTTTATGCTTTTATGTTTATTTGAATTGTATGAAGTATTGGCTTTTATGCCTAAGTATTGATTATGAATGAGATGGGCATGAGACTTTCATTATGTCTTTTATGCTTGAAGTAAATCCGCTGCTACATGCTAATGTGAAAGTTTTTTAAAAGCATGAAATCATTTAAGTGTTAATGAGCATGACAGGTGTTTGTGATGTTTTGAAAATATAAGTGACACCCTTTTTGTGAAATGCATGATATTTACTCGAATTTATTTATATTTTTTCGCTGGGGTTTAGAAGGGTGTTACAAGGAACATCCCCTCACGCGCTTGACAGTTCACGTGACCAACTACCTCTCCGGATCTCCCGGGGACAGTTGGACCAGGTTAACAGGTCATGCGCTTAACTTTCCACCTGGCAGTCTCTCATTGGTCGACAGATATTTCGGCCACATGGGAGACCTTGGCCCCGCGCTGGGGGTTACTTCTATAAATACCTTATCACTTGAGAGGGTCAGGTTTGATCACTATTCAATACTCTAAATCATACCTAAACGCTGCGTACTGTCTTTCTCTCTAGCCCAAACTTACTTTGGCATCAGAGTACCTTGCAGGTACACCCACATCCTCTCCTACAACCATCATCTCTGCCTTACACGGAAAGCCACGACGATCCAGTCTGATCACATCAGATCAGTGGCACTGTCTATGGGAAACATCGTTTCCCCATCTTTTTGAACCAAGATACCCCTTCTTTTCACCCAAAAGATCAAAGCTTACTCTCCAAAATTCACTCGATCATCATGGCCTCCAACAGAAAAGATGATGCCCATCAAGAACCTGTTTTCGCCGTTACCATGGATAACGTCGACCACTATAACCTCGAAGCTGCGGTCCATCAGACCGATCACAGGGACGGGAGGACTGCGTCTCCTTCTTTCGACGACGTGAAGCCACACGCACAAGATGTCGGTCACGTCTTTGAGCCTATGCCTTTCCCTTAAAACGCTGACCCCGACACTGCTGCCTTCATTGCCTCTCTCAACAGGTCCAACCTCCTGATCTTCCAATAGGGGGAGAGGATCAACATGCTCGAAAACGTCCTCCAGGAGAGACTTCCTTCGCAAAAGCCTCGCAGTTCCTCTCCATGCCCGCAATCTCCTCCTCAGAAACGTCGGCAAGTCAGATCCAGGAGCATTTCTCCCATCAAGGGACAATCAAGATCAGAAGAACCTGAGTCAGAAGCCGCCAGAAGACAACACCGTACTCCTCCGCAAAGATCCCGACGTTCTCCTACCCCAAAGAGGACCCGACCCTCGGAAAAGCATCATGATAATCGTCGGTCACGCAGATATTCTCCTCGATGAAGCAGAAGTTGCAGGCACAACCACTCCCCATTCCGGTCATCGAGCGCGAGTAGTGAGGACGACATCCATTAACCTCTATCTCAGGAGATTATGGACACCCGTATCCCTCGCGGGCTAGAAAAACCTCCTCCTCTGGAAACCTATGATGGGACCACCGACCCAGGAGAGCATATAGAAAATATCAAAGCCATGCTCCACTACCTCAACGTGAGCGGAGCCACTAAGTGTAGGTTGTTCCCCATCACCCTCAGGTAAGTGGCTTCCCTGAGGTTTGGTCACTTCGTGGAGGGATCTGAGGTTCGGTCACTTCACTGCTTCCAGACGCCATCCCAAGTTGGAAGCCACTCTCGAAGCCATTATACAGGGCAAGGATGAGCCCCTGCGCGCATACATCGAGAGGTTCAACAAGGAAGCTATAGAGGTCCGCACAACGGACCATATGAAGAAATACCTCCTTGAGAAGGGGCTGAGACCGAAGAGCGAATTTTGCAAAGCAGTGGGCATCGAGACCTCTCGTACCTTGGTCGAACTTCTCCGTAAGGCCCAAGCTTATATACAGTACGAGGAGAAAAAAACTATGTACAAGGCCCAGGACTCAAGGGATCAAGAGAGTTCTCGGGCAACAAATAAAGATGAATCCAAGGCTCCCAGGTGCGACAGGGAGAGACGACGAGACAATCGTCCTCGCGAGAGCAAGGGACCTGCTGGTCAGTTCACACAATACACCCTGCTGACAGCTCCCCACGATTGCATTCTCTCTGAATGCATTGACGCGAAGTTCAAGAAAGGGGGTGTCCGGTTCTCCAAGCCAACAACATCAAAGGGCAACACGGACAAGAGCAAATACTGCCGCTTCCATCGCAGTCACGGCCACGTGACCGAAGACTGCGTTTATCTGAAGGATGCTATTGAGATCCTCATCAAGGAGGGTCACCTGAAACAGTATACGAAAAAGGGTGAAGCTTCCCGACGAGAGACTTTGGAGTCTAAGAAGGAAACAGAGTCTTCACCGCCCAATCCTCCCCTGCAAGTCACCATGTCTATCACGCGGCCAGAGGACTTCATCATCCCCGACTACCTCGAGGATCCTCCCCAGATATCCGCACACAGCACCTGGGAGACCTTTCCCACGTCAATGGTTATCTCATGTGGCGGATACAACGAGCTCACTGTAGGGTCTGTCAAAATGAATTTTGACCAGCTAATTGACTACAGCCCCGACCGGTTATCCACACTCGAGAAATTCCAGGGGCGTTCTCAGCCTATCACATTCTACCATGAAGAACTGCCTGGGGGACTCCCCAAACTCTCACATTCCTCTCCTCATCAGGGCAAGATTGGCCATCACTGATGTCCGATGGATCTTGGTCGACCAGGGCAGTTCGGTGGACATCATGTACACCGGTTTGTTCTGCGCCTTGAAGCTTGACCAGAAGAATCGGTCACCGTATGTGGGATCTGACCTGTAAGAATTCAACAGAGCTACCGCCAGACCTTGGGGGTACGTGGAGCTTCCAGTCACGTTCGGGGAGGAGGAGGCATCCAAGTCGATCAAAACTCAATTTCTGGTAATCAACCGTCCATCGCGGTACCAATGTATCCTGGGGAGGCCAACCCTCACGGAGCTGATCACTGTCCCTTCAACCGTCCATCTCAAGATGAAATATTACACGGAGAAGGGCCACGTCACGACTTTGCATGGAGATAAAGAGGCCGTGAGGAGGTACTTCGAAGCAGCGACCAAAGGACAAAGCTCAATCGGTGCAGCACCTAAGGCCGCCAAACGAGAAAGGGATGAAGATCTTCCCAGCAAGGAAATCCAGACTGACAAAAAACCAGCACTTCTAGTGCACACAATCGAACTCGATAGCCAGATCTCTGAAGAGGGCGAGGGAGATAGCAATAAAGGCACTTCAGCAGTGACAGGAAGCTCCCCTGCATCAACCATCATGCGTCCGATACCAAATGGGGAATTCGAGGTGATCACCTTTGGAGACAACCCAAACAGAGGAGTAAAGATAGGCGCAAGGCTGCCCGAAGAAGTAAAGCAGCAATTGAAGACATGCCTAACAGACAATGCAGACTTATTTGCATGGAGCGCCATGGACATGCCTGACCTTGACCCTAAGACTGCCCACCATCAACTCACTATCGGCCCAGCTGCTCGAGCAGTAGCGCAGCACAGGCGCAAGCAATCTGATGAAAAGGCACAGGCTGCCGAAAAACTTGTAAAAGACCTCTTAGAGGCAAAATTTATCTCAGAGGTCAGGTATACAACTGGATGCTCAATATTGTACTAGTCAAAAAACATAATGGAAAATGGTGCATGTGCATTGATTATACTGATCTCAACCGGGGTTGCCCGAAGGACGCTTATCCTCTGCCCAGCATAGATAAGCTCGTAGACAATTCTGCAGGTTTCAAACTCTTGTTCTTCAAGGACGCCTACTCGGGATACAACCAAATTCCCATGGCCAAAAAGGACAAGAAATATACCACATTCATGACCTCGTCGGGGAACTATTACTCTAACGTCATGCCCTTCGGTCTGGAAAACGCTGGGGTCACGTACCAGCGTATGATGAACAAGGTCTTCCGATCAGAAATCTGAGACATGCTCGAAGTATACATGGACGACATGGTTGTGAAGTTCCAAGAGGAATCCAATCACATGGTCCACTTGCAAAAGGTCTTCGACCAAGCGAGAAAATGCAAAATGCATTTTAACCCAGAAAAATGTACCTTCGGTGTGTGGGCAGGGAAATTCCTCGGCTTCTACCTCACCGAGAGGGGGATAGAGGCCAACCCTGACAAATGTCAGGCATTCGCTGAATTTCCCATGCTAAGGTCGAAGAATCTTTTCTCCTGTCATCTTATCTTCCTCGAACCAATTTTTTGCTTTTAATTTTGTTATGGATAACCATTTGTTAGCTTGTGCTGCAGTGTATGCATCCACCAATTTCACTAAAAGGAGAGAACTTTGGAATGATCTCAACCAGCTCCTCTCTTTGCATTCTATTTTGTGGTCTTTCGTGGGAGATTTTAATGCTATTATTGGTGCTCATGAGCATCGTGGTAGGAATTCTCCGGCCTGGACACCGATGACAGATTTTAAGAATTGGTCTGATAGTAATAGCCTTATTCATTTTCCCACTAGTGGAGCTATTTTCATTTGGTCTAACAAGCGCGATTATCCTTACTCCATTGAGAGGCGTCTAGAGAGGTGTAATGGGAATCTTCTATGGTTTGATGTCTGCAATCAAATATTTGTTTCTACTCTCACAGAACTAGATATGATCATTTTCCGCTGCTGTTCAAATTTCACATTAACCCGGCCTGTGTGGTTTCTCAATTCAAATTCCTAAAATCTTGGTCGCTGCACAAGGATTGTAGAAAGCTGATATAATCGGTTTGGTATACAAAGGTTATTGGTTGTCATATGTATACTCTTTCTAGAAAGCTGTAGTTACTAAAAAATAAGCTTAAGGAGTTGAATAAAAATGTCTTTGGGAATGTCACCTCTAATGTTAAGAGTGCTGAAGAGTTACTTGGTAAAATACAACATCAAATCCAGATTGACGGAAATGAAAATCTCAAGTAGCAAGAAATAGATGCACAAAAATCTCTTTCGATGGCTCTCGACATAATGGAGTGCTTTTGGAAGGAAAAATCTAGAACCATTTGTCATTTGGAGGGTGCTCAGAATACGACTTTCTTCCACCGAGTCACAAAATTAAATCCAAGCTCAAGCCCATTTCCATGCTTAATCATGATGATGAAGTGTTAACAGATCCTAAAGACATTGTAGACTGCACTGTGAAATTCTTCCACTAACTCTTTTGTTTTGCAGGATATGAGCATGGTCGATGATACTATTCCCCGGTTAGTTAACGACAATATAAATGTTGTTCTCACGCAATTACCGTTTTTGGAAGAGATTATTGCGGCTGTTTTTACGCTTAACAAAGATGGTGCTCCGGGTCCTGATGGTTTTGGAGCTGTTTTTTATTAATTATATTGGGATATCGTTAAAGTGGACGTCTCAAATTCTGTCACAGATTTCTTTATAAATTGATGGATTCTGCCTGGTTACAATTCTAACTCTATTGTGTTAATTCCTAAGGTTAAGGGTGCTGATGCTTTAGATTAGTTTCGTCACATCGCCTTATCGAATTTCAAGTTCAAGCTAATATCTAAAATTATTGCAGACCGGCTGGCGACTTTAATGCCTTTTCTAGTTTCGCAGGAGCAGTGCAGTTTCGTACAGGGTAGGTATATTCATGATTGTATCGGTCTTGCTTCGGAGGCGGTTAATCTGTTGGATTCTAAAGCTTGGTGTGGAAATGTTGCTCTCAAGGTCGTTATTAACAAAGCTTTCGACACTCTTAATTGGAATTTCTTGATGAAAGTTCTTAGAAACTTTGGTTTTAATGATAAATTATGCTCGTGGATAGCTCGATTCTCCTCTCTGCTTTCATGTTTGTTAACGTTAATGGGGTTCTGCGAGGCTACTTCTCTTGTTCTCGCGGTGTTCGACATGGTGATCCGCTTTCTCTGCCTCTTTTTTTCCTCGCAGAGGATATCCTCAGTAGGAAACTGCTGTAGTTAGTTTCCTCCAACAAGCTCGACCTGATTTATGGACCGAAGCATATCAAGCTCCCTTCGCATATTTTGTACGCATATGATGTGTTCATTTTCTGCAAAGGCAAGCTTTCTAACATAAGTACTCTCATCAATATTTTCCAAGAGTATGTTGCTGTGTCAGGGCAGGAAGTTAACTGCTCGAAATCTTTCATATATGGAGGTTCGATGTCTAATTCCAAGATGAACATTATTGCAGATCTTACAGGTTTTCAAAAAGGTTATTTGCCCTTTGTGTATCTTGGTGTTCCATTGTTCATTGGCAAGCCTAAAAAGGTTCACTTGCAGCCTATTGTGGACAGGATTATTAACAAATTGGCGTTGTGGAAGGGTTCATTGCTTTCTTGAATGTTCCTTTGCCTCCAAGATTTGGGTTTGGATTATTCAAATTCTAAATATCACTTACTTTGTTCATGGTTGGTCAGATATTTAGCGTATTATCGGAATGGCGGGCAATGAACATGGAAGGATGGTTTGTACAGTTGCCATCATCTTTGCATTCAACTCGATTTGGAGGGCCCGTAACTTGGTGAGATTTAATGTTACTACTACTTCTTTTTCTTCTGTTTTCTCTTATATTACGGCTTTCATTTCCATTGTGGCCAATGTCAATGTTGTTGGTCCTCACCTTTCTATGCACGACTTTAAGATTCTTAAAAGATTTAAGGTTACCATTCGGCCACCCCGTGCTCCGAAAATTTTGGAGGTATTTTCGAAACCCCCCTCTTGGAATTGCATTAAGTTTAATTGTGATGGTGCGTCCAAAACATCGATGGGTATTTCTGCCTGTGGTGGCATTGCTAGAGATAAGGATAACTCTTTTTTGGGTGCTTTTACGTCCCATTTACGTGTTTTGGATTCTCTCATTGCCGAACTATCGGGTGCTATGTTAGCAATAGAGTTCGCTAATGAGAAGAATTGGAGTAATATTTGGTTGGAATAGGACTCGATAGCGGTGGTTAGAGCTTTCAGTCCCTCTTTCTGTGTGCCTTGGGTGATTAGGAATAGATGACTAAATTGTATAAATTTAGTTTCTAATTGAAATTTTGTTGTTTCTCATATTTATAGAGAAGGGAATAGTTGTGCAGTTGCCCTTGCTAACTTATGTCTCACCTTGTCTGATAGTACTTTCTTTTTGTCTATACCTCAGTGTATTAGGGCTGATTTTGTATAGAACGAGCTTGGTTTGCCTTTCTTTAAATTTACTTAACCTTGAGAGGGTTTTGGTCTAATCCACATTTATTTTTTGTCTTCCATATTTTCTTTATATATTATAATCTTATTAAAAAAACAAGTTATAACTTGAAAACGAGAATCACCATCTATAGAACACTATCCCTCAAAAGTATCACGAAAGAACACAATCCTAAAGATCCAATTCACAAACACTTTAACCACTTTTGATTCAAGCATAAAATAGAGTTATGAAGACAGGTAGAAAAAGTACATGAATAAATTGGTGACTTGTCCAAATACCATTTCTAGATAAGGGAAAATGCTCTTATCTTCCATGTCATCTGGCTAGAAATAGAAAAATAAAGTCGTCTTGAATTTCCAAACAGTTCAAACAACTAAATGCTAAATCATTAAAAGAACTCCTCTAATACGTATTGAACTTTCTAAGAAAGAAAATAACTCAAAAAGCAAACTGATAGAGTTTGAAAGAACACAAAATATTTACCACGACATTGCAGATAACGAATAAGTAAAAAATAGACTCGCAGACCCAACATATAACCTACAAGAAAAATCGTCAGTGTCTAGGATAATTTTCAGTCTAAGCAGATTCTCTAATGGAAATCATTGATGTTACTAAATAATCAATTTCATTTTATTTTAAAAAAAATCAAGAGTAAATAAGTAATTATTATTTATGTTTACGAAAATATAACATATGTAGTATATAAATGACAAAATTATCATCACAAAAAAATTATTTAAAAAACAAAAAAAAAAGTAATATTTTTTTGAATCTCTATAAATTAATTATTAATCATTAATTTTTAATATAATATCAATTTTATTAACTTTTTTTTTGTATACATGGAGGGCCAAAGGCCCAAACACAAAACTACGAGGCAACACGCCGAACAGAAACATATGACCTATCTAAACTAAGGGTATGTCTTAATTCAACCGGGCAAGACTGAAGCCAAATACACTCATCCCATCTAGGCATAGACAGCGTTGCAAGAAAATCGACACATCTATTACAACTCTATCAATATGTTGAACTTGAACAACGTTGAAACTTTGAAGAAGTCGATGTATAAGTCGTATCATGGAAGCTCCTTGTTGCTGAATCAGCGGCTTATTAAAGAGAGAAGCTACAACATTAGACACATTGATTTGAACCACAAGATGCTTGAAACCTTTCTGCAATGCAAATTCTAAACCAGTAATCACACCCTAAAATTCAGCAAGAGTACTATTGCAGGTTCCGATTTGTTTGTGATAGCCTCCAAGCCACTGGCCGAGACTATCGCGGAAAATTCTACCACACTTTGCCACAGTATTATGAGGAATAGCACCATCAGAATTAAGACAGACCCACCCCAATGGGGGAGGTCTCCAATGGGTATTTTTAGGGATCAAAGGCGTAGGTTGCATTCGGCCAGAGAATCCCTTGATGCTACGATATAATTCTACTTCCTTACGAACTTCAGTCAACAGATTGGAGGGAAGAACATAATTCGGGTCATGAAGAATTTTATTTCTCCAGAACCATAACCGATGACAACCAAACGCCCACAAGGCAGGCAATCTGAATTCAGCAGCTTTCGGGCATGGGCGATTTTAAGGCCCGGCCAGGCTGGGCATATGCCCAGGCTCTGGCCCAAAATTTTGTCTTCTTTTATAAAATAATATGAAAATTGTGGCGGTTAAAAATTTCTGTTATGGTTGTTTAAACCGCCATAATTAACGAAAATGCAGAAAAACATGGCAATTTTGAATAAAATTGACCGCCACACAAAATGTAATATACACATTGAATGAAATGGCGGTTTTTTTGTCGTTGATAATGGCAGTTTTGACTGCCACAAATTAAACATTTTTCACAAATAAAAATATGATTTTTTTTACATTTTTTATTCAATTAAACATACATTACATCAATTTTTTTGATATTATAATATTTAGATTCAACTACATTACAAAAAGTGCAAGAATTAAAATAAAGAATAAAGTTTCAATTTAGGACCAAATTAACTAAAAACAAAAAAATGAATATTTAGGAGAAGTAAAAATTAACATAAAATTAGCAGCTAATAAAATTTAAAAAAAACCATGTAATATGTTGTCAAAAAGAAGAAAAGAATAAATTTTATCTTCAAATAATATAAAAATATATTAGGTGTTCGATAGAATGTGTTCTGGACTGGGCAGGCACATGGTCCACAGTAGGGCAAGGCCCAACCCAGTCCAGCTTTTGGAAATGCCCAATAACGAGATTCAGACAATCTAGTCGTTGGGCACAATATATCCGTTGGGCACGACATAGCCGTTGGGGAGAATATAGCCGTTGGGGACGTCCACCTCACGCGCTTGATAGTTCACGTGACCAACTGCCCCTCCGGAGTTCACGGGGGCAGTTGGACCAGGTCATAAGGTCACGCGCTAGACCTTCCACCTGGCAGTCTCCCAATTGTCGACCAGATATTTCGGCCACGTGGGAGACCTTGGCCCCGCGCTGGGGTTTTTTCTATAAATACCCTCTCACTTGAGAGGGTCAGGTATCCAATATTCAATGTTCATTCTAACTCATACCTAAATACTTTGTACTTGCTCTATCTAGCCCAAACTTACTTTGGCATCGGAGTACCTTGCATGTACATCCCCACCTCTCCTACAATCATCATTATTGCCCTACACGGAAGGCCACGAGGATCCATTCTGATCACGCCAGATCAGTGGCGTCGTCTGTGGGAAACATCGCTTCCCCGTCTTTTTGAACCAAGATCCCTCATCTTTTCAACCTAAAGACCAAAGATTACTCTCTAAAATTTCCTCGATCATCATGGCCTATAACCGTAACAGTGACGTTCATCAAGATTCTGCCGCCGCGTCACATTAGATAACGTCGACCACCACAGCCCTGGAGTTGCGGTCTATGAGACCGACCACAGGGATAGAAAGACTGCATCTTCCTCCGACGACGTGAAACTACGCGTACAGACTTTCGGTCACGTCTTTGAGCCTATACATATTCCTCAAGACGCTGATCCCGACATTGTGGCCCTCATTTCCTCCCTCAATAAATCCAACTACTTGATCTTCCAGCAAGGTGAGAAGATCCACATGCTGGAAAATTCCCTCCAAGAGCGATTTCCTTCACAAAGGCCTCGCAATCTGTCTCCAGGACCTCGTTCTCCCCCTCAGAAACCTCGGTGAGACAAGTCTCGAAGAATTTTCCCTGTCAGGGGACGATCGAAATCTAAAGAACCTGAGTAAGAAGTCACTAGGAGACGACATCGTGCCCCTACTTGGAGGTCCAGACGTTCTCCTGCCCCCAAGAGGACCAAGCCTTCAGAAAAACATTGCGAACATCGTCGTCAGCACAGGCACTCTCCTCGACGCAATAGAAGTCGTGGGTGCAGTCCCTCCCCATGCAGGTCATCGAGCACGAGCGATGAGGACGACGTCCATGGACCTTTATCCCAAGAGATCATGGACACCCGTATCCCTTGCGGGCTGGAGAAGCCTCCCTTTCTAGCTCTCTACGATGGCACCACGGATCCTGGCGACCATATAGAGAACATTGAAGCCATGCTCCATTATCAAAACGTGAGCGGAGCAATCAAGTGTAGGTTGTTCCCCATCAGCCTCAGAAAGGGAGCCATGACCTGCTATAAGAGTCTTCCCCGAGGCTCAGTCACCTCATGGAAGGACCTGAAAAACCAGTTCGCCCGACACTTCACTGCTTCCAGACGTCATCCCAAGTCGGAAGCCACTCTTGAAGGCATTATTCAGGGCAAGGATGAGTCGTTGTGTGCTTATATTGAGAGATTCAACAAGGAAGCTGTAGAGGTCCACACAACGGACCACATGAAGAAATACCTCCTCGAGAAGGGGCTGAGGCCAAAGAGTGAGTTCCGCAAAGCAGTGCGCATCGAGATACCTCGTACTCTGGCCGAACTCCTCCGTAAGGCAAAAGCTTATATACAATACGAGGAAAAAGAAGCCGCTTACAAGGCTCGGGATTCAAGGGACCAGGAGAATTCTAGGGCAACAAAAAAGGACGAGTCAGAAGCTCCCCGACACAACAAGGAGAGACGACGAGACGATCGTCCTCGCGAGCATAAAGGACCTGCTAGTTGCTTCACGAAGTACACCTTGCTGACAGCTCCCCGCCAGCGTATTCTCTCTAAATGCATTAACACAGAGTTTAAGCAAGGGTGTCTGTTTCCCTAAACCAACAACATCGAAGGGCAACACGGGCAAAAGCAAGTACTGCCGCTTTCATCAAAGTCATGGCCACCTGACCAAAGATTGCATTCATCTAAGAAGACGGAAGCAGAAGCTTCGCCATCTAGTCCTCCCCCGCAAGTTGCCATGTCTATCTCGCGGCCAGAGGACTTCTTCGTCCCTAACTACCTCGAGGATCCTCCATATTTTGCCGCACACAGTTCCTGGGAGGCCTTCCCCACTGCGATGGTCATCTCCTGTGGCGGGTATAATGAGCTCACTGTAGGGTCAGTCAAAAGGAAGTTCGATCAGCTTATTGATTGCAACCTTGACCGGCTTTCCACGCTCGAGAAGTTCCGAGGACTTTCTCAACCCATCGCGTTCTATCGTGAAGAACTTCCTGGGGGTTCCCCAAACTCACACATCCCTCTACTCATTAGGGGCAGACTGGCTAGCACAAATTTCCAACGAATCCTGGTCGACCAGGACAATTCGGTGGACATTATGTACACCAGTTTGTTCCGCGCCCTGAAGCTTAATCAGAAGAATCTATTTTCGTACGTGGGATCAAACCTGCAAGGATTCAATGGGGCTGCCTCCAGGCCTTGGGGGTATGTGGAACTCCCTGTCACCTTTGGGGAGGAAGAGGCCTCCAAAATAATCAAAACATAATTCCTGGTCATCATCTGTCCCTCGTTGTGCCAGTGTATTATGGGGAGACCAACCCTCGTTGAGCTGATCGTCGTTCCTTCAACAGCTCATCTCAAGATGAAATATTACACGGAGAAGGGTCACATCGCTACCTTGCATGGAGATATAGAGGCTGCAAGGAGATGCTTTGAAGCAGCTACCAGAGGGCAGAGCTCGATTGGCACAGCATCAAAAGCCATAAACGGGCAAGAGACGAAGATCTTCCCAGCGAAGAGAGCCAGCCCGACAAAAAGCCAGTGCGCACACCATTGACCTCAACATCTGAATCTCTGAAGAAGGCGAGGAGGACAGCAGTGAAGACACTCCAACAGTGACAGGCAGCTCCCCTGCATCAACCATCGTACGTCCTATAGCAGATGGGGACTTCGAAGTGGTCACTTTCGGGGAAAATCCCAACATAGGAGTCAAGATAGGTGCAGGACTGGCCGAAGAGGTGAAAGAGCAGCTGAAGACGTGCCTGAGAGACAACACAAACTTATTTGCTTGGAGCGTCGCGGACATGCCCGACCTCGTTCCTGAAACTGCTTGCCATCAGCTCACCATCGACCCATCAGCTCGAGCGGTAGCATAACACAGACGCAAACAGTCTGACGAGAGGGCAAAGGCTGCCGAAAAACTTGTAAAAGACCTCTTAGAGGCGAAATTTATCTCGAAAGCTAGGTATACAACTTGGTTGTCTAACATTGTATTAGTAAAAAAAACATAACGGAAAGTGGAGGATGTGCATTGATTACACTGATCTCAACTGAGCTTGCCCGAAAGACGCTTATCCTTTGCCTAGCATTGATAAGTTGGTAGATAATTCTGTCGATTTCAAACTCTTGTCCTTCATGGACCCTTACTCGGGATACAACCAAATTCCCATGGCCGAAAAGGACAAGAGATATACCGCTTTCATGACCTCGTCGGGGAACTATTACTACAACATAATGCCCTTCGGTCTGAAAAACGTTGGGGCCGCGTACCAGCGCATGATGAACAAAGTCTTCCGGTCAGAAATCAGAGACATGCTCGAAGTATATATGGACGACATGATCGTGAAATTCCAAGAGGAATCCGATCATATGATCCACTTGCAAAAGGTCTTCGACCAAGTGAGGAAATACAAAATGCGATTTAACCCGGAGAAATGCACTTTCGGCGTGCGAGCAGGGAAGTTCCTCGGCTTCTACCTCACTGAGAGGGGGATCGAGGCCAACCCTGATAAATGTCGAGAATTTTTGCCGAATTCCCCACGCCAAAGTCGAAGAAATCTATACAATCCCTCAACGGGATGCTTACCTCGCTATCTCGCTTCGTGACCAAGCCTGTCCAACACGTTTTACCCTTCTTTAAGCTTCTACGAAAAGAGGCAACATTTGAATGGACAGAGGAATGCGAGCAGGCTCTACTCCACCTCAAGCAAGTCTTGTCTGAACCGCCAGTTCTATCACGATCAGACATCGGGGAAACGCTCTACATGTACCTCTCCGTAACTAACGAGGCCATTAGTGCCGCCCTCATTCAAGAAACCCTCGACGGGCAGAAGACAATATACTTCACCAGAAAGGCCTTGCAAGGGCCAGAACTCAGATACCAGCAGATCGAAAAGGTTTCCCTGGCCCTCATCAATGCTGTAAAAAGATTAAGGCACTACTTCCTGGCCCACACGATCATGGTTAGAACAGACCAGCCCATAAGGCAACTGCTTGGCCGACCAGATATGGCCTGCAGGATGCTCAAATGGTATTTCGAGCTGTCAGAGTCTGACATCCATTACGAATGCAGGAAAGCCCTCAAAGCACAAGTCCTGGCTAATTTCGTGGCAGAAATGACGCCTCCAGCATCCCCGTCAAGTGGAGCGCACAAATGGACCATCTTCGTCGATGGAGCTTCCAGCTCCACAGGTAGTGGTGCAGGCATCATCCTCGAGAACGAAGAAGGGACCATAATCGAGGTATCATTAGTCATGTCCTTCCCAACCTCGAACAATCAAACAGAGTACGAAGCATTCCTCGCAGGCTTACGATTAGCCGAGGAGAGTATCAGGCCAAAAATGATCATCTCGCCGAATACCTGACGCTGGTAAAAGAGAAGATAACTAGGTTCGACGTGTGGGAAGTCCAACACATCCCCCGCGAACGAAACACTCGAGCAGACGTCCTGTCAAAATTGGCCAGCACCAGAAAGAAAGGTGGCAATAAGTCTGTTATACAAGAGATACTTCCCCGCCCAAGTATCGAAAAGCCATCGGGGCTGCTCGACGTCAATGCCATTGGCGACAGCAGCTGCTGGATGACCACGGTATACAACTACCTCACCACATGGGAGTTGCCCGAAGATAGCAAAGAGACTAGCATAACTAAGAGAAGGGCCTGCTCATACGTCCTGGTCGATGACAAGCTCTACCGACGAGGATTCTCCATCCCCCTCCTAAAATGTGTTGAGGAGGACAAGGTCCCTGACGTTCTCCAAGAATTTCACGACGGGATCAATGCACAACACTTGGGAGGGAGATCCTTGGCACGAAAGACCCTGCGAGCAGGATACAACTGGCCGACCATGCATCACGACGCTAAGGAGTATGTCAAGAAATGTGATAGATGCCAGCGCTACGGGGACATGCACTTGGCACCCCCCAACGAGTTGAAGACTTTGTCCTCCCCATGGTCCTTCGCCTGGTGGAGGATGGACATCCTCGGCCCCTTCACAATGGGGTCCTATCAGAACAAATTTCTGATCGTGGCCGTCGATTACTTCACAAAATGGATTAAAGTCGAAGCTCTCACCAAAATCACAGCCTTCAACATACTTCGTTTTTACAAAAGAAACGTCCTCGCACGATTCGGCGTACCCCAGGAATTTATGATCGACAACGGGACCCAATTCACGGACAGGAAGTTTCAAGACTTCGTCGCCAAACTAGGCACCAAGTAACACTTCACATCCGTCGAACATCCCCAGACTAACGGGCAAGCAGAGGCCGCGAACAGGGTGATCCTTCGAGGTCTAAAATGAAGACTAGGTGAAGCCAAAAAGAGATGGGTCAAGGAGCTACATAGTGTGCTTTGGGCCTATAGAACAACCCCACACTCAACCACCGGGGAGACTCCTTTCCGACTAGCGTACGGGACCGAGGCAGTAATCCCGGTGGAGATCAGGGAACCCTCCAGGCAAACAGAAGCTCCTCTCGACGAGGAACTGAATGACGAAGCATTAAGAGAAGAACTCGACTTGGTCGAAGAGGTCTGATCAGGGGCAGCTCTCCGCTAAGCTTCACTGAAACAAAAAATTACTTTGCGCCACGATGCCAAAGTCATAAAGCGCGATTTCCAAGTTGGTAGCCTGGTCCTACACAGAAATCAGAAAGATTCACGCGAGGGCAAGCTGGCCGCGAACTGGGAAGGACCGTACAGGGTCAAATCATAAAAGGCACCGGCGCCTAGTACCTCGAACAACTGAGCAGAGAACCATTTGCTCGACCATAAAATGTTGAAAAGCTCAAACAATATTACAGTTAGGACCAGCAATCAGTCAGGACTAACTCCCCCCACTACAGAGAAGTTGCTCGGCCACGGGAGCATGCCCGGTGCAAGCATAATCCTTATAACTACAACGAAGGTAAGTTTCTTCTCATGGGACGAGCAGACTCCGTGCCCAACGGGGATACCTCAATCGAGCTCTGTCGTTGTCGTACCAGCGTGGCAGGACGCCCAGCTCGCGATGGGAATACTCCAAGCTCTGTGTGATCAGGACCTTGGCCGAGATCCTAGTCCCACAACTGGCAAAACTACTTCGCCTCCTCGACAAGTTCCCTAAACTGTCGAGCATCATAACGAGTCGAGCAAACTCCTACAGTTAGTGAGCACAACTCGCAAATATCAACAAAGCATACACAAAAAATAAGATGCAAGGCATACAATGTCGAACACAAATATATATAAGTCCGACCATGAGGCCGAAAAATTGTTAATAAATTACAAAACACGGGCCAAGCCCAATCATCAATTACAACCAAAATGGCATGCAGGCCAACAAATACAAAGGTACAAAGAAGCTAAACTTCCTCGGCTGGAAGCTCTGGAGGGACCACCTGGCTGTCAATAACTTGATTCAAGACGCTCATCCCGTCGATGACCAGTTGGACGTCAGAGTTCAGAGCTTTCATTTACTCCACAGCAGCGTTGAACCCAAACTCGGCCACCCCCAAGTTATAATGCCCAAGGATACGGATCTTCCCGATCAGGTCTCCCCGGGTCTTCAAGGCCCTTTCCTCCTCAGTCTCATCCTGACCGACGGCCGAGGAGCTTTTCAGCTATGCAATCTTCGCCTTCAGACGAGCATTCTCCCCCTTCACGCGTTCCATTTCCTCCCTCGACTAATTCATCTCCTTCAGAAGCTCAACCTTGGCCTCATAATTGCTCTGAAGGGTCGTCAGCTTGTTGAACAATTCAGCAGTTTCTAGCTCGAGCTCGGTCTCCCTTGCCTTCACCTTCTTAAATTTCTTGATCGGAACTGTCTCCGCGTCCCCAAGGTCCAGCGCCGCCTCCAGTACTCTCATCACCGCCGCTGCATCCTGGCACAGAAGTTTCCTCCTCGCCTTAGGATCAGCAGAAAAAATGGCTGACGCATCAAGGTCGGGGACGACCACTGACCCTTCCCCGTCAAAGATCTTTTCTTGTAGATAACAGGGTGGTAGATCAAACTTTCCCCTGACAAAGCCGCTCGAGCCATCGACCGGGGGAGAGCTAAGATCGTCCCGCTTCCTTTTCTTCTGAGTATCTGGGGTAGGGGGATTCGACGTGCTGCCCGGAGAAGAGGTAGAACCGCCGACGAGCTTCTCCAGAGTCGCCTACTGCTTAACCGCGTCAACCCTCGACATTGGCACCTTTTTTAGATTCTTGGCCGCTGCGGACCTGACCAGGCACTCACGCATGTTCGACATTTTCCATGTAGAAATAAGAAAAAGGATTAACACATTACACAAGACATTAACAATACGGGAAAAAAGTTAATTTATACCAAGAAGCTCGAACGCGACATCCTCATTCTCGCATTCGAGGAAGGCCTTAGTGTTTATGTAACGGGCCGCCCGAGCAGGCTCCCCATCCTCTGCGTACATCAAGTTATTGTCCTTGTCCACCACAAAAGCAGGGATAAAGCTCTCCACGAGCACCGTCAACGCTCAAAAAGATTTCTTATCCTCAGTGCTCAGCTGGTCGTGCTTAACGAGGAACTGGTCGGTCCTATATCTAAAATGAGCGAACACCCATTCTAGTGGGAATTTTGACACCGGTCTCATTACTTCCCGACCATCCTCTTCCACGGCTTCCATGGTGACCAAAGAATCCTTGGTCGCCGAGATAGGCTTCACGACCAAGAACCTGAATTTAAAGTTTCGGACAGACTCCGAATATGGCCAGAATAGTCTACTTTGTTGTTTGAAAGTCACCCAACTCTACTTTGGACCAGTTATGCTCCTCTGAATTTGGAAGATGCAGAAAATGAGCTTCATTGTAGCCCCGATCTTTAGATACCGGCACACCAGCTCGAAGGTCCGAATAAATGCCAAAGCGTTCGGGTGAAGCTGGGCAGGACACTACTCGAGGAGACAAAAAGTAGCCCCTTGAAAATCAGTGAAGGCCAGACGATACCCCGCCTCCGTGAAAGCAAATTCATACATCGAAAATCTCATCCCCGGATACATCGAGCATATCCAGTCATCCTCTCCGGGGCTGATCGCTTTCCAGCCCACCGGTGTGCCCTCTGCCCGATCCTCAAGGAAAGTGAACGAGCTGGCCTCTTCCTCGGTAAAAGTTGACCTCGTCACCAATGGCTTTTGGGCGATCCAGCTAAGATTCCCTTAAGCTACCCTGGCGTTGACGTACTCGACAGGATGCACAGCCTCCCCGTTAGCAATCTCAGCGTCGGGGACGACCTCCTCGTTCCTACCTGCCATTTCACCTGAAAAGCAGAGGAAGCAAAAGTGAATTCGACGACAGAGATCAAATCCACCCTTCCACCACAAATTAAGTGAAAGGGCGAGGAATAAATACGAGGATGCCCTCAAGCCCTAGTCGACAGTACCGGGACACGGTGAAATCCTCTCCCCGAAGAACGGGGACGAGTCTCCGCGACTCTACTCCTACGAGGACGAGCCTCCTCAATAATTAAAACTTATCAAGCACGCGAAAATCAGTTCTCGCGCCGAGGAGGCTTGATTCCCGACTACAAACATGAGCTACTTCTAATCAGAAACCTAAGAAGATCTACACAGTTCTAAGCAACATTCAAAAACATTCATCCTAGGTTCATCATGTTCTTCAGGATCTTCATGAATTTCCCAGAAATTCATATGTTCATCGAAAAACCCATGAACTTCAACCAGAAAATTCACGAGTTACCGGGAAATTCAAACTAATTTCCAGAAAACCGAGAACCATCCTAAGACTAACAAGCAAGGATGAAGAACATACATGAATCTGGAGGTTGAAGATGAAGATCTGGAGGTAGAAGATGAAGGTTGACGGCGGCGATATGAACTCCGACAAAGAAACAAGTTGCAGAGCAAAAGAGGGTAGAGAGAGAAATTTGCGTGAAGTGTGCAAATGAATCCTCGTTCCCCCTTTTTATAAGCATTTGCTCGCATGGGGAAGTGCAAAGGGCAGAAGCCATCATTGCTTAGCTAGCCTAGACCCCCTAGGCCTTGACAAAAATTAATTGCACTGTCACGTGTCAGAGGGGAATCTTTCGTTTGGCATTCTCAAGGCTTAAACGTTGCATTCCCCAAGGCAACTCCTCTCCAGCTCTCCGCGGGCATATCCTCCTCGACAATTCATACAGGAAACATCCTCGCCAAGTCTGGCCGACACAAAAACGTCCTTTTCGCGAGCACACCCTCGCATCCTAAGGAACTGTCGGGCTCATAAACGACCAGTTGTCGACCACACTTACCATAGACGAGCGAAGGGCATGTCCTCGAACATTTTCATTCGAAAATAACGACCTCAAAAAGATTCCCTGTGGCGCAACTTTTGCCCCTCGTTCGACCAACAAGGCTATCTCAAGTCATTACTCTTCACCTCAGAGCAAAGACTTAGGGGCTCCTGTTCTGGACTGGGCAGGCACATGGCCCACAGTAGGGCAAGGCCCAACCTAGTCCAGTTTTTGGCAAGGTCCAATAACGAGATTCAGATAATCTAGCCGTTGGGCACAATATAGTCGTTGGGCACCACATAGCTGTTGGGGAGAATATAGTCGTTGGGGACGTCCACCTCACGTGCTTGACAGTTCACGCGACCAACTGCCCCTCTGAAGTTCACGTGGACAGTTGGACCAGGTCATAAGGTCACGCGCTAGACCTTTCACCTGGCAGTCTCCCATTGGTCGACCATATATTTCGGCCACATGGGAGACCTTGGCCCCGCACTGCGAGTTTTTCCATAAATACCCTCTCACTTGAGAGGGTCAGGTTTCCAATATTCAATATTCATTCTAACTCATACATAAATACTTTGTACTTGCTCTCTCTAGCCCAAACTTACTTTGGCATCGGAGTACCTTGCAGATACACCCCCACCTTTCCTACAATCATCATTGCTGCCCTACACGGAAGGCCACGAGGATCCATTTTGATCACCCCAGATCAGAATGCTTTAACAAATTTCTAGCTTATTTTCGCTTCAACTCTTTTATTTCATTGTTGAATTATTGTTGTTGTTGATGATTGTTGTTGTTGCAGGTTGTGGTTTATGAATTATAGTGTTGAATTGTTGTTATTGATTGTTTCACTTTATGTTACATGAGGTCATTTCAATTTATGTTCACTTTATATAAATTATATGGTTCAATTTATGTTAACTAAGAATTTATTTTTTAAATTTAGTTTGTAGTTACAGCAGTTAGCAAATAAAATTATGTCGTTAACTTGTTGCTACTTTCATAAATCATTATGAATCACATGAAATGATGTTCCATGTTAGAATCAATCTAAAGTTGGATATGGCTATGTTAGTTTTAAAATTCTACCGAAATCCATTAAATTAAAGATTTTTTATTTTGATTGATAACTATTTATATATTATATGCAATGTGAATTTGCGGTCTTTAAAATTTTGTCCCCGACTTCAAAATATTTCTGGCTTCGCCCTATTTGGGAATAAGTTGTCATCAATCCAATTGAGCAGCGAGAAGGAGAAGAATTGAGGCTTAAACGAGTTACTAACCATGACAGACCGAAATGCTTTCAGAAAGGTGCAGTCGTGGAGAGAGTGAAAGATGGCATCAGTAGTCGTGCCACATACATCACAAGTACTGTTGCGAAGTTGAAGCCGATGGAGAAATTCATTGGTTACAAGTCTATTATGGCTCATTTTCCATATGAAACCTCGAACCCTTTCCGGAGTTTGAATAGCACCAATATTTAATTTGTATTTTTGTAAAAATAAATTAATAATTTACTTTGTAGAGTTAAAGTGTATACGATAACTTTTATGATTAACTAATCATATACTATTATACCATTAGACACTTGACTAACATAGAATACAATACAATTATTTTATCATATGTTTTATCTTGTTAATTAAACAAACCTCCTGGATATGCGTAATAATTTCATCCTAATCCTCGAATTGTTTTAGGGATTTTTTTCTCTATCTTTTGCTTGGAAAAATACCCTACTTAATGGGATAGTCTCCCCCACTAAATCAATAATAATATTCCCCTTTTTTTATTCTTCTATTATTAAAAAAAACTGTTACTTTATTCTCAAATTTCTTTGATGAAAACGACCAAAAATAAATTAATATATAAGAACGTATTTTCTCACAAATCATCCTTATCTCTAAACACAACAACTCTTTTATTAAAAAACACAACTAGATATACCAGTAGACGTTTCAAAAAGAAAAATGTCACCTGAAAAACCAAATATACTGTAACCTCACTTCACTCATATTAAGTCTAGATACATTTCATAAATAAAAAAGTCTAGATACACAGTACTCCCGCCTACAAATATAACAATTTTAGAAAAACACAAAAAATGATTGATTTAAAACCACTTATTAAAGATAAGAACAAACAAAAACTAATGCAGTAAATAAATTATAAATATAAACGAAAAACAATGAACTTTTCTTTTATAAAGGAACCCCAATTGAGTCCATAACAAAGGTTTCATCAAATTCAAATTCAAATGAAGAAAACACCACATTACTATTGAAGATATTAATAAGTAATAATAACTGTAAATAAAATTTCCCAACCCCAACTTGAAACAAAAATAATTTACAACCCAAATGAACAAAATAACCCTATATAAAAGAATATAAGTAACCCACCCCATAACTTTCACAATAATGTTATAATCCTTATACTGAATACAAAACACCCTTCTTAGTATTCTTCTTCACTTTGGTATCATTCTCTTTGTCAATGAAGAATTCACACATTTTTTCTTCAAGCCTTTTTTAGTCAGAGATGGGTATGGTCTTTGACCTGTAAAGAAGCTTCTTTTTCTTTGATGTTTGGTTATCAATGGTGAGTACAACTTTACCAGGTTCTCCGATTTTGAAGGTGTTGGTAATTACTGTTTCATCAGCTGGTGAGATTTTCCTGTTCTTCTGTACTATCACTGTGTATCCATCTTCAGCACTAGGCACAAATTCTGCTCCATAGCTTACATTCCAATCCACAACTCTGATTTCCCATACTAAAGTGCTTTTCTGCACATTCAATCATTCAGATTAGTCAACATACTAATACTAGATATGCACATAAGGATTATGATTTTAAATTGCAGTCTGCAACAGTAATTGTGTTATTAAAGGTTCACAGCGTAAGTGTAATTTAAAACCATGATAAAGTTGGTGATCAAACAAGTTTATATTCTCATCATGATAAAGTTGGTGATCAAACAAGTTTATATTCTCACCTCAGAAATTGGGAACTCGACAGCATGTTTTGTTGCTGGTTTGATAATAACCTCTGTAGCAGAGTCAGCAGTGGTGAATTCCTGTTCACCGTCTCTGCTAAGTCCTCCATATTGAACTGGCACTTGTTCAGGAGCTATATATCTGTTTCAGTCAAATATTTATCAATAAGAGCTTACTAAATAACAACAACTATACTGAAATACTAATAAGATATGTTCCCAAAGGATCCAAAATTTATCCGCTACTAAATTGCAACAGTAACATCAAGTTTGTAATATCAAATTAGTATGGGTCTACGATCGAAAGTGCAATAGCAGCAACATCAAGATTTTAATAAAGGTCTAGAACTAGAGCCTGAACTATAAAACTCTAGGTTTTCAGGTGAGCCTACACCGATTGTATTTGATCATAACTCTTGCAATACCAAGAATTGCAACATGAGTTAACTCCTTGGCATGAGTGGTGTTTGACATCAATTTTTCGCAATACCAAGTATATCAACGCAAAACTACTTTATAGGCAATTTAAAATCGTTGGTTGGAATAAGTGGTGTTTGACATAGTTTTCACAATATCAAGCATCGCAGCACAAAACTACTTAATAGCCAATATGTATAATTTTAACAACTTTCTTTTTACGGGCTAAAAAACATGACTTGTATTTACGATTAAGCACTAAAAAAGGAGAAGGAAGGGCTTACTTGAAAAGGGTATCAGCAGATTTAGAGGAGCCAGCAAATACAAATTTGCTCTTGGTCCTCTGTGTCAGGAAAGGACTAATCATCCTAGAAAAGGCAAGGTACCACCAAGGAACATTGATAAAAATCTACACAAACAGAAAGAAACAAAAAAACACCGAAGTAATGAACAATATTAGTCACTAAACATGAAAAACTCCAACATATTTAAAAAAATCACAATAATTGTTAATAACCTGTTTTGCAACAAATTCAGGATAGTTATCCTGAAGCAATTGAAGCGCCTGATTAGTAGCTTGTCTAAGCTCCTTCTTAACAAACCCAGGTGAGTTTTTAAGATCATTAATTTGAACAATAGTGGCGATACCAGATGGAGCAAAGTCAAGTTTTCTAACACTTTTCTCCAAAGACTGAATCCTCCAACGGATAAACTTGTTTCTCTTCTCATCATCAGAGAAACTTTTTTGATACAATTCCTTGTTCTCAAACTCGCCAAAAACATTGTAGTAAACAGGATGCCCTTCTTTGTCATAACCATCGGTGAAAACAACTTTGTCCCAATCAGTTCCAAGATCTTCTTGAAGAAGTGCTTCAATTCCAAATTCCTTTGATCAGAGACACAATATGTTAGTAACAAAATAATAACACCTTATTAACAAACTATGATCGTGTTATGCTTGAGTTGACTTGTTTGAGCTTATCTAATTGCATAAACACGAAAGACGATTTGAAAAAACTTATGAAAATAGTTGATAATTTATTATCATAAGCTATCCAAAATAGGTTATGAAAACAGCTTATCTACTTAAATTTATCTAAACATAAATCACTTTTATCTTCAACTCACTTTTCACTAGAATCAATTTTAATAAATCAATTCATTCAAAATCAGTTATTTTCACAGCAGAACCAAACACACGCTTAATAGCTAAGTAATAACAAACTATTAACTCATCAAACTATGTATTTAATTACCTTTCTCCAAAGAACAGTTTGTTTGATCATCGTGAAAGCTTCCTTCACCTTGAAATCCCTAGCTCGAAGGAATTTGAGAAGAATCACATCGCTTCGTTCATCGGCTAGCAACGGAATTCCCCATATATCAACTTCTTCTGGTGTAGTAGGAGGAACCTCCACATCAACAGCAACAGGTTGTTCACCATCACCGTTAGTAACTGCAACTGATACTATGCTTTCTTGAATAGCTTCAACCGTTTTCGCACCGTCTTCTTCAGTACTCGAAGCTATTTTCTCAACAACTTCCACCACTGTCTCCTCCACTTTCTTCGCTTCAGGTTCGGTTTTAGCTTCAGCTTCAGCTTCGGTTTTAGCTTCAGCTTCAGCTTCGGTTTTAGGTTCCTCGGAACTTGAAGCTTTTTCTTCTTTCTTTTCAACTTCTCCTTCAACCTTTTTCTCTTCAACTACTTCTTCTTCAACCTTCTTCTCTTTAGCTACTTCTTCGGTTTTCTTTTCTTCTTCAGGTTTTTTGTTGTCTTGTGCGGTTACTTCAGGTGCCTTAGCTGGAGGAGCGGTGAACTCGTGTTTGTTAAGTGCTTCCTGAATAAGCTGTTTGAGTTCATCGAGTGCTTTTTTCTGAAGTTCAGGAAGTTCAGAAACCACGTTGGTTTCTTCCTTGAAAGAAACCGATTGAGAAATTTTGTTCTCAGCGGCGGTCTCATCAGCAGGCTTAGCGTTCTCCGCCACAGCTTCAGCAGGTTTCTCGGGATCTTCAGTAACAACGACGGCGTCCTTGTCAGTGGAGACATCAGCAGCAGCAGCGGCGACGGCGGCGGCGGTGGTTAGAACTTGATCAGCGGGTGGTGGATCATCGACGGGAGTTTCAGAGGTGGTTGTGACCACTTCATCGGTTGGTTTTTGGGGTTCTTGAGCCATTAGAGTGAGGTTTGAGATTAATTAGGGTATTGGTATGAAAAGGAGAAAGGTGGTGGGGAGAAATATAATAGAGAGAGAAAGAGAGAGTGAGATAGGTTTGTTAGGAGTTGGAGAGAATGGGCTTGGTTGTTGTGTTTTATGTAAAGAGATTATGATGATGATGGGAAGAACCAGTCTGTCTGCCAGCAGGTACATCACTTTGTGGGCCCAATTACACCTCTATCTCTTTCTTTTATTTTCAACTTTTGTTTTTTTTACTATATTCATTTCTTTCTTTTTCTTTTCTTTATAATGTTGCTATGGAAAAAAATTAATCCGAGTTAATTGAATCCAAACCAAATTAAATAAAACCATATTTATCGGAATTTCGTCAAACCAAAATAAATAAAATCAAACTTATTCAAAGACATGAACTTTATCTTAGATTTTAGTTCTAAGGGTTTTGCTTGTATAATAGACAACATGACGCTACTTTGTCTTCGTACACTCACAATAGATTGAGGCTTTTCAATTTTAGAGAGGGTATAGAAGATCAATGTCATAACTAACAATGAAGGAAACAATTTAAGTCATATATGATTCAATCTCAATCTTCAACCATACAAAATGAGAACAATTTATCGAGGAAAGATTGACAATGTACTAGGAGGATTTTTTTTCTTCGATAGAACTAATCATTAAAAATAAAAACAAACACATTCTCAAAATTTTAGGAACTCAACAATACTATTACATCATGAACATGTTAGAGATGACAAACTTGTTCCTCAAGTTATCATTAACAAATTAGTTAAAGGTTGTTAGTTTGTTAGAAGTGGTTACATTTGTTAGTTATGGTAGTTAGGAGATTCTATTGTGTATTGTTGTACTACCATAGCTATCATACACCATAAGAGCTTTGTATGTATACATCTCATGTAACCTCTTGAACAATAATAAAGATTCATATTACTCGTCATCTTTTACTCATTATATGGTATCTAGAGCTCTCTCTTGGAGAGTTTTTTTTTTTTATCTTCATTTTTCTTCTTCAAGCTTCTTGAGTGTTTTCATTTTACTCTTTTCTCCTCAAGATCCTTGAATGTTTTTACTTATTCCAAGTTTCCCACTTAAACTTGTGATTTTATTTGATCCAATCATTGCATTTCATCGTTCTTCCGCTTCTTTCTCTCTGCTTTTCATCGTTGCACCATGCCACCGAAGGCACAACCACCTGCACAAACTAATTCACCATTCTATGTGCACCCGAGTGACGGTCCAAATTCAGTTATCATTGCATCCAAGCTTGATGGCAACAATTATGCAATTTGGTTAAAGATCAATGCATAGAACCCTTGGGGCGAAGAACAAGTTTGCTACCATTGATGGATTCATAGAGATTCCAAATTTTGATGATTTGAATTGAGCAGCATGGGAACGATGCAATCATCTAATACATTCTTGGCTCATTAGTTATGTTTCTAATTCTATTGCCCAAACCATTATTTTTCTTGAAATTTCATTGATGTGTGGAATGATCTCAAATAAAGATTCTCTAAGATTGAACGAGTTCGTGCAGCTCATTTGTGGTTCCAATTGAACAACATGAAACAAGGTGCCAAAACTGTGCTTGAGTACTTAATTGAGATGAAAGCTCTTTGGGATGAAATTAATGTTTATCGCCCAATTCCATCAAGTACATAATTGAAGGTTGAGAAACACAAGAAATGGGGGTTTTAATTGGGTTTCACATTTCGTCCCCTTTTGCGGAATTAAACTAATGACATTAACAAGTAAATAAAAATAAATGAACACGATCATTTTTATCCTGGTTCATTGTTAACGAAGCTACTCCAGTCCACAAACCTTGGTGATTTCGCCTTAGACAAGGACTTAATCCAATAATCATCAAAATGATTACAACCTCTAAGTTGTTAAACAACACGCTTAGCCCTCTCAAGCATCCTAGCTTTCACTTAGCCGCTCAAGGAAATCAACCTCCAAGCCATTAGAAAACGACCTGGACCTCTCAAGCAACCTGGCTAACAACTTAGCCGCTCAAGGAAATCATCAACCCACAATGGATACCCTCCATTGTCTTTTTGAGAATTCTGACTACGATGAGTCCCCCAAGGAATACAATCACCTTTTGACAAAGGATTTTCATGTGCACTAATATGCTTCTTACAAGCTGATTGCACAAATGAAGTATATGAACACCTAAGTGTTTCTAGCAAGTTTCTGAGCAACAACTTCTTGCTTTCTAATACAAATACTATCTAAAGAATGAATCTCTGAGAGATTATAAGACATTAGTTCTGTATTGCTTAAAAGCTTTCTTAATGAGCACTACGACTTCTTTTAATGAGCTTTAAGCTTCTTTTGATGAAATCCTTTCTTGAGCATATAATGCTTCTTCCAATTTAACCATCAAGATCGACTAAGTTACTATGCTTCACTTATTAATGTTTCACTTTACTAATTTCACATGGCTTTAGCATATTGCATCACTGTACACACTTCAGCAGTTTGCTTTGGTTTCTTCTTCATTGAGCATTCTTCATTTAAGCTTCAGCTTGTAGCATTTTCTTCAGCACTTTAACTTTGCATAGCAGCGTGTTATCACCAGCAACCAATAATACTTCAAGCTTCTTGATCTTCAATTTATAGATCTTGAGAGAATAGATCAGTTGAGGGGCATTCTTGGAAACATATTCCAACAGTAATATCCCAACATTCGCATGATGGAATGGTCAACATCATTGTACAAAAAGCTTCTCTTGCGCCACCTTATCGAGGTAGAGGTCATAATTTTTGTATTCTTTTGTTCAGCTCAAACCCATTCTTATCTTTCGTCTTTCTAATTTCTTCAGTGGCTTCAAATAAAACGTTGATGAAGCATGTTGTAGAAGAGTTAATTCTTTGCAACTTCAGAAACCCAGTGTTCAGAATTCCAAGATCTTTGTTCAGCAGAACTATCTTGAGAATCTTCAGCACTAGTTCTTTTAGAAGTAATATCTTCAGAGTCTTCAGAACTTGTTCCTTCAGAACCTTGTCTTCAGAGTCTTCAGAATTCATTAAGCACATTCTTGTCTTCAGAGTCTTCAGTACTTTGTTCACCTGAACCATGTCTTCAGAAACTCTTCAAAACTTGACCTTCAGATACTGTGTCTTCAGAATCTTCAAAACCATGTTCACCTGAATCACGTCTTCAGAATCTTCAGAACTTGTAACATTAGAAGCGCATCACATTAGAAAGCCTTATAGGCCTTTCTCATAAAGTCTCAATTAGAATGTCCAGAACTAACGTTCATTAGAACCGTTGTATTAGAATTATTCATGAATCTTGACTTTATCTTGTACACACATATGTTTTCTTCCAGAGTGTTGATAACATAGTTTGATGATGTCACACGTCTTCTTATCAGAGTTAGAATCATATTGACAACAGTCACACACTAGATAGAAACCATATCATACATAATTGTTCTCTTAGATACCATGTGCAATTGTCATCAAAACTCAAGGCTAGATGTAGAACTTAATCTTGTTCTTACAATCTCCCCCTTTTTTATGATGGCAAACAATGTATTTTGATAGAGCATTTCGTACAGGGTAATCACCATAAATCCACATAGTCAGAGATAAGCTTAACGAGCTCCTTCTGATTCTGTTACTCTCAAAATTCATTTATGCTTGTTCAGAGTCTCCCCCTGATCCCAAGACTCACAAAATAAAAATTTTGAAGTACCAAATAAAGGAATAGAGAAGGAATACTTCTCCATAGACGTCTCATTAGAATCTGACTAGAACTGCCTGGTCTTCATCTCAGAACCTGGCTTGCTATCAAAAAACTGTAGACGTATCAGAACCTGATTTGTCCAATTAGTCTTGATGTCTCGCATCACAGATCAGAACCTGGTTGATACTTACTTTGATGCCATGCATCATGCATTAGAACCTGATTCTTTCAATATCTTAGCACAGATCACCAACAGGTGCACATATCCTCATGTCATTTGATGGTTCAGAATCCGAATATTTTCTTTAATGGCCATGACTTGATTTTATCTCCGAAAGATTCACATTCTTTTAAGGCTGGAGTCTATATACAATTTTAACTTTAGATACCAATTGAATCATTCTTTCAGAAAGTTTACAACTTCTGACAAGTTTTGGGTATCAACGCGAAACTCGTGGAAATCCCTTGTTTCTCGAGTATATTAACTTCTGAAGTATATTAATAACTTCTGAGTATATTAACTTCTGAAGTACTTTTTTATTGAACATATCTTTTGATAATTTATCAAATACAAATCATGTATTCTGATATATCATTGCTTCTGATATATCTTGTCTTCTGATATAATCTTCTTCAGTCTTCTGATAGCCAATTCTAACATACAGTGAACTTTTGTGAAATTCCTAATCAATTCTCAAACATAGGTTAGAAGTAAAACATGTTTAATAATATTTGGGATTGAAATTCTTAGATTTAATCATATCAAAATCATTATACTTTCTCCCCCTTTGTCATAAATAAAAAAAGTAAATAATAATAGATATTTACAAAGAAATATGAAGACGATCATAATGACAGAAAAGGAAATTTCATTAAACTTAATAATGGTTACATAAAAAGTAAAACAACTAGGAGACAATAGCAAGAAGCACTAAGAAACTGAAGCTAAATAAATTAAACAACCAGCAAGCAAGACTACACAAACCAGAGACAAAAGGAAAACTACCAAAACTCATAAGGCCTAAAAACAGCTACTACTACCCGACACATCAGAACTACACCTTAAAATCCACCAACTTATAACCCTATCACACCACACTACCTCAGCTGCATTTTCTGGTCCAAGCCTCTTGGCTAACACAACAATCTCAGCTTTAAAGAAAAGTTCAGACATAATCCTTCCGTATGGAATATAGGATTTATGCTGACTTCTGGAGATATCAAGGGTGTCCTTCAAATGATTGAAAATGGTTTGAGGCGGGTTAATCTGAACATTGTTCATCAGAAAGTAGATAAAGAGTCTGTCATCATGTGACAGGACATTTTTCTCTACTCCCCTTGGTCGAAAGTTGGACAGCAGAAGTTGAAACCAGACTTTAGCTATGGGTAGAAGTCCTTCAGGATCATTTGGTTCATATTTTGGAAGGGAGTTGTCATGGATGATAGAGAGTTTTTCAACGAAGTTGTAGTTAAGATGAAATTCTTCCACAGTGGCACCAGTTTGAAAATAACCTATGGCTTCAGCAATGGAGGTAGGAATTACAATGAAGGGAACCCCAAAAACAGAGGACCAAACAAAGTTACCATCGTCACCAACCCATGCAAACTTTCGAAAATCCTTCACAAGGTTTGGATATATGGGTCCATGTAGAATGGCATAGTATTTAAGCCATCCTTGAATGCGCATACTCATAGTCAGGTTAAGACCAGCTTCTCTGAGAACTGGAAGATTTGGACGTTTTTCTGAGATAACCTCTAAAATATCTTCGTTACCACAAAAAGTTTTGAAAGACATGGTGTCATACCCCAAATTTTAACCACTAAGATTTCCCATCATTGTGCAAATCATCATCATAATATGGAGGAACCATCATACTTCATCAGTCTCCCCAAAGATGGGTGAGCATCCACTACAATCAAAATTAGGGTTTCAAGCCCTCTCAGAGTGCTTAGACAAAGGATCAATCAAGGAATGACATGATCTTCAACTTGTCTAACCTCTCAAACATCTACAATGGATCAAGAGGACTCCCACTTCAAGGATCAAGCGCAAGGCTGCTCCCTTCTAGGTGGATCAAGTCTCAAGATCGACAGTGTCACCAAATTAGGGTTTTGGTCAACCAGGGCCTCCAGATGGAAAATTTTCATCTGGGCACAAGCCAATGATCCAAAACATAACCTAATATACTCCATGGAGCCTCATGGACCCAATCATCAAGTCAATTTTGCCTCAGGGGGTGCATACAGCAAAAATCAGGAATTAGGGTTTCTTGACCTAATTCACCCCTAAGTTGACTTTTAGGGCAAATCATGAGCCAAGACCTCAAGACATGATTTGAGGGTCTCTAATGAACTATATTGATCCATTTGGAACCATGGATTAATCCAAGAAGCTTGAGCAACAAGTCTTAATTTCATCTGCACCACAATTAGGGTTTTAAGGGAAAAGTCAACTGTAACTTTGACTTTTGACCAGGACATACTCCCAAGCCCTAGGACATGAATCAATATACCCTATGACACCCATGGAACATGTCCATCAACTTTGATTTAGGTCAAGGACATGATTTCCTGAAGAATTGCACAGTTTGGAATTCATCTGCTAAAAAGTCAACTGTGCACAAAAGTCAACTTTGACTTTTTGAGATTTTTCACCAAAATGGATTTTTAACCCTAAAATGATGTTAATGTATGATTTGAATCATCATTCATCAAGAAAAATCAAGAAAAGTGGGATAACTTGAAAAAGGGGTAACCATAAAACTTAGAAATTTTTCTAAGTCATGAAAAAGTGCCACTAATGCACCAACTTTGGAGGACCGTAACTCCTAAACCACAAGGCCATTGTGCCTCATTCAAAGCTTGATTTGTAGATCTCATTGCCCTCTATAAAAGCTTCATACTGACCTATGTCCAAATTCCTCATGGATTTTGAGTTATGGAGTGATCAAAATCAAGAGAAAACACTTTGTTCCAAGACTTGGTGAAAATTTCACTAAGTCAGATTTTGCCTTACTTTTTGCCAAATGTAGGGGGATTTTTCACTTGGATTCAAAAGAGATCAAAACCAAACATGTTCAAACAGTTTTTGTATCATGTAAGGGCTTTCCAAAATGGTCAAGAACATTACCAAATTCAACTTACACCATGAGATATGACATTGGTAAGTTGCCTTGCTGAAATCTGTCAAAGGCAAGGCAGAATTTGCAATTTTGCTCGAATTGCCAAAATCAGCCAAATTCAAATGCTCCTATCCACTTAGACACATCTGAGGATTGAATCTAAAGGGGACAATCACTGAGCCAAGCCTCCAAAGTCCATGGAACAAGAAATAGCATGTTGAACCTAGAATGGCCAAAATAGGGACAAGACTCCAAATTTGGATTGAAGCATTCAATGGAAGCATCAAGGTGGCATGGACTGAGCCATTCTCATCTGAAATCAGTCAAGACTTATCCAAGACCAAGGGAACCAAAGCTCTGTGCCCTAACCTCTAGTCAATGGCTAGAGGAGACTTGGATTTTCATTTGCCAACATTGGCCAAACCTACTTAGCAGTTGCCATTCACTATTCCTTGCAAAACAAACTTGCTCTACTATAAATAGAGCTCAATTGTGTTCAGTTTAAGTACACCAAAGGCCTACAACACTTGCCTTTCTCAAAATCTCTTTCTCTTGGCAAAAATGTCTTTCTTAGCAAGGTAACTATCGAGTTTTGAGCTAGAGGGCAATTCCACTCAAACCAATCACTCACACACCTCATATACATCACATATGAGCTGATCAAACACTTAAACAACAACTGGAACATTGATTTCTCAGAATCACTAGTCAATTGCTCAAGGTTTTAACCAAAGTGCAGTTGAGATGCCATGAAGTGATTCAGCCAATTTCCATCAAGTCCAAGCATCCAAACACACTCCATAGCACCTAGGGAAGCTGTTTAGATCATCACAACACAACTGTAACACCTCCTACACAAATCACGATCACCAGCTGCAAGTGGTAAGCATGAGCTCTTCTAACTCTATGATCCATGCAATTTTTGCTGCACAATAATTTGGCCATATGTTCATAATCATGCATGGAATGTTTTCCCTCAATTAATTGCTTTGTTTGAATCGTGTATAAAAAATCCTAACCTTCATGCAGAAATTAGGGTTCTTGAGGTTTCTTCGTGATTTCATGTTTTATGTTTAATTTAAATGAAATTAAGTGTTATAGACATGATCGTGAGGTTGATGTGGATTGCATGATATGGTTAAGTATTCAGTGAGATTGGATGGAAAACGCAAATCTGGGAAACTCAGAACACGCGCGTGTTCTTGGTGTGTTCTTGGCGCCATTTTCAGAAATTTGAATATTTGAATTTTGTGATTTTTGTTTAATTGATTCAAAAATTAATTTCTCTCTGAGTTTTAATGATTTTGAGTTGATTCTTTTTTTAATAATTCACAAAAATGTTAAAATATTTTATTTTCCCAAAAAATCCCAAAAATATTATTTATTTTATATAATTGATATTTTTGCAAAGAATTAATGTTTTAATTGTTTTTGACATTTAAAATATTTTTTCCACCTTGATTTTGCAACTTTTAATGCTTTCTAATTATTTTATAGGTCAATACTTAATTTTTGAAGCATTAATCCAAGATCACAATTTGTTTTTCATATGATAAACAATTTTGATCATTTTAATTGAATTTTTATTCAATTAAATACATTTTTGAAAACAAATTAGGGTTTTTGGATTAATTCAACCCTCATAAATCATTTTCAAAACATTTTGGGCCTCTAATAGAGTGTAAGACCCAATCCTTTTTTTGACCAAATCATTTTTGGGCCTCAGTGTATTGTATAAATCCCGATACCGTCAAAAACAAACGGCGCGTTCGTCGCCTTTTGAACAATAACCTTTTGGGCCTCTCCTTGAGCTATAAAGCCCATTTAAAACATTTTGGGCCTCACTTATTATATAAGTCCCTCCGCGTTAAAATAAAACCTCGGCGCGATCGCCATTTTAAACGAAAAGTCAACTGGGCCTACCCTCGTGTTATAAGCCCCACTCTTTTTCTTTAAAACTTTTTGGGCCTCTTGAGAGAGTGTAAGACCCATCCCTTTGTACAGAAAACAATTTTTGGGCCACAGTCACTTGTATAAGTCCCTCTGTACAAATTCAAACAGTGCGCTCACTAATAAAACCCTGGGCCTCTCCTTGAGCTGTAAGCCCCAAAATCTTTCTTTTTCAAAGCACTTTCTCCTTTGATTTTGAAATATACTGTTGTTTTCAATCTTTCTTTGTTGAACAACTAACCAAACAGCATGGAAGCTCTACAACTGAGTAAGTGGTTATCGCTTTCATTTACCGCTTTCATATACATATAACTGTAGTGTGGGGCTGTTTCGCTGTAAGTCTTCTTTCATAAACTCATGTCAACTGTATAATAATAGTATAGATATTTCGAGTTTCCCCGGCAACTACGTCTAGAACTAGGTGACGTCGTTTCATTTATTCGTAGAAATAGACAACTAGATCCCCAATAGGATCACCAGATACAGTCTTCTCTTCAGCTGTCCTCATTAGGAATTGTCAAGAAACTCTACTCCCAGAGATGAATGTATTCTCCGTGAATGGCATCTTTGAGTTTCTTCCAAATTCTCAGACTTTCTTGGCTTGATCTATTCCCTCGAGGATAGCCTGTCTTGAATTTCTCGGGGTTTGGGGACCCACGGGCTTCTTAAAAGCATCGACCTCATCTTGGGCATTATACAAGGACCCACAGGCTTCCTAAAAGCAACCCCGCCTCCTCTTGGGCTCAGTACAAGGACCCTACGGCTTCTTAGAAGTATTCACAGCCTCCTCTTAGGCTTCGTATAATGATCTCTTCCTCCGGGAATGATAGCCTCCTCTTGGGCTTTATACAAGGACCCGTCGGCTTCTTAAAAGTTTCCAGCCTCCTCTTAGGCTTCGTACAAATTGTCCCGACGACCTCCTAGAGGTATAGGAACAGAACTTAGTCATCTGCATAGAACAGTCCTTTCATAGAGTCTACTACTGTTTCTCAAAGCATAGTACAAAAGATAAAACTCTAGACCTGGACAGTCTAATCTCCTTGAGTCTCAAAGACATTCTCAAGTGACCCCTTCGTTAAATAGGAAGAAAACCCGTGGACTCGGACAGTCTCAATACCCTTCGGATTTCCCACTTCCTTAAAGAACAGGAATAACCCGGATCCTCAAATCAAATCCTTGAGTACAGTGTTGCTCATATAAGAACTGATTTTCTCTTTAAATCAGTATACTAGACCTGTCACTTAACTGAAACAGTAACCATAGCCTCCTTTTAGGCTTTGTATAATGATTCTTCTTCAGTGAAGTTAGCCTCCTCTTAGGCTTTGTATAATGATCCTTCTCTAGTCATACTAGCCTCTCTCTTGGGCTTTGTACAATGATCCTCCCCAGCGGAGTCAAACAACGTTTAGCCTCTCTCTCGGGCTTTGTACGAGACACATAAGAGACTCCCTCGTTGAGTCAATCACCCATTTCGCCTCCATCTCGGGCTTTATACGAGATACAAAAAGGTTCTTATTAAGCCAAACAAATTTTAGCCTCCATCTCGGGCTTCGTACGAGATACAAAAAACTCTCTTGTTGAGTCAAATAGCCTCCATCTCGGGCTTTATACGAGATACCAAAAGATTCCCTCGTTGAGTCAAAATCTTTTAGCCTCTCTCTCGGGCTTTGTACGAGACACATAATAGCCTCCTCTTAGGCTTTGTATAAGAAAACCACCGGTTCGCCCAATCAACCTTTTAGCATCAAAGTTGTGCCTCGTTCACAGTACACAAACATCAACAACTCCTTCCCCTTCATCTAATCGCTGTAAGCGGCAAGCCTCTGGATCATCTACATCCATGACACTGTCCCTCTTTTAGCATGAGAAATTCCTAAGGAAAGATAGCATTGCTCTAAACTGAGTTAAAGTCTTCTCCTTCAGGTTAAAATCCCCTATAAAGGAAATTATGGCATTGCCGGATTCACACATCCCGGTTAAAGTAATTCTCCTTTATAAACAGTTGTGACATACAACCCCCTCTTTAGAGATGACAAATTCTCTCTAAAGTCAAACCCTTTCAGCTTCATATCTTGGGCTTTGAACAAGATACAAACTACCTTTCGCTTCACGTCTTGGGCTTTGAACAAGACACCAAAAACAACCATTTCCTCCCATAGAATAGGAGGAACTACGAACGCTCTGATTTCCCTGTTTCGGTAAACGGGAATACGTAGGCATAAGATTGAAAGAAAAATCTTAGCGAGCACACTAAACAAAAACCCAAAATCCCATACTCTCATGTATCTACCAAAAGCATCAGTCCTAACATCCTAATCCTCGTTCCCCGCCAGAAACATTCTGTCAAGATAAAAAGAAAGAGATCAGTATTGGCGAAAATACAAATAACCAGTACAAAGGCCCCCCCACATTGATAGCATTCGTAACCTAACAGACCGCTGTTTAAACTCAGTATGCAAAGCAGGGTTAATTGGAGACATCTATTTCCCTTCCTTATTCAGCTTTAATAGGATAAAAAATGAATCGACCTGTAGTAAACTCAACCGCAGAGAGCGACCAGCGCTTAAGAACTGTGTCCAAAATCGCTCGCTACAGAAAAATGGCGCCCACCGTGGGGCCAGATTCTGATTTCTCCTTTTCACCTCTTATGTGAATACCACAGATTGGGGTTTCCGCCGGGGAACCCTGTAACACCCTAATTCCCAACTAGAATAAATAATACATAAATAAAATCAGAGTAATTAAAAATTTATTTTTCTGACAGAAACAAGGATGTCACATTTAAATAAACAAAACATCATCCCTGCTCATAAATTTGATACATAGCATAAAATAGAATACCCTCAAAGGGGAAACTTTTTCCATATAAAGGGAAAGGTCAATTATGGAATAAAGCGGAAAGATCCATAACCGACTTGTTTTACCAAATAAATCATTTTAGAACATCAACTATATACACAAAAGTACCACAAAATACATTTAACAAATGTATACATATATATATAATCGTTCCCCGACTCCCGTGCTACGTATCAGAGCAGACACCAAGACTGACAACAGAACGGAGGACTAATCTTCACAAAAAGACCTCCAGCAACTCTAATCTGCAATGCCTCATAGAGCATTATAAAACAGCAGAAGGGTGAGAAATAACAACTAAATCAAGATTGCATAATAATATGCAAACACACATTCAAGCACATGTATAAATCATCTCACCCATACCATCACATACTAACACATATAGCATGCCACAAATACAAACATATCACGCATAATAAATCAAATCATGATTTTCCACACATAACGCATCCATTCACAATTCTCACCACAATTCATCACAACTTACTCATATACATCACAATGTATATATATATATATACAAAACCAAGCATATTCATCATGCATACTTTCACAATTCTTATCATTCCACATAAACATACATATTCATGTTTATTCATCATTGCACAATTATAAAGATGATAAATGCAAATCATAGAGACCGACTTACGACTCTATGCAAATGCAATGCGGTACCGACTCAATCATCTCAAGTTCACTCAGGAACTTATTGGAACCATCGCTCGTTACCAATGTAACTCCCCGTCGGGCCTACGATGTTCACCCATTGCTCACACCTCATATAGGCACACAATGTTTATGGATCAGTCACACCCCACACGGGCACACGACCCGATCGCTCACACCCCACATGGGCACACGATCGTCTATAATCATCGCTCACATCCCACATGGGCACACGACGTTATAGCGGATTCCCTCTGGAACCAATCTGTCGCTCATACCCCACATGGGCACACGACATTACAAGATGCATATCATGATGCTTGACACCCAAGAACTCATGACAATCAAATGCATCTTCACACATATATGCAACCATAATCATGCATATATTTCAACTCATCATCATTATTATTCATGCATTGAAAACAATTCAAACAATGCATTTCAACCATAAAGGCCACCAACCACATACATTGGAATTTCACATAAACAATGCATATCATCACAAACCATAACAATCATACAATCACTATTACTTCCACAAGGGATTCACACCACAAAGGCTACCCATAACACATCATAACAACATACATTGATATTCAATCAAACAATGTATTTTACCACACAACAACATCATTTATAGATCGCTCACACCCCACACGGGCACACGACCCGATTGCTCACACCTCACCTAGGCACACAATCGTTTGTAATCATCGCTCACACCTCACATAGGCACACAACGTTACAACGGATTCTCATTAGAATCACTCAGCACAAGAATGTACATCATTATGCTTCACATACAAAATGACTCAAGACATTCTTGAAATGCATACATATTCACAATATATTCATGCATTCATCTCATACAATCACATACAATCTATATACATTCACATCAATGCACTATTGTATAATTCACATCCAAAACAATGCACGTATTTGCCATAAAGCCATAAACCATCATCTCAACATTCCATCGTGTATATTCACATCATATAACGGCCCACAAGCTACACGTTACATATTAAAAGCATATAGCATGATAACACATCAATCGCACACATTTTACGCGATAAAAACCCGACAACCCGAATATTCTCCAAAAACAAGAATTAATTAAATCATCTTTTACCCTCCAAACCATCTTTAATAGAAAGAACTTTTCATTAGCTTTCCAACGCTTCGAATGGGGGTCAAAACGGACTTACAGTTCAAAAGTTATGAAGAAGACAAAATCGGACATTTTGGAAAACCTGTGATCATGAGTCGACGCATGATGCTGGGGGGTCAGCGCATGAACCTGGGAATTTCGCCCGGGTCAGCGCATGAAATCATGAGTCGACGCAGAGTTGCAGGGGTTAGCGCACGAGGTGCAGATTTTTGCTGAAAAATCAGTTTTCGATCGTTAAATGACTTCCAGACCTCCGATTTCGATTCCGTAAAAAGCTGCGATCTTAGAATTCAACGTACTACAATATTTTCACCATTAAAAGGCCATCCAATACATTTTCCATTTTTTAAATATTTTAAAACATAATTTTATCAATACATTCACACTCAAAAACTCAATCAACACCTATGGAAACATACCAACAAGTTTACCCGAGTAAATCATATCATCACCCGACTATACTACGCAATTTATTCCCCATTCCAACCGTTAAAACATAGATTTCACACCATTTCATCATTATTGCCCTAACTCTCACAAACTATGTAACTCACTCCAAAAGTCTCTAAATCATACCAACGAGTATTCCCGATTAAACCCAAACATTACTCGACTGTTCTACACGATCTATTCGAAATTCTAACCGTTAAAACATCGATTCTACACATTTGTTATTCAATCCAACCAATAAGGAAAAGTATATATTTCAACCAAACAAACACAAACAACACATACATATACATATACAATCGAAATATAATCGAAACTTCTCACCCTTACCCGATTAATCGCGCTTGAAACGGAGCTATTCTCGATTTTCCTCTTTTTTCCTCTTCTCCCTTTTCCTTCGCTTCTTTCTCTCTGTTTTCTTCTTCTTTTCTAACTTTTTCTTTCTAACCATTATATATATATATATATATATATATATATATATATATATATATATATATATATATACTTATTATATAATATAAATCCAATAGGGTAAAATGTCTCCAATTGATAATTTGTCTTCTAATACCAATTGATCAATTATTAGAGTTACCTTAAAATACTCTCTTCCTCTCAAATCTCTATTTATAAAAATATCTAATTTTTCTAAAATATCTAACCCCTCAAAATGACCAAAATACCCCTACACTTCAAATATCTCGCAAACGCTCTCAAAATGCGATAAAACACAAACATACCGATGAAATATATTTCGAAAAATAAAAGTTGAAAAGAAATAATAATTTAATACAAATATTTTATCTATCTGAGAAATTAACCAATTAGCAGGTAAAATACAATAAATTCACATATTTCACAAAATTCAAATAAATGAAATAAATAAATAGAATTAAACAAATCGGGGCGTTACAATTCTCCCCCACTTAGACATTTTCGTCCTCGAAAATATACCGAGACGAACAACTCCGGACACGACTCTCGCATCCGACCCACAAACCAACATGCCAACAAAAGGCACACCACGAATAACACAACTGACAAACCACCTTGCTAACTACAACAACGACACGACAACGACGACAAGATGCAAAGCCCATACAATGCACTTGATGACAAACTCACGACTCAAAGAAAACCCAAGATACCAACACACAGGTTCACTCTAGAACCGAAACACAACAAGATCGTTACCCTACCCTAGGTAACACTCCCCTAATTCCCCACACAGGAATTAGCTACACACACTCGAACCATCACCATGGAAATGAGGCAACAACACAAACAAGAACATAAAGTTCCACGACACCACAAGGTCTCACCAACATCAACAAAACCAGAACACCAACATCCTTGTCACACAACCATACTACAATAATGCTACGATTCACCAATCGAACATACAACCAAACATCCATCTACGTAGTAGCCCATGGATAACATTTAAACCTTTCACCTAACACTTCCATTCTGAAACGTCTAAAACAAACGACTCACCCTTTGCAAGTCAACTGAGATAACAGAAGTACGAACTTAGCAAAGTCTCCAATAACCAACTTAAGTCCAAAAAGCTTCTAAGCACTTTAACCGACTTTGGAGTCCCTCAACGTAGAACTGCATCTACTCCCGATGTATCCACAACAAATACCATCATCAGAAATAACATATCCAAGAAAACTAACCTTTTCAACCAAAATTCTCACTTGAATAACTTAGCATAACACTTTGTCTCTTTTCAACACTTGCAAGTCAATTTTCAAACACTCTACTCGTTCTTCCTCCGAGTTTATAACAGATCCAAATATCCTCAATCAAAACCACTACAAACTTATCCAATTAAATATAGAAGATACAATTCCTCTACTCCACAAACATTACGGACGCATTACTAACACCAAGCAACGTCACTGTACGTTGTAATGCCCGACCAAATTCCAAAATGTATAAATTCTCAAAGCTTTTGCAAAAATTTTCACTGGGTAACTGGCTACTCACACCCAAGCTTAACCGAGTAATTAACAGCCTATTCCGATGATAACAACATAACCAGTCACATCAAATCGATCAAAGCCTTAACTCACACAATTCACCACTCTTATCCAACATTCCATACACTTGCAACTCCACTCAAACTCAACCAAGCCAAGAGAACTCTTAAACATTACACCCACACCTAGGGTTTCCTCAAAATTTCCATTAATTCTCTAAAACTCCAAAGACTTCAAACCTCACCCGAACTCCAAGTTTTACTTTCCATGGTCTCAATACCAATACCATCCAAAAACACATCCGAAAACCATGCACAACTGACGACCCATCACTATGGCTTCCTGCCAATTTCCAGAACACTATCATCACAGACAAAACAAATTTCTTAATCCCATCTACTAAGATTTTCCTACTTAGTTAGCAGACATAAACCTCAACTATTCACCTTCGTCCAATTAAGTTCAATCTCTACTCTTTGAGAAACAGTCCTTAATAATACCCAATCGTTCTCTCTCAATGACTTCCCAACTTGACCAACATATGGAAACCTCGAATCCGTCTCCTCTTCCGATATAAGAATCTTCTTCGACTCAACAAAACAATCCATAATCATTTCCTTAAATTCCAAACAACTAATTTCACACGCTATCAAAGTCGGAAAGACACGTCTATTCCATCCAACATAATTCCCATCTGCTATCAACAAGAGATTAAGGGTGATCAGTTCCTCAATTTGTCAATAGACAGCCGACAATCATGATGGGGCATAAACCATCTTTACCAAACTATGGTAGCATTTCTTGCATCCTGTGCACAAAACTACTTAAGGCACAAATCCTTAGTTGACATAAACCTTACCTCTGCCTTCCTTCCAGAACCGGGAACAACGCTGTCCAAACCACACTTATAATCTTGCAATCAACGGCACACTGAGCCCACGCTCCACAACCGAAGCAACTTGGAGAAGTTCCAGCTTCTCCCTCACTTATCTCAATCTCACACCTGAAGACAAAGGATTACTAAAAACCAGAAAGCACTGACAGTGTTTCACACACCTATCACGTACTAAGGAACAAACAACAACGACAGTATTCAACTGTCATGCCACACAGACTCAACAACTTGGCCGGACGGACCGACCTGCTCTGATACCACTAATGTAACACCCCAATTCCCAACTCAAATAAATAATACATAAATAAAATCAGAGTAACTAAAAATTTATTTTTCCGACAGAAACAAGGATGTCACATTTAAATAAACAAAACATCATCCCTGCTCATAAATTTGATACATAGCATAAAATAGAATACCCTCAAAGGGGAAACTTTTTCCATATAAAGGGAAAGGTCAATTATGGAATAAAGCGGAAAGATCCATAACTGACTTGTTTTACCAAATAAATCATTTTAGAACATCAACTATATACACAAAAGTACAACAAAATACATTCAACAAATGTATACATATATATATATATAATCGTTCCCCGACTCCCGTGCTACGTATCAGAGTAGACACCAAGACCGACAACAGAACGGAGGACTAATCTTTACAAAAAGACCTCCAGCAACTCTAATCTGCAATGCCTTATAGAGCATTATAAAACAGCAGAAGGGTGAGAAATAACAACTAAATCAAGATTGCATAATAATATGCAAACACACATTCAAACACATGTATAAATCATCTCACCCATACCATCACATACTAACACATATAGCATGCCACAAATACAAACATATCACGCATAATAAATCAAATCATGATTTTCCACACATAACTCATCCATTCACAATTCTCACCACAATTCATCACAACTTACTCATATACATCACAATGTATATATATACAAAACCAAGCATATTCATCATGCATACTTTCACAATTCTTATCATTCCACATAAACATACATATTCATGTTTATTCATCATTGCACAATTATAAAGATGATAAATGCAAATCATAGAGACCGACTTATGACTCTATGCAAATGCAATGCGGGTACCGACTCAATCATCTCAAGTTCACTCAGGAACTTATTGGAACCATCGCTCGTTACCAATGTAACCCCCCGTCGGGCCTACGATGTTCACCCATTGCTCATACCTCACATAGGCACACAATGTTTATGGATCGCTCACACCCCACACAGGCATACGACCCGATCGCTCACACCCCACATGGGCACACGACCCGATCGCTCACACCCCACATGGGCACACGATCGTCTATAATCATCGTTCACATCCCACATGAGCACACGACGTTATAGCGGATTCCCTCTGGAACCAATCCGTCGCTCATACCCCACATTGGCACACGACATTACAAGATGCATATCATGATGCTTGACACCCAAGAACTCATGACAATCAAATGCATCTTCACACATATATGCAACCATAATCATGCATATATTTCAACTCATCATCATTATTATTCATGCATTGAAAACAATTCAAACAATGCATTTCAACCATAAAGGCCACCAACCACATACATTGGAATTTCACATAAACAATGCATATCATCACAAACCACAACAATCATACAATCACAATTACTTCCACAAGGGATTCACACCACAAAGGCTACCCATAACACATCATAACAACATACATTGATATTCAATCAAACAATGTATTTTACCACACAACAACATCATTTATAGATCGCTCACACCCCACACGGGCACACGACCCGATTGCTCACACATCACCTAGGCACACAATCGTTTGTAATCATCGCTCACACCTCACATAGGCACACGACGTTACAACGGATTCTCATTAGAATCACTCAACACAAGAATGTACATCATTATGCTTCACATACAAAATGACTCAAGACATTCTTGAAATGCATACATATTCACAATATATTCATGCATTCATCTCATATAATCACATACAATCTATATACATTCACATCAATGCACTATTGTATGATTCACATCCAAAAAAATGCACATATTTTCCATAAAGCCATAAACCATCATCACAACATTCCATCATGTATATTCACATCATATAACGGCCCACAAGCTACACGTTACATATTAAAAGCATATAGCATGATAACACATCAATCGCACACATTTTACGCGATAAAAACCCGAAAACCCGACTATTCTCCAAAAACACGAATTAATTAAATCATCTTTTACCCTACAAACCATCTTTAATAGAAATAACTTTTCATTAGCTTTCCGACGTTTCGAACGGGGGTCAAAACGGACTTACGGTTCAAATGTTATGAAGAAGACAAAATCGGACATTTTGGAAAACCTGTGATCATGAGTCGACGCATGATGCTGGGGGGTCAGCGCATGAACCTGGGAATTTCGCCCGGGTCAGCGCATGAAATCATTAGTCGACGCACAGTTGCAGGGGTTAGCGCACGAGGTGCAGATTTTTGCTGAAAAATCAGTTTTCGATCGTTAAATGACTTCCGGACCTCCGATTTCGATTCCGTAAAAAGCTGCGATCTCAGAATTCAACGTACTACAATATTTTCACCATTAAAAGGAAATCCAACACATTTTCCATTTTTGAAATATTTTAAAACATAATTTTATCAATACATTCACACTCCAAAACTCAATCAACACCTATGGAAACATACCAACAAGTTTACCCGAGTAAATCATATCATCACCCGACTATACTACGCAATTTATTCCCCATTCCAACCGTGAAAACATCGATTTCTCACCATTTCATCATTATTGCCCTAACTCTCACAAACTATGTAACTCACTCCAAAACTCTCTAAATCATACCAACGAGTATTCCCGATTAAACCCAAACATTACTCGACTGTTCTACACGATCTATTCCAAATTCTAACCGTTAAAAATTCTACACATTTGTTCTTCAATCCAACCAATAAGGAAAAGTATATATTTCAACCAAACAAACACAAACAACACATACATATACATATACAATCGAAATATAATCGAAACTTCTCACCCTTACCCGATTAATCGCGCTTGAAACAGAGCTATTCTCGATTTTCCTCTTTTTTCCTCTTCTCCCTTTTCCTTCGCTTCTTTCTCTCTGTTTTCTTCTTCTTTTCGAACTTTTTCTTTCTAACCATTATATATATATATATATATATATATATATATATATACTTATTATATAATATAAATCCAATAGGGTAAAATGTCTCCAATTGATAATTTGTCTTCTAATACCAATTGATCAATTATTAGAGTTACCTTAAAATACTCTCTTCCTCTCAAATCTCTATTTATAAAAATATCTAATTTTTCTAAAATATCTAACCCCTCAAAATGACCAAAATACCCCTACAATTCAAATATCTCGCAAACGCTCTCAAAATGCGATAAAACACAAACATACCGATGAAATATATTTCGAAAAATAAAAGTTGAAAAGAAATAATAATTTAATACAAATATTTTATCTATCTGAGAAATTAACTAATTAGCAGGTAAAATACAATAAATTCACACATTTCACAAAATTCAAATAAATGAAATAAATAAATAGAATTAAACAAATCGGGGCGTTACAATTCTCCCCCACTTAGACATTTTCGTCCTCGAAAATATACCGAGACGAACAACTCCGGACACGACTCTCGCATCCGGCCCACAAACCAACATGCCAACAAAAGGCACACCACGAATAACACAACTGACAAACCACCTTGCTAACTACAAAAACGACACGACAACGACGACAACTACAACGACAAGATGCAAAGCCCATACAATGCACTTGACGACAAACTCACGACTCAAAGAAAACCCAAGATACCAACACACAGGTTCACTCTAGAACCGAAACACAACAAGATCGTTAACCTACCCTAGGTAACACTCCCCTAATTCCCCACACATGAATTAGCTACACACACTCGAACCATCACCATGGAAACGAAGCAACAACACAAACAAGAACATAAAGTTCCACGACACCACAAGGTCTCACCAACATCAACAAAACCAGAACACCAACATCCTTGTCACACAACCATACTACAACAATGCTACGATTCACCAATCGAACATACAACCAAACATCCATCTACGTAGTAGCCCATGGATAACATTTAAACCTTTCACCTAACACTTCCATTCTGAAACGTCCAAAACAAACGACTCACCCTTTGCAAGTCAACTGAGATAACAGAAGTACGAACTTAGCAAAGTCTCCAATAACCAGCAGTAATAACCAACTAAAGTCCAAAAAGCTTCTAAGCACTTTAACCGACTTTGGAGTCCCTCAACGTAGAACTGCATCTACTCCCGATGTATCCACAACAAATACCATCATCAGAAATAACATATCCAAGAAAACTAACCTTTTCAACCAAAATTCTCACTTGAATAACTTAGCATAACACTTTGTCTCTTTTCAACACTTGCAAGTCAATTCTCAAACACTCTACTCATTCTTCCTCCGAGTTTATAACAGATCCGAATATCCTCAATCAAAACCACTACAAACTTATCCAATTAAATATAGAAGATACAATTCCTCTACTCCACAAACATTACGGACGCATTACTAACACCAAGCAACGTCACTGTACGTTGTAATGCCCGACCAAATTCCAAAAAGTATAAATTCTCAAAGCTTTTGCAAAACTTTTCACTGGGTAACTGGCTACTCACACCCAAGCTTAACCGAGTAATTAACAGCCTATTCCGATGATAACAACATAACCAGTCACATCAAATCGATCAAAGCCTTAACTCACACAATTCACCACTCTTATCCAACATTCCATACACTTGCAACTCCACTCAAACTCAACCAAGCCAAGAGAACTCTTAAATATTACACCCACACCTAGGGTTTCCTCAAAATTTCCATTAATGCTCTAAAACTCCAAAGACTCCAAACCTCACCCGAACTCCAAGTTTTACTTTCCATGGTCTCAATACCAATACCATCCAAAAACACATCCGAAAACCATGCACAACTGACGACCCATCACTATGGATTCCTGCCAATTTCCAGAACACTATCATCACAGACAAAACAAATTTCTTAATCCCATCTACTAAGAGTTTCCTACTTACTTAGCAGACATAAACCTCAACTATTCACCTTCGTCCAATTAAGTTCAATCTCTACTCTTTGAGAAGCAGTCCTTAATAATACCCAATCGTTCTCTCTCAATGACTTCCCAACTTGACCAACATATGGAAACCTCGAATCCGTCTCCTCTTCCGATATAAGAATCTTCTTCGACTCAACAAAACAATCCATAATCGTTTCCTTAAATTCCAAACAACTAATTTCACACGCTATCAAAGTCAGAAAGACACGTCTATTCCATCCAACATAATTCCCATCTGCTATCAACAAGAGATTAAGGGTGATCAGTTCCTCAATTTGTCAATAGACAGCCAACAATCATGATGGGGCATAAACCATCTTTACCAAACTATGGTAGCATTTCTTGCATCCTGTGCACAAAACTACTTAAGGCACAAATCCTTAGTTGACATAAACCTTACCTCTGCCTTCCTTCCAGAACCGGGAACAACGCTGTCCAAACCACACTTATAATCTTGCAATCAACGGCACACTGAGCCCACGCTCCACAACCGAAGCAACTTGGAGAAGTTCCAGCTTCTCCCCCACTTATCTCAATCTCACACCTGAAGACAAAGGATTACTAAAAACCAGAAAGCACTGACAGTGTTTCACACACTTATCACGTACTAAGGAACAAACAACAACGACAGTATTCAACTGTCATGCCACACAGACTCAACAACTTGGCCGAACGGACCGACCTGCTTTGATACCACTAATGTAACACCCCAATTCCCAACTCAAATAAATAATACATAAATAAAATCAGAGTAACTAAAAATTTATTTTTCCGACAGAAACAAGGATGTCACATTTAAATAAACAAAACATCATCCCTGCTCATAAATTTGATACATAGCATAAAATAGAATACCCTCAAAGGGGAAACTTTTTCCATATAAAGGGAAAGGTCAATTGTGGAATAAAGCGGAAAGATCCATAACCGACTTATTTTACCAAATAAATCATTTTAGAACATCAACTATATACACAAAAGTACCACAAAATACATTCAACAAATGTATACATATATATATAATCGTTCCCCGACTCCCGTGCTACGTATCAGAGCAGACACCAAGACCGACAACAGAACGGAGGACTAATCTTCACAAAAAGACCTCCAGCAACTCTAATCTGCAATGCCTTATAGAGCATTATAAAACAGCAGAAGAGTGAGAAATAACAACTAAATCAAGATTGCATAATAATATGCAAACACACATTCAAACACATGTATAAATCATCTCACCCATACCATCACATACTAACACATATAGCATGCCACAAATACAAACATATCACGCATAATAAATCAAATCATGATTTTCCACACATAACGCATCCATTCACAATTCTCACCACAATTCATCACAAGTTACTCATATACATCACAATGTATATATATACAAAACCAAGCATATTCATCACGCATACTTTCACAATTCTTATCATTCCACATAAACATACATATTCATGTTCATTCATCATCGCACAATTATAAAGATGATAAATGCAAATCATAGAGACCGACTTACGACTCTATGCAAATGCAATGCGGTACCGACTCAATCATCTCAAGTTCACTCAGGAACTTATTGGAACCATCGCTCGTTACCAATGTAACTCCCCGTCGGGCCTACGATGTTCACCCATTGCTCACACCTCACATAGGCACACAATGTTTATGGATCGCTCACACCCCACACGGGCACACGACTCGATCGCTCACACCCCACATGGGCACACGACCCAATCGCTCACACCCCACATGGGCACACGATCGTCTATAATCATCGCTCACATCCCACATGGGCACACGACGTTATAGCAGATTCCCTGTGGAACCAATCTGTCGCTCATACCCCACATGGGTACACGACATTACAAGATGCATATCATGAAGCTTGACACCCAAGAACTCATGACAATCAAATGCATCTTCACACATATATGCAACCATAATCATGCATATATTTCAACTCATCATCATTATTATTCATGCATTGAAAATAATTCAAACAATGCATTTCAACCATAAAGGCCACCAACCACATACATTGGAATTTCACATAAACAATGCATATCATCACAAACCACAATAATCATACAATCACAATTACTTCCACAAGGGATTCACACCACAAAGGCTACCCATAACACATCATAACAACATACATTTATATTCAATCAAACAATGTATTTTACCACACAACAACATCATTTATAGATCGCTCACACCCCACACGGGCACACGACCCGATTGCTCACACATCACCTAGGCACACAATCGTTTGTAATCATCGCTCACACCTCACATAGGCACACGACGTTACAACGGATTCTCATTAGAATCACTCAACACAAGAATGTACATCATTATGCTTCACATACAAAATGACTCAAGACATTCTTGAAATGCATACATATTCACAATATATTCATGCATTCATCTCATACAATCACATACAATCTATATACATTCACATCAATGCACTATTATATGATTCAAATCCAAAACAATGCACATATTTGCCATAAAGCCATAAACCATCATCACAACATTCCATCATGTATATTCACATCATATAACAGCCCACAAGCTACACGTTACATATTAAAAGCATATAGCATGATAACACATCAATCGCACACATTTTACGTGATAAAAACCCGACAACCCGACTATTCTCCAAAAACATGAATTAATTAAATCATCTTTTACCCTACAAACCATATTTAATAGAAATAACTTTTCATTAGCTTTCCAACGCTTCGAACGGGGGTCAAAACGGACTTACGGTTCAAAAGTTATGAAGAAGACAAAATTAGACATTTTGGAAAACCTGTGATCATGAGTCGACGCATGATGCTGGGGAGTCAGCGCCTGAACCTGGGAATTTCGCCCGGGTCAGCGCATGAAATCAAGAGTCGACGCACAGTTGCAGGGGTTAGCGTACGAGGTGCAGATTTTTGCTGAAAAATCAGTTTTCGATCGTTAAATGACTTCCAGACCTCCGATTTCGATTCCGTAAAAAGCTGCGATCTCAGAATTCAACGTACTACAATATTTTCACCATTAAGAGGAAATCCAACACATTTTCCATTTTTGAAATATTTTAAAACATAATTTTATCAATACATTCACACTCCAAAACTCAATCAACACCTATGGAAACATACCAACAAGTTTACCCGAGTAAATCATATCATCACCCGACTATACTATGCAATTTATTCCCCATTCCAACCGTTAAAACATCGATTTCTCACCATTTCATCATTATTGCCCTAACTCTCACAAACTATGTAACTCACTCCAAAACTCTCTAAATCATACCAACGAGTATTCCCGATTAAACCCAAACATTACTCGACTGTTCTACACGATCTATTCCAAATTCTAACCGTTAAAACATCGATTCTACACATTTGTTCTTCAATCCAACCAATAAGGAAAAGTATATATTTCAACCAAACAAACACAAACAACACATACATATACATATACAATCGAAATATAATCGAAACTTCTCACCCTTACCCGATTAATCGCGCTTGAAACGGAGCTATTCTCGATTTTCCTCTTTTTTCCTCTTCTCCCTTTTCCTTCGCTTCTTTCTCTCTGTTTTCTTCATCTTTTCTAACTTTTTCTTTCTAACCATTATATATATATATATATATATATATATATATATATATATATATATATATATATATACTTATTATATAATATAAATTCAATAGGGTAAAATGTCTCCAATTGATAATTTGTCTTCTAATACCAATTGATCAATTATTAGAGTTACCTTAAAATACTCTCTTCCTCTCAAATCTCTATTTATAAAAATATCTAATTTTTCTAAAATATCTAACCCCTCAAAATGACCAAAATACCCCTACACTTCAAATATCTCGCAAACGCTCTCAAAATGCGATAAAACACAAACATACCGATGAAATATATTTCGGAAAATAAAAGTTGAAAAGAAATAATAATTTAATACAAATATTTTATCTATCTGAGAAATTAACCAATTAGCAGGTAAAATACAATAAATTCACACATTTCACAAAATTCAAATAAATGAAATAAATAAATAGAATTAAACAAATCGGGGCGTTATAATTCTCCCTCACTTAGACATTTTCGTCCTCGAAAATATACTGAGACGAACAACTCCGGACACGACTCTCGCATCCGACCCACAAACCAACATGCCAACAAAAGGCACACCACGAATAACACAACTGACAAACCACCTTGCTAACTACAACAACGACACGACAACGACGAAAACTACAACGACAAGATGCAAAGCCCATTCAATGCACTTGACGACAAACTCACGACTCAAAGAAAACCCAAGATACCAACACACAGGTTCACTCTAGAACCGAAACACAACAAGATCGCTACCCTACCCTAGGTAACACTCCCCTAATTCCCCACACAGGAATTAGCTACACACACTCGAACCATCACCATGGAAACGAGGCAACAACACAAACAAGAACATAAAGTTCCACGACACCACAAGGTCTCTCCAACATCAACAAAACCAGAACACCAACATCCTTGTCACACAACCATACTACAACAATGCTACGATTCACCAATCGAACATACAACCAAACATCCATCTACGTAGTAGCCCATGGATAACATTTAAACCTTTCACCTAACACTTCCATTCTGAAACATCCAGAACAAACGACTCACCCTTTGCAAGTCAACTGAGATAACAGAAGTACGAACTTAGCAAAGTCTCCAATAACCAACTAAAGTCCAAAAAGCTTCTAAGCACTTTAACCGACTTTGGAGTCCCTCAACGTAGAACTGCATCTACTCCCGATGTATCCACAACAAATACCATCATCAGAAATAACATATCCAAGAAAACTAACCTTTTCAACCAAAATTCTCACTTGAATAACTTAGCATAACACTTTGTCTCTTTTCAACACTTGCAAGTCAATTCTCAAACACTCTACTCGTTCTTCCTCCGAGTTTATAACAGATCCAAATATCCTCAATCAAAACCACTACAAACTTATCCAATTAAATATATAAGATACAATTCCTCTACTCCACAAACATTACGGACGCATTACTAACACCAAGCAACGTCACTGTACGTTGTAATGCCCGACCAAATTCCAAAAAGTATAAATTCTCAAAGCTTTTGCAAAACTTTTCACTGGGTAACTGGCTACTCACACCCAAGCTTAACCGAGTAATTAACAGCCTATTCCGATGATAAAAACATAACCAGTCACATCAAATCGATCAAAGCCTTAACTCACACAATTCACCACTCTTATCCAACATTCCATACACTTGCAACTCCACTCAAACTCAACCAAGCCAAGAGAACTCTTAAATATTACACCCATACCTAGGGTTTCCTCAAAATTTCCATTAATGCTCTAAAACTCCAAAGACTCCAAACCTCACCCGAACTCCAAGTTTTACTTTCCATAGTCTCAATACCAATACCATCCAAAAACACATCCGAAAACCATGCACAACTGACGACCCATCACTATGGCTTCCTGCCAATTTCCAGAACACTATCATCACAGACAAAACAAATTTCTTAATCCCATCTACTAAGAGTTTCCTACTTACTTAGCAGACATAAACCTCAACTATTCACCTTCGTCCAATTAAGTTCAATCTCTACTCTTTGAGAAGCAGTCCTTAATAATACCCAATCGTTCTCTCTCAATGACTTCCCAACTTGACCAACATATGGAAACCTCGAATCCGTCTCCTCTTCCGATATAAGAATCTTCTTCGACTCAACAAAACAATCCATAATCATTTCCTTAAATTCCAAACAACTAATTCACACGCTATCAAAGCCGGAAAGACACGTCTATTCCATCCAACATAATTCCCATCTGCTATCAACAAGAGATTAAGGGTGATCAGTTCCTCAATTTGTCAATAGACAGCCGACAATCATGATGGGGCATAAACCATCTTTACCAAACTATGGTAGCATTTCTTGCATCCTGTGCACAAAACTACTTAAGGCACAAATCCTTAGTTGACATAAACCTTACCTCTGCCTTCCTTCCAGAACCGGGAACAACGCTGTCCAAACAACACTTATAATCTTGCAATCAACGGCACACTGAGCCCACGCTCCACAACCGAAGCAACTTGGAGAAGTTCCAGCTTCTCCCCCACTTATCTCAATCTCACACCAGAAGACAAAGGATTACCAAAAACCAAAAAGCACTGACAGTGTTTCACACACCTATCACGTACTAAGGAACAAACAACAACGACAGTATTCAACTGTCATGCCACACAGACTCAACAACTTGGCTGGACGGACCGACCTGCTCTGATACCACTAATGTAACACCCCAATTCCCAACTCAAATATATAATACATAAATAAAATCAGAGTAACTAAAAATTTATTTTTCCGACAGAAACAAGGATGTCACATTTAAATAAACAAAACATCATCCCTGCTCATAAATTTGATACATAGCATAAAATAGAATACCCTCAAAGGGGAAACTTTTTCCATATAAAGGGAAAGGTCAATTATGGAATAAAGCGGAAAGATCCATAACCGACTTGTTTTACCAAATAAATCATTTTAGAACATCAACTATATACACAAAAGTACCACAAGATACATTCAACAAATGTATACATATATATATAATCGTTCCCCGACTCCCGTGCTACGTATGAGAGCAGACACCAAGACCGACAACAGAACGGAGGACTAATCTTCACAAAAAGACCTCCAGCAACTCTAATCTGCAATGCCTCATAGAACATTATAAAACAGCAGAAGGGTGAGAAATAACAACTAAATCAAGATTGCATAATAATATGCAAACACACATTCAAACACATGTATAAATCATCTCACCCATACCATCACATACTAACACATATAACATGCCACAAATACAAACATATCACACATAATAAATCAAATCATGATTTTCCACACATAACGCATCCATTCACAATTCTCACCACAATTCATCACAACTTACTCATATACATCACAATGTATATATATACAAAACCAAGCATATTCATCATGCATACTTTCACAATTCTTATCATTCCACATAAACATACATATTCATGTTCATTCATCATCGCACAATTATAAAGATGATAAATGCAAATCATAGAGACCGACTTACGACTCTATGCAAATGCAATGCGGTACCGACTCAATCATCTCAAGTTCACTCAGGAACTTATTGGAACCATCGCTCGTTACCAATGTAACTCCCCGTCGGGCCTACGATGTTCACCCATTGCTCACACCTCACATAGGCACACAATGTTTATGGATCGCTCACACCCCACACGGGCACACGACCCGATCGCTCACACCCCACATGGGCACACGACCCGATCGCTCACACCCCACATGGGCACACGATCGTCTATAATCATCGTTCACATCCCACATGGGCACACAACGTTATAGCGGATTCCCTCTGGAACCAATCTGTCGCTCATACCCCACATGGGCACACGACATTACAAGATGCATATCATGAAGCTTGACACCCAAGAACTCATGACAATCAAATGCATCTTCACACATATATGCAACCACAATCATGCATATATTTCAAATCATCATCATTATTATTCATGCATTGAAAACAATTCAAACAATGCATTTCAACCATAAAGGCCACCAACCACATACATTGGAATTTCACATAAACAATGCATATCATCACAAACCACAACAATCATACAATCACAATTACTTCCACAAGGGATTCACACCACAAAGGCTACCCATAACACATCATAACAACATACATTTATATTCAATCAAACAATGTATTTTACCACACAACAACATCATTTATAGATCGCTCACACCCCACACGGGCACACGACCCAATTGCTCACACCTCACCTAGGCACACAATCGTTTGTAATCATCGCTCACACCTCACATAGGCACACGACGTTACAACGGATTCTCATTAGAATCACTCAACACAAGAATGTACATCATTATGCTTCACATACAAAATGACTCAAGACATTCTTGAAATGCATACATATTCACAATATATTCATGCATTCATCTCATACAATCACATACAATCTATATACATTCACATCAATGCAATATTGTATGATTCACATCCAAAACAATGTACATATTTGCCATAAAGCCATAAACCATCATCACAACATTCCATCATGTATATTCACATCATATAACGGCCCACAAGCTACACGTTACATATTAAAAGCATATAGCATGATAACACATCAATCGCACACATTTTACGCGATAAAAACCCGACAACCCGACTATTCTCCAAAAAAACGAATTAATTAAATCATATTTTACCCTACAAACCATCTTTAATAGAAATAACTTTTCATTAGCTTTCCAACGCTTCGAACGGGGATGAAAACGGACTTACGGTTCAAAAGTTATGAAGAAGACAAAATCGGACATTTTGGAAAACCTATGATCATGAGTCGACGCATGATGCTGGGGGGTTAGCGCATGAACCTGGGAATTTCGCCCGGGTCAGCGCATGAAATCATGAGTCGACGCACAGTTGCAGGGGTTAGCGCACGAGGTGCAGATTTTTGCTGAAAAATCAGTTTTCGATCGTTAAATGACTTCCAGACCTCCGATTTCGATTCCGTAAAAAGCTGCGATCTCAGAATTCAACGTACTACAATATTTTCACCATTAAAAGGCAATCCAACACATTTTCCATTTTTGAAATATTTTAAAACATAATTTTATCAATACATTCACACTCCAAAACTCAATCAACACCTATGGAAACATACCAACAAGTTTACCCGAGTAAATCATATCATCACCCGACTATACTACGCAATTTATTCCCCATTCCAACCGTGAAAACATCGATTTCTCACAATTTCATCATTATTGCCCTAACTCTTACAAACTATGTAACTCACTCCAAAACTCTCTAAATCATACCAACGAGTATTCCCGATTAAACCCAAACATTACTCGACTGTTCTACACGATCTATTCCAAATTCTAACCGTTAAAACATCGATTCTACACATTTGTTCTTCAATCCAACCAATAAGGAAAAGTATATATTTCAACCAAACAAACACAAACAACACATACATATACATATACAATCGAAATATAATCGAAACTTCTCACCCTTACCCGATTAATCGCGCTTGAAACGGAGCTATTCTCGATTTTCCTCTTTTTTCCTCTTCTCCCTTTTCCTTCGCTTCTTTCTCTCTGTTTTCTTCTTCTTTTCTAACTTTTTCTTTCTAACCATTATATATATATATATATATATATATATATATATATATATATATATATACTTATTATATAATATAAATCCAATAGGGTAAAATGTCTCCAATTGATAATTTGTCTTCTAATACCAATTGATCAATTATTAGAGTTACCTTAAAATACTCTCTTCCTCTCAAATCTCTATTTATAAAAATATCTAATTTTTCTAAAATATCTAACCCCTCAAAATGACCAAAATACCCCTACACTTCAAATATCTCGCAAACGCTCTCAAAATGCGATAAAACACAAACATACCGATGAAATATATTTTGGAAAATAAAAGTTGAAAATAAATAATAATTTAATACAAATATTTTATCTATCTGAGAAATTAACCAATTAGCAGGTAAAATACAATAAATTCACACATTTCACAAAATTCAAATAAATGAAATAAATAAATAGAATTAAACAAATCGGGGCGTTACAATTCTCCCCCACTTAGAAATTTTCGTCCTCGAAAATATACCGAGACGAACAACTCCGGACACGACTCTCGCATCCGACCCACAAACCAACATGCCAACAAAAGGCACACCACGAATAACACAACTGACAAACCACCTTGCTAACTACAACAACCACACGACAACGACGAAAACTACAACGACAAGATGGAAAGCCCATTCAATGCACTTGACGACAAACTCACGACTCAAAGAAAACCCAAGATACCAACACACAGGTTCACTCTAGAACCGAAACACAACAAGATCGTTACCCTACCCTAGGTAACACTCCCCTAATTCCCCACACAGGAATTAGCTACACACACTCGAACCATCACCATGGAAACGAGGCAACAACACAAACAAGAACATAAAGTTCCACGACACCACAAGGTCTCTCCAACATCAACAAAACCAGAACACCAACATCCTTGTCACACAGCCATACTACAACAATGCTACGATTCACCAATCGAACATACAACCAAACATCCATCTACGTAGTAGCCCATGGATAACATTTAAACCTTTCACCTAACACTTCCATTCTGAAACGTCCAAAACAAACGACTCACCCTTTGCAAGTCAACTGAGATAACAGAAGTACTAACTCACCTATGTTTGGATGATAAGATTTTTGGATGCTAAAGTTCCCTATATGTCTCTGAGATGCTCATGTGTTTTATGGTCAATAAATATATCTATCACTACTTGTCAATATGTGTAAGGTTTGATTGGAAGTTGTTCTCATTAAAATGCCATTCGTATTCTGTTTCTGTCATCATAGTCAGGTTGTATACTTAAAGATCATTATTATGCTTGATATCCTAAGATTCATCTAAGTATTGATGCTTGTTGAGTTATATTTGTAAGTATGGAAACTATTTTAGGCATGCTCTGCCACAGAGTTTACCTTTGGTGTTCGTATATACATCTACATCCTGATATACATATGTTTGATTATTGCTTGGTCTTTGTTCTATTTTAGAAATCGAATTGCTGATACATTTGTGTTTGAACCTAACCTTGTTGTATCTTTGCCTCTAGCCATATGCTTATATATACCTTCTCATTTAATGTATTTTATGCTATACCCTATTTTAGTCTGGCTGATGGTATGCTTAAAGATGTTGTATCTGGAAATGATGTTTATGCAAATAGATGTGCACCATATGTCTGCTGATTGGGTACATGTACTACCATGATTATTCCAAATTGTTTTTCTGCCAAGCATGACTATCCTGGTTCCACAAAACTGTAGCATAGGACATGCCTTGTTCATCTGCTGTTAAGTGTATGTATTTGTTATTTTCAATATGTGTAAGCCTTTTAGATGTTTCAACATGATGTATATGTACCTGCTTGCTGTTTTGCTTACCTACCATGTAGCCTAGGTTCATGTTGATTTGTCTTGAAGCATTCTGTCTTGACACTATGAATTCACTCTGCATTGTCTTTCTTTTTCTTTATTGCATTTAACTTCCTAAATGCTTGTTTGAATACCCTAGATATTTGGTTCCTGCTCTGATATAATTACCTATGGCTATGTTAGTCTTATTGCTTTGTGCATCCAAATACTTGTTGCTTTGATGTTCAGTATGCATGACAATCACTTATCTGGCTTTTAATATGTATGGCCATTTTGGGTTTTGGAATGATAACTATTTGCTGCAGTGCTTGATAATCTATGAACCTCACCTTTTGAATCTTGCTGTCTTGTTGATACGCTAACAGTGTTGATTATAACTGCCCTAATGACATTTTGCTTTTGCTGCCAACTGCTTAATGTTGTTGAAGTTGTTGCCTTTCTTTCCTTGGACTTTGAGTAGATATCATTTGAACTGGTTATATCGTGCCCTAACATGTCTTTTGTTTTCTTGCATTTTGAATCTTGTCAATCATGTGATTTAAACTCTAAACATCTCTGCTACCTCACTTTAAACATGATTAAGTCTTGAGTTTATTCTGATATACATGAACTGAACTTGCCATGCTGTTATAGATTCCTTAGTCTTCATGTGTCTTGATTCAAAATTTATCTTTACATGATTTTCAATGGAGTATGTGGAACCTTGTTTGCTTGCTGTCACTGCTGCAAGCATTTATCGCTTTGCACTTTCATTTTATATACTTCATAGTATTAGCTTGATAATCCGTGTATGTGACTGTTTTCAAATTACTACATGATACCCTTAGAATGTGTTGCTGCTATTCATTGCTTAAACATCCCAATGCTTTTAGTTTGTATATTCATGTGTTAAGTCTTTACTTGATATTCAGTATGTGTGGAATCTCTTAATCTTGTGTAGATTATAGGCCTTCGTTTCACTTGGTTTGGCATTGTTTGTTGAATGACCTAGCATGATTTTGGTTTTTTTGGTCGCCACGAGCAGTTGGAGTGATTGGTTGTCTTGGATTACTTGAGATATGCGCATTTGAATAGCTTTTGTATTTATTGAAATGTTTATGTTACCGGATGTAACAGCCACCCCAGTGGCAAGCATTTCTCTATACACGCGCCTTTCACCATGAGGACTGGGGTTCGAATCCCCTCGCCCCAGTCCTTTTGTTTTTTTTCTGATTTTATCGCTCATCTTTAAATATATATGTATGTTTTCATTCTATGTTCAACACGCGCACCTTGGCCTGGTGGTGTTAGTTTTACACTGCATGCGGGATGGCATGAGTTCAATCCCTCAAAATGCCATTTCCTCTTTTTACTACTTGTTGGCTTTATCTTTATTTTTAAGTTGATGCTCAATTTTCAAAATGTCATAACTTACTTGTTTTTTATCCTTTTCTTTCCCTTCTTTTTGCTATATTCTCCAAATTGAATCTATTTTTCAAATATAAAAAGAAATTAGTAAAAATATTAATTTTTGAGACCTTTATGCATGATTAGTTTATGAATGTTTATTAGAGCTTTTGTTGCACTTTCTTATTCATCATGCCATATTATGTCTATACATCATGTTTGATCATTGTCTAACATATTTAATTCTCACTTTGCATTGATATCATGATTCTACCTCATCTCATTATCTTATTCATGTATTATTGCATCATCTTATTTGAATTATAACTTTTTATCTTGGTAATCTTTATAACTGTTATCTTCCCCCCCATTCCAAAGGGAGACCCTCTTAAATTGACTCTTGAAGTCATCTCACCTCATCCTTCTAGGTTCACCCTTATTTATTGGCCTCATAAGAGCCAATTAAATCATAACTTAGAAGTAGGTTGGAGTTCTTAAACTCCATGTGATTCTCATCATCATGAGAATTCACTTTCCCCTTTATAACTTAGATTTAGAGAGTTATCGCGAACTCTAAAATGAGCTCATACTCATTTTCCCCTTGGAACTTTGGCCATAGTCAATGGTTCTTCTTCCTTCACCCTTAGATCGGTGAACTACAGATACTCTGATTCCACTCCCGTAAGGATACGTAGGCGCAAAGTGCGATGCTTTGTCGAGTATACTTAGATACAAACCCCTAGGGTTTCAACCTTTAGCATTTACCTTAGCAAGCAAACATAACATAACACAAACTAAAAAAGAGTTTCCCGTAGAGTACTACGGATACTTAGGGTGCTAATACCTTCCCTTAGTATAACCAACCCCCGAACCTTAGATCTCCCCCCCTTTAGGTTTTCTCGATCTTGAACCTTTCCTTTGGATAAATCAAAGTCGGTTGTGAATTCAAAGAAATGTGATGCAAGATAATTAATATCTTGTTATCCGATTCTCACCGCAACAGAAATGGTGACTTCACTGGGGACACTTATTTTTGAGGGTTAAGCCCATCTTGTTTTGCTTGTTTTACTTATGCTTGCTTGCTATATTTGTGTATATCTGTTTGATTGTATAAATGATTTGCTTGATTATCTTTTGGTTGGCTTGGTTCTTGAGTAGTGAGATAAATCCTATACCCGGATTTGAGTGCAATTAGGATAGGACGATGGTATTCAAGGAGGCTTTGAGGGAGTCGAATCCTGAAAAGTTCAATTGAGAACACCATCACTCAGTTGAGGCCCTCTTGAGAGTCTAGTTATGTTGAACGAATCTGTTCGTGAAGACGTGCTACTCTCAACCTAGGAGCCCGTGATATTGAGAACTGTAGTTACCAAACCCCACTAAGCCTTTTTAGGATGTAGTGCGGTGACCATGATGGAGTCTATTTCTGAATTGGTTGTCACGCGATACTACACTCAGACGAGATTCTCTTGAGAATTTTATTGATTACCAAGTCATCTGGGAAATCGTTAAAATCTGAAGGATGGGTTGTCGACTCTGGGAACTTCTTAGAACCCCGTTCAGCAGGTGAAAACCAATAGAACATACCAATGGGAAGGGTGAACCCTTGGCCCCATGCTCAACCTATCTCCGTTTGCCTTTGTTTGTGTGTGCTCTATGTGTGCTTTGCATTTACACATCATAAGCAATCATGTTGCATCTGTTTCATGGAACTCAGATTTCTTTTCTTATATCAGAGGGATATCATGGATAGTTCTTATTTGAAAAGGGTCGTTATTTTGCTAAAAATTCCAACAGGGATGCCTTCGAAGCTGTATTTTCATTGCTCATCTATGGACTTTTCTTGTTTCCAAACATTGACAACTTTGTGGATCTAAATGCAATCAAAATCTTCTTGAGACAAAATCCAGTACCTACCCTGCTTGCTGAAGCCTATCACTCAGTCCATACAAGAAACGCTCATAGAAATGGACAGATTACCTGCTGTGTCCTCATATTATATAGATGGTTTATTTCTCATCTACCAAAGGCAGGCGCATTTTGGGATTCCAAGAAAGGATGGTGGTCTCAGAAGATTATGGCACTCTCCCATGCAGACATTGACTGGTATAATAGGGTGTATGATGGAATCCTGATTATAAATAGCTATGGAAATTATGGCAATGTGCCTCTTCTTGGCATTAAAGGTGGAATCAGTTATAACCCCGTATTGGCACGACGCCAATTAGGGTATCCTTTGGAGGACAACTCTCTCAGTGTTCATGTGGAAAGCATCTACTTTGAAACATATAACAAGAACGAAGAACATAAGAAGTTAATTTTGGACGCTTGGGGTAGTAAGCGCAAAAGAGGAAGAAGTTCTTTAGGAAGACCTAACTGTGTGTCCTTAGAGCCCTATCTCCAATGGGTTAGAAGAAGAGCTATAGAGTTAAAGATGCCCTACAAAAGGCAAGAACCAATTACTTTGAAGAAAGAGCCTATCTTATACTTCATGTCAAAAGAAGAAGAGCTGGAGATTTCTTTAAGACAAGCCCAAAGGTCAGAAGAAGCCTGGAAGCTCAAGTATCAAGTGGTTGTTGAAGAGAATCTGGAACTCCAGAAGCAGCTACAGACCAAGAATGAGGAATTGCTCTCACGCAAGAAGAGGAAGACCCTGGAAGAGCCTAGCTCCCCTAACAGTCAGCCTCCTGCTTGGAAATCTATTCTTGACAACCTCGTCGCAGAAAGGGATCAGATGGAGAAAGAAATTAGAAGACTCAACACAAGGCTCTTAGGAGAATTTCCTTAGGACTTTCTAGCTTTTATTTAGCTTTATGTTTAGGGCTTTTGAAAGTGTATCAAATCTTGTAATTCACCTTTTTATTTTAATGAAAATGAGGTCTTTTGATATCTCTTGATATTCTGCGAGTGTCTGAACTCCATGAAACTTTGCATTGCATTTTTGCATCTTTTGCTAAACTATCAAGATACTAATTTTATTTTGCAGATTTTGTAGAAATGGATGCTACAGGAAAAAGAGTTTGGCCTTATTTCTTTGAACTACCAGAAGTGGAGCGTTTGTTGTGGTTAGGAGAGATGGTTGAAGACCAGTCAACCTTCGCTGATAGATACAGATGCATCATTCCACTGATGAAGACACCAATAACTGTAGGGCCTCTTGAAGTTTTGGTCCAGTTGTATCATCCCGCATACCGCTGTTTCGTAATCCCTGAATTCCAGTTAGTGCCAACCCTAGAGGAGTTCTCAGCCATGATAGGAATTCCAGTCAGAGAAGCCCCCATCTTTTCTGGGATTGAAGAAATGCCTTCCGCCAGATACATCGCCAGAGTAACCAGAATCAGATTATCTGACATCTAAGCTAACCTAACTAACAAAGGAGGAAAGCGTGGATTTCCTGCCCAGTTCTTGTTGGAAAAAGCTTTATACTTCAAAAACAGAGCAAGTGAAGCTTTGTTTGAATCCACCCTAGCTCTGATGATATATGGTTTATTTCTGTTCCCAAATGCCAAGAACTTTGTGGATACCCAAGCTATTCAACTTTTTGCAGTCAACAATCCAGTCCCAACACTGCTAGCTGATGTTTACCATTCCATACAGACCAGATACACAAGAGGCTGTGGGCCAATTGTTTGCTGCGTAGCCCTCCTTTACAAGTGGTTCGTTTCTTATCTGCCAAAGACTTCGACTTTTTGGGAGGTTGAAGACTGTAAGATTTGGTCCAAAAAGCTGATGGAGTTGAAGCATACCGACATCAAATGGTATGATTCAACTGAAGAGGGAATCATCATAATCTATAGTTATGGGGATTACCCCAATGTGCCTCTCATAGGAAGAAATGGTTGTATCAATTATAACCTTGTCCTTGCACGCCGTCAGTTGGGTCATCTGAAGGAAGGAATTCCAGATAACGAAGATATCCAAATGATGTTTTATGATGAAAGAGGGGGTTTTGAAATGAAGATGCGATTGGAGCGCGCTTGGCGCCAGATTAACAGACAATTATGGAAAGCTGAATGCCCAGTTACAGAAGCTCACTTGAAATTGTAACACCCTTCTACCCCACATACAATTTTAGGAAAAGCACTTAATATTATCAGAGTAAAATCAGCAAGAAAGGTGCCACATATATTCAAACAACATTCACAATCATTGTCCTATCCCGTAACACGGGTTATTCATTCCTCATTAACATAAATTAATAACTACGCAGCGGAATCAAACTTTTAGTTCAGGTCAACAAAATACTTCATAGATAAAAGCCTCCAATTCAAAATGGCATCAACGATGTAAAAAGAAATTCCAACATACAACCAAAGGGAAACACAAGGTTCACAACTAATCCCAACCCGATGTTACATGACACAGAGCAGGACACCACTTAAAACACGACTAAAACGACCAAAGGATGCTCCGAGACTCAATCCTCCAGCACCACACGCCTACTCTTGGTTATCTGCAAGTTACCCACATAAGAGGCAACATTTTCAAGCAGACAGGGTGAGAAATCACAATTCATTATAATAATATAAGGACGTGGAAAATAAACAAACTAAGCAACAACAACATCATAGCATCATCAACATATATCTCCACAACAATTACAATTACTTCATTCATACGCAATGTCAACTATAATGAAATTCAAAGAATGCATGTGGTACCGATTCAACGTGGATGGACACTGGCCATCAACCCTCCAAAAGGAGCACAACGTAATCAACGTATCACTTCAATCCACACAATTGGATTGAAGCTACCAATGGACCGAAGCCCCAACATAAAAATGCTATGAAATGCAATGATGCTAAATCTCCGTAATTCATCAACCATCAACGTGTGCATCATTCATTTCATATTCGACAAGTATTCATCATACAATTATGTTTTATCATCATACATCAACAACAACTGTTAGTTCTTGTATTGGCTGGAATTTTGGTAAAACAAAGTTGAACAATGTTGATGTCATATGTCTGATGTCATAACATTGGTTCCTAACATTAGCTGTTGCAGGGTTGAAGTTTTATATGCTGATGTTATAAGTGATGTCTTGACATCACTATATCAGAACATCAAATTGTGATGTTTTAGGGCTGCGCGTGTTAGTGAGTTTTGAGGGGATCTGTTAGAGTGATTGGATGCGAATATCTTGGAGAAGAGATTTCCAATCAGATATATTTGCAGATTATGGAGCAGATTCTGTAACCAACATTAGGGCTGATTTGGAGAGATTTAAAAAGATTTGAAGATCAAATTTGTTTTAAAATCAGATATTTTTGGAAGAGATCCAAGCCCAAGTCAGAATTCTATAAAAACAGCCTTAACCCTTGTTGAATGATGACGAAAAAGAGAGCTAAAGACTGAGTGTCATTTGTGTCTTCGTGTGTGTTTTTGTAAACCATTCATGTTTGAATTGGTGTTACTATTTTAAGTTATAAGTGTATTCACTCTAGAGCTTTTAAGCAAGAGTGTGTTGTTCTTGATCAAAGTCGTTAAGCAGAATCAAGTTGGGTGATTAGTGTGTAATCATTGGATTGTATCACTGAGGTGATTTAGGGAGTGAGTGGTTTCTCATATCTAAGTGGTTTCTTAGGTAGAAGGTTCATTGGGTAGTGATTAAGTTTAGTAGATGTCAACTGGGATTGTTGAGTCTGTAAATTAATACTACTAATAGTGAAACTCCTCCCTGGCTTGGTAGTCCCCAGACGTAGGTAGTTAGACCGAACTGGGTGAATAATTCTTTGTGTTATTTACTGTTGTTTTTACCTTGTTCATATAGCAGATTGTGTTGTTGTGACATCACACTTAACATCACGCATCTTATACCAGAATTTTAATTGGTATCAGAGCAGGCATCATGTCTGTTTCTGGATGAGATCTAGGGAAGATACTTTCTGGTTCATGAGTGTTGCACCCTAATTTTTGACCCTAAGATCCCCACCTTGTTCTTTGCATGACATATTAGGTCGATCATTTGTGCATGACTAACCTCTTTATCTAGCTTCGTCTGTTTGTTTTTTTTAGGACAGGTGTTGCTGCAGAAAGCTCGAGGTCTTGAAGGCTGTGTTGTGTGTGTGTTTGTGGAGGTCCCCTGGTCTTTGCAAGATGTGTGTGGATTCCCGTGAGATTGCGCCCTTCCCCTTTCTGGTCCCTAAGCCATTACCAAGCCTTTTTCCCCCCTCAAGACTCCTCAGTTTTTCCCCCCAAAGATTAAGTCCTTATACCCTCTGATATGGAATTTGGTCCCCTAAGACTGGTCATTGGTTGTGTGGCAAGTTACATTACAAGTTGGTACCTTCCCCCTCTGGCAGCTCCTCAAAATTCAAGAGATGTGTTTGCTCTTTGATGCCATGTTCTTAAAAAATGAAAGTTCAATTTAGGAGGAAGTAGAAGGTTGATTTCCAAAGTGCAAATTCAAGCCCGTTGATTCGTTACAAGTTTACAAGTCCATGTTTAAAATTCCTACTTCATTCCCTTGATTCTAATTCATTTGAAGTGCATGCCATCTGTTTCAAGAAGAATATTTATATTCTTGAAGCTGTCAGGTATTCTTCAAGCAAGTTTGAAGATCATTTGAAATTTAAATGTTCAAGATATTTTGACCATTAATAAAGGCTTGGAAGTCCTTACGAATCCTTAAATTCTCGTTGCTGCATTATTGATAAAGAGGTGGATGCTATTATATCATGCTCGACTATGAGCTTTAATCCATATCACTACATCAAGATTACAAAGGCTCGTTTCTTATATTTTCCAAAACTCTTGGAAATACATAACATGTCGTCTACAAATTTCAAATGCATGTTTAAATATAAGAGCTATCGCCGAGGCAATTCTCATTGAAGTTTCAATTTGGTTCAAGGCCCTTTAACTTAGATTAAGTTCGCAAGACTTGTTTGGTCTCACTTCAAGTCCTAATTCATGTTTAGTTAAAATGAAGTTTGTGGTAAATTTGGACTCATTTTATTTTAATTCTGGTTTCAAGACTGGCCCTTTACGCTGGTGATTCGGCTTTTCAATCATTTCTTTGATCAAGACATCCCTTTTCTCAAGAGCTTCAGTTAAAGAACCCATATGCAGCATAAGAGCTTCGTCATCATGCACTCCTTTGTGTCTCTTTACGCCAGCTTGCGTCTTGAGTATCTCTCTTTCTATCATGGCTTCTTCAAGCTCTTTCTTGGTATTCTTCAGCTGGCTTCTAGCTTCTTCTAACTGTTCTTGACTTTTACCGAGACTTTCCCGATACTTTCTCCTCTGCTCATGTGCCTTTTTAAGCTCCTCGTCTTTAGTCTTCGACTGATCCTTTAACTCGGCATTTTCAATTCTGACTTCATCCCAAGCTTGACGAAGTTGAGCTAATGAATCCTTGCTTCGGGCTAAAGCCTGTTTTGTAATCTTGTGAGCCTGACTAGTGTCATCTGCTCCTAAAGTAAGTTTCCGAAAGTACCGAGCTCTGTCATCAAAATCTTCCTCTTTGTCAGCCAAGGTTTTTTCCGCTTTCAAGGCTCTCTTTTCCAACTCTTTGTTGTCAGCTAGAGCTTTCTGAAGACATCTGCTCATTCCAGAATTCTCTATCTGCAACTCTCTGACCATTTTCTTCCACTTCTCACATTCTTCAATAGCCACCATAGTGGGTTGTTCTGGCTGTATTGAACATAAAAGAGGTCCCCTTGAAAAGGGTAAAAGCAATTCCTTTACTTTCGTCTCAATCCACCTGTCATATTCAGGATAAGATCTACAATCTCCTTTTCCAAAAACTGCTTTTCCAATTTTGTGCTTATCTTTCCAAGCATTCACTACTTCTACCACCTTCGCATCTTTAGTTCCTGTAAAGAATAAAGATTCTTCCACATCTTGCTCTGTAGGAGGATCCCTGGAAGCATACCCAAACTGTCGGATGGCCAAAACTGGATTATAATTTATCCCTCCTTTTCTGCCAATCAAAGGCACATTTGGAAAATTTTCGCATCTTGTGACAAGCTCTATTCTCAATAACCGGTGGTCAAACCATACAATGTTATCAGCAGTTAAACCCATCAATCATTTAGACCATTTCGCCACATCTTTGGTTTCCACAAAGGCACCTGTCTGAGGCAAATGTTTGAAAAACCAATGACTCAGCAGTGGAGTACAACAACTAACAGATCCTCCCCTCCTTTTCTCATTCTTGTAATGCACGGAATGATAAAAATCTCCTAACAAAGTAGGGACTGGATTTTTAAGGACGAAAACTCTCGTTGCTTGCATATCCACAAAGTCTTGGGAAAGAAAACTAGGCCATATATGCAGAGAGCCAGAATGGAATTGTAAACCGTCCAATTTTTAGCACTTGCAGCCTCTTGGGCTTGTCCAAACAGAAATTCTAAATGAAATCCGCTAACTCCATTTTTACTGCTCACACCACTCTTTACCACTGCCTGATCCATTTGTAACGCAGCAGCAATTTCTTTTACGCTGGGAGAACTACCAGAGAAGAATGGTATTGCTGGCGTGATCGGAATTCCCAAAATAAATGAGAATTCTTCCAGTGTTGGCATCAAAATGTAATCTGAAAAAAGAAAGCATCTCAACGAAGGCTCGTAGAACTGCAGCAGAGTGTGCAAAGCATCATGTTCATACTTGGTGATTGTACGGACCATCCCAACCAAATTCCCGTAGCTCTTCTGAAGCCTATCAAGAATACCCGGACCAGCCATATCTATAACTTTGAGCAATGAATCCAAAACAGGATCTGGAAACTTGTAAGACACATTGTTCTTTCTCTTGGCAACGATCTCTGTTGAACCCATGGATTGGAATCAGAAATGTATTATGCACCTGAAAATGACAAACATAACTGTTATGATATGATAATGCAATGCAAAAGGGCATGTGATCAGGTAATCAAGTGTCTGTGTCTGTATTGAACTGTGTGCACTGTGTCTCTGTACTGAATCTGGCAATATCTGAGATGAACACTTAAATCACTGTCATAGGATACAATGTCTGAAATCAGCGTAGAATCACAAGTAAGGTAGGTAGGAGGCTGGGTTTCCTGCAAACCTGTAAACATCCCGCCCATACTCACATGTGGTTCTTAGAAAATAAGGCTTGTCAGCTTCGGAGGTTTGAGAAGCCATAGCACATTCAGCCCGTAGGATACAATGCTATGCCAATCAAAGAGGTCGCCCACTGACTCCCCTTAGAAAATAAAAGTCATCCCATGCAAGTTCCAAAGTGGGCCCTCGGGTGCGAATGGGTTTGCCACAGAATGTGGTCTGCCATTGTCACCGCTAAAGAGGGATGTTTCCACTAAGGTCCTCATGATCGGTCACTAGAGTCGACAGCTCTCTAGATCTACATCCTGGAATACGCAAGATGCGCATGCCACGACGTGTCCCAAGATAGCCTCGTCTAGCTGTGAATTTCGTGAACACCCAACGCACTCCAACGGCACGTAGGTCCCACTACTCTCCACTCTAATTCTAAGTGTATCCTCAAGCCTGTGTAATGGGCTTATCTTTCAGAAATCCCATCCCGCCAAACAGAAAACAGCACAGTCCAGCATAGCATAATATATCATATGGAATAAAAATGGTAAAATGCAGTAAATGCAGTAATATACAGTAATATACAGTAAATAACTATACAGTAAAACGGTAAATACAGCACAACAATAAACACCCAATGAAAGAAAAACAGACAAGCGTTAGGATTGACTCACTTAGGATGGACCAGCAATAGGTCAACCTGTCCCCAGCAGAGTCGCCAGCTGTCGCTCCCGGGATTTCCATCCTAGTACAAACGCGAAAGTGGCACCGAACAGAGTCGCCAGCAATGTGTATTTATCCCATGAGAGGGAAAGGAAACACCGCATAAACCTGAAGGAAGGGAAAGAGCATGGTCTTACGACCAAGAGAAATGGGTAAGGGAGTCGGTTACGCGAGAGGAAGGTATTAGCACCCCCTCACGTCCATCGTACCCGATGGGATCCACGCTTGCTTGTTTCCATCAAAGGGGGATAGAAAAGAATACTGGAAGAGGAACTAGAAAAGGAATGGAAAGAGAAAGAGAAAAAATGTAGGGAAAATAAAAGAAGTGCTCGCATGGGCCCTACCCCCCACTGCCTACGTATCTCATCGGGAGCATGAGAATCAGAGCGACGTAGTTCCCCTCACTAGGGAAAGTTGTTTGTGTTTTTTAGAGAACGGCTTACGTTCTAGCTCAGGTGTTGCGGGCTCGCTGGTCCGAGTGCGTTACCATCTTGCAAGAGAACGAGTAGAAGCGCGTTCGTGCGTTAAGAGTGAATGAGGTGAGAAAAGAATTCCCGAAGGAAAGACGTTATTGTTTGTTTTTTGTCTTTTAGAAGGAAGTGTTTTGGATTTGTTTGCATATGACAGTGTATCTGGATCTTAGTCATTGGAATGTGTACATTCTCACATTCCAAGATGGAATGGGTAAGAAAGCACACTAAGGGTGAAGAAGACCCCCACACTTAGTTCCAATTGTCAAGATTCAAACACACTAGCATACTTGTGTTTATTAAGTGTTTTTGTTGATTAAGAAATGAAGAAGTGTTTTTTATTTGTACCTTCAACAAGTATTGCATTTAAGTCCCTCATACAAGATCAAATGTTTAACACATTGACCCAAGATGGGCTATATGCTATACATTCTAAGATTATAAGAGAAGACCCCTTATAACCTTTTCTTTATATGAAAGGCCTAAATGCAATAAATGCCTACCTTTATTAGATATTTTGAATTTTCTTTGAGATGAGAAAAGAGACTCAAGAGAGGATAAAGGTAAAAATCTATATGGACTAAGACTCAATCCTAATTGATTAGTTAAGGGAGTGATCCTAAGGTTTGTGAGGTTTCAACCTAAAGTCTAAAGAAAGAATGAATTAAACAATTCACTTCTAAAGTAGAAGATGAATTGTAATTCACAAAGGGAAATTGATGAGTTATTAAAAGAAAGCACATAAGTTCTTAACAAAACATAAAATGGAATTGTAAAAGAGAAAGGATAGAAGTTGAATGTGGATTCCTTATCCACACTCAATTGCAACTTACCAAAGTCCCTACATTGTTAGTAAACATGTGTACAAGTATAGAAAGCAAGGAAACATTTAATGCACCATAAAACTCAAAAGAATTAGATGAGCCATCAAATCCTATAACCACAACCAGAATGTACATCATATGGAAAACAAATGATTATTATCATGCAAGTCCAAGTGGATAGGCAACAAACATCATCCATGGCATTAGAACATGCCACCATAAGAAAGGGAGAATGAAAGATGAAAGGAAAAAGAAGAGATGTGCATAAATGGAACATGTAATCCATGGATCAGAATTGAAATGAAATGAAAAATGATTCACAAACCTCTCACAAGTATTCATGAAGCACATCAAGACATTTAAGAAGTGATAGAAGAAGTAGAATTGAAATGGAAGTTCAAAAGAAAACACAAGTACAAACACCACATGTTAAAGGTGCACAAGGTTTAAATGAAAGTCAACATACAAGGATGACATATAATATGTACCAATGACCTATAATTTCAAGTGAATGGTTCACCAAATATGCAAATGATCATGCCATTATGTACAAAAGAAGTCATGTAAACATGCACAAAGATTACAATGATGTGACATGTTGTAATGCTTCAAATGAAATGCATTAAACACAAATTAAATGGCCTCATGAAAATTATGAAAACATGGTATTTAAGTTCACTAATCAGAGATGAATCACATATCAAAGTAGCATGCAAGGAACCAAGGCAAAATGATATCAAACAATGCACTTAGGTCAAGTAGACATCTCATACAAAGTAGAACAAAAATGAACACCAAACATGCCATAAAATAACCTAGAAAAATCAAATAAAAACACTTAATATACCTCAAGATGATAACGACTCAATCCAAAAAGAAGAACATCAAAACAATTTTTAATGATCAAGAACAAAATTAAACAAGATCATGTACCATATTAAGAATGCACATCAAAGAAATTCAAAGAAAATTATGGATCAGGGGTAAAAAGGTCATAAAATCAGCAAATAAAATCATGAAAAATTTTCTAAATGTTTTAATGATGCTCATGAATTTTTGTGGAATTTTATGATGCTATTTGATATTTTTAAAAATTAAAAAGAAAACGTGTAGTAAAATGGAAAAATAAAATGCAATGCAAAAATGAATGGGGGTGCATGCCTAGTAAAAATGAGTTCAAAAAATCATTGGGCCTTAAGCAAGGGGGGTGTGAATATCAGTTTAGTCCAAGGTCCAAGTCTGCGCAGAACACACTAACAAACATATACTCTCAGTCAACAAAATTGACTCGCTCATGGCCATTGGATTAAGTCAAGGTCAAACGAAAGTCAAAGTAACCAGATCTAACACACGCGCGTGAGTGACCACACAACATACAGTGTACCACACCACATAATGTTCACTATGATTAAAATAAAACATGTGCCACACATGTGACATTTTTATGCGCTGTCATCACACAAGCCACACGATGATGAACATCCAACGGTCCACGTTCAAACTGCAAATAAAACCCTAAACAAGATCACCGGCCAGAGAGGGACTTCTGGTCACCTTCTCCGGCGAGAACCACCACCTGCAACACTCACATGTTCACCAAAACACACAAATCGCATACCAAATTGAAGCTAAGCTCATGTAGATCAAGAATATGCTCATAAAAACAACAAAACATGCACACACAACAAGAATAGAGGAGATGAACTTGTGCCCTAAGTTTTGCAACTACGCCATTAGAAGGCCTATCAACTAGCCGGAGTCTGGAATGCTTCTATTAAGCTCATATCAGCATGAAAACAACAAATTAAACCATAAAATGCCAGAGCAAAGTTTGAGAGTTTGGAACCTGAACTTGTAGCTTTTGAAGATTCTTGAGAAAACCAAAGACTACACTTGTTCTTCAACCTTGGAGCCTCCAAATCAAGCAAAATAAATGCTGATGTAACTTGTTATCTTGAGCAGAGAGATTCAATGCTGAAATACACTTGGAGCAAACTTGAGAATCGTGATGAAATCTCCTTCAATCATGTGCCATTGATGATGATGAAGATGAAGTATCGTGTACTTTGAGAAGAAGTTTTTAGATTGTTGGTGAAAAAGTGAGAGAATCAGAGAGAAAGTAGTGAAAGCTTTGAGATGAAAACGAGAAAAATGAAATTGAAACAAAGAAATGTGAGTGAGGTTGTCATTTATAGTGTGGGTTAACCAGGGTTAAACTGAGTGAGGTTAACTGAGTTAGCATGGTTTAGGTGAGTCATCCCTAACTAACTGAGCCAAGTTAGTTAGGGCGAGTTATCCATGGCTGTGATATGGTGGAGGAGGTGTATGACAGTTGTGGTGGAGATTAATGAGCTAACTCATGTGTGCTGTAGCAAACAAACTTGTTCTACAAGTTTCCATTCCTTTCCTTTCATGAGCATGGGTAGCACGTGGTATGGTAAATGGGAAGTATGTTTGGCTAAATGAAGTAATGTTGGGAGAGTGAGCAATGCACGGGCAAGCTTGTAACAACAACATCAATAACATTGGTTTTGTTTCTGATTTTTATGGCAGCTGAGAACAATGGAGATATGGTGATTTGGTGATGTTTTTCTCCCTACTCAATGGGTGGATTGATGAGTTTTTGGAGTCATTTGGAAGAGGAGATGTAATAGAGCATGTTTGGTATGAAAATTGGATGGAAATGAAACTTGGAATAGGTTGAAAAATGACTCACAACACAAAGGTTTGGGAACTGATGGAAGGCGTGGCAATGAGGTTGGTTAGCAAGGCATCTTGGCATGGAATTTCAGCAAGATCACCATAACTTGAGACCATTATATCTCCCTCCTAACTTGATCAAATGGAATTTTGTCCAACATAAATATTGAAGATGACATTACAAGGAACAACTTTGATGTTAAAAAGTTTTTCATTTGGAGCTTCCCTCTTGGAGAAACATGGGTGAACATTTGGCACACCACTTGTTTGAGAAAATGACTGCGCATGAGCTTGGCAAGACTTGGTCATGACCTGGTTTTTGACCTACTTTCCTCTAACTTTGATCAATCATATCTCACTCAATTTTTATCCAATGGAGATGTTCTACACATGGATTTGAAGCTTAAAACAAGATCTTTTGTTGTGGCCGAGTGGAATTTTCATTTGGTGCTTCAATTTTGAATGGCCTTGGTTCAAACTCTGATGTAAAATGGCCAAAACTTGCCTTATTTAGTAACCCTTCTTCATCCAAAAATGGCAACTCTCCACATCTTGATTTTTTCATGATTCCTTTGGAGTTTCTTGATCAAATTTTGTACATTGGACATATGTAACATGAATTTCATGATTTTGGGCTCAAAAAGTCAAGAGTTGACTTTTTCCTCTGATTATTTGACTTGGCCCCAATTTTCCTGATTTTTGATCTTTCTTCCAATTGAACCACTTCCAAAACCAATTGAGAAGCAATTTTCCACCTCCATACACTTAGGGACATATGAAATACCATGACATCAAATTTGGTCCAAAAAATCAAAAATTCCCTGATTTTATTAGAAACCCTAGTTTTGGTGCCCACCTCCTAGGAGAAAAATGTGCAGTCTTTAATTTCCAATTCCTCAGAGTATGTTATGTATCCTCTTAAAGGATGATAATATATGCCATTTGAGGATGATTTTGGATCAATGAGCTATCTCTTTTGAGGGTTTTCCTTCATTTTTTGAACCTCTTGCATAGTGAAAGATGTAGTGCTTCAATCTCCCATTGATCCTCTCATTCTTGAGATTGTGGATGTTCCATTGAGATAGTATGAGACATGAAAGGCCTCTTGGCTTGCCTTGAGGAAACTTGATTGACCTTTTTGTGCTTTGAATGATTCCTTGATTGTCCACCTTCCACCTGATCACATGCCCTGATGGTAAGAAGGATGCTATGCTTCATTTTTCTATGTTAAATGCAATGCAATGCTAATGAGATGGATATGATATGATATATGATAATGCTGAACTATGATGCCAAAAGGGGAGAGCAAATTTTGGGGTATTACAGCTGCCCCTATTCAAGCGCTGTAGACCTGAATGCCTGAAAGCAATTGCTTTCAGACTTTCAAGGTATATAGTGATTGAATACCAAATATAACCAAAAATTTTCTCTGGATGATGAAGAAGAAAAGGGATATAAACCCAACAAGACTGCTGGATTGAGTCTTCAAATGAAACGCTGTCGGAGAAATCTGTCTTTTGAACGACACCAGACGACTACTGGCTTGCCACACTGCTGGTGGACTTTTAATAATGTCTTTTACGCAATTCCAGACGACTATTGGCCTGCCACGCTACTGGTGGACTTTAGAAATGTCTTTTATGCAATGCCAGACGACTACTGGCCTGCCACGCTACTGGTGGACTTTAGAAATGTCTTTTTGAACGACGCCAGACGACTACTGGCTTGCCACACTGCTGGTGGACTTTAATAATGTCTTTTATGCAATTCCAGACGACTACTGGCCTGCCACGCTACTGGTGGACTTTAGAAATGTCTTTTTGAACGACGCCAGACGACTACTGGCTTGCCACGCTACTGGTGGACTTTGCAGCCTCGTGCCACCCGAAGACGGACTTTTGCCAATCCACTGTTGGACTTTTATAATTTGCCACCCTTAGATGGACCTTTCGCCAATCCACTGTTGGACTTTTACCACCCGAAGACGGACTTTTGCCAATCCACTGTTGGACTTTTAGAATTTGCCACCCTTAGATGGACCTTTCGCCAATCCACTGTTGGACTTTTACCACCCGAAGACGGACTTTTGCCAATCCACTGTTGGACTTTTGCCACCCGAAGACGGACTTTTGCCAATCCACTGTTGGACTTTTAGCTGCTTTGCCACCCGAAGACGGACTTTTGCCAATCCACTGTTGGACTTTTGCTACCCGAAGACGAACTTTTGCCAATCCACTGTTGGACTCTTGCCACCCGAAGACGGACTTTTGCCAATCCACTGTTGGACTTTTGCCACCCGAAGACGGACTTTTGCCAATCCACTGTTGGACTTTTGCCACCCGAAGACGGACTTTTGCCAATCCACTGTTGGACTTTTAGAATTTGCCACCCTTAGATGGACCTTTCGCCAATCCACTGTTGGACTTTTGCCAACGTCTTTTAACAATGCCAGACGACTACTGGCTTGCCACACTACGGGTGGACTTTCGCAAAATTCCAATACTGGATTACACTCTGCATCCGTGTCAGACATCTCTGCCGACTTTGCTGAGGAACAATGATCAATGACTTGACTTTAGAGGTTCCTGAGAGGATAGTATCTCTGCTGGAGAATAAATGAACAATCCGTCTGCTTCGAATTGTCAAGTTTGCCAAAAATAAATTGGACTTCAAGAATAATAAATCTGCCAGTAGTCACCTCATCTGCTGGGGGAATGAATTCTGGTCACAACGATTCCGCTGGGGATGAGAATTTCTTTGCATGGCGTCTTGCTAGGGAAGAAAAGTCATAAAAACTCTGCTTGGGGATCTATCCAATCCAAGACCCTTTGTAGGGGTTATCCACCTTCTGACCCGGCTGGGGAAAGGCTGTGCCATCCTTGTTGAGGAATAGATTCTGCCGATCTTATAAACCTCTGCGGGGAGAACATCAACTCAACCGGGGAGTATTGCTGACAAGATTCGATGCTGACCTCTGTGGGGGATCATTACCAGAGACACAATCTTGCTGGGGATCAGGGCTACTCTGCCAGGGATATGCAAATCCTGGTTAGAACATTCCACTGCAACTTGCTAGGAAAGAGTCCTTAGAGATCTGTTGGGAAACCCAAAGCAAATCCACAGTAGTCTGCTGAAGAATATGACTGTCAAGCTTAGGATAAGTACCACAATGCCCCATGTTAGGCGAGCTTCCCTTTAGACAATTCCGTTAGGGATGACGAGTTTATAACAAACTCTGCTGGCGGAAACTGCTTTAAAATGTCTCGTGCTGGGGAATGCCTTTTGAGAGGATTTTACAGAAGACCAACTATCCTCAAACTCTACTGGGGATGATCAACACTTCATGCTAGGGAAACAAACATGCCCCATGCTTGGACAAACCAATAATTTGTCCCCGAAGAGGACGTCATAAGAGGATTTTACAGAAGATTTAGCCTCTTCAAACTCCTGCGACTTCGCTGGGGATAATGACCATCAGTTTCGGTGTCGACGAGACCACTCTTTTGGGGAACCTGTGACCGTTATCGACACAGAAAAGCCTGTAGCTGTTGGAAGTACTGTATGAGAGAATCGACTTGATAAGATACAACGGTACCCAGTTGAACTTAATTCACTGATATCGACCCGTTATGAACAATCGTCGACCGAACGATGAACGCCGATCTCTTTACCCGTAATTGCCCCAGTCTTTTGCGTGGGGTGATTGATTACTGGTCTTGTGCTTAAAATCATCTGCACCTGCTACCTGCAACAAAAGAATATGCCCACATGCCCCGAATATTGCGTGGCTAGAATCCACCATCTGGGAGTATTCAACATTCAAAGTAATTTCAAATGTTTTTTCTGCGCATGTTATTGCAAGGCCGCCATGTTTTTAAATGCAATGTTTTATCAAAAATTAGGACGTTTTTGCAAACAAAGCAAAAAAACAAAAATAGAAAGCTTTTTATTGAAATTCAATTTATTGACTGAGAGCCCAGAATAGGCAATTACATCCGGAAGCAATCCCTGGAAAAAGGTGATCGCTGAAAAATTGAGAAAAGAAATTATCCTAATGGCAATGTGAAAACGGAATTCCACTGAGTTTCCATTCTGTTATGACCAGTATGTCTTCAAAACTCCCCGACCTTGCCTTCTGAGGACTGATCAGACCGATTCCTATCTTTCAGAACGTCAGTTGTTCAAACGGTAATTGGGTACAGATAACTCAGACCGTAGTCATTCGCTTAAATCCCTCTTTTGCGTGGACCGCCCTTTCAGGTTTTCGATCCACCAGGATACCCTTTTTTGCCTAAGTTGCCCTTTCGGGTTTTCAACTTACCGGGTGTACAATTTTTTCAATTATATCCCTAATTTTTTCCCGAACCTTATTCTGTTTTTGGTTCGCCGGGATGCCCTTTTTTGCCTAGATTTTTTTATTTTTATTATCCAGCGGGTCTATTCATGCGAAGTATTTTTTGACTACGTCCGAGTTGACAGGGGATGAAAAGTCTTCGCCATCCATGGTTGTAAGCAATAAGGCTCCGCCCGAAAAGACCTTTTTAACCATGAATGGACCTTCATAGTTAGGAGTCCATTTGCCCCTGTGATCTGTATTAGGAGGAAGTATTCTTTTGAGCACTACATCTCCGACTTTGTAAACCCGAGGACGCACCTTTTGGTCAAATGCCTGCTTCATTCTGCGCTGGTATAATTGCCCATGACATACAGCCGCCAATCGCTTTTCCTCAATAAGGCTCAGCTGATCAAATCTGGCTCGTACCCATTCAGCCTCATCTAGCTTAACATCAATCATGACTCTGAGGGACGGAATCTCCACTTCAACCGGTAGTACTGCCTCCATACCATATACGAGTGAGAATGGGGTTGCCCCAGTGGACGTGCGTACCGAAGTTCGATACCCATGCAAAGCAAATGGTAACATCTCATGCCAATCTTTGTACGTGACAACCATCTTCTGTACAATCTTCTTGATATTTTTGTTGGCCGCTTCGACCGCGCCATTCATCTTTGGGCGGTACGGAGAAGAATTGTGATGTTCGATTTTGAAGTCACAGCATAACTCAGCCATCATCTTATTATTCAAATTAGAACCATTATCGGTAATGATTCTTTCGGGAACCCCATATCGGCAAATGATATCCCGTTTTAAGAAACGAGCGACCACTTGTTTTGTAACATTGGCATAGGATGCGGCTTCAACCCATTTGGTGAAGTAATCAATTGCCACCAAGATGAAACGATGACCATTGGAAGCTGTAGGCTCAATCTTTTCGATCATATCAATGCCCCACATGGCAAACGGCCAAGGAAACGACATGATACTCAACGGATTTGGAGGCACATGCACCTTATCTGCATAGATCTGGCATTTATGGCATTTGCGGGCATATTTGCAACAATCTGACTCCATAGTCAACCAATAATATCCCGATCATAACAACTTTTTAGCCATTGCATGCCCTCCGACATGGGTACCGAAAGAGCCTTCGTGCACTTCAATCATTAACAAGTCTGCTTCATGTCTATCCACACATCTAAGCAGGACCGTGTCAAAATTTCTTTTATACAGCACGCCATCTTTGTTCAAGAAGAAACTACCAGCTAACCTTCTCAACGTCTTCCTGTCTTTGGACGATGCCCCGGGCGGGTACTCTTGACTTTTCAAGAAACACTTAATGTCATGAAACCATGGCTTGTCATCAGACGCTGCATCGACCGCAAACACAAATGCTGGTCTGTCAAGGCGAGATACCTCAATCTTAGGTACATGGTTCCATCCTTGCACTTTGATCATGGAAGACAAAGTGGCCAAGGCATCAGCGAACCTATTCTCATCTCGAGGAATATGGTACAGTTTTACTGTTGTGAAAAATGTCAGCAATCTCCTTGTATAATCTCTATACGGAATTAGATTTGCTTGGTGCGTGTACCAACTCCCTTTCACTTGATTGATTACCAAAGCTGAATCACCGAATATATCAAGGGTTTTAATCCGTAGATTAACCGCCTCCTCGATCCCCATTATACAAGCTTCGTACTCTGCTTCATTGTTGGTGCATCCGAAAGTTATTCGTGCAGTGAAAGGCATATGAACACCTTCCGGCGTGATAAAAACTGCTCCAACTCCGCACCCATTCATATTGACAGCCCCATCAAACATCAGACTCCATTTGGATTCAGGGTCCGGCCCCTCCTCCGGAAGTGGTTCCTCGCAGTCTTTAGCTTTGAGAAACATGATGTCCTCATCAGGGAAGTCAAATTTCATGGGTTGGTAATCATCAATCGGCTGTTGCGCAAGATAGTCGGACAAGATACTTCCTTTGATGGCCTTTTGTGAAGTGTACTGAATGTCATACTCGGTCAAGACCATTTGCCACCGTGCAACTCTGCCTGTCAATGCTGGTTTCTCGAAAATGTACTTGATAGGATCCATTTTTGAAATCAACAAGGTTGTGTGCCTAACCATATATTGCCTCAATCGCTTAGCGGCCCATGCAAGCGCACAGCATGTCTTTTCAAGCATGGAGTACCGGGACTCACAATCATTGAACTTTTTGCTCAGGTAGTAGATAGCATACTCCTTCCTACCTGTCTCGTCATGTTGCCCGAGAACACAACCCATGGAACCTTCAAGCACTGTCAGATACATTATCAGCGGTCTCCCTTCAACTGGAGGCATTAGAATCGGAGGTTCCTGCAAATATTCCTTTATCTTATCGAATGCCAATTGGCAATCGTCATTCCACCTGACCGTTTGATCCTTTCTTAGCAGTTTAAATATTGGTTCACACGTGGCTGTTAGGTGAGATATGAACCTTGCAATGTAGTTCAATCTACCCAAGAAACCACGAACCTCTTTTTCTGTTCTCGGCTCAGGCATTTCTTGTATTGCTTTCACCTTGGCAGGATCAACCTCGATTCCTCTTTCGCTCACAATGAAACCCAGTAACTTTCCAGAACGCACCCCAAACGTGCACTTGTTTGGATTTAATCTCAGACGGAACTTTCTTAACCTTTCAAACAGCTTTTTCAGGTTAATCAGATGTTCCTCTTCTGTTCTCGACTTGGCAATCATATCATCTACATAACATTCGATCTCCTTATGAATCAAGTCATGAAACAATGTCACCATCGCCCGCTGGTACGTTGCCCCTGCGTTTTTCAACCCAAAAGGCATTACTTTATAACAATATGTACCCCACGGAGTAATGAACGTGGTCTTCTCCATATCTTCAGGTGCCATCTTGATCTGGTTGTACCTGGAGAAACCGTCCATAAATGAGAACACTGAAAACTGAGCTGTATTATCGACCAGCACATCAATATGAGGTAGTGGAAAATCATCTTTCGGGCTAGCTTTATTAAGATCTCGATAATCCACACACATTCTCACTTTTCCATCTTTCTTCGGTACTGGCACGATGTTGGCTACCCACGGAGGATATTTTGTCACAGCAAGAAAACCAGCATCCCACTGCTTCTGGACTTCCTCCTTGATCTTTAAAGCCATGTCGGGGTGAGTCCGACGAAGTTTCTGCTTGACTGGCGGGCATTCTTCTCTTAATGGCAGCCTGTGCACGACAATATCCGTATCCAACCCCGGCATGTCTTGATACGACCAGGCGAAGATGTCAACATACTCGCGCAACATTTCCGTCAAAGTTTGCTTCACATCTGCTTGCAAGCTGGCACCAATCCTGATCTCTTTCTTGGTGTCCTTGGTACCAATATTGATGATTTCTACAGTCTCCTGATGAGGCTGGATGACCCTTTCCTCTTGTTTCAACAATCTGGCCAGTTCTTCAGAGAGTTCACAATCTTTCTCATCCCCTTCTTCGGCTTGATAAATCGGATTGTCAAAGTCATACATAGCCATATCAAAATCGTTATCAGTGGTATCTGGAGGATCAAGTCTGCATGAACGGGTTCATGCCTTATTTTAGAATTTTATTTTTAAGCAAAACAAAAGAAAATGAAACATTGCCATTTTATTTTTGTGCAAAAATAAAAACTGAAAGACAGAGACCAAAATTTGATTGCAAAACGTCCTTTATTAATGATTAAAAATTGCAAATGCAACCAGGGTGGCCCTACAAATGAATCTATACGCCTTGGGCAGAGCGTAAGATTTTGACATGCATTATGGTTAGAAAAAAACAAAGAAAAATTACTCTGTCTGAAGAGTAACCCGGATGACTTCTTCAACGAACCAGTTCTGCACTTGTTGTCCCGGAGCATGAGGGCGTACCCAGTTGTCCAGGTCATAATCACTGTCAACACTATCCTCTGTGGCTGCACAAGACTGGTCCGTGTAGATAATTCCCCCACTATTGAAAGTAATGGGTCCTCTGCTCCTCGCATCTGAAGTTGTAGAGGGATGATAACCAATACCAAATTTGTCTTCCTTCATTGGGGTCTCTATCAACCTGCCCCAACCTTGGGCGTTGCCTGCCCTGACGACTTCGACAACTTGTTTATAAGATGAAATAGAGGTACCGGCCCCAACTGGTACAGAAGAAGACTCCGGTGCACCGTCAATACTGACCGCTTCGAATGATTGGCACAACATCTCATGAATTTCTCCATCCATTTCAATGTACTTGAACGTGGACAAGTGACTCACAAAGATGTCTTCTTCCCCACACACCGTCACAACCTGCCCTTCAAACTCATACTTCAGCTTTTGATGTAGAGTAGAAGTAACAGCCCCGGCTCCGTGAATCCAAGGGCGTCCCAATAGGCAGCTATATGCAGGTTGCATGTCCATTACATGGAACGTGGATTTGAATACCTGTGGTCTAATTTGTACGGGCAATTCCACCTCACCAAACACAGATCGTCTAGTTCCATCGAATGCTCTGACCACCAATTCACTAGGCCTTAAGATCAAACCATCAACTTCCAGCTTCATTAATGCCTTCTTGGGCAAGACATTGAGTGGTGAACCAGTGTCTACCAGTACATGAGATAACACTGCGCCCTTACACTCCATCGTGATATGCAAAGCCTTATTGTGGTTTCTTCCTTCAACAGTCAGATCTCTACTTATAAATCCCAAGCCATGGCTAACATTAACATTAGAGATTACGTCCTCGAGCTGATTAACAGTAATTTCCTGTGGCACGTATGCACTCTTCAATACTTTCAACAACGCCTGCCGATGCGCATCAGAGCACATCAATAGTGACAAGATTGAAATCTTTGAAGGGGTCTGATTCAGTTGGTCCACAATCTTATAATCGCTTTTCTTGATTATCTTCATAAATTCTTCCATTTCCTTATCAAAAGTAATCTTTGTCTCTGCTTCAGGTGTAGGCGCATTTTCAACCACCTGTTTACCTTTAGCCTTTGCTACAGCTTCTGCCTCTTTATCACTTCTCAAGGTTTGGGGAGCGAACAGCCTTCCGCTCCTTGTAAAGCCCCCTACACCCCCTACGTTATCAATATTTGGGCTGACTGACGACTCAACTTCCTGATTTTTACCTTCGTAATATACATCTGCCCCATAGTGCCATGGGATAGCCTTCGTAGATGTGAACGGAATTGGTCCTGGCACCGTGATAGTGACAGGACTGGGCCTTTCTGGCGCAACACTCGCCACGGGAACTGTATTGACCGGCATTTGAATCTCAGCGGGAGTATAATAGATGGTCACGGTTGATACTTCATCAGTGTCTTTCACGACTCTGTCGAACTGTAGACATCCTTCATCGATCAGATTCTGTAAACCCACCTTCAACTTATTACAGCCATTCTCCTGATTCATACACTCGGAACAATCTTGATTACAGCCCGGGAACACCTGTCCCTTCAATAAACGATCTTTTACAACCAACAAAGAAGTTTTCACTTGATGGATATCTGTCACCAGATTCAATCTCCTCCCTTCTTCAATAGCGTACACATTTGCTGCACCATGATCAGGCATGGGATGCTGAGTAATATTAGGAGCGGGAGAGAAATTGATGGCTTTAGCATCAATCAAATCTTGTACTTTATGATGGAAAGCCCAGCATTTTTCAATGGAGTGCCCCTGAGCACCTGAGTGGAACTCACAATGAGCATTAGCATCGAAGTTAGGTGGCAGGTTTCCAGCAACCGGAGCTTTCATAGTACGGAGTTCTACCAACTTTAACTCGAGTAGCCGGGGCAACAGCGCGGCATAAGTCATAGGGAGAGGATCCATCTTACGATCCCTCTGCCTAGACCTTTGCTGGAAAAAAGGTTGTTGCTGTTGAACTTGTTGTTGGGGTTGTTGTTTCTGAACAGACGGTGTGGGGATTGTTACAGCATCTACCTGATAATAAGCTTGAGAACGCCCTCTGCCTCGTCCTCTAAACACAGCAATCGTATCACCTTCTCTTCTTTTCTGGTTACTAGCAAACGGTTTCTTCGTCCCCGAAGAGCCAGCCCCACTCACATCTTGGATCTTTCCAAGCTTTAACAGACTTTCTATTCTTTCTCCCGCAATCACAATATCAGCAAATCCAGTTGATGGACAAGCAGCTAATCTATCAAGATAGGCCCCTTGCAAGGTGCCCATAAACATACCTGCCATTTCTCTGTCTGACAAGGGAGGTTGAACCTGGGCAGCCATTTCCCTCCACCTCTGTGCATATTCTTTGAAACTCTCCTTGGCATTTTGTGACAACCCCTGCAATTGAGTGCGGTTGGGCGCCATGTCAATATTGTACTGGTATTGCTTCAAGAACGCTTCTGCCAGATCTTTCCAACTCTTCACAGCAGCTCTATTCAACTTCATATACCAGGTCAAGGACGCCCCAGCCAGACTGTCCTGAAAATAGTGCATCCATAGCTTCTCGTCATCCGTATGGGCTGAAATCTTCCCAAAGTAAGCTTGAAGATGCGTTTGGGGACACGCATTGCCGTGATACTTATCAAAAGTGGGAGGCTTGAATTTAGGAGGAATTCTGACTCCTGGGACCAGCCCCAAGCTGGTAACATCAATACCCATAGAGTTCTTGCATTCTATGGCCCTGATCTTTTCTGCTAACTCATCATACCTTCGATCCCCTTGATTACCCACGTCAGCATCTAGCAGAGTAAATTGGTCTTCCAGAGTATCTTCAAGAGTAACACCAGCATGCCTACCATTTCCATTACCCCGATTGTTACCACCAGGAGGAGGGTTGCCACCGGGAGGAGGGATGCCATGTCCCTGTGAATTGTCATGCTGATCACCTTCGGGCCCATTGTCTGGACGCTCGACCAGAAGCCTCAATCTCTCCTGATTTTGCGCCATGCCAGTCATGAGGGTCATGAACTGGTCCATACGCGCTCTCATTTCGGCCAAATCACTTTGTACTTGATCCATGATTCTTACTTGATTTCTTCGCGTCGAATATCGGTGAATATGATTCTCAGCTATACTGCCTGAAACCAAATAAAGGTTAGAGACCCTGCAACGAGTACCTGAAAAGCAAGTAACATAAATGCAGAATGATATGCAATGCCATGCAATGTTATGTTTATCATTTCCAAAGTGCTTTACACCCTGATTCCAATCCAAACCACGGAAATCTGAAGACCAGAAATTGTGATATAAAGAGACGTGTAGTGGTCATGTGCTTGTGTACAGATATCTGATAAAGAGTAATTCTGAATAAACTGCTCATACTCATTCAACAAAGTATTCAAGTATTTAAGAAAGGCTCATCCGCCAATGCAATACAAGGAAAAAATGGATCCATCAACAAGCCTGATGGTAACCATTAACAACAAAATACAGGGAAAAGAACATCAATCTGACAATTCCACATCCTTCAGCTTATTACTTGAGTATTTGATCTCCTCAAAAAGTATGCGGGTACGCTGGTGATTCGGCTTTTCAATCATTTCTTTGATCAAGACATCCCTTTTCTCAAGAGCTTCAGTTAAAGAACCCATATGCAGCATAAGAGCTTCGTCATCATGCACTCCTTTGTGTCTCTTTACGCCAGCTTGCGTCTTGAGTATCTCTCTTTCTATCATGGCTTCTTCAAGCTCTTTCTTGGTATTCTTCAGCTGGCTTCTAGCTTCTTCTAACTGTTCTTGACTTTTACCGAGACTTTCCCGATACTTTCTCCTCTGCTCATGTGCCTTTTTAAGCTCCTCGTCTTTAGTCTTCGACTGATCCTTTAACTCGGCATTTTCAATTCTGACTTCATCCCAAGCTTGACGAAGTTGAGCTAATGAATCCTTGCTTCGGGCTAAAGCCTGTTTTGTAATCTTGTGAGCCTGACTAGTGTCATCTGCTCCTAAAGTAAGTTTCCGAAAGTACCGAGCTCTGTCATCAAAATCTTCCTCTTTGTCAGCCAAGGTTTTTTCCGCTTTCAAGGCTCTCTTTTCCAACTCTTTGTTGTCAGCTAGAGCTTTCTGAAGACATCTGCTCATTCCAAAATTCTCTATCTGCAACTCTCTGACCATTTTCTTCCACTTCTCACATTCTTCAATAGCCACCATAGTGGGTTGTTCTGGCTGTATTGAACATAAAAGAGGTCCCCTTGAAAAGGGTAAAAGCAATTCCTTTACTTTCGTCTCAATCCACCTGTCATATTCAGGATAAGATCTACAATCTCCTTTTCCAAAAACTGCTTTTCCAATTTTGTGCTTATCTTTCCAAGCATTCACTACTTCTACCACCTTCGCATCTTTAGTTCCTGTAAAGAATAAAGATTCTTCCACATCTTGCTCTGTAGGAGGATCCCTGGAAGCATACCCAAACTGTCGGATGGCCAAAACTGGATTATAATTGATCCCTCCTTTTCTGCCAATCAAAGGCACATTTGGAAAATTTCCGCATCTTGTGACAAGCTCTATTCTCAATAACCGGTGGTCAAACCATACAATGTTATCAGCAGTTAAACCCATCAATCGTTTAGACCATTTCGCCACATCTTTGGTTTCCACAAAGGCACCTGTCTGAGGCAAATGTTTGAAAAACCAATGACTCAGCAGTGGAGTACAACAACTAACAGATCCTCCCCTCCTTTTCTCATTCTTGTAATGCACGGAATGATAAAAATCTCCTAACAAAGTAGGGACTGGATTTTTAAGGACGAAAACTCTCGTTGCTTGCATATCCACAAAGTCTTGGGAAAGAAAACTAGGCCATATATGCAGAGAGCCAGAATGGAATTGTAAACCGTCTAATTTTTAGCACTTGCAGCCTCTTGGGCTTGTCCAAACAGAAATTCTAAATGAAATCCGCTAACTCCATTTTTACTGCTCACACCACTCTTTACCACTGCCTGATCCATTTGTAACGCAGCAGCAATTTCTTTTACGCTGGGAGAACTACCAGAGAAGAATGGTATTGCCGGCGTGATCGGAATTCCCAAAATAAATGAGAATTCTTCCAGTGTTGGCATCAAAATGTAATCTGAAAAAAGAAAGCATCTCAACGAAGGCTCGTAGAACTGCAGCAGAGTGTGCAAAGCATCATGTTCATACTTGGTGATTGTACGGACCATCCCAACCAAATTCCCGCAGCTCTTCTGAAACCTATCAAGAATACCCGGACCAGCCATATCTATAACTTTGAGCAATGAATCCAAAACAGGATCTGGAAACTTGTAAGACACATTGTTCTTTCTCTCGGCAACGATCTCTGTTGAACCCATGGATTGGAATCAGAAATGTATTATGCACCTGAAAATGACAAACATAACTGTTATGATATGATAATGCAATGCAAAAGGGCATGTGATCAGGTAATCAAGTGTCTGTGTCTGTATTGAACTGTGTGCACTGTGTCTCTGTACTGAATCTGGCAATATCTGAGATGAACACTTAAATCACTGTCATAGGATACAATGTCTGAAATCAGCGTAGAATCACAAGTAAGGTAGGTAGGAGGCTGGGTTTCCTGCAAACCTGTAAACATCCCGCCCATACTCACATGTGGTTCTTAGAAAATAAGGCTTGTCAGCTTCGGAGGTTTGAGAAGCCATAGCACATTCAGCCCGTAGGATACAATGCTATGCCAATCAAAGAGGTCGCCCACTGACTCCCCTTAGAAAATAAAAGTCATCCTATGCAAGTTCCAAAGTGGGCCCTCGGGTGCGAATGGGTTTGCCACAGAATGTGGTCTGCCATTGTCACCGCTAAAGAGGGATGTTTCCACTAAGGTCCTCATGATCGGTCACTAGAGTCGACAGCTCTCTAGATCTACATCCTGGAATACGCAAGATGCGCATGCCACGACGTGTCCCAAGATAGCCTCGTCTAGCTGTGAATTTCGTGAACACCCAACGCACTCCAACGGCACGTAGGTCCCACTACTCTCCACTCTAATTCTAAGTGTATCCTCAAGCCTGTGTAATGGGCTTATCTCTCAGAAATCCCATCCCGCCAAACAGAAAACAGCACAGTCCAGCATAGCATAATATATCATATGGAATAAAAATGGTAAAATGCAGTAAATGCAGTAATATACAGTAATGTACAGTAAATAACTATACAGTAAAACGGTAAATACAGCACAATAATAAACACCCAATGAAAGAAAAACAGACAAGCGTTAGGATTGACTCGCTTAGGATGGACCAGCAATAGGTCAACCTGTCCCCAGCAGAGTCGCCAGCTGTCGCTCCCGGGATTTCCATCCTAGTACAAACGCGAAAGTGGCACCGAACAGAGTCGCCAGCAATGTGTATTTATCCCATGAGAGGGAAAGGAAACACCGCATAAACCTGAAGGAAGGGAAAGAGCATGGTCTTACGACCAAGAGAAATGGGTAAGGGAGTCGGTTACGCGAGAGGAAGGTATTAGCACCCCCTCACGTCCATCATACCCGATGGGATCCACGCTTGCTTGTTTCGATCAAAGGGGGATAGAAAAGAATACTGGAAGAGGAACTAGAAAAGGAATGGAAAGAGAAAGAGAAACAAATGTAGGGAAAATAAAAGAAGTGCTCGCATGGGCCCTACCCCCCACTGCCTACGTATCTCATCGGGAGCATGAGAATCAGAGCGACGTAGTTCCCCTCACTAGGGAAAGTTGCTTGTGTTTTTTAGAGAACGGCTTACGTTCTAGCTCAGGTGTTGCGGGCTCGCTGGTCCGAGTGCGTTACCATCTTGCAAGAGAACGAGTAGAAGCGCGTTCGTGCGTTAAGAGTGAATGAGGTGAGAAAAGAATTCCCGAAGGAAAGACGTTATTGTTTGTTTTTTGTCTTTTAGAAGGAAGTGTTTTGGATTTGTTTGCATATGACAGTGTATCTGGATCTTAGTCATTGGAATGTGTACATTCTCACATTCCAAGATGGAATGGGTAAGAAAGCACACTAAGGGTGAAGAAGACCCCCACACTTAGTTCCAATTGTCAAGATTCAAACACACTAGCATACTTGTGTTTATTAAGTGTTTTTGTTGATTAAGAAATGAAGAAGTGTTTTTTATTTGTACCTTCAACAAGTATTGCATTTAAGTCCCTCATACAAGATCAAATGTTTAACACATTGACCCAAGATGGGCTATATGCTATACATTCTAAGATTATAAGAGAAGACCCCTTATAACCTTTTCTTTATATGAAAGGCCTAAATGCAATAAATGCCTACCTTTATTAGATATTTTGAATTTTCTTTGAGATGAGAAAAGAGACTCAAGAGAGGATAAAGGTAAAAATCTATATGGACTAAGACTCAATCCTAATTGATTAGTTAAGGGAGTGATCCTAAGGTTTGTGAGGTTTCAACCTAAAGTCTAAAGAAAGAATGAATTAAACAATTCACTTCTAAAGTAGAAGATGAATTGTAATTCACAAAGGGAAATTGATGAGTTATTAAAAGAAAGCACATAAGTGCTTAACAAAACATAAAATGGAATTGTAAAAGAGAAAGGATAGAAGTTGAATGTGGATTCCTTATCCACACTCAATTGCAACTTACCAAAGTCCCTACATGGTTAGTAAACATGTGTACAAGTATAGAAAGCAAGGAAACATTTAATGCACCATAAAACTCAAAAGAATTAGATGAGCCATCAAATCCTATAACCACAACCATAATGTACATCATATGGAAAACAAATGATTATTATCATGCAAGTCCAAGTGGATAGGCAACAAACATCATCCATGGCATTAGAACATGCCACCATAAGAAAGGGAGAATGAAAGATGAAAGGAAAAAGAAGAGATGTGCATAAATGGAACATGTAATCCATGGATCAGAATTGAAATGAAATGAAAAATGATTCACAAACCTCTCACAAGTATTCATGAAGCACATCAAGACATTTAAGAAGTGATAGAAGAAGTAGAATTGAAATGGAAGTTCAAAAGAAAACACAAGTACAAACACCACATGTTAAAGGTGCACAAGGTTTAAATGAAAGTCAACATACAAGGATGACATATAATATGTACCAATGACCTATAATGTCAAGTGAATGGTTCACCAAATATGCAAATGATCATGCCATTATGTACAAAAGAAGTCATGTAAACATGCACAAAGATTACAATGATGTGACATGTTGTAATGCTTCAAATGAAATGCATTAAACACAAATTAAATGGCCTCATGAAAATTATGAAAACATGGTATTTAAGTTCACTAATCAGAGATGAATCACATATCAAAGTAGCATGCAAGGAACCAAGGCAAAATGATATCAAACAATGCACTTAGGTCAAGTAGACATCTCATACAAAGTAGAACAAAAATGAACACCAAACATGCCATAAACTAACCTAGAAAAATCAAATAAAAACACTTAACATACCTCAAGATGATAACGACTCAATCCAAAAAGAAGAGCATCAAAACAATTTTTAATGATCAAGAACAAAATTAAACAAGATCATGTACCATATTAAGAATGCACATCAAAGAAATTCAAAGAAAATTATGGATCAGGGGTAAAAAGGTCATAAAATCAGCAAATAAAATCATGAAAAATTTTCTAAATGTTTTAATGATGCTCATGAATTTTTATGGAATTTTATGATGCTATTTGATATTTTTAAAAATTAAAAAGAAAACGTGTAGTAAAATGGAAAAATAAAATGCAATGCAAAAATGAATGGGGGTGCATGCCTAGTAAAAATGAGTTCAAAAAATCATTGGGCCTTAAGCAAGGGGGGTGTGAATATCAGTTTAGTCTAAGGTCCAAGTCTGCGCAGAACACACTAACAAACATATACTCTCAGTCAATAAAATTGACTCGCTCATGGCCATTGGATTAAGTCAAGGTCAAACGAAAGTCAAAGTAACCAGATCTAACACACGCGCGTGAGTGACCACACAACATACAGTGTACCACACCACATAATGTTCACTCTGATTAAAATAAAACATGTGCCACGCATGTGACATTTTTATGCGCTGTCATCACACAAGCCACACGATGATGAACATCCAACGGTCCACGTTCAAACTGCAAATAAAACCCTAAACAAGATCACCGGCCGGAGAGGGACTTCCGATCACCTTCTCCGGCGAGAACCACCACCTGCAACACTCACATGTTCACCAAAACACACAAATCGCATACCAAATTGAAGCTAAGCTCATGTAGATCAAGAATATGCTCATAAAAACAACAAAACATGCACACACAGCAAGAACAGAGGAGATGAACTTGTGCCCTAAGTTTTGCAACTACGCCTTTAGAAGGCCTATCAACTAGCCGGAGTCTGGAATGCTTCTATTAAGCTCATATCAGCATGAAAACAACAAATTAAACCATAAAATTCCAGAGCAAAGTTTGAGAATTTGGAACCTGAACTTGTAGCTTTTGAAGATTCTTGAGAAAACCAAAGACTACACTTGTTCTTCAACCTTGGAGCCTCCAAATCAAGCAAAATAAATGCTGATGTAACTTGTTATCTTGAGCAGAGAGATTCAATGCTGAAATACACTTGGAGCAAACTTGAGAATCGTGATGAAATCTCCTTCAATCATGTGCCATTGATGATGATGAAGATGAAGTATCGTGTACTTTGAGAAGAAGTTTTTAGATTGTTGGTGAAAAAGTGAGAGAATCAGAGAGAAAGTAGTGAAAGCTTTGAGATGAAAACGAGAAAAATGAAATTGAAACAAAGAAATGTGAGTGAGGTTGTCATTTATAGTGTGGGTTAACCAGGGTTAAACTGAGTGAGGTTAACTGAGTTAGCATGGTTTAGGTGAGTCATCCCTAACTAACTGAGCCAAGTTAGTTAGGGCGAGTTATCCATGGCTGTGATATGGTGGAGGAGGTGTATGACAGTTGTGGTGGAGATTAATGAGCTAACTCATGTGTGCTGTAGCAAACAAACTTGTTCTACAAGTTTCCATTCCTTTCCTTTCATGAGCATGGGTAGCACGTGGTATGGTAAATGGGAAGTATGTTTGGCTAAATGAAGTAATGTTGGGAGAGTGAGCAATGCACGGGCAAGCTTGTAACAACAACATCAATAACATTGGTTTTGTTTCTGATTTTTATGGCAGCTGAGAACAATGAAGATATGGTGATTTGGTGATGTTTTTCTCCCTACTCAATGGGTGGATTGATGAGTTTTTGGAGTCATTTGGAAGAGGAGATGTAATAGAGCATGTTTGGTATGAAAATTGGATGGAAATGAAACTTGGAATAGGTTGAAAAATGACTCACAACACAAAGGTTTGGGAACTGATGGAAGGCGTGGCAATGAGGTTGGTTAGCAAGGCATCTTGGCATGGAATTTCAGCAAGATCACCATAACTTGAGACCATTATATCTCCCTCCTAACTTGATCAAATGGAATTTTGTCCAACATGAATATTGAAGATGACATTACAAGGAACAACTTTGATGTTAAAAAGTTTTTCATTTGGAGCTTCCCTCTTGGAGAAACATGGGTGAACATTTGGCACACCACTTGTTTGAGAAAATGACTGCGCATGAGCTTGGCAAGACTTGGTCATGACCTGGTTTTTGACCTACTTTCCTCTAACTTTGATCAATCATATCTCACTCAATTTTTATCCAATGGAGATGTTATACACATGGATTTGAAGCTTAAAACAAGATCTTTTGTTGTGGCCGAGTGGAATTTTCATTTGGTGCTTCAATTTTGAATGGCCTTGGTTCAAACTCTGATGTAAAATGGCAAAAACTTGCCTTATTTAGTAACCCTTCTTCATCCAAAAATGGCAACTCTCCACATCTTGATTTTTTCATGATTCCTTTGGAGTTTCTTGATCAAATTTTGTACATTGGACATATGTAACATGAATTTCATGATTTTGGGCTCAAAAAGTCAAGAGTTGACTTTTTCCTCTGATTATTTGACTTGGCCCCAATTTTCCTGATTTCTGATCTTTCTTCCAATTGAACCACTTCCAAAACCAATTGAGAAGCAATTTTCCACCTCCATACACTTAGGGACATATGAAATACCATGACATCAAATTTGGTCCAAAAAATCAAAAATTCCCTGATTTTATTAGAAACCCTAGTTTTGGTGCCCACCTCCTAGGAGAAAAATGTGCAGTCTTCAATTTCCAATTCCTCAGAGTATGTTATGTATCCTCTTAAAGGATGATGATATATGCCATTTGAGGATGATTTTGGATCAATGAGCTATCTCTTTTGAGGGTTTTCCTTCATTTTTTGAACCTCTTGCATAGTGAAAGATGTAGTGCTTCAATCTCCCATTGATCCTCTCATTCTTGAGATTGTGGATGTTCCATTGAGATAGTATGAGACATGAAAGGCCTCTTGGCTTGCCTTGAGGAAACTTGATTGACCTTTTTGTGCTTTGAATGATTCCTTGATTGTCCACCTTCCACCTAATCACATGCCCTGATGGTAAGAAGGATGCTATGCTTCATTTTTCTATGTTAAATGCAATGCAATGCTAATGAGATGGATATGATATGATATATGATAATGCTGAACTATGATGCCAAAAGGGGAGAGCAAATTTTGGGGTATTACAGCTGCCCCTATTCAAGCGCTGTAGACCTGAATGCCTGAAAGCAATTGCTTTCAGACTTTCAAGGTATATAGTGATTGAATACCAAATATAACCAAAAAATTTCTCTGGATGATGAAGAAGAAAAGGGATATAAACCCAACATAGCTTGCGTTTGCCACTGTGGAGAGAAATCACTTGATATTAATACTTGCCACATAACAATGAAGTTCCTCGAATAACCTGCAAATAGTCACAACCGTGTGAAGATGTAAGTCACAACAACGAAAAGGGAAATCCAAAGACAAAGTTACGCGCTTTGAAAAGCCAAGGAGCTTTACGCATGATGTTTTGATTCAGCATTCTTCTAATGGTACTGCAGTGGTCTTTGCTGAAAAAGGCCATTTTGATGTCTCAAAAATACACCTTTTGCACAGGCTGCCAGCAACATTGATTTTGTCCAGATGCGTGTTGGCACATGTTACGTCGAGAGGAGGGCCCTGCCTGGAGGAAAACTCGGCTAGTTCCTAAATTAATAAAAGAACCAATCAAGCTCTAGTAGCGATACCAAGAAATCATGACCTTCTGCAAAAATTCTCGTTTGCTACAACGGTCTTCGATCATTATGTTCTCCACGACAAGATCCGGATACCCTCTTCATGCCACACCAGAATTCCTCACAGAAGCGCTAAATCAAAGAATTAATTAGAATACCATGGCAGTCATTTTTGCAGAACATAATATCCAAGCCAAACAATTTCCATTAGGTTTTGGTTCTAGAGATTGATATTATGAGCATACACTGCGAATGAAACAGCAAGTTTAGATGTCACCCAAGACACGTTCAAACAGAATTCATTTGTTTCCAAAAAATAATAAAGACAATTTTCAAATTGTTTCTAAAACCAAACCTAACACATTTAGACAACACTAAAGATCATTCCAAAACCGTTATCAGACACAATCGCCAATTATGGCAAATTTTTGAATCTCTTCAATACAAAATCAAACATTCAAGGAAAGTTTTAAGGATTTGAAAAGGCTGTCACAGACCATAATCAAACACGGTTTAAATGTAATCTTTGCTAATTCAAATAATTTCCAAAAGCAGTTCAGATATTTTCCCTCAAAATTGGGAAAGGTTTTATTGCAAAATCAATAGAGAACTTGAGCTATTTGGTTATAAAAAGGGAGTCATCAGAACCGATCAAAGGATCACAATACGTACCTTGCTCACACGCAGTAATTGAAAGAAGAAATTATCATCACACCTGAAAATTCACACGCATACACAAAGAGAGAACATTACATACAATAACCAAAGCCATCATCAATAATCCACTTTTTTTTTTCAGAAATTCAAAACCAAAATAATCAAACATCACCATCGACTCAGAATATACAACAACAATATCCCAGAATCAAGATTCCTCATCGCCACCACAAACCATTCATCAAAATCGCATACATACGTGCAACCCGCAAGGCCAAAGGATTGAAGCAAACCACACACACGCAGCTTACAACGCAGAGAGGAGAAAAAGAGGAATTTTCAACTTATCTGTGAAAAGCCGCTCGTCAACGACCACCCCGCCATCGCTGCGAACTGCTTTCGTTTCACTCCATCGCTTTCGCCTTTATCTCCTTTTGCTCATAATTGTAATATGTAATCTGATGATATAGTAAATTGGGGTTAGGGTTTGCTGGGGTGGGGTTTATTTTGTTTGATTGATTGTTTGATTTGCGGAGATTCGAGAGAGAAAAGGAAGGATAGGTTGAGAAGATGAGTGAGGACGGCGAGATGAGCGACGACGGCGCAATTTGGGGTTTCTCGAGCCCTAATTTTATTTTGAGAGAAGAAGGCAAGGCGAGAGAGAGGATCGCGAGACAATCTAAGGGAGATACACGAGAGAGAGGACGACTTAGGTTTCCCTCTGTTTTTTTTTTCTCGCTTTTCTCCTTTTTATTTTATAAAAAAAAAAAAACCTTTTCTCTTTTTAATAATATAAATTTAAAACTTTCCCTCTTTTAAATTAAATTAAAACCTTTTACAATAAAAAAAATCTTTTTTTAATCATGTTTAAAATATTTTTATAATTAAAATATTTTTAATAATTACAGTTAAAAACTTTTTAATAATTAAAATTAATCTTTTTATGATAAAAATTAAACTTTTTTAATTAAGATCTTTTTTTTTCATAATTAAAATTAATTTTTTTTTACAATAGTATTTAATTTCAAACTCTTTTTTCTTTTATAATAACAATTAAAAAACGTTTTCTTTTATACTAATAAAAAATTTCTTTTATATTAATTTAATTTAAAACCTTTTTTAAACTTTAATAACAATAATTAAAATTAAAACTCCTTTTATAATAATTAATCTATCCTCCTTTTATTACAAAATTAAGCCTTTTTTAAGAAAAGTTAATTTAAAACCTTTTTAATATTTAATCAAAATTTAAACCCATTTTTATAATATTAATAAAACTTTCATAAAAGGACATTAACACTAAACCTTTTAATTTAAACCCTCTTAATAATCTAAAAAAAAAATCTAAAACTAAATAATAAAAAGAAATCCTTGTATAGAATTCCTCTAATCTTTCTCAAGAATAATATAATCTCTAATTAACTTCTAATAAAATAAATCAAATCTTTTCTTAATATTTCGTCCTCCGTTTAGAAACCTCTTGCTTAGTCATAGGTTCGTGAGCGTGCGAATGTTATGTTTGCCTGCATTTCTATTTGATTTATTGTTTCTGTTCAAACCCTTTTCAAAAACAATAAAAATCCTCGATCCAACGTCGAGCCAATTTTCTACCCATATAAGTCGATCGCCTTAGGGCATCGCATTCGACCTATTGATCACAAGACACAAGTCTAGCATCACTTTGCTAGCACCCTCGCCTAAATAACGTTAATTAATCGCATTAATATCCAAGGGAAAATCCCATGCATGATAACCATGTTATTGTGAATGGTGCATATCATTAGCACTTCATAATCGTCACCCTTAAGATAAATCAATTAGACAATTTAGGATAGACTTCCTAGGTTAGCCCCCCCTCAATTTTGATTTTTGAATCAAACTTTAGCCCACCTAATTCTCCACACAAGAGAATTAGATGTTAATCATCTCAAAGAAGGGACATACAATCCCATACCCCACAAAATCCAAACAATTTTCAAAAACTGTGGTGGTTTTCTTAAGATGATGACTCATCTTTTCTCCTAAACCTTTAAACAAATTTAGTATCCTTAATAAGGAACTACAAGTGCTCTGATTCCCTCCTGACAGGATATGTAGGCACAAGATGCGATATCTCGTCGAGCACACTTAGGATAAAAATAAATCACCTATCCTTAAACCCTTAGCAAAACAGATAACAAATAACATAAAATGAATCGAGAGGTTCCTGTAGAGTACTACAGATATCTAGGATGCTAACACCTTCCCTAGGTATAACCAACCCCCGAACTTAGAATCTTAAGTGCATTTGCATTGCATTGTGGGAATTCGGTTTTTCTCCCTTCCCTTGGATAAAATCAAAGACGGTGGTGACATTAAAAATATGCGATACAAGTTAACTAATAGCTTGTTATCCAATTTTCACCGCGACAATGAGCAAGGAAGATAGTTTTGCTGAGATGGTGTATGGAATTGGTCAGTTCATAGAGATTTTTGTATGATCCCTTGAAGTGGAGGATGAACTGTTCATGACAGGGTGTGTATTGGACCTGTCTATTGTTATCAGGCTTGTAGCTTTGGTGGTGAGCTGCTGTGTGGTTTGACTTATTTTCAAACCTATGTTGACCTAGTACACATGGAGTGTCGTGTTTGTGCAAGGGTTATTATGTTTTTCCTGAAGGTTGTAGAGGAGTTTTCTGGTGTGTGTTCCGCTGCATATATATATCTGATGGAAAATTCCTGGTGGTTTTGTGTTAAGGCTGCAACATTCTGTTCTCCTCTGAAGATGTATCACATGGTGTGGTGATACTTGAGGATATCTTCAACTAGCTTGTTAGAGTTGCCAAAGATACTTGTGGTTCATCCCAAGTCCACTCATAAAGGAACTCTTATATGAGCTTGTTGAAAAGAGGTCTGAAGAAAGTTAGAAGCAATTTATTCTTGCCTCCAACCTTACAAGGTCAATCTCTGGGCTGTGTTAAAGGATCTTTTGGTGTGTTTCTTGTGAAGAGGACTTATGTCCTACCAGTTGTTGGAACATAAAACCAGCAGATTGTGCAGAATCGTGTTGGATAAAGGTATGGTATAACAGATGCTTGGGGGCTAAACAAATGTGTATTGATCACATCTGTTTGGAACCTACTCCTGGCTTGGAAGAGGAGGCATCTGGGTTGTGTGTCTAAGAAGTTTCCTTCAAGAAACATGTCTTAGATATGTATGTTGGTCAAGAGATGATCAATATAGTGTCACTCATTGGATTAGTGTATTGCTGATCCAAGTGAGTAGGTGTTCATAGGCTGTTTGTTTTTGTGGAGGGTAGCTCAAAACTGAAACCTGAAGAAGAATGGACCAAGGAAGAAGATGAGCTTGCCCTTGGGAACTCTAAAGCCTTGAATGCCATATTCAATGGTGTTGATAAGAACATCTTCAGGTTGGTTAACACTTATGAAGTAGCTAAGGAAGCATGGGATATCTTGAAGACTACTCATGAAGGAACCTCCAAAGTCAAGATGTCAAGACTTCAACTTTTGACAACAAAGTTTGAAAATATGAAGATGAAGGAGGATGAGACTATCCATGATTTCCACATGAACATCCTGGAGCTGTCAAATGCCTCTAGGTCCCTAGGAGAGAGGATGACTGAAGAGAAGTTGGTGAGGAAAATTCTTAGATCTCTTCCCATGAGATATAAAATGAAGGTGACAGCTATTGAAGAAGCTCAAGACATCAGCAAAATGAGGGTTGATGAGCTAATTAGATCTCTTCAAACTTTTGAGTTAGGGTTGAGTGAAGAGGAACCTGAAAAGAAGACCAAGAGTATAGCTTTGGTATCAAATACTCAAGAAGAGAAGAAAGGGAATGGTGCTGAGTCTCAGGAGGAGCTGTCTCAGGCTATTATTCTGTTGGGAAGATAGTTTAACAAGGTGTTTAAGAGGATGAATAGAAACTACAAACCTAATGTTAAGAACATCTCCTCTGACATCAACAAGTCAAAAGAGAAGGATGAAGAGAAGAATGTTAAAGATAAAGGAGTTCAATGCTTTGAGTGTGAAGGCTATGGTCATGTCAAGAAAGAATGTCCTACATTCCTTAAGAAGCAGAAAAGGGGCATGGTTGTTTCCTGGTCTGATACTGACAGTGAAAGTGAAGAAGAGTCTGCCAAGCATGTTAGGACATTGACAGGAACATGTATTTCTGATGGAGAATCTAGTGATAAGGAATTGACTTTTGAGGAGTTAGCAGCATCCTATCAAGAGTTATGTCTGAGGAGTGCAGAGGTTTGTGAAGAAAGTGAGAAACAAAAGAAAAGAATAGTCCAGCTTGAGACTGTTAAAGCTGATCTTGAAAATGAAGTCTTGTTAGTTAAATCTCAACTTGATCAAATGACCAAGTTTGTCAGAATGTTGAAAAGTGGGTCTGATACTCTTGATAAGATTCTTCAGGCTGAAAAGGTTGCAGGAGACAAGTCTGGCTTAGGATTTGTTATTGAGGAGAAAGTCTCTGGTGAAGCTAGTACTTCTGGAACCAAAAAGGACATGTCTCAACAAATGTCTCAACATAACAGAAGAAGACATAATCCTAAACCTAAGCAGGTTGTTCACCAACTTCCTCAAAATGTTGGGAAAGGGTATGCTCACGGTCCTCATCATGGGAAGGCACAGGCTTATGGAGCTAGGCAGTATATGCCTCCACAATATCATAGGAGTATGCAAGCTTCTAGGTTTAACATGTTCCATCAGATGTCTCAACATCAAGGGAATATGTATGGCTTTGGACCTAATAATGCAGTGCCTCATTATTATGGTAGAAGAAAGCCACATCATCATGGTAGAAGACAACCTAAGAGACAAAATCATCACTATAGAAGACAGGCTAACTATGGAAGAAGACAGCCCCAGTACTTTGGATGGCAGCCACAACAGTTTCATCATCAAGGTGGCAGGAAGTTTAATCACTTTTGTGAAGAGGTTAAAAGAGTTAGGTGTTTCTATTGTGGAAGTTTTGGCCATATGTAATATTCTTGCTTTAAACTGCATGGCTATCCCAAATCTGTCCATCAACCTAGACAGAATCAAAACAGGTCTAAGGTTGTTAAAAAATGGGTTCCTAAAGCTGTTGTTACATGTCTATTGGACCACACATCTGATAGACATTCTGTTAAGGATGGTTGGTACTTTGACAGTGGCTGTTCAAAGCATATGACAGGGTTCAAAAATCATTTGGTGGATATCAAGACTTGCTCCACAAATGATGTTACTTTTGGTAATGGAGAGAAAGGGGAAGTAAAAGGAGTTGGAAAATTGAGGTGTCATAATGGACCAAATTTGGAAAATGTTTTTCTTGTCAAAGGATTGACTGCTAATTTGATTAGCATCAGTCAGCTATGTGATGAAGGATACAAGGTCAGCTACACTAAAGATGAGTGTTTAGTGACTAATGGGAAGAATGAGGGTGTTATGAAGGGAGTCGGATCCATAGATAACTGTTATCTATGGTTACCTCAAGAGTCCAACTCATCAAGTGATGTTAAGGTTGATGTTATGACATCAGACTGTAACATTAGCTGTGAAGACTTAAGCAGAAAATTGAGCATATTAAAGTTAGTGGCTTATGGAGTGAATTTATTAAAATTCAAAAATTTAAAAGGAAATGTGTTTTGGTGGGGAAAATACATTTATTGGCTTTTAAGTGATCCACAAAATCAGGCTCCATACTTTAGGCTATCAGTTCCTATTGTAGCTATCACACGCTTCATCAAACACCATACCCCTAGACAGTTCATCTCCCTCTCCATCAACAGAAGTAGCAATCCTTCCCTGATCCTCAGTTGCTTCACTGGAAAAATGTCAAAACAAGTATCATCCCCTTCAAAGAAGTCTGCTTCAAAAAGTTCTTCTCTTGAAAAAGCTAGGGTTTTGACGAAAGAGGGTTCTGCTGAAGAAGCTTTGAATATAGCACCCATCTCCATGATGGTTCCTGAATCTGGTAAGTCAAGACCTTCCAAACTTCAACCCAAAAGGCCTACACCTAAAATTGATGATAGTGAAACTAGGAGGTTAGTCACTAGCATTCTTTTTAAAGAAAAATATGCATCTGGGTCTTCCGCCGCTCAAGCTGTTGAAGAGAGGGTTGATGTTGATCGTAGTCTTAATCAGATTGCCACCAAAATTTTGGATAAGGGTTTATCTGTAAAAGGAATTTCTGTTCCCCTTAGACAAATGTCAGCTGAAAAGGATGACATGCAGAATGCGGATACCAATCTTCACAGATTGGCTGTTTCAGTCATTGAAGATGCGGAAGTGGAAGTTGAAGATGAAGGTGTTCATGTTGAAGAAGAAGTTAAAACCAATGTCAGAACATCGCCTGATAGGGATGTTGGAGCTAGCCCTAGTGAAAAGAAGAATACTGATAAGGTGGATGTGATTGATCTTTCTGATAATGAAGTGATTGGAAAAGTTGTCCCTGGTATTGCCAAAAGAATGAGGTCTAGAAGAGGGAAGTCAGCATAGTACTCACCTAAGGAGAGACCTGTGAACAAAAGGAAGAAGTCAACTATGGTGGGACCTGCTAAGACTTGGAGCAAAGTTGCTGTGAATTCCAAAAAGGGAAAGGTGAGGGAGGATTCAGAGTCTAAATTTGATGTTGAGGATGATGTTCAAGACATCACTCCTGTGAGAAGGTCTATATTGAAGAGAATTGCTGATAAGATTCCTGATATCCCTGTTGACAATATTTCATTCCACTATGCTAGTAGTGCATCCATGTGGAAATTTGTCTGTCAGAGAAGACTAGCGCTGGAAAGAGAACTTGGTGGAGATGCTTTGGATCTTAAGGAAGTCATTGAATTGATTAGATTTGCTGGGTTAATGAAGACCGTGTCTGGACTGTCCAAGTGCTATGATGGATTAGTCAAGGAATTTATTGTAAACATTCCTGTGGCTATTAATGACAGCAGAAATATGGATTTTAGGAAGGTTTATGTAAGAGGTCAATGTGTTAATTTTTCTCCTGAGGTCATTAACACTTACCTAGGAAGGGATGAGAAGGAGTATAGAGAGTTAGAAGAAATAGACAATGCTGTGCGCAAGGAAATCACAGCAGGACAAGTGAAAGTCTGGCCTCTGAAAGGAAAATTGTTTGCCAGTTTGTTAAGTGTCAAATATGCTATTCTGCACAGAATAGGAGCAGCTAATTGGGTCCCTACCAATCACAAGACAACTATCTCTATTGGATTGGGAAAATTGATTTATGCTGTTGGGACAAACATGTTATTTGATTATGGGGCTCATATATATGATCAGACTATCAAGCATGCTGCTACAAATATAGTGAAGATGCCTATTGCCTTTCCCTCTCTCATTTGTGGGATCATCTTGTCATAACATCCCGGTATTCTTCATCAATCTGATATGGTGTTGAAGTTGAGGGGGAGTGTGCATGATTGAACAACTGGTATGCTGGTTCTTGCTTTGAGGGGGAGTTTGGCTTTGTGCAGCTTGTTATATGTGATTGCTGCTGGGTTGAAGTTTTTTTCGTTTGAAGTTTTTTCCGCTGCAGGTACCTCTGATGATGGCAGAGTTTGTTTTAGCCAAAATTAGCCAAAGGGGGGAGATTGTTAGTTCTTGTATTGGCTGGAATTTTGGTAAAACAAAGTTGAACAATGTTGATGTCATATGTCTGATGTCATAACATTGGTTCCTAACATTAGCTGTTGCAGGGTTGAAGTTTTATATGCTGATGTTATAAGTGATGTCTTGACATCACTATATCAGAACTTCAGATTGTGATGTTTTAGGGCTACGCGTGTTAGTGAGTTTTGAGGGGATCTGTTAGAGTGATTGGATGCGAATATCTTGGAGAAGAGATTTCCAATCAGATATATTTGCAGATTATGGAGCAGATTCTGTAACCAACATTAGGGCTGATTTGGAGAGATTTAAAAAGATTTGAAGATCAAATTTGTTTTAAAATCAGATATTTTTGGAAGAGATCCAAGCCCAAGTTAGAATTCTATAAAAGCAGCCTCAACCCTTGTTGAATGATGACGAAGAAAGAGAGCTAAAGACTGAGTGTCATTTGTGTATTCGTGTGTGTTTTTGTAAACCATTCATGTGTGAATTGGTGTTACTATATTGAGTTGTAAGTGTATTCACTCTAGAGCTTTTAAGCAAGAGTGTGTTGTTCTTGATTAAAGCTATTAAGCAGAATCAAGTTGGGTGATTAGTGTGTAATCATTGGATTGTATCACTGAGGTGATTTAGGGAGTGAGTGGTTTCTCATATCTAAGTGGTTTCTTAGGTAGAAGGTTCATTGGGTAGTGATTAAGTTTAGTAGATGTCAACTGGGATTGTTGAGTCTGTAAATTAATACTACTAATAGTGAAATTCCTCCCTGGCTTGGTAGCCCCCAGACGTAGGTAGTTAGACCGAACTGGGTGAACAATTCTTTGTGTTATTTACTGTTGTTTTTACCTTGTTCATATAGCAGATTGTGTTGTTGTGACATCACACTTAACATCACACACCTGATACCAGAATTTCAACAACTCGACAACGAAAGATCAGCACTAGAAAACGTCAAGAAACCTCAAGAAGGACAACAAAAAAACAGCAAAACAACCGTCTGACATGGCCACCCGTGTCCTGTGACATGACCCGTGTCAGGCTTCCAATATCCAAAACACAAACAGACAACATACAGCAACCACACACGGCCGCCAGTGTCCTGTGACACGGCCTGTGTCCGAAGCCCTAAAGCACAAATCCAAAACAAAAAAAATTACGGTAGGGACAGTAGGCTGACACGACCGCCCGTGTCAGGATGCGAACCCAGAATTTTTCAAAAGATTTTTCTGCTACGTTTTGACTTCAAATATCCCAAAAATCCAGTTTTTCCAATACGAAAATGTGGCCAAAAGACTCACACAATACACATACATCAACACATAACATTCTATTTCATTAGATTTCATAAAATCAATCATCCCTAACTCATTCTACATCATCAAAGACCACAATTTCCCAAAATTCACAAATACCTAATTTATTCATAACCAAATCCTATAGAACTATAATAAACCATGAAAACTCCCCATACCTTAGAAAAATTTAGTAACTTTCCTCCTTCTTTATGATTCTTCAGCAACCTTCAAGCCTTAGGGTTCTTTCCTTCTCTTCTCCCTTTCAGCGTTCTTCACAAAAACACGATCAGTTAGAAAAGTGATCGGTCATCTCCTCTTTAGACAAGATATCCCAGTTTATGAACTTCCAACTCTACCCTTACCTCTTTTTCCTTTAAGACCACCTTGCCCTCTTTCTTAATATTTTTAATAATAATAATAATAGTATAAATAATACATTAATTATTCATCCTATTAAATTATTTAAAAATAGTCTTTTGATCCAAAATCCTCCATAATTACCAAAACTTCCTAATTCCTTCTAAATTAATTAAATAAATAAATAATTAATTTAGATTTTCGGGGCGTTACAACTCTCCCCTACTTAAGGAATTTTCGTCCTCGAAAATTTACCTGATTCGAATAACTCGGGATAGGATTCCTTCATCTTGCTTTCCAGCTCCCAAGTCATGCTTTCTCAGGCAGCTCCTAACCAGACAACTTTCACCAACACAATCTCCTTGCCTCTTAAAATCTTCATCTCACATTCCGCAATTTGCACAGGCATCCTTTCCACAGTAAGATTATCATATACTTGCACATCATCCATATGAATCACATGAGATGGATCTGGAACATACTTCCGGAGTTGTGACACATGAAACACATCATGTAAATTAGACAGATTAGGCGGCAAAGCCACTCTATAAGCAACATTTCCAACTCTGTCTGAAATCTGATATGGACCAATAAAATGAGGAGTAAGCTTCTTAGACTTCAACGCACACTCAACACCTGTCACAGGTGTAACTCACAAAAACACATGGTCACCCGCTTGGAATTCTAAATCCTTTCTTCGCTTGTCATGGTAACTCTTCTGCCTACTTTGGGAATATTTCATCTTTTCTCGGATCAACTTCACCTTCTCAGTAGTATCTCGAACAATTTCAGGTCCCAGCACTACACTTTCTCCAGATTCATGCCAACATAAAGGAGTCCTACACTCCGACCATACAATGCTTCAAAAGGTGCCATTCCTATACTAGAATGATAACTGTTATTATAAGTGAACTCTATTAACGGTAAATGAGTGTCCCAAGAACCTCCCTGCTCGAGAACACATGCTCGCAACAAATCCTCCAACGACTGAATAGTCCTCTCTGTTTGACCATCCGTCTGAGGGTGATACGCCGAACTCAACCTCAACTTAGAACCCAACGCTTCTTGCAAACTCTTCCAAAAATCAGAAGTAAACCGCGGATCTCTATCCGACACAATACACAAAGGGACACCGTGCAGCTTCACAATTACACGAATATAAATCTCTGCCAACTTTGATACTGGAAAATTGATGTTAATAGGAATAAAATAAGCCGACTTCATAAGCCTATCAACAATCACCCAAATAGAATCATGTCCTCTTGAAGTATTAGGCAGTCCCGTCACAAAGTCCATTGAAATGCTATCTCATTTCCATTCTGGAACTTCTAACGGTTGCATCAACCCCGCAGGCTTCTGATGTTCAACTTTCGACTTCTGACTAGTTAAACACGCATACACAAAACGAGCTACATCACGCTTCATCCCAGGCCACCAAAACAATTTCTTCAAGTCCTGATACATTTTTGTAGCCCCCGGATAAATACTCAATTTACTTCTATGACTTTCCTCAAGAATCACTTTATTTATCTCCGCATCGTCAGGAATACAAATTCGATTACGGAACCTCAACACACCATAGGCATCCAACTTGAAATCATCGTCCTCGGACTGATCGATCCCAACTATCGAATCTACCAGTTTCACGTCTAACTTCTGAGATTCCTTGATATTATCCAGAAAATCATTGTTAATCTTCAACACTCCTAACATAACACTCTGCGGTGTCACTTCACAAACTAAACTCATATCTCTGAACTGTTCAATTAATTCCAACTCTTTAACCATCATCGCCGACATATGTAAAGTCTTTCGACTTAAAGCATCAGCCACAACATTTGCTTTTCCTGGATGATAATTCAAACCGAAATCATAATCTTTTAATAACTCCAACCATCTTCGCTGTCTCATATTCAATTCCTTTTGATCAAATAAATACTTTAAACTCTTATGGTCACTAAATACTTCAAATCTAGAACCATAAAGATAATGTCTCCAAATCTTCAGCACAAAAACAACCGCAGCAAGTTCTAAATCATGTGTAGGATAATTCTTTTTGTGACTCTCAACTGCCTCAACGCATAAGCAACTACCTTATCATTCTGCATAAGTACACCTCCTAAACCCATTTTAGAAGCATCACAATATACCACAAAAGGTTCTCCTGGGTTAGGTAATGTCAAAACCGGAGCCGATGTCAATCTCTTCTTCAATTCGTTGAAACTTCCTTCACATTGAATGTCCCACACAAAAGGTTTACCTTTACAAGTCAACTTAGTCAACGGAAGTGCTAACTTAGAAAATCCCTCGATAAACCTTCGGTAATAACCGGCTAGTCCTAAAAAGCTTCTAATCTCGGTAGCCGACTTTGGAGTTTCCCATTGTAACACAGCATCCACTTTAGACGGATCCACAGCAATGCCACTACCTGAAATGACATGACCGAGAAAACTAACCTCCTTTAACCAAAATTCACATTTGGACAGCTTTGCATATAACTTCTTCTCCTTCAAAACTTGCAACACCAGTCTTAAGTGTTCTACATGCTCTTCTTCCGATTTAGAGTAAATTAATATATCATCAATAAACACCACCACAAACCGATCCAAATAAGTATGAAAGATACGGTTCATTGATAGGTATCTGATTGTAAATGAATTTTAGATTAATTTTCTGTATTTTTAAGTTTTTTTTTAAGTGCCTTAATGCGAAACTGCTTATTTTTAAGTGATTTTCGAATCAATGTTTTATTTTGGGCTATTTGATGTTTTTGTTTGTTTTGCAGCATCTTTTGTAAAAAGGACGTGGCAAAAATCGGAAGAAAACACGATGAAATGAGTAACATCGCGTGTCTGCAACAAACAGTAAATTTGCCTGGCGAATGGGTGGCGGAAGGAGAAATTCGCCAGGCGAATGTCTGGCGAGTCTGCTGGCGAATTGATCTTCAAATTGTGTGCTCTCTGGAAGTGTTTTGCCGTAGCATTCGCCAGGCGACTTGGTGGCGAAAGTAATTTGCCTGGCAAGTTTGGAATTCGCCTGGCGAATTCAAGTTTTTTTCTCAGGTTCTTTGCACTGTTCTGGCACGTGGGCTGTACTTAAAGGTTTTGCCAGGCGAATTTTGTAGCTCGCCTGGCGAATTTGTCTGGGCAGAAAGTGCTATTTAGTGTGTGGTTAGATATTTTTGGGGAGACTTTTTGATTTATCACTCTTTTTGTAACCTAAAACTGGTGTGAAGAAGAAAGAACTCCATTGTTACTTATTTTTCCTAGTTCCAAGCTTTTATGCTTCAATCCTTGAATCTTTGAAGATTGAAGTTCCACAAGCTTTGCAACTTAACTTGTCATCCAAGCTACCATGAGAATGTGTAGCTAACCTCTCTTGTGTTGAGGTTAGAGGTAGTTGATCCTAATTTTATGTATTGCTTTTGATCTATTGTGTATGAACAAAGTCTTTGATCAATATAGATGATGTTGTTTTCTCTTAATGATCCATGTGTGATTTGTTTTACTCTAGACATAGATTCTACAAATCATGACCTAACAATTTTATCTCTTAAAAACCAAACTCTAGACATAGATTTGGGATTTGCTATTCGCATTGTGTTGATCTTAATGATCGTTGTTTAGATTGTTAGCGTGAGACATCATCTAACGGTCTAAACACCGACACTCACGACTTCGCTTTAGACATAAACTTAGTCGGGAGGATACGCGGTTACATTGGTCGGAAACCGAGTTCATATGCTTGATTAATCGTTTATACGTGAAAAGGATTAACGAAACCTAAACTTAACATGCTTTTGTCAAAACTTTTACAAAATCTTTGTCACCAATTAATCTTTGCTACAAGTGAATATTAACAACAATTGAGAAACTTTTGAAACCATTGAACTTATAATATCACAACTATTGAAAGGCACGCATCAAATTTCAAACAATCCCTGTGGATACGATTAAAAACAACCCCCACTATTACACTACTAACAAAATGGCGCCGTTGCCGGGGATTGTTTAGTGATATTGCAAGCATTGCGATAGTTGAGCTATTTTAAGCTTGTTACCACTTTATCTTGAACTTGTTAATCTGTTTTGTTTAGTGTGCAGGCTTAGTTTATGCAAGGGAAACTACCGGCGGACCAACTTCTTTTCGATCCTGAGATTGAGAGAACCGCTCGTAGAATCAACAGTAGAACTAGACGAAGGAGGCATCTAGCGAGACAGAAGCGAGAACAAGAGGAAAGTACTTCTACACCACCACCAGTTCCGCAACTACTTCCAGTTATGGAGGCAGATCCACCACCACCACCACCGCCTGCTTCTAGGCCATGTACAAATAGTCCGAGACACAATGCTCAGTTCGCTCGCCATGCACACAACGGTCGTCATGCTGAAATGAAGACCGGTATTCTTCAACTGTTATATCAAAGTCCATTTACGGGTATGGATCATGACGAAATTCTATGAAATTCTATGAAATAGCGGGAGCGACTGGTGCACCGGAAGTCCTTTTACCCATCTGACGAAATTCTATGAAATAGCGGGAGCGACTGGTGCACCGGAAGCAGAAGAGGAATCTCTATTTAAGAGACTATTTCCGCATTCCCTCTTTGGGAAGGCAAAGGAATGGTATCTTGATCAGTCAACGACCATAATGACGGATTGGAATGCATTGGAAGAGAAATTTTTGGAGAGATTTTTCCCTTACACTCGGTTTATGGAAGCAAAGACCACCATCGCGGTATTCACACAAGGAGCAAATGAATCTCTCAACGAAGCTAGGGAGAGGTTCAAATCAATGTTAAGAAACTGCAAAGGCCATGGTTTTGATGAATTGTCACAAATTCATATATTTAGAAATGGGCTGCAACTTGTACACAAAACCTTGTTGGATGCCACCGCTGGTGGATCCTTGTTAAGTAAAACCGCATCGGAAGCCACAACTATCATTGATAAGATGGTCTTGAAGGATCATCAAGGTAGTCACAACCGTGGACCTTCTCAATGAACTCCAGGAGTGTTGGAATTAGGAATAAACGATGCTATCCTCGCGCAGAACAAGTTATTATCACAACAGGTTGAGTTGTTAACTAAGCAAATGTCTAAATTGCCGCAATAATTCAAAGAGATGCAGGAATCTTCAAGTAAAAATGTGCAAGTGTTAGTTTGTGAATTATGTTGAGGTGACCATCCGACCAGTTATTGTCCTCTCGTAGTGGAGGAAGCAAATTACGCGGGAAATCAAGGATACCAACCCCGACCTCCGTATCAACAAGGCAACCAACGTTACCAACAAAGGCCTAACCAAGGTTATCAACAACAATGGAGACCGCAAGAAGCCGGACCATCAAACTGTCAACAATACCAAAATTACACTCAACCTCCGCAAGCTCCCGTTGGAAATACGAAGATGGAAGACACTCTCACACAATTTATGCAAATGGCAATTTCCAACCAAAAGAACACCGATGCGGCCATAAGGAATCTTGAAACACAAGTCGGGCAATTATCAAAACAATTGGCCGACCAACAAAAAGGGCACTTTACGGCAAATACGCTTCCAAATCCTAAAGATTGCAAAGCAATTCTCACAAGAAGTGGAAGAGAGATTGACATGGGTGTAGGTAAGAGAGTAGTGAGGAGGAGGTTGTAGTTGAAAATGAAAAAGAAAAAGATAGTGAGGAGATTGAAGTAGAAAAAAATGTTGAGGGTGTTTTAGTTGAAAATGAGAAGGAAAAAAGTGAGAATGAGAAAAAAATAGAGAGTGAAGAAAGAGTGAAGAGAACTAGGAAGGGAAAAGAGCCGATGAATAATATTACGATTCAACATTTACCATATCCTCATGCTCCTACAAAGAAAGATAGTGCGCGGCACTATTCTCGGTTTATGGACATTTTCAAACAATTACAAATAAATATTCCATTTTCCAAGGCTTTGGAGCAAATGCCTAAATATGCGAAATTCATGAAGGATATCCTCACCAAAAAGAAGAGGTATACAGATCAAGAGACGATTATGGTAGATGCAAGTTGTAGTGCCATCATTCAACGGACTCTCCCGAGGAAAGAATGTGATCCGGGACGAGTTACATTGCCGGTTACGATAGGAAACATGTATGTGGGCAACAGATTGATTGATTTGGGCTCTAGTATCAACTTGATATCTTTGTCAATTGTGAAACGGTTAGGACACATGGAATTAAGGTCCACTCAAATGACTTTGCAACTCGCCGATAAATCCACTACCCGTCCTCACGGTGTAGCGGAAGATGTGTTGGTCAAAGTGGACAAATTTTTGTTTCCGATAGACTTTGTTGTCATTGAAATTGAGGAGGATGAGGATGCACCTTTGATTCTTGGAAGGCCTTTCATGAAAACTGCCCGAATGGCAATTGACATGGACGATGGTCTCATGAAAATGAGAGTCCAAGATGAAGAGGTGTGTTTCAATCTTTATGATGCCATGAAGCACAAGAAAGATAAAGGTGATTGTTTCCGAATCGATGCAACGGAGGAAGCGAGTTTGGAAGTTACGAAGAAAATTCATGTCATTGATCCGTTACAAAGAGCTTTGGATGATTCCTTGGAAGTATTCTCGGTTGAAGAAGAGCAAGCTCTTGAAGATTGTTTGTTAGAGCTTGAAGCTTTGGAAGAATTGCAACCTTGGGAGTATGAAGAGGAAATTCTAAAAAAAGTGGTTAATGATGAGCAATCCAAACTTGAACTGAAAGTGTTACCTTCAACCTTGAAGTATGCTTTTCTCGATGACGGTGGTAATAAACCGGTGATCATAAGTAGTATTTTGTCTGAAAACGAGGAGAGCCGCTTAATTCAAGTGTTGAGAAAAAAATCAGCATGCAATGGGATGGACGTTGTTCGATCTCAAAGGCATAAGCCCTTCATATTGCATGCACCTTATATTTATGGAGGAAGATTTTAAACCGGTTGCTCAACCGCAACGCCGGTTAAATCCAATCATGAAAGAAGTGGTGAGAAAAGAAGTGGTGAAAATGTTAGATGCCGGAATGATTTATCCCATTTCTGACAGCCCGTGGGTTAGTCTGGTGCATGTAGTACTGAAAAAGGTGGATTAACGGTGGTCCGAAATGAGAAAAATGAGCTCATTCCAACAAAAACCGTTACCGGGTGGAGAATGTGTATCGACTACCGTAGGTTGAACAAAGCTACGAGAAAAGATCATTTCCCTCTACCTTTTATGGATCAAATGCTCGAAAGGCTTTCCGGTCAACAATTCTACTGTTTTTTGGATGGTTATTCGGGTTACAACCAAATTATCGTGAACCCGGAGGATCATGAATAAACTGCTTTTACTTGTCCTTTTGGAATCTTCGCTTATAGGAGGATGCCGTTTGGATTATGTAATGCACCAGCGACTTTTCAACGGTGTATGCAAGCTATATTTTCGAATTTGATTGAAAAGACAATTGAGGTCTTTATGGATGATTTCTAAGTTTTTGGACAATCATTTGATCTTTGCTTGAAAAATTTGGATACGGTGTTGGAACGGTGTGTGGAAACCAATTTGGTGCTTAATTGGAAAAAATGCAACTTTATGGTGAACGAGGGAATTGTGCTCGGTCACAAAGTTTCTTCAAAGGGCCTTGAAGTTGATAAAGCCAAGGTGGACGTTATTGAGAAGTTGCCACCACCGATGAATGTCAAAGGCATAAGGAGTTTTCTTGGACACGCCGGGTTTTACCGAAGGTTTATTAAGGACTTCGCAAAGGTCGCAAAGCCATTGAGCAACTTGCTCGTCCAAGGTAAGATTTTTGACTTTGACGAGTCTTGCCTTTTTGCTTTTAATTTTTTGAAAAAGAGTTTAACTACCTCACCGATAATCGTTGCACCTAACTGGAAATTGGATTTTGAATTAATGTGCGATGCTAGCGATTATGCGGTTGGGGCGGTTTTGGGTCAAAGGAAAGCGAGCACAGTTTTAAACGAGGCTCAAATTAACTATGCAACAACTGAGAAAGAGTTGCTTGCCATAGTGTATGCGTTGGAGAAATTTCATTCCTATTTGATTGGTTCACGAGTCATCGTTTACACGGACCACACGGCTATAAGGTATCTGCTCACCAAACCTGATTCTAAGCAGAGGCTTATTCGGTGGATCCTTTTGTTACAGGAATTTGATCTTGAAATTCGTGACAAAAAAGGACCCGAGAATTTGGTGGCGGATCACTTATCCCGCCCGGTAAACGTTGACGTGACCAAAAATGAATGTGAGGTCAAAGAGGAGTTCCCGGATGAAAAATTGTTTAAAGTGCAGTTTGACCATGGTTCGCCGACATGGCTAACCACCAAGCCACTGGATTGATACCGGACGGTCTAACGCATCACCAAAAAAGAAAATTTTTATCTGACGCCAAGTCTTTCGTATGGGACAAACCTTATTTGTTCAAACTTGGTGTCGATAACCTCTTAAGAAGGTGTGTCTCATTGGAGGAATCCACGAATATTCTGTGGCACTGTCATAACTCTCCGTATGGAGGACACTTTAATGGGTTGAGAACGGCCACTAAAGTCCTTAATTAGGGCTTTTATTGGCCGTCCTTATTCAAAGATGCGCATGCGCATGCCCTTAGTTGTGACAGGTGTCGCTCCCAGGATTTTCATCCAGGTACAAACGCGAAAGTGGCGCGGAACACAGAGTCGCCAGCAATGTATATTTATCCCAAGAGAGGGAAAGGGAACACTGTATAAACCTGAGGAAGAGGGAAAGGAATGGTCATCGCAACCATAGCCTGGGTTCGGGAGTCAGTTACGCGAGGGGAAGGTGCTAGCACCCCACGCGTCCATCGTACTCGATGGGATCCACGCTTGTTATCTAATCTAAGGGTGAGTTATCCTAAAATCCATGGCTGCACTAAAACGGGGAAGGGAAAAACAAAGACAGACTCGGTAGGACGTCGACGTCCTAGGCCTACGTACCCCCTTTATGCAATGGGGAATTCAGAGTCAACGTAGTTCGGACCACGTTCTTTTTGTGTTTTTTAATGAGCGACGTTAAGTTCGCGTCCGACAGTTAGGGTCAATGCCTGTTTGCGACTCAGACGGAAAGTAACGTGCCCTTTTTGAAAATAGCCTTTAGTTTGACAATCCCGAAGGACAAAAAGGTTTGAAGTTTGTTTGTGTTTTTTAGGACAGAAGTGACTTAAGTTGGTTCATAACTCAACTTGAACCAAAGTCTATGACACGGGAACGAATGCGTCGCATGGTCGTCCCCAATGGGACGTATGCTCAACACTCTAGAAGAGAGAAGGGGGTCCCCTCAATCTTCATTTCCTATGTTTAAGGCTTGTGTGCAAGGCAAGTTTACCTTATTAAGTATCTTAGAGATGTTATGAGATGAGAAGAGGGACTCAAAAGAAAAGAAGAAAATACTACGGGGAAAATCTATCCTAATGTTATCATGCAAAGATGGCCCTAAGGGGAAGTTTGACAACAACCTAAGCCTAAAGAAAAGAAAAGATGAGAGGAAGAAAGAGTGTGAGTGGACATGGATAACTATCCACATCCTCAAATAACTTACCTCAGCCCCTGCATAAAAGGTTAGTACAAACAGACATAAGTGACAATAAGACAAATGAAACTCAAACAAATCACAAACCAAAGAGAAATGGTTACAAACCAAATGGAATCTAACCAAGACAGAATGTGGATGACCTAAACATGAATTATGAAGTCAAAGAAGCAAACCCAAATGATGGCACAAGTGCCTTCTCAAACAAGTAGTCAGACATGATCAAGGATGTGCATACAAGAAGACCTCAAACAAAGAGCAATCTCATAATTAGCAAAACATCTTCTAAAATTATCAAATTAAGACCCAACACACCTTTACCAGTGGTAAACAACATATTAAAAACTCATGCAAAAATTCACAAGATAGGTCACCCAAACAATTATGTAAAGTCAAATGAGAATCATGGTTCAATATGCAAAAGAAAAGGACTAAAATGTAATATGAAATGATTTTAAAAATTATAGAAAAAAGTTTTAATGCAATTCAATATGTTGGTGAAACAATGCAAAAAAAATGGACTCAAAATGTATCATGGATGATGAGAAATAAATTCTACAAGTTAGGGTATGCATATATGGAATAAATTCAAAAGAAAATAAAGAAATAATTATTTCAGTCACTAAAAATAAAATAAATTAATAAAATAAAATTTGGGAAAATTTTATATAACTATAAATATGATTCATGATTTTTTGGTGATTTTTGGATGCAAATATATATTTTTTAAAATTAAAAATGAATTAATGCAAATTAAATAAAATAAAAGAAAACATAAGATAAGTGGGGGTGCAACCAGCAGCTTATTCACGTTGGAAATTGAAATGGACCAAGCAAAGGGGGTGTGGATATCAAGCCCACACCACAAAGCCCATCAGCGGAAAATAAAAAAACAAAGAAGAAACACGTAGAACCCAGTCAACCCTAGGGCTTACCATCAGCCATGGGATCAATCTAACGCTCAAAAATAAGTCAACAAGATCAAGAAGTAATCATGATTAACGGACCAGATCCACATGCCCACCACAATAAAGTAAACACGCACACACACAATTAGTCAGCACACCATGGAACCCCACGTGATTGGCACATGTATTTTTAATGTGTTGTCACCATAATATCCACACGATTAATCCAACACATCATAATCAGTCAACGAAATAGGAAGTCAGCATGATGAGAGAACATGATGCAAGGCACATGATAATTATCATAGGATGGCACACACACAACCATAGAATAAAAAACAAAATTTTAAAACGCGTGGCACGCTTAGGTCCATTAGATCACCAAAATGAAGGGCTGTGATTGCGTCTTCCCCCTTCAACCTCCTCGCCGGACTGATCAAGACTCATCGCCGGAGCTAGGGTTCCGGTCACCCTCTCCGGTCACCTGCAACAAAAAAAAACCCAGAACGTGCAAGCGAATATACCCTCTTGACTAGAATTCCACGAGGATCAATAATATCATGTTCTTTTTCACAAACAACCATCACACCAAGAGATTCGAATGAAACAAGTTATGGTTCCAAAACTTAAAACTCACCATATGCACATAATACACGTCTAAACTTAAAATAAAACACATCAGAGTCATCAGCAACAATCACAGATCATTATGCATGTTTAAAAGTATAGTTTTAAGATCATGTAAATTGACCCTAACCTGAGATTATCCAATACGTATCCTTATTGTTAGCTCCAGATGATGGTTGCTTTGTGTTCTATGGATCCCAAGGATGAAGACTGTGAAAGAATCTTTGGAAAAGCTGCTGTGTGTGATGAGATTCGATGAAAAGAAGGTTTAGGGTTAAAACTTGATTCTCCTCCAAAAATAACGTGTGTTCCTTCTAACCAGTGCATGAGTTAGCTTAAATACTTAGGGTTAATCCACTGATAATCACTTGGGCCTTGTTAATTCCTCACTTAATGAGTTTTGGGTGATTTTGGAAATTTGCATAATGTGAAATACACCCTCCTCCATGCATGTACACCCAAGCCTATTATGATGGATCACTTATTTAACAATTGCTAATCACACCTGTATGGAATTTGGGCCTTGAGATGTCTTGGTTCATGAGTTTTCAATGATCTTGCACTTTTGCATAATGTGAAATAAGTGATGTACAAGTCATGAAATCTCTTGATTCAAAGGCCAAAAATGATCCTTATGGAATGTACTTTGGTGTTAGAATGTGCCTTGAATAAATTATAGGTCACTATGTCCCAAAATGCAAAAGTTGTGAAAATGGAACCATGAGAAAACCCTAAAAACCACTTTGCCTTCTTTTGATCATAACTTGAGTTTCACAAATGATATGGAGACCATCTAGTACTTGTTGGAAAGGGGAGAAAAAGATCTTCAACTTTCATTTTTGAGGAAAATTCACTTGAAGCTTCTTTGATGATGAAAAGTCAAGTTGATTGGAGTGTAACAACTTGCCCAAAATGGAAACTTTCAAATTATAGGTCATTTTCATATTTAGTAACTTTTGTACCAACCCTTGATTCTTGATAAATGGTATGAAATTTGACCCTTGAAGACCATATGAGGATGTGAGACCTTGAAAACCTTGAAGAGAACCTCAAAATTTCACAGTTGACTTCCCCTCTCACTGTTGACTTTTCCCCAATTCTCCTGATTTGCAATCCATTGGCCAATTGAATCTCTCATGAACCAAACTGATGGACAATCTTCCACTCCTAGATACTTGGGGACCCAAGGAATACCATGGAATCAAGCCTTGCCCAGAAAAATCAGAAATAAACTGACTTTATAGCAAACCCTAATTTTGGTACCCTCAGTCTAGGAGGAAATAACACAGTCTCCAAATCCAAATTCCTCTGAATATGATGTGCATCCTCTCCAAAAAAGATAAGATATGCCATTTGGTGATGATAAAAACCTAAGAAGCTTGCCCATTGGAGCAATAAACCCAAGAATTTGAAAACCCTAATTTCTGCACTGGTTAGGAGAGAGTGATCCACTTGAGATCTCTTGGACAATATAAGGACTCTTGCTTGACCCTTTGAAGAACATCTTCTCCTCTTGAACTGCCTCAGGCACCTTGACCCCATACTAAGAACCAATGATATGCACACATGATAATGCAAAAATGAAATGAAACATAAGCCAGTTAATACTAAAGTAAGGAGGGAAAATTTTGGGGTGCTACAGCTGCCCTTATTCAATCAACTTGGTCCTGAAGGTATGATAGCGACGACTCTCAGACATTCCAGGATGCACGGGGATTGAATACCGAAAGAGCCCCGGAAATTTGCTAATGGTGAGAATAACGAAATGGAGCGTGCTGAAAAATAAGGAGTATGACCTCAACCATATCCAAAAAAATAAGACGAATACGACCTCAATCGTGCCCGCAAAGGAACACTGACCTCAATCACTTTACCCACAAGGAAAATATGAATACGACCTCAATCGCACCCACAAAATGAATACGGCCTCAATCGTACCCGCAAAGGAAGACTACCCACAAAGAAAACATGAATACGACCTCAATCGCACCCACAAAACGAATACAACCTCAATTGTACCCTCAAAGAAAGACTGACCTCGATCACTCTACCCACAAAGAAAACATGAATACGACCTCAATCACACCCACAAAATGAATACAACCTCAATTGTACCCGCAAAGGAAGACTGACCTCAATCACTCTACCCACAAAGAAAATATGAATACGACCTCAATCGCACCCACAAAACGAATACAACCTCAATTGTACCCGCAAAGGAAGACTGACCTCAATCACTCTACCCACAAAGAAAACATGAATACGACCTCAATCCCACCCACAAAACGAATACAACCTCAATTGTACCCGCAAAGGAAGACTGAACTCAATCACTCTACCCGCAAAGAAAACATGAATACGACCTCAATCGCACCCACAAAACGAATACAACCTCAATTATACCCGCAAAGGAAGACTGACCTCTATCACTCTACCCACAAAGAAAACATGAATACGACCTCAATTGCACCCACAAAGCAAATACAACCTCAATTGTACTCGCAAAGGAAGACTGACCTCAATCACTCTACCCACAACGAAAACATGAATACGACCTCAATCGCACCCACAAAACGAATACAACCTCAATTGTACCCGCAAAGGAAGACTGACCTCAATCACTCTACCCGCAAAGAAAACATGAATATGACCTCAATCACACCCACAAAACAAATACAACCTCAATTGTACCCGCAAAGGAAGACTGACCTCAATCACTCTACCCACAAAGAAAACATGAATACAACCTCAATCGCACCCACAAAGCGAATACAACCTCAATTGTACCCGCAAAGGAAGACTGACCTCAATCACTCTACCCACAAAGAAAAAACGAATACGACCTCAATCGCACCCACAAAATGAATACAACCTCAATTGTATCTGCAAAGGATAACCAACATAAAGTGGACTTCGCTGGGGATAACATGAAACAAAACTTCTGATTTTTACCACCCCTACCGAGAAAGGGAAACTGGCAAACAAAATATGTCAAGCGGGAACTGAATACCAGGCGAGAACTGGATTTCACAAAAGAGAAGGGCCAAACAAAGGCAAACTTCTAACGGACTCACGATCCATAGATAAGATGACTCCGCCGGGGAAAGGAGAAGTCTAAATAAAAGATTATGCCGGGGAGCACAAGTATGAGGAACGCATCCCTCCAAAATCTCCTGAGTTATGCCATCTCTGCTGGGAAAGAGAACTGGCAAGGAAAGCATCAAATCTGGCTTATGCTTCGAATGCAAATGTTTGAATTTTGCCGTAATACTCCACACGAAGTGGAAATGCTACGCGTTTGAGGATGCAATGCAAATGCTTATGATATGCAAAAGGGGTCCCTCTAGCAAAATAAATGCTGGAGAGAAAAGACCAATTCAGCTGGGGATGACGAAAATAAATTGTCCTCTGAATCCAAGAACTCTGCTGAGAAGGATCACGCTGACCGACCCTTTGGATCACCAACTTCTACTAGGGATGAAATCCCAAAAGAACATCCACACTACCGGGGATTACGCCTGTCCTTTACTGAAGGTAACATCCAAAACCTGAGATTTCTCCTCTGCTGGGGGAGTTGAGAATGAATGCCAATAACGGAACCGGAAGTCTGTTACTGAGGATTGCCAATAACAGATGGGCTTAGGACCTGCCGGGGGATGCCAACCCATAATACCACCCTGCTTGGGGAAAACAATCCTTAATACCATCCTGCTTGGGGATACTGCTGAACCTAGCCTACTGATGGGGAGAATGACGTTACCCTCGCCTTGCTGGGGATTAGAATATGACATTATCGGTGAAAGCACGCTTCCTGACTGGATGGGGAAGGTGAACACCCTGATTCTGTAGGGAAATAACGTATTGATCCAGAGAAAATACTTCCCAAGTCTCCTGCCGGGGATAGTCTGCTCTGTTGAGGAAGGTGCAATCTCAATGCTGGGGAGAGCAAACCTACTGGGGGAATATAATGTTGCTGCCCTGCAACCTGTCTTGTCTCTACGTTCATAAACGACCCTTTAAACTCTCCACTTGCCCCAGACCACCAGGTATAATGGAAGAAATCATCTCAAGAGGATTTTACAGAAGACCGGGCGTTCGCACTGCCCCAGGGTCTTCAAACTCTTGGAGAGATTTATCAGATCTTGACATAACTGCCCCAGGTTTCATAATCCATGAAGTACATTACCTCGAAAGGAATTGTAATGACTCAAAAATACTCTGTCCCAGTATTCTGAACTTTGAAGAGGTGTTTTCAATTAACCATTTTCAAGAGTAGACAATTTCTCACGCTCTAGTGGTGGCCTGCCCCAAGTCTTGAAGGAACTTTTCCCCTGACTGATCTTACAGAGATTTGTCAAATCGACCTGATCGCCCCTGCCCGGCTGCTTTAGGGAGAGTTTTCAACATAACTGCTCCAGATTAGCTGCCTCTTATCACCATTTATTGGGAACCCCCAGGCTGCGCACAGTCTCTTGGCCACATACCCATTGACATGATTGTCCTTCGGAGTTTTCATCATCTCAACTTGGCGTGATCGAGCTTCTCGACTGTCGTTCATCGTGTAAGCTTCTTGGATATCAAACACATGCAAGCAGAAAATGTTTATTATGAGAATGACAATTCTAATGCAACACTCATGTTAACCTTGAAGCTTTATTGAAAATGCATCGCCAAGCCTTGTGAATGAATCACTAGCTGGGATGCGACCTTGATTTTTGAATGGCAAAACAATGCGCACATGCAATACCAACAAATCTTATTAGCACAACTCATAGGAGTCAGAAACGTTATCCTGTTGAAGTACGCTTTCGGAATAAACCCTGTTTCAATTAGGACTTTTAAGGGTTGTAACGTGGTCTGGTTCACGGTTTTAGAAAAGGATTTATGGCTCAAAATTTATCGGTGCCCACCCACTCTTCGTGATGTTCTCTAGTCCTATGTTCAGTTAATCTGACACAAACGCTCATCTCTCAAAAGGTTTATGATCTTTAAGGAACCCATGCAACTAATGGTTTGACGCCTAAGGAGGTTTTGGAGTGACAGTCACCCCTTTTATCTTTTGTGTCTGTAATCACACGAATTTGTTCTTATCGAGGATTTTCTTTTGTAATCCTTTTCGCTTTTCGCTTTTTCTTTCTTTTGCCTTTTTTTTTATCCCTAATTTTTGCCTGGATTGACTCTTTTGAGTTTTTCGATTTTGAAGTCCAGCGGGATGCCCTAACTTTTGCCTAAGTCACTTGTTTTCAAGTTTCGACTTAGCGGGCTTTCTTTTTTTTTTATATTCCCCTTTTTTTGAACAAAGCGTGTGACACTGGTTGTCTTACTTGCTTGACAGGGTTGTGACTGCCTCACTCCTTGACTGTTGATGGATAACCATTGGGGTTTCACATCTCTTGACCTCTTGACGGTGGGATAGAAGGTAATGGATCCTCAGATGCACACTCTCCTTGAAATTTGAATGCTCGGTCAAACTAACTGACGCCTACCCTGCCCTTGGGTTAAGTATGAGGGTTTTTTCGTACGAAAGAAACTCCTACTTCAAGGCTCAAAGGGGTTAACGAGGGTCTATCTCCCTTATATCTCCAGTGTTTAGGGGTTTGAAACAATGCCTATACATCCTCAACAAGGTTCTATCCTTGAACATACAACCAGAGATTTTGCGTTTTCATCTCATCATCCTCCCTCAAGAGTTCTAAACAAGAAAATTGGTATTGCAGTGTGTCGCTCCCTGGATTTTCATCCTAGTACAAACGCGAAAGTGGCACCGAAACAGAGTCGCCAGCAATGTGTATTTATCCCAAGAGAGGGAAAGGAAACACCGCATAAACCTGGGGGAAAGGAAAGAGCATGGTCTTGCGACCAAGAGAACTGGGTTCGGGAGTCGGTTACACGAAGGGAAGGTATTAGCACCCCCACGTGTCCATCGTACCCGATGGGATCCACGCTTGTTGTTTCAATCAAAGGGTGTAGGAAACCGGAGATCTGCTGCTACTGGAAAGAAAGGTAAAAATGAGGGATAGAAAAGAAAGGAGAGAGAAAGAGAAACAAATATAGGGAAAATAAAAGAAGTGCTCGAATGGGCCCTACCCCACTGCCTACGTATCTCATCGGGAACATGAGAATCAGAGCGACGTAGTTCCCCTCACTAGGGATGGATTGTTTGTGTTTTTTAGGGAACGGCTAACGTTCTAGCTCAGGTGTTGCAGGCTCGCTGGTCCGAGTGCGTTACCATCTTGTAAGAGAATGAGAATAAGCACGTTCATACATTGAGAATGAGTGAGATGAGAAAAGAATTCCCGAAGAAAAGATGTTATTGTTTGTTTTTGTCTTTTAAGAAAGAAAGTGTTTTGAATGTTTTTGGTGTTTTGTAACTTGTATTGTATTTAAGTCCTTCATATAGGATCGAATGCCTAGCATATCGACCCAAGACGGGACGTACACTAAACTTTTCCAAAGAAATGAGAGAAGACCTCTCACCTCCTTGTTCCCACATGAAAGGCCTAAATACAATATTTGTTATGCCTTTATTAAGTGTTTTTTACTTTTATTATAAGATGAGAGAGAAGAGACTCGAGAGAGAAGTAAAGGTGAAAACTAAGGGGAGACTAAGACACACCCTAGTGTTAGCATGCTCGTAGATCCTATGGTTAATGTGGTTTATCAAGCCTACTTCTAAGAGAAAGAAGAAGGAGAGCAAAAGAAACAACTTACTTCCAAAATGGAAGTTAAGTTGATCCTAAAGAGGGATGAAGAAGAAGTTATGCAAGGAAAGCATGCCAATGCTTATCAAAATCACAACTTGAATTATTTAAATGAAATAAGAGAAGATGAGGGAGAGGAGTGTAGGTGGAACTATGTCCCCACACTTACTTACCATGCACCTACATGAAAAAGTTAGTTCACAATATTTACAAGTATGAAATAAAGGAAGAAACAACAAGTGATGATCAAATCAATTAAGAACCAAGGAAAAAGGATCCTAAGAGATAAAAACTAATCAAAGTCAGAATCTAAACAATAAGAGTACTCTCTAATGTTAAGACATCAAACACACATCAACTATGTATAAGTAGTGTCCTAAACATTAAAGAAGTGAACCATAGAAGAAATAGATGAAGAATGGATGGAAATGCAAAGTGATCATACATTTATCCCTCATGAAAGGTCAAGGTCAGAATTAAATTCAATTCACAAAGGTCTTACAAAGCATATGAACCATCATGTAATTCAATAATAGAAGAGTGCAAGTGGAAGAGATAGGATGAAGTAGAAGTGAGAATAAGAGAAGTGAAACATGTTCAATTAAATGCACAAAATGACATATTATAGATGCATAGCATATGAAATGGTTAATGAATGCACATGGGCAGTAGCATATTATACATGAGATGCAAATGAGACATATAAAATGGCATACAAAAATGCAAACATGAATCACATATAGCATGAGAGGAAGTGAGAGATGAAAACATGTCAAAGTTCAAATTAAAATGCACAAACTCATGTCAAATGTAAATGCAAACCAAAGTGACTTATAATGCAACAAAAGTGACCTATAATATCATATAAATGACCTATAATGTTCTAAACATGGCTCAAAGGGTCAAGAAGAATGACATCAAACAATGGCCCTAGTGCCTTATCAAGCAAGCAACCAAAAATGATCAAAGAACTTCATGAAAAGAGACATCACACATGTGTTATCAAAGAACTAGCAAACATGATTTAAAAATTACCAAATTAGGTCCTCAGAGACCTCAAACAGAGATAAGTATTATACCAAAAAATCATACAAAAATTCAGAAGGAAAGGGTCTTAAACAATCAAATAAAAGTCACTTAGGACACATGAGCCAAAGGTACAAAAATGGGGACCTAAATGCAATAAAATAAAGTCCTAAAAATGAAACAAAATATTTTTATGAATTTTTAGATGTTATTTGATTGATGCAAAAAGAATGATGCAAAAATGTTTAATGATCTATGAGAAATAAAATTTTGAAATGAAGGTGTGCAAATAGGATCAATCTCCAAAAGAAATAAAAGAAAAATCATGGATTAATATGAAAATATTCACAAAATCACGATTAAAAATAATATAAAATTATTTTAATATGTCAAGATGCAACATGAATTTTTCCAGAATTTCTCATGATGTTTTGGTATTTGATCAAATCAAATATGAAATATGTACATAAAAGAAAAAATAAAAATGAAAGAAAACAGGTAGGGGTGTATTCAGTAACTAAACACGTTAGAAAGTGAAGTTGGGCTCATACTGGGGGTGCAATTAACAAGCCCAAGACAAAAAAAATCCAAAGCGAAAGTCAAAGAGGAACATGGATTCAGTCAAATAATCAGATTCAATATCATCCATAAGATCAATCATGCGCACCACAATGAGTCAACAGGAACACAAAGCATGCAAGATGAAGGATCTAGATTGAAAGCACACGATAATCACTAAACACACGCGCACACCAAAACATTCTGAACACCATAGGAAGCCACGTGAGTAGCACATGAATCTTTTTATTCGCTGGCAAAACCTCATCCACATGATTCATCACACACACCAAAATCAGTCAATCACTTAACAAAGTAATACAAATCAACGGCTCAGACCAAAAGTACATCACAACAATCATGAACTCACGCACACATATGCCAATCTGATTCAAAAAACGCACGTGAGGGAGGTGGTGGATTTTAATGAGTTGTCATGTCCTTAACCACACGATTGGAACAAATCAACGGTCACGATTAAAAACACAAAACCCTAACCATTGAATCCACCGGCCGGAGAAGGACCTCCGGTCATCTTCTCCGGCCAACAAACACCACCTGCGAACATCAAATTTTCCAGAAACGCACAAACATGGTATCAAAATGAAGCTGTCATTGCATACATCAAGAATCCATCATTATTTTTCACGTAACAATCACACACATGGAGAACAGAGGAGATGAAGATATGCCCTAAGTTTTGAAACTACGCCTTTAGGAGGCCTATCAACTAGCCGGAGTATCAAATGCTCCTATTAAGCTTACATTAACAAAAACAAGCTAAACATAAGGTAAATCGTGCCAAGAAAGTTGAGATGTTAAAACCTGTAAATGATGAAGACTGGAGTGACAAAGAAAACTAGAGGATCGTGCTTCTTCTTTGAGCTTTGCTTGGCCAAATAAAGGCTTGAGAATCTTGAAAATATGGCTGAGTATGGATCTGTAGTTGAAGCTGCTTCAACAATGCAATGCTACTTCCAATTCAATGGTCCTTGAAGATGAAGTTAGAAGAATATGATGATGAATTCACACTAACTCAGAGAGAAAATAAAGAGAAACTAAGAGAGAAAGTGAGAGAACTTTGGAGTGAATGTGGAAAAATTAGAGTTTTAATGAAAAATGAGAGTGAAATTCTATTTATAGTGTGAGTTAGATATGAACCAGAGTGGTTAAATGAGTTGGTTAGAGTGAGTCATGTGAGTTAAGGTGAGTCATCCCTAACTAACTGAGTCAAGTTAGTTAGGGAGAGCAATGATATGGTGTAGTATGCGTATGATATTATGGTGGAGATTGATGGAAGTGAATGGTGATGATGGCACGGCTGGTATAACATAGAAACTTGTTCAGCAAGCTTGTTCTTTCCATTTCCATGTATCATGAAGCACGTGGTATGGTGAATGGGATATGTGTTTAGTTAAATGAAGAAATGGTTGGAGGGCGTGAGCAATGCACGTGCAAGCTTTGCACTAACAACAACAACATTTATTTTTTGGTTTTTCAGTCACAACATACTCAATACATCAATGCATATTTGGAAGTGAAATTCTCTCTAATTAGTGGATGATTTGATGAGTTCTTGTGGTCAATGGATTAAGGATGTGTAACCCTACAAGCTTTGTGTGAAAATTGAGTTGAGTTGGAGCTTGGAAAAGGTTGAAAATTAACTTAGAACATCCAAGTTTGGAACTGCATCATGGGTGAGTCACCTGGTTGGTTGGCAAGGCAGCATGACATATAAAACTTCAACATGAGCACCCTAACTTGAGACCAATATATCTCCCTCATAACTTGGTCAGATCAAAATTTCCCCAACATCAACATTGAAGAGGGCATTGTAAGGAACAATTTTGATGTTGAAAAGTTTTCTATTTGGAGCATTTATCATTGAGAAATTAAGATTGACATTTGGCCCACCAAGTGTTTGAAAAAATGATGGCGCGTGGGCCTAGGAATTCTTGGTCATGACCTGATTTTGGACCTACTTTGCTCAAACTTTGATCAATCATATCTCACTCAATTTTGATCCAATAGAGATGTTCTTTATATGGATTTGAAGCTTGAAACATGATCTTTTGTTGTGGCCTGGTAGATTTTTGATTTGATGCTTTAAAAATGTGAAAGCCTAACTTAAAGTAGGGTGCAAAATGGCCCAAAATTACTATTTTTGGAAACCCTACACTTTCTATTTTTGGCAGTTTTGTGATTTCTTGATTTTTCATCATTCCTCCATCATATCTTGATCAAATTTTGTCCATTGAACACATGTAACATGAATTTCATGAATTTGACCTTAAAAAGTCAGGAGTTGACTTTTTTCACTGCACAGTTGACTTTTTCCCCAATTTCTTGATTATCAAGCAGCTGACCAATTGAAAACCTTCTGAAACTAATTGATGAGCAATTTTCCATCCATATACACTTAAGAACATGAGGAATACCATGAGATCAAGTTTTGCCCAAAAAATCAGAGATGAACTGATTTTAGGTCAAACCCTAATTATGGCCCCTCTGGTTAGGAGGAAATTGCACAGCCTCCAAATTCAAATTCCTCTGAATATGATGTGCATCCTCTCAAACAATGATGAGATATGCCATTTGGAGATGATAAAGACTCAAAGAGCTTGCCCATTTGGGGTCCAAATCACAATTTTTGAATGCCTTGTGTAGGAGATTATGCACTGCTCAATCCTCTTGATGAATTCTCCTCTTCCCATGCCTTGTGGGATCAAGGTGAGATGATATATGATGTAAGAGACCCTTGAGGTTTGTTTGAAGCACTTGGCTCAATTTTTTAACTTTGGATGATCAACACCTCTGAAGAACCACTAATCACATGCCCTTATGCAAGATGCAATGCAATGCTTGATGTTTTTTTTTATGCTTGAATGCAATGCAATGAAATGAAAGCTCATGGTAAATGATATAAAGAAATGAGAGGGCAAATTTTGGGGTATTACAGCTGCCCCTATTCAATCACTGTAGACCTGAATGGATGATAGCGATTGCTGTCAGACTTTCAAGGTATGGAGGGATTGAATATCGAAAATTTGCACTCTGTGGAGAAGAAGAAAATGGATATAAACCCAACCAAATGAATTCTGCTTGAATAAAACTCTGATGGAAATAAACACTGGAGAGATGTCTTTTGTACGACGCCAGACGACTACTGGCTTGCCATACTTTAGGTGGACTTTAATAATGTCTTTTGTACAACGCCAGACGACTACTGGCTTGCCACACTACTGTGGACTTTAATAATGTCTTTTGTACAACGCCAGATGACTACTGGCTTGCCACACTGCTGGTGGACTTTGATAATGTCTTTTGTACAACGCCAGACGACTACTGACTTGCCACACTGCTGGTGGACTTTGATAATGTCTTTTGTACAATGCCAGACGATTACTGGCTTGCCACACTACTGGTGGACTTTGATAATGTCTTTTGTACAACGCCAAACGACTACTGGCTTGCCACACTGCTGGTGGACTTTGATAATGTCTTTTGTACAACGCCAGACGGCTACTGGCTTGCCACACTGCTGGTAGACTTTGCAGCCTTGTGCCACCCGAAGACGGACTTTTTCCAATCAACTGTTAGACTTTTGCCACCCGAAGACGGACTTTTGACAATCTACTGTTGGACTTTTTACCACCCGAAGACGGACTTTTGCCAATCCACTGTTGGACTTTTGCTGCTTTGCCAATCCACTGTTGGACTTTTGCCACCCGAAGACGGACTTTTGCCAATCCACTATTGGACTTTTGCCACCCGAAGACGGACTTTTGCCAATCCACTGTTGGACTTTTGCCACCCGAAGACGGACTTTTGCCAATCTACTGTTGGACTTTTGCCACCCGAAGACGGACTTTTACCAATCTACTGTTGGACTTTTGCCACCCGAAGACGGACTTTTGCCAATCCACTGTTGGACTTTTGCCACCCGAAGACGGACTTTTGCCAATCTACTATTGGACTTTTGCCACCCGAAGACGAACTTTTGCCAATCCACTGTTGGTCTTTAAAAATTTGATAATGGATTACACTCTGCATGCATATCAGACATCTCTGCTGACTCTGCTGAGGAACAATAATCAATGATTTGACCTTAGAGACTCCTAAAAGGATAATATCTTTGCTGGAGAATGAATGAACAATCTGTCTGCTTCGAATTATTACGCTTGCCAAAAATAAATTGGACTTTGAAATATGAGGGGAGTGAAGATTCTGCCATGAATTACTTCATCTGCCTGGGGATAAATTCTGGTCACAGCAACTCCGCTGGGGAATGAGAATGAATGACGTCCTGCTAGGGAAGAAAAGTCATTAAAACTCTGCTTGGGGATCTACCAACCTCGAGATCCTTTGCGGGGATTATTAACCTTCTGACTCGGCTGGGGAAAGAATGTACTATCACCTTGCTGAGGAATAGATTCTGTTGATCGATAAGCCTCTTGCGGGGAGAAAAACAACTCAGCTAGGGAGTATTGTTGACAATATTCAATGATGAACTCTGTGGGGATACCATTACCAGAGATACGATCTTGCTGGGGATCAGACTCTGTTGGGGATATGCAAATCCTGGTCATAGGACACCCTGTTGCAAACTTGATGGGAGAGAGTCCCTAGAGATCTACTGGGGAAACCCAAAGCAATTCCACGATCGTCTGCTGAGGAATAAGACTGTCGAGCTTAGGATAAGTGTCATAATGCCCCATGTTAGGCGAACTTTCCGTTTGACGATCCCGTTGGGGATGATGAGTTTATAACAAACTCTGTTGGGGAAAACCGCTTTAAAGCGTCTCGTGCTGGGGATGCCTTTTGAGAGGATTTTACAGAAGACCGAACATCTTCAAACTCTACTGGGGATAATAGATCTGGAACATCTCCTGCTGGGGAAATTCAAGATGCCCCTTGCCTGGGAGGGTTAACAACTTGCTTCTTGCTCCATGATACAAGGCTTACCTGAAGAAACGTCACAAGAGGATTTTACAGGAGATTAAGCATCTTCAAACTCCAGGCGACTTCACTGGGAATTGACCATCAACTTCGGTGCCTGCGAAGCAACTCTACTGGGGAATTCGCAACCATTATCGACACAGAAAAACTTGTAGCTGTTGGAAGTACTGAATGAGAGAATCGACTTAATAAGATACAACGATACCCAGTTGAACTCCATTCACTGATATCGAGATGCCATGAACGAACGTCGACCGAATAATGGACTCAATCAGTAAACGTTGCGACAAAAGGGTGACAAGTGAACCTTTCCCTGAACACGATTGCCCCAGTCTTCTGTGTGGGAAAAAGTGATTACTCGTCTTGTGCTTGAGATCATCTGGACCTATTACCTGCAACAACAGAGTACACACACATGCCCCGGAATATTGCGTGGTTTGAATCCACCATCCAGGATTATTCACCATTCAAAGTGATTTTAAATGTTTTTCTACGCATGTTATTGTAAAGCTACCATGTTCTCGAATGCAATGTTTTATAAAAAATTTGGACGTTTTTACAAACAAAGCAGTAAAACAAAAACAGGAAGCTTTTTTTTTTTGATTAAAAAGCCCAGAATAGGCAATTACATCAAGAAACAATCCCTGGAAAGATGTGATCACTGAAAATTGAGTAAAGAAACTATCCTAATGGCAATGTGAAACGGCATTCCATTGAGTTTCAATTCTGCTATGGCCAGTATGTCTTCAAGACTCCTCGGCCTTGCCTTCTGAGGAATGATCAGACTGATTCCTACTATTTGGAAAGTCAGTTGCTGAAACGGTGATGGAGTACAAATAACTCAGACCGCAGTCGTTCGCTTAAATCCCTCTTTTGCGTGGACCGCCCTTTCGGGTTTTCAATCCACCGGGATACCCTTTTTTGCCTGAGTTGTCCTTGCGGATCTTCAACTCACCGGGTGTACAATTTTTTTATTTATTATCCCTAATTTTTGCCCGAACCTTTTTATTCTATTTTTGTGGTTCGCCGGGATGCCCTTTTTTGCCTGGACTTTTCCTTTTTTTTTTTGTTTTTTTTGTCCAACGGGTCTATTTATGCGAAGTATTTTTTGACTACGTCTGAGTTGACAGGGGATGAAAAGTCTTCGCCATCCATGGTTGTAAGTAATAAGGCTCCGCCCGAGAAGACCTTCTTAACCACGAATGGACCTTCATAGTTGGGAGTCCATTTGCCCCTGTGATCTGTACTTGGAGGAAGGATCCTTTTGAGTACCACATCTCCCACTTTGTAAACCCGAGGACGCACCTTTTGGTCAAATGCCTGCTTCATCCTCTGTTGGTACAACTGCCCATGACATACAGCTGCCAGTCATTTCTCCTCAATAAGGCTCAACTGATTAAATCTGGCACGAACCCATTCCGCTTCGTCTAACTTGACATCCATCATGACTCTGAGGGATGGGATCTCAACTTCAACCGGTAGTACTGCCTCTATACCGTATACAAGAGAGAATGGTGTTGCCCCAGTGGACGTGTGTACTGACGTTCGGTACCCATGCAAAACAAATGGTAACATCTCATGCCAATCTTTGTATGTGACAACCATTTTCTGCACAATCTTCTTAATATTCTTGTTGGCCGCCTCCACAGCGCCATTCATTTTCGGGCGATACGGAGAAGAATTATGGTGTTCGATTTTGAAGTCCCGGCACAGCTATGCCATCATTTTGTTGTTCAAATTAGAACCATTATTAGTAATGATTCTCTCGGGCACTCCATAGCGACAAATGATATCCCGTTTCAAGAAGCGAGCTACCACCTGCTTAGTGACATTGGCATAAGATGCTGCTTCAACCCATTTAGTGAAGTAATCAATGGCGACCAAGATAAAGCAATGGTCGTTTGAAGCAGTAGGCTCAATTTTTCCAATCATATAAATACCCCACATGGCAAAGGGCCAAGGAGAGGACAAGACACTCAACGGATTTGGAGGCACATGCACTTTGTCTACATAAATTTGGCATTTGTGACATTTGCGGGCGTACTTGCAATAATCTGACTCCATGATCAACCAATAATACCCCGCCCTCAATAATTTCTTAGCCATTGCATGTCCTCCGGCATGGGTACCGAAAGAGTCTTCATGTACTTCCTGCATTAACATGTCTGCCTCGTGTCTATCCACACATCTGAGCAGAACCATGTCGAAATTCCATTTGTACAGCATGTCATCTTGATTCAAGAAGAAGCTACCAGACAATCTTCTCAACGTCTTCTTATCTTTAGTGGATGCCCCTGGCGGGTACTCTTGACTTTTCAAGAAACACTTAATGTCATGAAACCATGGCTTGTCGTCAGACGCTGCATCAACAACAAACACAAATGCAGGTCTATCAAGACGCGACACTTCAATCTTAGGCACATGGTTCCATCTTTGCACTTTAATCATGGAAGATAACGTAGCCAGAGCATCAGCAAACTTATTCTCAGCTCTAGGAATATGGTACAGCTTCACTGTTGTGAAAAATGTCAGCAATCTCCTCGTATAATCTCTATACGGCACTAGATTCGTTTGGTGCGTGTACCAACTCCCTTTCACTTGATTGATTACCAAAGCTGAATCACCGAAGATGTCAAGGGTATTAATCCGTAAATTAATCGCCTCCTCAATCCCCATTATACAAGCTTCATATTCTGCTTCATTGTTAGTGCATCCGAAAGTTATTCGGGCAGTGAAAGGCATATGAACACCTTCCGGCGTAATAAGAACTGTTCCAACTCCGCATCCATTCATATTGACAGCCCCATCAAACATCAGACTCCATTTGGATTCAGGGTCTGGCCACTCCTCCGGAAGTGGTTCCTCGCAGTCTTTAACTTTGAGAAACATGATGTCCTCATCAGGGAAATCAAACTTCATGGGTTGGTAATCATTAATCGGCTGTTGCGCAAGATAGTCTGACAAAATACTTGCTTTGATGGCCTTTTGGGAAGTATACTGGATATCATACTCTGTCAGAACCATTTGCCACCGTGCAACTCTGCCTGTTAGCGTCGGTTTCTCGAAAATGTATTTAATAGGATCCATCTTTGAAATCAACAAGGTTGTGTGCCTGACCATATACTGTCTCAATCGTTTAGAGGCCCATGCAAGTGCATAGCATGTCTTTTCAAGCATTGAGTACCGGGACTCGCAGTCATTGAACTTTTTGCTCAGGTAGTAGATAGCATGCTCTTTCCTACCTGTCTCGTCGTGTTGACCGAGAACACAACCCATAGAACCTTCAAGTACTTTCAAATACATTATCAAAGGCCTTCCTTCAACTGGAGGCATGAGGATTGGAGGTTCCTGCAAGTATTCTTTTATCTTATCGAATGCTAATTGACAATCGTCATTCCACCTGACCGTCTGATCTTTTCTTAGCAGTTTGAATATTGGTTCACATGTGGCAGTTAGGTGAGATATGAACCTTGCAATGTAGTTCAATCTACCCAGAAAACCACGAACCTTTTTTTCAGTTCTCGGTTCAGGCATATCTTGTATTGCTTTCACTTTGGCAGGATCAACCTCAATCCCTTTTTCGCTCACAATGAAACCCAGCAACTTTCCAGAACACACTCCAAAAGTGCACTTGGTTGGATTCAGTCTCAGACGAAACTTTCGCAACCTTTCAAACAACTTTTTCAAGTTAACCAGATGTTCCTCTTCCGTTCTCGACTTGGCAATCATGTCATCCACATAACATTCAATTTCTTTATGAATCAAGTCATGAAACAGAGTTACCATTGCTCGCTGGTACGTTGCCCCTGCGTTTTTCAACCCAAAAGGCATCACTTTATAACAGTATGTACCCCACGGAGTAATGAACGTGGTCTTCTCCATATCTTCAGGTGCCATCTTAATCTGGTTGTACCCGGAGAAACCGTCCATAAACGAGAACACTGAAAACTGAGCTGTATTGTCGACCAACACATCTATGTGAGGCAGTGGAAAATCATCTTTAGGGCTAGCCTTGTTAAGATCTCGATAATCAACACACATTCTAACCTTTCCGTCTTTCTTCGGTACCGGCACAATGTTCGCAACCCAGGGAGGATAATTAGTCACAGCAAGAAACCCAGCGTCCCACTGCTTCTGAACTTCTTCTTTGATCTTTATGGCCATATCGGGATGAGTTCGACGAAGTTTCTGCTTGACTGGCGGGCATTCTTCTCTCAATGGTAGCCTATGTACAACAATATCAGTATCCAACCCTGGCATGTCTTGATACGACCAGGCGAAGATATCAACATATTCATACAACATCTCAGTCAAAGCTTTTTTCACATCTGCTTGCAGGCTGGCACCAATCTTAATCCCTTTCTTAGCGTCCTCGGTACCAATATTTATGATCTCTATGGTCTCCTGATGAGGTTGGATGACCCTTTCCTCTTGTTTTAACAATCTGGCCAGTTCCTCAGGGAGTTCACAATCTTTCTCATCCCCTTCTTCGGCTTGATAAATCGGTTTGTCAAAGTCATTCATGGCCATAGCAAAATCGTTATCAATGGAATCCGGAGGATCAAGTCTGCACGAACGGGTTCATGCTTTATTTTAGAATTTATTTTAAAACAAAAAGAAACAAAACATTGCCATTTTATTATTTTTGTGCAAAAATAAAAAACTGAAAGACAAAGAACAAAATTTGAGTGCAAAACGTCCTTTATTAATGATTAAAATTGCAAATGCAAACAGGGTGGCCCTACAAATGAACCTATACGCCTTGGGCAGAGCGCAAGATTTTGACATGAATTATGGTTAGAAAAAACAAAGAAAATTATTCTGTTTGAAGAGTAACCCGGACGACTTCTTCAATAGACCAGTTCTGCAATTGCTGTCCCGGAGCGCGTGGGCATACCCAGTTGTCTAGGTCACAGTCACTGTCAACGCTGCCTTCTGTAGCTGCGCAAGACTGATCCGGGTAAATGATTCCCCCACTACTGAAAGTGATGGGTCCCCTGTTCTCTGCAACGGAAGTCATAGAAGGATGATAGCCAATACCAAATTTGTCTTCCTTCACGGGCGTCTCTATCAACTTGCCCCAGCCTTGGGCGTTGCCTGCTCTGACGACCTCGACAGCTTGCTTATACGATGAAATGGATGTACCGGCTCCCCCTGGTGCAAATGGAAGATTCAGGTACGTTGTCAATATTCACCACTTCAAATGACTGGCAAAGCATTTCGTGGATCTCCCCGTCCATTTCAACGTACTTGAACGTGGACAAGTGGCTAACAAAAATATCTTCTTCGCCACACACTGTCACAACTTGTCCCTCGAACTCGTACTTCAGCTTTTGGTGTAAAGTGGACGTAACAGCCCCGGCCGTATAAATCCATGGGCGGCCTAAAAAGTAACTATATGCGGGCTGTATATCCGTTACATAGAAGGTAGATTTGAACACCTGCGGTCTAATTTACCCGGGCAATTCTACTTCACCAAACACAGACCTTTTCGTCCCATCGAATGCTCTGACAACCAACTCACTTGGCCTCAAGATCAACCCATCAACTTCTAGCTTCATTAGTGCCTTCTTAGGCAAGACATTGAGTGAGGAACCGGTGTCTACCAACACATGGGATAACACTGCGCCCTTACACTCCATCGTGATGTGCAAAGCCTTGTTGTGGTTTCTCCCTTCAGACGTCAAATCTCTGCTTGTGAAACCCAAACCATGACTGACATTGACGTTGGAAATTACACCTTCAAGCTGATTAACAGTGATTTCTTGTGGAACATATGCTCTCTTCAGCACTTTCAACAAAGCCTCCCGATGCGCGTCAGAACACATCAACAATGATAAAATAGAGATCTTCGAGGGGGTCTGATTCAAGTGATCGACAATCTTATAATCACTTTTCTTTATTATCCGCATGAATTCCTCTATCTCATTATCAAAAGTAGCCTTGGTATCTGTTGCGGGTACAGGCACGCTCTCAACCACCTGTTTTCCCTTAGCCTTTGCTACAGCTTCAGCCTCTTTATCACTCCGCAAAGTTTGGGGAGCAAATAGTCTTCTGCTTCTTGTAAAACCACCAACACCACCCACATTGTCAATGTTGGAACTGGATGATGCCCCGACTTCCTGTTTTTTACCTTCATAGTACACGTCTGCCCCATAGTGCCATGGGACTGCCTTTGTAGATATAAACGGCACTGGTCCTAGCACCGTGATGGTAACAGGACTAGCTCTTTCTGGCACAATACTTGCTACGGGAGCTGTACTTGCAGGCACTTGGATCTCAGCGGGAGTATAATAGATGGTCACAGTTGACACTTCATCAGTATCTTTCACAACCCTGTCAAACTGTAGACGGCCATCGTTGATCAGATTTTGCAGACCAACTTTTAACCTATCACAGCCATTCTCATGATTCAGACACTCAGAACAGCCTTGGTTACAACCTGGGAACACCTGTCCCTTCAGCAAACGATCCTTTACAACCAACAAGGAAGTCTTCACCTGATTGACGTCTACCACCAAATACAATCTCTTTCCGTCCTCAATAGCATGCACATCTGCCACACCATGATCGGGCATGGGGTTCTGTAGAACATTAGGAGGTAACGAGAAATTGATTGCTTTGGCATCAATCAAGTCTTGCACTTTATGATGGAACGCCCAACATTTTTCAATAGTGTGTCCCTGAGCACCTGAGTGGAACTCACAGCGAGCGTTGACATCAAAATTAGGTGGCAAGTTTCCAGCAACAGGAGCTTTCATAGTACGAAGCTCGACCAACTTTAACTTGAGTAACTGTGGCAACAATGCTGAATAGGTCATAGGGAGAGGGTCAATTTTATGGTCCCTCTGCCTAGCCCGGAAAGAAGGTTGCTGTTGCTGCTGAACCTATTGTTGGGGTTGTTGCTGCTGAACGGTCGGTGCTGGGATTGTGACTGCCCCTACTTGATGGTACGCTTGAGAACGACCTCTTCTACGTCCTCTATATACAGCATTTGTATCACCTTCTCTTCTTTTTTGACCACTAGCAAACGGTTTCTTCGTCTCAGAGGAACCAGCACCACTTACGTCTTGAATCTTTCCAAGCTTTAACAGACTCTCGATCCTTTCACCCGCAATCACGATGTCGAAAAATCCTGTTGATGGACAGGAAGCCAATCTATCAAGGTATGCCCCTTGTAGGGTGCCCATAAACATATCTGCCATTTCTCTATCCAACAAAGGAGGTTGAACCTGTGCAGCCATCTCTCTCCACCTTTGTGCATATTCCTTGAAACTTTCCTTAGCATTTTGTGACAACCCTTGCAATTGAGTGCGGTTGGGTGCCATGTCAATATTGTACTGGTACTGCTTTAGGAATGCCTCCGCCAGATCCTTCCAACTTCTCACAATGGCTCTGTTCAATTTCATATACCAGGTCAAAGAAGTTCCAGCCAGACTGTCTTGAAAGTAATGCATCCATAACTTCTCATCATCTATATGGGCTGAGATCTTCCCAAAATAAGCTTGGATATGTGTCTGAGGACACGTATTGCCCTGATATTTATCAAAGGTTCTGACTCCTGGTACCAGCCCCAAATTGGTAACATTAATGCCCATAGAATTCTTGCACTCTATGGCCCGGATCTTCTCAGCTAACTCGTCATACCTTCGGTCACCAGGATTACCCATCTCAGCATCCACTAAGGTGAACTGGTCTTCCTGAACATCTTCTTGAACAACACCAGCGTTTCTGACATTTCCATTACCCAGATTACCGACAGGAGGAGGATTGCCAACAGGAGGAGGAGTGCCATGAGTCTGTGAATTGTCATTCTGAATACCTCCTGGCATAGCCTCTGGACGCTCGACCAGAAGCCTTAATCTCTCTTGATTTTGCGCCATGCCAGTCATGAGGGTCATGAACTGGTCCATACGTGCCCTCATTTTAGCCAAATCCCTCTGCACTTGATCCATAATCCTTATTTGATTTCTTCGAGTTGAATATCAATGAATATGATTCTCAGCTATAATGCCTGAATCAAATCCCTTCGAATCAGCTATTATGAATATGATCCATAATCCTCTGAATAGGAAGGAAACCCGCAGACTCGGACAGTCTCAATACCCTTCGAATTTCCCATTTCCTTAAAGAACAGGAATAACCCGGATCCTCGAATCAAATCCTTGAGTACAGTGTTGCTCATATAAGAACTGATTTTCTCTTTTAAAATCAGTATACTGGACCTGTCACTCGACTGAAACAGTAACCCTAGCCTCTCTCTCGGGCTTTGTACGAGACACATAAAAGATTCCCTCGTTGAGTCAAAAACCTTTTCGCCTCCATCTCGGGCTTCGTACGAGATACAAAAACTCTCTTGTTAAATAGCCTCCATCTCGGGCTTTATACGAGATACCAAACGACTCCATCGTCGGGTCACAACCTTTTAGCCTCTCTCTCGGGCTTTGTACGAGACACATATTAGCCTCCTCTTAGGCTTTGTATAAGAAAACCACTGGTTGATCCAATCAACCTTTTAGCATCAAAGCTGTGCCTTGATCACAGTACGTAAACAACTCTTTCCCCTTCATCTAATCGCTGTAAGCGGCAAGCCTCTGGATCATCTACATCCATGCCACTGTCCCTCTTTTAGCATGAGAAATTCCTAAGGAAAGATAACATTGCTCAACACTGAGTTAAAGTCTTCTCCTTCAGGTTGGAAATCCCCTATAAAGGAAATTATGGCATTACCGGATTCACAAATCCCGGTTAAAGTAATTCTCCTTTATAAAACAGTTGTGACATATAACCCCCTCTTTAGAGATGACAAATTCTCTCTAAAGTCAACAACCCTTCAGCTTCACATCTTGGGGTTTGAACAAGATACAAATAAACCCTTCAGCTTCACATCTTGGGCTTTGATCAAGATATAAACCACCTTTCGCTTCACGTCTTGGGCTTTGAACAAGACACCAAAAGCCCATTTCCTCCCATAGAATAGGAGGAACTACGAACGCTCTGATTTCCCTGTTTCGGTAAACGGGAATACGTAGGCATAAGATTGAAAGAAAAATCTTAGCGAGCACACTAAACAAAAAAACCAAATCCCATATCTCCATCAATCAAAAGCAGTAATTCAAAACATCAGTCCTAACATCCTAATCCTTGTTCCCCGCCAGAAACCTTCTGTCTATATAAAAAGAAAGAAACTGTATTGGCGAAAATACAAATAACCAGTACAAAGGCCCCCCCACATTGATAGCATTCGTAACCTAACATACCGCTGTTCAAGCTTAGTATGCAAAGCAGGGTTAATTAGAGACATCTATTTCCCTTCCTTATTCAGCTCACAATAGGATAAAAAATGAATCGACCTGTAGTTTAAGCCCAAACCGCAGAGAGCGACCAGCGCTTAAGAACCGCGTCCAAAATCGCTCGCTACAGAAAAAATGGCGCCCACCGTGGGGCCGGGTCTTTCTAAAAAACATTTTTTTCCTTTTTTCTCTTCACTTATGTGAAAACCACAGATTGGGGCTTCCGCCGGGGAACCCATTTTCTGTCAGGAACTTAGGATTCATAGCTTTAAAGGTCTAGGATGTTTAGGACAAATATATATATATATATATATATATATATATATATATATTACTTTTCCTAATTGAATATACGTGTTTATTTTTCTGCTAATGGGAATGCGGGTGATGCCGTATGTGGAAAGATTGAGTATACACTTAAGATAAGTGATGGCGACGGGGTCGACCATCAACCTCAGTGGAGGCTGACCAACGCAACCCATTCACTCTTATAGCCAATGGGCCGGTTGTTAAGTCTGAGAAGCTGAGGAGCCAAACCCTTTTTGTAGTGCGGAAACTATCGGAAATAGTTGTTACGCGATACTACCCTCATTTGAGGCTGGTGATCTATTCTCGGTGAATGGCACTTACTCTAAGATTGCACACAACTCGCTGGCGATCCGCTTGTTGTCTGCCTTCCTGGGAGGAGCTGATGATAATGAGTACAGGTACAAAAATCACCCTAGTATAAACCTTTGGGGATGGGTAGAGCCTTGACTTCATGACAACGACCCTTTGACCCCATGTTTTTTCTATGTTTTTGTGTGCTGCATTCATGCATTCATTTAATAAAACATTAAAACATTCAAAAAACTTCTCTCCTAGTCTCTCTGTTTTTCAAATTAAACTAAGAATGTGATTGCAAATATCAGAGAAGAGGATTACGCTAATGGATTTCGGTAGAAGGAGAACTCACCAGTATACCTTCAAGGTTCCAAAGTTAGGGGATTTGAGAAGGTTAGCAAGGATGATCAATAGCCCTGAGGCTTTTAGAGCCAAGCACGGAGGTCTGCTACCACTGTTAAGAGTCCATGTGATTGAGGGAATCATGGATGCGCTCATTCAGTTTTACGATCCGGTTTATCACTATTTCACATTCCCGGATTACCAGCTAGCACCAACACTGGAGAAGTATTCTCATCTGATTGATCTACACATCACAGATCGAGCTCCATTTTCTGGACTGGAAGAAATTCCAAAGAATCAGACCATTGCAAGAGCAATTCATTTGGACGAGTCTGAGGTCAGGACTCACATGACTACTAAGGGTGGCATCCAAGGTTTGCCAGCCCAGTTCTTAACAAAGAAAGCTCTGTACTTTGCTAGTATAGGGAACGGGACTGCTTTTGAAAGCATCTTTGTTTTACTCACCTACGGATTATTTTTGTTTCCCAACATCAATAACTTCGTCGATATCAACGCCATTAAGGTTTTTCTCATTGGAAACCCTGTGCCAACTTTGCTCGCGGATGCGTATCATTCTGTACACTTGGGAAATTTGTACATCGGAGGGGAGATCACATGCTGTGTACCTCTGCTTTACAAATGGTTTATCTCTCACTTACCCAAGTTTGCTGCTTTTTGGGATTGCAAGAGTGTCTTACGTTGGTCGCAGAAGATCATGTCTCTTACCAACTCTGATATAGATTGGTGTAATAGGATTTTTGAGGGAGTCAGAATCATTGATTGTTGTGGAAACTTCCCCAACGTACCCCACATAGGAACTAAAGAAGGAATCAACTATCATCCGATATTGGTTCGTCGTCAATTTGGATACCCGATGAGACACATCCCGCTGGGTGTTCATCTGGAAGGTCTTTTCTTCAAAGAAGGAGAAAGCGACAGAGCACTAAAGATGGAAATAGTGCACGCTTGGAAACACGTTCATAAGAAAGGACGAGAGTCTCTGGGAAAACCAGATTGTGTCTCGGTGGAGCCTTATCCTCGTTACGGAATTCTTCCGCCAAAGGAATCTATCATGTACTTCATGACTGAGACTGAAAAGCTTCAGGTTACTCTCAACAAAGTCCAGAAGGAGAGAAGGTCTTGGAAGAACAAGTACCGCACCCTCGACATAGAGTGCATCAAAATACAGCAACTACTGAAAGAGAAAGATGCTCTGATTGAGATTTTGGAGCAACATGCTGTAGAGAATCAAGATGACCAAAGGAATTTGCTCGCTCCTTTCGCTTGGCAAAGGAATGACAACCCGACAACGGCCCAAGAGCCCCGGTCAAAGAAAAGGAAGATACCAGAATCAGCACCCGATTTCTCTTCAGAGAGGACTCGGGACCCATTAGCCTAGGTTTCTGTTTCTGCACCTTGTAGTCTACTGTATTTCCATTTCTGTAATCCTTTGAAATTCAATAAAAAGGGGTTTCCCCACCGTTTGATATTTGCAATCTAATTGTCGAAGTTTATTTTGATTAAACCTTAAACAATTAATATAATCATTGCATTCATCATTCTCACATCGCGTATTCTTCTTACCTACGAATCTCACGTTTTGTGTCTCGATTCTAGAGTCAAACTGTCTCATTCATATAACACTCGAGCCAATCGTCAGAAAAAGATGGATGATCTTGAGGAAGAAAACAGAGAGTTGAAAGAAGAGATCGGCGCTCTAAGAGAGGATATGAGAAAGCTTCGTAACGACATGCAAGCCATGGCAGAAGCTCAACTACAAAGGACTGTGATCTCAGAGATCACCTCAACGCCCATAGTGGAGAAGTATGATCCTAGGTATCAGATACCGAAAGATCACCCTTGGGGTATGCCTGTTAACTATATCCCGGAAGGATATGTTCCGCCGATCACTGAGGATCAGGGAATCACAACAGAAGCCGCTGGGCCTGAAGGTTACAAACTTCGGGAAAGCGAAGATGCCAGGGGCATACTGAAGACTCCTGAAGGTTACAAACTTCGGGAAACGCCAAGATTCACCGCCGTAGTCACGGTACCACCCCCTGTGGTGCACACTGTCCCGGGAGGACAGATTTCGCCGATACCTTCTGGTAAAAAGGAAACTATGTTCGACCGAATGGATGAATTCCAGGAACAGTTCCTGGAAATGCAGAAAGAGCTGCAGGCCATTCGCGGTCAGGATCTATTCGGAAAGGACGCCGCAGACCTCTGCTTGGTCCCCAATGTGAAAGTCCCGCACAAATTTCAGGTGCCCGACTTTGAAAAGTACAAGGGTAACTCTTGCCCTCAGAGCCATCTGGTGATGTACGCTCGACGAATGTTAGCTCAGACGGAAAATCAGGACCTGCTGATTCACTACTTTCAGGATAGTTTAACCGGTGCCGCACTCAAATGGTACATAGGTTTAAACCGTGCTACGATCAGCACTTTCAGAGATCTTGGCATAGCCTTCGTCCAACAATACAAATACAATTTAGACATGGCACCCGACAGAGATCAACTCAGATCGATGTCACAAAAGGACAAGGAAACCTTTAAGGAGTACGCTCAAAGATGGCGTGAAATTGCCGCTCAAATTTGTCCACCTCTTGAGGAAAAAGAGATGACAAAGATCTTCTTAAAGACCTTAAGCTTATTTTACTATGACCGAATGGTTGCCAGTGTGCCCAGTGATTTCACCGAAATGGTCGGCATGGGCGTACGTCTTGAGGAAGCCGTCCGAGAAGGACGTTTGGTAAAAGACACTAGATCGACGAGCGGTACTAAAAAATACGGTAGTGCTCTCTCTAAGAAAAAAGAGCAAGATATTGGGAATATCTCTCTCGGAAAGCAAAGGCGACGTTATCAACCAGTAGCAGCTGTAATTCCTGATATCGGCCCTGCGCCTATTCCTACGTATCAACCTCAGGTTGCGCAAAGCCAACCTAATCAGCAAAGGACACAACAACCTCTTCAGTTGGCTCGTCCTCCATATAATAGCAACCGTACAACACGACCACCAGGGTTTGATCCTATACCCATGTTGTACGCAGAACTATTTCCGTTACTACTAGCTAAGGGGCACATCCAGACTAAGTCTCCTCTTACAGTACCGGAAAATCCGCCTTTTTAGTTTAAGGTGGATCAAACATGCCCTTATCATCAAGGAGGTTCAGGGAATAACATAGAGACTTGTCTCAATTTCAAGTCCGACGTACAAAAGCTTGTTAGGAGCGGGCTCTTATCTTTCAAGGATACGAATCCCAATGTTCTTACGAACCCGCTGCCTCAACATGACAAGGCTGCAGTCAATTTAATAGAAGGAGAGACTAACAACGTCTATCAAATTCGTGATGTACTCTTGTTAAGGACCAATCTGGCCAAGATGCATTATAGACAGAGTGGATATGGCCATGTGCCACCTCATAACTATCATCAGTGTGATATCTGCTCTAAAGACAACCAAGGATGTTCTGTGGTGCAAGCAGCTCTGCAGGAACAGATGGATCTCGGATGGATCCAAGAGCACCGGGTTCGTGGAGTTAACATGGTTTACACGAATTCTAACGTCATTCAGAACCACGATATCCGTGCAATGAATGTCAACTTGGTGGCGATGCACTCAAGGCAAAGCCAGTATCATAATCTGCCATGGCATGATTGCAGTTCCTGTCTGATTTGCTCGGTAAACAAACAGGGATGCTCTTTCATACAAGAGGCCCTCCGGTGTCAGATGGACCTTGGATGGATCCAAGACTACCCTGATAGAAATCCTTATCAAATCAACATGGTTCAGATCTTCGATATTCGCGTGATGAATACTAACCTGGTGGAGTTACATGCTGAGCAGGTCCGACTCGGATTCTTAATATCACATGACTATCAAAGCTGTAAAGCGGGTTGCGAAAACGATCGAGGTTGTACCCTGGTCCAGGAGGCACTTCAGCACTTGTTAAATCACTGGTGGATGCCAATCTATATGGATGAAGATACTCGACAAATCAGTATCAATAACAGAAACCCCACTCGGCGTCAGAGTCAGGATGTCCGATCTGTGGAAGCTAACCTAGTGAGGTTACATTGTATTCAAAGTGGGCGTGGCCAGGTGCCCCCACACAACTATGAACGTTGCGGCGTCTGTTCGGAAAGTAACCAAGGGTGTTACCTTGTGAGAGCAGCTCTTCAGGGTCAGGTCGATCGTGGAGGAATTCGTCCATATCTGGGTTCTGGACCCATCAACTGGACGCCAAACTACCTTGCCGAGCAAGTTGAGGATGTTGTCATGATCGCTGGTCATCATAGGACCAGGGATGTTTTTGCCATTATCCCCCTACTCGACGAATCTAAGGTTCCCAACCGGGAACGGATCGAGATTACTTATGATGGTCAGAAAAATCAGAAGGTTCCCGTAGTTATTTATCTACCGGGACCACTACCGTATGAATCAACTAAGGCTATCCCTTACAAATACGGTGCAACAACCATTGAAAATGGAAAGGAAATTCCATTACCCTCCGTCGTGAATATTGCAGACATCAGTCGTGTAACACGGAGTGGTAGAATCTTCAACCGAGGAGTTGGAGAACTTAACAAGGAAAAGGAACTTCAGTCTGAAACTCCTGATCCACCAGTCGGTGAATCCGATAATCCCGACCTTTTGAAAGATAATGATGAGATACTGAAGCTCATCCAAAGGAGTGAATACAACATTGTCGATCAACTGTTACAGACTCCTTCAAAGATCTCGGTGTTATCACTGTTACTCAGTTCAGAAGCCCACAGGGAGGCTCTACAGAAAGTCTTGGAGCAAGACTTTGTGGAACAGGATGTAACAATCAGACAGTTCGATATCATTGTCTCTAACATCACTTCTTGCAACAATTTGGGATTTAGTGATGAGGAATTACCTGAAGAGGGTCGCCGTCATAACATGGCACTCAATATCACAGTCAACTGCCAGGACGATGCTTTACCCAGCGTACTGGTAGACACAGGGTCAGCCCTGAATGTTATGCCGAAGTCTACTTTGATGCAGTTATCATTCAAAGGCCCTCCGATGAGAGTCAGCGAAGTTGTCGTCAAAGCATTCGACGGATCTAAAAAAATGGTTATCGGCGAAATTGATCTTCCCATAACTATCAGTCCTCATACTTTCCAAGTCACTTTCCAGGTCATGGACATCCGGGCAACATACAGTTGTTTATTAGGAAGACCTTGGATACATCAGGCTGGGGCGGTTACTTCCACCCTCCACCAAAAGCTAAAGTTCGTCCAGAACGGCCAACTCATCACAGTCTGTGGATAACAGGCTTTGCTTGTGAGTAACTTATCATCATCTGCTTGTGTAGAACCTGAGGAGGTTATTGGAACGCAGTTCCAAGCACTGTCGGTAAGCAAAGACAATCATTTCAAAGGAGGAACCTCGATTTCCTCATACAAAGATGCTATCAAAGCGGTCGAGAGTACCGATACAACAGGATGGGGACAACTTGTCATTCCTACTGACAATAAAACAAAGAAGGGTCTTGTTTTTTCTGCGACCTGTACCCAGACAGCTGCCGGCGATGAAAGTCTTCGCCCCCTTCAAAATCTCTTCCGCAGTGGAAGTTTCCTTCACCCAGTGTCTCAGACAGTTCACGCTATTAATGAGGAAGATCCCTCTGACACGGATGAAGAGTGGAGGTCCTACCTTAACAAGGACGGTTATATGTCTCAGGAAGAGGTGCCTATGCCTTTTTGCTTTCCTACAGAAAGTCCGAGATTTATACCAAGATCAGACGTCGAAATGATATATGGAGATTGTGATCCGGAAGGATGCCGTGCTCCGCCAAATTCATTAGAGAAAGACACTCCGATGAAAGACAATTTTGACTACAATTACTATGGCCCAATGGATGGCCTGCCAATGTGGCAGCCTTACCCAGGAAACTTGGGACAAGAAAGTCAGCCGAGTAATGAAAATCAGCTGACCATCATTGAACAGAATACCTGTGTCCCCACCATGTCATGGGATCAACACTCAGGTCATTCAGAAACTACTCAACATGAAGATGAATTCGCAACATTTGCAGAACTTGAATTCATCAACTATGCTTTTCCCGAGGTCAATGTCATTGAGAGGGATGACTCCTCCAGTTCCAAAGAAGTTTGGGACACTCTGGGAGAACCAAGTGGAAAATACGACTTCATGGTCAAGTACACCTCTCTCGAAAGTTCTCGTATCAGGCTCGAAGATATCCAGCCTACTGGATGGAGATATACAGCTGAGAGCACAACTACTCTGCAAAATGCAACAGAGGAATTCTCCTACGACAATTCTGCCTGGGAGACAGATTCCAATGATCCTGCTCTGCCAAAAATCAGCGTTATTTCTGAAGACAAATCAGGGAAGGTACCAGACTTTGTGATTCACCGAGGAGTTCGCCGCCAATGGGTTGCCGTCGAGGTTCCGAAGGTCGTTCATCAGTCAAAGTAATTGCCGTCTTTTAACCTTTCACCCTGCCCAGGTGAAACGGATGTTTTAATAGGGCTCGCTTTCTGTAAATTTCCCTCTTCGCTTTGCTCGAAGTGACAGAGTTTTGTTTTATAGGGCTGTAGTTTCAAGATTCGACTTGTTCATTAATAAAATAACGTTGTTCTGTAATTTCCGCATTTATTGCTGTTTTCTCTTTTTGCTTTTTCAGAAAATGGTAATCCTAAAAAACAATTCAAATAAAAACAAGCAGTAAAACAAAAACACTGCACACACTTGCATTTTCTCTATCTCTTCTAAACACGAATCATCACGTCATGCAGATTGCTTGTTTTACACCCCGTTGAAACATACGATCCGATGCCTTCTCCCGACTTTGAGTTCCCGGTATTTGGGGCTGAAGAAGAAGTTGACAACGAAATTCCAGAAGAGATCTCCCGACTACTCAGATAAGAGGAAAGGTCCATTGAACCTCACAAAGAGCCGTTGGAAATGGTAAACTTGGGTTCAGAGCAAGAGAGAAAAGAAATTAGGATTGGGGCACTGCTCGGTCCAACTGCCAGAGAGGATTTGATAAAGCTTCTCAAAGAATTCCCCGATGTATTCGCTTGGTCCTATCAGGATATGCCAGGGTTGGATACCAGCATCGTGGAACATCATTTACCGTTAAGATTGGAATGTCCGCCATTAAAGCAAAGGTTGAGACGCACTCACCCGGACATGGCCGTCAAAATCAAAGAGGAGGTGCAAAAACAGATTGACGCGGGTTTCCTCGCTACATCTGAATATCCTCAATGGTTAGCCAACATCGTACCCGTTCCCAAAAAGGATGGAAAGGTCAGAATGTGTGTCGACTACAGAGATCTGAACAAGGCAAGTCCAAAGGACAACTTTCCTTTACCACACATTGACATGCTGGTAGACAGTACAGCAAAGTTCAAAGTTTTCTCCTTCATGGATGGATTCTCGGGCTATAACCAGATTAAAATGGCGCCGAAAGACATGGAGAAAACTTCGTTCATTACCCCATGGGGTACCTTTTGTTACAAGGTAATGCCGTTCGGTTTGAAGAACGTCGGGGCAACCTATCAAAGGGCCATGACTACTCTGTTTCATGACATGATACACAAAGAAATCGAGGTATATGTCGATGATATGATTGCAAAATCTAAAACAGAGAGTGAGCACGTTGAACATCTATCAAAATTGTTTGAACCTCTAAGAAGATTCAAGCTCTGCTTGAATCCCAACAAGTGCACCTTCGGTGTCCGTTCAGGGAAACTCTTAGGGTTCATCGTCAGCCAGAAAGGAATTGAAGTTGATCCTGACAAAGTCAAGGCCATTCGAGAAATGCCTTCTCCGAAAACTGAAAAACAAGTCAGAGGATTCCTGGGACGTTTGAACTACATCTCCAGATTCATATTCCTTATGACCGCCACGTGTGCGCCGATTTTCAAATTATTAAAAAAGAACCAGGATTACGTTTGGTCAGAAGATTGCCAAACTGCCTTCGACAGCATTAAGGAATATCTGTTGAATCCTTCGATTCTATCACCTCCAGTGGAAGGAAGACCACTGATCATTTACCTCACAGTTCTAGAGGACTCACTGGGGTGTGTACTTGGCCAACAAGACGAAACTAAAAGAAAAGAGTCTGCCATCTACTATTTGAGCAAGAGATTTACCGACTGCGAAACTTGGTACACGATGCTTGAGAAAACTTGTTGCGCTTTGGCTTGGGCAGCCAAACGTCTTCGCCAATACATGATTCGGCATACTACTTGGTTGGTCTCCAAAATGGATCTAATCAAGTACGTTTTCGAAAAACCTGCTCTTACGGGAAGAATCGCTCGTTGGCAGATGTTGTTATCAGAATATGACATAGAATACCACGCTCAAAAAGCCGTTAAGGGGAGTATTTTAGCTGATCATTTGGCTCATCAACCGATTGACGATCAGGAATCAATCAGGTTTGACTTCCCAGACGAAGATGTCATGTATCTAAAAATGAAAGATTGCGATGAACCGTTACCCAGTGAAGGGCCAGAACCAGGTTCCCAATGGGGACTTATCTTTGACGGAGCAGTTAATCATTAGGGAAACGGAATTGGGGCAATCATTGTTACCCCTTAGGGTACCCACATTCCTTTCACTGCCAGACTTATGTTCAAGTGTACAAATAACGAGGCCGAATACGAAGCATGTATTATGGGTCTCAAAGAAGTGATTGATTTAAGGATCAAAAACTTGGACGTATACGGCGACTCAGCTCTGGTTATCAATCAGATAAAAGGAGATTAGAACACATACCAATCAGGGTTGATTCCTTACAAAGACTATGCAAGAAGGTTGCTGCCTTTCTTCAACAGAGTTGAGTTTCATCACATCCCTCGTGATGAGAATCACATGGCTGATGCATTAGCCACTATCTCGTCCATGATTAGTGTAGGTCAATGGAATGACATACCTAAGATTGACATAATGCGCCTTGAACGACCCGCTTACATCTTCACGATTGAAGCAGTCATAGACGACAAACCTTGGTATCACGATATCAAATGCTTCCTTCAGAAACAAGAGTACCCACCTGGGGCACTCAGAAAAGACAGGAAAACCCTCAGAAGATTGGCTGGAAACTTCTTCCTGAGCGGTGACACTCTCTATAAGAGAAATTTTGACATGGTTTGCTCCGATGCGTCGACAGACCAGAAGCAGACATGCTTATGAAAGAAATTCATGAAGGATCCTTTGGCACTCATGCCAACGGACACACAATGGCGAGAAAAATTCTCAGAGCAGGGTACTACTGGTTGACCATGAAATCCGACTGCTACAAGTACATGAGGAGGTGTCACAAGTGTCAGATATACTCCGACAAAATCCATGTACCGCCAACGCATCTCAAAGTTCTTTCTTCCCCGTGGCCTTTTTCCATATGGGGAATCGACGTTATTGGCATGATTGAACCTAAGGCTTCAAACGGACATCGGTTCATCCTGGTAGCCATTGATTACTTCACTAAGTGGGTCGAAGCAGCGTCATTCGCCAATGTAACCAGACAAGTGGTGATCCGATTTATCAAAAACAATATCATCTGCCGTTATGGTGTTCCAAGCGAGATCATTATCGATAACGGATCTAACTTAAACAATAAGATGGTAAAAGAGTTATGTGATGAGTTCAAGATCGAACACCATAACTCATCTCCCTACCGACCCAAGATGAACGGAGCGGTAGAAGCGACTAACAAGAATATCAAGAAGATCATTCAAAAGATGGTTGTAACCTACAAAGACTGGCACGAAATACTACCCTTTGCTCTTCACGGTTATCGCACATCTGTCCGTACTTCAACAGGGGCTACCCCTTTCTCTCTAGTGTATGGCATGGAAGCAGTGCTCCCCATAGAAGTAGAGATCCCATCAATCCGAGTATTAATGGAAGCGAAGCTCACCGAAGCTGAATGGTGTCAAAGTCGACACGACGAATTGAATCTGATCGAAGAAAAGAGAATCACGGCACTATGCCACGGTCAGTTGTATCAACAAAGAATGAAGAGGGCGTTTGACAGAAAGGTCCGGCCTCGCATCTTCAGGAAAGGAGACCTCGTGCTCAAGAAGATACAATCTTTTCTCACTGATTTGCGAGGCAAGTGGACTCCGAATTATGATGGCCCTTATGTGGTCACGAAAGCTTTCTCAGGCGGTGCCTTGAGACTTGCAACCATGGACGGAGAGGAATTTGCCTACCCCACGAATGTTGATGTAGTCAAGAAATACTTCGCCTAAACTAAAAAAAAAAAAAAAAAAAAACGTCTCGGTGGATTGAAAACCCGAAAGGGCGGTCCAGGCAAAAGTTAGAGACATGAAAAAAAATCATCCCGATGGATTGGAAATCTCATAGTACAATCCAGGCAAAAATTACGGATAATGGCAAGTAACTATGTTCAGCAGAGGCAAATCCCTCAGCAGCAGTTACATCATCTGTCAGAAAACTCCAGTCAAGGTCATCTTCGACAGAAGCTCAGGATGCCCCGAATTCAAAGTTGGTGGAAGGATAGTGGTCGTTATGTTTCAACGTAGCCCTTTTCCCTGTAACTTACCATTTTCTAACTTTGTATATACTCTGTGGAATCACGCGTTTGGCTGATCTCCATCTTATCAATAAAATTTGAGCCCTTGTGCTTTTGTTTGTATTTCTTATTTGTTTTAGCTTTATAGAACGACGTTGTTAACATGATTAACGATTCTTGAAATGAAACAAAAATGAATTTACTTGTTAAAACTTTTTCTGCTTTTAAAGATGGTAATTTCTTTTGACTGTTGAACATCAGAAGAACATCGCCCGCTTCTTCAGAAGTGGGCGAACTTCAAAGTGCAGAATCAAAGTACTCCTTCTATGCCAGTACGCTTGAATGAAGGATCAACTATGTCAGAGACCTTGTTTCGTCTGACCCGCCTCAGCCGAGTTCTCATCTCCTAAGCCCGACCAACGGTAGCTCCCCAACAGGGATTATCTCTCCTAAGCAAGGTGGAATTGCTATTTTGAACCAGCGATATTTTTACACGCCCCGCGATGGCCGAGTATCCAGTCATGTTCACCTGTCAGTTTGTATGTCGCGTCAGTTTTGTCCGCATATACATACATACATCATGCTGTAAGTTCCTGGATTGGCTGGAATTTTGGTAAAACAACAAGGTGTTCAATGCTGATGTCATGGTGTTGATGTTGCAGCATTGAGTCTTAGTACTGGGCTGTACTAAGTTGTGAAGGTTAACTATGTTTGATGTCATGGGCTTGATGTCATAACATTGCACTTAACACTGGGCTGTGTTAAGGTTGCTAGTTGCTGAAGTGGATGTCTGATGTCACATAGGTGATGTTGTAACATCAGATATGCAAAACTGAAGCTAATGACAGCATGGGCTTGTTGTTATTAGGGTCGCGTATTAGCTGGAATTGTGGAGAGTGTTGACTCGTTGGATGAGAATATCTTGGGCTAGATATTTTCTGTTACATGGGAGATTTGATTGCAGGTTTGTTGGAGAATTAAAAGGTGGAAGATTTAAAAAGATTTTGGGGATAAAATCTGTTTTAAAAGATTCAGTTTTTAATTAACAAATCTGATCAAATATTGTGACAAATCCAATCCAAATTCAAGGAGCTATATAAAGCGCACAAGACCAAGGATGAAGGTACAGAAAACAGATTGAAGATCAAGAGCTGGAGGCTTAGAGTCTAGGGTTTGTTTAGAGTACTTGTAATCACACTATTCTAGGTTTGAATAGGTGTTGAATTTTCTGTCCTCTCTAGAAGTTGTGAAGCAATAGAGAGTTGTTGATTGATCGAAGCTAGGAAGCAAGATCAAGGGATCTCAAAGAGGTTGTTCTTTGAGTGTTTTAGGGGATTGAGTAGTGTTCTCATATCTAAGTGGTTTCTTAGGTAGAAAGTCACTAGTAGAGTATAAGTTTAGGAGATTATCAACTGGTGTGTTGAGTCTGTAAATTATATCTACAAGTAGTGAATTTCATCCCTGGCTTGGTAGCCCCCAGACGTAGGTAGTTAGACCGAACTGGGTGAACAATTCCTTGTGTTTTCCTGTTGCTTATTCTGTCCATTATTGCAGAGTGTGTTGTTGTGACATCGCACCTTAACATCACACGTCTGGTACCAGAATTTCAATTGGTATCAGAGCAGGCATCCTGTCTGTCTCTGGGTGAGATCTAGGGAAGTTACTTTCTGGTGAAAGATGGACAAAGAGGTTGGAGGATTTGTCAACAGACCCCCTATATTGGATGGCTCAAACTATGAGTATTGGAAGCCTAGAATGACTACCTTTTTAAAGTCATTAGACATCAGAGCTTGGAAGGCTGTCATTAAAGAGTGGAAAGCTCCAGAGGTATGTGAGAAAGATGAGGCTGGCAAGGATAAAGAAGGCACCTCAAAGCCAAAACCTGAAGAAGACTGGACCAAGGAGGAAGATGAGCTTGCCCTTGGAAATTCCAAAGCTCTAAATTCCATATTCAATGGAGTGGATAAAAATATCTTCAGGTTGATCAATACCTGTGAAGTTGCTAAGGAAGCTTGGGGTATTTTGCAGGCAACACATGAAGGAACATCGAGAGTCAAGATGTCAAGACTTCAGATTTTAACATCAAAATTTGAAAGTCTGAAGATGAAGGATGAGGAGACCATTCACGACTTCCACATGAATGTTCTAGAGCTGGCAAATGCTTCCAGTGCTCTAGGTGAGAAAATGTCTGATGAAAAGCTGGTGAGGAAGATTCTTAGATCCCTCCCCAAAAAATACAAGATGAAGGTTACTGCTATTGAAGAGTCACAAGACATCAGCAAGATGAGAGTAGATGAGCTCATTGGATCTCTTCAAACCTTTGAGCTTGGGTTGAATGAGGAAGAACCAGAAAAGAAGCAAAAGAATATAGCTCTGGTGTCAAATGATCAAGAGGAAGAAGGGAAGAGTTCTGAATCCCAGGATGACTTATCTCAGGCCATAGCAATGCTGGGAAGACAATTCAACAAAGTGTTAAAAAGGTGGAACAATAACTACAAGCCTAGGGTCAAGAACAGTTCTTCTGACATCAGTAAGGCTAAAGAGAAAGATGAAAAGAAGCCTGCCCAGGATAAAGGTGTTCAATGCGTGGAATGTGAAGGGTATGGACATATTAAGAAAGAATGTCCCACATTCTTGAAGAAACTGAAGAAGGGGATGTCAGTCTCCTGGTCTGAATCTGATAGTGAAAATGAAGATGAGTCAGCAAGGCATGCTAGAGCATTAACAGGAACAGTTGTGTCAAATGATGACAGCGATGAAGAAATAACCTATGAGGAACTAGCATCTACTTATCGAGAGCTGTGTTTGAAAAGTGCTGAAATTTATCAAGAAAACAAGTGTCACAAACAACAGATTGCTCAGCTTGAAAGTGAAAAAGCTGATCGAGAGAACGAAGTTGTACTTGTTAAGTCTCAATTGGCGCAGATGACAAAATTTGTTAGGATGATGAACAATGATACTACTAATCTGGATAAAATTCTTCAGTCTGAGAAAGCAGCTGGAGATAAATCAGGAATAGGATATGTGGGCAGCACTTCAGGAACAACAAGAGAGATGTCTCAACCTGTGTCTCAACATCAACCCAAGAGACAGAATCCTACATCAAAGAAGAATAGTCCTCAGTCTCAAGGAGTTAGTCAGCATACGCCTCCCCAATTTCACAAGAACTTGGAGACTGCTGGGTGCAATCAGAACAGGGTTCATCATCATAAGAACAGGAATGGAAACAAATTCAACAAAGTTGTTCCTCATTGCTATGGAAGAAGGAAGCCACATCACCATAGTAGACAGCCTAAGAGACAGCATCATCAGTACATGAAAAGACAACTCAACTATGGTGTAAGAAGACAAAAGTATGAGTGGCAGTCACAGCCCTATCAAAGCAGAAGAAGATGCTTATACTGTGGTAGGATCGGGCATATCCAGTCCTCATGCTTCAAGCTACATGGTTATCCTAATCCTGCTCCTCAACCCAAAGAGGTAAGAACTAAAGTGGTGAAGAAATGGATACCTAAAGTTATCAGCTTGATAGCTCACACCTCCTTAAGGGTTTCTACCAAAGATGACTGGTATTTTGACAGTGGGTGTTCAAGACACATGACTGGAGTAAAGAATCTGCTCGTTGATGTGAAACCTCAGACTTCTAGCTACGTGACATTCGGTGATGGAGTCAAAGGGGAGATAAAGGGGATTGGCAAACTAAATTGTGCCAATGCTCCCAGACTGGAGAATGTCCTACTTGTTAAAGGACTAGCAGCAAATTTGATTAGTATCAGTCAACTATGTGATCAAGGATTCAAAGTAGACTTCACTAAGTCTGAATGTGTGGTCAAAGATGACAAAGGAGAAGTAATCATGAAGGGAGACAGGTCAAAGGACAATTGCTATCTATGGGCACCTCAAAATTCTGAGTCATTCACGTGTGTGCTTGCTAAAGAAGATGAAGTCAAAATATGGCATCAGAAGTTGGGACATCTTCACCTAAAGGGAATGAAAAGAATTATCTCCTCAGAGGCAGTTAGAGGGATTCCCAAACTGAGCATTGAGGAAGGAAAAGTGTGTGGAGACTGTCAAAAAGGAAAGCAGACAAAGATGTCTCATCCGAAGCTTCAACATGACACCACCTCCAAGGTGTTGGAGCTTCTTCATATGGATCTGATGGGACCCATGCAGGTTGAAAGTCTAGGTGGAAAGAGATATGCTTATGTTGTCGTGGATGACTACTCAAGATACACTTGGGTAAATTTCACCAAAGACAAATCTGAAGTGTTTGATGTCTTCAAAGAGCTCTGCCAAAGACTCCAAAGGGAAAAGGAGAGTAAGGTCATCAGAATAAGAAGTGATCATGGAAGAGAGTTTGAGAATAGCAAGTTTGAAGAATTTTGCTCAATTGAAGGAATAAGTCATCAGTTTTCATCACCTATCACACCTCAGCAAAATGGAGTTGTTGAAAGGAAGAACAGAACTATACAAGAATCAGCAAGAGCAATGCTTCATGCCAAGAAACTTCCTTATCACTTCTGGGCAGAAGCCATGAACACTGCCTGCTATATTCACAACAGAGTTACCCTAAGAAGAGGGACTTCATCTACTCTGTATGAGCTGTGGAAGGGGAGGAAACCAAATGTCAAATACTTTCATGTATTTGGAAGTAAATGTTATATTCTGACTGATAGAGAGCAAAGAAGAAAACTAGATTCCAAGTGTGATGAAGGGATCTTTTTGGGATACTCTACTAATAGCAGAGCTTATAGAGTCTTCAACTCCAGAACCAAAATTATGATGGAGTCTATCAATGTTGTGATAGATGATGAAGATAAGCAGGAAGTTGAGGATGTTATAGAAGATGTTGAAACACCTGCTGGTGAAGCATCTCTTGATGTTGAAGAAAGAAATACCTCTCCTGGTACCACTAATGCTGAGCCTGAACAACCTCAGAAAGATCCTTCAATCAGAATCCAGAAGGACCATCCCAAGGAACTAATTATAGGAGATCCAAATTCTGGAGTAAGAACTAGATCTAGAGAAGTCATCGCTAGCTCATGCTTTGTCTCCAAAATTGAGCCAAAGAATGTCAAGGAAGCTTTGACAGATGAATTTTGGATAAGTGCCATGCAAGAAGAACTGGAGCAGTTCAGAAGAAATGATGTTTGGGATCTAGTGCCAAGACCAGAAGGGGTGAATGTTATTGGAACAAAATGGATCTTCAAAAACAAGTCAGACGAGCTTGGAGTAGTTACAAGAAACAAAGCCAGACTTGTTGCACAGGGCTATACTCAAGTAGAGGGAGTTGATTTTGATGAGACTTTTGCTCCAGTGGCTAGATTAGAATCCATCAGGCTTCTCTTAGGTGTGGCCTGTAACCTAAGATTCAAGCTGTTCCAAATGGATGTGAAGAGTGCCTTTCTGAATGGCTATCTGAATGAAGAAGTCTATGTTGATCAACTGAAAGGATTCACTGATCCAAACTTCCCCAATCATGTGTTCAAACTGAGGAAAGCTCTATATGGCTTAAAACAAGCTCCAAGGGCATAGTATGAAAGGCTAACAGAATTCTTAACAGCTAGTGGATATAGAAAGGGAGGGGTAGACAAAACCCTGTTTGTCAAAGAAGAAGGCGGAAAGTTGATGGTAGCCTAAATCTATGTGGATGACATAGTATTTGGGGGAATGTCAGAAGCTATGGTCAAACAGTTTGTTCAACAAATGCAATCTGAATTTGAAATGAGTTTGGTGGGAGAACTCAGCTACTTTCTTGGACTACAAGTCAGACAAATGGAGGACTCTATCTTTATTTCTCAGAGCAAGTATGCTAAGAGTACAGTAAAGAAATTTGGCCTGGATAAAGCAAATCACAAAAGAACTCCTGCTCCTACACATTTGAAGTTATCCAAAGATGAGAATGGAGTGAGTGTGGACTAAAGCTTGTATAGAAGTATGATTGGGAGTTTGCTATACCTCACAGCAAGCAGACCTGACATTTCATTTGCTGTTGGAGTGTGTGCAAGATATCAGTCTGATCCTAAGGTAAGTCACTTAAACCAAGTAAAGAGGATTATGAAATATGTGAATGGGACAAGTGACTATGGGATGCTGTACAGTCATAATACTGGAACTGAGTTAAAAGGATACTGTGGTGCTGATTGGGCTGGAAGTGCAGATGATAGGAAAAGTACTTCAGGAGGCTGTTTCTTTCTAGGGAATAATCTGATCTCCTGGTTCAGCAAGAAATAGAACTGTGTGTCTCTCTCAACTGCAAAAGCTGAGTATATAGCAGCAGGAAGTAGTTGCTCTCAGCTAGTGTGGATGAAGCAGATGTTGAGTGAATACAATGTCGAACAAGATGTTATGACTTTATACTGTGATAATTTGAGTACCATTAACATCTCTAAAAATCCTATACAGCACAGTAGGACTAAGCACATAGATATAAGACATCACTTCATAAGAGATCCGGTTGAAGATAAAATCGTTACCTTAGAACATGTAGCCACAGAGAATCAACTGGCTGACATATTCACTAAAGCCTTAGATGCAAACCAATTTGAAAGATTAAGAAGCAAATTGGGAATCTGCATTCATGAAGACTAAATTTGCAAAAGGGGTTGTGGGCAGTTGGAGGTTCTGGGCTTGTGTGTAGCCAACTGCCAGGAGATAATTGTCTAATTATGGCTAAAAAGGGGGAGAGTTAATAAATGCCATAAAGAAAAGAGTAGTAAAAATAAAAGGTGTCTAGTTGAAAAGTGGAAAGTGTGCTGATGCTGAGAAGAGTAGTAAAAATAAAAGGTGTCTAGTTGAAAAGTGGAAAGTGTGCTGATGCTGTGGAGGGGGAGTATAGACAGCATAGTTATGGAGCTGCTAGTGAAGTATTCATAGCATTGAAGAGTGCAGAGTGTAGCAAAGCAGACATTAAGGGGGAGATGTGTTGCACATTGTGAGCTACTGAACAGCTGTGATGCTGGTTCAAGTTTTTGAGGGGGAGCACCAATTGGCTGTTGTCAATAATGAAGATGGTGCTGCAGCAGATCAAGTAATGAAGACTATATGAAGATTGTCAAACTGCTGCAAGTTAAAGTTTCAAAGTATTGAAGATATTCCGCTGCTGAAGTCTCTGAAGATGCAGAGATTGTTTTAGCCAAAATTAGCCAAAGGGGGAGATTGTAAGTTCCTGGATTGGTTGGAATTTTGGTAAAACAACAAGGTGTTCAATGCTGATGTCATGGTGTTGATGTTGCAGCATTGAGTCTTAGTACTGGGCTGTACTAAGTTGTGAAGGTTAACTATGTTTGATGTCATGGGCTTGATGTCATAACATTGCACTTAACACTGGGCTGTGTTAAGGTTGCTAGTTGCTGAAGTGGATGTCTGATGTCACATAGGTGATGTTGTAACATCAGATCTGCAGAACTGAAGCTAATGACAGCATGGGCTTGTTGTTATTAGGGTCGCGTATTAGCTGGAATTGTGGAGAGTGTTGACTCGTTGGATGAGAATATCTTGGGCTAGATATTTTCTGTTACATGGGAGATTTGATTGCAGGTTTGTTGGAGAATTAAAAGGTGGAAGATTTAAAAAGATTTTGGGGATAAAATCTGTTTTAAAAGATTCAGTTTTTAATTAACAAATCTGATCAAATATTGTGACAAATCCAATCCAAATTCAAGGAGCTATATAAAGTGCACAAGACCAAGGAAGAAGGTACAGAAAACAGATTGAAGATCAAGAGCTGGAGGCTTAGAGTCTAGGGTTTGTTTAGAGTACTTGTAATCACACTATTCTAGGTTTGAATAGGTGTTGAATTTTCTGTCCTTTCTAGAAGCTGTGAAGCAATAGAGAGTTGTTGATTGATCGAAGCTAGGAAGCAAGATCAAGGGATCTCAAAGAGGTTGTTCTTTGAGTGTTTTAGGGGATTGAATAGTGTTCTCATATCTAAGTGGTTTCTTAGGTAGAAAGTCACTAGTAGAGTATAAGTTTAGGAGATTGTCAACTGGTGTGTTGAGTCTGTAAATTATATCTACAAGTAGTAAATTTCATCCCTGGCTTGGTAGCCCCCAGACGTAGGTAGTTAGACCGAACTGGGTGAACAATTCCTTGTGTTTTCCTGTTGCTTATTCTGTCCATTATTGTAGAGTGTGTTGTTGTGACATCGCACCTTAACATCACACGTCTGGTACTAGAATTTCACATGCATTATTGATTTGCATTCACATTCATATTGCATCACTATCACTCTAGTCGGTCTTGTCCCCTAGTGGTAGAAGTCCTCTCAATCGAGTTGTCAGTTCTTGCCTCGTCAGGAAATGCTGCGTTTGAACAACCTCGCTTCCAGTTTATTTCTGAAAAAGAAGTTGGTCCTTGACCACTTTGATAACTTGAACCTCTAAAAAACCAGAGAAATCTTCAACCAATATCACTCTTCACCATTGAAGATGATATCCTTGCTTTCCCGAATTAAGGAAAATCCCCAGAGAAAGCCTCTTAATTAGAGATTCGGCGGCATGCCAGTTTCGCTCCGAAAAATTCGCTGATGAAAAGGTCATCGGTACCTCAAAATTGAACCCCATCATATGACATTTCTCCGGGAAGATCCCGAGAAAAGTATGATGTAAGATCCTAAGCGACAACAGTCTCTCAAGAGACTCGCATTCCCCCAGTAAAATCGACAAATGGCGTCTCCAATAGAGAAGTTTGTGCAACTCTACAATTCAGACGAATGGGTTCCCCAACAAGTCTGACGTCGAAGCTTTTTTCCGTCAAATGGCATCTCTCCAGGAAAATTCGGCGAGAAGTTTGAAGAAAATCCGTTACTAACAGCGTTCCTTGTCAAGAAAGTTTATTGACAAAAGAAACTGAGACCAGGTCCTTGGTAGGAAACCAGGATCGAGGGGAAGTTCATTTTAGAAACTGAGACCAGGTCCTTGGTAGGAAACCAGGATCGAGGGGAAGTTCATTTCAGCAACTAAGACCAGGTCCTTGGTAGGAAACCAGGATCGAGGGGAAGTTTATTTCAGCAACTAAGACCAGGTCCTCGGTAGGAAGCCAGGATCGAGGGGAAGTTTACCTTTTCTAAGCATCATCGCTTAGCTAAAGAAGATGAATGCGCAAGCTACCATTCATAACCGCCATCAAAATTTCGGGTATTCCGATATTTAATCCTCTTGCACCCCGAATGCCCGAATACCTTCGCCATTCACACCTTCGTGTCCAAGAAGATTAAATAGGGGCATCTGTCATACCCCAAATTTTGACCACTAAGATTTCCCATCATTGTGCAAATCATCATCACAATATGGGGGAACCATTCTATTTCATCAGTCTCCCCAAAGATGGGTGAGTATTCACTACAATCAAAATTAGGGTTTTTAGCCCTCTCTGAGTGCTTAAACAAAGCATCAATCAAGGAATGACATGATCTTCAATTTTTCTAGCCTCTCAAATATCCATAATGGATCAAAAGGACTCCCACTTCAAGGATTAAGCACAAGGTTGCTCCCTTCTAAGTGGATTAAGTCTCAAGATTGACAGTGTCACCAAATTAGGGTTTTGGTCGACCAGGGCCTCCAGATGGAAATTTTCATCTGGGCACAAGCCAATGATCCAAAACACAACCTAATATACTCCATGGAACCACATGGACCCATTCATCAAGTCAATTTGGCCTCAGGGGATGCATACCTCAAAAATCAGGAATTAGGGTTTCTTGACCTAATTCACCCCTAAGTTGACTTTTAGGGCAAATCATGAGCTAAGAACTCAAGAGAGGATTTGAGGGTCTCAAATTAACTATATTGATCCATTTGGAACAATGGATTAATCCAAGAAGCTTGAGCAACAAGTCTCAATTTCATCTGCACCACAATTAGGGTTTTAAGGAAAAAGTCAACTGTAACTTTGACTTTTGACCAGGACATGCTCCCAAACCCTAAGACATGATTCAATATACCCTATGACACCCATGGAACATGTCCATCAAGTTTGATTTAGGTCAAGGACATGATTTCCTGAAGAATTGCACAGTTTGGAATTCATCTGATAAAAAGTCAACTGTGCACAAAAGTCAACTTTGACTTTTTGAGATTTTTCACCAAAATGGATTTTTAACCCTAAAATGATGTTAATGTATGATTTGAATCATCATTCATCAAGAAAAATCAAGAAAAGTTGGATAACTTGTAAAAGGGGTAACCATAAAACTTAGAAATTTTTCTAAGTTATGGAAAAAGTACCACTAATACACTAACTTTGGAGGATCATAACTCCTAAACCACATGGCCATTTTTTCTCATCCAAATATGGATTTGTAGCCCTCATTACCCTCTACAAAAACTTCAACTAGACCTAAGTCCAATTCATTAAGGATTTTGAGTTATGGAGTGATCAAAATCAAGAAATCACACTTTGTTCCAACACTTGGTGAAAATTTCACTAAGTCAGATTTTGCTTCACTTTTTGCCAAATGTAGAGGGATTTTTCACTTGGAATCAAAAGAGATCAAAACCAAACTTGTTCAAACAGTTGTTGTATCATGTAAGGGCTTTCCAAAATGGTCAAGAGCATTACCAAATTCAACTTACACCATGAGATATGACATTGGCAAGTTGCCTTGCTGAAATCTGTCAAAGGCAAGGCAGAATTTGCAATTTTGCTCGATTTGCCAAAATCAGCCAAATTCAAATGCTCCTATCCACTTGGACACATCTGAGGATTGAATCTAAAGGGGACAATCACTGAGCCAAGCCTCCAAAGTCCATGGAACAAGAAATAGCATGTTGAACCTAGAATGGCCAAAATAGGGACAAGACTCCAAATTTGGATTGAAGCATTCAATGGAAGCATCAAGGTGGCATGGACTGAGCCATTCTCATCTGAAATCAGTCAAGACTTATCCAAGACCAAGGGAACCAAAGCTTTGTGCCCTAACCTCTAGTCAATGGCTAGAGGAGACTTGGATTTCCATTGGACAACATTGGCCAAACCTATTTACCAGCTGCCGTTCACTATTCCTTGAAAAATAAACTTACTCTACTATAAATAGAGCTCAATTGTGATCAGTTTGAGTACACCAAAGCCATCTAACAGATGCTTTCCTCAAAATCTCTTTCTCTTGGCAAAAATGCCTTTCTTAGCAAGGTAGCTATCGGGTTTTGAGTTTGAGAGCAATTCCAATCAAACCAATCACTCACACACCTCATATACATCACATATAAGCTGAGCAAACACTTAGATCACTTCTGAAACACCAATTTCGCAAAATCACCAGCTGGTTGCTCAAATTTTCAAACAAGTTGCAGCTGAGGTACCACAAAGTGATCCAGCCAATTTCCATCAAGTCCAACCATTCAAAACACTCCATAGGGTGTAGGGAAGCTGTTCAGATCATCACCACTCATCTGTAACACCTCCAAATCAAAAATCACCTTGCACTTGCTGTCACGGCTTGGAGGTAAGCACATACTTGGTCATCTCTCAATCTATGCATATTTCCTCGCACAATAATTTGGCCATATGTTCATAATCATGCATGGAATGTTTTCCCTCAATTAATTGCATTGTTTGAATCGTGTATCAAAAATCCTAGCCTTCATGCAAAAATTAGGGTTCTTGAGGTTTCTTCGTGATTTCATGTTTTATGTTTAATTTAAATGAAATTAAGTGTTATAAACATGGTCGTGAGGTTGAGACGAGCATAATGATATGTGGATTGCATGATATGATTAAGTATTAAGTGAGATTGGAGAGAAAATGCAAATCTGAGAATCCAAGAACACGCGCGTGTTCTTCACCTTGTTCTTGGCGCCATTTTTAGAAATTTGAATATTTGAATTTTGTGATTTTGTTTAATTGATTCAAAAATTAATTTCTCTCTGAGTTTTAATGATTTTGAGTTGATTCTTTTTTTAATAATTCACAAAAATGTTAAAATATTTTATTTTATCAAAAAATCCCAAAAATATTATTTATTTTGTATAATTGATATTTTTGCAAAGAATTAATATTTTAATTGTTTTTGACATTTTAAATATTTTTTCTACATTGATTTTGCAACTTTTAATGCTTTCTAATTATTTTGTAGGTCAATACTTAATTTTTGAAGCATTAATCCAAAATCACAATTTGTTTTTCACATGTTAAACAATTTTGATCATTTTAATTGAATTTTTATTCAATTAAATACATTTTTGAAAACAAATTAGGGTTTTTGGATTAATTCAACCCTCATAAATCATTTTCAAAACACTTTGGGCCTCTATTAGAGTGTAAGACCCAACACCCTTGTACAGAAAATATTTTGGGCCTCACTTATTGTATAAGTCCCCCTGTACATTTTCAAATAAACGGCGCGATCGTCGCCTTTTCAAAATAACTTTGGGCCTCTCCTTGAGCTATAAGACCCATTCAAAACTTTTTGGGCCTCTCCTTGAGCTATAAGACCCATTCAAAACTTTTGGGCCTCTAATAGAGTGTAAGACCCAATCCTTTCTTGACCAAAACATTTTTGGGCCTCAGTGTATTGTATAAGTCCCGATACCGTAAAAAAAAACGAACGGCGCGATCGTCGCCTTTTGAAAAATAACCTTGGGCCCCTCCTCGAGCTATAAGACCCATTCAAAACATTTTGGGCCTCTAATAGAGTGTAAGACCCAATCCCCTTTTAACCAAAATCATTTTGGGCCTCACTTATTGTATAAGTCCCTCCGCGTTAAAAGAAAATCTCGGCGCGATCGCCATTTTTAAGCGAAAAAATCAATTGGGCCTACCCTCGTGTTATAAGCCCCACTCTTTTTCTTTAAACTTTTTGGGCCTCTTGAGAGAGTGTAAGACCCATCCCTTTGTACAGAAAACAATTTTTGGGCCACAGTCACTTGTATAAGTCCCTATGTACAAATTCAAACAGTGCGCTCATTGATAAAACCCTGGGCCTCTCCTTGAGCTGTAAGCCCCAAATCTTTCTTTTTCAAAGCACTTTCTCCTTTGATTTTGAATATACTGTTGTTTTCAATATTTCTTTGTTGAACAACTAACCAAACAGCATGGAAGCTCTACAACCGAGTAAGTGTTTATACGCTTTCATTTACCGCTTTCACATATATATATAACTGTACTGTGGGGCTGTTTCACTGTAAGTATTCTTTCATAAACTCATATCAACTGTGTAATAATAGTATAGATATTTCGAGTTTCCCCGGCAACTACGTCTAGAACTAGGTGACGCCGTTTCGTTTGTTCGTAGAAATAGACAACTAGATCCCCAATAGGATCACCAGATACAGTCTTCTCTTCGGTTGTCCTCATTAGGAATTGTCAAGAAATTCTATTCCCCAGAGATGAATTATTCTCGGTGAAACTTCTCTTGAATTTCTTCAAACCTCAGAACTGTTCACTAAATGAATTATTCTCGGTGAAACTTTTCTTGAACGTTTCTTTGGTTTGGGACCCACGGGCTTCTTAAAAGCATCGGCCTCCTCTTGGGCATCGTACAAGGACCCACAGGCTTCCTAAAAGCAACCCCGCCTCCTCTTGGGCTTAGTACAAGGAGCCTACGGCTTCTTAGAAGTAATCACAGCCTCCTCTTAGGCTTCGTATAATGATCTCTTCCTCCGGGAATGATAGCCTTCTCTTGGGCATCGTACAAGGACCCGTCGGCTTCTTAAAAGTTTCCAGCCTCCTCTTGGGCTTCATACAAATTGTCCCGACGACCTCCTAGAGGTATAGGAATATAACCTAGACATCTTAATAGAACAATCCTTTCAAAGAGTCTACTACTATTTCTCAAAGCATAGTACAAAAGATGACACTCTAGACTTGGACAGTCTAATTCCCTTGAGTCTCAAAGACATTCTCAAGCACCCCTTCGTTAAATAGGAAGGAAACCCACAGACTCAGACAGTCTCAATACCCTTCGGATTTCCCATTTCCTTAAAGAACAGGAATAACCCGGATCCTCGAATCAAATCCTTGAGTACAGTGTTGCTCATATAAGAACTGATTTTCTCTTTTAAAATCTGTATACTGGACCTGTCACTCGACTGAAACAGTAACCCTAGCCTCTCTCTCGGGCTTTGTACGAGACACATAAAAGATTCCCTCGTTGAGTCAAAAACCTTTTCGCCTCCATCTCGGGCTTCGTACGAGATACAAAAACTCTCTTGTTAAATAACCTCCATCTCGGGCTTTATACGAGATACCAAACGACTCCATCGTCGGGTCACAACCTTTTAGCCTCTCTCTCGGGCTTTGTATGAGACACATATTAGCCTCCTCTTAGGCTTTGTATAAGAAAACCACTGGTTGATCCAATCAACCTTTTAGCATCAAAGCTGTGCCTTGATCACAGTACGCAAACAACTCTTTCCCCTTCATCTAATCGCTGTAAGTGGCAAGCCTCTGGATCATCTACATCCATGCCACTGTCCCTCTTTTAGCATGAGAAATTCCTAAGGAAAGATAGCATTGCTCAACACTGAGTTAAAGTCTTCTCCTTCAGGTTGGAAATCCCCTATAAAGGAAATTATGGCATTACCGGATTCATAAATCCCGGTTAAAGTAATTCTCCTTTATAAAACAGTTGAGACATACAACCCCCTCTTTAGAGATGACAAATTCTCTCTAAAGTCAACAACCCTTCAGCTTCACATCTTGGGCTTTGAACAAGATACAAATAAACCCTTCAGCTTCACATCTTGGGCTTTGATCAAGATATAAACCACCTTTCGCTTCACATCTTGGGCTTTGAACAAGACACCAAAAACCCATTTCCTCCCATAGAATAGGAGGAACTACGAACGCTTTGATTTCCCTGTTTCGGTAAACGGGAATACGTAGGCATAAGATTGAAAGAAAAATCTTAGCGAGCACATTAAACAAAAAAACCAAATCCCATATCTCCATCAATCAAAAGCAGTAATTCAAAACATCAGTCCTAACATCCTAATCCTTGTTCCCCGCCAGAAACCTTCTGTCTAGATAAAAAGAAAGAAACTGTATTGGTGAAAATACAAATAACCAGTACAAAGGCTCCCCCACATTGATAGCATTCGTAACCTAACAGACCGCTGTTCAAGCTCAGTATGCAAAGCAGGGTTAATTGGAGACATCTATTTCCCTTCCTTATTCAGCTCACAATAGGATAAAAAATGAATCGACCTGTAGTTTAAGCCCAAACCGCAGAGAGCGACCAACGCTTAAGAACCGCGTCCAAAATCGCTCGCTATAAATGGTCGCCAGAGTCGACAACTTTCCAGGTTACATTCAATCATCTGCACCAATGCACAGGATAGAACATTACCAAGGAAAACCTCGTCTGGATGTGGAGTTTTCATGTATACTACGTCTGGCCAAATGCCACACAAGTCACATTACTTGCCACGCTAATCCTACGTGTATGCTCAAGCTTGGGTATTGGGCTTATCTCTCAGAACTCCCAACCCGCCAAACAGAAAAACAGTGCAGCAGCTGATAATAATTATGCAATGCAGAAAATGCGGTAAAAAAATAAAATACAACAAATAAAGCAAAACAAAAAAACAAAAACACCCAAGGAGAACAAAGACAAGCAAGCGCTAGGATTGACTCGCTTAGGGATGGACCAGCATAGGTCAACTATTTTCCCCAGCAGAGTCGCCAGCTGTCGCTCCCAGGATTTTCATCCAGGTAGAAACGCGAAAGTGGCGCGGAACACAGAGTCGCCAGCAATGTATATTTATCCCAAGAGAGGGAAAGGGAACATCGCATAAACCTGAGGAAGAGGGAAAGGAATGGTCATCGCAACCATAACCTGGGTTCGGGAGTCGGTTACGCGAGGGGAAGGTGCTAGCACCCCACGCGTCCATCGTACTCGATGGGATCCATGCTTGTTATCTAATCTAAGGGTGAGTTATCCTAAAATCCATGGCTGCACTAAAACGGGGAAGGGAAAAACAAAGACTGACTCGGTAGGACGTCGACGTCCTAGGCCTACGTACCCCCTTTGTGCAATGGGGAATTCAGAGTCAACGTAGTTCGGACCACGTTCTTTTTGTGTTTTTTTATGAGCGACGTTAAGTTCGCGTCCGACAGTTAGGGTCGATGCCTGTTTGCGACTCAGACGGAAAGTAACGTGCCCTTTTTGAAAATAGCCTTTAGTTTGACAATCCCGAAGGACAAAAAGGTTTGAAGTTTGTTTGTGTTTTTTAGGACATAAGTGACTTGAGTTGGTTCATAACTCAACTTGAACCAAAGTCTATGACACGGGAACGAATGCGTCGCATGGTCGTCCCCAATGAGACGTATGCTCAACACTCTAGAAGAGAGAAGGGGGTCCCCTCAATCTTCATTTCCTATGTTTAAGGCTAGTGTGCAAGGCAAGTTGACCTTATTAAGTATCTTAGAGATGTTATGAGATGAGAAGAGGGACTCAAAAGAAAAGAAGAAAATACTATGGGGAAAATCTATCCTAATGTTATCATGCAAAGATGGCCCTAAGGGGAGGTTTGACAACAACCTAAGCCTAAAGAAAAGAAAAGATGAGAGGAAGAAAGAGTGAGAGTGGACATGGATAACTATCCACACCCTCAAATAACTTACCTCAGCCCCTTCATAAAAGGTTAGTACAAACAGACATAAGTGACAATAAGACAAATGAAACTCAAACAAATCACAAACCAAAGAGAAATGGTTACAAACCAAATGGAATCCAACCAAGACAGAATGTGGATTACCTAAACATGAATTATGAAGTCAAAGAAGCAAACCCAAATGATGACACAAGTGCCTTCTCAAACAAGTAGTCAGACATGATCAAGGATGTGCATACAAGAAGACCTCAAACAAAGAGCAATCTCATAATTAGCAAAACATCTTCTAAAATTATTAAATTAAGACCCAACACACCTTAACTAGTGGCAAACAACATATTAAAAACTCATGCAAAAATTCACAAGATAGGTCACCCAAACAATTATACAAAGTCAAATGAGAATCATGGTTCAATATGCAAAAGAAAAGGACTAAAATGCAATATTAAATGATTTTAAAAATGAGAGAAAAAAGTTTTAATGCAATTCAATGTGTTGGTGAAACAATGCAAAAATAATGGACTCAAAATGTTTCATGGATGATGAGAAATAAATTCTACAAGTTAGGGTATGCATATATGGAATAAATTCAAAAGAAAATAAAGAAATAATTATTTCAGTCACTAAAAATAAAAGAAAATAATAAAATAAAATTTGGGAAAATTTTATAAAACTATAAATATGATTCATGATTTTTTGGTGATTTTTGGATGCAAATATATTTTTTTTAAAATTAAAAATGAATTAATGCAAATTAAATAAAATAAAAGAAAACATAAGATAAGTGGGGGTGCAACCAGCAACTTATTCACGTTGGAAATTGAAATGGACCAAGCAAAGGGAGTGTGGATATCAAGCCCACACCACAAAGCCCATCAGCGAAAAATAAAAAAAACAAAGAAGAAACACGTAGAACCCAGTCAACCCTAGGACTTACCATCAGCCATGGGATCAATCTAAAGCTCAAAAACAAGTCAACAAGATCAAGAAGTAATCATGATTAACGGACCAGATCCACATGCCCACCACAATCAAGTAAACACGCACACACACAATTAGTCAGCACACCATGGAACCCCACGTGATTGGCACATGTATTTTTAATGTGTTGTCACCATAATATCCACACGATTAATCCAACACATCATAATCAGTCAACGAAATAGGAAGTCAGCATGATGAGAAAACATGATGCAAGGCACATGATAATTATCATAGGATGGCACACACACAACCATAGAATAAAAAACAAAATTTTAAAACGCGTGGCACTCTTAGGTCCATTAGATCACCAAAATGAAGGGCTGTGATTGCGTCTTCCCCCTTCAACCTCCTCGCCGGACTGATCAAGACTTGTCGCCGGAGCTAGGGTTCCGGTCACCTGCAACAAAAAAAAACCCAGAACGTGCAAGCGAATATACCCTCTTGACCAGAATTCCACGAGGATCAATAATATCATGTTATTTTTCACAAACAACCATCACACTAAGAGATTCGAATGAAACAAGTTATGGTTCCAAAACTTAAAACTCACCATATGCACATAATACACGTCTAAACTTAAAATAAAACACATCAGAGTCATCAGCAACAATCACAGATCATTATGCATATTTAAAAGTATAGTTTTAAGATCATGCAAATTAACCCTAACCTGAGATTATGCAATACGTATCCTTATTGTTAGCTCTAGATGGTGGTTGCTTTGTGTTCTATAGATCCCAAGGATGAAGACTGTGAAAGAATCTTTGGAAAAGCTGTTGTGTGTGATGAGATTCGATGAAAAGAAGGTTTAGGGTTAAAACTTGATTCTCCTCCAAAAATAATGTGTGTTCCTTCTAACCAGTGCATGAGTTAGCTTAAATACTTAGGGTTAATCCACTGATAATCACTTGGGCCTTGTTAAATCCTCACTTAATGAGTTTTGGGTGATTTTGGAAATTTGCATAATGTGAAATACACCCTCCTCCATGCATGTACACCCAAGCCTATTATGATGGATCACTTATTTAACAATTGCTAATCACACCTGTATGGAATTTGGGCCTTGAGATGTCTTGGTTCATGAGTTTTCAATGATCTTGCACTTTTGCATAATGTGAAATAAGTGATGTACAAGTCATGAAATCTCTTGATTCAAAGGCCAAAAATGATCCTTATGGAATTTACTTTGGTGTTAGAATGTGCCTTGAATCAATTATAGGTCACTATGTCCCAAAATGCAAAAGTTGTGAAAATGGAACCATGAGAAAACCCTAAAAACCACTTTGCCTTCTTTTGATCATAACTTGAGTTTCACAAATGATATTGAGACCATCTAGTGCTTGTTGGAAAGGGGAGAAAAAGATCTTCAACTTTCATGTTTGAGGAAAATTCACTTGAAGCTTCTTTGATGATGAAAAGTCAAGTTGATTAGACTGTAACAACTTGCCCAAAATGGAAACTTTCAAATTATAGGTCATTTCCATATTTAGTAACTTTTGTACCAACCCTTGATTCTTGATAAATGGTATGAAATTTGACCCTTGAAGATCATATGAGGATTTGAGACCTTGAAAACCTTGAAGAGAACCTCAAAATTTCACAGTTGACTTCCCCTCTCATTGTTGACTTTTCCCCAATTCTCCTGATTTGCAATCCATTGGCCAATTGAATCTCTCATGAACCAAACTGATGGACAATCTTCCACTCCTAGATACTTGGGGACCCAAGGAATACCATGGAATCAAGCCTTGCCCAGAAAAATCAGAAATAAACTAACTTTATAGCAAACCCTAATTTTGGTACCCTCAGTCTAGGAGGAAATAACACAGTCTCCAAATCCAAATTCCTCTGAATATGATGTGCATCCTCTCCAACAAAGATAAGATATGCCATTTGGTGATGATAAAAACCTAAGAAGCTTGCCCATTAGAGAAATAAACCCAAGAATCTCAAAACCCTAATTTCTGCACTGGTTAGGAGAGAGTGATCCACTTGAGATCTCTTGGACAATATAAGGACTCTTGCTTGACCCTTTGAAGAACATCTTCTCCTCTTGAACTGCCTCAGGCACCTTGACCCCATGCTAAGAACCAATGATATGCATACATGATAATGCAAAAATGAAATGAAACATAAGCCAGTTAATACTAAAGTAAGGAGGGCAAATTTTGGGGTGCTACAACATGTGCCAGAGAAGTGGAGGAATTTCACGGCGGCACGAGATGCCTTTATAGAATATGTTGGAAATCGAAGTTTTTGACTGTTGGGGGGTCGAGTTTGTCGGTCCATTCCCATCTTCCTTTTCCAATGAATATATTTTGGTCGCCGTTGATTATGTGTCTAAGTGGGTGGAGGCGATAGCTTGCGCTAAAGCCGACGGAAAAACTGTTGTGAAATTTTTGAAAAGACACATTTTTGCGCGTTTTGGTACTCCTAGAGTGTTAATAAGCGATGGAGGGTCTCACTTCTATAACACTCAGCTTGACAAGGCCTTGGAGCAGTATGGTGTGAAGCACAAGGTTGCCACACCATATCATCCTCAAGCTAATGGTCAAGCGGAGGTATCCAATCGTGAGATAAAATGTATTTTGGAGAAAACTGTTTCGGCCTCGAAAAAAGATTGGGCCAACAAATTGGATGATGCTTTGTGGGCGTATCAGACCGCTTTTAAGGCTCCGATCGGTCTCACACCATTTAAAATTATGTATGGTAAGAATTGCCATCTGCCCGTGGAGTTAGAGCACAAGGCGTTTTGGGCCTTAAAATTTTTAAACTTTGATTCCACTCTTAGCGGCGAAAAAAGAAAAGGGCAATTACATTTATTGGATGAATTACGCCTTCAGGCATACGATTCCAATAAACTGTACAAAGAGCGTGTAAAGTCTTACCATGACAAAAAAATAATCATCAAACAGTTTGAGGTCGGACAGCTGGTCCTGCTATTCAATTCTCGGTTAAAATTGTTCTTGGGAAAGTTAAGGTCTAAATGGTCGGGTCCGTTTCGGATCCGAGAAATCAAGCCTTATGGAGCGATTATAATTGAAGACATAACAACCAACGAGAATTAGACTGTAAACGGCCAAAGATTGAAAGTGTATCTTGGGGGTGATTTCGAGCGGAATCCCGCCATTGTTCCTTTTCGCGATCCGTGAGATTGCGGTGGACCGTCGAGCTTAGCCGACGTTAAACAAGCGCTTGTTGGGAGGCACCCCAACATTGTAAGTATTTCATCTGTTTAATTTATAAATTGTGTGTTATTGGTAGTTATTTTAGAAAGTGTTGGAAAATTCTGCTTTACACCATTAACAGCTGATAATTCTGCTTCTGGTGTAATTCGCCTGGCGAATTCAATTTTGCCAGTCTCTCGCCACACATTCGCCAGGCGAATTTGGCGTGACTTGTCTCTTTGTCTGCAGAAGGAAAAATAAAAGAATGTTTTTTTAATTAATTAATTAACATAGTATATTATTAGGGTCCACTAGGGACCACACACACTTCACTCTCCTTATCTCATTTCCTTTCACTTTTTCCTCTCATTTTCTCGCTGTCACTTTCACTCTCACTTCTCTTCTCCCAAACCCTACACTCTTAACCTTTCCTTCTCCTTCTCCTTCACCTTCACTTCCATTTAAGGTATGCTTACAATCTAATTGTTGTTCTTCATTTTGTTTTTTTTGCTTAATTTGTTCAATTAGGTTAAATTAGGGTTTAGTTTCACAAGGGTTTGAATGTTGTTAGAAACCCTAAGGCAATGCTTAAATGTTAGTGTTATTAAGTAGCAGGTGTGGATTGGTGTTTTCCTGAAATGAAATTGTGAAACAAATACTGCATGTTGAATTTTTGGGAATTTTGCAGAACTCGCCAGTCACTCGCCAGGCGAGTGTGCCGCGAGAGGTCGCCAGGTAGTCGCCTGGCGAGCTTGGGGCGAATGGATTTTTTTTTTTATTTTGTTATTTTTCTGTTCTGTCTTGTGTATATGTCTTATGTTTGATGTGTTTTACTTTCTGTTTTGAATTTTTTTTTGGTGTTTGGGTTTTGTTGACATGAGACAACAATTCCTTTGCTTTGTGTTTTCCATTTTTTTTTCCAGATGCCGTCAAAAACCAAAGTCACCGGTGGAAAGAAACAGAAGATGGTTGCAGGAAGCGGTTCCGGGCAACAACCTGAATTTGATCCGAACCGGTTCTTAAGCACAGCTCATGCTTCCCGGTACAAAATGCTTGAGGGCCGACAGTTTTTATCCGAGAAAAGATTTGATATCAACCCGGAGGGTCCGTACCGTAAGTTAGCCAAAATTTTCAACAACAAAAAGTGGGGACATCTGATTAATCCTTTGGAGGCACTCAACTACGAGATGGTGCGTGAATTCTACGCAAATGCTCTTGAATTCCCCGAAACTCAAGGAGATATGCAAGTGTTCCGGTACATCACTTATGTCCGTGGCAAGGAAATTAGGTTCGATCGTGAAGACATCAATGTCCTTTTTGGGAAGCCGAGTTCTTTAGGAATGTTCGAGAAGGATGCCTACACTAAGGAGCTTGGCACGTATCTTGATCATGATAAGATTGCCAAGACCATTTTGTTTCCGGGAAAAAGTGTGGAAAGAAACGCTGTGGGTGATCCCATCCGTTATCGGAGGGAGGACATGCCTCTGGATGTACAAGTTGTCCTTCTTCTAATCCTCCACAACATTAGGCCCAAATCGCACCGTTCCTCGATTCCGCCTGATGTTGGCCTCCTACTTTATTACATCATGGAAGACAAAGAGGTTGATGTTGCTCGGATCATTGCGTATGAAATGAAAAATTTATCGAGAATACACGACGCCCCGAGGTACATGCTACTGCCCCTATTATTTTCCCTTGTTTTGTTACAACTCTTTGTCTCAAAAAGTGGATCATGATGCCCGACTTAATTAACGAGAAAAGGAAGGGGGTTATTAATGATGACTATATTGAGAGGTATTGTAAGAACAAGCTGATTGAGAAGAGGAAGGGTTCTAGTGTTGGCCAGTCATCCCGTTCGCAGCCTAGTGAGCAGCCTGAGGCTCTTGATTATTCGATGTGGGATCCTAGAATGTGAGCTGCATTCAATTACTCTTGGGATATGGCTGAAGCTTACCAGAGATCATCGGAGTTCAATTTCAATTGCATGCAGCAGCTGTACCAGTTTCAAACCACTCCGCAGGAGGTTGTTCCTTTTCCTACTAGGACGGACTATGATAATTATGCAAACTGGCCTGTGGACAGGCGTCCTTTCTTTTCAGGGGGAGGTGGTCCAACTAGAGATGTTGATGCTGGGGGTGATGGTGGAGCTGATGATGATGATGATGATGATGTTGGTGGTGACGAGATACATGATGATCTCCATGATATGGTTAATTAGCGGAGGCGTCAAAGTCAAGGATTTTTATTATTGCGTTTTATGAGTTTTATGAATTTTATTTTCAGAATTTTATTTTCAGTTTTTATATGACAGTTAGTATTTTATTTTCAGTTTTTATATTTCAGTTAGAATTTTGGATCGCTTCGGCGAGAATTTTCGGTTGTAGTATTGTGGATCGCTTCGGCGAGTACAATTTTTGGTGTGTTTACACCAATACTTATAATATTTTAGTTGGTGTGAAATTTTGTTTAGTTTAAATTCTGTTTTTTATTTTATGTGTGTTTGCGCAAAGAAAGTGAAAATTGCCCTTAATTTTTGAAAATTTTGTGTTAGCACAAGAAGGGTGCTTTGTTAGCATTAAACATTGATGGTGATGATAAAATTCTTGATTGTGTGCACAATCAAAGTGTGAATGTGTTGTGTATAATTTTAGCATGATTGTGAGTTGGTGCTTTATACAATTTATGATAATGCATTTTGTTGTAAATACTTGTTCATGTTTGAATCATTTAGGACAAAACCACAAAAGTGAGGTGCTTTCCTTTGTTCACCAAAAAGATAGTCGAGTAATCGTTGTTTTACTCGTCTTGTTCATGTTTAATCTTGTGAGTTGTTTAAATGATTGGAAACTTAGAAAGGATCAAGGCAAATTTTGAGCACTATGAGGAAAACCACCGTTCCAAAAATACTTCCGAGTAACCTTGTGAGTGTGCGCGAATTTGAAACTCCTTTTGAGCCTAAAAAGAAAGAGTTTTTGTTGTGTGAATCATGAACCCGAATGTTAACATGTGTTGAAGAGTTTTTAAAATGAACTTGTAGTATTGTTGAGGTTGGGGGAGATTGGTTTAATTTTGAAAGGAAAAAAGAATGGTGGATACAATGCATTCTCAAATGAATTCAATAGGAGAATGATGAAAAAGAAAAGGAAAAATCAAAGAAAAAAAAAGGTTTAAGAATCAAAGCCGGAAAAGAGAATGTATTGTGAAAATGAGTGTCGGTGGTTCAAGCAAGAAGGTTTGTGTTAAAAAGTGAAATGCTCTTCGTGAAAGTTATTTTTTTTTATTCAATAGCCGTGTACATATGTCCCTTGTTTTTACCCCGGCCAAATTACAACCATAAAAGTCCTTTGTGATCTTAGTTTCTACTTCTTTTTGATAACTTTGTGAGATGAATGCATGAATGATTCTGGATGTGGCACGATTGCTTGTGAGAGTGTTTTGTCCCGTGTGTAATTATGTACCTAGTTTGTTAATAATAAGTATAGTTAGGTGATTCAACTTGAGCTTGTAGGAACTTGATTTTGCATTGTGTAAGTTGTGTTTAGAACTTAACTCATAATTGTGCTTGGATTCTATGCAACTTTGTGGAAATACTTTGTGCGTGTATGTGTCAAGTTTGAACCATTGAGGTTTTCGGTTGATGTAGTGCTTGGAATTCTTGTTTGTAGTTGTTAACACTAGTTTTTGTTTGAGGGCAAACAACAAGGCAAGTTGGGTAGAGTTTGATAGGTATCTGATTGTAAATGAATTTTAGATTAATTTTCTGTATTTTTAAGTTTTTTTCTAAATGCTTTAATGCGAAACTGCTTATTTTTAAGTGATTTTCGAATCAATGTTTTATTTTGGGCTATTTGATGTTTTTGTTTGTTTTGCAGCATTTTTTGTAAAAAGGACGTGGCAAAAATCGGAAGAAAACACGATGAAATGAGCAACGTCGCGTGTCTGCAACAAACAGTGAATTCGCCTGGCGAATGGGTGACGGAAGGAGAAATTCGCCAGGCGAATGTCTGACGAGTCTGATGGCGAATTGATCTTCAAATTGTGTGCTCTCTGGAAGTGTTTCGCCGCAGCATTCGCTAGGCGACTTGGTGGCGAAAGTAATTCGCCTGGCGAGTTTGGAATTCGCCTGGCGAATTCAAGTTTTTTTCTCAGGTTCTTTGCACTGTTCTGGCACGTGGGCTGTACTTAAAGGTTTCGCAAGGCGAATTTTGTAGCTCGCCTGGCGAATTTGTCTGGGCAGAACGTGCTATTTAGTGTTTGGTTAGATATTTTTGGGGAGACTTTTTGATTTATCACTCTTTTTGTAACCTAAAACTGGTGTGAAGAAGAAAGAACTCCATTGTTACTTATTTTTCCTAGTTCCAAGCTTTTATGCTTCAATCCTTGAATCTTTGAAGATTGAACTTCCACAAGCTTTGCAACTTAACTTGTCATCCAAGCTACCATGAGAATGTGTAGCTAAACTCTCTTGTGTTGTGGTTAGAGGTAGTTGATCCTAATTTTATGTATTGCTTTTGATCTATTGTGTATGAACAAAGTCTTTGATCAATATAGATGATGTTGTTTTCTCTTAATGATCCATGTGTGATTTGTTTTACTCTAGACATAGATTCTACAAATCATGACATAACAATTTTATCTCTTAAAAACCAAACTCTAGACATAGATTTGGGATTTGCTATTCGCATTGTGTTGATCTTAATGATCGTTGTTTAGATTGTCAGCGTGAGACATCATCTAACGGTCTAAACACCGACACTCACGACTTCGCTTTAGACATAAACTTAGTCGGGAGGATACGCGGTTATATTGGCCGGAAACCGAGTTCATATGCTTGATTAATCGTTTATACGTGAAAAGGATTAGCGAAACCAAACCTTAACATGCTTTTATCAAAACTTTTACAAAATCTTTGTCACCAATTAATCCTTGCTACAAGTGAATGTTAACAACAATTGAGAAACTTTTGAAACCATTGAACTTAGAATATCACAACTATTAAAAGGCACGCATCAAATATCAAACAATCCCTGTGGATACGATTAAAAACAACCCCCACTATTACATTACTGACATTCATGTACTCCATGAATACTCCCGGCGCATTAGTAACACCGAAAGGCATCACCGAATACTCATAATGTCCATAACGCATTCTGAAGGCCGTCTTCTGAATATCTTCATCTTCCACTTTAATATGATGATAGCCCGACCTCAAATCAATCTTGCTAAACACGCGAGCACCTACCAATTGATCCATCAAGTCATCTATTCTCGGAAGCGGATACTTGTTCTTAATCGTCACTTTATTTAATTGCATATAATCAACACAGAGCCTCATACTTCCATCTTTCTTCTTTACTAACAACACTGGAGCTCCCCACGGCGATACACTTGGCCTCACAAATCTCTTTTCAAGCAAATCCTCCAATTATTTCTTTAATTCTGACAATTCAGATGCAGACATCCTGTATGGTGCCATAGAAACAGGTCTGGTACCATGTACAAGGTCAATTGCAAATTACACTTCTCTTTCTGGAGGCACATCAGGAATTTCATCAGGGAAAACTTCCGGAAATTCACGCACCACTTGCAACTCCTCAATTACAGCTCGGCCCTCAATAGATAATGACGCCATCACTGAGAACATCTGAGCTCCTTCTTGCATCAACTGTTGTAACTGATTAAAAGACAACAAACTAGCTTCTTCTTCTTCAGCAGTAGAAAATTTCACTGACTTGTTATAACAGTTGATATGAACATAGTTATATTCTAACCAGTTCATTCCCAGGATTACATCCATCCCAGATAACGACAAACACACCAAATCAACAGTAAAGTCTCTGTCGAAGATCAACAAGGGACACTTTAAACACACCAGAGAAGTAGTCACCGATCCCTTAGCCGAAATCTCGACGACCATTTCTCCATTCATAGAAGACAACACAAGACCCAATATTTCAACGCATTCAGCAGCAATAAAGCAATGAGTAGCACCAGTGTCAATCATAGTAATTAAAGGAGTACTATTAATGAAACATGTACCTCTGATGAGTTTGTCCTCATTAGTTGTCTGAGTCCCAGCCAAAGCGAACACTTTCCCACCGGTTTGCGCCTTCTTCGGTTTCTGACACTGACTACTAATGTGTCCTTCTTCGCCACAGTTGAAACAAATCATCTCTTTATGCTTGCACTCAGATATGGCATGCCCAGTCTTACCACAACGGAAACACCTCTTCACTTCAGCAGTACACACATTACTCTTATGACCAGGTTTCCCACATTTGAAACAAGTTATCCCAGCAGGAGCATCTCCCCCACTAGTCCTCTTTCCATCCACCACTTTCTGTTTACCTTTTCCAGCTGGAGCATCATAAGGTTTGCCACGATTCTGTTGGTGCTTGCCCTTCCTCTCATTAATAATCTTATAATGAGCATTGTTATCCTCTTCAAAAATTCTGCAACTATCAATCAAATCAGCAAAAATACGAATCTTCTGATATCCAACTGCCTTCTTGATCTCTGGGCGCAACCCACTCTCAAACTTGATGCATTTTGAAAACTCAGCATCATCATCGTTATAGTACGGATAAAACTTAGCCAATTCAACAAACTTTGCAGCATAATCAGTAACCGACATGTTCCCTTGCTTCAGTTCGAGAAACTCGATTTGCTTCTTACCACGAACATCCTCTGGATAATACTTCCTCAGGAACTCTCTTCGGAACACATCCCAAGTGATACCTTCACCTGCAGTTTCCAACCTCTGACGAGTCTCTAGCCACCAGTCATCAGCCTCGAATGCTAGCATATGAGTCCCATATCGAACCTTCTGGGCTGGAGTGCAGTCCATCACACAGAATATTCTCTCCATCCCTTTCAACCAATCCAACGCTCCATCAGGATCATACTTGCCCTTGAAGGTAGGCGGATTCTCCCTCTGAAAAGTTACCAAACTGCGAGATCCAGCATTCTCGTCAGCGTTCGGCTGATTCTGCAAAGCCTGAGCCATTGCTTCCAACGCGGAAGCAATTGTAACATCGTTTCTTCCAACCATCTCAACTTGTCACTTCAACATAAACAAAAGTTAGGACTAGTTAACAATACTCGATTGTTAAACAAGCTACGACCCGACAACTTGGCCGGACGGACCAACCTGCTCTGATACCACTAATGTAACACCCTTCTACCCCACATACAATTTTAGGAAAAGCACTTAATATTATCAGAGTAAAATCATCAAGAAAGGTGCCACATATATTCAAACAACATTCACAATCATTGTCCTGTCCCGTAACACGGGTTATTCATTCCTCATTAACATAAATTAACAACTACGCAGCGGAATCAAACTTTTAGTTCAGGCCAACAAAATACTTCATAGATAAAAGCCTCCAATTCAAAATGGCATCAACGATGTAAAAATAAATTCCAACATACAACCAAAGGGAAACACAAGGTTCACAACTAATCTCAACCCGATGTTACATGACACAGAGCAGGACACCACTTAAAACACGACTAAAACGACCAAAGGACGCTCCGAGACTCAATCCTCCAGCACCGCATGCCTACTCTTGGTTATCTGCAAGTTACCGACATAACAGGCAACATTTTCAAGCAGGAAGGGTGAGAAATCACAATTCATTATAATAATATAAGGACGTGGAAAATAAACAGACTAAGCAACAACAACATCATAGCATCATCAACATATATCTCCACAACAATTACAATTACTTCATTCATACGCAATGTCAGCTATAATGAAATGCAAAGAATGCATGTGGTACCGATTCAACGTGGATGGACACTGGCCATCAACCCTCCAAAAGGAGCACAACGTAATCAATGTATCACTTCAATCCACACAATGGGATTGAAGCTACCAATGGACCGAAGCCCCAACATAAAAATGCTATGAAATGCAATGATGATAAACCTCCGCAATTCATCAACCATCAACGTGTGCATCATTCATTTCATATTCGACGAGTATTCATCATACAATCATGTTTTATCATCATACATCAACAACAACTCGACAACGAAAAATCAGAACTAGAAAACATCAAGAAACCTCAAGAAGGACAACAAAAAAAACAGTAAAACAGCCGTCTGACACGACCACCCGTGTCCTGTGACACGGCCCGTGTCAGGCTTCTAATTTCCAAAACACAAACAGATAACATACAACAACCACACACGGCCGCCCGTGTCCTGTGACACGGCCCGTGTCCGAAGCCCTGAAGCACAAATCCAAAACAGAAAAAAATTACGGTAGGGACAGTAGGCTGACACGGCCGTCCGTGTCCTGTGACACGGCCCGTGTCAGCATGCGAAACCCAGAATTTTTCGAAAGATTTTTCTGCTACGTTTTGACTTCAAATATCCCAAAAATTCGGGTTTTCCAATACGAAAATGTGGCCAAAAGACTCACACAATACACATACATCAACACATAACATTCTATTTCATTAGATTTCATAAAATCAATCATCCCTAACTCATTCTACATCATCAAAGACCACAATTTCCTAAAATTCACAAATACCTAATCTATTCATAATCAAATCCTATAGAACTATAATAAACCATGAAAACTCCCCATACCTTAGAGAAATTCAGTAACTTTCCTCCTTCTCTATGATTCTTCAGCAACCTTCAAGCCTTAGGGTTCTTTCCTTCTCTTCTCCCTTTCAGCGTTCTTCACAAAAACACGATCAGTTAGAAAAGTGACCGGTCATCTCCTCTTTAGACAAGATATCCCAGTTTATGAACTTCCAACTCTACCCTTACCTCTTTTTCCTTTAAGACCACCTTGCCCTCTTTCTTAATATTTTTAATAATAATAATAATAATAGTATAAATAATACATTAATTATTCATCCTATTAAATTATTTAAAAATACTCTTTTGATCCAAAATCCTCCATAATTACCAAAACTTCATAATTCCTTCTAAATTAATTAAATAAATAAATAATTAATTTAGATTTTCGGGGCGTTACAGCAATGGTCTCGTGACATAGCTCGTGTAATGATGAAGCCACGTCCTCACCATGAATCACCTACCAAGACCAAGCAGAAGATGGTGGAAGAGTTAGGAGAATTGGTTCTCGCAAAAGAAGAAACAAAGGAGCGTATCATCAAAATAATGAGAGTAATCAATGGAGGAGAAGGATCATCAACCGGTGGATTCAATCTCTAGTGCTACTGTTGACATTTCTGTTATCATTGTTCCTTCTCATTTTAATGTATTTCTACTTATGTACTTGGAGTATGGGATGCACTGCTCCTGATGTAATGTTCACCAGACTCTTGAATGAAGAAGTTTATTTTTTATCAAAGAATCTATTATCTATATCATTTGCGAAATTTCTTTGGTTTCTTGATAGTTTAGCTTGTATTTGCATGTGCATCCTCATTTGCATCTTCATGTGCATTTTCTTTCCTTGTCTTCGTCTTATGTCACCGTGTTCTCTTCAGAGTCGTCACACTGAATCCCCGCCACAACTACAATACTCGGGCCCAGGCTCGATTCAGAATGTCAGAGGCTTACAGAGAAATGGATAGAGTCAACAATGAGCTAAATGAGATAAGAGGAGGAATGGGACAAATCCTCGAGGCAATTAATGTTATGAAAGCAAAGATGGACACTCAGGCCACTGTGGTCTCTGAAATCGTCACCACAATGGTAGAACCTCCTATCGTCCCTGTCATCCCTACTCTGGGCATGCCAGAAGATTTTATCTGTGCTACAGTTCCTTTGGTCAATGAGACTCTCAAGCTATTCCTACCTATGCTGCACCAGCAGTGCAAACGCAAGTGCATCCGGTTTTCCAAAACCACCAGCCCTACGACTATGTTGATGTGTCAGAAGAAGGAGATGGCCGACACGAGAAATTGAGAGAAAGTGTTGAAACAATGCAGAGGAAGATGAAGGCAGTGGAGCTGAGTAATGCTTTCAGTACTGATATCAAAGACATGTGTTTAGTTTTAGATTTGGTAATTCCACCCAAGTTCAAGTTACCAAGTTTTAAGTTGTACTCAGGGGCCACATGTCTCAAATCCCATTTGATCATGTACTACCGAAGAATGGTCGCGCATGTACGCGATGACAAGCTGATGATCCACTATTTTCAGGACAGTTTGAAAGGGGTTGTTGCCAAGTGGTACTTAAGTCTATACCAGTCCCAGATCCATTATTTTCAGGATGTGACCAATGCTTTTGTGAAACACTATAAGTATAATATGGATCTAGCTCCTGACCGTAGGCAGTTACTAAGTATGGCCCAGAAAGGTACTGAGACTTTCAAAGAATACACGCAACATTGGAGAGAGGTTGCTTCTCAGGTCGAACCACCATTGACTGAAAAAGTGTTAGCTGATTGGTTTGTAGACACAGTAAAGCCTAAATTTTATGAGAGAATGATCAGTAGTGTCAGTGCTAATTTCGCTGATATTGCTGCCATTGGTGTGAAGGTAGAGGCAGGGTTAAAAAGTGGAAAAATGATTGGTTCTCCGAGTAGTTCAGCTGGCGTCAGTACTAAGAAGTCTCCTAGTCATTCTCATAAGAAGAAGGAAGGAGAAACTAATGCCATTATGGCAGGGAAGACCCAGAGCCCTCGTTGGAAGCAACCGATGTACCAGCAACAGCAGAGACCAAATTTCTTGCAGCATCCAATTTACCAGATGCAGTATGCTCAACAACCCTACATAGCTACAGTTACGCCTACATTCAATCACCAAGCAGCACAACAGGCACCGGCATATCAACAGACATCTTATCAGCAATGGCCTAAAAACCATAATTATCAGCAACCAAGACCACAGGTTCCACAGCAGAATTCTCCCCATAAGAGGCAAGGAGGAAAGCCAGCATTTCCACCTATACCAATGTCGTATACAGAGCTCTATCCTTCTTTAGTAGAGCAAGGATTGATTGTTACTAGACCTTTGGGACCACCGACAGAGAAATCTATGCCTCTCTTCAATCCAAATGCAACTTGTACTTTTCATCAAGGAGGCGCTGGTCATGACTTAGAGGGTTGTTTAGCGTTGAAGAACGTAGTGAAGGTTTTGATGGAGAAGAATATTCTTTCATTTGCTGATAATCAACCAAATGTGAAGAATAATCCTTTACCTACCCATGGGACCACTAATGCCATAGATGGGACCACTAATGCCATAGAAGATGAGAAAGATGTGGTCTTAGTCTTGGATGCAACAAAGATCAAGACTCCTATCAAGAATTTCCATGCCAAACTGTTTAAAGCTGGGTTAGTTGAAGTTTGCCATGATGACTGTGAAGAATGTAGTGTCAGTACCAAGGGCTGCCATTTGGTCCAAGATGACGTTCAGTATTTGATCAATGAAGGATTCCTACAGGTGTTCAGTAGAGAAAAGGAGAACAAAGTTGCAGCAATTGAGCCTATGTTTAACCTGCCAAAGCCAAGAGGGCAGGTATCCAAGTCCAACGTACCCAAATCTGGGTCTGTGGTTCCTGTATTTAATAGACCAGTACCAATTTTCAACAATCCTGAAGCGATTAATGCTTCCACCATTAGTCATTCCAAGCAATGCAACATCAGACAACCTGTTCCATTTAGGTTCCGAGGGACCAAGGCCGTGCCATGGGCCTATGAGAATGTTATGGGTAGCAGAAGACGAGAAGACGTGATTCCAAGGAAAGACGTGGGAATCACTGTTGAAGACGTAGTTCCAAGGAAAGAGGTGGGAACTACTGTTGAAGATGTGACCAATATAGTGAGAACTGGGAAGATGACACGAAGTGGAAGGGTCTACACTCCTTCTTTCAAAGAAACTACACCCAGGGAAACTATTGTCCCCATCCCAGCTAGAGATAAGGGAAAAGAGGTAATTTCTCAAGAAGCAGATGAAGAGTTCCTAAGAATCATCAAGAGGAGTGATTATAAAGTGATAGATCAGCTCCATCAGAAACCATCCAAGATTTCGATCTTATCTCTGTTAGTTAATTCGCCAGTTCATATATCAGCTTTGCAGAAAGTACTAGCCCAGGCACATGTAGCTCATGATATAACAGCTGGACAGGTTGACCATGTCGTCGCCAACATTACAGCCTGTAATACTCTTAGCTTCAGTGACGAGGAGTTACCCCGAGCAGGAAGGAATCATAATCTTGCTTTACATATATCAGTAAAATGTCAGGAGGATACGATGGCTAGAGTTCTTGTAGATATCGGTTCATCCTTGAATGTTTTGCCGAAAAGAACTCTTGATAAATTGTCTTACCAAGGAGCCATAATGAGACCCACCTCTCTTATTGTCAAAGCTTTTGATGGTTCAAGAAGATCGGTGATGGGAGAGATTGAGCTACCTGTTTTAATTGGCCCTCAAACATTCAACATCCTTTTTCAGATCTTGGATATCAACCTTGCGTACAGTTGTTTGTTAGGTAGACCTTGGATCCCCGAAGTTGGTGCGGTAACCTCTACCTTACATCAGAAGATGAAGTTCGTGGCCAATGAGAAGCTAGTTATTATACATGGTGAGGAGGACCAGATGTTCAGCAACTTGTCCTCGTTTCGATACATTGAAACGGATGAAGATGCTTTGGAAACTTCTTTCCAGGCTCTTGAAATAGCTAATTCCGTTATGCTTGACGACAAGGAACCAGTGGCCTCTGATTGTCCATCTTTTGCTTCTTTCAAAAGCATTCAGTCTGCTTTGCGAGGAGGAGTTCCCAAAGGCTGGGGCAAGATCGTCGAGGTTCCAGAAAGAGAGAAATACCAAGGGTTGGGTTACAAACCAACTCTTGAAGGAAAAGCTGCTTCAACGAAGGGAAGACTAAGGACCATTCAAGAGGTGTTCGTCAGTGGAGGACAACAAGTCCATGCAATTATTGAAGATGTTGAAGAAGAAGATATCAATCACTTGGTGTTTCGGTGTGACACTGCTTTAAGTAACTGGGAAGCCATTGAGATACCTACTTTGTACCCGTTGACAGAGTAATTTATTTGTTAGCTTTGATGTTTTCAATTCCGTAGCCTTGCCCGGGGCTTTCGGATTATTTTGTATGGGCCACCTCTTTTAAATCTTATTAATCAATGAAAGTGTCTGTTTTGTTATAATTCTTTGTCTTTATTCCTGTTTCCGTTTTAAGAAAAATGGCAATCTTTTTAAAACTGTATTCTTTTCCTCCTTCTTGCGTTCATGTTTGTGCATCTTTAATATAATAAATCCCTCCATTGTGTAGAATGATTTCCAAACCCATTATATTCAATGACCCGACTCTCACTATCGACTTTGATTCACCCATTTATCAAGCTGAGGAAGAGGATGATTATGAGGTTCCCGATGACTTGGCAGAAATGTGTGAGTATCAGTACACGGATCTTCAGCCACATGAAGAAAAATTTGACGTCATCAACCTTGGCACTGAAGAAAAGAGGAAAGAGGTCAAGATTAGGGAAACACTTGGGGGAGAGATAAGGCAACGGCTAGTCTTGCTGTTGGAAGAATATGTAGATGTGTTCGCTTGGTCCTATCAAGACATGCCTGGATTGGATACAGATATAGTAGTTCATAAACTACCGCTCAAGCCTGAATGTCCACCCGTGAAGCAGAAACTCCGTAGAAGTAGACCGGATATGGCTCTCCAAATCAGAGATGAGGTTAAGAAGCAATTGGATGCAGGATTCTTGGCAGTTTCAAAATACCCAGAATGGGTAGCCAACATCGTGCCGGTTATGAAGAAAAATGGTAAAGTGCGAATGTGCGTAGATTACAGGGATCTCAACAAAGCTAGTCCCAAAGACGACTTTCCCCTACCGTATATTTATACTCTTGTGGATAATACAGCTAAGTTTGCAGTTTTCTTTTTCATGGACAGTTTCTCCAGTTATAATCAGATTAGAATGGATCCAGTCGACATGGATAAGATTACATTTATCACCCCGTGGGGAACCTACTGTTACAAAGTTATGCCCTTTGGTTTGAAGAACGTAGGGGCAACTTATCAGAGAGTTATGGTAACTTTATTCCACGACATGATCCACAAGGAAATTGAAGTATACGTGGATGACATGATTGCTAAATCCCGAAGCGAGGAAGAACATTTGGATCATCTTTTGAAGCTATTTAAGAGACTCCGAAAGTATCAATTGAAGTTAAATCCGGCCAAATGTACCTTTGGTGTCAGATCAGGGAAGTTGCTCGGTTTTATCGTCATCCAGAAAGGAATTGAAGTAGATCCTGACAAAGTGCGAGCTATTCATGAAATGCCAGCTCCACAAACTGAATCGCAAGTGAGAGGATTTCTGGGTCGTTTAAACTACATATCCAGATTCATCTCCAACATGACCCCAATTTGTGAACTGATCTTCAAACTGCTCCGTAAAGACCAGACTGTAGAGTGGAATGTTGATTGCCAACAAGCTTTTGAGAAGCTCAAAAGCTATTTGCAGGAACCACCTATTCTGATTCCTCCTATTCCTGGAAGACCTCTTATCATGTACTTGACTGTTCTAGAGGGATCCATGGGATGTGTATTGGGCCAACGTGATGAAACCGGTCGCAAAGAACATGTCATTTATTACTTGAGTAAGAAGTTCGTTGGTAGTGAAAGCCGTTATTCATTACTTGAGAAAACCTGTTGTGCCTTAGCATGGGCCGCTAAATGTTTGAGGCAGTATCTGGTATGCCACACTACTTTGTTGATCTCAAAAATGGATCCCATAAAGTATATCTTTGAGAAACCTGCTCAAACAGGAAGACTTGCTCTTTGGCATATGCTATTGTCAGAATATGATATCCAGTATGTACCTCAGAAGGCTATTAAAGGGAGTGTATTATCAGAATACCTCGCAGATCAACTTGTTGAAGATTATGAACCACTCAAGTTTGAATTCCCGGATGAAGACATTATGGTAGTGAAAGGTTGTGAAGGGCCTGACCCTAATGAAGGCTTTGAGACAAGTTATAAATGGAAGATGATGTTTGATGGTTCTTCCAATTTCAAAGGACATGGCGTAGGTGTTGTATTGATAAACCCCGATGGTGGTTATACCCCTTTCACAGTAAGGCTGTATTTTGAATGCACAAATAATATTGCTGAGTACGAAGCATGTATTTTGGGTCTAGAGGCTGCAATTGACCTTGGAATCAATGTTCTTGAAGTTATGGGTGATTCTGCTTTGGTCATTTATCAAGTCAAGGGTGAATGGGAAACCAAAGATGAAAAACTCATTCCCTACCATGCTTATATTATGGAATTGATTAAGTGTTTTGATGAAATCACTTTTCGTCATGTACCCCGCACTGCAAATCACATAGATGATTCTCTAGCTATGTTGGCCTCAATGTGGCAAGTCAGGTTTCATAATGAAGCACCTCTCATCAGTATCGAACGCAAGACCGAACCCGCTTATTGCCAGTCAGTTGAAGAGGAGACAAATGGTAAACCTTGGTTTCACGACATCATGAATTATTTGAAAACTCAAGAATACCCTGTCAATGCTTCCAATCTTGATAAGAAAACTTTGCGAAGATTGTCATCCAAATTCTTTCTCAGTAACAATGTGCTTTACAAGAGGAATCATGATATGGTCCTGCTAAGATGTGTTGATAGACGAGAAGCAGACCTGTTGATTCATGACATTCACGAAGGAACCTTTGGCACTCACGCCAACGGACACGCCATGGTTAAGAAAATTTTGAGGGCTGGGTATTATTGGTTAACTATGGAAGCTGATTGCATCCAATACGCCAGGAAATGCCATAAGTGCCAGATCTACGCGGATAAAATGCGCGTTCCTCCTACTTTGTTGAATGTTTTGTCATCCCCTTGGCCTTTCTCTATGTGGGGCATTGATATGATTGGAGCTATTAAGCCGAAGGCTTCCAATGTTCATCGTTTCATTTTAGTGGCCATTGACTATTTCACTAAATGGGTTGAAGCTGCTTCCTTTACCAATGTGACTAAGCAAGTAGTTGCTCGTTTCATCAAGAATAACATCATTTGTCGTTATGGAATTCCCAACAGGATCATCACCGACAACGGAACAAATCTGAACAACAAGACAATGAAAGAATTATGTGATAATTTCAAGATTGAGCATCATAATTCCTCACCTTACCGTCCTAAGATGAATGGAGCTGTTGAGGCTTCCAATAAAAACATCAAGAAGATCCTGCAGAAAATGGTCAAGACTTATAAGGATTGGCACGAGATGTTACCCTTTTCTTTACATGGATATAGAACCTCGGTTCGAACCTCAACAGGGGCAACCCCTTTTTCCCTTGTATATGGAATGGATTCAGTACTCCCCATTGAAGTGGAAATACCATCTATGAGAATCCTGATGGAAACTAAGCTTGACGAAGCTGAATGGGTTAGAGAAAGATATGACCAACTGAACCTCATTGACGAGAAGCTACTGACTGCTATGTGTCATGGTCATCTGTATTAGAAAAGAGTGAAGATGACATTCGACAAGAAGGTCCGTGTCCGGGAATTTCGGGAAGGAGAGCTTGTACTCAAGAAGATTCTGCCATCTCAAAGGGATGCTCGTGGAAAGTGGGCGCCTAATTACGAAGGTCCATTTGTGGTAAAGACTGTATTTTCGGGAGGTTCTTTATTCCTCACAACAATGGATGGTGAACAACTCACACACCCCGTGAATGCTGACTCTGTACGAAAATATTATGCTTGAAAAGAATTCTAGAATTTTAGTCGTTAGGGAGTAGGTCATTGAATATGATGTAATCCTTTCCTTTTGCCATTCTTCAATTGTAACAATCTATGGAAATTCGCTATTAGCAAGTTACCATTCTAATGAAATCAGTTTTTTTGAGCCACTTCTTTGTTTGATATTTATCATTACTCTCATATTTTTCATTGTTATGCAAAACTTCATTTATTTATTAATAATGATTTTAAAAGCGGAATGTTTTGAAAAAGAACTTTGAGCTCTAAAGAAGATTGGCAATGTCTCCCTGACTTAAATGCTTTAACAATGGCTAACTACTAAGGGCGTCTCACTGGTATCTATGCAAGATGTTTGAAGAGAAGTTGTTGCCCCAGTAAACTAAATGTTCTCACGTTGGTTTTTAAGGCTAACTTCCTGATCAGATTTCAGTGTGATTCTTTGTGGTGGATACGGTACTTTCCTTTTGGCTGTCTCCGGTCTGTCGTTTCTTGCATATCATTGAGAATTCGCATCATACCATAGCATTGAGCATCTTTGCGTCTGGGTGTCTTGTGTGCGTGGTTTTGTTTTGTTTTTCTTTTCCTCTCCCCTTTGGTGGGTCTTTGGTTCTTTGTCTTTGCTTTGCTTGTGTCCGGTTTTTCACCTCTGTGCGCCAGGTTTTGACCATTTGTGCGGTATTCCCCAGGAAGTCTAACCTGCAGCCATCTTATTACCTATATCACCCCATTTGGGAAATTTTGCAAACCCAATATCAGCTGAATTTGTTTGAAATCAGGTTATCGTGAGCCTACATTTTCGGTTATCGTGAACCGCTTTGTTTGAAATCAGATTATCAGGAATCTGTATTTCTGGTTATCGTGAACCATTTTGGCTTATTTATTTCTGGTTATTGTGAACCGCTTTGTTTGAAATCAGATTATCGTGAATCTGTATTTCTGGTTATCGTGAACCATTTGCTTATTTATTTCTGGTTATCGTGAGCCTGCATTTCCGGTTATCGTGAACCGTTTTGTTTGAAATCAGGTTATCGTGAGCCTGAATTTCTGGTTATCCTGAACCGCTTTGTTTGAAATCAGATTATCGTGAATTTGTATTTCTGGTTATCATGAACCATTTGTTTATTTATCTCCGATTATTGTGAACCATTTTGTTTGAAATCAGGTTATCGTGAGCCTGCATTTCCGGTTATCGTGAACCACCTTGTTTGAAATCAGATTATCGTGAATCTCTATTTCTGGTTATCGTGAACCATTTGTGTCTTTCAGGTTATCGTGAACCTGTATTGCTTAAATCTGGTCAAATATAAACCTAAACCCAGATTACCAATCCAGCTCATACTGATAAAGCAATTATTTGTTATTTCAACTAACTCTTGTGAATACCAGAGTCTTTTCTTGGCTCATTAGCCTTATTACCTTTTGAATTCCAGGTGTTTTCTATCTGGCGCGCAGATTTCGTCCCTGTCTTTTCTGGCTTTTCTTGAAGATTCCGTTTGAACTCTTCAGTATGAGAGATCCCCAGAAAATCTTTTGCGGATGTCTATCCTTTTGTTTCAACTGATCCCCGGTGGAGATCGCGTTTTCTTTCTGGTTTCATGCCCAGTGTTTGTGTCTTTTCCCCAGTGTCGTCCGGTCATATTTGAACCTGTCGTCCATCTCCCTGGATCTTTCCCCAGTGGAGAATCCCTTTTGTTTTCTATCCCCGGTGTTGCCTCGGAGTCTCCCCAGTGAGTCTCTTTTGTTGGTTAGCCTGCATCCCCAAGGATTCTCTTCCTCGTGGATACTAACCTTCTTCTTGCTTCCCCAGTGAAGCTTCCCTCTGTGTTGGCAGCTTTTTGTTCTTTGGTGTCCTGTTTTGTCTGCATTTTTGCATCTTTCATGGCATCATATCATCATATTAGTAGCATTGCACGTCTTTGTATCTAAGGGCAAAATTTTCGGTTTGTTATATTTAAATACCTTTCACCTTGATAACCCGAGGATCTTCGCTCCTCGTGCCATCCGGCGAAGATATTTAAATAGGGGCAACTGTTGTACCCCAAATTTTTCCCTTAGATCCATTGATCTCTTGCATGTCATTTTAGGTCAATCATGCTGCATAGCTAACCCTTTTTTCAGGTTTTGTTTGTGTTTGTTCTTTTTTTATCAGGTTTTATCTCAAGGAGATTCAAGGAGTGATTGATCAAGTTTTTTTTGATGGAGCATTGAATCAAGCCAGTCTCTAAGAGATATCTTCATAACCCTAACCTTGATCCTCTCCATAACCAAATTTCTACCCACCTTATCTACCCTCAATTGTCACCTTCATTTTCTAAACCTATTTCATTAACCGTTCCTTTAACCTATTTTATCCAATTTGTCAATTTTATTTCTCCTAAACCATATCTATAATCCTAATCAATTGCCAAATCCACCATTATTATTTGTTTTCCTAATCTTTCCTTTTCTTTTATAGAAGATAGAAAACCATTTCTAAATTTCATCTCATAAGCCCACATTTCATAAGCCCATCGTGACAAAAAATGTTACAAAAAAATATGGAAATGAATTCATTGCCAAGGACCAATAAGAAATGAGCAAAGAACTTTGACTTTTCAACCTCATTTTTCTGACCAATGAAGAACTGACGTGTGGCATACCAAGAAACCAAAAGCAACCAAATGCTCCTTCTCCCTCGTTCATACTTGCGAGATTCTGAATGGAAAAGGAGGAATTCAAACAAAAACAAATGAATCAAATTCACACCGTTGCATAATCCAAATTCTTGGCGCGTTAGTTCATTTTGAATGTTCCCAAATCACTTTCCCGTTTAAGCTTCCTTGTCTGGGTTCATCAAAAGTGTCTTTGAAGGTTTACTCGTTTCAGCATTCATTCTGATACCACCTGCAAGATACTTTTATTCAATCCCCATCATTACCTCTTTCGATACCATCTCGTATGACACCCAAAGAGAGATTCAGAAGCAACACATGAATTCAAGCATTTGACCCTGCGTCTCTGAGATATTGGCACAGCAAGGGAGCGTTTGTCTCCAAGGAATAGACAACATTTGAATCCAAGTTTTGAAACCCTAATTTTCTACTCAGCATACCATGTGTTTGTCCTTTGGTCTCAAGGAGCTTAAGCACATTTTCTCAGCCTATAAAAGAAGCTCACCCCAACACTTGAAAGCACCAACAATTTTCAGAAAGCACTCAAAAGTTTTTTAGTTTCACAAGGAAGAAAGAGGAGGAGGATTGCTGTAAGTTCTTCGCTAGTTCAAAAGTAGAGCATTTAGTATACTTGAAGGTGCAGTGGACATTACTCCACTTGGTAACTATCCTTTTCCTTTTAATATTTATATTCATCTGATATCATCATATTATGTCTCGATCATAGCTTTTATATGTGTTCCATGTTATTTTCATAACTTGCTAATGTGTATTTAAGTTTGTTGGACTGTTTGCTTGTGTTCTGATATCACTTATAGAATGATTTGGTTTGTTTCACTGACATACATGTATGCTGCCCTTTTGTTTTAAAATCGTTATGTTTGAGATGTCACCATGATGAATGTGCTTTGTTTTCGCTCATTAGATTGGTTGTACGTTTACAAGTTTCCTCTTTGTGTTATACTGTGAAGCTTGGATGCTTAGAAGTACTAACTCACCTACGTTTGGATGATAAGATTTTTGGATGTTAAAGTTCCCTATATGTCTCTGAGATGCTCATGTGTTTTATGGTCAATAAACATATCTATCACTACTTGTCAATATGTGTAAGGTTTGATTGGAAGTTGTTCTCATTAAAATGCCATTCGTATTCTGTTTCTGTCATCATAGTCAGGTTGTATACTTAAAGATCATTGTTATGCTTGATATCCTAAGATTCATCTAAGTATTGATGCTTGTTGAGTTATATTTGTGTATATGGAAACTATTTTAGGCATGCTCTGCCACAGAGTTTACCTTTGGTGTTCGTATATACATCTACATCCTGATATACATATGTTTGATTATTGCTTGGTCTTTGTTCTATTTTAGAAATCGAATTACTGATACATATGTGTTTGAACCTAACCTTGCTGTATCTTTGCCTCTAGCCAGATGCTTATATATACCTTCTCATTTAATGTATTTTATGCTATACCCTATTTTAGTCTCGCTGATGGTATGCTTAAAGATGTTGTATCTGGAAATGATGTTTATACAAATAGATGTGCACCATATGTCTGTTGATTGGGTATATGTACTACCATGATTATTCCAAATTATTTTTCTGCTAAGCATGACTATCCTGGTTCCACAAAACTGTAGCATAGGACATGCCTTGTTCATCTGCTGTTAAGTGTATGTATTTGTTGTTTTCAATATGTGTAAGCCTTTTAGATGTTTCAACATGATGTATATGTACCTGCTTCCTATTTTGCTTACCTACCATGTAGCCTAGGTTCATGTTGATTTGTCTTGAAGCATTCTGTCTTGACACTATGAATTCACTCTGCATTGTCTTTCTTTTTCTTTATTGCATTTAACTGCCTAAATGCTTGTTTGAATACCCTAGATATTTGGTTCCTGCTCTGATATGATTACCTATGGCTATGTTAGTCTTATTGCTTTATGCATCCAAATACTTGTTGCTTTGATGTTCAGTATGCATGACAGTCACTTATCTGGCTTTTAATATGTATGGCCATTTTTGGTTTTGGAATGATAACTATTTCCTACAGTGCTTGATAATCTGTGAACCTCACCTTTTGAATCTTGCTGTCTTGTTGATATGCTAGCAGTGTTGATTATAACTGCCCTAATGACATTTTGCTTTTGCTGCCAACTGCTTAATGTTGTTGAAGTTGTTGCCTTTCTTTCCTTGGACTTTGAGTAGATATCATTTGAACTGGTTATATCGTGCCCTAACATGTCTTTTGTTTTCTTGCATTTTGAATCTTGTCAATCATGTGATTTAAAATCTAAACATCTCTGCTACCTCACTTTAAACATGATTAAGTCTTGAGTTTATTCTGATATACATGAACTGAACTTGCCATGCTGTTATAGATTCCTTAGTATTCATGTGTCTTGATTCAAAATTTGTCTTTACATGATTTTCAATGGAGTATGTGGAACCTTGTTTGCTTGCTGTCACTGCTGCAAGCATTTATCGCTTTGCACTTTCATTTTCTATACTTCATAGTGTTAGCTTGATAATCCGTGTGTGTGACTGTTTTCAAATTACTACATGATACCCTTAGAATGTGTTGCTGCTATTCATTGCTTAAACATCCCAATGCTTTTAGTTTGTATATTCATGTGTTAAGTCTTTGCTTGATATTCAGTATGTGTGGAATCTCTTAATCTTGTGTAGATTATAGGCCTTCGTTTCACCTGGTCTGGCATTGTTTGTTGAATGACCTAGCATGATTTTGGTTTTTTTGGTCGCCACGAGCAGTTGGAGTGATTGGCTGTCTTGGTTTACTTGAGATATTCGCATTTGAATAGCTTTTGTATTTATTGAAACGTTTATGTTACCGGATGTAACAGCCACCCCAGTGGCAAGCCTTTCTCTATACACGCGCCTTTCACCATGAGGACTGGGGTTCGAATCCCCTCGCCCCAGTCCTTTTGTTTTTTTTCTTCTGATTTTCTCGCTCATCTTTAAATATATATGTATGTTTTCATTCTATGTTCAACACGCGCGCCTTGGCCTGGTGGTGTTAGTTTTACACTGCATGCGGGATGACATGAGTTCAATCCCTCAAAATGCCATTTCCTCTTTTTACTACTTGTTGGCTTTATCTTTATTTTTAAGCCGATGCTCAATTTTCAAAATGTCATAACTTACTTGTTTTTTATCCTTTTCTTTCCCTTCTTTTTGCTATATTCTCCAAATTGAATCTATTTTTCAAATATAAAAAGAAATTAGTAAAAATATTAATTTTTGAGAACTTTATGCATGATTAGTTTATGAATGTTTATTAGAGCTTTTGTTGCACTTTCTAATTCATCATGCCATATTATGTCTATACATCATGTTTGATCATTGCCTAACATATTTAATTCTCACTTTGCATTGATATCATGATTCTACCTCATCTTATTATCTTATTCATGTATTATTGCATCATCTTATTTGAATTATAACTTTTTATCTTGGTAATCTTTATAACTGTTATCTTTCCCCCCATTCCAAAGGGAGACCCTCTTAAATTGACTCTTGAAGTCATCTCACCTTATCCTTCTAGGTTCACCCTTATTTCTTGGCCTCATGAGAGCCAATGGAATCATAACTTAGAAGTAGGTTGGAGTTCTTAAACTCCATGTGATTCTCATCATCATGAGAATTCACTTTCCCCTTTATAACTTAGATTTAGAGAGTTATCGCGAACTCTAAAATGAGCTCATACTCATTTTCCCCTTGGAACTTTGGCCATAGTCAATGGTTCTTCTTTCTTCACCCTTAGATCGGTGAACTACGGATACTCTGATTCCACTCCCATAAGGATACGTAGGCACAAAGTGCGATGCTTTGTCGAGTATACTTAGATACAAACCCCTAGGGTTTCAACCTTTAGCATTTACCTTAGAAAGCAAACATAACATAACACAAACTAAACAAGAGGTTCCCGTAGAGTACTATGGATACTTAGGGTGCTAATACCTTCCCTTAGTATAACCAACCCCTGAACCTAAGATCTCCCCCTTTAGGTTTTCTCGATCTTGAACCTTTCCTTTGGATAAATCAAAGTCGGTTGTGAATTCAAAGAAATTTGATGCAAGATAATTAATATCTTGTTATCCGATTCTCACCGCAACAGTTCATGATAGTAAAGATGTGTGGTAAGCATAAAAGCACATCTTGTTCAGCAAGTTTTCACTCTCTCTCTTCTAATGTATATGGGGCAAGTGTAGTGTATATATGGCTAGTACTATCAGGATTCTTCCTGGTTAAGCTTTATTCCACTCCCTTTCATGGTCATTTAAAGTAATGTGACATGGTGGCACGCATGATGTAAGGTATTGTGTTAATTATGGTAAAGGTGGTGGTATGGAACATGTAATGCGCATGCAACAAGAGCAGCCCAAGAATCCTGCAATTTGTATGGAATATCATGAGTTATGGCATGGATTATTACATGAAGAACATATGTCATGGGGGTAACTTTGAGCTCGTGTATCCTAATGATCATGGTGTCAATTGGCATGGTTTTTGTGGCTTTGGAAAGAGGATGTGTTATAGAACAAATCTTGTGTTGGAAGTTAATCAAAATGGGATCTAAATAATAGAGAAACTGAAGGGTGAAAACCAAAGATCATCACTGCCTTGGACTAGGCAGGCCTGGCTTGCGTGCGTGAGACATATGCTGGGCAACTTCCCTCTTTGTTGGTCATAACTTTTCCTTGCAATATCTTGAGATGCACTCATTGAAATAAAAAACTTCCAACATCAAACTTGTAGAGGGCTATGTGGAGAACATCTTTGATGTTGAACGTTTTCCCAAATGACCCTTGCATCATGTAGCAATCCCACCCTGAACATGTATCCCTGTGTGCACACCAACTGTTTGATAAAAATCCTTGGCCTGGCACGCATACAAACTGGTCTTGCTGGCAACTTGGCAACTTGAAATGTTCATCTTCAAGACCCCATATCTTTCTCATTTTTTATCCAATTACAAGGTTCTTGGTATGCTTTTGAAGAGGGGAACATGTACTACAACATAGAATTTGGAAAATCTTGATTTGGATTTTGTATCATGGAGAAAAATGGCTCTAAAGGTGGCTAAAAAGAAGTGAAAACTTTCCCAAAATGGAAAGTCAATAGAAACCCTAGATATCCAAATTGGGTAACTTTCATAATTCTTGATTTTCTTTGATCCCTTTGACATTTCATGATCAAATTTTGTCCATTAACCATATTTGACGTAAGGAACATGATTCTGACTTTAAAAAGTCAAGAGTTGACTTTTTCCCTGATTAATTGACCTTTTCCCCAATTTCCTTGACTTTCAATCGATCTTCCAATTGAAACCCTTATGAATGTAACTGAGGGCTCAAATTCCATTCATAGACACTTGTGAACATGTGGAATATGATGAAATCAAGTTTTGCCCAAAAAAATCAGAAATAAACTGACTCTTATGCAATACCCTAATTTGGTCCCCAACAGTTAGGAGAAAATGGTTGATCCTCAGAATCCAAATTCCTCTAACTATGATGTGGATTGCCTCAAACCAAGATGACTTATGTGATGAGATGATGTTAAAGACCCAAGGACCCTACTCATGGAGGTGTCTCAAGCTCAAAAGGTCAAAACCCTAGTTGATGATCAGCCATTATGATAATGCACTCTTCCTTCATTCTTTGCCAAATTCAAAACTCTTGATATCCTGATGGACCATATGAAATATCTTTGAGGTATGGTGAGCCTTGGTGGATTGATGAATTAGTATCTTATTCTCCTTGCCTTGTACAACACAAAGATGGTGACACCCTTGATACCATACCTTATGGAAGCTAATGATGCATATGCAAATGTTTATGTCCTAGATGCAAATGAAATGTGAAGCCTAAGCCACTTATTGGGTGTAAATAAGAGGGAAAATTTTGGGGTATTACAGCTGCCCCTATTCAATCAACTGTGGATCTGAAGGGATGAGAGAAGCGGCATTTAAACATTCTAGGTATATAGGGATTAAATACCAACAGAAACCAAAAATTTGCACTCTGGGGGTATAAACTAGGGTAGAAGATATGATGAGTGTGGAAGACTCTATTGGGGATGAAAGGTAATTGAGATTGAAGAATCTGTTGGGGATAAGAAACGACACAGACGGGTGTCTGAAATCACGAGATGAAACGTAGATGAAGGTTTGGATCAACGATAGAGACGAGTATCGAAGGATGATACTTACCGGTATCACACAAACGCGAATGAGTGTTATGAATAGACAATACTTACCGGTATCGAGACATGACACTTACAGGTATCGCTGAAAGATTGAGTTGATGACACAGACAGGTACCGCAAGATGATACTTACCGGTATCAAGGAAAGATAGAATGTATGATACTTACCGGTATCGAGAAATGATTCTTACCGGTATTAAAGAAATGAGATTAAGCACAGACGAGTGTTTGGGTTAATGATACAGACGAGTATCGAAAGATGATACTTAGTAGTATTAGGAAAAATGAAATGATGACACTTACAGGTATCGAAAGATGATTGAATGAACAATACTGACCGGTATCGAAGTAAGTTTGAAGGGACGATACTTACCGGTATCGAGGGAAGAAATGACGATACTTACCGGTATCGAGGAGAGATTGAATGGACGATACTTACCGGTATCGAAAGATGATACTTTCCGGTATCAAAGAAAAGACTGAATTAACGATACTTACCGGTATCGAAAGATGATACTTTTCGGTATCAAGGAGAAGGGACGAGATGACGACGCTTACCGGCATCGAGAGATGACACTTTTCGGTATCAAGGAGAAGGAACGAGATGACGACGCTTACAGGCATCGAAAGATGATACTTTTCGGTATCAAAAGGAAGAATTGAAATAACGATACTTACCGGTATCGAAAGATGATACATTCTGGTATCAAAAGGAAGAATTGAAATAACGATACTTACCGGTATCGAAAGATGATACTTTCCGGTATCAAAAGGAAGAATTGAAATAACGATACTTACCGGTATCGAAAGATGATACTTTCCGGTATCAAAAGGAAGAATTGAAATAACGATACTTACCGGTATTGAAAGATGATACTTTCCGGTATCAAAGGATGAATTGAGATGACGACGCTTACCGGCATCGAGAGATGATGCTTTCTGGCATCAAAGAAGAAAGTGAGATAACGATACTTACCGGTGTCGAAAGATGATACTATCCGGTATCAAAAGGAAGACCAGACACTAATGAGTGTTCTGAAGATACGACACTTACCGGTATTGACGAATGATGCTTTCCGGCATCACAAGAAAGATACAGACACTAATGAGTGTTCTGAAGATATGACACTTACCGGTATCAAAGGATGATACTTTCCGGTATCAAAAGGAAAAATTAAAACAACGATACTTACCGGTATCGAAAGATGATACTGTCTGGTATCAAAAGAAAGTTCAGACACGAATGAGTGTACTGAAGAGACGATACTTACCGGTATCGAAAGATGATACTTTCCGGTATCAAAAGGAAGGATTGAGACTATATTGGAATCCTAGTCAGACAACTCTGCTAGGGGACAGAGACCAAAAAGGGAAGAGGGACCGATCTACTACCCTATGGATTGATTAAGGTGTCTGCTAGAGGGCTACGGTTACATCGTTTCTGCTGGGGATAAGAGAAGTCTGAACAGACAACTCTGTAGGGAAATACAAGTAGAATGAACAAGTTCATTGGCAACTTTGTCGGGGATAAGATAAGACTGGTCCTCCTGGATTAAACCACTTTTTGTTGGGGAACCGTCTGGAAATGAGAATATCCAAACCTGGCTTATGCTTCAAATGCATATGTTTTAATTTTTCTATGGCGTAATGCCCCATATCAAATGGAAATGCTACGCGTTTTGAGGATGCAATGTAATGATGATTACTATATGCAAGATGTAAAGAGGCTCCTCAGTAAAAATAAATGCTGAGGATTATGAAGGCAACTCCACTAGGGGTGACAAAATGAATTGTCCTCAAGGTCATAAACCATGCCGAGGAGGACAAACTGAACGGCCTTCCCGATCCAAATCTCTGCTGAAGACGAAACCTGAAGAGGACTTCCACTCTGTTGGGGATTAAGAATAACAACTGATGATGATAGAACCCAACGATCTGACACGGAAAAGGCGCCAATAACCATTGGGCTTGGAATCCGCCAGGGGTGATAATTAGCAACTCTGCTGAGGAAGTGATCACCGATCCGATCTTCTAACTTTCTGTGGGGAAACAGATCAACAACTCGGCTGGGAGGAAATTTGATATATCTGGGATCTGACTTGCAGATAAAGATGACTTTGCTGTGAAGACATCACTTGAACCAATCCTGCTTGAGGAGAGCCTATAACCATAGGTCTCCGCTGGGGAATGACAACCTTCTGACCTGGCTGCTAGGGGATTGAGATCAACTAGGTCTCTGCTGAGGAAGGGATTACTTCCCGGCTTGATGAGAAAATTATATTCGTACTCTGTGGGGAGAGAAACGAATCTCTTGCTGTGGATGTCGACCTGCTTGGAGAGTCAACCAACCATCCCTGTCTGGGGTTTGCACTCTTACTGGAGAAAAGGTAAATCCATCTCTGGCTGGGGAAACCAAACCACAGGACTCTTGCTGGGAAGAATAATGAGGAGACATAGCCTCTGCCGAGGATGATGCACTCTTGACTGCTTCTGCTGAGGAGACATTCATTCTCGTAGCTGAGCGATTTCACCAGTGTTGTAAGAAGGGAAAGTGGTCTTTGACTTGTACACTGACCGCTGAGTACAGATACCTGTACCTGCAAACACAAAAAGATTCACACATATGTCCCAGGGTATTGCATGGTCTGAATTTACCGACCAAGGGAACTCAACATTCAAAGCAATTTTAAATGTTTTCACGTATGTTCATGTGGAGCTTCATTGGTTTCAGATGCAATGTTTATCAAGAATTTGGACGTTCTTTACAATCAAGACAGTAAAAAATGAAAACAAAAAGAAAGCTCTATGAATGAAGATCAATTTATTGATTGGATAGCCTGTAAGTAGGCGTTTACATCTGGAAGCAATTCCTAGAAAGAGGTAATTACATAAAAGAAAAAGAAAAACAACTACACTAATGGCAATGAGAAGATGGATTCCCATTGAGTTTCAATCCTTCTATGACTTGTATGAATTCAAGACGCTCCGAATACTCTGCTTTCCGAGAATGGCGATTGAACTGATTCCTACCCTTGGAGATTCCCAGTTGTTGAAACGAGATGATGTACAGACTACTCAGATCGCATCCTTTCGCTTTAATCCCTAACTTTTGCCTGGATCGTCCTTTACGGGTTTTCAATCCACCGGGATACCCATTTTTGCCTAAGTTGCCTTTTTAGGTTTTCAACTTAGCGGTTTTACTCATTTTTCTTTTGTATATCCCTAATTTTTGCCCGAACCTTTTTCTTTTTTCATGGTTCTCCGGGATGCCCCATTTTTGCCTGGACTTATTCTTTTTGCTGTCCAGCGGGTCTCTTTTATGTGAAGTATTTTTTAACTGCGTCTGAGTTCATAGGGGACGTAAAGTCTTCACCGTCCATAGTTGAAAGCATTAAGGCTCCGCCAGAAAAGGCATTTTTCACAATATATGGACCTTCATAATTCGGGTTCATTTGCCCCTGTGATCTGTCTGTGGAGGAAGAATTCGTTTCAGCACCAAATCCCCAGCCTGGAAACAACGAGGACACGCTTTCTGATCAAATGCCTTCTTCATCCTCCTCTGATACAACTGCCCATGGCATACAACTGCCATTCTTCTTTCTTCAATGAGGCTCAGCTCGTTGAATCTTGTTCGGACCCATTCAGCTTCGTCTAGCTTCACATCCATCATAACCCTCAGAAAAGGAATCTCAACTTCAACCGGTAAGACCGATTCCATACCGTACACAAGAGAAAACGGGGTTGCCCCAGTAGACGTACGTACCGATGTACGATACCATGCAAAGCGAAAGGCAACATCTCATGCCAATCCTTGTACGTCACGACCATCTTTTTCACAATCTTCTTGATGTTTTTGTTGGCTGCTTCAACAACACCATTCATCTTCGGACGATACGGAGAAGAATTGTGATGTTCAATCTTGAAGCTCTGGAACAGCTCTTGCATCATCTTATTATTGAGGTTAGAACCATTATCAGTGATGATTCTTTCAGGGACCCCATAACGACAAATGATCTCTTTCTTGATAAACTGGGCAACCACCTGTTTAGTGACGTTTGCAAAGGAAGCTGCCTCCACCCCATTGGTGAAATAATCAATGGCGACTAGAATGAAAGGGTGACCATTGGAAGCTGTGGGTTCGATCTTGCCAATCATATCAATGCCCCACATAGCGAAGGGCCACGGGGAAGTCATAACATTCAACGGATTCGGAGGCACATGCACTTTGTCAGCGTAAATCTGGCATTTGTGGCACTTTAGGGCATATTTGAAACAGTCAGATTCCATGGTCATCCAGTAGTAACCTGCCCTCAGCAACTTCTTTGCCATAGCATGTCTGTTGGCATGGGTACCAAAGGAACCTTCGTGCACTTCTTGCATTAACATGTCTGCTTCGTGTCTATCCATGCATCTGAGCAAGATCATGTCAAAATTTCGATTATACAAAACGTCATCCTCGCTTAAGAAGAAGTTGTCAGCCAACCTTCTCAGAGTCTTCTTATCATTGTTGGATGCTCCAGCCGGGTACTCTTGAATTTTCAAAAAGCACTTGATATCATGATACCAAGGTTTATCATTCACAATTGTCTCGGCTGCAAACACATACGCAGGCCTATCAAGGCGCGTCACATCAAACTTGTGCAGAAGATGGTAGTGACGTATAAAGACTGGCATGAGATGCTGCCTTACGCTTTGCACAATTATCGTACTTCGGTACGCACATCAACTAGGGCAACTCCTTTCTCATTGGTATATGGTATGGAAGCAGTTCTACCATTAGAGGTTGAGATTCCTTCTTTGAGAATTCTGACAGATGTGAAGCTGGATGAAGCTGAGTGGGTGCGTTCCCGACTGAGTAAACTGAACCTTATCGAAGAGAAGAGATTAAAAGCCATTGCGCATGGCCAGTTGTATCAGAGCAGGATGAAGAAAGCCTTTGATCAGAAAGTACGTCCTCGATGTTTCCAAATTGGTGAATTAGTTCTGAAAAGGATCACTCCTCCTCAAACAGGTCACAAGGGCAAGTGGACTCCAAATTATGAAGGGCCATATGTAGTAAGATAGTTTTTCTCCGGTGGAGCCTTATTACTCTCAACTATAGATGGTGAAGGTTTTACATACCCTATGAACGCAGACGTAGTCAAAAAATACTTTGCATGAAAAGAGACCCGCTGGACATAAAAATAAAGTCTAGGCAAAAAACGGGCATCCTGGCGAACCATAAAAAGAAAAGGTTCGGGCAAAAATTAGGGATAAAAAGGAAAAAAGAATAAACCCGCAAAGTTGAAAACCTGTAAGGGCAACTTTGGCAAAAATGGGTATCCCAGTGGATTGAAAACCTGAGAAGGGCGATCCAGGCAAAAGTTAGGGATTTGAAAGCAAAGGCTACGATCTGCGTACGATCTGTGATTACTGTTGACACTTGGGAAAATTCGAAGGGAAGGAATCAGTTCAGTTAGTCTATTCGAAGGTCAAAGCATCTGCGGATAAACAAGTCATATGGGTTATAGCTGAGTTGAATCATGGTGGATATCTGTTCCCCACATTGCCGACAAGTGTATTTTCTTTTTACCTTTTTGCGCAATTACCTCTTTTCAGGAATTGCTTCCAGATGTAAATGCCTATTTACAGGCCGATTCATTCAATAAAATTTGTACTTCACTCAAAGAGCTTTCCATTTATTTTTTACTGTTTTGTTTGTGAAAATGTTCGATATTTTGATAAATATTGCATGTGAGAATGTTGAGCTTTGTGAAACATATTGGAAACCAGTGGCAATTCCCTAGGCGTTGGTCACTATGATGATAATCAAAGTAATCATTTTGCACATAGACCTTTCTATTGGTTTTGCAGGATAACAGGTTTGTACCTCCCTTGTAGAGTTGCTATCCTTAACTTTGAAGTCTAATCGTCCTCAGCAGTTCGTTATTCTCCCTAGTCAAAGTATCGAGGATCGCCTTCCTCAGCAGAGTGTAAAAGATTAATTCCCCAGACGGAATCGTGGCGGATTTTCTCACCAGTGAGTGGCCAGAGTTGTGATTTGGCCTATTACTCCTCAACAGGAGGCCAGAATTTGTCATTTCTATCTCCCCAGCAAGAGAATGATGGAATATCTTCTTTGATCAAAGATGGTGTTTCCCCACAGGGTATGGGCAGTCATTCTCCCTCAGCTAGTCAGACGTGCTGGTAATGATCGGTATCCCCCAGCAAGGTAAAGGTGCTCATACCCCCAAGCAGAGTCTGTTGGCGATTTTCTGTTGGTTTGCTCAACAGCAATTGGTATCCCTAGCAGGTCTTGAGTTCAATCCTTATTGGCAGGTGTCAAACCCAGGTTCTGAAATATTTGGTGATCCCCGACAGAGGAATCTCCACCCTCAGTATCCATCCCCAACAGAGTGGGTTTTTCTCAGAGTTTCATCCATCTCCAGCAGAATCGGTGATCGTGATGTTCCCCAGCGGAGTGAGGCTTTCCTCAGCATGGTCTCTTTGGTCAGATAACAATTTAGTTTGTCATCCCTAGTGGAGTTGCCTCTGTCCTCAACATTTATTTTACTGGGACGTCCCTTTTTGCATTGCATGAGCATTTTGCATGGCATCCTCCCAAATGCGTAGCATTTCCATTTTGTATGGAACATTACGGCAAAATTCAAACATATGCATTCGAAGCGTAAGCCAGGTTTGAGTGTTCTTACGACAGGAAGAGTCAAATTTCAGGAGAATTTCGTTCAACTTTATTCCACAAGTGGCGAGCTTAGCCATTCAGAGGACTATTTGACAATTCCCCGGCAGAGCGTCTTGCCAGGATCGTAAATCCTTAACCTCCTTTACCCCTTCGTCCAGGTGGCCTTTTGATTCATCTCCTCAAAGTTTTTACCATGACACCCGTCTGTGTTTCCTTCAGCACCCGCCCATCTTTGAACCTTTGGTTTCGATACCTGTCCGTATTGACCTTTTGATGACACCCATATGTGTTTCCTTCAGCACCCGTCCGTGTTTGAACCCTTTCAATACTTCGTCTGTATTGATTCCTTTGATACTCGTCCGTGTTCACTTGTCATTTACTTAACAAGGTTTTTTCTTAACACCTGTCCGTGTTCGGTTCAGCATTTTAATCCCCAGTAAAGTCCTTATACACCCGTCCGTGTACCTTTCGATACCCGTCCGTATTGATCCTTTATACACCCGTCCGTGTACCTTTCGATACCCGTCCGTATTGGTCCTTTATACACCCGTCCGTGTACCTTTCGATACCCGTCCATATTGATCCTTTATACACCCATCCATGTACCTTTCGATACCCATCAGTTATGATCCTTTATACACCCGTCCGTGTACCTTTCGATACCCGTCCGTATTGATCCTTTATACACCCTTCCGTGTACCTTTTGATACCCGTCCGTATTGATCCTTTATACACCCGTCTGTGTACCTTTCGATACCCGTCCGTATTGATCCTTATACACCCGTCCGTGTACCTTTCGATACCCGTCCGTATTGATCCTTGATACACCCGTCCGTGTACCTTTCGATACCCGTCCGTATTGATCCTTTATACACCCGTCCGTGTACCTTTCGATACCCGTCCGTTTTGATCCTTTATACACCCGTCCGTGTACCTTTCGATACCCGTCCGTATTGATCCTTTATACACCCGTCCGTGTACCTTTCGATACCCGTCCGTATTGATTCCTTATACACCCGTCCGTGTTTATCCCCGGTAAGGCTAACATTCGTTCGTGTTTATTTCAAGAGATTTCAATACATTGTCTGTATTGGTTTCCAACACTCGTATGTGTTGTGATGGTGCAGTATTTATTACTTGTTCCCTAGTGGAGTCGTCTCTCCTTTGCAGAATGCAAATTTTAGGTTTCTTTTGGTATTCAATCTCCGTGAATCCTTGAATGCATGAGATTCGTTGCTATCATATCTTCAGGACCAAGTTGATTGAATAGGGGCAGCTGTAACACCCCAGAATTTGCCCTCTTGTTTTGATGCTAACTGGCTTATGTTTCATTTCATTCTTGCATTAGCATTTGTGCATATCATTGGCGCTTAGCATGGGATTAAGGTACTTGGTTCAACACAAAGGAGCTTTAAGCCTCAAGGTGTCTTGTTGGGTTCATCATATCATCATAAGATCAAGATTGGCAAGAGATTTCAAGTGAACTACACTCTCCTAGACTGATTGTGCAAATTAGGGTTTTGGTTTCAAAAGGCTTCTTGTTGAGCTTTGTTTGTTCAAACATGTTCTCATAGTATTCCATATGCTCACAAGTGTTCATGGATGGAATCTTGGCTATTGGTTCTTTGGGGAAGGTTTTCAATGGATCAGTTACTTGTGAAATAACCAAAAGTCAACAGTGGAGAGGAAAGTCAATCATGGGTTTTCAAAGGTTCAATTCATGTTTCCCAAGTCCATGTACCTTTATTTGGTCCAGGAATGGCATGGATGGCATCATTCATCAAGAATCAAGAGTTTGTAAAAAGTTACTATTTTTGGAAAATGACCTATAATGTGAAATTTCCATTTTTGGCAACTTTTCAAACCATTCTCAACTTGACTTTTCATCATCAAAGAAGCTTCAAATGAATTTTACTCAAACATGAAAGTTGAAGATCTCTCTCTCCCCTTTCCAAAAAGTACTAGATCATCTCCATACCATTTGTGGTTCTCAAGTTATGATCAAAAGACTCAAGGGTGGTTTTTAGGGTTTTCACATGGTTCAATTTTTACACTTTGTGCAAAAAGCTTCCAAATGACTTGTATTGGTTTCAAGTTGACAAATTCAGTTCATAAACTCAAAGTACACTTCATTTAGTGCAGAATTGGTCTTGGAATCATGTCATTACATGAAGTATTTCTCACTTATTTCACAAAATGCAAATGTGCAAGATGATCCAAAACTCATGAACCAATCAACCACAAGGCACAATTTCAATTCATTGGTGATCAGTACATGAAATGAGAGTGATCCATCATCATAGGCATGACCATGCACGTGTGGATGAGGGTGTACACACCAACTTGCCAATTTGCAAAACACTTCCAAGAGCTTTAACCAAGGGTTTAACAAAACTATAACCATGATCAGGATGATAACCAAGAATATATAAGAGGATTCACGCGTTCATTTCATTCTGAGGCACTCTCAATTGCTCAGATTTGAAATTTTTCTCTCAACATTCTTCTCTTCGAAACTCCACTCTCCTAGGGTTTCATTGAGTTCTCTTCACATTTTCTTGATCAGTGAACTTCATAGAACACAAATCATCCATTGATTGAGGCTCATACAGAGGTTTTCACTAGGTTCAGTTTTGGAAGCTTCATCTTCAAATCTCAAGATCTAGCCTGATTCAAGCTTCTATTTGCATTTATTTTGCAAATAGAGCTCAAAAGAGGAAGATCTGCACTCTTACACTGGGTTTCTAGGAGTATTTTGGCTTGTTGCAAGTTTCAGGTGAATTGAAATTCATCATCTTATTTCTTGTTTCTAAAGTGTGCATTATGTTCCTCTTGACGCACCGATCATTCTGATCTAATTATTGTGTGTTTTGGACGTGTATTATGGCTGAATCATGGATCTGAAAGTTTTGAGTGAGAAATGTTTTGCTTCAATTTGATTTATTCTTGCATGATCTGTTAATTTGAACTTGATATTTGAGATCAGCATGAAATTTGGAGTGAGACTGTGGTGGAGTTTTTGATTTATGGAGACTTTTATGTTTGGTGTTGCCGGAGAAGACGACCGGGGCTAGGGCTCCGGTGTCTGGTTCATTTTCAGGTGATACAGGGTTTCAAGGTTGAAGATGAAATCATGACCGTTTGTGGTTTTGATCTGATGGATATTATTGTGCCAGCACATTAAAATGAGAGGATGCCTCTCACGTGCCTTGTTTTTCCATTTTAACCTGTTTGTGTGCCTCCCCATGTGTGTTGTGGTGTGCGCGTGATCCTGGCCATTGATATTGCTTACTTTGTGTTGTGATTGACTGAATATCATACGCATGATTGATCTGGTGGTGTAGATTAAGTCCTTTAGTTGACTGAATTCCACAAGCTTTTGTGTTGACTTGCGCTAGACTGGACCAGGCCTTGACTTGCTATCCAAACCCCTCCTTTTAGGCCCATTGTGGATTTTGAACGTGGTTTTACTTTGTCTGCACCCCCTGGCCCATGTTATGTCATTTTATTTTTTTATTTTGCATATCATTTTCATTTTTAATTTTTAAAATTAGTTTAATGCATTTAAAAATTCTCAAAGAAATCATGAATCATCTTCATAGTTTTATTAAATTTTTACAAATTTTATTTTCCATTTTTTTTTAATTATTTTTTGCATCCGAATTAATTGTTGTTTGAATTTCTTTTTGAAATGTTTCATTTGTGAACACTTTGCATTGCTGATTTTATTTCTCATCATTGGTACATATTTTGATCCTCATTATTTTTGCATATTTTAGAGGACACTTGGAAGCATTTAAAATTTTTTTTTTTCATATTTTTAAGATCATCTTTGCATCCTCTTTGAGCCATTTATTTGTGCATGATCATGTGAAACCCTAATTACTTTGCCATGCTTGTTTGATTGAGTTTCTTTGTGATTCTTTGCATGAGCTTTTGGTATGATATTTACCTCTGGTTGAGGTCTCTTGAGACCTAATTTGATGATTTTTGAATCATGTTTATTATTTGTTTGATGACTCTTGTTTGAGGTCCCTTTTTGTGAACTTCTTTGATCATGTTTTGTTTACTTGCTTGAGAAGGCACTTTTGCCATTGTATGAGATAACTTCTTTGACTTCTTGAGCCATGTTTAGATCATTATAGGTCTTTTGAGTGAAGTTATAGGTCATTGGTTTGAAGTTGATGCTTTCTTTGTGTACATGTTCAATACTTGTTTCACATGTCTCTTTTTGACCTAATTCCTCATCCTTTTTCATCTAAGTTCCAACTTAACTTGTAATTTGTTTGTTTATGCCATGCCATACCATCCATTTGCATTTCATATGATGTATGCCTCTGACTTTAAAGCATTGTATTCATCCCATATGTCATTCATGTCTTACTTTGCATACTTGAACATGTTTCATCTAAATGCATGTTTCTATTTCTTCTAGCTTCTAAATGACTTGTAATTGCTTGAATGTGATTGGTTTGTGCATCTTTTCTTCATCCTAACATGTCATATCACTTCTGACTTTGATACTTGAGTTTCATCTTGAACTTTTTTAGGTTTGACTTATGCCTTAAGTAACTTCTTTCCATGTTAAATTCATGTTCATATCTTCTCACTTCTTCTCCTAATCACTCTTAGTGCTTGGATGCTTGATTGTATGCCTCATATGATATGTGTACATCATATTTAGGCACATGTTTAGGTCATCCACATTCTGACTTTGACATTAGTTGAAGCATTATTGCATGATCACCTTGCATATCCATTCATTATTCTTCCACTCCTTCTTTGATGATCTTCTTGGTTGTTTTGCCACTTGTTTGCATTCTTTTTGCTTGAATTTGTTTGGTAAACATTATAGGTCACTTATAAAGTGTTCATTCTGACTTGGTTGATTTTTGTTTCGTTTATAGCCTTTTCTCTTTGAGTTGTGATTTTCTTGAGTCTTATTTACCTTACCTTCGCTTATGCTTGTTTTTGCTAACCATGTAGGGGCTAATGGTAAGTGAATGGGATGTGGATGAACATCCACATTCTAACTTCTCCTTTTCTTTTATGCTTTCACATATGTGTTTGCCTTAGCATTTGATAAGCTTTGTTTGTATCTCTTCTTCATCTCTTTTACTCTTTCTCTTCCCATAAATCTCAAGACTTGTTTAAGTCTTGGATTCCTTTCCCATTAGAGCTACCTAGTCCAACTTAATTTCCGATTAAGCTTGGAGTAGGATTAGCATTAGGTTTTAGGTAGTCGTCTCTCCCAAGCCTCACTAACCATAGGATCTCTTTTGCATGATAGAGTTTCCTTCGGGTCGTTTCTCTTCTCATCTCAAAACTTCTTCAAAACACGTAATAAAAGTTAACATGTATTGCGCTTGAGCCTTCTATGTGGGAAGTGGGGAGTGAGGGGCTTCCCCTCATTCTTCTAGGATACCTAGTGTACGTCCTGTTGGAGACGATGCGCGAAGTATTCGTTCCTATATTTAAGACTTTGGTTCAATACAAGTTACGAAACAACTTAAAAGACACTTCTGTCTAAAAAACACAAAACCAATTCAAATCTTTTTTATCCTTCGGGATCGTTGGGTTTCAAACTTATTTTCAAAAAAGAGCTCGTCGCTCATGTAAAAAACGTTCACCCATCCGTGGTCGTACCCACGAACTACGTTTGCTCTGATTCCTCTCTCTCGTCCGATTGAGGATACGTAGACACAAGACAGCGATGTCTTGGCGAGCACCCTTCACCCATTCCCATTGCACTGAGGGAGTACGTAGGCCTAGGGCATCGCATATGTCCTACCGAGTTTGTCTTAGTCACCCCCATCCCCGTTTTATTTTGTTTAGCCATAGATATTAGGATAGCTCACCCTCCGTTTAGACAACAAGCGTGGATCCCATCGAGTATGATGGATGCGTGGGGTGCTAACACCTTCCCCTCGCATAACCGACTCCCGAACCCTGACTATGGTTGCGATGACCATGTCCTTCCCCTTTTTCTTCAGGTTTATGCAGTGTTTCCTTTTCCTCTCTCGGGATAAATACACATTACTGGCGACTCTTTGTTTTCCGCGCCACTCTCGCGTTTGTACCTTGGATGCAAATCCTCGGGAGCGACAGCTGGCGACTCTGCTGGGGACAGGTTGACCTCTTGCTGGTCCATCCCCTTTAGTGATTCGATCCTAGCGCTTGTTTGTTTGTTTTCGTTGGGTGTTTATTTGTTGTGATTTATTATGTTGTATATTACTGTTTTACAGCTTTTATTGCATTGCATCATTTCATAATATTCTGTACTGTGCTGGCTAGTTTTCTGTTTGGCGGGTTGGGATGTTCTGAGAGATAAGCCCACTACCCAGGCTTGAGCATACACACAGGTATTAGAGTGGATAGTCGTGACGCTTGCATGGGGGTGGCAATGTATTGTCGTTCATGAGACCCACAACCAGACGAGGTTCTATCAGGAGCTACCTGCTACTGTGCGTTGGTACAGGCCAGTAGGTATTCTCTTGAGGGATTTTTGACTCTGGAGACCATTCTCGAGGACTCAGTTGCGGCACTCCACCCGAGATGTGACAGTGGAAGACCACGTTCTGTGGCAAACCCATTGCACATTCTCGATCCGAGGACCCAATGCTGGGAACTTGCTATAGGATGCCCTTTTTGAAAGAGAATCGGTGGAGGCACTCCTCGATTGGCGATAATATTGTACCCTGTGGGATGAATGTACTATTGCTTCTCGACCTCTGTGCCAGAAGCTGAGGACCTTTCGTTTTGGAGAATCAGTTGAGGCATCCTCGATTGATGATGATGCCAAACCAGAAATGGTGAACGTATCATCATTTCTCGACCTGAGAGCCCGGGATACTGAGGATCTTAGTACCCACATGTGAGAGGGGCGGCTTGTTTACAGGTCTGCAGGTAACCGTGACTTTCTACCTACCTAGTATTTTTGGATTCTTTGTCTCTACAGCCGTATCAGTGTGGTTATTCTGTTATTCTGGTTTGTTCCGAGAGTTTGTACGAAGCCTTAAGATTGTCCAGCCAGTTCAGCATGGATGCTTGATGCCTTGATCCCATGCTTTGCATTTCATTTCATTTTTTCTCTGGCATTCATATTTTTGCATTTCCAGGTTATATCCGATCCTGTGATTCCATTCAGAGGGCAGTATTAGGGATGAATGTTTCAAGAGGTAAGAAGGATATTATTATCTACAAGTTTCTCAAGCCGACAATAGGTCCTCTCACTACCCTGAAGGGAATGGAGAGTCCTAAGGTATTGAATGCTTTCACAGAGAAGTATGGGTGGATTCTGTCTTTTGTTCGCAACATCGACGATTATGAGTTTCGAGGTCTTCATACTCTGATGCAGTTCTATGACCCTCCACTGAGATGTTTTTTGTTCCCGAATTATTTGTTGGTGCCTACCTTGGAGGATTATTCTAACATGCTAGGGATTGCTATCAAGGAAGTTCCTCCCTTCTTTGGTTCAAAGGGAGATTTGGATTGTGGAAAATTGGCCGGTGCTCTTTATTTGAGAAAGTCAGAGTTAGAAGCCAACATCTCTAACAAAGGAAAGATTTGTGGTTTGAAGTTAGGGTATCTAACGAAGAAGGCTCAGAAAGCAGCAGAAGATAAAGAATGGGCTATTTTCAACGCACTGTTAGCTCTTTGTGTTTATGGTATTATGTTCTTCCCTAATGAGCCTGACTTTGTTAATGAGGATGCTATCAGGATATTCATGATGAGGAATCATGTGACAACCCTGTTGGGAGATCTCCATTATGCCTTATACAACAGGAATGAAAAGAAGAGAGGAAAGGTGGTTCATTGCTGCGCTCCATTATTTTATAAATGGTTCGCAAGTCGTCTACCTCAATCTGGTGCTTTCGTTAATTCCAAGGATTCTCTAGAGTGGAGTCAGCGCTTGATGGGATTGGTCAGTAAAAACATCGTATGGATAAATCAAAGATTTCTTGGCAAGGATATCATTCACAGTTATGGTAAGTACCCTAATGTTCCATTGATAGGGAGAAAGGGAGGAATTAACTATAACCCTTCTTTGGCCGTCAGACAGTTTGGCTATGCTCTGGTAGGTCTGCCTATTAAGAGAGATGTAGAAGAATCATTGTATTTCCACTCATCTGAAGGTTTGGAAAAGGCGCAGAGAGCTTTTGAAGCTTGGGGTAGTATACTGAAGAAAGGAAAGGCCGTTCTGGGCAAACCTAACAATCAGGCTTTCCTTCCCTATGTGGATTGGATAAAACAGAGAGTTGAGGAGTGCTACTTGCCTTTTGATAGAGCACCTATTCTGTACCCTGAAAGTGTGGAGGAAAGACTTACTGTGCCTATTGAAGAGTTCAACAAGCAACAGAAGTTGGTGCACAAATTGAGAGCAGAGAATTCTGGTATGAGTAGTCAGTTGCAAGGAGTTTTGCAGGACAACTTAGAGCTGAAGTGGCAAGTTAAAGAGTCGACTGAGCGTTTGAAGAAGGTAGAAAATGATCTGGATAGCAGAATTCAGCATTTCAAAAAGATTAGCATGGCAGCAGAGACATCAAGCAAAACCACCAAGACAACTAAGAAGCTTTTGGCTAAGACTGAAACCAAACTTGATGCTTATCAAGAGATGTGGAGTGAGGTCCAAGTCGAAAATGAGGAGTTAAACAAAGAGCTGCAAGAGGCGAAAGAAAAAGGAAAGCATTTCTTCAACAAATGGAAAGAATCCCAAAAGGAGATTGAAGAGCTCAAAGTGAAAGCCAGAATCAAGAAGGCGAAACATGAAGGTAGCAATGCTGAAGGGCAGATTGCAACGCTGAACCAAGAGATTGCTAAAAGGAACAAGTTAATCAAAGGGCTGATCACGCGACCTGCACATCCTGACACTTTGAATCTTCTAGAAGAAGTGGAAGCTAGTCTGTTTGGGGTCGAATTGTAGTTGTTGTGTATCTGTTTTTTTTTTTGTGGTTACCATCAGGATTGTTGATGGAATCACCGTTGGTTACAATTGACTTTATCTATATGAATTCTTCTATCTTGATAATAGAATGTTTGATTAAGCTATTTGTGCCTTGGTGGTTTTTATTTGAAAATGTTGTTTGTTTTCCTTGGTTTAATTCTACGGTATTGCTGAGTTCAGATTTATTTTCCGATGAAGTGTCCAATCCATGGCCCGGTTTCAAAGATTGGAATCAAAGGATATGCATTGGAAATGTTTAAATATGTGTGTTTGCATTTGCATCTCATAATCATGATCATTTCTGCATAACAGGTTTATCTCTGGTCTTCTTATGTTCTCCTTTTTTCAGACAGGATTGCCGATCAACCGGTTCATCAGTATTCTACCCGGCTTAATCAGAGAAGAGTGATGGACAAGATTCAAGCTGATGTGGCTGCTATGCAGGCACGCATCGACCAGTTCATGGAAATGATGCAAGGGGTTGTGCAGAGCCAGCAGGACTTCAGAACTCTAGTTCAACCTTTGGTGGCGCAGGTTGACGAGAATGGTGTTTTATACAGTGGTCTTCTTAACTGTAATATCCCTCCGGGCGGAGGTGGTGCTGGTAACAGTGTTCATATTACTGGTGCTACATGATAGGGTGTGATTCCTTCAGTGGTCGGAGGAGGAAGTACTATTCGGGCAATACATGGCCATCACTTTGATGACCAGCAGGTTGATGTTTTCTCGGTCAGAAGCTTAGATGCTGGTCTTCCTGTGGTCAGTGATGAAAGGATTCGGTTAATTGAAGAGCAACTGAAAGGGGTTGTGGATCAGAATGGTCTGGGGATGGATTTGGACGATCTAGGGTTGGTTCCTGATGTTGTCATTCCACACAAGTTTCAGATTCCTACACTGGAGAAGTATAATGGTACTACTTTCCCAAGAACTCACGTGAGGGCGTACACAAGGAAGATGGCTGCTCATGCCAAGGACGAGAAGCTGATGATGCACTTTTTCCAGGATAGCCTGTCTGGGGCATCTTTGGAATGGTATATGTAGCTAGAAAGGAAAGATGTTCGTACTTGGAGAGAGTTAGTTGGAGCTTTTATCAAGCATTACCAATACAACACAGACATGTCTCCCAACAGAACTCAGCTGCAGAGCATGTCCCAAAAGAATGATGAAAGTTTTAAGGAATACGCACAGAGGTGGCGCGAATTGGCGGCAAGAGTACAGCCACCGATGTTGGAAAAAGAAATGTTGGACATGTTTATGGACACGCTGCCGAAGCACTATTATGAGAAGTTGCTGCCTTGTTCGCTAGGCAAGTTTGCAAATCTGATCATGGTTGGAGAAAAGTTAGAAATTGGAATCAGGGCTGGAAAAGTTTCTAGTAATGATGGGTCATCCTCTGGGCAGGGGAAGAAGCCGTTTGCTGGCTATAAGAAGAAAGAAGAGGCCAATGTTGTATCATCCTACAGAGGAAAGGGGAAACAATGCCAAAATTGTAACCAACAAGTAGCGTCGGTAACAATCCCTGCAGCGTTACCACAGCAGCAAAGGAACAATTCTAATCAGTATCAGAACAGGCAGCCTGGCCAGTATCAGAATCGACAAAGGAATGCAGAGAGGCATTTTGAGCAGCCGCCCATGTCATATGCTCAGTTGTTGCAACACTTTGTACAATTACGTTTAGTTGAACTTCGTACCCTGGCTCCACCAACAGGGGAACTTCCACGAGGCTATGATGCTAACGCACATTGCGATTTTCATTCTGGTGCTCCAGGGCACAATGTGGAGAAGTGTAGAGCATTCCATCATAAGGTGCAAGATCTTGTGGATTCCAAGGCTATTAATTTTTCGAACGATGGGCCCAATGTTATTCAAAACCCAATGCCTAATCATAATGGGCCGAGGGTCAATGCGGTGATAGAGGAATGTGATGCCTTAAATTTGATCATGGACGTAGAGGAATTGAAGACTCCGTTGGCTGTGGTAAAGAACAGGTTACTAAAGGGTGGCGTATATCCTGCTTGTGACGAGAACTGTCCAGAATGCATGATGCAGGATAATGGCTGTGATTTGTTGAAGATAGGGATTCAGAATTTGATTAATGAAGGTTGTTTACAGTTTGATCGTTGTAATCAACAAGAAGAAGTCGTTAGTGAGAAGGTTGCTACCATAACCATTCCTTTCAAGATGATTACTATTTCATGTCCGGCAAGACCACCACCAGTTATTATCACAAGATCCGGACCCATTCCGTATGAAAGTACTAAGGCTATCCCCTGGAATTATGGCGCAGAGGTGTTTGTCAATGGGCAAAAGCAAGAATTAATGGCAACTTCATCAGTGAGTTCTAGTCCTGAGGTTAATGTTGAAGCTGATGCTATAACAAGAAGTGGTAGAGTCCTTACCCCTACTAATGATCAACCTGGTACTTCTAGGCAAGATAAGGGAAAGCAGGTAGTTGATGGTTATGTGCAGCCTCCAGTGATTATTGATTCTACAGTAAAGCCGGTTGATGATGCTTTTTCTGAAAATGTAGAGGAGTTTATGAGGCTCATCCGAAAGAGCGATTACAAGATCGTGGACCAACTACATCAGACCCCGTCGAAGATTTCCATTCTGTCTTTGCTGTTATGTTCTGAAGCTCACAGAAATACACTGCTGAAGGTCTTGAATGCGGCCTATGTTCCTCAAGAGATATCTGTTAATCAACTTGAAGGGGTTGTAGCGCACGTGAATGCAGGTAATGTCTTGGGCTTTACGGATCTAGACTTGACTCCAGCTGGGAGGAATCATAACAACGCCCTGCATATTTCGATTGAGTGTCGCGGATCACTGATGTCTCATGTGCTGGTGGACACCGGATCTTCGTTGAATGTATTGCCCAAGAAAGCCTTAATGAAGTTGGATACCAGGGGATTAATATGCACACCAAGTGACTTGGTGGTGCGAGCTTTTGATGGCTCGAAGAGGTCTGTTTTTGGTGAGATTGTGCTGCCGATCAAGGTTGGACCTGAGGTTTTTGATGCAACGTTCTATATCATGGATATTCAGCCAGCTTACAGCTGCCTATTGGGTCGTCCCTGGATCCACAGTGCGGGTGCTGTAACATCTACTCTGCATCAGAAGCTGAAGTACATGGTAGACGGCCACGTGGTGACAGTTTACGAAGAAGAAGACATCATGATAAGCCAGTTGTCAACTTTTAAGTACGTTGAAGTGGATGGTGAAATTCATGAAACGTTGTGTCAGGGATTTGAGAAGGTGAAGGTTTCTGAAGAGGTTGTCCAGTCTGAAGCTATAGAGCAGCCTGCAGGGGCAAATCAGCCTGAGATCTCTATGTCTTCTTTTAAAGACGCCAAAGCTGTGGTTGAGGCTGGTAGCTCACAGAGGTGGGGCCAAGTGGTTGAAGTTCAGGAGAAAAAGAATACTTATGGACTGGGATACAGGCCACCCAGAAGAGCTCGGGATCCTCCCGAGTTTTATAGTCCAGTCCGTTTCACCAGCGCTGGTGTATTTTTCGACAGAGTCAATGCCATTGATGAAGACAGGGATAGTGATTGTGATATGGATAGCTGGATCCGCCCCTACATCCCAGGACAAAGTTTGTGCAACTGGTCTTCCGAGAAAGTCATTCAAGTGACTAGCTTCGAGTAATTGCTTTGTTTTCCTGCTATGTTAATTCTGCGTTCTGCCCAAGGCGTAGTGGTTTTGTTCGTAGGGCTTTAACTGTTGCATGTTTGCTTTATCATCAATAAAGGACGTTTTCACATTCAAATATTTTGATCCCTGTTTTTTCTGGTTTATTTTGTGCATAAAAATCACATCAAAATGGCAATGTGTTTCTTTTGTTGCATACATAATAAAACATAATTCATCAATCATGCAGGTTTCCTTGTTCAGATGCCACCGATCATGATTCAGCTATGGCTCGGTATGACTTTGACAATCTAATCTATCAGGCTGAAGAAGAGACTGACAAAGATTGTGAACTGCCCGAAGAATTGGCCAGACTGTTGAAGCAAGAGGAGAAGGTTATTTTACCTCATCAGGAGGAGATGGAGATTGTTAATCTGGGAACCGAGGACACCAGAAAAGAAGTAAGGATAGGGGCTGCTTTAGAAGATAGTGTGAAGGGAAGATTGATTGAAATGCTCCGTGAGTATGTGGACATCTTTGCCTGGTCTTACCAAGACATGCCTGGGCTCGATACTGATATCGTGGTACACCGGCTACCGCTCAAAGAAGGATGCGTTTCGGTTAAGCAAAAGTTGAGAAGGACAAAACCAGAGATGTCTGTCAAAATCAAAGAAGAGGTTCAGAAACAGTTGGACGCCGGATTTCTTGCCGTGAAGAATTATCCTCCGTGGGTTGCTAACATTGTGCCTGTACCTAAGAAGGATGGAAAGGTCAGGATGTGTGTTAATTACAGAGATTTGAATAGAGCAAGCCCAAAGGACGATTTCCCGCTCCCTCACATTGACGTGTTAGTTGACAACACTGCTCAGTATTCTGTGTTTTCCTTCATGGATGGCTTCTCTGGATATAACCAAATCAAGATGGCCCCAGAGGACATGGAGAAAACAACGTTCATAACACCGTGGGGAACATTCTGCTACAAAGTGATGCCCTTTGGATTGAAGAATGTTGGGGCAACCTATCAGCGGGCGATGGTGACTCTCTTTCATGATATGATTCACAAAGAGATCGAGGTCTATGTTGATGACATGATTGCGAAGTCACAGACGGAGGAAGAACATCTGGTGAATCTTTATAAGCTGTTTGAAAGATTGCAAAAGTTCAGACTGAGGTTGAATCTGAACAAATGCACCTTCGGGGTGAGATCTGGAAAACTGCTGGGGTTTATTGTTAGTGAAAAAGGTATCGAGGTTGATCCTACGAAGGTAAAAGCCATACAAGAAATGCCTGAGCCGAGAATAGAAAAAGAGGTTCGTGGTTTCTTGGGGAGGTTGAACTACATTGCTAGGTTCATTTCTCATCTTACAGCCACGTGTGAACCAATCTTCAAATTGTTAGGAAAAGATCAAGCGGTCAGGTGGAATGAAAACTGTCAAAAGGCGTTTGATAAGATAAAAGAATATTTGCAGGAACCTCCGGTCCTTATGCCACCAGTACCAGGACGACCTTTGATTATGTATCTTACGGTTCTTGAGAACTCAATGGGGTGTGTGCTCGGTCAACACGACGAGTCAGGTAGAAAAGACCATGCTATCTACTACCTGAGTAAAAAGTTTACTGATTACGAGTCAAGGTACTCGATGCTGGAGAAAACATGTTGTGCACTCGCTTGGGCCGTTAAGCGTTTGAGGCAGTATATGTTAAACCACGCAACCCTTTTGATTTCAAAGATGGATTCGATCAAGTATGTGTTTGAAAAGCAGGCGCTTTCTGGTAGAATAGCCCGTTGGCATAAGGTTCTGACGGAATACGATATTCAGTATGTTTCCCAAAAAGCCATTAAGGGAAGTGTTTTGTCAAAATATCTTGCCGAACAGCCAATTGAGGATTATCAACCGATGAAGTTTGAATTTCCGGATGAGCATATCATGTATCTGAAGATGAAGGATTGTGAAGAGCCTCTACCTGATGAAGGACTTGAGATTGGATCTCAGTGGAAGATGGTTTTTGATGGGGCTGTTAATTCATATGGTAACGGAATTGGGGCAATCATTACGACTCCAAAGGGTTCTCATATACCCTTCACTCCCCGATTAGTGTTCGTATGCACCAATAATGAGGCAGAGTATGAAGCATGCATCATGGGGTTAGAAGAAGCAATTGATTTGAGAATCAAGAACCTCGATGTTTATGGTGATTCTACGTTGGTGGTTAATCAGATTACAGGTGAATGGGAAACTCGTCAAGCGAATCTTGTGCCTTATAACAACTATGCCAGAAGGTTGTTACCTTTCTTTGACAGACTAGATTTCCATCATATACCTCGCTTGGAGAATTAGATGGCAGATGCGTTGGCAACGTTGTCTTCGATGTATCAAGTGAACCGTTGGAATGAAACTCCTTCAATCAGAATCATGCGCCTGGACATACCAGCTTTTGTGTTTGCAGTCGAAGGTGTATCAGACGGTAAGCCTTGGTATCACGATATTAAGGTATTTCTGAAGAGTCAAGAATACCCAGCTGGGGCATCTTCCAAGGATAAGAAGATGTTGAGGAGGCTGTCAGGAAACTTCTTTTTGAACAAAGATGATGTGTTGTACAAGAGAAACTTTGACATGGTCTTGCTACATTGTGTTGATGAACACGAGGCAGGCCTGTTAATGGAAGAAGTTCACGAAGGTTCCTTCTGTAGCCATGCCAATGGGCATGCTATGGCAAGAAAATTGTTGAGAGCGGGGTATTATTGGATGACTATGGAGTGTGACTGTTTTAAATACGCCCAGAAATGTCAAAAATGCCAGATTTATGCTGATAAGGTGCACCTGCCGCCTACTCCTCTGAATGTTTTATCACCACCTTGGCCTTTTTCCATGTGGGGCATTGACATGATTGGGAAGATTGAGCCGACTGCTTCCAACGGGCATCGTTTCATTCTGGTTGCCATTGATTATTTCACGAAGTGGGTGGAAGCAGCCTCGTATACCAACGTCACCAGACAAGTGGTAGCTCGGTTTATTAAGAAGGACATCATCTGCCGGTATCGAGTCCCGGAGAGAATCATTACTGATAATGGTTCAAATTTGAATAACAAGATGATGAAGGAGCTATGTCAGAGCTTTAAAATTGAACATCACAATTCTTCTCCCTATCGGCCGAAAATGAATGTGGCTGTTGAAGCGGCTAATAAGAACATAAAGAAGATTGTGCAGAAGATGGTAGTGACGTATAAAGACTGGCATGAGATGTTGCCTTACGCTTTGCACGGTTATCGTACTTCGGTATGCACATCAACTGGGGCAACTCCTTTCTCATTGGTATATGGTATGAAAGCAGTTCTACCATTAGAGGTTGAGATTCCTTCTTTGAGAATTCTGACAGATGTGAAGCTGGATGAAGCTGAGTGGGTTCGTTCCCGGCTGAGTGAACTGAACCTTATCGAAGAGAAGAGATTGAAAGCCATTGCGCATGGTCGGTTGTATCAGAGCAGGATGAAGAAAGCCTTTGATCAGAAAGTGCATCCTCGATGTTTCCAAACCGGTGACTTAGTTCTGAAAAGGATCACTCCTCCTCAAACAGGTCACAGGGGCAAGTGGACTCCGAATTATGAAGGGCCATATGTAGTAAGACAGGTTTTCTCCGGTGGAGCCTTATTACTCTCAACTATGGATGGTGAAGGTTTTACGTCCCCTATGAACGCAGACGTAGTCAAAAAATACTTTGCATGAAAAGAGACCCGATGGACATAAAAAAAAAGTCCAGGCAAAAAAGGGGCATCCTGGCGAACCATAAAAAGAAAAGGTTCGGGCAAAAATTAGGGATAAAAAGGAAAAAAGAATAAACCCGCAAAGTTGAAAACCTGTAAGGGCAACTTTGGCAAAAATGGGTATCCCGGTGGATTGAAAACCCGAGAAGGGCGATCCAGGCAAAAGTTAGGGATTTGAAAGCAAAGGCTACGATCTGCGTTCGATCTGTGATTACTGTTGACACTTGGGAAATTCGAAGGGAAGGAATCAGTTCAGTCAGTCTCTTCGAAGGTCAAAGCATCTGCGGATAAACAAGTTATATGGGTTATAGCTGAGTTGAATCATGGTGGATATCTGTTCCCCACATTGCCGACAAGTGTATTTTCTTTTTACCTTTTTGCGCAATTACCTCTTTTCAGGAATTGCTTCCAGATGTAAATGCCTATTTACAGGCCGATTCATTCAATAAAATTTGCACTTCACTCAAAGAGCTTTCCATTTATTTTTTACTGTTTTGTTTGTGAAAATGTCCGATATTTTGATAAATATTGCATGTGAGAATGTTGAGCTTTGTGAAACATATTGGAAAGCAGTGGCAATTGCCTAGGCGTTGGTCACAATGATGATAATCAAAGTAATCATTTTGCACATAGACCTTTCTGTTGGTTTTGCAGGATAACAGGTTTGTACCTCCCTAGTAGAGTTGTTATCCTTAACTTTGAAGTCTGATCGTCCTCAACAGTTCATTATTCTCCCCAGTCAAAGTATCGAGGATCGTCTTCCTCAGCAGAGTGTAAAAGATTAATTCCCCAGACGGAATCGTGGCGGATTTTCTCACCAGCGAGTGGCCAGAGTTGTGATTTGGCCTATTACTCCTCAACAGGAGGCCAGAATTTGTCATTTCTATCTCCCCAGCAAGAGACTGATGGAATATCTTCTTTGATCAAAGATGGTGTTTCCCCATAGGGTGTGGGCAGTCATTCTCCCTCAGCTAGTCAGACGTGCTGGTACTGATCAGTATCCCCCAGCAGGGTTAAGGTGCTCATACCCCCAAGCAGAGTCTGTTGGCAATTTTCTGTTGGTTTGCTCAACAACAATTGGTATCCCCAGCAGGTCTTGAGTTCAATCGTTATTGGCAGGTGTCAAACCCAGGTTCTAAAATATTTGGTGATCCCTGGCGGAGGAATCTCCACCCTCAGTATCCATCCCCAACAGAGTGGGTTTTTCTCAGAGTTTCGTCCATCTCCAGCAGGATCGGTTATCGTGATGTTCCCCAGCGGAGTGAGGCTTTCCTCAGCATGGTCTCTTTGGTCAGATAACAATTTAGTTTGTCATCCCTAGTGGAGTTGCCTCTGTCCTCAGCATTTATTTTGCTGGGACGTCCCTTTATGCATTGCATGAGCATTTTGCATGGCATCCTCCCAAATGCGTAGCATTTCCATTTTGTATGGAACATTACGGCAAAATTCAAACATATGCATTCGAAGCGTAAGCCATGTTTGAGTGTTCTTACGACAGGAAGAGTCGAATTTCAGGAGAATTTCATTCAACTTTATTCCACAAGTGGCGAGCTTAGCCATTCAGAGGACTATTTGACAGTTGCCCGGCAGAGCGTCTTGCCAGGATCGTAAATCCTTAACCTCCTTTACCCCTTCGTCCAGGTGGCCTTTTGATTCATCTCCTCAAATTTTTTACCATGACACCCGTCCGTGTTTCCTTCAGCACCCGTCCGTGTTTGAACCTTTGGTTTCGATACCCGTCCGTATTGACCTTTTGATGACACCCGTCCGTGTTTCCTTCAGCACCCGTCCGTGTTTGAACCCTTTTAATACTTCGTCTGTATTGATTCCTTTGATACTCGTCCGTGTTCTCTTGTCATTTACTCAACAAGGTTTTTTCTTAACACTCGTCCGTGTTCGGTTCAGCATTTTAATCCCCAGTAAAGTCCTTATACACCCGTCCGTGTACCATTCGAGACCCGTTCGTATTGATCCTTTATACACCCGTCCGTGTACCTTTCGATACCCGTCCGTATTTATCCTTTATACACCCGTCCGTGTACCTTTCGATACCCGTCCGTATTAATCCTTTATACTCCCGTCCGTGTACCTTTCGATACCCGTCCGTATTAATCCTTTATACACCCGTCCGTGTACCTTTCGATACCCGTCCGTATTGATCCTTTATACACCCGTCTGTGTACCTTTCGATACCCTTCCGTATTGATCCTTTATACACCCGTCTGTGTACCTTTCGATACTCGTCCGTATTGATCCTTATACACCCGTCCGTGTAACTTTTGATACCCGTCCGTATTGATCCTTTATACACCCGTCCGTGTACCTTTCGATACCCGTCCGTATTGATCCTTTATACACCTGTCCGTGTACCTTTCGATACCCGTCCGTATTGATCCTTTATACACTCGTCCGTGTACCTTTCGATACCCGTCCGTATTGATCCTTTATACACCCGTTCGTGTACCTTTCGATACCCGTCCTTATTGATTCCTTATACACCCGTCCGTGTTTATCCCCGGTATAGCTAACATCCGTTCGTGTTTATTTCAAGACATTTCAATACATTGTCTGTATTGGTTTCCAACACTCGTATGTGTTGTGATGGTGCAGTATTTATTACTTGTTCCCTAGTGGAGTCGTCTCTCCTTTGCAGAATGCAAATTTCAGGTTTCTTTTGGTATTCAATCTCCGTGAATCCTTGAATGCATGAGAGCCGTTGCTATCATACCTTCAGGACCAAGTTGATTAAATAGGGGCAGTTGTAACACCCCAAAATTTGCCCTCTTATTATGATGCTAACTGGCTTATGTTTCATTTCATTCTTGCATTAGCATTTGTGCATATCATTGGCTCTTAGCATGGGATTAAGGTACTTGGTTCAACACAAAGGAGCTTTAAGCCTCAAGGTGTCTTGTTGGGTTCATCATATCATCATAAGATCAAGATTGGCAAGAGATTTCAAGTGAACTACACTCTCCTAGACAGATTGTGCAAATTAGGGTTTTGGTTTCAAAAGGCTTCTTGTTGAACTTTGTTTGTTCAAACATGTTCTCATAGTATTCCATATGCTCAAAAGTGTTCATGGATGGAATCTTGGCTATTGGTTCTTTGGGGAAGGTTTTCAATGGATCAGTTACTTGTGAAATAACCAAAAGTCAACAGTGGAGAGGAAAGTCAATCATGGGTTTTCAAAGGTTCAAATCATGTTTCCCAAGTCCATGTACCTTTATTTGGTCATGGAATGGCATGGATGGCATCATTCATCAAGAATCAAGAGTTTGTAAAAAGTTACTATTTTTGGAAAATGACCTATAATGTGAAATTTCCATTTTTGGCAACTTTTCAAACCATTCTCAACTTGACTTTTCATCATCAAAGAAGCTTCAAATGAATTTTACTCAAACATGAAAGTTGAAGATCTCTCTCTCCCCTTTCCAAAAAGTACTAGATCATCTCCATACCATTTGTGGTTCTCAAGTTATGATCAAAAGACTCAAGGGTGGTTTTTAGGGTTTTCACATGGTTCAATTTTTCCACTTTGTGCAAAAAGCTTCCAAATGACTTGTATTGGTTTCAAGTTGACAAATTCAATTCATAAACTCAAACTACACTTCATTTAGTGTAGAATTGGTCTTGGAATCATGTCATTACATGAAGTATTTCTCACTTATTTCACAAAATGCAAATGTGCAAGATGATCCAAAACTCACGAACCAATCAACCACAAGGCCCAATTTCAATTCATTGGTGATCAGTACATGAAATGAGAGTGATCCATCATCATAGGCATGACCATGCACGTGTGTATGAGGGTGTACACACCAACTTGCCAATTTGCAAAACACCTCCAAGAGCTTTAACCAAGGGTTTAACAAAACCCTAACCATGATCAGGATGATAACCAAGGATATATAAGAGGCTTCACGCGTTCATTTCATCCGGAGGCACTCTTAATTGCTCAGATTTGAAATTTTGCTCTCAACATTCTTCTCTTCGAAACTCCACTCTCCTAGGGTTTCATTGAGTTCTCTTCACATTTTCTTGACCAGTGAACTTCATAGAACACAAATCATCCATTGATTGAGGCTCATACAGAGGTTTTTACTAGGTTCAGTTTTGGAAGCTTCATCTTCAAATCACAAGATCTAGCCTGATTCAAGCTTCTATTTGCATTTATTTTGTAAATAGAGCTCTAAAGAGGAAGATCTGCACTCTTACACTGGGTTTCTAGGAGTATTTTGGCTTGTTGTAAGTTTCAGGTGAGTTGAAATTCATCATCTTATTTCTTGTTTCTAAGGTGTGCATTATGTTCCTCTTGACGCGTCGATCATTCTGATCTAATTTTTGTGTGTTTTGGACGTGTATTATGGCTGAATCATGGATCTGAAAGTTTTGAGTGAGAAATGTTTTGCTTCGATTTGATTTATTCTTGCATGATCTGTTAATTTGAACTTGATATTTGAGATCAGCATGAAATTTGGAGTTAGACTGTGGTGGAGTTTTTGATTTCTGGAGACTTTTATGTTTGGTGTTGCCGGAGAAGACGACCGGAGCTAGGGCTCCGGCGTCTGGTTCATTTTCAGGTGATACAGGGTTTCAAGGTTAAAGATGAAATCATGATCGTTCGTGGTTTTGATCTGATGGATATTATTGTGTCAGCACATTAAAATGAGAGGATGCCTCTCACGTGCCTTGTTTTTCCATTTTAACCTGTTTGTGTGTCTCCCTATGTGTGTTGTGGTGTGCGCGTGATCCTGGCCATTGATATTGCTTACTTTGTGTTGTGATTGATTGAATATCATACGCATGATTGATCTGGTGGTGTAGATTAAGTCCTTTAGTTGACTGAATTCCACAAGCTTTTGTGTTGACTTGCGCTAGACTGGACCAGGCCTTGACTTGCTATCCAAACCCCTCCTTTTGGGCCCATTGTGGATTTTGAACGTGGTTTTACTTTGTCTGCACCCCCTGGCCCATGCTATGTCATTTTATTTTTTTATTTTGCATATCATTTTCATTTTTTATTTTTAAAATTAGTTTAATGTATTTAAAAATTCTCAAAATAATCATGAATCATCTTCATAGTTTTATAAAATTTTTACAAATTTTATTTTCCATTTTTTTAAATTATTTTTTGCATCCGAATTAATTGTTGTTTGAATTTCTTTTTGAAATATTTCATTTGTGAACACTTTGCATTGCTGATTTTATTTCTCATCATTGGTACATATTTTGATCCTCATTCTTTTTGCATATTTCAGAGGACACTTGGAAGCATTTAAAAACATTATTTTTTCAGATTTTTAAGATCATCTTTGCATCCTCTTTGAGCCATTTCTTTGTGCATGATCATGTGAAACCCTAATTACTTTGCCATGCTTGTTTGATTGAGTTTCTTTGTGATTCTTTATATGAGCTTTTGGTATGATATTTTCCTCTGGTTGAGGTCTCTTGAGACCTAATTTGATGATTTTTGAATCATGTTTAGTATTTGTTTGATGACTCTTGTTTGAGGTCCCTTTTTGTGAACTTCTTTGATCATGTTTTGTTTACTTGCTTGAGAAGGCACTTGTGCCATTGTATAAGATCACTTCTTTGACTTCTTGAGCCATGTTTAGATCATTATAGGTCTTTTGAGTGAAGTTATAGGTCATTGGTTTGAAGTTGATGCTTTCTTTGTGTACGTGTTCAATACTCGTTTCACATGTCTCTTTTTGACCTAATTCCTCATCCTTTTTCATCTAAGTTCCAACTTGACTTGTAATTGGTTTGTTTATGCCATGCCATACCATCCATTTGCATTTCATATGATGTATGCCTCTGACTTTAAAGCATTGTATTCATCCCATATGCCATTCATGTCTTACTTTGCATACTTGAACATGTTTCATCTAAATGCATGTTTCTATTTCTTCTAGCTTCTAAATGACTTGTAATTGCTTGAATGTGATTGGTTTGTGCATCTTGTCTTCATTCTAATATGTCATATAACTTCTGACTTTGATACTTGAGTTTCATCTTGAACTTTTTTAGGTTTGACTTATGCCTTAAGTAACTTCTTTCCATGTTAAATTCATGTTCATATCTTCTCACTTCTTCTCCTAATCACTCTTAATCCTTGGATGCTTGATTGTATGCCTCATATGATATGTGTACATCATGTTTAGGCACATGTTTAGGTCATCCACATTCTGACTTTGACATTACTTGAAGCATTATTGCATGATCACCTTGCATATCCATTCATTCTTCTTCCACTCCTTCTTTGATGATCTTCTTGGTTGTTTTGCCACTTGTTTGCATTCTTTTTGCTTGAGTTTGTTTGGTAAATATTATAGGTCACTTCTAAAGTGTTCATTCTGACTTGGTTGATTTTTGTTTGGTTTATAGCCTTTTCTCTTTGAGTTGTGATTTGCTTGAGTCTTATTTACCTTACCTTCGCTTATGCTTGTTTTTGCTAACCATGTAGAGGCTAATGGTAAGTGAATGGGATGTGGATGAACATCCAGATTTTAACTTCTCCTTTTCTTTTATGTTTTCACATATGTGTTTGCCTTAGCATTTGATATGCTTTGTTTTTATCTCTTCTTCATCTCTTTTACTCTTTCTCTTCCCATGAATCTCAAGACTTGTTTAAGTCTTGGATTCCTTTCCCCTTAGAGCTACCTAGTCCAACTTAATTTCCGATTAAGCTTGGAGTAGGATTAGCATTAAGTTTTAGGTAGTCGTCTCTCCTAAGTCTCCCTAACCATAGGATCTCTTTTGCATGATAGAGTTTCCTTCGGGTCGTTTCTCTTCTCATCTCAAAACTTCTTCAAAACACGTAATAAAAGTTAACGTGTATTGCGCTTGAGCCTTCTATGTGGGAAGTGGGGAGTGAGGGGCTTCCCCTCATTCTTCTAGGATACCTAGTGTACGTCCTGTTGGAGACGATGCGCGAAGTATTTGTTCCTATATTTAAGACTTTGGTTCAATACAAGTTACGAAACAACTTAAAAGACACTTCTGTCTAAAAAACACAAAACCAATTCAAATCTTTTTTATCCTTCGGGATCGTTAGGTTTCAAACTTATTTTCAGAAAAGAGCTCGTCGCCCATGTAAAAAACGTTCACCCATCCGTGGTCGTACCCACGAACTACGTTAGCTCTAATTCCTCTCTCTCGTCTGATTGAGGATACGTAGGCACAAGACAGCGATGTCTTGGCGAGCACCCTTCACCCATTCCGACCTCGTTAGGTCGAACTACGTTGACTCTGACTTTCCCATTGCACTGAGGGAGTACGTAGGCCTAGGGCATCGCATATGTCCTACTGAGTCTGTCTTAGTCACCCCTATCCCCGTTTTCTTTTGTTCAGCCATAAATATTAGGATAACTCACCCTCCGTTTAGATAACAAGCATGGATCCCATCGAGTACGATGGATGTGTGGGGTGCTAACACCTTCCCCTCGCATAACCGAATCCCGAACCCTGACTATGGTTGCGATGACCATGTCCTTCCCCTTTTTCTTCAGGTTTACGCAGTGTTTCCTTTCCCTCTCTCGGGATAAATACACATTGCTGGCGACTCTGTGTTTTCCGCGCCACTCTCGCATTTGTACCTTGGATGCAAATTCTCGGGAGCGACAATAGTGAGTCTCCTAAAAAATCTCAAGAGAATGTGGCTGAAGATGATTCTGTTGGTGGTAAAAAAGATGATTCTGATGATAATAGCATGTCTGTTGAAGAGGAGAAAGATTTGTCTGACAAAGAAGATAAAGAAGAGAGTGCTGGTGTGAAGAAGGACAATTCTACTAAAATTGTCAATGTAGATGGTCTAGATTCTGATGATGAGACTATAGGAAAGAAATTGGCTCCTGGTATTGCTAAAAGATTGAGGAACAGAAAAAGGAAGGTTGTTGTGTCTACAAGGAAGCCTTCTAAGGCATCCAAGAAAAGTACAAAGGTTGAACCTGACAAAGGATGGAGTAAAGTTGTGGCCCCTGCTACCAAGAAAGAGTCATTGAAAAGAAAGAAAGTGTCATCAAGTGACTCTGAGTATGATGTTGAACAAGATGTTCAAGACTTCTTTCCTTCTGCTAAGAAGAAAGGTGTTGGGAAAAATATTCTTGCAAATGTTTCTGAAGTTCCCATTGACAACATTTCCTTTTTCTTTGTGGAAAATGTTGGAAAAAAAGGAAATATGTGTATCAAAGAAGACTTGCTTTGGAAAGAGAACTTGGGAAGGATTCTCTTGAATGCAAGGAGGTGGTGAATCTTATTGAGGAGGCTGGTTTGATGAAAAGTGTTGCTGGCTTTGGTAAATGCTGCGAGATGCTAGTGAAGGAATTCATAGTAAACATTTCTGAGGACTGTGATAGTAAGATGAGCAAGGAGTACAAGAAGGGTTATGTCATAGGTAAATGTGTGGAGTTTTCTCCTGAAATTATCAACAGGTTTATAGGTAGGATCGAGGAGGAGCAAGCTGAGTTGGAAGTGACTGATAATGGTGTTATTCTCAATCAGCACCCTGGTATTTTGGTATGCTCTGATGTTGTATGTAAAAGGTAATCTCCTCTTTCTTTGCACTATAGGCTATTTGCAGGGGCACATGTTCTAGACATTGTTGTGACATCTGGTAAGGTGGTGATAAAGATAAGAAAACAAATAGTAGTGCTGACATTTGTTGTGCCCTGTTTTTTGTTGCTTATGTATCTACTACAAAGGTTGTTTTTGCTCCTGGTGAATGTATGGCCTTTTTGTCAAAATTATGGCTAAAAAGGGGGAGTAGTTTGGTAGATTTTATTATATGCTATATTTGCCCTTAAAGGGGAGTACTACTTAAGGGGGAGTAGTATTTGTTTCTGATATACTATTTAGGGTGAGCATTGTTTTCCTTACTAGCTTGATGATGCCATGATAATATAGTGCTAGTTTATACGCTTGATGTATGGTTGCATGTGGGGACATTCTTAATGTCTTGACATCCTGACTGTGAGAATTTATTTTTCTTTGAAGAAGGTTATTTTGTGAGAGTTTATTTCTCTATGATGTTGTGCTCTGTGAGGTGATGCGTATCTAATTTGCAAGTGCACTGAGTCAATCGTAGTTTTAAAAGATATCGAACCCACAAGGACCAGTAATCAATCTTATCATTATATATTGGTGCTATGTAAATCTAAAGCTATGAATATCTCGATTAGGGGAAAACTAAAACTAGAATTGAGGGTAAAATAAAGCTTATGGAATCTATCAAATAGGAGAGACCAGAATGTGAGTTCCAGTGGACCTCAGGGACTCAATAATTCATTGGTGTATATTGTGTGTTAAATTACTTTTCAGCAGAAAATATCAGTTTAAAAACCTTAATCTCATACTGTCGTGCTATTGACTCGTGTTATACTCTGAAACCATAAATGCTTTGCTGCCGCTCACCCATTTAAGTCGCAGGATACTCTTTGAAAACCAACAAATCCTAATTAATCCTAAAGAGCTATTGCGGTGTTTAGAATTAATGTCCAATTTTTACTATCTGGCACGAGCCTCACATTGTCGTGCTATTGGCTCAAAACCTTAATGTTTTCACTGTCGTGAAAAACCTTTTAGATTTAAAATTAAAAATCGAAACCAAAAAAACAATTTATACATGGTTACGTCAAATCATTACCGAGTCCTATCGGAATGAAGGTCCTCACATACCGGACTCAAGGGATTTAGCCGGACATAACGTACAAATAACTCATGTTATTAAAATTAGACATACAACTCATAAACATTGTAGATATGATAATTAAGCGAGTTATATTTGGATTCAACAACACAAGCATGCAAACACAATAATAATAATAATAATAATAATAATAATAATAATAATAATAATGAAAACGTATAAAGACTTACGAGAATAAAAGCAATGTAGAAAGTAAATGCGGAAGACATGAATAAAAGGGAAAACTTCTCGTATAATAATGGCGGTAAGATTAATGATCCAAGCAATACAAATTCTTCAGCATTCAACTGCACTAATCCCTCGATGTGAATGATTAGTGCTTTTACAGTGAAATATATTCCGAAACAAATAACTAGGAAAACTTGGATGAAAATTTCCTAAAAACAAAGTCTTATATCGTGAAATGTGTGTAATCTAAATGGAAGCTCGTGGCATGGCAGTTGGGGAAGTCATGGGATGAGTTGGAGAGAATTTAGGAGGAGAAGTTGCTAATTCCTTGGGGACGAGAGCCATGGCGAACGCCACAGGTGGTGGCGAATGCCATCTCCTTGAAAATAGGAGGACTTGGTCGTTGATTCCCATGGTAAACGCCACAGGCCATGGAGAACGCCATGAGCCCAGGTTCCACATTCAATGGACTTTTGGTTATGATTCTTGGGCTTTTCCTCCTTTCTTGATCATTTTTGGCCTTTTCTCTCTTGTACCATCCTCAACTTAGCACATACCTGCAACATACGAATAATACACGCATAACACCATATAAAAGCGTAAAACAGACAAAACATGCATGTGAATCGAGTTAAAAACTATGTGAATTTTAGTGTTATCATGAGGCTGGGTGTATCTTATTCTGCTGCGTATGCCTCTGATGTATCTTGGAGAAGTTCCAAGTTTGTTTATTGTGCATTTTTCTTTGAAGAAGTTCTCTTGAGTTTATTGGTCGTTGCAATATATGTTTTGTAAAGGTTATTTTAGCCAAAATTTGCCAATGGGGGAGATTGTTAGGTTGATTTTATTGTAATTGGCCACATTTTGTTAAAACAAGTGAAATAGCAAGATGTCAAACAAGATGTCTTGACATGATGGTACGACATCGTGGCGTGCTGTGGTTTTACATTCTTGGAAGATTTGTTTTTAAGCGTGAGATCTCTGAAGATTCATTGAAGATATGATTCATATATGTTACAGTCCAAGAAACGTGTGTTTCTAGAAGCAGCAAAGGTCGGTTCAAGCTTTGCCATGTTTCCTAATAATTAATTTCATAAACCATTTAAGGAAATAATATATTCTCTTCCAGAATATTATGGATCTCCTTTTAAGGAAATAATATATTCTCTTCTAGAATATTATGGATTTGCATTTAAGGAAATAATATATTCTCTTCTAGAATATTATGGATATGCATTTAAGGAAACAATATATCCTCTTCCAGAATTTATGGATGTCAAAACATTTAAGGAAACATCTGATTCTATTCTGAAAATTATGTAGAACTTTGTGCGGCAGTCTGTTTTGGCTATGCTATGTGTTTGTTTGTTTATCCCGAAGCCCATGCTATTTTGAGGCTATTTAAAGGATGACTCTAAACCTAAGAAAATAGCAGCCTTATTGTGTGAGAGAGTTTTTTTAGGGTTTAGTATGCTCTTTTTTGTTTTGTGAGCCACTCTCGTATAACCTTGATGCTAGAGCTGTACTGATAGTTGAGTTGTAATTATGAATCACTCATAAGCTTTTAAGCAAGAATGGATTCTGTTTATTAGAGTGTGTCTCCTCTTTGATTGTTTTCGTTGTTATCACTATTGTGTGGTTGAGGGGGAGTGAGAGGGGTCTCATATCTAGTAGAGTCTTAAATAGAAATTCCACGGGTAGTGATTAGGTGTAAAGTTTGTAAAACCAGAGGTTGTTTAGAACTTCAAACTAATACTATTATAGTGGATTTCCTTCCTGGATTAGATGCCCCCAGATGTAGGTGATGTTGCACTGAACTGGGTTAACAATTACATTGTGTTATCGAATTCTTGCAATTTTCTTTAAGTTATTTTTTTGTTATTTGTGATGTCACAACGTCTTGATATTGCATTTGACATTCTGGTGTCCTGGCATGGTATACGACATCTGTTATCTACGTGCCAAAATTTCATTGTTGTTCTAGATCTGTATGGTTTTATTTCATCATATAGTTTTTCATGTGTTTAGAGTAGACAACATGGAGAAAAGGAAAATAATTAGAGGAAGGGGAGGACTTATAAAGACTATCAGAGAAGTTATTAAGAAAGTTCTTGAGATTAATGATTTGGATAGAAGTATGGTCCTTTATAGAAAACTATGGCGAAAGTTGATCCCTGTAACCGATCCCACTTAGTGGGATAGGTCTTATTTGTTGTTGTATATAGTTTTTCATGATTTTATTTCATCTTATAGTCTTCATGATTTTATTTCATATAGTCTTTCATAATTTTATTTAATCATACAGTTTTCATGATTTTATTTTTCATATATGCGGTGTAGAAGAGCTATGCATATGTTTTGCTTTGACCTCTCTAGGGATTATGTTCAACTAAAGGTCGATTCTCCTTCCATGCCCCCAGGTGAAAAGTTGGTTCGAGGTCAATGTACCTGGGGCTCCACGACCTACACTCCGGAGTGGTTATCTATAGAGAAAGGGGTGTACCTAGTGCGGCTTCGTTTTCCCCCGTTTTGGGTTTCAATGTGTTGGTTGTATGTCATGTTCTATATTAGGAAAAACAATCATAAAACTCCATATAGATTATTGAATTACTTATTTCAAAGGTATTACATTAATAGTTCTTTTCAATTTGCATAGGCACAACTCAAAAGAATTCTTTAGCTAAAATATCATTTAAACTTGATAACATTCCATTTTCTTGAGATCGGTTCCCCAAATAAGGTCTCCATGGTGTATGCTTCATTCCCCGCGATAGTCTTGATACTGTAAGGCCCTTCCTAGCTTGTTGCAAGCTTTTCGTCCCTTGTGTTCTTTCTTTCTATGTTTACCCGTCTGAACACAAGTTCATCAATATGGAAATATCTAGGATTTACCTGTTGTTTTTGGCCGCAACTGCTAGCTTCATGACAACACTTGTGAGGGTAGAAAATGCTTTCTTCTTTTATAAAATGTCTACCTCTTCCCAGAAGGCTCAAGGGTTATCTCTTTCTGCCAAGGGGTGTGTCATTCTCTAGCTAAGTTCTCATATCTTGACTTGAATGACAACTTTAGCTACTCCAAAGAACATTTAGAAATTCATCAACCAAGTTTCTTTAGCTACTTCAAGTATTCTCTTTAGCCCCTTTATCAAAAATCGGTTAGTTGCCTCTTTTTGGCAGTTTGTCTAAGGATGTTCTACCGATATGAAATGTTGTTTGATCTTAAGATCTTCAAGCAGTTTCTTCAAATGCTTATCTTTAAGTTGTGTTTCGTTGTGCATAATGACATATTGGGAAATCCTATACCTGGCCAAAAAAAAAATCTTGAAGAATTTTAGTATGTTAGTCGCCGTGATTTTTGCTAAAGCCTTGGCTTCCACCTAATTTCTAGAGTAGTAAACTGCAACAATCATGAATTTCATGTCTTGGAGCTAGAGGAAAGGGACCAAGAATATCCATTCTCCAATGTGAGAAGGGCCATGGTGATGTTAATACCTGTAACTCGAATGGGAGAGCATTGTGGACATCTCTGTGCATCTGACATAGTTCACATTTCTTCACAAAATCTTTGGCGTCTTGGACCATGGACGACCAATAATACCTAACCATGATAAATTTCTTAGCCAAAGTCTTGGCACCGATGTGTTGTTAGGCTATCCCTTTATGTGCATTGGAGAGGTGTACTAACTTGCCCTTTTTTTCACGAGGGTGGCTTCAATTGGGCCGATAGGCAGTATACCATGTTCAATATACTTCGTGATGAGCAAGATCCAGGATCACCACAAGGTATCTTCTGTAATTTCCATCTCTACTTCGGTCATTCCAATGCTTAGATTTCTTAGGGTTTCTTAAATGAATAAGTGGTTGACACTAGAGGTTTTAGTGCTGACGAGTTTAGACAGGACATCCTCCTTAGTGTTCTGCTCTATAGGGACGTGCAAGATTTTATGATATTTGAATTTTGTTGATCTTACTATAGCAGATCTTTAGTTTGAGTCTCTCTATTGGCTTGTGATACTACCAACTATGAATCTGTTTGTAATTTAATAGTTTTTGTCTGCGTCTTGGATGCTAATGTTAGACTTATAGTGGAAGCTTTATATGCTTCTTGGTTATTGGTAGTAGTGAACTCAAAATATAAAGATACTTTAATCCATAAACCGATTTCATTTTCCAATATGAGACCGTCTACAGTCCCTCTACTATTGGATGATCTGTCTGTGAACATGATTTAGGTATGAGCCGGTTCAGGTGCGCTCAAAGTCATTTATGCTATGAGTCTGGGATAGAACATTTACTTAGCTGTCTGGATAGATTTGGTTTGTGGAGAACCTACTTCAGAGGTATATCAAAGTGAATAATGATAACATGTTCCAAAAAATAATGTTGCAGCTTCTTGGACGCAATCACTAATGCTAACACTACTTTCTCTATATTTTGATAATGAGTTTCAGGTCTGAGTAACTCCTTACATATAAACTATACCAGGTTCTGACCATATTCCATTTCTCGAATGACAATGGAACTAACAACTTCACTAGAGATGACCAAATAAAGGAACAAAATTTCCCTGAAAAACCATTGTGGATAGCACCGATGGGGTTGATAACGTCGTTTTTACAGATATTAATGTTTGTTCGCATTTTGAGGTCCACTCAAAACATACTTCTTTCCTCAGCAACTTGTAAAACATTAGTGTGTGCTAAGTGGATCCTAAGATGAATCTGTTTAAGGCCGAGAGCATCCCACTTAACTTATTTACCTCTTTCTTTGTTATTAATGCTCATATCTTGATGAACACTTCACATTTATCAAAGTTCACTTTTATGTCTTGGTCTGTTAAGTAGAAGCCTATTAATTTGTCAGCTCTTACTCCAAAGGTACATTTTTTCTGGATTAAGCCTCATGTTGTATTGTTGAACCTGTTAGAACATGCTATCCAGGTGTTCATTGTGTAGTCCCTCTTCTCTGGAATTGATGATTATATCATCCATGTAAACTTATAGCTTTTCACTTATCTATTCTTTTAAGATATTGTTCATCATCTTCTAGTATGTTTCCCCTACATTCTTCAGGCCAAAGCGCATAACTTTGTATTGATAGTTAGCTCACTCATTCATGAAAATCGTCTTGTTCTTATGTGCCTTGAACATATATGGTTATAACTGGAATACATATTCATGAATGATAACATTTCATAATTGGTAGAGTTTTCCCACTGGCTTGCTGATGTTTGGGAGTGGATATGAATCTTTCGGGAAGACCCGCTTGAGGTAAGTGTAGTCAATGCACATTCTCCACTTCCCGTACAATTTCTTAACTAATACGACATTGGATAGCCATTAAGTGTAGCTTACTTTACAAATAATGTTAGCTTCGATAATACCCCAGACCATGCTCATGGTTGCTTCGCCTTTCCCAGGGGATTTTCATCTTCTTTAGAGTATATGCCAGACATCTCGTTAATAGATACTGATAAGAGGCGGATTTAGATTTAAGGCACTCAACAAGCCCTTCCTTCTCCACTGGTGGCTAGTCAACCCCTATACAAACTAATCTTATCAGATTGTTATCGAGCTATACAATCTCAAAATTATAGTATGGAATCGGTCTCAAGGCTTTCACGCTGGCCTCCAAAAGAAAGCTGAACTAATCATCATGTGGTGTTTCATCCTCTTGTACGTTGAGTTCAACCACATTGACGACAGTCCCACGAGTCTTCTTTTTCTTCTCGGGGGGGTTCTTTACTATGGTTTCATGTATTAAGAAATCGTCGTGCATGTCAGCTGAAATGACAACTGATTCGTCAAAATCGTTGTGATATTTCATCTTCAGATGAACTGTGGAGGCCACTGTATCTAGCATCGCGAGGAATGGTCTCCATAAGATGACATTTTATACGCTTTCGCATGGAATTATCAAGAAACATGTGTTCACATTCATCTCGTTCTTTCATTCTTCAACAAAAACTAGTAATTCTATGGCCCCATATGAATGAGTGGAGGATTCATTGAATGTTGAGAGATCCATGCCTTTATATGACGTGAGATCCCACTCACGTAACGCTAACCTATTAAAGATGCTGATGTACATAATGTTGCAAGAACTCCGATCGTCAATAAGGATGCCTAACACTTAGTGATTTTCTACTTTAGTAATATTGACTAGTGAAAGCATCACATTAAGAGCTCTATCCACTTTCTCGTGGGTCTCAAAACTGTAGAATAGGTTGTGTCTTTCTTGCCTCCTAGTTACCATCGGCAGTCTTGAAGAGTTTCGCATTGTATGCTTCTCATTCCAATCTCTCTTTCCAAGCGATCTACCATTAATTAGAGAGATGGAGAGGTAACGGGATGATATTGGGGGTTAATAGATCAATGGTGACTTTAGCAGCTGAACCTGACATCAACGTCTTCTTTTGAACGAAATCGCGGTTGTAATTCGTGACTTTGAGATTAGAAGAATCTGATTGTGGAAATCTGTGAGAATCAAAAGTCGATTCCCACTAACAGAGCCACTGCTCCAAACTGGAACTCGAAATAGGTGAAGGTCGAATGGTACAAAGATCTGATGCAGATGAGTGAACTTCCGGTATGGTAGAACATAGTGGATTTTCAAGGTTATCACTTCAACGCTCAAGTCAATAAAAGAGTGAGAAGGTAATATGAGTGCATGAATGAAAGAGTACCTGAAATGATGTGTGTTGGACTTTACATAGTGTGGACATTTAAAATCGTTCCGGTCTGATTTAGTGTCTTACACAGGGGTCGTCTGATCGTATCTGACAGTGAGCGATCATTCGAGGGTGAGGATGAGGTACAGATTCTCTAGTTGCGAGTCCTCTGAGCCCTCAACGTTTTGACCAACATGCTCTTGGACTAAACCTCATAATGACTGAGTTTTTCTATCCTGGGTCTCGTGGACCGATTGAAACAATTTTTTCCCCCTTTTTGAAATTGAAATAGTTATTATTGTTTGACTTTTGAAAAAAAAATATATTTTTAGCAGAAAAGAACTATAATTTATATTTTTTTTAAAGAATCTAAAAAAATCATTTATATCAAAATCATTTTTAATTTGATCTATATCAAACAAGCTAGTAATCCCTTTCATAAGTAATGTTTTTATTTAGGTACAATATTACTCTTTATTTTAGTTTCAATTCCTCTCAACCTGATGTATGTATAATAAAACAAAACTTAGTTGAACGTTTACATCAATCATGTATTCATTTGTTTTTTTGACGATCAATCATTCATTAACTTGAAAAATATATAACCATAAACTTACGTGAAAACGAATACTTGTTTCTAATCCTCCTGTTTTCATCAAATAATAATAATAATAATAATAATAATAATAATAATAATAAAAGTAAATGGATCGTTACCTATTAATAAAAAATTCCTTGAAAGAATAATGGTGGTAGAGAATCAATGAGAAAGTATGATATTTTTGGTACAAACAACTTGTGATTTTTAAAATAATATTGGTAATAAGAAAATGAAAATGTCAACATAAATAAACATGTTATGAACCTTTTACCTCAAAAAAAGAAAAGGAAAAAGAGACGTTATGAATATTTAATGCCGTGTTATCATTGATAAGAATCAAATTTAAGAATATTTGAACATTTAATATAAAAAAAGAATATTTGAAATATTGTAAAAAAAAAAAGAGGATATTTGAAATATAAATTATTTTTATTTAGAGATGCTGGTTATTTCTTGGCAATATTTGAAATATATAATTTAAGAGTTAAATTAATATTTTACTTAATTAGCTATTCGATTAAATTTAATTTAAAAATTATGATTTAAAATAAACTAAAAAAAATTATTATTGGAGTATGATATATATATATATATATATATATATATATATATATATGTATATGTGTGTGTGTGTGATCAACTTACTCCAAAAGTAAATTATTTTAACTTACTCTACATCATAATCTTTAAATTAAATCTAATCTATTGGTTAAATTGTCATTTTTATTTATAACTATTTGATTAAATATAATTTATAGACTATGATTGTGGAGTACGTTATAAAAACTTTATATATATATATATATATATATATATATATATATATATAAGTTTAATTGGTATGCACTGACAGTGTAAAATAATTTTACACTGTCAACCAATAGGAATATATTAATCTGCCATGTCATACAATTAATTTAAATTTTACAGTCTGATGTGGCGGGATGCATGAGGGTGATTGGTTGACAGTGTAAAATATTTTTACACTATTAGTGCATACCAATTAAATTATATATATATATATATATATATATATATATATATATATATATTTGTTGTAATTTAGTTTAGTAATTCAAATTTTCTATTTTAAAAGAAATTAAATAAAATATCTTAAGTTTAAGTCTGCGTCTTTACATTTTGATATATTAAAATGTTCTATTATTATGTTTAACGGATAATTCATAAATATGATATAGGTTAGAATGAAAGTATGAAAATTATTATTATCATTTTATTTTAAAATTTATATAATTGTAAGAGTTTTAAAATTTATTGAGTATAGAAATGAAACTAGTCCTTAATTAATCAAAGCATAAAGTATTTTTATTTGAAGAAAAAAAGTTCTATTTGAAAGTGCTTTCAAATTCAATGATCCAAAAGGTGATCTGTCTCCATCAAACAGAGTGTTGCGTGACATGATGCAAATGGCCAATAAATGAAATAAATCCATCATTTCATCTTAAAGAAAGGATTTTATTTCTCTTTTTAAGTTATCATGTTTAATTATCATATTTTGCATGTTTAATGTAAAGGGTCCTTTTAGACCATAAAGAAAGAAAAAATCACTCCTCATTAAATCTTTATCATTTAGTATGTGTTTAGAACTAAGATTATATCCAATTCAATCAAATTTCATTAGTTTGGGTTAGACAAAAATGAGTACTTTTAACATAAAACCTAAACCAACTGAACTTGGTTATCTGCATGTTGGTCTTGATTGACTTATGGTCTATGATAAATAATTTTAAAAATTTTAAAATTAAATGTATTATTTTTTACAAATATTTTAATACTTAAATTAGATTCTATAATTTAAAATTTTAATATTTAAATTTAATTGAAACTCTTTTAATATAATATATAAAAGTCTTAATTTATATCTACACTTTTTTTAACAATGTTAAGTTGTCAGCATTAAGTTTTAGTTTTGGATTAGTTTTGACATTATTTGTGCCACAGGCTTTCTGAATTGTATTAGTGGCTTTGTTTATATAAGGTCTTATGTCGATGAATGCAAGTAGAGAATACAAGCTGTATTCAATAAGTATTATCATAATTCATTGTTTGAGTAAATGGTCGACTCCTTATAATAAAAGTCTTCATGACAATTTGATGGTCATGCAACGTGTCCTGTTGAAGTGTTTATGACGTGTTAATAGTGGCAACGACGATACAAATATATGTGGATGAAAGAATATGCCATATCTATACGATATTCCATTGATCCTAAAGACTGAACACCTTGTAGATCAGCATACGCACGTAGTCCTTACCATGAAACTTGCAACATCCATTTTTGAAAAATCATACGAGCTCTCTTCACAACACATAAACTTCCCAAACTTCGAATAGATAAATTCAAAAAATGAGATTGACCAAGCTTTGCATGGAATGCCGTAACAACGCAACCAAGTAAGTTTCTCCATATCCACCACATCTTCTTTCCACTTGCTCACCTATGAAAACCATTGGCCTAACCAGTCTTTAACACCCTCAACGAGAGTTTCTATTTCACCTTATTTGTCTTCTTCCATAAGACACAGGTTAGCACCCAAAAGTGTCACTTCAGAGAAAAATAACCTTCAGACTAGAATACCCTTTGCATATTATACGTTGACCCAGGATTCAGAACCTTTCCTATGTACTCCTTTTCAAACCTCTTCATCTCCTCCTTACCTACTTCGAAAACAAGCTTCTGTCCTTCCTTGATAGGTTGGTTGAGCCCTTCTCGTTCTTTGTTTGTCTCCCTCGTCACGTTAGCGAATGATCTTTCTCCTGACCGGGAGTCATTAGAAAAATTTGTCCTAGGGAAGGCACCGGGATTAGTATTGAACCCTCTATCTTCAGACTTGAAATTGAAAAACCTAACCTCCTTATCCATGGAAATAACTCTTTCGACTGCTCCCTGGAGTCTAGGGAGGTTAGCATGTAGCTTCTTGCCTTTAGTCAACAAGTTGTCCAACTTCAAGACCATACTCCTCACGTCCCCGACCTCAAAGAACCTAATGAAATCATACTTTCTACCTCTCTTATCCTTCTTGGGCGGAATAGCTACTTCATCAATCACTCCAAAGTCTACAAACACCCTATAGAGATCTTTCGCTCTGAAATGTTCTGGAAACTACGTGAAGAAAACTGTTGTCGACTCCTTAGTTGCCTTCCTTTTCACCAAGCACTCCGTGTTCCATCTTCCACGCATTTTGTAAGGTTTCTTGTGCGAAACCTTTGTCCACTCTTCACCTAAATCTCCATCTCTACGTCTAACCATCTTGAACACAACTACAATACTGGACCCTAACAAGCAAGCCAGAAAATGTTAGAGAGAAGGAGGAGCCTCTCTCTCTAACATAAAATTAAAAGAGGAGATCTTTCCAAGTAATTAATATGTAGGTGGGGGGCCTCGGAGGATACTTTCATGGATTCTCTGGATATCATAAATAGATATGGCATATTCTTGAAGAGCGTCATGATAAGTGCATACTTTACCTCTCAGTTTAAAAAAATTGGTGGGTATGTGTTAAAGGTCTTGGGTTCGATCCCCAGGAAGACCTTTTTGGAATTCTGAAATGGAGAAAACACATGTCCCATTGGTTTTGTCATTTCACCGACGGATATACCACATTTTCACCTCGATTATCTCATAAAATCGACGGGTAAAATAATTTTGAGTTTATTCAATCTAATATTAATTGCTTATTTCAATAAACCCTATACTGAACATATAACTTCTCAAAATTGGTTAGGAAAATAATTATATGAATAATTGTCTTATATTTGAAGAATAACTTACAACAATTAGTGATTTTGAAGCATCCCGCAACTCATCATCCATCTCACACTGTGTTATGGTTAAAATCTCTTCAATGTTTCAAGTTATTTATTCAACACTACTTTATCTACTAATTCATTCTTGAAAGCATGAAATTTGATGCTTTGAAAAATGAACAAATAAGGAAGAAAGTTGAATGAAAACTAGAAGTATTGGAGATATTTTAACGATAAAACAACATGAGATAAATGATGAGTTTTAGAATGCTAGAAAATCATAAATCAATGTAAGATAAGTTTCAGATACAACATAATTTTTCATATGCTTATTTCCAAAATCAATTTAATAGGCTATATGTTCAAAGAGGGGTTAGTGAAACAAAAAATTGACATTAAATATATTAAACTCTACTCAACGAAACATGATGAGAGTTGTACATAGAATCACAAAAAACATAATCTCAATATCAATCTCAATCTCAAACTCAAAAACAATAATAACAACTAAAATATAACATATATATTTGATAAACTAAACTAAAAAACAACAACACGAAAAAATAATTAACAACAACAACGTCAATAAACAACCACTAAGGTTTAAGGTCTCAACAACAAGAATAACAACATCGACAAAAACAACATCAATAACAACAACAAAAAACAACAAGAAAACCTCTAGGGTTTTGGATCTCAACAACAACAACGACAACAACTACCACAACAATATGTCAACAATATGAGTGATGTTTGACGTACCAGATCTCTAAAGAAGAAGTAAAAGAAAATAATTTGGATCTTTGGAGAAGAAACGAGAGCACTAAACACATAACATCTTCGTATTGAAGATGATAAGTGTTTATGGCTCTCGTTGTTTAAGGCTCTTTTGTTAAGAGCTCTTCATTATGGTTCTGTTTGTGTTGTTTAGACAAGTGAAACTGAATGCTACGAGATATATATATATATATATATATGAAACATATTCACCTTAGTTGGAAAGAAAATCAAGGTGAAAAGTGGCGTATTTTTAGATTAAAAATAATATATTCATGACGGCGCCACTTTTAATGAGATAAAAACATAAACTGAGGTTGTTGGGATTCGAAGCATGTACTCTGAATAAGTTTACCCCTCGGTCGTCAAAATAAACGACATAATATATTGTACTTTTTAAATAAAAACATAGGGCGCATCCAGGAATTATACCTCATTTTTTCGATAGGTGAGGTGAAATCCTTTTCATGAAATGTATTATTTGTAGTAGCGTTTGTATACTATTTATACTATTCAACACTTATTACAATAAAAATTTTAATTGTTGTGTAATTAATGTAAATATAATAAAATATATAATTTATAACCAATCGTTAGTTGATTAAGTGGTGATTGCCGCTAAACTTGATAGGGAAAACCATTGTTCGATCTCCACAACTGCGATCGGAAGAGGGCTGAAACTATTTAATGTCAGAACTGACTCCCGAACTGAATTAGTTGGTCAAGTGAACCGAATACTGATGGTGAAAAAAATACCACTTATACTATATTTAAAAAAAATTATTAGTTTTAATAAATATTTTAAAACTTTCTTTTATTTTAGAATTTAATTAAAATTTGACTTTATGTAAACTATCACCAATATGAAACATAAACAAAACACACTTATTTTTAGTTGTCTTATTCATTTGCACGACATTACTCTTATTCAATACAATTTAATATGTATTAAATATTTATGAAAAAAGATTAATAAATTTAACAATTCATTTTAGAAATGATTCAAACATTCATACTTTGAAATTTCAAAATAAACTTCAAAAAGTGTTAGCTTAATCATCACAACAACAAATAGATGCTTTAATCAATATATAACTGAAATATATTTGTAAATAAGAAAAAATGTATTACAAATATTTGTATAAATGAAAAAAAATTATTATTGATACAACTATTTTTATAAACGGGAAAAATTTAATATTAATATAAACATTTTTATAAACGATAACAAGTTTACCATTATTCCAAATATTTTTATAAATAATTTAAAAGAAAAATAATATTTATATACAGGGAAAATATACTATTAATCCAAATATTTTTATAAAATATGTCTTTCTTTTAAGAATAATAAACTCTTTTGACTAAACAATTTTGTTTTTATTGCATATCATTTTTATTACATTTTAGAAATAAATGTGTCTAACATATCAGTACCCTCGTATAAGCACGTCTATTTGATTAGTTTAAGTATTCTAAAAATAAATGTTTTTGATTTATTTTCTTTTTAGGTATTTTTTATTCACGTGTAAACTCAAATCATATTTATTTGAATTGTGATAAACAAATGTTCTCGTTAGAAGTGTATAGTTAATATTAATTTTATATTTAGAATAAAGTTTTACAAGTAAAATCATAATGAACCTAAATAGTTGATGATTTATTAATTTGTGTCATTCTAGTATAAGATCAGAAACAACATGTTTAGGGGTGTGCATGAGTAGGTTTGAGTTGAATTTAACTAAAATTATAATCAAATTCATACATAATACATCGGTTTGGGTGAAGTAAAATAATCACCCACAACATCATTGAGTCGGTTTGAGTAAAAACATAATTTTGTAAGTTATATTGAGTAGCGTAATGGGTTGTCCAATTTTTTTCTCTTTTTTCTTCCTTATATAATTGTAAATTATGTATCACATTATTTCCTAATAAATAGTTTAATTTATTACCACTATTATTTTTAAAGGTCAAATAAATAAATGCACGATAAAAGTCATTATAAACATATTTGAAAAAGGCAAAATTATATTACGTTAATGCCTAGAATTGCATAAAATACTTGCAACTTAAAAGAATTAACATCAAAATAATCAAAGTGAAACATTATAAATAAGTTAAAAGCATTATTTACAAAATAAAATATGTTTGAAAGGTTGTAATTGAAGATGAAAAGATTAAAGGCATCAAAGTCATCACTCATCAAATTACAAAAAATTGTTACTCAATAACCCATGGATTTTGTGGGTTAGGTGTGGATTTACCCATTACTCAATTATTTTGAATATTTTTTCATTTTTAAAAATCGTATTCACCCAATAACCTGATCTAACCCATTTTCTTTTGGGTCGATTTAAGCGGATTTTATTGAGTGTATTAGATTTACCCAACCCATATGCACTCCTAAGCATACCTTTGCATGTTATATATTAAAAGCTGATAAGATTTTCTTTCCATTTATGGGATCAATAGGTTTCGTCTTTTATACCAAACACATGTTCGTTTCGCGCGTGTGTGTATGTGTGTGTGTGTGTGTGTATATATATATATATATATATATATATATATATATATATATATATAACGATGAAAATGGGTAGGGTTTGGGTAGTACCCGTCCCTACACCCGCAATTTGAAAAAAAAAACTCTTCATACCCATGTGGGAATCAAAGTTTGTACCCGTACTCATACTCTATGGATATCTAACTACCCATACGCATACTTGTTTATCCATATTACTAATAAAAATTATCGATCAATTATAATTTATAATGTCATTTTAAGTTTTTAACAACATTTAGAAAATCAAGGATGTTATTGTTGAGTTATGAAATAAATAAACTCTTATATTAAAATACGTACAAGTTTAATAATGTATTTAATAAAATTGATAAGCATACATGTGTATATAAAAATAAAAATAAAACTATATAAAACTATATTATATGGATATGTGGTGGGGTCGGTATAAGGTATTTGTACCCATGCTCATACCCTCTTGTTTTAGTGGATAATTGTCTATATCCATGTCCATACCCATTTTACGGATATTTTATCCTATCTACAATGGGAATAAGTACATGGGAGGTCTTCTAATAAGGTGGTGAGTATTTCTAATACGATAGAATATGGTGCGTAGATGATCATTTGATTAGATATGATGACGGGAATATGTATAAGATTGAGATTGCATGCTTTGTGGTTTGATTGAAATCACATTTGTTCTTGATTCTTGTTTCTCAATTTTGATCCATATGATAGAGCTTTTGTTCATGGATTTTGCGAACAATCCAAAAAAAAAAAAATATATATATATATAATATTCTAGATCGCTTACTGAAGGCGAGAAAAATACACAAGAAGGGGGGAGTTGAATTGTGTTTGCAAAATTCGTTTTACTTCTGAACCAAAGTTTAGATTCTAAAACTGAGTTCAGAATATGATAATAGGTGCAGTGAAAATGCAACAGGAGTAAAGTAAAAATAGCAAAGAACACACATCAGTTATCCTGGTTCCTCTCCCAACTGAGAGTACTCCAGTCCCATTGCCTTGCAAGATATTTTACAATATAGTCAACCCGATTACACTTGCTTATACACACTTGTATAAGAATTTCCTTGCTCAGACCTCTAATCTAAGACTTCTCTGCTCAATCAGCACCTGATCGAGCCTTCCTGCTTAGATCCTCAGATCCTAAGACTTCCCTTGCTTAAACCCTATTGGTTCAAAACTTTCCTGCTCAGACATTCTGCATATGATTTCTCTTGCTCAGATCGTCGATCCAAGACTTCCCTGCTCAAACTCACTGTCTAAGAATTCTCTGCTCAAGCCTATAACGAGAAACTTTTATCTAAGCTGACTATTTAGAGAAGGAATAACTTACAACAACACTTGATTAACAATCAGAGGTGTTCAAATATAATACAACCAGTTTCATCAAGTAAATATAATTCTGCACACACGAACAATTTAGTTAGAAATCCTAATTATTTTTCAAATACTTTGTCATCATCAAAACCTTAGAGGATACATCGTATGAACTAAACTTGTCAAATCAATCTCCCCCTTTTTGATGATAACAACCTTAAGTGTTTAAAAACAATCAGTAGTAGATTAATTACTCAATAACTTTCAGGGTCTAAGGTTCGTATGCTCCCCCCGTGTCAAACATTCTTTGAGGTGAGGTTTGTAAGATCCCCCCAAGTCCTATCTGTGAAGTCTAAGAGGTGAGGTTTGTAAACTCCCCCTATATAGAATAATGAATCCACTCCAAGGGTGAGGTTTGTAATGTCCCCTTAAATAGGATCACCAACCTCATCCGGATCCAAAATTAAGAAGAATACTTAATCCATTCTTTTCATACCCCAAATTTGTCCTACCTATATATTATCCTTATCCGTGTATGAGGTTCTAATTAGGGTGTTTGTGCCAATTCAAGTCATTTGTGTGGATTAAGTTATCAGACTGTGCTAAAATCAAGAGTTTCATGATTGAGGATCATCACAGATCAGTGCATTTACAGTCATGGTTTTGGATAGGACAAGTCATATTTTAAGTCATATTCATCTGATTTCAAGGCATATTGCTGACTAAGCATTTGGTTCATGGTGAAAAAATTGGTGTAACAATGCAAGTGGCAAAGTCTAAGAATTGATTCAATAGTGTATTTATTATGATTCAAGGTTCTGATTTATTTCAAATTCAAGATAAGTCCATGTGTTGTTTCATTTGTCAAGGATCATGGCCAATTAGGGCTTGATGTAGTGCATTGGGATCCATAATTTCAGGACATGTTCATCAGATCCATATTATTGTCCAAAATGTTCAATGTAAATATTTGTGGTTCATCATGGTTCATTCAAAGTTGATTCCAAGATGGTTCTTAATGAAGATTCAAAGATGTTGGAGTTTGATTTTTGAATGAAGTTTAATTAAGAGTTCAAAGTCATACATCGTCACAATTCGAATCTCAATCAACATTCAAAGTAATTCAAGCATTGTTCAAGAATAAAATGGAGGGTGCAAGCCCAAGTTATTAATTTCATGTTCAAGTTCAAGTGATTAAGTTCAACTTCATTCAACTCCAAATTCAATGTCTTTCAAAGTCCATTCAAGAATCAATTCCAAATTTCTATTTAAGACTCAATTTCAAGTTCATGTCAAAGGTTTCAATTTTCCATTCAAGATTCAAAATTCATTCAAGATTCAAATTATAGTAAAGTTGAAAATTTCCAAAGTCCACTAATTACAAAGCATTACAACAAAAGTCATGAAATTTTCATTACAATTCAATTCCATTACTATAATAAAGTGCCCAATACACCAAATTGTAAATAAAAAAGAGTTACAAACAAACTTTGGTCATCAAGTTTAACCATGTTTTCCAGCCACATGAAAAACAGAAAATACCAATACAAAACAACAATAATTCCCAAGCCTTCATACACACACGACCCACTAATAATTCAAGGACAAGCCAGGATCGAGCCATCACGTACATACACAAGCAGCCACAAGAACAAAATCCTCAGCTCAAGCCAATACAACACACAACCTTTCGCAAGATGCAGCCTACATAATGATTCTAAGCCATCACAAACTCAAACTAAGCTAACACAATTCATACGCAAGCCATGAGTTCCAAACATATCACACAACAATTCCCATCCAACTTACAACACACCACACACAAGTTGCAAATGAAATTCTGGCAGCAGATCTCAGATGTCTTGAGATATGTCGAGACACTTGATATCTACTTCAAACGCAATGACAATAAGGAGCAAAACGAAAATTGCAGAAAGTAAACGAACACACAGTAATTGTTAACTCAGTTCGGTGTACAACAACACCTACATCTGGGGGCTACCAAGGAATGAAATCCACTAGATAGTATTAATTCTAAGCTAAACAACCTCCGGTTTACAACTTATCACTTAATCACTACACATGCTTAATTTCTACCTAAGACTCTTCCTAGGTATGAGTCCCTTTTCAATTCCCTTTCAATCACAGCAATGACAGAAATTACAACTCAATGCAAACAGTCCAGCTCTAGTATCCACACGACACAAGAGAGGCTCACAAATACAAATCATAAACTCACTAAGAATCAATGTATTTTCCACACATTTACTAGGTTAAATCCATCCTATTTATAACCATAAACTAGACTAGATTTGGGCTTCAAAAATGCAGCAATTCTGTTACACAGAATCTGCAACTGATTCTCCTCAAGAATACTTTCTTCAATCCAAAGTTTCCTAAAATGTCTCCATGCTTAGAAAACGACATCTTCGAATTACAATCAGAATCTCTGATTCCTCAATCTTGAATGCCACCTAGGATAAACAAATATTCCCAAAATAATCTGAAAATTGGAAATAAAATAACAGAATTAAAAGCTGAAAAAATAACAGACAAAAATGTCGAATTATCATGATAGGACATCTTGTCCAACATCTTGATCTTCAGTTAGTTCTTCATGTTGGGACATCTTGTCCAACATCATGCTGTCAAGTTAGTTTTACCAAAATTGATGTCAATCTCAAAAGCTTGGACTTATCAATCTCCCCCTTTGGCTAATTTTGGCTAAAAATAACTAAATTAACCCTTGCAAACAAAAACACAAGGTCAGAGGCCAAAAATCATAACAGCATCACAAATCAGAACATCAGTGGAAAACTAAAGCCTCCCCCTCAATCAGTTCATTCTTCTGCAGCAAGTGATTAGAACTCTCCCCCTTAATAGCAACAGGAAGTGGTTAACAGAGGTTAGTTAAGTTAGTATTACTCCCCCTTTTTAGCCATAAGATGACAAAGGTAGTTAAACTAACTAAGCAACCAAACAATAACACAAAAGTTTAAAGTACATAACAAGCACATGAAGTGCTAAAAATATCCTGGGCATTTAGCCCTTAAATAACCATACAAAAACAATGAATAAAACTACATTCAGATATCATCTTCAGTAGCTTCGTCATTCTCTTCCTCTTCTTCCTCTCCATCAAGATCATCATCAGCCTCATCTGAATATTAGGATATTGTTGACGAATAATGCTACAAATGAGAGTTAGCTTTGAAGACCTCTCTCTATTTGGTGGGAATACATATACACTCAAACGAATAGTATTCCCACACCAAATTGACTGCTATAAATCTTCAGACAGGCAAACCCCATGCTGGCCCCTCAACACCTCAAACTGATTTTTGGAAATATCAGGGGTACTCATGTTGTCACAATATAATGTCACGACATCTTGTGTGACATTGTGCTCAGTCAGCATTTGTCTCATCCAAATGAGTTGAGAGCAGCCATTCCCAGTTGTTATGCATTCAACTTTCGTGGTTGAGTCATCAACAACAACATAAGCACGCCTCTTTCCTCCAAGATTTTCAACCTGCATAAGTCCCATCAAGTCCCTATGTTGTAGTTCCATAATCCTTGAAGTAGTAAGATGTTGTAGCTTCTTGTGTAACATCTTGGTTAGCTTCCCAATCTTACGTTCACCACAGATTCCTCCACCATCAATCTTCAGATTTTGGGTATCTCTGCCTGCTGCATTTGACAAACATTTCTTCATCTTCTGTAGATGACCAAGTTTCTGATGCTTCACCTCACCTCCTTTTGACATGGATGAACACTCTGTCTCTAGAGGAATCCACACATAGCAATTATTCTTAGATCTGGCTCCTTTCATGATAACTTCATCTTTATCATTTGTTACCAGACACTCAGATTTGATAAAGTTAACCTTGAGACCTTGGTCACAAAGTTGACTGATACTTATCAAATTTGCAGTCAGTCCTTTAACAAGCAACACATTATCAAGTCTAGGATGCCCAGCATAGTCCAGCTTCCCAACACCTTTTATTTCCCCTTTGGATCCATCTCCAAAGGTGACATAGCTAGTGGCATGTGATTCAATATCCACCAAAAAATTCTTGACACCGGTCATGTGTCTAGAACAACCACTATCAAAGTACCACCTCTCTCTAGCAGAAGCTCTTAGAGAGGAACGAGCTATGAGGACAACAGATTCATTCTTGGGAATCCACTTTTTTTATGCTTTACCAACAGCCTGCATCTTTCTAGTTGTGAAGTAAATTTGGGATAGCCATGTAACTTGTAGCAGTAAGGTTTAATGTGACCATACTTACCACAGTGATGACATTTCCAGACTTACTTCTTGCTCCCTGATGAATTCTTCTGATGTCTGTGTTGATATTGGGACATCCCTTTTTGACATCTTCCGATTCTGCTTTCTTTTAGGCTGAGTAGAACTCAATGTTGGATCTTTTCCTTTATTCATCACAACTTGGTCATTGTAACCAAGTCATCTGATATCTCCAACATTCCTCCCAAATTGAAGAATCTCATCCAGTACATCAGAACTGCAATTGAGCATTTTGACAGTTTTAGTCATATTGTCAAGTTTAGAGTTGAGCAATACAACTTCCTCCTCCAGGTCAGAGATGGTGTCCAAAAGCTTCAATCTTTCATCCTCAAGATGGACGATAACACTATGTTGATCCTCTCCCAGCTGACATACTTTACCACTCCGATACACAACTCCCTGTATGAGCTTGCCAAATCATCATATGAGAGTTCTCCAATATCTGATTCTCCATCAGAGTCAAATACTCCAGTAAGAGCATAAACCTGTTTAGCTGATTCTCCTTCACTTGAAGAATCATCTTCAGACTATGATGTAGACAAGCCTTTATTCTCCTTCTTGAGAAAGGTAGGACACTCAGATTTGATGTGTCAAAATCCTTCGCATTCATAGCATTGGATTCCTTTGCCTTTGTTAGCTTTCTCTTTAGTTTTGGACTTTCTTCCAAAATTCTTCATTTTGTTGTTGTCGAATGATTGGGTCTTGACATTTGATCTTGACTCCCCATCCATCCTCTTCAGCAATTGGTTGTAGTATTTTCCAAGAAGCACAACAACCTTAGACAATTCTTCCTTGGAATTTAGCTTACATTCACCTTGATTAGACACCAAGGCTATGCTTTTCTTCTTTTCAGATTTCTTATTGATTGCCATTTCAAAAGTTTGAAGAGATCCCATGAGTTCATCCACTTTCATGGTATTTATGTCTTGGGCTTCTTCAATGGCAGTCACCTTCATGTCAAACTTCTTAGGAAGAGATCTTAGAATTTTTTGGACCAACTTAGCTTCTGGAATCTTTTCTCCAAGATCACTTGAAGTATTGGCTATATCAACAATGTTTATGTGAAAGTCTTGAATACTTTCATCCTCCCTCATCTTCAAGTTCTCAAACTTGGTTATGAGAAGTTGAAGTCTTGATGATTTCACCCTAGAAGTTCCTTCATGAGGAGTATTCAAGATCTCCCAGGCATTCTTGGCAACAGTATAATTCTTGATCAATCTGAAGATGTTCTTATCCACTCCATTAAACAAGGCATTCAATGCTTTGGAATTACCTTGAGAAAACTTGTCATCTTCATCATCCCAATCTTCCCCAGGCTTTATCATATTAGTAATCTTACCTTCCTGATCTTTAGCCTTTGTTGGATCCCATCCTTTGACCATAGACTTCCAAGATTTACCATTCATGGACTTAATGAAGGCCACCATGCAAATTTTCCAATATTCATAATTGGATCCATCAAGGATGGGTGGTCTGTTCAATATTCCTCCTTCTTTGTCCATTGCACCAGAAAGTAACTTCCCTAAATCTCACCCAGATGCAGAGCAGGATGCATGCTCTGATACCAATTGAAATTCTGGTAGCAGATCTCATATGTCCTGAGAGATGTTGAGACGCTTGATTTATGCTTCAAACACAATGACAATAAGGAGCAAAATACAAATTGCACAAAGTAAACGAACACACAGTAATTGTTAACCCAGTTTGGTGTACAACAACACCTACGTCTGGGGGCTACTAAGCCACTAGATATTATTAATTCTAAGCTAAACAACCTCCGATTTACAACTTATCACTTAATCACTACCCGTGCTTAATTTCTACCTAAGACTCTTCCTAGGTATGAGACCCTTCTCAATTCCCTTTCAATCACAGCAGTGACATAAATTATAACTCAATGCAAATAGTCTAGCTCTAGTATCCACACGACACAAGAGAGGCTCACAAATACAAACCCTAAACTCACTAAGCAACAAATATTCCCAGAATAATATGAAATCTAGAAATAAAATAACAGAATTAAAAGCTGAAAAATAACAGACAAAGATGTTGAATCATCATGATAGGACATCTTGTCCAACATCTTGATCTTCAGTTAGTTCTTCATGTTGGGACATCTTGTCCAACATCTTGCTGTCATGTTAGTTTTATCAAAATTGATGCTAATCTCAAAAGCTTGGACTTATCAGCAAAGACCAACTTCCACGACTCAACACAAAGCCATGCTACTACACACCACGCATACCTCGCATAACCATACACCAAAACAAATTGACCCCATCAAAACCTGCACATGATAAGCCACACAGAGCAACAAATTGGAAAAACCACGTCACTAGAAAACAACCAACAAACGGCACAAAACGTCACAAAAATTTCAACCCTCTCTCCTATAAACTAATCCATTTCTCACTCACAAACCAAGCTTTTCCAAGTCAATTTTATGCTGCCCATTTTACTCCCCATCCTTCCTTCTACAACCCTTCCTCATCTTACAACATTCACAAACCAAATCCTTCACAAATTCCAAATCCACCATAACCTTCAACAACCATAAACCAACAACAAATCACTACAAACCTCAATCACACTCAAACCTTCTCACAACAACAACCAAACGTCATTCAATCCACCCTTTAAACTAAATCGAACACAAATCAGAGAGAGGGAGAGAGAGAGGGATTGAGAAGAAAAGTGGAGCGAAACAAACACAAACCTGGACAAGGGAGAGAGCGTGAAAGAATCATGAAAGCAAGAGAGTGAGCTTGACAGAGGGAGAAGACGAAATCTCAGGGAGATGTTGACCTCATTCTTCTTCATTTTCTTCATGGCTCTGTCTTGGTTTTGCTTTTAAAAGCTGATGATGTTTTCTCACACCCGTGCCATGGCTTTGTTCTTTTTCTCTTTGACTTTGGTTGGTTTTTGTTTTAAAATTGGTTGTTGTTTTTGTCTGAAACCCAAACCGTGTGAGTGATGGGCTCATAAGCCCATGGATATTTTGTCATGTACACACACCGAACTTGCTTATGTACACCCCTCTCCCTTCATTCTTTTTTTCTTTTTCTATTTCTTTTCCAATTTTTCTTAGTATTTTCTTTTTGATTTTTTCTTTCTAAATATTTGTTTTATAATACGATACCTTGTTTTTGGTTTATTATTTTCATGATTTTTTTATTATTATTTATTTCATATCCATTTTGGTTTTCTTTTTTATTTTTACTTTGATTTTTATTTCTTTTTCATTTTTGGTCGATGAAGTATTACATATCTTGGATTATTGACTGTTAAAGTTGTTTAACCTTCATTATTTCAAATCTGTGGAGAATGATCATTTGGATCATTCTTCATACTTTGGGATAGTGAATAGTTACCTTCGATTAATCGATGGAAGTTTTTTGATTAAGACGAGACCGTTCTCTTTTTCTTTTCGTGTGGCACGATTTTTAGAGAATGATCTACATATCATTTTTCTATCGTATTTTAGCACAAATATTGTTATTGACCGACCTCCCATAGTATGATCTTCCTCATAGATTGTGCTACGATTGCTTAACATAACGCTACATTGGACCCTGTTCGAAAAGTGATCATCCGATCACTGAGAATTAACAACTAACAACTAACAACTAACTGTAATTTCTGTTCTTTATCTTTCAGACATTTACTTATCCTTGTCTATGTATTATTATCCATATATCTTTGTTCGTATTATATTGATCATTATTCATCTTGTCATCTTATTTATATATGTTCATATATTTCAAAGAACACAAAAACATAATAAAATTATCGAAACCCTAAAAGATTTTTAAGTATTGGACTATGGTTACTATCATCTGCATCATGGAGTTGAGACCTTGTACAGAAACCCTAGAAAAGGAGCTTTAGATTTGTTATCTCTATCCTTGTATTGCTTTATCTCAAGATACCTTTTGCATATCATTCATAGCTTACTCTTGGGCTTTCTTACAATGAGAGTTATTCGATCAATTACTTCTAGTTGGTCGTCTAAAAGACTAGTCCACTTTGCTAGTGCACGTTTAGTTTATGATTTGGGTTATTTGCTTATTGCTTATTACATCCCCATTTGAACAAATGTACCCCCACTCCCATGACGTGTAATAACCTTTACCGCTTTCTCTTAGGCTCCCTCTAACTCAAGAATTTAATCAACCACACCTTTTCAAAAGAACTCAAATAAGCATGATCCAACATCAAGCATTTTCATGATAAATCAATTTAATAGGTTTCCAACACCGTCAACCTCTTCACCAATCACACTCCATTTGCATTCACCCTTTGTAAGTCGATTGCCTTGTGCATCGCCATCAACCTACCCATTCATCAAAACATTTTCGTAAAAAATAACAAACCCTTGATCCAACATCAACTTGATTTTTCTCAATCAAACTCAAAAACACAATAAGATACGATTGGGATTGTGCGCCATGACCCTTAAGTGATGGAGAAGGAGTGAGAATGGAGGATCCCTACACTCACTCTGATTATTTTGACACAAGGTGTTCGACTTGGTTGATTGAAATAATCGCCTCTACCAATAGTCTTTAGTGCAATCCTAATAAAGAACAATCTCTTTTTAAAATCATAAAAAAAACATCAACTCATCAAACTTCTTTTTTTGCACCTTAGGGCCACCCTCCGAAAATCCTTTTTCAAGGTAAAATCAACCAACAAATAAACATTTTTAGGCTGAACTACGAAGCTCTGACTTCCTCATTACACCATGAGGGTATGTAGGCACGAGGCCAACACCGAGGCAAGCAACCTTAATAAAAGACATCACTTTCCCCTTAGCAGATAAACCTTTAGATAAATAACACCCTTTCATGCGTAGACAACCTAGATGGTTCCTGTTGAGTACAACAGATGTGAGCGGTGCTAATACCTCCCCCTTGCATAATAGACTTCCGAACCTCAACATTTGGTTGCTACGACATTGTCCTATCCTTTTTTCAGTTTCGTGGGTTTTCTCGATATTTTCCCTTTCCCTCTTTTGGAAATAAATAAAGTTTGGTGGCAACTTTTCTGTCAAGTCCAATAGGCAAGCTTTTCTCGTGAGGTCGCGTTCTCTCATATTTTTGAGGTGAGACAATTCTCCCCCTTTGTCATCAATAAAAAATGCAGAAGAAGAAAGAAGCTTCAATAATTAAAAATGGTTTCTAAATAATTCATAGCTGAACACCAGTCTGGAACAAGTTTGTCAATTAACTTAGCTTGTTGTACATGAGTAAAAACACCCTATTGAACAAGAATCATAGAAAGAACCCTACCAAAAGTAATGAGAAAAGATAATTCCTTATAATATGTAAGTATCCCTTCTTTCAGATAATTAAACATAAACAGAGGCAGATTTATCTTAGCTCTGGAGACTATGAACAGAATGAAGTGTTTGTCAACAGAAGAAAGCCATCCCGTCCCCTTTGCTCTAGGCCTTAGATTGGTCATCATAATTTGGTACCAGACTTTTTCCATAGGAGTAAGAGTAGAATGACTTTCAGTAGGGCCTTTACTACTATAAATGATGTGCATATGATTCTCAATCTGTTGTTATGTATGTAGATCTCAACCGTAACTTCATCTTCCTCACAGTTTATTGCTTGAGAGATGATTTTAGAGTTAGTTACAACAGAGAAACCATACACAACAGACAGAATCTGACAATCATCTAGCTCATTCTGATGAACATGAGCATTTTCCCAAAAATCTTTCATAAGATCTGGATAGATGGCATAAAGCATTGCAAAATATTCATCCCATTTCTGAAAATAAATATCTGAAACTAGCTGTATATTCCTTTAGAATATCTAGATCATGGATCTCTCCTTTAATGGTTTTTAAAGAAATTTTTAAGAAGAAATACTAGTTTGAAGAACAGTGATCTCACAATATTATCTTATATAGAAGATAACTTATGAAATCAGGAGAATACTCAGGCAACTACATAATACATAAAATGCTGATTTATAAGCAAGTATGTATTAAATGTTTAGACAATTATGAGTCCGAATAAAAATGAGTTAGAATCTTTGTCAGTACACTCCTTTTAATGAACCAAATTTATGTGAAGATTTTGAAATAAGAGTGATAGTCATATCCCTTCAGTCTTGAGACTTTCAGAGATAACTGTCTATTAAAGCTGTATTTCAAAATACTTTTAAGTATTAGAGTGTAAGACAAGGATCCTTATTTTATCAGAACTCGAGAGTAGTCCAATAGTTAATTCAAAGCACATAGCAAGGAATTAAACTAATTACTTTCTGCTTTAAGAAAAGCAAACAAGGAAGAGAGATATCATATACTCCCTATCCAATCTTTTAGGCCATACTTAGAGACATATCAGAAAGAAAAATTCCATCTGAAAACCATCAGAATCCAATGATTCCTCCAATACTCCATTCAGAAGATAAGCATTTATTCACCGACAAAGACCATGTTCAGATTTTTCTTAATATAATCAAATTGAGCAATAGCTAAGGGTTTTATAAATATATCATCCCATTAATGTTCAAAATCAATAAAGTGAATATCTATAACACCCTTCTGAACATATTCTCTTATAAAATGATATTTAATTTCAATATGATTGGTTCTAGCATGTTGAATTGGATTCTTCGTTAGACAGATAACATCACTGTTATCACAAAGGATAGGAATATTGTTTCCCAAAATATGATAGTCTTCAAGTTGATATTTCATCCATAGTAGTTGAGTACAACAATTAGCAGCTGAAATGTATTCTGCTTCTGCTGTAGACAGAGCAACAATTGCTTGTCTTTTACTACCCCAAGAGATAAGGTTTTCACCTATGAATTGACAGGTTCCACTAGTGGATTTCCTTTCAATTCTATCTCCGGCATATTGAGCATCACAGAATCCAACCAGCTTATAATATGAAGATTTCTTATAAAGAAGTCCAAGATTGATTGTTCATTTCAGATACTTGAAGATCCTTTTAATATCTGTTAAGTGAGGCTTTCTAGGATTTGATTGAAATCTTGCACACAAACATACACTGAATAGAATATCAGGTCTTGAAGAAGTGAGATAGAGTAAGAAACCTATCATATCTCGATATTTAGTTGGATCCACCTTGGCACTGCATTCTTCATCATTTAGATTGCAAGTTGGATGAGTAGGAGGTGACATGACTTTGCATTCCTCAAGATTGAACTTTTTCAAGAGCTCCCTTGTGTACTTAGACTGATGAATGTAAATACCTTTAGAGTTCTGATTAATTTGAATTCCAAGAAAGTATTTTAATTCATCCATCATGCTCATCTCAAATTCAGCCTGTATAATTTTAGAAAATTCTTGACAAAGAGATGCATTAGTGGAACCAAAAGTTATGTTATCAACATAAATTTGAACAATCAAGATTTCTTCTTCTAGAGTTTTCCTAAATAGCATATTGTCAACCTTACCATTAACAAAACCTTTTTCAAGCAGGAAATTATTCAATCTCTAATACTAAGCTCTTGGAGCCTGTTTGAGACCATAGAGTGACTTCTTGAGCTTGTAGACAAAGTCTGGATGGTTTGGATCTATAAATTCTGGAGGTTACTTGACATACACTTCTTCAGTAATAACTCCGTTCAGAAAATCACTTTTCACGTCCATTTGATAGAGTATAATGTCATGGTTGATGGCATAAGAGAGAAGAAGTCTTATGGATTCTAAGCTTGCCACAAGAGAAAAGGTTTCAAAGAAGTCAATTCCCTCTTGCTAACTATATAGCCTTGAGCTACAAGTCTAGCTTTGTTCCTAACGACTTCTCAAAGTCCGTTAAGCTTGTTTTTGAAGACCCACTTGGTCCCAATGATATTTTTCTTTTATGGTATTGGAATAAGATCCCACACATCATTTATTTAAAATTGATTTAGTTCATCTTTCATAGCCATGATACAACCATTATCTGTCAAGGCATCATCAATAGAAGTAGGCTCTATAATTAAAATAAGTCCAAACATTGAATGATCATTTCTGAATGCAGATCTGGTCCTCAATGGCTCGTCTTTATTACAAATGATTTGCCCTTCTGGATGAAATGCTTTATATTTAAACGGCCTCTTAGGTTGAATCGAGGCTTCAATGCCATTTTGAGCAATCACTGAATCAGTAACAGTAGGACCAGTTGGAGTACCTTCAGTTTCTGCAGCTTCTGGTATTTCTTCTGATATAGTAATAGATTCTAAAACATCATCCTCTATACTATTTTCTTTAGGATCACATACCACAAGTTGTTCTTCAGAATTCTGGATGCCTGCAAAGATAACATTCTGGGCCAAAGACTCTAGCTTGTTATGGTCAGGTATTTTGTCGTCAAACTTAACGTGTGTAGACTCTTCAACCACTCTGGTTTATGAGTTATACACTATGTATGCTTTTGAGCGTTCAGAGTATCCCAAAAAGATACTCTTTTGAGCTTTAACATCAAATTTATTTAGGTAGACCTTATTAATCAAAGTGTAACAAGTACATCCAAATTGATGAAAATAAAAGATGCTTGGTTTTATACCTTTAAATAATTCATAAGATGTTTTATCCATAATTGGTCTAATATAGATTATGTTCTGAATATAACAAGCAGTATTAACATCTTTTGCCTATAAGTACTTAGGGAGTTTATGTTCATGAATCATTGCCATCTCTTGCAAAAATCTGTTCTTTCTCTCAACAACCCCATTTTGCTGTGGAATTCTGTAAGAAGAGAACTCATGGATAATTCCATATCTTTCACAAAAGGACTCAAATGATTCATTTTTAAATTCTCTCCCGTGGTCGCTTCTGACCTTCAGAATCTTTACTTTCATCTCAGATTGTACTTGAATGCAGAAGGTGCTAAATACTTCGTATGTTTCATCTTTAGATCGAAGGAACTTCACCCAAGTCCATCTGCTGAAATCATCAACAATGACCAAACCATATTTCTTCCCATTGATTGAAGCAGTCCCAATAGGACCAAATAAATCAATGTGAAGCAATTCCAAAAGTCTAGAAGTAGAGACAATGTTGTTAGTTTTAAAAGTGGTTTTCATAATCTTTCCAACTTTGCATGCTCCACAAAGAACATTTGAGTGATAATCAATATCCGGCAACCCTTTAACAAGTTTTTGCTTGCTAAGTTTAGATTAACCTCCAGTTAGCATGACCTAACCTTTTGGGCCTAATTCATTTCTCATCACTCACTGTCATCGGGCAAATGACCTTAAAGATTAATTTTATAAACATTTCCCTTTCTTTTCCTTTTGAATTCAATAGTTTTGAAGGCTTTGCAGATTTGAGCAAACTTTTGGTAAAACAAGATGTCAAATACAATATTCCAACATGAAGAAGCCTGGTGAGAGAAGACTTGTCAAACATGATGTCCTAACGCATGTCTCGACACCTTGATCTGGTATAGCAGGTTGTTGCTAATCTGGTACAAGAATTAAGGAGTAATCAGAACGTGGATAAAGGAATCAGCCAACAAAAGATTTGAAGCCCAAAGAAGTAGAAGGCTATAAAAGAAGACCAAGACCTAGGCCAGAGAAGAGAGAGAGAGAGAGAGAGAGAGAGAGAGAGAGAGAGAGAGACAAAATGGCATAGACTTAGGAATCCTATTTTGTAAAGTAGGGTTTAGGGTTTGAGAGTCGTAGGTTTCTCTTGTAAGTCTCCCTCTGTATCGATTTGATACATTGCGGAAGACATATGCACTTGTACAAATTCAGAAACCCGAAGGTAATGAATCATGTATTGTTCTTGGATGAAGCTTTTAAACAAATCTAAATTAACTTGTTAGTCAAGAATGCTTGACCGAACTTTGTATTAAAATGGGTGTCTTTCAAGTAGGATGATACAGTTATTGTGACTATAACTGTTAGATAATCATAGGTTGTGATTTAGGGAGTGAGATGAGTTTCTCTTATCTAGGATGGAGTTCTTAGATAAAGTTTTCATTGGGTAGTGATAGGTAAACCATAGGTTGTTTACTGTAAACTAGCGGTTGTTTACATAAAACTATACTACTGATAATGGATTCTTCTTCCTGGCTTGGTATGCCCCCATATGTAGGTGATTTACACTGAACTGGGTTGTCATATTCTGTGTTGTCCATCATTCTGCAATTTAAAGTTCAATTTTGATTATCATGTTGTAACAGATGTCGAAACATCTGTCTTGCTGCTGTTACTGATATTCTGAATATCAGTTTACTGTTCTGTTCTTGTTTTAAAGTTGTGCAGAGAACAATGTCTTGACATGTGTTAGGACATCTGCTATCTGCTATGCCAAAATTTCAATTGGTATCAGAGCAGGCATCCTCTCTGTGTCTGGATGAGATCTTGGGAGATATTTTCTGGCGCTTTAAACAAGGAGGAGTGTGGAGATCAGATCATTCACTCAGACATACTCAAGGGTATTAATGGATGAGTTGAATGTTCTGGATCGAAGGTAACAACTACTGGTGGTTGTTTATGTTTTCTGAGGAGTTTCTACAGCAACTGCATGAGGAGTGGCAATTTCTCCTGTGTGGTGTCTTATAAGATGTTCAGACATCTTATTAGGGCATGTTTAAGACGTTCCTCAGTGGTTCCACTGCATACGTTTCTGATGGAAGAACTCTGGTATTTATGGGATTCTGGAGTTGTGACTGAAGAAAGATGGTGGAAGATCTCAATTGTTGGTTTCTTCTCTTGAAGATATCATCATCTATTCATTCCAAAGTCGGGAGCGATGGAATGGATAGAGTTGTTGGTTGATGTTTGTCATGGTGACTTGGTACTTGGAAGTTTGGTTCCATCGTGTATCTTGAAGTCAGTTTGAAGGTATGGTGAGTTGAGATTGGGTTTATCAAGTTCATACTCTAGGAAATTGGTAAATTATTTTTCGGCTAAGTTGTCAAAGATACTTGAGATTTCTCTCAAGTCCACTCATAAAGGCATCTCAGTCATGCATTTGGAGACTTCTAGTTACTCTTCTGACTAGAGGGTGTTTCTGTGAAACATAAATCTGAAGAGAGTGGAGGTGATTTATTTTCACAATCCAAATTTGCAAGGAAGGATTCTTCTTTCTTAATCCTAAGAATGAATCCAATCTGAAAGGAGATTTCAGATCTGTTGAGGTAAATAGGGTTTGTTCAGAGAAAATTTTAGTTACTTGAGTCAAGGGTGGCAACCTTGATATCTTAACACTTTGTTTGTCAAGGAAGATACTTGCAAAGATTGAATACTTGAAAATTGTTCATTAAGTGATCTGCTGGAGTATATCTTCAACAATATGATAGGGTTACTAAACAAGGATTTAAGATCAATTGTTATTAGTGGAATTCACAAATATTTAATTAATTATTCTTGTAATTAGAGTACAAGATCACTGATGAAAAGTGGTACATCAGGAAGTACAACATCTCTTGTTGCATATGCTCAAAGATTTGTTCTCTGGGAATGAGTATAGTCAAGATAAGGAACTGATGTTCTATTAAATGTTGAAACATCTTGACAGTGGAGGATGTGCAGAAGCCTGTTGATTTAAGGAGTGAACCTCTGGAGGAAAGGAGTTGTAGCTGATGATCTTGGTACCATACAGTGCGTGTGGTAGATTCAGTCTTTATGACAAGGCATGTATTCAGACTAGTAAGTTTCGTGGCAGGAAGCTTGACTAGAATGTAGTGCTGTTGAAAGTGAAGATGAAGACAATTCTCTTGGTTCATTTTATTTCTGACCTAGGAGTATTGGAGTATAGTAGGTGTGTTCCAGTTTTTACTAGAAGCATCTGATCTTATCTAGAAAGTTTCTTGGCAAGAAACTTGTCTAGAATATGGTGATGGTGATACCACTGCTTAGGTCAGTTTATTTTTTATCTAGGTGCATAGGAGCTGTGATTTAGCTCATCTTGGAGGTGAATGATAAATGGCAGTTATCTCTGACTTCCTGAAGAAGTCTCTACTTAAGGAAGGTGGGATTCCTTTTGTAAAGATCTTGTGTGACAAATCTCTTCTGAAGAATCAAGCTTTGGCAGGTTTGGGTTGTCTGAAGATGAGAGGAGTGTTGCAGTACAATAAAGCAGGATGGAGGTTGTCTACTCTAACTTGATTATTTATCAAGTCTATGAGAACATGGAACTCTTGTTCTGTTATAGGGAGGAGGTTCTTCTAAGTGGCAGAAGAAAGAGTTGAGTTCTTCAGCTGGATGTCTGAACAGATGTTGTGACATCAAGCAGAAACTTCAGGGTCTTAGTTGATGTTGTGGCGCATTATCGTAAGATAAGTTGATCTTCTAAAAAATAAATGAAATTAATGCTTTAAAAAGGGTCAATCTCATGCAGTTTGCGGGAGCTGCGAGAAGGAGTAGATGTTACATGTCTGAATCTTGGTGTATCTAAGATGGCTTGCTATGAAGTAAGTGGATTATGTAACTTGAAGATTAGGTTTCATTAGTGGATCAGAATATTTTCTGGAACTCTGAAGAAAGCTGAGATTAATCAAACAGTGGCATTTGGTTGATTTCTATAAGTGCGTTCAAGCAGGGTGCTTGGAACTAATTACTCTTGTGCAGAAGGGTAGTTGGTTGATAATCAAAGGAGGTTCTTGTTCTGTTCATATCTTGGAGCTTGTGGTAGAAGCCCTAAGTTGCTTATGGAAGATTACCTTATTTTGGGAGTTGAATGAGAGTTTATTTCTTTCTTTGGTTATCTGGAGTTCTTATTGATCAAGCTGGTGGTGCATTGTTGTCTGAAGATCTTCAGTTGGATTAGTATGCTGATAGTAAGTCCAGTAGTAATTGTATCAAGAACCATAGTGTATGGTGTCTGTGATATGATCAGGATGTCCTAACTGATGTTAGAACATCATCATGGTTTCTGAACTTGGAGTTCAGTTTGTGGAAGCTGATATTCACCAGTTGAATCAGAAGTATTCTATCTTATCATATGGGAGAATGATAAATTGAAGACTTTCTTGGATCATGGGGTGTTTATCTGGAAGATTGACTCTTGCTGAGGTCAGAATGCTTGTGGAGAGGTGGTTTCTTCTGCTACAAGTCATGCTAGAGAAAAGTGGAGCAGTTTGGTGCGTGTGGAGCAAATAAGCTGAGGATTTCTGGAGCATGTGTTTGATGTTTTCAAGTGTGAAGAACATCTGGGCGAGCTAGCAAACTAAGGGGCTCTGTATGTCTCTTTGAGGAATATGAAGCATTCCATATTCAATTGGATTGTATCTCAAGGAACAAGGATATCTATGGCTTTAAAATTCAAGGTGAATTTGTACAGGGTATGGATGGTTTCTGGATGAGAGGGATCAATGGTGATTTTGGTCTCAATCCAAGAGTTTGTTGGTTGTGGTACAAGGATGTGGTCCTGGTACTCTCACTATATGATCATGAAGTTGTCATGGGATATCATGTGGTGATTTTGGGTGTTTCTTGCTAAAGAAGCATCTTTTGTGAAAGATAGGGGGAGAACTTCTGTCTGTTAAATGTACTAGTGTGGTACGTGAATTGCTTGAGGATCAGGCATTAGGTGAATGCGTTCAGCAGGTGTTTTGAACAGAGGGTGCGCTCTTGAAGACATGAATATGCATCTTATGTTTTCCATTCATTTAAGGTGTTCTTCTTGCAAATGAGCACTGGGTATCTACGACGGGGGGAGTTAGACTTCTATTTTGGATAGGTTGCTGCAGTAGTGCAGTTGTTTATCAAGATTGTGTGTGGTTTCAAGTAGTGTGTGATAGATTGCCTTAGGTGAGGATAATATATCAGACGAGATGTCGTGACATTGCTCTACTGGTTAAGTTCTAGGTGGACTTATCAGGTTGTTTTGATTCAGTCATTAGGTGTCAATGGATTGAATCAGGGTGATACAAGTATCTTGAGAGTCTTTGTTGCTAACTGGGAGATGTTTGAAGAAATGTCGCAACATCTTGATCAATTATTCTTTGTCTTCTGGTTGAAAGTATTATTCTTGGGGCCTGTTAAAAGGGATGGCGACTATGCTTCAGATGGACTAAACAAAGTCTGACAAGGTGTCAGGACATTATTTAGGACATATGGGTACGTTCTATTTGGCTGTTTTGGACGGAGGAGAGTGTGTTTGAGAGAAGGCGTGTTAAGCATGTGCCTTGATGCAAGCGCATTCTTTGGATGATTTCTCTTAAAGTTGAAACAGTCAAAATCTTGTTGGATGGTGCACAGTCATTTATGTTTACCTACCTAAATTTATTTCTCCATTTGAATTGCTCAGCGGTAACTTATATGGACCATAATTTTCAAGAAAAAACTGTTTGGGTATTTAAAGGTGGAGTCTACTTCTGGTTTTCCAAGTTCGTGTTCTGGGTGGTTTCGTCATGGCTTTTGTTCGGGTCTGGGTAAGTACCATGTGGGTATGGAATTGCGTTAGCTACTTTTGCCAATTTTTGGCTAAAAAGAGGGAGAAGGGGTGTGTATTCATCTCAGTAGTGTGTTAGTTACAACATATAACTGGTGAGGAGTTCATTCTTACAGGTTGTGTTTTGCAAGGATGTTGGATAGGATGTTCTAACATCCTTGAGTCTTTCCCTTGTGCCTTGTGATCTGAGTTATGAAGCAGGTTGTGTCTTGTGACTTGAGTTACATTCTCAATAGACTCTGTGTTACGTATGATACATCTGTTTCATCTTAAGATCTTTCTGGATCTTCTTATGGGTTCTCTTATGCCCCTTAAGAGGAAGATTTATCCCTCCGTGGCAAGAATAGGTTTAAGGGGTAGTGTGTTGTATACTCTTCCTCATGTACACCATAAGACAGCTAGGAATTTCAGGGGTAAGAAGGAGCCTCAGAAGTGTTCCAATCATATCCACCAAACGCCGACTTTCTTTTTCTACCGAAGGAGTTTTAACCAAAAATTTGTCAAAAGGGGGAGATTGAAGGCTCTACAGACTTGAGAAAACTTTTGGTAAAACAAGATGTCAAATACAATGTTCCAACATGAAGAAGCCTGGTGAGAGAAGACTTGTCAAACATGATGTCCTAACGTATGTCTCGACATCTTGACCTGGTATAACAGGTTGTTGCTAATCTGGTACAAGAATTAAGGAGCAATCAGAACGTGGATCAAGGAATCAGCCAACAGAAGATTTGAAGCCCAAAGAAGAAAAAGGCTATAAAAGAAGACCAAGACCTAGGCCAGAGAAGAGAGAGAGAGAGAATGACATAGACTTAGGAATCCTATTTTGTAAAGTAGGGTTTAGGGTTTGAGAGTCGTAGGTTTCTCTTGTAAGTCTCCCTTTGTATCGATTTGATACATTATGGAAGACATAGGTACTTGTACAGATTCAAAAACTCGTAGGCAATGAATCGTTTATTGTTCTTGGATGAAGCTTTTAAGCAAATCCTTATAGAATTAGTCTTAGCCCTTGATCTAGAAGTATTGAATATCGAGGATATCAGAACTTCTGAATTATCAGGTTCTGATATTACAATACATTTAACTTCTGATCAATAGGTTCAGTTAAATTCATAACTTTCATAGTACTGGCAGTAGGAACAAAATAGTTACTCAACACTGTTTGAGTAATGTTGAATGAGCAAAAATTTATGAGAAATTTTAATTAAGCATCAGAACTAGAACATCCTTCGTCATACCCTAAACCTTCTCTATTATATTTATCAACTCCATAAATCATAGATGCAAGTTTAGTTCGATCAATGCCAGATGTAATGAATTTATGAAAAGCTTGATCATGCTTACCCAGAGATGAACATTCATTTTGAGATGTACTAATTTTTTTTTAATTCCTCTTTCAAAATGAAATTATCTCTTTTTAAAATCTTAACGTAACTGGCTTGATGCTTGCAATAATTTAAAAGAATATTAGAACATGAAATAAAGTTGGAGTAAATTATACCTCATCTTTGTCTTCAGATTCAAATAATATTCCTTCATCAGATGAGTATGACTTTAGTGCAAGATTGGCATCATCTTCCTTTTCTGAATCTTCATCATCCATCTCTTCCCATGTTTCCATAAAGTTCTTCTTGAACTTGTTTCTGAAGTTATCCTTTTGATAGCTTCCTTTCTTCTGACTGTCTTTCTGAAGATCAGGACAATCATTTTTGAAGTGACCAGGCTTTCTGCAGTTGTAGCAGATCCTATCTTCTTTTTTCTGTTTGAAGTTGGATGTCCTATTGCTTCTAGAAAATCTCCTGTTTCTTCTGGCCATTTGCTGAAATCCTATGATGAAGCAAGCTATATCATCATCACCAGATCCTCTATCAGACTCTTCTTCAGGAGTTTCATCATGTTTACTGCTCTTAGAAGATCTTTTGGACTTTTCACCAGATTTTTCAGAAGCAGATCTCAAAGCCAGAGACTTAAGTTTCTTTGAAGACTCATCTCCATTTAGTTCAATCTCATGACTTTGAAGATTAATGCTTAGACTTTTAAAAGACAGTGTATTCAGATCCTTAGTTTCCTGAATAATTGTTACTTTAGGTCTAAACTTGAGAGGAAGCTTTCACAAAATCTTCTTCACATGATCTGCTGTAGAGTAGCTCTTGTTCAATACTTGGAGGCCTGTACGAGAATCTGAAACATGGAGAAAATGGTTTCAGTATCCTCATCATCCTTTATCTTGAACAACTTGTACTTCTGTATCAACAAGTTAGCTTTTGCTTCTCTAACTTGCTGATTCCATTCATAGGATAGAGATTCAAAGATAGTATTTGCAGAAGACTTATCAATGATTTTCAAATTCTCAACATGTGGTAGAGCATCCACCAGAATACCCCTAATCTATGATGCTTTATGTAAATTTTCTTTTGAGCAGGAGTCAGAGTTTTCCTGTCAGGTACCATACCAACGCTTTCAACAGCGATTTCAATAACATCTTCAAGTATATTCTATAGCTTATCATCGAGTCCAATGATATACTTATACATCTTGCTTTTCCACCATTCAAACTCAGTTGAGTCACCACTGAATACAAGAGGTTTAATAGAGTAATGATTTCTCTCAGAGCTACTATAATCATAGGGAAATCCCCTTATTAAGGTACTATCATTAGTATCCCCAGTAGCCATATTTTTCTCGTTGGATCTTTGACTGTACCACTGTTAAGTGTTACATACAGACCTTGCTCTGATGTCAACTAAAGGTGAGAAAAATACACAAGAAGGAGGAGGGGGTTGAATTGTGTTTGTAAAATTTGTTTTACTTCTGAACCAGAGTTCAGATTCTAAAACTGAGTTCAGAATCTGATAATAGGTGCAACGGAAAATGTAACAGAAGTAAAGTAAAAACAGTAAAGAACACACATAAATTATCCTAGTTTCTCTCCTAACTGAGAGTACTCCAGTCCCCTTGCCTTGCAAGAGATTTTCCACTATAATCAACCCGATTGCACTTATATATACACACCTGTATAAGACTTTCCTTGCTCAGACCTTCAGTCTAAGACTTCCCTGCTAAATCAACACCTGATCGAGACTTCCTGCTTAGATCCTCAGATTCTAAGACTTCCCATTCTTAAACCCTACTGGTTCAAGACTTTCCTGCTCAGACACTCTGCCTAAGACTTCTCTTGCTCAGATCCTTGGTCCAAGACTTCGCTGCTCAAGCCTACAGTGAGAGACTTTTATCTAAACTGACTGTTTAGAGAAGGAATAACTTACAACAATATTTGATTAACAACTAGAGGTGTTCAAATATAATACAACACACTTTTACAAATGATTCATAAGCTATACATGAATAAGAACTCTTAACAGATTTTGCTACTGATATGCAGTGCATGTATTTCTCAGTTATAGTTGCAACGTTATTTCTTGAGTTGATCTTCAAATCTTCTGCTTCTTTTATATCTGAAGAAATATAGTCGTTGGAGCATCCACAACGGCTACAATCAGATCAAATCTTCTAGTACATCTTCTTTTCCAATAAAGCAGGTGTTAGAACTTCCAGTCAAGGAATTATCCACAAAACAAGGCCTTTGTCCAGAGGACTTATCTATGATTCAAATACAACACAATCTGTTGAAGGTAATGTCAATATATCTCGAGTCCCGTGTTAGCAGAACTGAGTTGACACCACGCAGTCTCAGAGGCAGCCATAACACGCTTCTGATTCTAGAGTGTACTAGCAGCTGCTTTCTGATCAGACTTCTCACGAGTGTATGATCAGAACCGAACCAAAGCTACTTCTTTGTCAGAACCAGTTTCATTAAGTAAATATAATTCTGCACACACAAACCAACTAGTTAGAAATCCTAATTGTTTTTCAAATACTTTGTCATCATCAAAACCGTAAAGGATACATGGTATGAACCAAACTTGTCTCAACATTCACAAACCCAAGACAAAAGGCTCAGAGGCAAAGCAATGAAAGCAAGTACGGGAAACATATGCGTTCCCATTCTCGTCTATACTAGACAACACCACTTTTTGAGGCATCATCTACCGTCCAAATTTATCATATAATTGTCCGCACTTCTCACATTAGTCATTATCTCTCATTGATTTGAACTTTGAGATGCTATTTTGCAGGTCAATTTCTTTTCCACCGTATTGAAAGTTTAAATCTATCATTACAAAACTCTACCTTAACGATCCAAATTTCATGTCGGATTTAGTGTAAAATGAAATACGTATGTACTCTTCATATCTGTCACAAACTCTGTTTATGCAACAATTAAATAACAGTGTCAAATAATAGATACATTTTTAAATACTGCTACAAAAATATACAATGTTTAAACTGTTTGGGCTTGGTTAAAAAATATATGAAGTTATTGTAAACAAGAAATCTTAGTGATTATTCAATTCGAATCATATTATATTTTGATTATTTTGTTGTCCTTATCCTTTATTACAAACAACTTATTCAAAGTAAAAGAGGAATAAAATGAGAACAATATTCTCACACAAAAAATAAAGAAAAAGGACGATACTTGTAATTTATATGTAGTCAAGGTGTGCACGCAACTAATTAAAAATAACCATGAATACTTAAATACTGTTATTTCTCCTACTATGCTTAAATAAATATTTTTTGTTTCTCCTTAATCATTAAAGTATTTATTTGTTCTTCACCCTCCATTTTATAGGATAATGGGCTACGGAATCCATAGTTCGACAAACATGTATTTCCAAGCATAGCTTGGTTAGAATATGGATTTTTGCGTATTATCAATTTGTTTTAAAGTTCAAAGTATACTTTATATTTATATTAAAATTAGAGTTTGATCTAATTTATTTTTACAAAATTAGTTTGTTAGGTGAAAGATATTACTCTATAAATTTTTTTGTGAGATTTATCTTTAACTATTTTTTGATTTGTGTTTTTTCCAATACACCCCTTTACACTGAAGACATATAAGAAATTGATTAAGAAGTGTTTCTAATCAATTAGAAAAGTTTTACTCACTTCCAAATAGATTAAGGAATTGTTCCATTTGATTAAGAAAAGGTGAAATACATCTTAATCTATTAAAAAGCTATTAATCAATTAATTCATATAACCATTTTAGGGCTTCCTTTTCTAGATTAGGGTTCACACATTTTGAAGTGTGTTGATTGATTAACACATAATTTGATTGATTAATCAATTAATTGTTCCAGGAATCATTTTCTTTTTAAGCAAAAATTTGATTTATATAAATAAGATTTCTCCTTATTTCATTTTATACCAAATTTCAGAAAAGAAACCTATCTAATATTTTCTACTCTCTCTATTTGTAAAATTGTTTTTTTCACAAGAATCAACATATTGCTAAAAGATTGAAAAGTCCTTGTGAGAATTGTGTTGTACATTAGTGTTGTACTTAATCTGCTTTATTCAAGAGTGAAACTCTCATGAATTTTACATGTAAAGGATTTAAAGGTTTCCAGTTAAATCTGAAAAAATTGTGGAACCACGTGTTTGTAAGTTAATTAGAAAGTGGTTAAAACCAAGCTAGTCAATGCCTAAACCTTTCATGGTTTTGATGATGTCAATTAAAGAAGATATATTCTTGATGATGACTCATGGAAATTCATTAATGACAACATAAATCTAAGCAAGTACTACAACTATCTCGAGCAGTCAAAGTTTCAAAAGACAATGTGTTCAAGATCATCTTAGATGAATTAGAGTTTGAAGATCATTGTAAATATCCTATGATGATGACATCCAACTTGAAGATATCTCAAACCTCATCGCAAGAAGATTTAAGCAAGTGCGTATATGATTTATTTATTCTGCAAAATCTTGAAGATTCATAGTGTGAAAGCCCACTCAATAGTGTCTGAGTGATCGATGTTTTCGTAAAAAGACAAGATTGTTTTCATAAAGTAATATGGCTAAATCACACACTCACAAAAATATTTTTTTAAAGTCTTTATTTCTCAAATAAAACAACCTAAAAATGTTTTACAGCCTAACCAGATGAATCAGGAACTCTTAGAATGATTTGGACAAGTTTTTGAACTGTTCAATTGATTAGAACATATTCCCAATTGAATTGGCAAGTGAAAACAATATCCATAATCGATTGTGACAATGTCTTAATGAAGGGAAATGACTATCCATTCAAATCTTCCAATCGACTGGCTTGAGGACCCAATCTATTGGGACATTAAATTAGCCCATTGATCTTTTCCTTTTTTTGTGCCAACCTCTAGCCTATAAATAGAGGTCTCTCCCTTCACTTTTTCACATCCTAAAATGTGAGCTCCCTCACTCTCTCTCTCTCTCTCTCTCTCTCTCTCTATATATATATATATATATATATATATATATATATATTTCTAATTTTTCTCACTTTATTTTGCCATAGTGCTCGGAGAAATTCTTCGTGTTTAAGTGAGGTTTTTGTTCAGGAGAATGGTGATATTGTAAATTCACCAAAAGGTATTTTTCTATTGGTAAAATAATTTCACTTAACAAAGTGGTTGTTTGAGTTAAAAGCTAAACCCGTTAAAATATTTGTTTGTGGATTTAGTTTTTAAGTCGCTGGTTCGGTTCGTGAGCGCTGCCAGTATAAAAGCTCAACTTGGCTTGTGACCTTAGCCTATGTAAAATCTCCACATGGTTTGAGATCAGCCTGGCGTAAAATCTTAATTCGATTCATGACCATCCTTTGTAAAACCATCACTGTAGCTCGAAGGATAGCCAGTAAAAACTCCAAATTGGTTTTAAATTAACCTGTCTAAAATCTTATAGTTTAAGCTTAGAGACAAACAGCCCGAAGCTTCGTTTGTGATTGGAAGGAAGACTAACCGCTTTAGTCCTTTGTTCATTGTTTGGTGAGAAGTTAACTTGAAACCTCATTCCTTGTATAAGGAGGTTGATGAGGTTAACTATATAAAATCTCATAAGTATTACTAGATACTCTCAAATCAAGTCTTCTGGAAAGGATTAGATCACTTCATTTATACCGCACCTCTATAACTTATAGTGTCTTCTCTTTACATTTATCTTTTCAATTTCTGCATATTTATTTTCCGCTGCCATATTGTTTTAACCTATCATTTTTTAAACCCCTACAATTCAGCCCCTCTTGTGTGTGGAGTCATATGTTCCCCCAAGTGGCATTAGAGCCTAACTCATGTTCAAAGACTAATCGTCTCAAGAGAAAGATGACTTTTAACATGTTTCTAACAAGAGATCTTTCTTGAAAACACCTCCACTGTCAAATGGTGATATGTTTGAACTATGGAAATCTAGATTTAAAATCTTTATCCAATGTTTTGATTGTGAGTTATGGGAAACAATAAACTACAGTCTGTTTATCCATACTCGCAACATAAATGGATAAGTAGTAGGTAAACCCGATTCTCTTTCTATCATAGAGGAAAAGAGAATGTTTGTAATTGATTTCACAATTAAGAACTTTTCCATTTATGTCATTAGATGATACTCAACTTTTTATGTTCATAATTCCAAATCTGCCAAGGAAATTTGGGATACTCTTATAATGATATGTGGAGTTTCTCCAAGTATTGAACAAGAGAAAATGAACACATGAGGTGAAGAAGATGAATATTTCATTTATAGATTTTTTTTTTCTAAATTTAGAAATATGAGAAATTATGTTGGAACGCTTATTACTTACAAATGTCTAAGAATGAAGAATTTGAATTAGAAATATGATCCAATCCTTAATTCAAAATATGTGAGTTCTTATGTTCTTAAGGAAAAATCGAAGAAGGAAGAAGTCATAGATAAATTGAATGACGTAGTTAAATTACTTAAAGATGAAGGAATGAGCTCAAATATTGAAGAATTCTCAGCAACTTCATCAAACTCCTACAAATCAACTCCATTGGTCTCCTTAGAATAAAATGTTTCAATAGTTGGACGATCTTCAGAGAGTTCAACCTTAAATGAAGGAACTTCATATGTGAGAGTAGGTGAAGAATAAGCATCATCTAGTGGAATCTTAGAAAGAAGAAAGAACAAAGATTCCATAAATGAAGAAGTGCCAACCTCGGGAAGCACCATCGAAGAATCCTCTTCAAATGAAGAAAATGAAGCCTGCTTGAAAGTATCTCACGAGGAAGATGATCATGAGGTAACAAAGCTATCTTATAAGTAGTTGTTTGAACTAAGTGATATGTTAGTTGAAGAAAATGAAACGCTTAAGTTAATGAAACACTTAAGTTCGAAATAATTAATATTAGTAACTCAACATGAACATGTTAGACTTGTGTCTCGATGAAGAAGGAAGTGACAAATTTGCATGGAACCCTAAATAAATTCACTAAGGGGAAAGAAAAACTTGACTTTATCTTATCAAGTCAAAGGCCTTCCTTAAATAAAACTGGATTAAGGTTTAAATCCAGTAGAGCACATAGTTAAGAAGTAAATAGGAAGAAAATGAATCGACTTTTTTTATAAATGCTCTCGTTGTAATATATTTGGCCATTTATAGCCATTTTGTTTTCACAAATTGAAAAGGTTTAAAGGTAGTAACCCTATACCCTCTAGAACCACTAACAGACCGGGACCCAAGAAAATTTTGGTACCAAAGGTGAAACCCTAGTATGTTTTGCAAGGATGCTTTGCAGCTTTTATGAAGCCTTAATGCATATTAAAAGAAATCGTGCAAAGCAAATAATAAACTCTTGAGTAAACAATAACTTCTGGTTTAAAGTCTCTGATCCAAGGATGCTCATTGATAATGAATATCAACGATCGTGATCAAAGGAAATCTTATTTTGATGATGGTCTTAACATTTCTGATATATGATGATCTGCTAACCTCATAGTATGTTAAGAAGATAAGTCTGTGATGGGCATATCCATCCTATTATTTAACCAACTATCCTATCCAACGATCCATAGAGAAGAACATACCATATTATGTTGGCTTTCATTCTAAAGGGGGGAGGTTTTATCAAAGGCTCTTTATAATTGAGGTAGAACACTATTTAAAATTGAATGATCAAAAAACTTTGATTAATCCTTTAAAATAAGTCGTTTAATTTTTGCTCATCATTTAAATATTTCCGCTAACAAAATATATGAGTTTTCTACTATTTTTCTTTAAAAGGGTGCAAATAAGCTAGTCATGGGTGCAAGAAGTAAGAAAGTAAAAGCGAAATCCAGTACGAGGCCCAAAAGCACCAAGGATGATGATCTAAAAAACTTAATTGATTGGATCACCTTGGCGTACTTATTTTCAATTCCAATCTGATTTTAACTTCTTATCCAAGTCAATCAAATTGTGTATTAATGAAAATTTCTTAGGATCTCTGAAGATTTGATGACCCAATCGATTGAAGCCTTAACCAAATCGTTAGGGGGGGCAATTTTGGAAATTTATGGTTTTGAATTTTACCAAGCGCAATCTTCATTGATTTGTGCAAGTTTTACACGCTCAAGTATGCGACAACACTATAAATCTGTAACATTTTCTCATTCTTTTGCATTGCATATTTTATTTCTCTGTAATTGTGGGTGAGATTATTCTTCCAAATTCTCCATCATCATCATCATGGCTCCTAGGAGGCTGAGGTTCGCCTCTAGCCCTCTTATATAAGATTTCACCTCTCAACAACAAGAAGGAAGATTCCTCTAATAATTCGGTAACAAAACCGTCTTGAGAATTCACACCTTAGATTTAGGACTCTTTAAAGAATGTGAATTCTTCACGATCTTTTAAGAGTTAAACTTGTCCACTTCCCTATATAGTCCGTCAAGAATGGTGTATCCATCATTAGTTAAGATGTTCATATCAAATCTCTACTTTACTGATGGAATAATTTGCTATGAAATAAGAAGATATAGGATATCTCTATCGTTGGATTATTTTGTTAACATCTTGGATCTTCCCCATGAAGGTCCTATCTTCAAGCCAGGAGAACAAGGCAACAACTTTAACTTTAAGAGTACTATGACCTCGCTGTTGAAAAATCCACCATCCTTGATACTTAGTCCTTTCACTGTAGAGTTTATTTCCCTCAAAATTCGTCTGATCTATTATGTGACCAACACATACTTTTTCCAAGGTAAAGCAATTCCATAACAAGGTCTGATTTTTAAGGTGTATGGATGATCCTAAACAAAATCAAAATAAACTAGGAAAATGAAGTAATCCAATACATGCTAGCAAGAAAGAGAAAAGTAATGTTCCTACCATACGTTAACCTGATCATAAAAATCCTATAACACACCAGATTCAACTTTAGGAATGAAGAATTTGTTTAAGATGTAAAAAAAATAGGAGAAGAAGCTCTAGTAACAATGAGGTATAAGATAATTAATGGAAAAGTTATTCAAAAATCTCTCCATCAGATCTAGATGAGCATCCTTACCATCTTTTTCCTTGACTTGATTGTTAAGAAGTGTTCTAATAAAACTATCACACACATTTTCTCCACATGCATCACATGAAGACAATGTCTTACATCCAGGCTATACCGGTATGGAAGTTTAAAGAACACCGACCTCTTTTTCCATATATTTTTCTCCACAGGTCCTTTTTGGTTCTTTCCAAAAATAGCATCAATATGTTGTCTTTTATAAACTTTCTTCCCGATTAAGGGCTTTGGAGCGATATCAAACTCATGAACACCGTTAAAGGCCTTCCGCAATCTACAATATGGATGATTGGGTCTTCGAAATTTTTGAAGCCCAAGGCAAAATTTTTTCCCATTCTTTAGTTAGTGGAAGTATGTATCAACTTCACATTTAGGACACACTTTATGTCCCTTAACGTTGTACAAAGACAAATTACCGTATGCTAGATAATCATTGATTGTGAAAAACAACATGACACATGTTTTAAAATTTTCACCTAAATACGCATCATCAACATCAACGCCTTTATCCCACAAAAATTTTAAATCTTAAATCAATGGCCTTAGATTAACATCTATATTGTTTCCTAGTTATTTTGTGATGAGTCCAAGCCTTTGAGGTTGACATCAATTTTGGTAAAACTAACTTAACAGAAAGATGTTGGACAAGATGTCCTAACATGTTGAACTAACTGCAGGTTAAGGTGTTAGACAAGATGTCCTATCATGTTGATTCGACATCTTTGTCTGTTACAATTTAGAATAGCTGTTTCTGTTTTCCAGGTTTTATGGGAATATGATTTGGTCCTAGATGGCATCAGAGATTGAGGAATCAGAGATTCTGATTCTAAAAGGAATATGTTGTTTTCGAGTGTGGAGACATTTTTGGAAACTTAGGATTGAAGAAACTATTCTAGAGAAGAATAGGTCGCAGATTATGTGGAGCTAAATTGCTGCGATTCTGAAGCCCAAATCCAGTTCTGTTTAGTGATATAAATAGGATGGGTTTAACCTAGAATTGTCACTGAAGATATACAACTATTATTGATTACTAGGGTTTGTACTTTTGTGAGCCTCTCTTGTATTGTGTGAATACCTGAGTTGGACAGTTTATTGAGTTGTAATTTTTCAGTCACTGCTGTGATTGAAAGGGGAATTAAGAAGGGTCTCATACCTAGGAAAGTCTTAGGTAGAAATATAGTAAGTGGTAGTTTCTCGGTGTTAAGTTGTAAACGTTGGAGTTTAGCTTAGAACCAATTCTACTTAGTGGATTTCATTCCTAGCTTGGTAGCCCCCAGACGTAGGTGTTATTGATCACCAAACTGGGTTAACAATTCTTGCGTGTTGTTTTCTTTCTGCTATTTATATTATGTTCTTCATTATCCTTGTGTGAGAAGCAGAGATCAAGTGTCACGACATCCTGTCCGAGATCTTAGGGATCTGCTTAACTAGAATTTCAATTGGTATCAGAGCAGGCATCCTGCTCTGTATCAGGGTGAGATTCAGGGACGATACTTTCTGGTTCGATGGATAAAGAAAGAGGAATTTTAAATAGACCACCCATACTTGATGGTTCCAATTATGAATATTGGAATGTGCGCATGGTGGCGTTCATCAAGTCCATGGATGGCAAAGCTTGGAAGTCTGCTGTTAAAGGGTGGGACCCACCAAAGGATCAAAGACAAAGATGGAAAGGCTACTGATGAGCTAAACCTTGAAAAAGAGTGAGATGATGAAGATGATAAGCTTGCTCAAGGTAACTCTAAAGCCTTTCATGCCTTGTTCAATTGTGTGGACAAGAACATCTTCAGGCTCATCAAGAACTGCACTGTTGCAATGGATTCCCGGGAAATCTTAAAGAGTGTTCATGAAGGGACCTCTCGAGTTAAATCCTCAAGACTTCAACTACTCACCTCCAAGTTTGAGAACTTGAGAATGAAGGAGGATGAGAGTATTCAATAACTTCATATGAATATTGTGGACATTGCCAATACTTCAAGTGGTCTTGGAGAAAAGATTCCAGAAGCAAAGCTTGTCCAGAAAATTTTAAGATCTATGTCTAAGAGGTTTGACATGAAGGTGACAACCATCGAAGAGGCTCAAGACATAAACACCTTAAAGGTAGACGAACTCATGGGTTCTCTACAAACTTTTGAAATGGCACTTAATGAAAAGTCTGAGAAAAAGAAAAACATAGCCTTGGTGCTCGATCATGATGAAGGAAAGACAAACTCCAAAGAAGAGATGTCTAAGGCTGTTGTGTTTATGGGAAAATAGTATAATCAATTGCTGAAGAAGATAGAGGGGGAATCAAGAGCAAATGTCAAGTCTCAGTCATTCAGCAACCATAAAAGAAATAATCTTGGAAGAAACTCTAAGTATGAAGAAAAAGATGACAAAGAAAAAGGGATCAAGTGCTATGAATGTGAGGGATATGGACACATCAAATATGAGTGTCCTACTTTTCTCAAGAAAGTAAAGAAAGACCTCACTACATCTTGGTCTGAAGATGATTCTGCAAGTGATGAAGAATCACCTAAACAAGTTTCTGCTCTTATAGGAGTGTTTGATTCTGATATAGAATCAGAAATTGGAGATCTATCATATAATGATATAATCAAATCCTTCAAGGAGCTTTACAAGAGATGTGCTGAAATCTGTCAGCTAGGAGAAGGTCAACATAATATTATTATGCTCCTTGAGGTTGAAAGAGTAAAACATCTTGGTGTCATCTCTGATCTTGAGGAGGAAGTCATTGTGCTTAACTCCAAATTTGACAATGTGACAAAAAATGTTAGGATGCTCAACATCAGTTCTGGTATACTAGATGAGATACTTCAAGTTGGGAGGAATGCTGGTGATGTCAGAGGACTTGGCTACAATGATCAAGAAATGCCAAGCAAGAAAAGAGATCTAGAATGCAACCTTAATCAGACCAAAAGAAGACAAAAGATGTCTAACAGAATGTCTCAACATCATTACAGACATCAGAGGAGACAAGATTGGAAATGTCATTATTGTGGCAAGTATGGTCACATTAAACGTTATTGCTACAAGCTACATGGATATCCTAAGGCTAGTATTGCTGGAGAGAAAAGTGTTAGTTCTGCAGCTATACAGTATGTATGTTGGTTAAATTTTGTTAAAACCTTTATGTTAGCTCTTATGTCACTGAAGGTGTTTTAACATGCTGTATGTGTATCTGCCATAACAGATTAGTTGCAGGTTGTGAAATGTCAAGTAGGATGTCTTGACATGTTGTTCTGCACTAACTGGTTATGTTCAGTTTCTGTCATATTAGTTAAATGTCAAGTGTGATGTCTTGACATGTTGTGTTGCACCTACCTAGTATGAGTGCATGGTTGTAATGGTGTGACAGAGATGTCATGAGCACTTCACTGAACCTGAATGTTTAAGGTGATGTAACGTGGCTGTCTTTGGAATGTCATGACAAAACATCTTGATCTGGTACAACAGATACTGCTGCTCTGTGATGGTTAATCAAGATGTCAAAGGAGATGTCACAACATCATTGTCAGTTACAGCAGGTGCTGCTATTGTATATCTCTTGACAGATTTGATCTGATGAGACCTTTTTGGATATACCTCATCATTATACACAGGTCAAGGAGATTAATTAGGAACAAAGTGCAGATTTAATTGGATTTCATAAAAAGGATCTTGGAGACTTTTTAGGAAACTATTTGGAGATTTGTTCCTATTCTTATGGAGAAGATCTTGCAGCTGAATTAAAAAGTGAAGATTTAAAAGATACATAAGATCCTTTGTGGAGCTGATTTATAGGTCTGGAAGATTCAAGTCAGAATCAAGAAGAATATTGAAGAGTAATGACTTTCTAATTATGGAGATAAATTAGGAAGGATTTGATTGAAGACCTATTTTGTAGGAGAATCTTTTGCAGATTTGTAGCAGCTGATATGCTGTGATTAGAAGCCCAAATCCAGTTGGGAAAAAGTTATAAATAGAATGCTTGTAACCTAGAATAAGCACGGGTCCAAAATGTAGATCATTAGGGTTGTGTGAAATTGTGAGCCACTCTGGTATTGTTTCGTACTTAGAGTTGGACTGTTTAGTTGAGTTGTATTTGTCAATCATCTATGAGCTTTTAAGCAATGATGATTGTGTTTCTTTGAAGTGTGCCTTCTACTTTTCTATGATTGAAGAGTTGTTGGAAATCAAGCTGTTGATGCAGTGGTTGAGGTGTTGACTGCTAGACATCATTGCGATGATTGGAAGTGAGATAAAGTCTCTTATCTAGGGTGGACTTGGGTAGAAGGGTCATTGGGTAGTGATTAAGTAAGTAGATCATCAACGGGTGTGTTGATTGTAGGGTCTATGAATTGATACTGCTGATAGTGAACTTCCTTCCTGGCTTGATATGCCCCCAGATGTAGGTTGTTAGACCGAACTGGGTGAACAAATTCTGTGTGTTGTTTATCATTCTGCAGTTTTTAATGTTCTGTATCTACTCTTGATAAACATGTCTTAGCAGATGTTGTAACATCTGTTGTGGCTTCATGTTGATTGTCAGCTATCAACTGTGTGTTGTTCCTTTCTTGTTTAAATGATTATGCAGCACAATGTCTTGAATTGTGTTAAGACATTTGCTGTCTGCATAGACCAGAATTTTCAAAAAGGAGTTCCAAGAATGAGTCTATGGCCCTAATAGCTCATTCCACTCAAAAAGGGTACACTGAAGAGAAGTGGTACTTTGATAGTGGATGTTCAAGACACATGACTGGTGTCAAGAACTATCTGGTGAATATAGTGCCTCATTCCTCCAACTATGTCACCTTTGGAGATGGATCCAAGGGAAAGATTAAAGTAGTTAGGAGATTGGATCAAGCTGGGAATCCTAGACTTGACAATGTGCTGCTTGTTAAGGGATTAACTGCAAACTTGATTAGCATAAGTCAACTTTACGATCAAGGTCTAAAGGTCAACTTCACCAGATCTGAATGTTTACTTGTGGATGATAAAGATAGGATTATCATGAAAGGTGTCAGATCAAGGAATAATTGTTATACATGGACAGCCTTGCATCAAAATCACTCCTCAAAACTTAACATGGGTGAATCACATATTGGAAGGTTAACCAAGATGACACATAGGAGATTGCAACATCAGACTATCGCAAGGATTGAGAATATTCTTCAAAAGGCCTCTATGATTAATGAAATTGCTGGAAATAGATGTTCATATGCTGTCAGAAAGGACTCAATCATAGAAACTGAAGAGATAACGACAAAAATTGGTTGGCTCTGGCATAATGTCACACGAGATGTCGTGACATCCTTCTATGAAAACTTGAATCCTTCTAGTGGTACAAAAATTCAAAGAAAATTTTGAAGGACAAATTAGGGTTTTACTTGTGTGGGAACACTATTCAAGGGTATACAGGGTTCCAAAATCAATCTTTTCAAATTAACCAAAACTGCTTCAGCGATAGATATCCTCACTCTACACTAATTTTCTCAAACTTATTCACCTTCCAGACTGAAAACAAGGGAAATCGTGTTCACTGTACGATGTCGCAAAATAATCACCAACAAGACCAACCAAGAAGGATACTGCAACAACATCCGCTTCTAAGTTAAAACCTGAAGAGTTGTATGCTGAAGATGCAATTGATGTTGTTCCCCTTGTTATCGTCCCATGCAAAATGGATAAACTCCCTGTAAGAAAATCAAAGAACTTTTCACCAGGTAACCCTTCGAACACTTCTGGTGCTTTCACTAGTCCTAGGAAGGGAATAGAAAAGTTTAACCCGGATGAAAGGATTGACAAAATAGTGAATAGACTCATAAGTCAAGGGGATAGAATGAGTGTTGCTGGAATTACTAGACCACTGGCTCAGATTATGCCAACAAATTCAGTTCTTGACGAGGATGTGACTGAGAGAAATACTAATAATGGTGGAGATGATGATGAAGTGTCAAAAGGGAATATGCATACCCTTGCTGACTCCGTGGTGAGAAATGTTGAGACAGATGATGGAATATCCTCATCTGCAAAAGTGTCTCAAGAACATGCATCTAAGGTGATTGCTGAAGAAGTAACTAACAAAGTTATCAATATAGATGACTTACCCTCTGATGATGAAGTCATTGCAACACGTCTCAATCCTAGTGTGGCTGAAAGATTGAAGAATAGAAAAGATAAGGGTGTGGACACTAAAAACACATCTAACAAGCAAAATAAGAAATCTGTAGTTGGACCCCATAGGCCTTGGAGCAAGGTTGCTGTTGTGTCCAAAAAGAGAAAGGCAGAGTCTGACAATGAATCAGACTATAACGCTCAGAACATCATGCCCATTAAGAAACCAGCCTCTAAGAAGAAGGATGTTACTCTTCCTAAAGCTCCCATGGACAACATCTCATTCTATGATGTTGTAAATGTTAACAGGTAGAGGTATGTATACCACAGAAGAGTTGCTCTAGAGAGGGAATTGGGAAAGAATACCCTCAATTGTATAGAGGTAATGGATTTGATTAAAGAAGCCGACTTGTTAAAGACTGTCTCTCAATTTGGCTCATGCTATGAGAGGCTGGTCAAAGAGTTTGTAGTAAATATTCCAGAAGAGTGCAATGGTCGAAAAAGTGAGGACTACTTAAAAGGTATATGTCAGGGGAAATGTTGTGACATTTTCTCCTACTGAGATCAACAAGTTCCTTGGTAGACCTGAAGGTCCTCTGGCTGAAATTGAAGACTCTGATGATCAGATTTGTAGAGAAATTACTGGCAATACTATAAGAAATTGGCCCAGCAAAGAGAAACTGTCAGTTGGGATGCTGAGTGTTAAATATGCCATTCTTCACAGAATTGGAACGGTCAACTGAGTGCCAACTAACCATACTTCAACCATCTCAGCTAGTCTAGGTAGATTAATTTATATGGTTGGCAAAGCAAGAAAGTTCGACTTTGGAACTCACATCTTCAATCAAAGCAATCTACATCAACTGCTGTGAAACTCCATATATGTTTTCCTTCACTTATTTGTGGGATAATTCTAAATTAGTACCCTAGCATCCTAGTATCTATAGATCATGCAATGAAAAGGGAATCTCCCTTGACTCTACATTATAAATTATTTACTAGAAGCCATGTCACAGATATTGCTTCAACATCTACACCAATATCTGCTGCAACAACTACAAAAGAGGAAACTATAGCCCAACTCAAGAACACCTGTAGGGAGCTTGATGCTATCATAAAAACCAGTACAGCCAGGAAGGACAAATTGGAACTTCTGATACAAGCTTTGTCTGCTGAGCAGGACAAGAACATTGGAGCAAACACTGGAGATGTCGAGAAGCGTGCTGCTGAAGAAAACAGTGAGGAAGTTGATGTTGCTGCTGATGATGGTTCTGATCAAGAAACAGAAGATGACTACTGAGAGTTGTCTTTTCTTTATTTTATGTTTTCTTGTTTTGTTTTTGTTTTGGGTTTTATAAGGGCTTAATGCCCAAGATAATTTACTTTTGTTTGGGTGTGTACTTTAATTACTTTATACTGGTTATTTGGTTTTTGAGTTAGTCTTTCTTCCTTTGTCATATTATGGCTAAAAAGGGGGAGTAATACTAACTTTACTAACCACTGCTGACTACTACTAACCATTGAGGGGGAGTAGTGCTGGTGCTCCTTGCAGAAGAAGGTATTGGTTAAGGGGGAGACAAAGTTTAGTTTGTATTCTGCTGCTGTTCTGATGATCTGGTCTCCTTGTTCTGAATAATTCTGTCTGCAGGTTAATTGTAGTTAGTTTTAGCAAAAACTGGGTGATAATTGATCCCTCCTTTAGTACCAATGAGGGGTACATTGGGGAAACTTCCACATTTGTCAATGATCTTTATTCCGTTATAGACCCGATTGTACCAATCTATGTCAGAATGGGTGAGAGACATAATCTTTTGTGACCATCGTATACCACTTTTGAGATCCCAAAAAGCAGCAGATTTTGGTAAGTGGGAAATAAACCATTTTGTAAAGTAATGGTACACATCATGTAATCATCCCTCCGCTATACAAGTTCCTTAAATGTACTGAGTGGTAAGCATCTGCAAGCAAAGTTGGGTCTGGGTCCCCAATTAAGAATATCTTGATAGCGTTTATGTCGATGAAATTGTCAATGTTAGGGAAAAGGAATAACCCATAAGTGAGTAGAACAAAGTTATCCTCAAAAGCAACTATGTTTCCGATGCTGGCAAAGTATAGGGTTTTTTCCAACAGAAAACTAGCTGGTAGACCTTGAATTCCTCTCTTGGTGGTCATATGGGTTTTGATATCTGATATTTCCAAAGAGGTGACTCTTGCAATGATTTGATCTTTAGGAATTTATTCCAGTCCAGAGAATGGATCCTGATCAGTGATGGGTAAATCAATCAGATGAGAGTATTCTTCCAATGTTGGTGTGAGATGATAATCTGGAAATGTGAACCAGTGGTACATCGGATCATAGAACTGTACCAATGTAGTTAGGACTCCTTCCACCATGTTGACTTTCAAAAGAGACAAAAGTCCTCCGTACTTAGCTCTGAAAGCTTTTGGATCAAGTTTTGGATTTCTGAAGGTGTACTTCCGAGTTTTTCTTCTACCAAAATCCATAATGTGGTTTTTGATATTTGCAACACCCCGTTTCTTTAGTTCTTTTGAAAATTTTTTAGAAAAGATTTTATTTTGAAAGTTTTTAATGAATGCATGGATGCATGAATGCAGCAAACACAAATATGAAAACATGGGGCTTAAGGGTTTATCGTCACGAGCATGAAGCCATGGGTCTACCCATCCCAAAGGTTAGGGGTTCTTTTTTGTGTACTTGTAGAACGGGTTCTAACAAGGTTCCTAAAATCATTGACCGCTCTTAAGAATATTACCAGCAAACTGACTGACTTATGAGAGCTGTAATATCCCTAAAATAAGTCTCATTTGAGGGTAGTATCGCGTATCAACTATTCCCAATAGTAACCGCACTACGTCCTAGAAATGGCCAAGATTAAATGTTTACTAATCCTCAGTTTCATAGGCGCCCAGTGGAAAAAGTAATATTTTCACGACTTGCTCGTTTAACATCAGTAATTCCAAAAGGGCACCTCTACTGATTTGGTGGACTTTCGAGTTATCTTGGTCGGGATTCACTCCCTATAAGCCTTCTTGATTCTGCCACCTTCTATCTTAAAATATGCTCTCAAGCCCACTGAGGACTTTTTGACTCACCACATGTGTATTAATCACATTCCCAGATGATAGTAATTTAAACAAGTATGGCAGATAAGAAGATAGTATGATGGAAAATAGTAAATGGTATCAAATGAGAAAGTGAATAAAATAGAAAAAATATGCAATGCAAGGCTTAACCCTCCTAGAAAAAGATAAAAGTCCCTATTAGAGTCGCCATTTTTCTGTAGCTCGGTTTTTATGATGCGACCACCACCGCATTTGGTGCTACTTTTTGATTTCTATATTTATCCTATGAAGTTTAAAAGGAAGGGGGAGATATCTCAAACTAACCCTGCGTGCAAATGTTTTCTTTAACAAATGCAAAGAGATCGGGGATCGGGGGTTGGTTATACAAAGGGAAGCTGTTAACACCCTGAGTATCTATAGTAATCTATAGGAACCTTTATTTGCATATGTTTCTACTGTTGTATTGCTTGGTTGCTTAAATCCATTTGTTGTTGATTTGGGAAAGTTTCTCCTTTGTGAAGGCTGAGGAAATATTTTTGTTGTTTTTGGGTTTTCTATTGTTTTTGGGAAGGTACTGGACCTAAAGTTTTTTATTAGTGCGCTTGGTAAGATTTCACAATCTTATTCCTACGTATTCCCGTAAAGAAACTTTGGGAAATCAGAGCAATCGTAGCTCCTCCTATTCTATGGGAGGAAATTGTTCGGTGTCTTATTCAAAGCCCAAGATTGAAGCTAAAAGAGTATTTGTGTCTTGTTCAAAGCCCAAGATTGAAGCTAAAAGAGTGTTTATGTCTTGTCCAAAGCCCAAGATTGAAGCTAAAGGAGTGTTGGTGTCTTGTTAAAAGCCCAAGATTGAAGCTAAAGGAGTGTTTGTGTCTTGTTCAAAGCCCAAGATTGAAACTAAAGGTTTGACTGAGAGAGAATTTGTCATCTCTAAAGGGAGACATCTCACCTATTCATCACAAACATTGAGGAATTGATTGTAAGGGAAGTTGTTTTAATTGGAATGTGTGGAATCCAACAATGCCATATCTTCCTTCATAAGTCTTTGCATGCTAAGAGAGGGACATTGACTTGGATGTGTAGAATCCAGAGGTTTGCCACTTACATCACTTAGATGAAAGAGAAATTTTAGCCATGATAAAGGAGGGACTCCAACTTGGATTTTGAATCTACAAGTGTGACACTTACATCAATTATCTGGAAATGGTTTTAATTGTTTATTTTGAAATATGATGTATAAAGGAAATATCCTCCTGCAGAGAGGACTCATAGTCTCATTTGTGGGGGTGATGGATTTTGTGCCTTGATCTAAGCCCAAGGTTGAAGCTAAAAAAAGTTGAAAACTGACTCAACTAGGGGAGTATTATATATGTCATGTACAAAGCCCAAGATTGAAGCTGACCGAAAAAATCATTATATGAAGCCTAAGAGGTGGCTGACTCTTGCTGAGGATTTATTTAAATCCAGGAGAAGGTTTAAACTGTTTTGAGGAACCAAAAAAGAAATTAACTCTTGCTAGGGATTAGAGAAGAGTTGAATTATCAGATGCCATGAGGCCATGATTCTCTTGGGGATTTGTTAATGGTAACATGGTTCTGGCTGGGGATTTTAAAGATGAAAGCCAAACCTTGTTGAGGATCAGAAGAGACTTTAAAAGGATAAGCTTGAATGCCTTAGAGGCTTTGACTCTCCTAGGGGACTGATGTACTGTTAAAGATAACTAGGGTCTATCCTATGCTTTTAGGAAGCCTGAGGGTCCTTGTATGAAGCCCAAGAGGAGGCTAGGGATGCTTCTAGGAAGCCTAAGGGTCCTTGTATGAAGCCCAAGAGGAGGCTAACTGTTGAGACTTTCCAAGTCTAGGAAGAGTTCAAGAAAGGTTTCACCGGGAATAATCCTTTCTTTGTTGAACTGTTCTAGGGTTAAAGGGATTAAAGAAGAGGTTTCACCGGGAAATAATCCTCTCTTTATTGAATTGTTTCAAGGTTGAATGAATTGAACAAAGCCCAAGAGAAGGCTGACTGCATTCCTTTGTACAGGGGAACCAGTTATTTGAACTAGGTTATACTGATTGAAAGGATCCTATTGTTTGAACTAGTCTAAACTAAGGATGATATAAATGCTATGAGAAACTTCAACAAGATATGTACAAGTATATATACAGATATCTGAACAAGTATATAAACAAGTATAAATTAAATTGAGAAAGGTGATGGGTCTTATTCTTTGGATAAAAGCCCAAGTGTATTGTGATTGATCAGATGTTTTCTTCAAGATTGACTTAGTGTTTTTGAAGAAAATGAAGAAAGTTTTGAACTTGATTTTGACTTGATCTCAAGTAAGAGAAAAGCAAAGGTGTTGGGTCTTACACTCTAGATAGAGGCCCAGATGATTTATTGTATCCTGTACAAAGCCCTGGATGAATGAGGCTAAAATATTTTCTATTTACAAAAAGGGTGTTGGGTCTTACACCCTATTAGAGGCCCAGATAATTGTTTAAAACAAAGTTTATGTACAAAGGGATGAGACTTACACTATTAATAGAGGCCCAAAGATTGTGATGAAAACAGTGAACGCGCCATGATTTTGAAAAGTGCGATGGGACTTATACTATAGCAGAGGCCCATAGATTGGTTTATTTACAAAGAGGGTTGGGTCTTACACTCTAATAGAGGCCCATGAGTGTTGAAATGAAGTTTGAAAGATTGAATCAAAGTAAAACCCTAAATTCATTTTTAAAGGTATTTTCCAAAAAAAAATCAATAAAAAATGATAAAAAAAATATCAAATAAAATCATTAATTATGTTATAAACAATGATTAAGGTTTATGAGAAAAGTATTTTATCCACATGAATATTTAAAATCATTTTGGTTTTAAAAAATCAAGAAAAGAAATCATTTAAAAAAACATTTAAAACAATTTAAAATAATATTTTTTTAATATATTAAAAATATATCAAATAAAAGTTAGTTTTGTGATTTTTTGTGGATTAAAATAATAGGGTATTTAAATGTCATGTGTAAAAAAATTGGGATTAAAAATAATTAATTTGATAAGAAAAATCAATATTTGAAATTATTTTTAAAACAATTTAAAAATAATATATTAAATATATTAAAAATATATCAAATATAAAATATATTTTTGATATTTTTTGTGAATAAATTATTTAAATATGTGAACAATATTTTTGAAAAAAATCATTTGAAAATAATCAAAATTGGATGTGGAAACTAATTTTTGAAAATAAATGAAAATATTAAAAAAATATTTAAAAATTCAAAAATTAAAAAAAATGGCGCCAAGGCCACCTTCTTCTTCCTCGTGCACCACCACCATCACTGATTTACAAAACCTCTCATATCTCCCTCAATACGTAATGATTTTGCACGATGTAAACATGAGAGTTGTTTGTTTTTGAACAAGGAACACGATGGTACCAATTAATTTCATTTCTTTTAAGTGTAGAGTGAGTTATTATGTGATGAACAGATGAACCCTAATTTTTGTAAGAACATTGTGAAATCCTATACACGATTGATACATAGAAATTGATTGAGGGAAAACATTCTATATAAGTGCAGAAACATGTTGGTAACTTGAAATATAAAAAATGATGCATGTTTCATGGAGTTTGGGAAGTTCAGGCTTACCTGTACAAGAGGAATTTGAATCCTCAGTTGTAGGTGTTACAGATGTAAAATGATGACCCGGACAACTTCCCTAGACCTCAAGGATTGTGTTGATATGCTTGGAATAGATTGAAACCTTCTGGATTGCTTGGCTCAGATCCAACTGTAGCTGGCTTGGGGTGAGATGTGATCTTGATGAATTTGATGTTACAAATGTTGTTCAAGTGTTTGGATCACTCATATATGATGTATGTGAGGTGTTTTCATCATTAGTTTGGATTGAATTGCTCTCTATTTGAAAATTCGATTCTCACCTCTTAAGGTTTTGGAATTTTGAAGTGAAGAGTGAAATGAGAGAAAACATGTGTTGTGATGTTTTGGGGTGGTTTGAATGATCATAAATGACTTCTATTTATAGGAGGAAAAGTTTGTTTTTAGAGGAATAGTGAATGGATGAAGGATCACTCTATTATCCAATGGATACGGTTATGTAGCATGACTTGAATGCTAAGGTACCTTAAGTCTCCTCTAACATAGCTATGTGTTGACTCTTATCAATTTTGCAGGTTTGAAGTCTTCTTATTCTTGGATATGTCTTGACTGGTTTGTGCTTGATCCATGCCACCTCAATGCATCACATTAACGCTTGATGCCAAAATTGAAATTCAAGGTTCATGTAATAATGGATTTGCACATGTTAGGCTAGATACTTGACTCCTTGGTCCAAAGTTGAAAATATCAAGTGATTCATCAAGATTCGTTATAATCTTGGATGATGCCAAAGCTTGCAAGATGAAAAACTTGTTGTTGAAAATCGTGTGGTGCAAGTAATTTGCCAAATGCTGTCAAAAAACAGTTTGTGTCAAGGCATGTTGTGAGGTTTATAACTTCTTGCTCAAGTTGAATTAATGGAAGTTCTTGTACTTCTTAGAAAGCTTGTATATCATACTTCAACTTTTATGTTTACATTTGGTCTTGGTTCATCTTGGATCATAATGGAAAATGCCTCCAAAGTTGGACAAAACATGAGACAGATTCTGCCTAAAAAATTTTAAGTGTCAAAGTTCAAAATCTCATGAAACCCTAACTTTAATGCTTCATATCTCAAAATCTATGCATTTTTTTGGGGGTACTCTGTAGCGAGCGATTTTGGACGCGGTTCTTAAGCGCTGGCCGCTCTCTGCGGTTGAGTTTACTACAGATCGATTCATTTTTTATCCTATTGTGAGCTGAATAAGGAAGGGAAATAGATGTCTCCAATTAACCCTGCTTTGCATACTGAGTTTAAACAGCGGTCTGTTAGGTTGCGAATGCTATCAATGTGGGGGGCCTTTGTACTGGTTATTTGTATTTTCGCCAATACGGTTTTCTTTTTCTCTTTCTAGGACTTTCTGGCGGGGAACAAGGATTAAGATGTTAGGACTGATGCTTTTGATAGATACATGAGAGTATGGGATTTTGGGTTTTTGTTTAGTGTGCTCGCTAAGATTTTTCTTTCAATCTTATGCCTACGTATTCCCGTTTACCGAAACAGGGAAATCAGAGCGTTCGTAGAATAGGAGGAAATGGTTGTTCTTGGTGTCTTGTTCAAAGCCCAAGACGTGAAGCGAAAGGTGTTTGTATCTTGTTCAAAGCCCAAGATGTGAAGCTTAAAAGGTGTTGACTTTAGAGAGAATTTTTCATCTCTAAAGAGGGGTTTGTCTGTTACGACTGTTTATAAAGGAGGATTACTTTAACCGGGATATGTGAATCCGACAATGCCATAATTTCCTTTATAGGGGATTTCAACCTGAAGGAGAAGACTTTAACTCAGTGTAGAGTAATGCCATCTTTCCTTAGGAGTTTCTTATGCTAAAAGAGGGACAGTGGCATGGATGTAGATGATCCAGAGGCTTGCCGCTTACAGCGATTAGATGGAGGGGAATGAGTTGTTGATGTTTGTGTACGGTGAACGAGGCACAACTTTGATGCTAAAAGGCTAATTGGATTAACCAGTGGTTTTCTTATATAAAGCCTAAGAGGAGGCTAATATGTGTCTCGTACAAAGCCCGAGAGAGAGGCTAAAAGGTTTTGACTCAACGAGGGAATCTTTTGGTATCTCGTACGAAGCCCGAGATGGAGGCGAAATTTGTTTGGCTCAATAAGAACCTTTTTGTATCTCGTATAAAGCCCGAGAGAGAGGCTAAACATTGTTTGACTCCGCTGGGGAGAATCATTTGTGCAAAGCCCAAGAGGAGGCTAACTTCACTGGAGAATAATCATTATACAAAGCCTAAGAGGAGGCTATGGTTACTGTTTCAGTTGAGTGACAGGTCCGACATACTGATTTTAAAGAGAAAATCAGTTCTTATATGAGCAACACTGTACTCATGGATTTGATTCGAGGATCAGGGATATTTCCTTGTCTTTGAGGAAACGGGAAATCCAAAGGGTATTGAGACTGTCCGAGTCTACTGGTTTCCTTCCTATTTTAACGAAGGGGTCACTTGAGAATGTCTTTGAGACTCAAGGATATTAGACTGTCCGTGTCTAGAGTTTCATCTTTTGTACTATGCTTTGAAAAATAGTAGTAGACTCTATGAAAGGACTGTTCTATGCGGATGACTAAGTTCTGTTCCTATACCTCTAGGAGGTCGTCGGGACAATTTGTACGAAGCCCAAGAGGAGGCTGGAAACTTTTAAGAAGCCGACGGATCCTTGTACGATGCCCAAGAGGAGGCTATCATTCTTGGAGGAAGAGATCATTATACGAAGCCTAAGAGGAGGCTGTGAATACTTCTAAGAAGCCGTATGGTCCTTTTACTAAGCCCAAGAGGAGGCGGGGTTACTTTTAGGAAGCCTGTGGGTCCTTGTACGATGCTCAAGAGGAGGCCGATGCTTTTAAGAAGCCGATGGGTCCCCAAACCCCGAGAAATTCAAGGCAAGCTATTCACGAGGAATAGATCAGGTCAGGAAAGTTCGAGAATTTAGAAGAAACTCAAGAGATGCCATTCACGGAGAAAAGATCATCTCTGGGGAGTAGAGTTTCTTGAAAAGTGCTTTTAAGAAGCCTGTGGGTCCCCAAACCCTGAGAAATTCAAGACATGCCATTCACCGGGAATAGATCAAGCTAGGAAAGTTCGAGAATTTGGAAGAAACTCAAGAGATGCCATTCACGGAGAAAAGATCATCTCTGGGGAGTAGAGTTTCTTGACAAGTGCTTTTAAGAAGCCTGTGGGTCCCCCAAACCCCGAGAAATTCAAGACAGGCCATTCACGAGGAATGGATCAAGCCAGGAAAGTTCGAGAATTTGGAAGAAACTCAAGAGATGCCATTCACGGAGAAAAGATCATCTTTGGGGAATAGAGTTTCTTTGACAACTTCTACGAGTGACAGTCTATAAAAGGGTTCACCGAGAATGCTGTCTTTCATGTCTCCATATTGTTTAACCCCAAGAGGAGGGAAGACTGTGACTGGTAATCCTATGGGGATCTAGTTTAGACTATTTCTAAGAGTGATCAACGGGCTTAATGCTAGACGTAGTTGCCGGGGAAACTCTAAATATCTATACTATTATTACACAGTTGATATGAGTTTATGAAAGAAGACTTACAGTGAAACAGCCCCACAATACAGTTATATGTATATGAAAGCGGTAAATGAAAGCAATAACCCCTTACTCGGTTGTAGAGCTTCCATGCTATTTGGTTAGTTGTTCAACAAAGAAAGATTAAAAACGACAGTATATTCAAAATTAAAGGAGAAAGTGTTTTGAAAAAGAAATATTTGGGGCTTACAGCTCAAGGAGAGGCCCAGGGTTTTATCAGTGAGCGCACTGTTTGAATTTGTACAGAGGGACTTATACAAGTGACTGTGGCCCAAAAATTGTTTTCTGTACAAAGGGATGGGTCTTACGCTCTCTCAAGAGGCCCAAAAAGGTTTAAAGAAAAAGAGTGGGGCTTATAACACGAGGGTAGGCCCAATTGATTTTTCGTTTAAAAATGGCGATCGCGCCGAGGTTTTCTTTTAACGCCGAGGGACTTATACAATAAGTGAGGCCCAAATGGTTTTGGTTAAAAGGGGATTGGGTCTTACACTCTATTAGAGGCCCAAAAAGGTTTTGAATGGGTCTTATAGCTCGAGGAGAGGCCCATGGTTATTTTTAAAAGGGCGACGATCGCGCCGTTTGTTTTTGACGGTATCGGGACTTATACAATACACTGAGGCCCAAAAATGATTTGGTCAAAAAAAGGATTGGGTCTTACACTCTATTAGAGGCCCAAAGAGTTTTGAAAATGTTTTATGAGGGTTGAATTAATCCAAAAACCCTAATTTGTTTTCAAAAATGTATTTAATTGAATAAAAATTCAATTAAAATGATCAAAATTGTTTAACATATGAAAAACAAATTGTGATCTTGGATTTATGCTTCAAAAATTAAGTATTGACCTACAAAATAATTAGAAAGCATTAAAAGTTGCAAAATCAATGTGGAAAAAATATTTAAAATGTCAAAAACAATTAAAACAATAATGCTTTGCAAAAATATCAATTATATGAAATAAATAATATTTTTGGGATTTTTTGATAAAATAAAATATTTTAACATTTTTGTGAATTATTAAAAAAAGAATCAGCTCAAAATCATTAAAACTCAGAGAGAAATTAATTTTTGAATCAATTAAACAAATATCACAAAATTCAAATATTCAAATTTCTGAAAATGGTGCCAAGAACACACCAAGAACACGCGCGTGTTCTGAGTTTCCCAGATTTGCGTTTTCCATCCAATCTCACTGAATACTTAACCATATCATGCAATCCACATACCAATCAACTCGTTTCAACCTCACGATCATGTCTATAACACTTAATTTCATTTAAATTAAACATAAAACATGAAATCACGAAGAAACCTCAAGAACCCTAATTTCTGCATGAAGGCTAGGATTTTTGATACACGATTCAAACAAAGCAATTAATTGAGGGAAAACATTCCATGCATGATTATGAACCTGTGGCCAAATTATTGTGCAGCAAAAATTGCATGGATCATAGAGTTAGAAGAGCTCATGCTTACCACTTGCAGCTGGTGATCGTGATTTGTGTAGGAGGTGTTACAGTTGTGTTGTGATGATCTGAACAGCTTCCCTAGGTGCTATGGAGTGTGTTTGAATGCTTGGACTTGATGGAAATTGGCTAGATCACTTCATGGCATCTCAACTGCACTTTGGTTAAAACCTTGAGCAATTGACTGGTGATTCTGAGAAATCAATGTTCCAGTTGTTGTTTAAATGTTTGATCAGCTCATATGTGATGTATGTGAGGTGTGTGAGTGATTGGTTTGAGTGGAATTGCCCTCTAGCTCAAAACCCGATAGTTACCTTGCTAAGAAAGGCATTTTTGCCAAGAGAAAGAAATTTTGAGAAAGGCAAGTGTTGTAGGCCTTTGGTGTACTTAAACTGAACACAATTGAGCTCTATTTATAGTAGAGCAAGTTTGTTTTGCAAGGAATAGTGAATGACAACTGCTAAGTAGGTTTGGCCAATGTTGGCAAATGAAAATCCAAGTCTCCTCTAGGCATTGACTAGAGGTTAGGGCACAGAGCTTTGGTTCCCTTGGTCTTGGATAAGTCTTGACTGATTTCAGATGAGAATGGCTCAGTCCATGCCACCTTGATGCTTCCATTGAATGCTTCAATCCAAATTTGGAGTCTTGTCCCTATTTTGGCCATTCTAGGTTCAACATGCTATTTCTTGTTCCATGGACTTTGGAGGCTTGGCTCAGTGATTGTCCCCTTTAGATTCAATCCTCAGATGTGTCCAAGTGGATAGGAGCATTTGAATTTGGCTGATTTTGGTAAATCGAGCAAAATTGCAAATTCTGCCTTGCCTTTGACAGATTTCAGCAAGGCAACTTACCAATGTCATATCTCATGGTGTAAGTTGAATTTGGTAATGTTCTTGGCCATTTTGGAAAACCCTTACATGATACAACAAATGTTTGAACATGTTTGGTTTTGATCTCTTTTGAATCCAAGTGAAAAATCCCCCTACATTTGGCCAAAAGTAAGGCAAAATCTGACTTAGTGAAATTTTCACTAAGTGTTGGAACAAAGTGTTTTCTCTTGATTTTGATCACTCCATAACTCAAAATCCATGAGGAATTTGGACATAGGTCAGTATGAAGCTTTTGTAGAGGGCAATGAGATCTACAAATCAAGCTTTGAATGGGGCACAATGGCCTTGTGGTTTAGGAGTTATGGTCCTCCAAAGTTGGTGCATTAGTGGCACTTTTTCATGACTTAGAAAAATTTCTAAGTTTTATGGTTACCCCTTTTACAAGTTATCCAACTTTTTTTTATTTTTCTTGATGAATGATGATTCAAATCATACATTAACATCATTTTAGGGTTAAAAATCCATTTTGGTGAAAAATCTCAAAAAGTCAAAGTTGACTTTTGTGCACAGTTGACTTTTTATCAGATGAATTCCAAACTGTGCAATTCTTCAGGAAATCATGTCCTTGACCTAAATCAAACTTGATGGACATGTCCCATGGGTGTTATAGGGTATATTGGATCATGTCTTAGGGTTTGGGAGCATGTCCTGGTCAAAAGTCAAAGTTACAGTTGACTTTTCCCTTAAAACCCTAATTGTGGTGCAGATGAGATTGAGACTTGTTGCTCAAGCTTCTTGGATTAATCCATTGTTGCAAATGGATCAATATAGTTCATTAGAGACCCTCAAACCCTCTCTTGAGGTCTTGGCTCATGGTTTGTTCCAAAATTCAACTTACGGGTGAATTAGGTCAAGAAACCCTAATTCCTGATTTTTGATGAATGCATCCCCTGAGGCAAAATTGACTTGATGATTGGGTCCATGAGGTTCCATGGAGTATATTAGGTTAGGTTTTGGATCATTGGCTTGTGCCCAGATGAAAAATTTCCATCTGGAGGCCCTTGTCGATCAAAACCCTAATTTGGTGACACTGTCGATCTTGAGACTTGATCCACCTAGAAGGGAGTAGCCTTGTGCTTAATCCTTGAAGTGAGAGTCCTTTTGATCCATTGTGGATGTTTGAGAGGTTAGACAAGTTGAAGATCATGTCATTCCTTGATTGATCCTTTGTCTAAGCACTCAGAGAGGGCTCGAAACCCTAATTTTGATTGTAGTGGATGCTCACCCATCTTTGGGGAGACTGATGAGGTATGATGGTTCCTCCATATTGTGATGATGATTTTCACAATGATGGGAAATCTTAGTGGTCAAAATTTGGGGTATGACAGATGCCCCTATTTAATCTTCTTGGACCCGAAGGTGTGAATGACAAAGGTTTTCGGGCATTCGGGGTGCAAGAGGATTAAATATCAGAATACCCAAAATTTTGATGGTGGTTATGAATGGTAGCTTACGCATTCATCTTCTTTAGCTAAACAATGATGCTTAGAAAAGGTAAACTTCCCCTCGATCTTGGTCTTCAGCCAAGGAACTGGTCTCAGTTTCTAAAATAAACTTCCCCTCGATCCTGGTTTCCTACCAAGGAACTGGTCTTAGTTTCTGATGTAAACTTCCCCTTGATCCTGGTTTCCTACCAAGGAACTGGTCATAGTTTCTGATGTAAAATTTCCCTCGATCCTGGTTTCCTACCGAGGAACTGGTCTTAGTTTCTGATGTAAACTTCCCCTCGATCCTGGTTTCCTACCGAGGAACTGGTCTTAGTTTCTTTCGTCAATAAACTTTACTGACAAGGGACGCTATTCGTAGCGGCTTTCCTTCAAACTTCTCGCCGAATTTTCCTGAGGAGATGCCATTTGAGAGAAAAACTTTGATGTCAGACTCGCTGGGGAACCCAATCGTCTGAGTTGTAGAGGTTTACAAACTTCTTTGTTTGGAGACGCCATTTGTTGACTCTACTCGGGGAATGTGAGTCCCTTGAGAGACTGCATTCGTTTGGGGTCTTTACATTATACTTTTCTCGGAGATCTTCTCGGAGAAATGCCATATGATGTGATCCAATTTTGAGGTGCCGATGACCTTTTCATCAGTGGGTTTTTCGGAGAAAAACTGCCGTACTGCCGAATCTTTGATTAGGAGGCTTTCTCTGTGGATTTTCCTTAATCCGGGAAAGCAAGGATATCATCTTCAATGGCGAAGAGTAATGTTAACTGAGGGCTCTCTGGTTTTTCAGAGGTTCAAGTTATCAAAGTGGTCGAGGACCCCACTTCAATCCAGAAATAAAACTGGAGGAGAGAGAATGTTCAGACGCAGCGTTTCCTGACGAGGCAAGAACTGACGACTCGATTGAGAGAACTTCTATCACTACGGGACAAGACCGACTAGAGTGATAGTGATGCAATATGAAATGTGAATGCAAATAAATAATGCATGATGTGTGTATGTTTATGCTGACAAAACTGACGCGACATACAAACTGACAGGTGAACACAATTGGATACTCGGCCATCGCGGGGCGAAGAAGTATCGCTGGTTCAGAATAGCAATTCCACCTTGCTTAGGAGAGATAATCCTTGTTGGGAGCTATGTTGGTCAGGCTTAGGAGATAAGAACTCGGCCGAGGCGTGTCAGACGAAACAAGGTCTCTGACACAGTTGATCCCTTCATTCAGGCGTACTGGGTTAGAAGGAGTACTTTGATTATGCACTTTGAAGTTCGCTTACTTCTGGAGAAGCTACCGATGTTCTTCTGATGTTCAACAGTAAAAAGAAATTGCCGTCTTTAATTTAAGAGCAGAAAAAGTTTTAACAAGTAAATTCATTTTTGTTTTATTTCAAGAATCGTTAATCATGTTAACAACGTCGTTCTGTAAAGCTAAAAGGCTCAAATTTTATTGATAAGATGGAGATCAGCCAAACGCGTGATTCCAAAGAGTATATACAAAGTTTGAAAATGATAAGTTACAGGGAAAAGGGCTACGTTGAAACATAACGACCACTATCCTTCTACCAACTTTGAATTCGGGACATCCTGAGCTTCTGTCGAAGATGACCTTGACTGGAGTTTTCCTCCAATGGATGGTATAACTGCTGCTGCTGAGGGACTTGCCTCTATTGAACATAGTTACTTGCCATTATCCCTAATTTTTGCCTGGATTGTACTATGATGTTTCCAATCCATCGGGATAATTTTTTGTTTTTTGTTTTTTTTATGTCTCTAACTTTTTCCTGGACCGCCCTTTCGGGTTTTCAATCCACTGAGACGTTTTTTTTAGTTTAGGCGAAGTATTTCTTGACTACATCAACATTCGTGGGGTAGGCAAATTCCTCTCCGTCCATGGTTGCAAGCCTCAAGGTGCCGCCTGAGAAAGCTTTCGTGACCACATAGGGGCCACCATAATTCAGAGTCCACTTGCCTCGCGAATCAGTGAGAAATGATTGTATCTTTTTGAGCACAAGGTCTCCTTTTCTGAAAACACGAGGTCGTACCTTTTTGTCAAACGCCCTCTTCATTATCTGTTGATACAACTGACCGTGGCATAGTGTCGTGATTCTCTTTTCTTCGATCAGATTCAGTTCTTCGTGTCGACTTTGACACCATTCAGCTTCGGTGAGCTTAGCTTCCATCAATACTCGGATTGACGGGATCTCTACTTCAATGGGGAGCACTGCTTCCATGCCATATACTAGAGAGAAAGGGGTTGTCCTTGTTGAAGTGCGGACAGATGTGCGATAACCGTGAAGCGCAAAGGGTAACATCTCGTGCCAGTCTTTGTAGGTTACAACCATCTTTTGAACAATCTTCTTGATGTTCTTGTTAGCCGCTTCTACCGCTCTGTTCATCTTTGGTCGGTAGGGAGATGAGTTATGGTGTTCAATCTTGAACTCTGCGCACAACTCTTTCATCATCTTATTGTTCAAGTTAGATCCATTATCCGTAATGATCTGGCTCGGAACACCATAACGGCAAATGATATTGTTTTTGATAAATCGGACCACCACTTGTCGGGTTACATTAGCGTATGACGCTGCTTCGACCCACTTGGTGAAATAGTCAATGGCTACCAGGATGAACCGATGTCCGTTTGAAGCCTTAGGTTCGATCAAGCCAATCATGTCGATTCCCCATATGGAAAAAGGCCACGGGGAAGAGAGAGCTTTGAGATGTGATGGCGGTACATGAATTTTGTCGGAGTATATCTGACACTTGTGACACCTCCTCATGTACTTGTAACAGTCGGATTCCATTGTCAACCAATAGTACCCTGCTCTTAGAATTTTTCTCGTCATTGTGTGTCCGTTGGCATGAGTGCCAAAGGATCCTTCATGGATTTCGTTCATCAGCATTTCTGCTTCTGGTCTGTTTACGCATCGGAGCAAGACCATGTCAAAATTTCTCTTATAGAGAGTGTCACCGCTCAGGAAGAAGTTTCCAGCCAATCTTCTGAGGGTTTTCCTGTCTTTTCTTAGTGCCCCAGGTGGGTACTCTTGTTTCTGAAGGACACATTTGATATCGTGATACCAAGGTTTGTCGTCTATGACTGCTTCAATCGTGAAGATGTAAACGGGCCTTTCAAGGCGCATTATGTCGATCTTAGGTAGGTCGTTCCATTGACCTACACTAATCATGGAAGAGATAGTGGCTAAGGCATCAGCCATGTGATTCTCCTCACGAGGGATGTGATGAAACTCAACTCTGCTGAAGAAAGGTAGCAACCTTCTTGCATAGTCTTTGTAAGGAATCAATCTTGATTGGTATGTGTTCCAATCTCCTTTTATCTGATTGATAACCAGGGCTGAGTCGCCATATGCATCCAAGTCTTTGATCCTTAAATCAATTGCTTCTTCGAGACCCATGATGCAAGCTTCGTATTCGGCCTCGTTGTTCGTACATTTGAATGTAAGTCTAGCGGTGAAAGGAATGTGGGTACCCTGAGGGGTAACAATTATTGACCCAATTCCGTTTTCGTAATGATTAACTGCTCCGTCAAAGATAAGTCCCCACTGGGAACCTGGTTCTGGCCCTTCACTGGGTAACAGTTCATCGCAATCTTTCATTTTTAGATACATGACATCTTCGTCTGGGAAGTCAAACCCGATTTATTCTTGATCGTCAATCGGTTGATGAGCCAAATGATCGGCTAAAATACTTCCCTTAACGGCTTTCTGAGCGTGGTACTCTATGTCATATTCTGATAGCAACAACTGCCAACGGGCAATTCTTCCCGTGAGAGCAGGTTTTTCGAAGACGTACTTGATTGGATCCATTTCGGAGATAAACCAAGTAGTATGACGAATCATGTATTGGCGAAGACGTTTGGCTGCCCAAGCCAAAGCGCATCAAGTTTCTTCAAGCATCGTGTACCGAGTTTCACAGTCGGTGAATTTCTTGCTTAGATACATGACATCTTCGTCTGGGAAGTCAAACCCGATTGATTCTTGATCGTCAATCGGTTGATGAGCCAAATGATCGGCTAAAATACTTCCCTTAACGGCTTTCTGAGCGTGGTACTCTATGTCATATTCTGATAGCAACAACTGCCAACGGGCAATTCTTCCCGTGAGAGCAGGTTTTTCGAAGACGTACTTGATTGGATCCATTTCGGAGATAAACCAAGTAGTATGACGAATCATGTATTGGCGAAGACGTTTGGCTGCCCAAGCCAAAGCGCAGCAAGTTTCTTCAAGCATCGTGTACCGAGTTTCACAGTCGGTGAATTTCTTGCTTAGATAGTAAATGGCAGACTCTTTCCTTTTGGTTTCGTCTTGTTGGCCAAGTACACATCCCATTGAGTCCTCTAGGACTGTGAGGTAAATGATCAGTGGTCTTCCTTCCACTGGAGGTGATAGAATCGGAGGATTCAACAGATATTCCTTGATACTGTCGAAGGCGGTTTGGCAATCTTTTGACCAAACACAATCCTGGTTCTTTTTGAGTAATTTGAAAATCAGCGCACAAGTGGCGGTCATGAGGAATATGAATCTGGAGATGTAGTTCAAACATCTCAAGAATCCTCTGACTTGTTTTTCAGTTTTCGGAGAAGGCATTTCTTGAATGGCCTTGACCTTGTCATGATCAACCTCAATTCCTTTCTGGCTGACGATGAACCCTAATAGTTTCCCTGAACGGACACCGAAGGTGCACTTGTTGGGATTCAAGCGGAGCTTGAACTTTCTTAAACGTTCGAACAATTTTGACAGATGTTCAACGTGCTCATTCTCTATTTTTGATTTTGCAATCATATCATCGACATATACCTCGATTTCTTTGTGTATCATGTCATGAAACAGAGTAGTCATGGCCCTTTGATAGGTTGCCCCGACGTTCTTCAAACCGAACGGAATTACCTTGTAACAAAAGGTGCCCCATGGGGTAATGAACGAAGTTTTCTCCATGTCTTTTGGCGCCATTTTAATCTGGTTATAGCCCGAGAATCCATCCATGAAGGAGAAAATTTTGAACTTTGCTGTGCTGTCTACCAGCATGTCAATGTGTGGTAAAGGAAAGTCGTCCTTTGGACTAGCCTTATTTAGATCCCTGTAATCGACACACATTCTGACCTTTCTGTCCTTTTTGGGAACAGGTACAATGTTGGCTAACCATTGAGGATATTCTGATGTGGCGAGGAAACCCGCGTCAATCTGTTTCTGTACCTCCTCTTTGATTTTGATGGCCATGTCCGGATGAGTCCGCCTCAACCTCTGCTTTACTGGCGGACATTCCGATCTCAATGGTAAGTGATGTTCCACGATGCTGGTATCCAACCCTGGCATATCCAGATAGGACCAAGCGAATACATCGGGGAATTCTTTGAGAAGCTTTATGAAACTCTCTCTGGCAGTTGGACTGAGCAGTGCCCTAATCCTGATTTCTTTCCTCTCTTGTTCTGAACCCAAGTTTACCATTTCCACCGGTTCTTTGTGAGGTTCAATGGACCTTTCCTCTTGTCTGAGTAGTCGGGATATCTCTTCTGGAATTTCGTTGTCATTTTCTTCTTCAGCCTCGAATACCGGGAACTCAAAGTTGGGAGAAGGCATTAGATCGTATGTTTCAACGGGGTTTAAAACAAGCAATCTGCATGACGTGATGATTCTTGTTTAGAAGAGATAGAGAAAATGCAAGTGTGTGCAGTGTTTTATTTTACTGCTTGTTTTTATTATTGAATTGTTGTTTTTAGGATTACGATTTTCTGAAAAAGCAAAAAGAGAAAACAACAATTAATGCGGAAATTACAGAACGACGTTATTTTATTAATGAACAAGTCGATTCTTGAAACTACAGCCCTATAAAACAAAACTCTGTCGTTTTGGGCAAAGCGAAGAGGGAAAATTTACAGAAAGCGAGCCCTATCAAAACATCCGTTTCACCTGGGCATGGTGAAAGGTTAAAGATGGCAATTACTTTGACTGATGAACGATCTTTAGAACCTCAACGGCAATCCATTGGCGGCGAACTCCCCGGTGAATGACAAAGTCTGGCACCTTCCTTGATTTGTCTTCAGAAATGACGCTGATTTCTGGTGGAGCAGGATCATTGGAATCTGTCTCCCAGGCAGAATTGTCGTACGAGAATTCCTCAGTTGCATTTTGCATAATATTTGTTCTCTCAGCTGTATCTCCCCATCCAGTTGGCTGGATATCTTCGAGCCTGATACGAGAGCTTTCGGGAGCGGTGTACTTGACCATATAGTCATATTTTCCACTCGGTTGTCCCAAGGTGTCCCAAACTTCTTTGGAACTAGAGGAATCATTTCTCTCGACGGCGTTGACCTCGGGAAAAGCATAGTTGATGTATTCAAGTCCTGCAAACGTTGCGAATTCATCTTCATGTTGAGTAGTTTCTGAATGACCTGAGTGTTGATCCCATGACATGGTGGGGACACAGGTATTCTGTTCAATGATGGTCAGCTGATTTTCATTGTTCGGCTGACTTTCTTGTCCCAAATCTCCTGGGTAGGGCTGCCACATTGGCAGACCATCCATTGGGCCATAGTAATTGTAGTCAAAGTTGTCTTTCATCAGAGTGTCTTCCTCTAATGAATTTGGTGGAGCACGGCATCCTTCCAAATAACAATCTCCGTATATCATTTCGACATCTGACCTTGGTATAAATCTCGGACTCTGTGCGGTATAGCAAAATGGCGTAGGCACCTCTTCCTGAGACATATAACCGTCCTTATTAAGATAGGACTTCCATTCTTCATCCATGTCGGACGGATCTTCCTCATTGATAGCATGTACTGCTTGAGGGACTGGGCGGAGAAAACCTCCACTGTGGAAGAAGTTTTGAAGGGGATGAAGACTTTCATCGCTGGCAGCTGTCTGGGTACAGGTTGCAGAAAAACCAAGACCCTTCTTTGTTTTATTGTTAATAGGAATGACAAGCCGTCCCCATCCGGTTGTATCGGTACTCTCGACCGCTTTGATAGCATCTTTGTATGAGGAAATCGAGGTTCCTCCTTGGGATTGATTGTCCTTGCCCACCGACAGTGCTTGGAACTGAGTTCCAATAACCTCCTCGGGTTCTATACCAGTAGATGATGACAAGTTGCTTACAAGCAAGGCTTGTTCCCCACAGACTGTGATGAGTTGATCGTTCTGAACAAACTTTAGCTTTTGGTGGAGGGTCGAGGTAACCGCTCCAGCCTGATGTATCCAAGGTCTTCCTAATAAACAACTGTATGTTGCCCGGATGTCCATGACCTGGAAAGTGACTTAGAAAGTGTGAGGACCGATAGTTATGGGAAGATCAACTTTGCCAATAACTGTTTTTCTGGATCCGTCGAACGCTTTGACGATGACCTCGCTGATTCTCATCGGAGGGCCTTTGAATGATAATTGCATCAAAGTGGACTTCGGCATAACATTCAGGGCTGACCCTGTGTCTACCAGTACGCTGGCTAAAGCATCGTCCAGGCAGTTAACTGTAATGTTGAGCGCCATGTTATGACGGTGACCCTCTTCGGGTAATTCCTCATCACTAAATCCCAAATTGTTGCAGGAATTGATGTTAGAGACAACACTATCGAACTGTCTGATTGTTACATCCTATTCCATAAAGGCTTGCTCCAAGACTTTCTGTAGAGCCCCCCTATGCGCTTCTGAACTGAGTAACAGTGATAATACCGAGATCTTTGAAGGAGTTTGTAACAGTTGATCAACAATGTTATATTCACTCCTTTGGATGAGCTTCAGCATCTCATCATTATTTTTTGAAAGGTCGGGATTACTGGATTGACCGACTGGTGGATCAGGAGCTTCCGTCTGAAGTTCCTTTTCCTTGTTAAGTTCCCCAACCCCTCGGTTGAAGATTCGACCGCTCCGTGTTACACGACTGATGTCTGCAATATTCACAACGGAGGGTAATGGAATTTCGTTTCCATTTTCAATTGTCGTTGCACCGTATTTGTAAGGGATAGCCTTAGTTGATTGATACGGTGTTGGTCCTGGTAGATAGACGACTATAGGATCCTTCTGATTTTTCTGACCGTCATAAGTAATCTCGATCCGTTCCCGGTTGGGAACTTTAGATTCGTCAAGTAGAGGGATAATGGCAAAAACATCCCTGGTACTGTGATGACCAGAGATCGTGACAACATCCTCAACTTGCTCGGCAAGGTAGTTCGGCGTCCAGTTGATGGGTCCAGAACCCGGATATGGGCGAATCTCTTCATGATCTACCTGACCCTGAAGAGCTGCTCTCACAAGGTAACACCCTTGGTTACTTTCCGAACAGACGCTACAACGGTCATAATTGTGTAGTGGCACCTGGCCACGCCCACTTTGAATACAATGTAACCTCACTAGGTTAGCTTCCACTGATTGGACATCCTGACTCTGACGCCGAGTAGGATTCCTGTTACCGATACTAATTTACTGAGTATCTTCATCCATATAGAATGGCATCCACCAGTGATTTAACAAGTGCTGAAGTGCCTCCTGGACAAGGGTACAACCTCGATCATTTTTGCAACCTGCTTTACAGTTTTGATAGTCGTGTGATATTAAGAATCCGAGTCGGACCTGCTAAGCATGTAACTCTACCAGGTTGGTATTCATCACGCGAATATCGAAGATCTGAACCATGTTGGTTTGATAGGAGTTCCTATCACGGTAGTCCTGGATCCATCCAAGATCCATCTGACGCTGGAGGGCCTCCTGTATGAAAGAGCATCCCTGTTTGTTTACCGAGCAAATCAGACAGGAACTGTAATCGTGCCGCGACAGATTATGATACTGGCTTTGCCTTGAGTGCATTGCCACTAGATTGACATTCATCGTACGGATGTCGTGGTTCTGAATGACGTTGGAATTCGTGTAGACCATGTTAACTCCACGAACTCGGTGCTCTTGGATCCATCCGAGATCCATCTGTTCCTGTAGAGCTGATTGTACTACAGAACATCCTTGATTGTTTTTAGAGCAGACATCACACTGATGATAATTATGAGGTGGCACATGGCCATATCCACTATGTCTACAATGCATCTTGACCAAATTGGTTTTCAACAAGAGTACATCGTGAATTTGATAGACATCGTCAGTCTCTCCTTCTATCAAATTGACTGTAGCCTTCTCGTGTTAAGGCAGCGGGTTCGTGAGAACATTAGGATTTCTATCCTTGAAGGATAAGACCCCGCTCCTAACAAGTTTTTGCACGTCGGACTTGAAATTGAGACAAGTCTCTATATTATGCCCCGATCCTCCTTGATGATAAGGGCAAGTTTGATCCACCTTAAACCAAAAAGGTGGATTTTCTGGTACTGTAAGAGGAGATTTAGTCTGAATGTGCCCCTTAGCCAGTAGTAAAGGAAACATTTCTGCGAACGACATGGGTATAGGATCAAATCCTGGTGGCCGTGTTGTACGGTTGTTGTTGTATGGAGGACGAGCCTGCTGAAGAGGCTGTTGTGTCCTTTGTTGGTCAGGTTGGCTCTGCGCAACCTGAGGTTGATACGTAGGAATAGACGCAGGGTTGATAGCAGGAGTTACAGCTGCTATCAGTTGATAACGACGCCTTTGCTTTCCGAGAGAGATATTCCCAATATCTTGCTCTTTTTTCTTAGGGAGAGCACTACCGTATTTTTTAGTACCGCTCGTCGATCCAGTGTCTTTTACCAAACGTCCTTCTCGGACGGCTTCCTCAAGACGTACGCCCATGCCCACCATCTCGGTGAAATCACTGGGTGCACTGGCAACCATTCGGTCATAGTAAAATGAGCTTAAGGTTTTTAAGAAGATCTTTGTCAGCTCTTTTTCCTCAAGAGGTGGACAAATTTGAGCGGCAATCTCACGCCATCTTTGAGCATACTCCTTAAAGGTTTCCTTGTCCTTTTGCAACATCGATCTGAGTTGATCTCTGTCGGGTGCCATGTCCAAATTGTATTTGTATTGTTGGACGAAGGCAGTGCCAAGATCTCTGAAAGTGCTAATCGTGGCACGGTTTAAACCCATGTACCATTTTAATGCGGCACTGGTTAAACTATCCTGAAAGTAGTGAATCAGTAGGTCCTGATTTTCCGTCTGAGCTGACATCCGCCGAGTGTACATCACCAGATGGCTTTGAGGGCAAGAGTTACCCTTGTATTTTTCAAAGTCGGGCACTTGAACTTTGTGCGGGACTTTCACATTTGGGACCAAGCAGAGATCTGTGGCATCCTTTCCAAATAGATCCTGACCGCGGATGACTTGCAGTTCCTTCTGCATTTCCAAGAACTGCTCCTGGAATTCCTCTATTTTGTCGAACATAGTTTCCTTCTTACCAGAAGGTGTCTGTGGAATCTGTCCTTCCGGGACAGTGTGCACCACAGGGGGTGGTACCGTGACTACGGTAGTGAGTCTTGGTGTTTCCCGAAGTTTGTAACCTTCAGGAGTCTTCAATATGCCTCTGGCATCTTCGTTTTCCCGAAGTTTGTAACCTTCAGGCCCAGCGACTTCTGTTGTGATTCCCTGATCTTCAGGGATCGGCGGAACATATCCTTCTGGGAAATAGTTAACAGGCATGCCCCAAGGACGATCTTTCGGTATTTGATACCTAGGATCATACTTCTCCACGATGGGCGTTGAGGTGATCTCTGAGATCACAGTCCTTTGTAGCTGAGCTTCTGCCATGGCTTACATGTCGTTATGAAGCTTTCTCATATCCTCTCCAGAGCGTCGATCTCTTCTTTCAACTCTCTGTTTTCTTCCTCAAGATCGTCCATCTTTTTCTGACAATTGGCCCGAGTATTATACGAATGAGACAATTTGACTCTAGAACCGAGACACAAACGTGAGATTCGTAGGTAAGAAGAATATGCGATGTGAGAATGATGAATGCAATGATTATATTAATTGTTTTTTGGTTTAATCAAAATAAACTTCGACAATTAGATTGCAAATATCAAACAGTGGGGAAACCTCTTTTTATTGAAATTCAAAGGATTACAGAAATGAAAATACAGTAGATTACAAGGTGCAGAAACAGAAACCTAAGCTAATGGGTCCCGAGTCTTCTCTGAAGAGAAATCGGGTGTTGATTCTGGTATCTTCCTTTTCTTTGACCGGGGCTCTTGAGCCGTTGTCGGGTTGTCATTCCTTTTCCAGGTGAAAGGAGCGAGCAAATTCCTTTGGTCATCCTGATTCTCTACAGCATGTTGCTCCAAAATTTTGATCAGAGCATCCTTATCTTTCAGTAATTGCTGTATTTTGATGCACTCCATGTCGAGGGTGCGGTACTTGTTCTTCCAAGACCTTATCTCCTTTTGAACTTTGTTGAGAGTAACCTGAAGCTTTTCAGTTTCCGTCATGAAGTACATGACAGATTCCCTCGGCGGAAGAATTCCGTAACGAGGATAAGGCATCTTTAGCTTGAGCGCTCTAGTTTGCACCCAATGGAGATAAGGCTCCACCGAGACACAGTCTGGTTTACCTAGAGACTCTCGTCCTTTCTTATGAACATGCTTCCAAGCGTGCACTATTTCCATCTTTAGTGCTCTGTCGTTTTCTCCTTCCTTGAAGAAAAGACCTTCCAGATGAACACCCCGTGGGACGTGTCTCATCGGGTATCCAAATTGACGATGAACGAGAACTGGATGATAGTTGATTCCTCCCTTAGTTCCTATAAGGGGTACATTGGGGAAGTTTCCACAACGGTCAATGATCCTAATCCCATCATAGATCCTATTACACCAATCTATATCAGAGTTGGTAAGAGACATGATCTTCTGCGACCAACGTAAGGCACTCTTGCAATACCAAAAAGCAGCAGACTTGGGCAAGTGAGAGATAAACCATTTGTAAAGCAGAGGTACACAACATGTGATCTCCCCTCCGCTGTACAAATTTCCTAAGTGTACAGAATGATACGCATCTGCGAGCAAAGTCGGCACAGGGTTTCCAATGAGAAAAACCTTAATGGAGTTGATATCGACGAAGTTATTAATGTTGGGAAACAAAAATAACCCGTAGGTGAGCAAGACAAAGATGCTTTCAAAAGCAGTGACATTTCCTATACTGGCAAAATACAGGGCCTTCTTTGTCAAGAACTGGGCTGGCAAACATTGGATGCCACCCCTAGTGGTTAGGTGAGTCCTGACCTCAGACTCGTCCAAATGAATTGCTCTTGCAATGGTCTGATTCTTTGGAATTTCTTCCAGTCCAGAAAATGGAGCTCGATCTGTAATGTAGATCAATCAGATGAGAATACTCCTCCAGCGTTGGTGCGAGCTGGTAATCCGGGAAGGTGAAACAGTGATAAACCGGATCGTAAAACTGAATGAGCGCATCCATGAATCCCTCAATCACATGGACTCTTAACAGTGGTAGCAAACCTCCGTGCTTGGCTCTGAAAGCCTCAGGGTTAGTGATAATCCTCGCTAACCTTCTCAAATCCTCTAGCTTTGGAACCTTGAAGGTATAACTATGAGTTCTCCTTCTACCGAAATCCATTAATGCAATCCTTTTCTATGATATTTGCAATCACAGTCTTAGTTTAATTTGAAAAACAGAGAGACTAGAAGAGAAGATTTTTTGAATGTTTTAATGTTTTTTAAATGAATGCATGAATGCAGCACACAAAAACATAGAAAAACATGGGGTCAAAGGGTCGTTGTCATAAAGTCAAGGCTCTACCCATCCCCAAAGGTTTATACTAAGGTGATTTTTGTACCTGTACTCATTATCATCAGCTCCTCCCAGGAAAGCAAAACAACAAGTGGATCTTAGAGTAAGTGCCATTCACCGAGAATAGATCACCAGCCTTAAATGAGGGTAGTATCAAGTAACAACTATTCCCGATAGTTTCCGCACTACGAAAGGGTTTGGCTCCTCAGCTTCTCAGACTTAACAATCGGCCCATTGTCTAGGTGAGAGAATGGGTTGCATTGGTCAGCCTCCACTGAGGTTGATGGTCGACCTCGTCGCCATCACTTATCTTAAGTGTATACTCAATCTTTCCACATGCGGCATCACACGCATTCCCATTAGCAGAAAAATAAACACGTATAGCAATTAGGAAAAGCAGTATATATATTTGTCCTAAACATCCTAGACCTTTAAATCTATGAATCCTAAGTTCCTGACAGAAATGGGTTCCCCGGCGGAAGCCCCAATCTGTGGTATTCACACAAGAGATGAAAAGGAGAAAAAGAGAGAGAGGCCCCACGGTGGGCGCCATTTTTCTGTGAAAAATGGGGACGACCGTTCCAAGATCTAACTTTGAACGGCCCCACGGTGGGCGCCATTTTTCTGTAGCGAGCGATTTTGGACGCGGTTCTTAAGCGTTGGTCGCTCTCTGCGGTTGAGTTTACTACAGGTCGATTCATTTTTTATCCTATTGTGAGCTGAATAAGGAAGGGAAATAGATGTCTCCAATTAACCTTGCTTTGCATACTGAGTTTAAACAACGGTCTGTTAGGTTGCGAATGCTATCAATGTGGGGGCCTTTGTACTGGTTATTTGTATTTTTGCCAATACGGTTTTCTTTTTCTCTTTCTAGGACTTTCAGGCGGGGAACAAGGATTAAGATGTTAGGACTGATGCTTTTGATAGATACATGAGAGTATGGGATTTTGGGTTTTTGTTTAGTGTGCTCGCTAAGATTTTTCTTTCAATCTTATGCCTACGTATTCCCGTTTACCGAAACAGGGAAATCAGAGCGTTCGTAGTTCTTCCTATTCTATGGGAGGAAATGGTTGTTTTTGGTGTCTTGTTCAAAGCCCAAGACGTGAAGCGAAAGGTGTTTGTATCTTGTTTAAAGCCCAAGATGTGAAGCTTAAAAGGTGTTGACTTTAGAGAGAATTTGTCATCTCTAAAGAGGGGTTTGTCTGTTACGACTGTTTATAAAGGAGGATTACTTTAACCGAGATATGTGAATCCGGCAATGCCATAATTTCCTTTATAGGGGATTTCAACCTGAAGGAGAAGACTTTAACTCAGTGTAGAGTAATGCCATCTTTCCTTAGGAATTTCTCATGCTAAAAGAGGGACAGTGGCATGGATGTAGATGATCCAGAGGCTTGCCGCTTACAGCGATTAGATGGAGGGGAAGGAGTTGTTGATGTTTATGTACTGTGAACGAGGCACAACTTTGATGCTAAATGGCTAATTGGATTAACTAGTGGTTTTCTTATATAAAGCCTAAGAGGAGGCTAATATGTGTCTCGTACAAAGCCTGAGAGAGAGGCTAAAAGGTTTTGACTCAACGAGGGAATCTTTTGGTATCTCGTACGAAGCCCGAGATGGAGGCGAAATTTGTTTGGCTCAATAAGAACCTTTTTGTATCTCGTATAAAGCCCGAGAGAGAGGCTAAACATTGTTTGACTCCGCTGGGGAGAATCATTTGTGCAAAGCCCAAGAGGAGGCTAACTTCACTGGAGAATGATCATTATACAAAGCCTAAGAGGAGGCTATGGTTACTGTTTTAGTTGAGTGACAGGTCCGATATACTGATTTTAAAGAGAAAATCAGTTCTTATATGAGCAACACTGTACTCATGGATTTGATTCGAGGATCAGGGATATTTCCTTGTCTTTGAGGAAACGGGAAATCCAAAGGGTATTGAGACTGCCCGAGTCTACGGGTTTCCTTCCTATTTTAACGAAGGGGTCACTTGAGAATGTCTTTGAGACTCAAGGATATTAGACTGTCTGTGTCTAGAGTTTCATCTTTTGTACTATGCTTTGAAAAACAGTAGTAGACTCTATGAAAGGACTGTTCTATGCGGATGACTAAGTTCTGTTCCTATACCTCTAGGAGGTCGTCGGGACAATTTGTACGAAGCCCAAGAGGAGGCTGGAAACTTTTAAGAAGCCGACGGGTCCTTGTACGATGCCCAAGAGGAGGCTATCATTCCCGGAGTAAGAGATCATTATACGAAGCCTAAGAGGAGGCTGTGAATACTTCTAAGAAGCCGTAGGGTCCTTGTACTAAGCCCAAGAGGAGGCGGGGTTGCTTTTAGGAAGCCTGTGGGTCCTTGTACGATGCCCAAGAGGAGGCCGATGCTTTTAAGAAGCCGATGGGTCCCCAAACCTCGAGAAATTCAAGGCAAGCTATTCACGAGGAATATATCAAGTCACGAAAGTTTGAGAATTTGGAAGAAACTCAAGAGATGCCATTCACGGAGAAAAGATCATCTCTGGGGAGTAGAGTTTCTTGACAAGTGCTTTTAAGAAGCCTGTGGGTCCCCAAACCCCGAGAAATTCAAGACATGCCATTCACCGAGAATAGATCAAGCCAGGAAAGTTCGAGAATTTGGAAGAAACTCAAGAGATGCCATTCACGGAGAAAAGATCATCTCTGAGGAGTAGAGTTTCTTGACAAGTGCTTTTAAGAAGCCTGTGGGTCCCCCAAACCCTGAGAAATTCAAGACAGGCCATTCACGAGGAATGGATCAAGCCAGGAAAGTTTGAGAATTTGGAAGAAACTCAAGTGATGCCATTCATGGAGAAAAGATCATCTCTGGGGAATAGAGTTTCTTTGACAACTTCTACGAGTGACAGTCTATGAAAGGGTTCACCGAGAATGCTGCCTTTCATGTCTCCATATTGTTTAACCCCAAGAGGAGGGAAGGCTGTGTCTGGTAATCCTATGGGGATCTAGTTTAGACTATTTCTAAGAGCGATCAAAGGGCTTAATGCTAGACGTAGTTGCCGGGGAAACTCTAAATATCTATACTATTATTACACAGTTGATATGAGTTTATGAAAGAAGACTTACAGTGAAACAGCCCCACAATACAGTTATAAATATATGAAAGCGGTAAATGAAAGCAATAACCCCTTACTCGGTTGTAGAGCTTCCATGCTGTTTGGTTAGTTGTTCAACAAAGAAAGATTAAAAACAACAGTATATTCAAAATCAAAGGAGAAAGTGTTTTGAAAAAGAAAGATTTGGGGCTTACAGCTCAAGGAGAGGCCCAGGGTTTTATCAGTGAGCGCACTGTTTGAATTTGTACAGAGGGACTTATACAAGTGACTGTGGCCCAAAAATTGTTTTCTGTACAAAGGGATGGGTCTTACACTCTCTCGAGAGGCCCAAAAAGGTTTAAAGAAAAAGAGTGGGGCTTATAACACGAGGGTAGGCCCAATTGATTTTTCGTTTAAAAATGGCGATCGCGCCGAGGTTTTCTTTTAACGCAGAGGGACTTATACAATAAGTGAGGCCCAAATGGTTTTGGTTAAAAGGGGATTGGGTCTTACACTCTATTAGAGGCCCAAAAAGGTTTTGAATGGGTCATTATAGCTCGAGGAGAGGCCCATGGTTATTTTTAAAAGGGCGACGATCGCGCCGTTTGTTTTTGATGGTATCGGGACTTATACAATACACTGAGGCCCAAAAATGATTTGGTCAAAAAAAGGATTGGGTCTTACACTCTATTAGAGGCCCAAAGTGTTTTGAAAATGTTTTATGAGGGTTGAATTAATCCAAAAACCCTAATTTGTTTTCAAAAATGTATTTAATTGAATAAAAATTCAATTAAAATGATCAAAATTGTTTAACATATGAAAAACAAATTGTGATCTTGGATTAATGCTTCAAAAATTAAGTATTGACCTATAAAATAATTAGAAAGCATTAAAAGTTGCAAAATCAATGTGGAAAAAATATTTAAAATGTCAAAAACAATTAAAACAATAATTCTTTGCAAAAATATCAATTATATGAAATAAATAATATTTTTGGGATTTTTTGATAAAATAAAATATTTTAACATTTTTGTGAATTATTAAAAAAAGAATTAACTCAAAATCATTAAAACTCAGAGAGAAATTAATTTTTGAATAAATTAAACAAAAATCACAAAATTCAAATATTCAAATTTCTGAAAATGGCGCCAAGAACACACCAAGATCACGCGCGTGTTCTGAGTTTCCCAGATTTGCGTTTTCCATCCAATCTCACTGAATACTTAACTATATCATGCAATCCACATACCAATCAACTCGTTTCAACCTCACGATCATGTCTATAACACTTAATTTCATTTAAATTAAACATAAAACATGAAATCACGAAGAAACCTCAAGAACCCTAATTTCTGCATGAAGGCTAGGATTTTTGATACACGATTCAAACAAAGCAATTAATTGAGGGAAAACATTCCATGCATGATTATGAACCTGTGGCCAAATTATTGTGCAGCAAAAATTGCATGGATCATAGAGTTAGAAGAGCTCATGCTTACCACTTGCAGCTGGTGATCGTGATTTGTGTAGGAGGTGTTACAGTTGTGTTGTGATGATCTAAACAGCTTCCCTAGGTGCTATGGAGTGTGTTTGAATGCTTGGACTTGATGGAAATTGGCTGGATCACTTCATGGCATCTCAACTGCACTTTGGTTAAAACCTTGAGCAATTGACTGGTGATTATGAGAAATCAATGTTCCAGTTGTTGTTTAAATGTTTGATCAGCTCATATGTGATATATGTGAGGTGTGTGAGTGATTGGTTTGAGTGGAATTGCCCTCTAGCTCAAAACCCGATAGTTACCTTGCTAAGAAAGGCATTTTTGCTAAGAGAAAGAGATTTTGAGAAAGGCAACTGTTGTAGGCCTTTGGTGTACTTAAATTGAACACAATTGAGCTCTATTTATAGTAGAGCAAGTTTATTTTGCAAGGAATAGTGAATGGCAACTGCTAAGTAGGTTTAGCCAATGTTGGCAAATGAAAATCCAAGTCTCCTCTAGCCATTGACTAGAGGTTAGGGCACAGAGCTTTGGTTCCCTTGGTCTTGGATAAGTCTTGACTAATTTTAGATGAGAATGGCTCAGTCCATGCCACCTTGATGCTTCCATTGAATGCTTCAATCCAAATTTGGAGTCTTGTCCCTATTTTGGCCATTCTAGGTTCAACATGCTATTTCTTGTTCCATGGACTTTGGAGGCTTGGCTCAGTGATTGTCCCATTTAGATTCAATCCTCAGATGTGTCCAAGTGGATAGGAGCATTTGAATTTGGCTGATTTTGGAAAATCGAGCAAAATTGCAAATTCTGCCTTGCCTTTGACAGATTTCAGCAAGGTAACTTGCCATTGTCATATCTCATGGTGTAAGTTGAATTTGGTAATGTTCTTGGCCATTTTGGAAAGCCCTTACATGATACAACAACTGTTTGAACATGTTTGGTTTTGATCTCTTTTGAATCCAAGTGAAAAATCCCCCTACATTTGGCCAAAAGTAAGGCAAAATCTGACTTAGTGAAATTTTCACTAAGTGTTGGAACAAAGTGTTTTCTCTTGATTTTGATCACTCCATAACTCAAAATCCATGAGGAATTTGGACATAGGTCAGTATGAAGCTTTTGTAGAGGGCAATGAGATCTACAAATCAAGCTTTGAATGAGGCACAATGGCCTTTTGGTTTAGGAGTTATGGTCCACCAAAGTTGGTGCATTAGTGGCACTTTTTCATGACTTAGAAAAATTTCTAAGTTTTATGGTTACCCCTTTTACAAGTTATCCAACTTTTCTTAATTTTTCTTGATGAATTATGACTCAAATCATACATTAACATCATTTTAGGGTTAAAAATCCATTTTGGTGAAAAATCTCAAAAAGTCAAAGTTGACTTTTGTGCACAGTTGACTTTTTATCAGATGAATTCCAAACTGTGCAATTCTTCAGGAAATCATGTCCTTGACCTAAATCAAACTTGATGGACATGTTCCATGGGTGTTATAGGGTATATTGGATCATGTCTTAGGGTTTGGGAGCATGTCCTAGTCAAAAGTCAAAGTTACAGTTGACTTTTCCCTTAAAACCCTAATTGTGGTGCAGATGAGATTGAGACTTGTTGCTCAAGCTTCTTGGATTAATCCATTGTTGAAAATGGATCAATATAGTTCATTAGAGACCCTCAAACCCTTTCTTGAGGTCTTGGCTCATGGTTTGTTCCAAAATTCAACTTACGGGTGAATTAGGTCAAGAAACCCTAATTCCTGATTTTTGATGAATGCATCCCCTGAGGCGAAATTGACTTGATGATTGGGTCCATGAGGTTCCATGGAGTATATTAGGTTAGGTTTTGGATCATTGGCTTGTGCCCAGATAAAAAATTTCCATCTGGAGGCCCTGGTCGATCAAAACCCTAATTTGGTGACACTGTCGATCTTGAGACTTGATCCACCTAGAAGGGAGCAGCCTTGTGCTTAATCCTTGAAGTGGGAGTCCTTTTGATCCATTATGGATGTTTGAGAGGTTAGACAAGTTGAAGATCATGTCATTCCTTGATTAATCCTTTGTCTAAGCACTCAGAGAGGGCTCGAAACCCTAATTTTGATTGTAGTGGATGCTCACTCATCTTTGGGGAGACTGATGAGGTATGATGGTTCCTCCATATTGTGATGATGATTTTCACAATGATGGGAAATCTTAGTGGTCAAAATTTGGGGTATGACATACTCCTGCTTTGCAATCTTGTTGTATGTAAGAAGATCTATCATTTGAGCTTTGTATGAAAAAAAATGGTTGCTTAGATCACAAGTTATGGTCTTGCAAAGTTGGGTAAAAACCATTATTTTCCATAACTTAGTGAAATTATAAGTTTCTCAAGGTTGCCCTTTTTGTAAGTGACCTCACTTTTCTTGATTTTTCTTGATTGTTCATGATCCAAATCACAAGTTAACATTGTTTTTAACTTAAAGAGGCCATGTTTTCCAAAAAATTCCAAAAGTCAAACTTTGTTTTGATCACAGTTGACTTTTTGTCTTAGATGAAAATTGAACTTTGTGATCCTTTATGAAATCAAGTCCTTGGGCTAAATTGAACCTAATGGATGGATTCCAAAGGTGTTTTTGAGTGTCTTGAATCATGTCCCAAGGTTTTAGATCATGCTTTGCTCAAAGGTCAAAGGTATGGTTGACTTTTTCTTACAAACCCTAGTTTGTGGTCCAGATGAATTTGAATCCTTCTATTGCTTATGAACCAAGTTCTTTTAATCAATTCAATCTTTTGAATGGATCAATATGATGTATTTGATGTCCTTAAAGCATATCTTGAGGTCTTGGATCATGCTTTACTCCAAAAGTCAGCCTATGGACTGAATTAGGTCAAAACCCTAATTCCTGATTTTTGATGGATGCATCCCCTGAGGCTATTTTGAACTTATGAATGGACTTATGAGGTTCCTTTGAGCTTCTTGAATCATATATTAAAGTATTGGCTCATGCCTAGATGAAAATTTCTCTTTGGAGGCCTTGGTCGACCAAAACCCTAATTTGGTGACACTAATGATCTTGAGGCTTGATCAACTTGGAATGATGCAATCTTGTGATAGATTCTTGATGAATGAAACCTATTGATCCTTCATGGATGTTTTAGAGGCTTGAAAAGTTGAAGATCATGTCAATTCTTGATTGATCATTTGCTTGAATGCTCTGAGAGGGCTTGAAACCCCACTTCTTGGCTAGAGTGAACACTCAACAATCTTTGAGAGGATTGATGAGGTATGAAAGTACCTCCATATTGTGGTGATGACTTGCAAAATGATGTGAAGTCTTATGGTCAAAATTTAGGGTATGACAGAGCTGATAGTGAAACATTACTATTGTTCATCATAATTTCTCATTCTTTCTTCTCCATTTCTTCTCCTTTGATGGGAAAATCGCTTCACCATAATATGGTATCAATCTCCATATCTATCCTTCTCTTGCTCTTATACCTATGTATCTCTTCCCTTTCTTCCATGGCTCCTCCTTTGAGAGCTCCACCACTTAATCCTGTCATGGATCAAACCTCGCCATATTTCGTTCATCCAAGTGATGGTCCTGATCTGTCACCGTTTTTCCCAGGCTCACAGGTTAGAATTACCATTCCTAGGCTCGATCCATGAAGAGAGATCTTGGTGGAAAGATGAAGCTTAAATTCATTGATGGTTCTCTCCCAGTTCTGGACGATTCTTTTGATCCATCTGTTCGTGCTTGGAATCGGTGCAACATGTTGGTTCATTCTTAGATCATGAACCTAGTTTCGAATTCAATTGCCCAATCAATTGTGTTCATGGAAAATGTTGTTAATATGTCGAATGATCGAAATGAAAGATTCTCACAAGGTGACCTCATTCGCATTTCAAAACTTTTGCAAGAAATCTACAATCTCAAGCTAGAAACAAAGTCGGTATCTGAATTCTTCTCTGGTCTCTAGATTCTCTAGGAAGAATTAGATTTTTACTTACCTTTACCAATGAGTACATGTCGTATTAAGTGTTCTTGTGCAGCTATGCATAGTGCAAGATCTAACCATCAATTAATGCATATTATCTATTTTTTAACTTGCCTGAATGAACAATTTGCTGTTGTTAAATCTCAATTTCTGTTGATGGATCCATTGCCTCTAATTAACAATATCTTTTCTATGGTAATTCAACATGATAGACAACTCCAGGTGCATATACCTCCCGATGAATCGCAGTCACTGATAAATGTTATAGACTCCAAGAAATTTGGAAAAAATACATTCAAACATGGGCCTCGTATATACACATTATGTGGTAAAACTAACCATACTATGGAAAACTGGTTCAAGAAGCATGGTGTTCAACCTCATATGCAAAAGTAATTCCAAAATGCAAGAAATAATGTTTCATCTGATGAACATGATGATGGATCTCTTCCTAATGGTGGTGACATTAAAGATCACAATTCGCCTATGACTCAAGGTCAATTCAGTGTTTTAATGGAGCTGCTTCAGAATTCTAACTTTGGCCAAGTATCAGGACATGCTTGTTTCAATCAGGTTGTTGTTGGTCATTCATCAGTAGGTAACATACATCAATTCATGAATAATCATGGTCTAAGTTCTTGGATCATTGATTCAAGGGCTTCTGATAATATTTGTAGTTCTATCAAATGATTTCACTCTTATAGAGACAATACTACAAAATAGACCTTTTGTAACACCAATTTTACAATGGTCATTGTGTTAACTGTGGTAATATTTTATTTTTGGGCGTATTTTTTTTGGTATTTACTAGAGGACATGTCACAATGGTCAAATGAAGCAACCATAGTGAAAATATACACGAAATGAAATGGTTCGAATCCCAACGCCAATAATTAGCTATTTATCGTGATAAAAATGTAATTGACCTTGTATATCACCATGGTTTTTATTGGCAATCGTGATTAAAGGTGATACTTTATTTATATATAAGTGAAGTTATCTATCGCTTCAGTACATGACAATTGTCTCTCTCAAAACAAAACCCTAACAACTCTTTCACTCGTCTCTCTCAAAACGAAACCCTAACAACTCCGTCAATCGTCTCTCTCATATGGAAACCCTAAAATGAAACCATAACAACAAATCTTAGCCAATGGGTATTTACAGGTTCGTTTTCTCTATAGTTTTTTTTTCAAAATATTTTTCAATATCTTGTTTCATGATGTTTGAACTTCCTTCTTGTTTTGACTTATAGGTATAGATGATTCTTTCAATAAAGAGGACGAAGCTAAATTTAGCCTTGCAAACTTGTGGCAAAGATCCAGAATGACATCCATTCAAATTATACGCAAGTTTGCAGGTCTAAATTTTTATTCATCTTTATTTCATTGTTGACACGCCATTATGGGACATGCATGGTATGTTTCTGAAGCATTTTATGAGTTTATATATTTGTTGTATCATGTTTGTTGTTTATGGTTTGTTGTTGATGAATGTTTTTTATGAATGTTATTGTTAATGTTTGTTTAAAAGAAGAGTTTATTATATATTATGTGGTTTGAGTGTTTTTCCAAACACTTACCTAATATATAACTTTTCAAACTGTATTAGAAAATTATGATATGATAGATAAAATTGTATTAGAAAATAAGTACACGTTCTGTAACTACCTTTTCTACCCCACAAATATCGCAGCGGATTAAACATAAAATCATAGTAAAACCAGAATCACCTCAAAGGGTGCACATTCCTCTATAAAATCAAATCAACAAAAGTTGCTCCGTAAACAACGATTTTTCCTCAAAATAACTCAAAAATGCCTCAAAGGGCAGCAGAACCACCATAACCACAAAATTCCCAGAAAAGGATTTATTAAAATACACCATAGTCATCAAATAATAAACAAAATAATAGCCAAATAAAATCAACATGGTTCGACTCAACGACCCAACCCGATGTTACACTATCAGAGCAAGACCCTCTACATCGACCAAAATGCAAATAACTTCAAAAGTCCTCAAAAGCATCCACGGCTAATCCTGATCACCTGCATGTTACCCACGTGGAGACAACATTCAAACAGGCAGGGTGAGTAATACAATTCATTATTGTAGCACCCCAAAATTTGCCCTCATGTTCTAATTCTAACTGGCTTATGTTTCATCTCATTTTTGTATTGTCATTTCTGCATTTGCATGGTTCTTTTGGGCATGGGATCAAGGTATTTTCTTGCGCTTCAGCAGCTCATCCAGTTCAAAAGAAGTTCCAACGGTGTTTAGGGTCAAGCAGATAGCTTTCAAAGTCTTTTTGAGCATTTATTTTGCTTATTAGATGATTTGACAATCAGAGACTCTGGCAGTCTTTTTTTTGATCAGTGATTCAGCACCAGACGATTATTTTCAGCAGTATTCCGAGCACGTAATGGAATTCACAGCATATTTTAAGTGTGTTTCAGTGCTAATATCAAATGGCAAGTTTCAGAGGTCTAACATGGCTCAGAACAAGTGAAAATGTGGGAAATTCTCCAAGTTTCCCTCCAAAAGGCGCCAAATTCAAATTTTCCCTGTGTTAATCGATTAACACATTTTGTACTGAAAATGGTTAATCGATTAACCAAGGCAGAATTTGCCCAAATATTTCATTTTTCAGCACTGCATTTTTTAGGATTCAAATTTTTATCACCCATTCCAAATTTCACACCAGTAGAAGGATCTAGAGAGAATAATTTTCCATACAAAATTCAAATTCTTTCCACTCTAATTCCTCATTTCCTTTCCTAATTCATTTTTCACCCCATTTCCACCCACTAAACCTCACTCCAAACCCAAACTTAACTCCTAACCTAGGGGTTATTTAATCTAATCAACTCAAAACCTCTCATAACCTTGATCATTTTTCACTCTCAATTTTCAGAATTCTCTCTCAATTCTCTCTCACTTTTTCACTCTCAATCTCCATTTTCAACCACACTCAAAGCTCTTCCATAGAGATTAACAAGTTCTTCATTGGAACTTGTTAATTCTTGAGCAATAGCCTCTCATTACCACTTCATTTTTGCTTTCCATTGGTGATTTTTGTTTGGATCTAGATCTGAAATTTCAGAAGTGCTTATTGGAAGTGATTTTGGAGTATTGTTAGCTTATTGCTTGGATTTTCATCTTTTTCTTGGAAGGAGATCATAGATCTTGAATTTTCTTGCTTGGATTCATCAAATTCTGTTTACAACGCTTACCAAAGCAATTCTCAGCTTTGTAGGTTGGTTTTTCCTAGATCTATACTTGATTTAGCTTAATTCTTGCTTATGCAATGTAGATCCTTGGTTTTGCATGTGATTTGGTCCATTTGCTTGAAATTGATTGTTCATGTTGATGATTATTGGACTTAAATGATGTTTGAATACTGTTTTTGAACTTAATTTTCGTGCATTGTTGATTGCTTGATCATTGGAAGGAATTGTATAAGTGATTGTGCTGCTGGAAAGTGATTTTTCAAATTTTTTCTGCTTCTGGTACAGGGTTAATCGATTAACCAAAACCAATTCATTTTGGTTAATCGATTAACCAGTGTAAAATTTGCGTAATGAGAGCTGTTAATCGATTAACCAAAATGAACTGTAATTGGTTAATCGATTAACACTGGTGCAGAGTGTGATTTTTGTGCATTTTTGAGCATGTTTCGATCCCGTTTCACATTTAATCCTCATGGATTGATATGACACATATTTGTGGACTGTTTTGATGATGTTGCACCTCACACCATTGTATGAACATGATTTTCTGACACGCGATTCTTAGTTTTTCATTGATGAATGTTCATGATTATTTTGTCGGTTTCTTGATGCGATGAACACGTTGCACACACTTCTTGAGCATGTTGATTATGGATTATTGCTTATGTGCTGGAGTTGTGTTGCCTATGCTTGTTTGCTTTTAATTCCATGAAATGCATGTTTGAACTAATTTGATCAAATGACAAATAATGTGCATTCTTTCATGATGTTTTCAAGAATTGTTTACCATGGTTTGTGGTGTGATTGTGATCATGATTGATTGATTAATGTGTAATGCTTGATGCATGTTCGTTATGCCATGTTTGAATTGTATTTGAATGTATGCCAAGTTGTGAATCCACTGCTGTCCCTTTGCATGTGTGTTGTTATATGTGCCGCTGTTTAGCCTTTTACACCCATTTTTGTGCTGAAGCGTGAGTTGTTAAATGTTGTTTGGTGTATTGGCTGGAATTTCCTGCTGTGCAGGTGCTGGAGCACTGTTGTGGCCGCTGTTTTTGATTTCTCGCTTTGGTTTTTGCCTTGCTTTTGCTTGCTCCCTTAGGGTTCCCCAGTCCAACTTAATCTTTGATTAAGCTTGGAGTAGGGTAGACATTAGGCTTTCAACCATGCATGCTAACATTAGGTAGATGTTTCCCCTTTGAACTCAACCATAGGGCCACTTTGCATGACAACATTAGGATATAATCCCCCGTAGTTTTTTTTCTTTTCGACTTGAGTCTTCTCTTCTTATCTCATAACAATTCTAAAACACTTAATAAAGGTAACGTGTATTGCGCATGAGCCTTGTATATGGGAAATGAGGAATGAGGGGTTTCCTCTCATTTTTCTAGAGTGTTTGGTGGACGTTCCATCTTGGAACGATTTGCTAGGCATTCGTTCCTATGTCATAGACTTCGGTGCAATGCAAGTTACCAACTAACTTTAATCCACTTCTGTCTAAAAAACACAAAAACAAATTCAAATCTTTTTCATCCTTCGGGATTGTTGAGTTTCAAACCATTTTCAGAAAAGAGCACGTTACTTTCCGTTTTGTCGCAAACAAGCATTGACCCTAACTACTGGACGCGAACTTAACGCCGCTCATAAAAAACACTAAGACCTTGTTAGGTCTAACTAAGATTGCTCTGATTTCCTCTCTCTTGTCCGATTGAGGATACGTAGGTACAAGACGGCGATGTCTTGGCGAGCAAACCCCCCGCCCCTAAGTTTTCCGAACTACGTTGACTCTGACTTTGCCATTGCACGAGGGAATACGTAGGCCTAGGACGGCGATGTCCTACCGAGTCACCTTTTTCTTTTCTTTTCCTTGTTCCGTTTCCATTTAGCACTAGGCTTTAGATAACTCACCCCTTGATTAGACAACAAGCGTGGATCCCATCGAGTACGATGGACGCGTGGTGGTGCTAATACCTTCCCCTCGCGTAACCGACTCCCAAACCCGGAATATGGTTGCGATGACCATGTCTTTTCCCTCTTCAGGTTTTCTTCGATCGTTTCCTTTCCCTGCGTCGGGATAAATAACGTTCGGTGGCGACTCTTCTGTTCTAGTTTTCTCGCCGGTTGTTTTTTCGCAGGTTGCGACAGCTGGCGACTCTGCTGGGAAAACAGGTTGACCTCTTCTGGTCCATCCCCTTTGCGAGTCAGTCCTAGCGCTTGTCTGTTTTCTTTTTATTGGGTGTTTATTTTTGTGCTTTATTTTGTTGTATATTACTGAATTTTGCTGCATTTTATTGCATTTTTTTACTGTTATCTTGTTGTTCTGCTGCTGCTGTGCTGTACTGGTTTCTCAGTTTGGCGGGTTGGGATTCTTTGAGAGATAAGCCCAATACACAGGCTTGAGTATACACTTAGGATTAGAGTGGAAAGTAGTGGTACCTACGCGCCATCTTGGTACGTTTGGTGTTCACGAAATTCACATCCAGACGAGGCTATCTTGGGAGATATTCTGACGTGCGTGTCTTGCGCATTTCAGGGTGTTGATCTAGAGAGCTGTCGACTCTGGCGACCTTTTCCCCGAGGAGGCACTCCTCCCAAGAGGTAGTAATGGTAGACCAGAAATGGCAAACCCATTATACTTCTTGATCCGAGGACCTGAAGCTGGGAACTTGCATAGGATGACCTTATTTTTGGGGGAATTTTTGGACGACCTCTTTGTTTGGCGATAGTATTGTACCCCGAGGGATGAATGTACTATTACTTCTCAAATCGAGAATTCGAGACTGAGGATCCAGTTTTCTAGAACCCACATGTGAGAGGGGATGGGTGTTTGCAGGTTTGCAGGTGACCCTAACCTTCAACCTACCTGGCTTTCTGAGTTTCTCGTCAGTGTGTAGTTATCTACCTGGTTTTCTGGTTATCTCAGTGATCCGATGTCTCGGTATTTTGGGTTTCTGGGTTTGTGGTCCTTGTTCACTTAACAGCACAACAAATGTCCAAAGCAGTGATACCTTGATCCCATG